>CM060684.1:173289197-174552947 GCA_030686995.1 Artemisia argyi
GGTTCTGAATCTTTTCACTTGGTTTTCTTTGTATTGTTTTTTTGTGATCCCTATCTCTTTTTGGGATAGTTTAATATATCTTCAAGCATACGTATATAGTCATAGCTATTCAACGCGTTGCATAAGAAATAAAATATGGAAACTGCAAGGATTTGACCTCTTTTCGAGTTTTTGCAAGTATATATATACCTTTCCACAATGTAATGTAATTTATTCATACAACTCATTGAATCTTACAAACAAGCAAGTCTTAATATCATTAAGAAACAAACATGAATTCAATCTTTAGTTCATTCGACGCTTTATCTGCTGAGCAAGTCACTAATAAGTTCCTCTAACACCAAGTCACCAGTTGTTGCAACCATAAAAGATGAGCAAACTAAGGTGAACCATGAGACTGATAGTAGACCGAGTAAGACGGTTATGCTGCTCGGTGGGCACCCAAGTTTGATGGGCTTCACTGCTTTGAGTCGTTGGTGTTTCATTAAGTCTTGATTATCATTAATAGATCGTTTTGTTGTGGATCGAATCAAGGTTTTTTTTTTTTTTTTTTTTTTTTTTTTTTTTTAAAGTTAGTTTTTTAGAAGTATGATTATTTGATTGGTGTATATACTTGTAAGAGAATCAGACTAGTTTTTTAGAAGTATGATTATTTGATTGGTGTATATACTTGTAAGAGAATCAGACTATGGTGAGTACTTAACATGTTAATGAAAATTTGTTTCTTTGTTCTATTTGGAGGAGTAAACTTTAGTGGCTAGAATTTTGTGTGTTGTGTTTCTTTCATTCTTTGTTCATTTGGGTTGGATTTGAACCCAAAAGGGTTATGATCTCTATAACGACGATACATAATATGATAGATGGCGTAGCCGAAAAGAATAGACTAATGATTCATGGGTCTGCTTGGCTATTTTGCTTTTTGATTTGTGTACCATTGCTAAAGCTCTCAAAGAACTGAAGAGAGAATGCTTATACAATTTTACTTACATGAGATACACAATAGAGAGGGCAGAGTATCGACTTCTCACTATTCCACGCTTGATGTTTTCAATGAGTGCACAGATGTATATATCTGGAGTAAAGACCCAAATTTTGCACAACTCGTTGTGGTACTTTATCAAAGTCTAAGAAATCTGAAACATCAACGGAGTGCCCTTAAAACTCCAAATGGCACATCGGCAGTTATGGGTCATAAGGTCTATATCGTTTTAGACCTATGTGTTTCATTTGGACGAAACTTTGGGACCAAGATAGGACTATAGCCTACAAAATAAAGTTTGCAAGGGGCTAAAACATCCAACTTTCATTATTGCGGGACTCGTTGTTACAAGATGACTTCATTGAATTCAATGATAGGTCCTATAAGATGTGTTGCATGTTGTTGCTTGTCTCATGACAGTCTTAATGGGGCATATTGTCATATGGATTTTTTGGTGAAAGTATTTGGATCATTGTATAATTTTGTTTTCTTCCTCATGGTTTGGTTCACTTGGATCTCACTTAAATGCTTGATGTCGACTAACTTGACCCGAACTAGAATAAGCTTATTTAGATCGGATTAATACAGTTGGATACCTTATTCAACGTTTTATATGAGCTTTTTCTGCTATATAAAGCTTTCCGCAACTTCTTCACTTTATCTGCCGAGTTCTTGGGCCAATCTTTACGTTCTGAGTGTATGACAGTGAAATGATCGTTTAAAAGTTACTCTTATCAAACTGTTTTATTTGATTATTTAAGAAATTAAATTAAAAAAAAAAAAAAAAAGATGGTTTCTGTGGTAACTTTTTGATTAACTATAACTAAAAAATCTGGAATTCCAACCGGCATTCTAATAGATCTGCTAAAGGAAAATGTATATTAGGGTCCACGTGTATTAAGTTGTAAACTGATTTGATCTTAGTGCACTTGCCCCATTTTCCTGCCAAGGTGTTTAGAAAATGGGTTGAATGGGTCATATTGAGGTTATGTGTACACGGGTTAGGGATATCACACCAAACTTGATTACTTAAACAAGTCGTGTTTAAGTTAACTGTTCGGTTGTTCTGACTCGCCAAACAACCATCTCAAACCCAACCCGAATTGCCACCCGTGATACAATGCAATATTGGACTCGAATCCTCGATGTACAATGTGTGTAATTAGATGGGCATGATCACTGGAACTTATGATTGGTAGAAAACTCGAGTCTATTATTTTATTTGATTCTTTTGACAACTAAAGGACTTCATAACATCGTTCTTGAACGGTCGATTAAGATACTGTTCTTGAATTGATAAGTGAATCCTTTTGGGATGCTGATTATGACTGAAGTGGTATTCCATGCCAATAGAATCCCAAAAATTGAAAGAGCACGGAAATAATTGACGCGATGTTAGTTCAATGTGTTCACAAGGTATGAACAAGGTCTAATTCCATGCCGCTGTCTTTGCTAGGACCACAACATTTACTGAAGTCTCACATGTCGCATTTGGTCTAGAAAGGGCCAAATAGACATTCATCTAACAAAATTGCATTAACTGAATCATATCATAATAAGAGGCGCTTGGGACTGCTTATTTAAGTGCTTACCTGCTTATTTCTTAAAGGCAGAAGAAGCAGTTGTTTTGATAAGCAGTTTAGATTAAGCAATTTCAAACACCACTAACTAAGGCATATAAATCACTAAATAAGGCATTTAAGTCATAGCAAAACAGAATTTTCCTGTTATTTCTGCAGCATGAGTATAAGCTTTTAAGATAATAAATACATACTCTCATCATTATCAGCTGCAACATGAATGTAACAAAAGATAATAAATTAAACCAAAATACAATTGTATTTGAAATAGTCATAACTCATAACCTCCTCCCCATTTTTGCAAATCTTCTTGCAACACCAAATATAACCGCTTTAGTCAGTAGGCCACGGTCAATGGTGCACGCAAGTGCAATAGCCCCTCCTACAACCAAAAGCTTCGGAACATTCTTCCCTGAAGGCTTCTCGTCGCTCACTGTTTCTTCAAAAGTTTCAATTTCTTGTGAATTGTTTGATGCGTTGGTCAAGTACTTCAAACGGTCAGTGCTGACTTTTGTGTTGATATGAGCCATGTGCGCCCAATGAGTTAGGGGTGCTCCTGATCCAATGTGTTTTTGGTACCAACGTAGACCACGATCAATCTTTTTCACGGCACCCCACATGCCTTGACGGACACCAAGTTTCGCAATTTCCCATGGGATGCCCATGTCCTCGTGATGGAAGAGTAACACTTCACATGCGTTCATTTGTCCATCCCCTTTTCTTGATTCAACTGGTGATAAATCATAACATGACAAGTTAGTATTCATAATGAGTTAAGCATAAGAGGGTGTTTGGATTTGCGTTCTGGTCAATAACTATCAGATTATTGCTACAAAACTTTTTATCCAAGGGTAAATAAAAATACTTATTTACTTATTTTTGACACACACAAAAAACACCCTTAATTGGTACTTAAATAATCAGAATTTACTTGACGCCTGAATTTTTTATAGTTACAACTTAGGCAATAGAAACACATCCAAACACTATGTTCAATTATCGTCTTATGACCAACAAATATGATCGAATTGCAATTATTCAGTATCACACAATCACTTTATTTAAAACCACCTATATGTGCAAGAAAACAACTTTAAACAAGATACTAAGATGAAAATAAAGATTTGTAAAGATTGAGTGCCTTATTACCTGCACGAATAGACCAACTTGAATAGTACAAGTCAACGCGTCTTGGCTTAGTGCGGCGTGGAACTGACGGATATTGTATTCCCTGAAACAAATATATCAGAAATTTGAGTATGTAGCAATAGAAAACATATTTTAGAAACATATAATATGAATGCAGGTGGAAAAAGGTTTCTTGTTGTGAAGGGACATTGAAATGAACAGGCATCAACCAAATTAACTTCCTTTCCTTAAACGGAAAATTTACTTTTGGAGATAAAGTTTTTTTCTAAACTTAACCAAGGCCTATTTAACATAATTTGGAGTTTTCTTCATTTTAGATATTTGCATTTGCAAGAATATTATAGTATGCATAATAGTAGTTTCCATCCAAAACATACATCAGCGTAATGAACTCATTTTCAGAAACATAAGGAACTTAAATTTACCTTTGTAACACAATAGTAGGTTTTTCCCGATTCCCAGATTCTGCGACCAATTATGTACTCTCTGTCGCTACAAAAGAAGGGAAACTGCACGACCAAATGACAAATGTAGAGCACGTAAGTCTATAAGCTAATGTACCAAACACTCATGGCATAGTTAAATGAAAATGAATTTTAAGTCCATACCTTACGAACCCACTTAACCACCATCGTTCCATTATTAGGACACTCCTCTATAGTTTCGGCTTCTAATAACATATCATCCCACTTCAACCGAAATTCATCATCCCAAAAAAAATCCCTCATCATTTCAGGAGTCATATTTTCATAAACAGTTCGGGATCGGTATTGTGGAGGTCCAACCTATAAATCACATATCATAAACACACTTAGTCACAATAAATATAATAAATCAATCCATTACATACTGTAACAATCGACTAGTTAGTAGAATCAAATGGTCAGAATGGAATACCTCAGGCTCTCTCTTCCAAGCTTGATAACTCATATCGGAAGTTGATCTATCCATCACTGAAATCCAAGCGAGGCCTCCATCTTTTTCCTCGACAAGTTTTGAAATATGCTGCAAATCACTCTCTCCAACAAAATTCTTCATTTTTCCATCCAATTTTGATGAACTGAAAACATAAATATATAATTTAGTCACAACTACAGATCATCTTTTAATACTCTTGTTTTAGGGGTCTTCAGGATTGCTTAGTGAAACTACTTATGCTATTCTAAGATAAGCCCACAATGCAGGAAATAATGTTTGAACTTGATTCTTCCGTAACGAAATTGATTATTAAGTTGTTTGAGTGTCTAGAAATTGTGTTTATTTGAGCATTTAGAGACGTTTGGGATTGCTTATAGTGACTACTTATGTTTTTCAAGCACATAATCAATGTAACAATCAATAGTTTGTATAAGCAACCCTCAAATTATTATTCAAATTCACACTCAAATAAACCAACCCAAACACTAAAAACTTCTTATTTGCTGCATCACTATTGGTGCTTGTCTAAAAATGCATAGAAGTTCGCGTTTGGTTTCTAGTCCAAAATACTATGGGGGTGTTCAAATTAGCTTATTTTCTAAGCTTATGGGCTTATTTGAAACTGGAAAAGCTCGTACACCCACTTTTTTCCAATTCTGAGCTTATCAACTTGAGCTTCTAGCTTTTTAAACCATAACCTCAACTTGATAAGCTCATAAGACGAAAAAAAAAAAAAAAAAAAAACGAGCTTATGAAATGAGCTAATCCAAACACCCCCTAACACAGCTAAAACAAGCTCATTAATATTAGGATAAAGACAAACTTAACCAATTAATCCAACCTTATCCAAAACACCCCTAAAAACAAAACACAAAACCAAAAAACCAATCAAGAATCTTAACCAACCTGTTATCACCATCAAAAACCTCAACACCTTCACTCTTCCCACTTTCCGAACCGTATAACAAACCCCAATTTGGCAACTGCATCTTCAAAGAATCAAAATTCTTGACAAAATCAACCAACCCATTATTCTTAGCAGCTGGGGGTATCACACTTAAGTTACTAATAGCATCATTAGCCCATGTTGGTCTCCACATCCACCCAACAAACACCCCAAATATAACAGCTATCCATAAAGGTGCAATAAGCACTAGCAAATCAGGCAACATGTTATATACCAAATTTGGCTCATTTAACATATTCACCATTACTCCAATTAAGCCCATAATTTTGGTGAAAACTTAAAAGGGTCTCACAAAAAAGAAAGATAAGACTAAAAACAATACTCTATTTATATATAAAAATATAAACAGATTTAATATATAAGATGACAAAAAAAGAAATGGTATATGAGGATGAGAGTGAAGATAAGAAATGTAAGCGGTAGATAAAGAGAGGGGATTCTCAGTGGGGCCCACTACTACTACAAGGGTTTTGTTTATTTATTTATATAAAAATAAAGGGTTATGGGCCTTATGGTGGTCGGAGAAGGAATATTCCGGCCACAGGTCACGGCAGAGGCTGAGATTTGAAACACAGGATTGCAATTTGGTGATGGAAGTGGGTTTTGAAAATCTTGGAAAATTGTTGAGGGGTTTTTGAGATATGGATAGATAAGTGAATGATTTGATCAAGTTGTGTTGTGTTGTTATTTATTGGTTTGGTAATAGGCCGCGTTTGGGTGAGTTGAATAAAGTTCTCGTTTTCCACGTTTGTTGGTGATGATAGACTTGATGTGTACGACGAGTAAGTGATTTGACTAGGAAATGTATGTAGTATGACTTACTTTTTGGACTGTGAACCTTGATTACATCATAATAAGCAATAAGTAACTTTTTTTAATACTAGTAGAAGTTAGGTTAGGGGTGGCATCCTTGCGGTTTTATTGCTTCGGTGAGCTTTGCCGATCGGCAAGTCAGGCTGCCACAGCAGCGGCATGCACCGATCGGTGCTTCAAACGGTGAATGTCCCTGATTCGGTTTCAACCTTTCCCAAGCAAATTTGAACGTTGGCATTTAATTACAACACACCAAGTACATTATGTAAAATTTAATGCTTGACCTTAGGCAAGATTGCCACTTAAAATTGATGTTTAGGCAACTTTAGGCAAAAAATGTGTTGGAGGACCATGATTGATTGTTTGCATTAAAAGATGAGGCAAACTTAGGCAAGGTTGTCACCCCCTTATGACTTGTTAAAAGGTCTTACATTGTTTAAAGATGGATGAGGATATATGAATAACGACTTAGATCGGTATCAAAAGGCTTGTGTTTCAATGATACTTCATGTGTGAGAATATTCTCCTGTCAAATATTTGAGGTTCAAGTCCTGTTTAAAACATGTGAGATTGATATATTTATAAGATTGTTAGTTGACTTTGAAAAAAACTACGAGTACTTAAATTGGTATGTTTGGTAGAATTAACAATGATTTGACTAAGAAATGTGTGTGTCTATGAATCATGATTACATCATAATAAGCAATGAAAACGTTTTTTAATACTAGTAGAAGTTAGGTTATTGACTTGTTAAAAGGTCATACATTGTTTAAATGAGGATGAGTATATAACTATATGAGTTGAGTTATTTTAAAAACCATACATCTCTCACATACCAAGGGACAAATATGGACCCTTGATTTAACTTTGATCAATGGCTGAGATCAAAAAATTTGAAACTTAAAAAAAAACACGGAGGGGTACTTTCGTAAAATTGCATCACCAAAATAACACAACCATCCCGTCTAATTTCATTTCATTAACGAAACCACCAACACACACTAAAAACACACACACAACACACACACAAAAACCGTTCAATATCCAAGCCCTAACTACCCACCGGAAACTGACGATTTAACCGGAAAATGGCGGAAAGTGACGACGATAATAACGTTCTGAAAACCTACCTATCTCCGGCTAAACAGAAGGAAAAAAAATCTGCTAAAAAACCGATTTCAGGTATACTCATACGATTTAAACAACTATTTTACTATCTCTTACTATCATATATGATTGAAATATACATGCATGCTGTGTATAGAGATTATATTGAAGATATTATGAATTTACACTGATTATTGATTGTTTATGCAAGTTATTGTGATTTTGTGGAGAAATAGTGAAATAGAAATTAGGTTTTCAAAGTGAATAATTAGATTCAGTAGAAATTGAAATAAAAAAGAAACAATAGAAGAATTTATTGAAGGCGACTTATGCGTTTGGCTTAGCCGCAGAAGACGCCTTCGGCTTAGCCGAAGGCGTCGGCTGCGGCTAAGCAGCAGAAGATGACTTCGGCTTCGCCGAAGGCATTCGGCGTTGCCGAAGGCATTTGGCTTCGCCGAAGGCATTCGGCTTCGCCGAAGGCATTCGGCTTCGGCTTGACGAAAAGCATCTGTTGCGGCTAAGCCGCATCAGACGCCTTCGGCTAAGCCGAAGGCGTCTGATGCGGCTTAGACACAGAAGATGCATTCACCTTCGCCGAAGGCGTTTGATGAGGCTTGGCAAAAGGCATTGGTTGTGGCCAAGACGCAGAAGATGCCTTCGGCTTCCCAGAAGATGCCTTCGGCTTCGCCGAAGGCATCTGATGAGGCTTAGCCACAAAAGATGTGATTCGCTTACATACGGCAATGATGATATAAAAATTATCATATATGATACACTTAAAAAAATTGCTTTAGAATTATCATATGTGATAACTGAAATGAAAGTAACCAAAAATATTGAAAACAATAATGATATACTCTTGTTTATAAGGTATCATATATGATAAATGTTAGAAACAGGATTTGTAGTTTTGTTTGCATTGAAATCAGTATCATATATGATATAGAAAAATATTGAGTTATAGATATGTTAAGTTAATATTGATTGTATTCTATATCATATATGATAAATAAATCAAACACTTGTCTTTACTGCAGCAATAGCCTTCGGCTATGTGGATAACGTTATAAATTCATTGTCATTCTTAAAGACATCAACTACAGGAAAAAAATCTGCCAAAGGTACATATTTTTGCTTTTATATATCAGAAGTAATAAAATGTATATGAAAATATTGTTTAGTGAATACATAATGAATTAAATCATATATGATAACATTTTAAATTTTTTTTGCAACAGATGTAATAGATGTCGAACAGATGGAAATAGATCAAGAAGCGGATGATAACAAGAAAAGTAAGAGATATAAAATCAAGGAAGAACCAGCAGTCACACCCCCAAAAGTAAAGGGAGGATATAAAAAAAACAAAGTGCACTACAAGAGGGGGTGGAAAGAAAACAACAAAAGAAGCTACCAAACCTGCCAAAACTTCTAAGAGATACACAAGAAGAGATACTAAGAAAACGATGGAAGAAGAAGTAAATCAGGAAAGTGAAGAGGAGAACGAGGAAGATGAGGTGATACTTTATAAAAGTGAAAATGAAGAGGAACAAAAAAGACAAACAAGAAAAAGAAAATTGGAAAAAGTTGAAGAAACAGAGGAGGAGAAAGATGAGGAGGAAGATGAGGAGGAACGGGAGATTGTCAATGTCAAAAAAGAAAAAATCAAAAAAGAAAAGGGAAAAAAACCAACGAAAAAGGTGACATACCCAAGCTGCTTAACTAGGTCATCACCAAAAGCCATGTCTGATGCAATGGTTGGCTTAACAGAGATGAGAAAGAAAGTTTTGAAAGATATCGGTTTTGAAAGATTCATCAACTTCCCAATAACCGAACTCCCTGGAGCATTGTTATATCATGTTGCTCAGAAATTCCATACACCAAGCATGGAATTAAGATTGGAAAAAGGATCCATAAAGGTAACAAGGCAAAAAATACATGATATGCTAGGGGTGCCTATGGGAAAAACAAAATTGGAAGATCTAGAACCAAGAGATAAGGATGATCCTTTCATAGCAGAATGGGAGGGCCAGTTTAATCATGTAAAGAAAATCACACCAGCTGTAATATCAACTGAGATAACAAGCTCATTCGATGCTGATTTCATCTTTACAATAAACTTTCTGACTCTGTTTGCTAGCACGATGGGAAAAGTTGATAATGGTGCAAAGGTGTTTCCAACTGTGTTGATGCATGTAAAAGAAAATGATGTCATTTCAGAAATTGACTGGTGCGGTTACATATTGGAATGCTTACGAGCAAGTAAGCAAAATTGGGATAAGGTGACTAAAGGCGACTACTATTACGGCCCAGCAACATTCTTATGTGTAAGTTATTTTACATGTTTCTATAAATTTATCAAATGTGATTCAATAACATACACTTATTATAATCTAACACAAAATTTATATTTTGTATGAAAAAGCTGCTATACTTAGACTCAACCGACTTCCCCAAATTTCAAGTAATGCGTCATCGCCCAGCAATGAGAAGTTGGAACACGCAAGCAATGAGGAAGAGGATTGGGATGGAAATGATAGACAATAGCTTGGGAAAACTGGAACATCACGAAGAGTTTGATCCGGAGGAAGAGCAGACAGGCTTGAATTTTTACAAGGGAATGGATGTCTACAATGAACCATTGCCTCCGAAGAGACCAGAAACCAAACAGGTAACTTTTACCTTAGTTTAATTACTTATATAAACTGATTGTCAGATAAACTGCAGCATAGACTTCGGCTAAAGCCGAAGACTATGCCTACGGCTAAGCCTTCGGCTTTAACAGCAGGCTATGATGCGGCTTAGCCGCAGGCATTGCCTTTGGCTTTAGCCAGAGGCAATGCCTGCTGCTAAGCCTTTAGCAAGATAAAAAATCATATATGATTTAGAAAATCATATATGATAATTGATATATCATATATGATAATTCATTTATCATATATAATAATTCATTTATCATATATGATAATTCATTTATCATATATGATAATTCATTTATCATATATGATTATGAAAAATCATATATGATAATTCAAATGTTTCTTTTAAATATAAAATATCACATATGATTTTGAATATAGATTAAAAAAAAATAATCCAACTTGCTTATTTTACAGGAGTTTGTTGATAAAATAGAAGAGATGTTTGAAATCATTTCAAATGAGAAAAAGGAGTTGGGTGAGACGTTGAAAGAGGGAATGCAGAAGTTTAAAGGAGACAAAACATTGTTCAATTTATGCAAGAAGTACAAGAAAATGTTCAATGTTTTGGACTTTGGTTTAAATGACAGTGATGATGGAGACACTAGTGATGATGGACACACTGATGATGACAACAGTGATGATGGAAGCGAGGATGGAAGCGATGATGGAAACAATGATAATAAAGGAGGTGATAATGGAAGCGATGATGAGAAAGATAACAATGACATTAGTGATAAGGAAGATAAAGATGGGAAAGATGGTAAAGAGGAAACAGAAAGTGGCAGTGAAAGTGAGAGTAAAAATGAAGAAAGTGAAGGTCCAGTTGAAAAGCTAAAACATATAGAAGAAGGAAGTGAGAGTGAGAGCAACAAACAAGAACAAATGGAAACAAATATCCAGAAAGATGAAGAAAAGATGGAAGAAGATGAAAATAAAACTGAAGATGAGTCGGAAAACGAATCGGAGACAGAAAAAGAAAATCCAGTTGAGAAGGAAAAAGAACAAGAAATTGAAGTTGAGAAGGAAGAGGAGAAAGAATTGGAGAAGGAAAAAGAAACTACTTTCGAGAAGGAAAAGAAAAATAAAGGATCAGCTGAGAAGTTAGGGACTCCAATTCTTTCTTTTGAGCCACTTGATGAACAGATTCTAGATGAGATTTATGAACATGCAGAAAAGGCTAGTCAATCAAAATTGAAAAAAACAAAAAGCACAGTAAGAAAATCGGTAACACCACCAGAGAAAATGATGACAACAAGAAGCAAAATCAAATCAATTTCACCACCAAGCTTCGATCTTGGAATAAGCCCAGTTTCAAGCAAACCTGCAGCTCAAATTGACACGACAGAAGAAAAAACACCACAGGTTGAAAAAAGGGCTGCAGATGAAACAGAAACAACAACTGAACCAAAAAAGATGGAAAGAAGGGCAAAAAGGGTGGTTGATGAAGAAGAAACCAAAGAACAAGAACCACCTGCAAAGAGAATAAAAAAGCCTTCAAGATATCTGGTTTCACCATACAACAACCGGAAAACTGCCTTAAAAGCAGCGCAAACACCGGATGAATTTATGGTATCCGAAGCTTTATTCTCAATGCAAGGAGATCCATAGTAAGTCTGGTTTATCTTATTAAAAAACACATAAAAATAAAAAATGTGAAATTGTGCTAACAATATATATTTTTGTGTAGCGAATTCGTTTTTGAAACTGAATGGGCATGGGGAGCTGCAACAATCAGAGACAACATGCAAACACTAGCACCACAATTGAAAGTGGATGTTAGTATCATCGACAGCTTTGCATGCATCTTGAACTATGAAGAAACAATCAACAAACCTGCTGCACCAAAGATCAATCAGTATTTTCACACAGGAATACTCGTAAGTACCAACTAAATTAAAACTTAATTACTAAAATATTAATTTGTTCTTAAACATATGTTTGAATTATGCAAACAGACGAAACAAATAGTGGAAGCAAAGAAAAAAGAAGAAGAGAAACAATACAATGATTTTGTTGCAAACTTGACAACCGTGTTCAAAAAAAAATACAGATGACAACTCAATGCATCATGTGGAATTGGTAACTTCTTTCAACTATTATGAAAAAACAAAATTTATATTTTGTTGTATAACAACGATTCTAATTTTTTTTTTCTTAATATTTATACAGGCATTCTTCCCAATAATCGCACATGAACACTTTTACCTGATTGTCTTCAACATAAGGAAAGGCACATCTGTCATCATAGACAACTCACCAAAGACATATGAAGCAAAATACAGCAAGGAATGCGATGTTCTGGTAAGTAATTAGACACTCATGCACATTATCATATATGATAAAATAAAAAAAAAATTAAAGACAATAAGCTATCACATGTGATAAAATAATGTGATGTTCTAGAAAGTAACTAAATATTAAAAAGTTATATTTTAGACTCTTATACAGGTAAGCCTTCGGCTTACCTGAAGCCGAAGGCGTCTTCTGCGGCTAAGCCGCAGAAGACGCCATCAGCTTGGACGTAGGCATAGGATGCAACTAAGCCCTTCAGCTTTGCATATGAGATAAATAATTGTCTTTAATAAAATAAAATTTCTATTTTGTGTAGAAAAAACTGTTGTCAAGATATCTAGCATCCCACAACCATGAAAAGGCAGCTGATATAGAATCAAAAAAGACAACGGTGATGAAAATGAAGTGGGCAACAAAAGAGAATGTCATTGACTGTGGAATTTTTGTGATGATGCATATGGAGCATTATGGTGGAGAAAGTCAGAAGAACTGGAATTTGGATTTTCCGAAAGAAGGAAGAGATCAGGAAATACAAATAATAAAGCTGAGAATGAAATATGCAACCAAGATGCTCATGCATGAACTCAACATCCACCGACAAAAAATGAGCGAGGAAACATTTGAGTTTGCAGGAAAATACACTGACAAGAAAATGAAGGAGGAAATGATAAAGGCAGAGATAGAGAAGAAGAAGAAAGAACAGGCTGAAGAACATGTTGCAAGTGCAATATGATGGAAAAGGAATGGAAGATTCAGAAGTAGGACTAACGAAGGATAGGAGGGCGTAAAACAACTTTTTGGGGCAACTGACGCAAATTAAAAAACTAATTTCTGTTTAGTCTCTTATGAAATGTCTAAATTCGTATGCTACAATATCACTTTGAATTTCTAAGTAGGATTATGGTTTAACATTGCAAGAACTATGATGCAATGTTTTATTAATTGAATGGCGAAACATCTCTGGATGTTATTTTGGATAATAAGTCTTGTTTAAATTTCATTAGACCAATTGATAATCACTTGTTATAGCTATTGATATTGGATAATTGCCTCTGCGATTTAAACAAGGCATGAAAGTAATACATTATCATATATGATAAAGTAAAAATAGTAATTTGCCTAGTCTAAAATCATATATGATATTAGATAAATATAACATATGATATACTCTTGTTCATAACGTATCATATATGATAAAAAAAAACTAATAAAACAAGTATAAAATCATATATGATTTTGGAGAATTATCATATATGATAATACATTTAAAAAATTTGCTTCAGAATTATCATATGTGATAACTAAAATGAAAGTAACAAAAACACAACACATTCATAATACTCTTGTTTATAACTAATCATATATGATAAATCAAAAAGATAAACACCAAGTGTAAAATCATATATGATTTTGGAGAATTATCATATATGATAATAAACCTAAAAAAACTGCTTCTGAATTATCATATATGATAACTGAAATAAAAGTAACCAAAACTCTTGAAAATAATCAGAAACAATCTGTTTCATATAAAAACTCAGTAATAATCAAACAATCATGTCTAGGTCTGTTACTCAAATTTCTTCAACACAATCCAACAAAACAAATAATAATCAAAGAAATAAAAAAAAAAAAAAAATATGTGGACGATTTATGTTGAAATTCATGGTTGATCCAAGACCTCTTCTCTTGTAACTTCTGATTGATCCAAATCCCCTTCCCTTGTAACTACAACTTCATCCAACTCGGCCTCTTCTGCAAACTTTTTTGGGCACGTCCTCCTGTTGTGACCATCTGTCTCTCCACATAACGAACATGCATTCCTGTTCTTCGAATTCTTTTCAAGAGCTTGCTCTTTCCCTCCTTTTATGCGCATCTTTTTACGGCCTTTAGGATTACCAAGAGCCGGATTGTTAATGGTTTTTTCAGCCGGCTTCGGGACTCCAACAAGTTCCTCCAAATTATCAGCCTTGTTCTTAGAAGGAGGATTTGGGCAATCAGCCTCGACATCAATCTTTAGCAACCTCAACTTTTCAACAAAAGAAGACAACCTCGCCTCATCTTTACTCAACATATGGACACAGTGATCAACAATGGAACTTGCCTCATTTGCATAATTCTCAACAATCTCATTCTTCTCACCATATCTGTTCCTTTTATTCCTCAAAGCAGCAGGTATAAGGTTCTTTGTCCAACGCCTCAATATGTATTGACTTGGAATCACTTCAATATTGGCATTCTTAAACACACAAAAAACATGCCTGCATAATATTCCAACTCGAAGAAAAAGCTGACAGGAACATACAACTGATCCATCCCCTTGGTTACGCAACACCTTAATGGACAAAAAAGAAAGAAGATAGTAAAAAATCATATATGATAAAACAAAATAAATAAGGTAGTAAAAAATCATATATGATAAAAAAAAAATTTTTTTAAGTAGCCAACATACCTTATATAATCCATCAACTCTATAAAACAGGTTAACTGGCTCTTCTTCTTCAGCTTTATCGTTATCCTTACCTTTATCCTTAACTCTCTTCCTAGCTTTCTCTCTCAACTTAGCTTTCTTCTTCTCCATTAATGCATCAACAAATTTTGTTTCTCTAATAACAGATACCTCAGATCCTTCAACCAAGCTTTTGGTTTCTATTTGACAATACCATGTGCCTGCAAAAATCTCTGCTTGAACCAACTCGAACAGAGGACGAGTAAAAACCTTCGAAGCATGACGTTCAATCTTAAGATAGGTTCTAAACTTCGGAACAGAATCAATAGTCTTATGATCAAGCCTCTCTTGTATATGCCTCTGCTTTTCCATTGCCGTCTCAAAACAATTCATAAAATTCATAAGAGTGGAACCTTGATTCGTAAAATGAGAGAAAAAGGAGTTCTCACTCTCAGATCTAGACGTCGTCCTCATCAAACCACACAAGGGGGAATCAATAAAATAAGCAGGAATCCAACACGAACGTATATTAAACATCTTTGTTAACCACTTATGATTCTGCAAACTAAATTCATCCAGTAACTTTGACCATCTATCCTCAAACTCCTCCGGACCAATATACATATTCCATACAATTTGATTAAACTTCTTTTTAAAGTCGGTATCATCATAGATTTTAGAACATATCTGTAAACAAAACAAATAACATCTGATTTAACAAATGATTTGAAAATAGATATGTGTTATCATATGTGATAAACCAATAAGAAATACACATAGAATCAAGTATCACATATGATTTAACATATTATTTGAAAAAAAAGTTCAAATTATCATATATGATAAATCAATAAGAAAATACACATAGAATCAAGTATCACATATGATTTAACATATTATTTGAAAAAAAGTTCAAATTATCATATATGATAAATCAAAAAGAAATACACATAGAATCAAGTATCACATATGATAAACAAAAAGGCAGAAAAATACCTTTCCAGGGAGCTTTTGAGTAATATGCCACATGCAAAGTCTGTGTTTAGAACCCGCAAACTCAGCTTCAATGGCATTTCTCATAGCCCCATCCTGATCAGTAACAACAATAGTTGGAGCCCTACCAAACGCCTTTATGAACGCTTTGAGCAACCAAATATACGAAGCTGTAGTTTCGTTCTTCAACAAGCCTGCTGCGACTGTTACACACCTCCGATGATTATCTATGGCTGTAAAGGGAACAAACACCATTTTGTACCTGAAAAACAAAAAAAAAAATACTTAAAATAACAGATTAAATAGAAAATCATATAATCAAAATATCATACTGAACATACAAATACTTACTTGTTTGTTCTGTAAGTAGCATCAAACGAAACAACATCACAAAACTCTCTATAGTTGTACTTAGAAACTTCATCAGCCCAAAAAATAGCCGCAAGCTCAGCATTATCAACCAAATAATCAAACGAAAAATCGGGCACATGCTTCTTCCTATTCTCCATCTTAGATATAAGCATCTGCGCATCACTATCACCTATATAGCAGTTCACACCCCTAAAAAAGTTCTTAAAATCAACAGTCGTTCCATGAACAAGCAAATAAGAACCCTTCAAACCAGTTAAGATGTGATGAGCTTTCGTTGCACCTATATTTACGCTAGCAGCTTTAACAATGAACAATTGCTCAGAATAGGTTAACTGCCTCTCAGTCTTCGACAAATGCTTATACTCTTCACGTTCAAGCTCGTGATTATGAATAATATCAAACACATTCAACCTGTACTTAGAAGTACCAGGAATCAAATCAAAAATAACACGTGCTTTGCAGCCTGTGATATGTAGGTTCGAACTTCTAACCTGCTTGTCACTATTCTCTAAGTCTAACGTGTCAACATGAATTCCCTTGGGACAACCTTCCCTATTACACACTAAATACTTTTGTTTCACAGTACCATTCCTCAACCTTTTCTGGCATGACTTCCTAACCACAAACCCTGCTTTAGCAGCATATTTCATGTACGCAGCAATGCACTCATCAATAGACTTATAAACTTTGCCCTTAACCAATAAAACGTCCACAGGAACTTTAGGAATATAATAAACAGTTCCACCAGGAGTATCAAAATTAGAGTGAGTAGGAAACGATTCAGGAGTATTCAAAGGATTCAATTCTGAAAAAAAAAAAAAAAAAACAATTAAACAAAAAATCAAAACAGTGATTTACTAAAAATGAAATCACAGACACAACTTCTAATTATATCATATATGATATATCATATATGATCTGTCATATATGATATATCATATATGATATATCAATATCATATATGATATATCAATATCATATATGATATATCATATATGATATATCATATATGATATTGATATATCATATATGATATAATATCCAAAATGCCTTATTTAGAGCTTAAATCTACTTACTAACAGCTTAAAAACTGACTAACTCAATCAAAACATAAATAAATGGCATATTCAGAGCTTATAACAGCTTAGTAACATAGCTTACTCTTAATTGATTCAGATAAATCATCGTGTTCATAAGCAACAATCTCCTCAGCATACTTAGCTGAAACATCTTCACTAACAACAATCTCTTCAAAAGCAATAGAAGAATCATTTACAGCAATCTCTTCAGAAGTAGTAGAAGAATCCATAAAACCTGCATATAAGATGAAAAAAAAATGAATAAGTTAGCTTATAATTAAGCTTATAGAAACAGAGAGCTATAATTAAGCTTGGAAATAAGATTAAATAAAAATAAACGATAAAAAATTAGGATAAGCTGATGTACGGGATGAAGAATGAGCTAAATTAATGAATTGAGAAGCAAAAATTAGGGTTTGTTGAAGAACGAGATGAAGGAGGTGGTTGGTTAAAGGAATCGGTTAGATGAGAGAGAAGGAAGAATCACACACTTTGTGTGTGTGAAAAAGTGACGCATTAATTGAGATGGGAGTAAAAAATATAATTTATAGAGTACAAAAATACCCTTGTAGTGTAAATGTAAAATTAAATCTCAGCCACTAGATCAAAATGAATGGAAGGTGGGGATTGATCCCTTGGTATGTAAATAATGTTTAGTCCTCAAATGATCTTTGTTCTAACTATATATGAATAACGACTTGTCGATATGTTTGGTAAAATTAACAATTATAGTCGTTGTGAACGTTGAGTTGTAGTTGTCACTTGTATAGGTGTGCGGTGACAATAAATAAAAATAAAAACACAAAAGGAAAATGATAAGTGTTATTTAGTTTAATGGGTGATAGTATTTTTATTTGTATAACCAACTTGTTCTAAAACATGCTTAAAGTAGTTAAACTTGTTGACATTGTTATTCAAACTAAGAGATAAGAGTTTATTTTCGTTATATCCAACATACATTTGGCTTCATATGTGATAAAGGCAAAAGAAAAAGTGTATCATTTATTTAGTATTAGACGAATATCCGAGCAAAATAATAGCGTATAAAATGATTATACTTACAAGTTACAAACTTGTTGTTTTGGTGTGACTCTTGCAGGTTCATTTTGAAGTAATTGGGGCGACAAATAAAGTTTATGGATAGTATAGATATATGTCTTTAGTTTGGTTCAGCAAGTTAATTTATATCATCATTTTCGAGCTATTATTATTAGGGAATGTCTGAGCAGGATAAGAGGGCAATGACCCACATAAAAAATACTTAGGGACAAAAATAAAAGACAAACAATTTTTATTATTATTATTATTATTATTATTATTATTATTATTATTATTATTATTATTATTAGTTAAAAAGTGATAGGGGCTCACATAAGAGAGCATAAAAAAAAATTCTTACCCAATGCCTTTAGGGTATTGGTTAGACATTCTCTTATTATTATCGGTAATTCGGTATCCATAATTTCACGTAAATTTTGATTATATCCACTTTACAAGTGGAAGTATACAAGTCACTCTATTGTTAAATGATTAACAAATACATTATTGATGCTAAATATTGTTTATGGTGTTTGTAGTGCTTGACCAACCATCATTTGTGCTTGGTCACTATGATATCAAATATTTCTTTAGCTTGGTAATGACGATTATTTCGTAAGAAAAAGAAACACATAATCATGACAAACATGTGGATTAATACTAATCTAGTAAGCTTTATCCTTTTTTTTTCCCCGAAAACTTTAATTGTCGCTAAACCGTCCATATGGTTTAGGTTCACTGAGATAACGAAATTCTCCGGTGACAACCAATGGCTAAATCATAACCAAAGCATTATCAACCATTAAATCCATAGTTAATAACTTGTCATATCCATGTTTTGACATTTTTATACTAAGATATAGAAAGCGTACAAAAAGCTAGGTTGGCAAGTAACCACAAGTTTATGTGGCTTCAAAACCGTGACATATTCTTCAAGAAAACAAAAACAAAAAAATCAACTTCAATAGCAACAAAAACTTACGCATCCATTCACATATTCCCAAAAGAAATAAGTGGTGTCAAGAAGAAGTTCAAAACTATATAAATAAATGGATTATGTGCGATATTTTGTTATTTAAATATTGAATATTTTTTTTACTGAATGAGGTAGGTAAATATGAAGTAGTGGGTAAAAATATGGATGTAAGAATCAAAGGCCGGTGGCCAAAATGTGAAAATGGTATAACTCGAGAGTTGTTGACTGGGATGGTCGGAGGAAGGGGCAAAAAAGGATATTTGACTATCACTAGAAACTACGGAGTATAAGCAAAAAGACCAAGAAAAAGTGACAATTGAAAGTCAAATCAACTTTTTTATATGTTAGACCACATTTAATTTGTTTGATTATATATTTATATTATGTTACGATAACATTAAGCGAACTTCATATAAATAGACGTTAAGTAACTCTTTCCATGTAGTTACAAAGTCTTTATGATATAAAAATAGTGCAATACCGGAATCAATGTTTTTATAAGTTCAATAGATATTTAGTTAAAAACATACACATATATCATGCGGTTCGATTCGGATATCATTCGGATAACCGTGGATATCTGAATATCTGAATATCAAAATCAAAACCAAACCGTTATACGTTGGTCTTTTTCGATTCTTGTTTCTACGGTTTTGAGGTTTCAGATTGAGCTGATCAGCTTGATTTATCGATTTCTCGTATTTTTTGAACACCCTTACATATTGGGTACCAAAACCCCAATCCGGTTATATCCGAATTGAATATACCTCAACCGACTAACTCAAGCAAGTTCTTACTAGGGTCAAATTCCGGTGTTTTTTTAGCCATAACCCGAATAGACTCGACCCAAGCAAACCCGGCATATTAACACCCGTAATTTATCACATACACTTAGATTTAACTTGTGATTTTGATTGAGAAATCATATATTCAATTTTTATTTTATTTTTTATTTACCTTTTTTACTTACGTATTAATTGCTCGTAAACTGTTCATAGACTAAAAAAAAAAAAAAAAAAAAAAAAAAAAAAAAAAAAAAAAAAAAGGATTTTACTTTCGTTCTCACTGTTATATATTTAACATGTTACGAACTTACGATACATTAGTAATGATAGAATTATTATTTCTTTAAACTAGCTATAAGTCCCGTGCACGCACGGAGTTTACACATAAATCAAATTTATTTTAAAATTTTAATTTAGTATATGGACATATAAGTATAACTAATACCTTGTTCAGGATTTTTTATTATGTATTAATATCTATTATAATAATATTTTGTAAAAAAATTTGTTGATTAAAAATTTAACTTTGTTTAACTGATATAGATGTTGACGTTGAGATTGATGTTGTTGTTTAACTTTAACTATTTATATCGTGTTGTACAAAATGTGTGAGTTTAGTAACATATAATCAGCACGAATAGGAGATATATCAGTATGTCATCCATGGGACACCTTTCGTAGTGAGGGAAGTCCTTTTGATGAAGTTAAAATATGCTTCGTAAAGTTTTTCAGAAATGTTTTTCTGGATATCCATATTTAAACTTTAAATAAGAATTTCATGAGTCGCTGTTATAAGTAAAATAACGTAAATTTATTTTCATATCATAGTAATCTGTGTTTACATTTGATATTCATATTCCCGTCAATAATAGTTTAGCCGTATTTAATATTTAAGCCCGTGTACGTATAAATTAAACTTTTCAAATAAAATAACATGAGTCCTTATTTAATATATATAGTAAAAAAAATATTTTAATGGATGAAAGTTTAAAACGAATATTAGTTTTAAAAAATATTTAACGCATATTAAAACTAATTCGTATATTTACAAAATTTTGTAATTTTAATAGACGAAAGTCTGAACATAATACTAATACTTATGTAATTTTAAACAAAGTTCATCTTATAAAGTATAAGGGTATTATTTGTTATTTTTTTTAAGTTATTAAAAAATATAAAAACTTGTAATTTTACACTTAACTCTATATAATTTTTGTAAAATTCAACCACTAAAGTTTTATTAATTACTTCTTCTTCTTTTTTAAGTTTTTGTCTTCACAAATTTGACACAAATATTTTTATGTATTTTTTTTTAACCAAATTTTTTCCATCTAATTTATTAAATTTTGATCAAAATCAATTCAATTTTGACTTTTATTAACCAATCATGTTGCTTGATTTTGCATACGTGGCAAAATCGAGCTCTCGTATTGGTCTAATTTTTTTTTGATTGAAAATGTTTTGCAAAAATACTCCGAAATAATGTAATTCTTTTATTATATAAATAAATATAAAAGATTAAAAATGATGTGCCTTTTTTTGGTTCCCCCAATTATTATGATATCTACGCTTTTGTTAGATGAAACGATGACCAACTTTTTACTTGTGATCGTCCTTTATTTTAATTTGAGTTGTTGTAAGAATTAAATTACTTTGATTCTTGTCTAACACACAATGTCGACCAACATAGGACAAGGACTCATTTCTTGTCATGAATGCAATGCTTAATTAAGTGTGTTTCTCGTCAATTTTAGATGTCTAACTCTAATTATTTAAGTAGGGATGGCTAATTAGTAAGCAATACTTTCTTCGTAATATTGATTTTGCTCGCGTTTTTGAGTTGCAATGAGATGAACCGCGAGACTAAATATCAACGAGTTTCTTGTTTTGAACACATGAAATGTTTTCGGTTCATGTGTTATTAGATGATGAGATGGATAGGGTTTGTTTGTGGTTGTGTTTTGTGCTAAGTGTTTTTTTTTTTTTTTTTTTTTTTTTTTTTTTTTTTTTTCAAACTAACTACAAGATTATCATAGAACCTATTAGGCTATCAGCATGTTTACGATTAGGTAATATATCTGTTTCGCCTTTTTGACTACGAAACCTATATGTAGTTGATCGATAGATTAGTGTAGTCCATGGTCCCGATTGGAGGGTGGCCAAACGAAGTTATTTTGAATATCATTTGCTAGCATAATAATAGAATGCTTAACATGACACATGACACATGACTTATGTTGTAGTTTAAGTATGACTACGACAAAGCACATAATGTTAACGTGGTAACATACACAAACTAAGAGTTGAATCTATAATCCAAAAGAACCATTATTATGTTTTCACATAACCTTCAATCATTTATATGAACAAAGATATATATCCAAACACATAAGCAATTTAACAGTGTGAACATGACTAAAAATGTTAATATGAAACCCAAATATACAATTACGTCTTTATCCAGTTTCCTTTAATGGCACATCACTTGTTATTTCTATATTCATTCTTTTAGTTTAGAATGAGTAAACACATTAGGTGGCATGATACTTTTTGACAAGTGCAATTCCTAGATTTAAAACTGTAAATATACATTAAACTAAGCTTAACTAAACAATGAAGTTTGGCTTAACTATTTAAGTGACACTTAAGTATACGATCAGCGGCTAAAAAGTCACATCTAACACATGAGGCATGGTTATTTAATTTCGTAACTACGTCATGACATAATCCAAAAGAATTTAAAATACAGACAAACAACCATAACACGTAATATAACTCTGTCAACGGTTCCCTAACTACTACTTCCGTCCCGGAATGATTTTCGACAACAGTGTTTCTCATACTTTCCTTTGGATGAATTATAGGTGCAGGAAGTTTAATGTTAATTGGATAGCGTGGCTAAATGACACGTTATATAACTCTGTCAAAGTAGACCCTCTTTCTATTTCAGGTTGGCCAAAAATTATTGTCCCCTTTGATAAATAGTTGTGAATAATGTAACAAGTTTACCAAATTGCATCTAAAGATACCAAAGATTACAAACTTGAAACAAAGCTTTAAACAATTGCATAAGAATAAAACTGTCATATTGCAAAAATATTAGAGAGATAAATCATTAATGATTATGTTTTTATATTACGACAGAGAGTATTTAAAAAAAAAACTTTATCGGGTGCAGAATTTGTGAACCATTTTATATACTCCGGACAATCTTACGTAAGGAAATAACATTTGAAATGTATAGGCTACTCAAAGTATGCTTTTCAAATACTCACAGCATAATTTTCTTAGTTTAAATGCCGTCAATAAACAACAGTACTAAAAAAATGTCAAAGATACTTAATTGACTTTCATTTGATGTCTTTTATATCAAAGTAGCCTTGATTAGAAAATGATTAAGGGTCAAGAATATACCAAGTATAGACTAGTCCCCATTATGTTCTATTACTTATTATCTGTAAGACGAATAATACATATAACTCAGTATTTATAGCCTAACATTTGAGCTTATATCAATCTTAATATAATACGAATACTAATAGCTCTAATACAAATTCACTAACGACCCACTGTAGTTGGAGTGAGAGTGTAACAAATACTCAAACTATCTCGAAACTCAGCAAACAAAGCAGACAGTACTTGTAGATTCACCAATGATGTGCTTTAGGATATCAAAATAATCAAACTGTCGCGAAACTCAGCAAACGAAGCAGACTGTACTTGTAAATTCACCAATAATGTGTTTGGGACATCAAAATTTTCAGTGATTCTTGAAAAACTAACACCAGACGGCATATTGAAGAAGTAACACCAATGGTCGAGCTTTAGTCGACTTTAGGTGGACTTTAGATAAAAACTGGTCGAGTTTTAGTTAACTTTAAGCTTAAAGAAAAAATAAAAACAATTAAAAAAAAATAGAATTTTAAAGAAACAAAACAAACAAAAAACAGCTGAACTTAATTATTTCTTCAACAAATACCAAATTTAAACGAATCTTCTATCAAAAACAAAAATCAAAACAACGATTTATTTTAAACCAAACTCGATCAAACGAAACCTTTTTTTTTTTTTTTTTTGTAAACTGTAAGATGTGAAGACTAGTCGAGCTTTAGGAGGAGACTGATCAAGTTTTAGATGACATATATATCCATGTTGCTCCAAAAAAAAAAAAAAAAAGCATCAAAACAAATCTAAACATCACTAGAAAATTTCAGCAACTTTACAAATACTCCGACGACCTATATCTCTATGTAAAAACATCGAATGATGAATCCCTACGGTAAGGTCGTAGATCAGTGTGTCCAGAAGCAATGATCAAAATATCAGTAACATCCAATGGTTAACGAAAATGCTAGGCCAATGCTACCACGGTAGTACAAAAAATGACGAATTGTAACATAGTAGTAACTTCGACCAGTTTATGTGACTTGCTCGAATCTTAGTTTGAAAAATTGAACATTCAAACGCTAAAACTATGTGTCTAGTCCTTGCATTCTGATTTTCCGGAAGATCTGACGGTCTACAAAGCTTAGATCGTGTTTTATCCACAGTTGTGCACATAATGACGAACAAAAAAGAAAGTACCTCCGGTTCACTTACAATTAGCCCGTGACCGGAGGATGACAATAGTTCAGTGACTTATAACTAGGTTTATGATACCATGTAAGACGAATAATTTTGATTAACTGAATTGATTGAATAATTAAAGAATACATATGATCCAATATTTATATCTTAACACATGAGCTTATACTAATCCTAATCTAATACGAATACTAATATAATTTTAACTCTAATACAAACCCACTAACATTATCCACATATTTGCAAACTAAAAATCAAATCAAAAGGTAAAATGCAATACCTTAAAATCCGAGTTGACCTGACCAATTCAACCGGGAACCACCTTGGCCATCGGAAGCTGGTTTTAAGAAAAGATCGGTTTAATTGGCAGTTCAACCGGCAACCAAGAGGTTGGCCGAACTAATTAAAAACAGTTTTTGGAAAATGAGTAGAGTTAAAATCAAATGAAAAGAAAAATTAAGATGAAAGAAAGAAAGCCATTTCAGATACATATAAAAAATTTTATGCATTTACCCTCGTTGTATATGCTTGGCGTGAATAAAGTAGGAGTGAGCATCGGGTCAAACCCGACCCGAAAACCGAAAAGGTAAAAACCGAAACCGAGAATCGAACCAAGAAATAGATATTAAAACCGAATAACTCGGTTCGGGTCAGTTTTCGAGTCTCGAACCGAAAAACCGACAAAAACTGAATCGAACTTAAACCGAACCAAAACAGACAAAAACCGAAATAAATATACAAAACCAAAACCGAACCAAAAAAGGTCGGTTCGGTTCAGTTCGGTTCGGTATCGATCGGTTTCCTACATATATTAACTCATTTCTCGTCTATGAAATCATATTTATGTTTTTAACATGAAAATCATATTCTTTATTCCATGACAAATGTCACAAACACATCACAAACGTTTATTTTTGACTTTTTTACAATGTAATCAATGATTGGAAATTGTTTTCAAGATTAAGATAGCTTGCATTGGCTCAACCACATATACATGGACCAGTTAGCAATGAAGGTACATCACTTCAGGCCCCTTGCCCACTCTTTTTGGTCATTGGTTAGGCAGATTCACATTTTTTACGTTTAAAATTCGAATTCATTCGATAGCCTGAGAATCTTGCTTGATTGGATTGAAGGCGAGATCACAATCGATAAAAAGGTTGAAAATGAAATGCATTTCCATTTCCGACCCACTAAGTAATGATCAACTCGCAGAACTTAGATTTACAAGCTCATGATTAATTAGAAGATTAGTATATGGTCATAATAAACTACCATATGTGCAAAACCATCGCTTTTTGATGACGTGGAGATAACCCGAGACAAATATGCCAAAAATCGGGCTGCTGGACTGGTGGTTCGGAGAATCATGCAGATCATCATATTAGCACGTCGTTAGAAACTTGTATGCCAGATGGCTTCATCACCTTCACCGCATAATCTGTGTACGTCTTTCATTCTTTCCACTGATTTGCATATGCCACTACAGCTCCAATCGAATGAAGCTGCACACATGTTCCCCGCTTGGGTCTTCCACTCGCAATCTAGTTGGTTGAAAAAAAAGGGGGACTCTTAATCATAGTTTTTGTTGGTGTAACATACATAAATAGATTAAATTATAGTTTATTTCACTAGTACTATGTTGTGGACGGCCAAAAAGAGGAAGTAATCATGTCCATATATGGATCACTTAAAACCCACTCATACGAGACACTTAGTGAAATAAAATCATAGTTCCGCTAGTGATACAAGCATTTATAAAACTTATCTTTGCTATATAAAAGTAAAAATATATTCAGCTATTTTATAGTATCTGTTTTCGCCATTGTACTATTCAAAACCGAGTCATTAAAAGATGGTTTTGTGTCCTGTTTGGGTCATTTTGCTACCAGTATCCCAATATTTGTATATAAACATGAATATGATAAATAGATATAAAGTGTTTATAAAAAAATTTAACATTTTTATGTAAAACTTCACATGTTTTGAGACTTGGTTTTAAAAGGGTTTTTTGGTTACAGAATCTGTCCCAAATGGGATACAAAGCCATTGTTTAGTGACTCAAACGTACACACAAAAGTAAAATGACTAAAACGGGACAAATGAAAAAGTATGTCACTATTATATGTAAAAAAATATCCGAAGATATCAATTACCAACATTGAGGAATATGAAGTAAAAATAATAAATATAAGCGCTTCGAGGTGGTGGAAAATGCTTACCAGGAGGTGTTTGGCAGCACAGGCTTCGATCATCAACATGTTCAACATCAAGACCAATAAACCAAGATCCTAATGAAACATCTTCATTTGCATACTTATGAAGCATGTGACTGAAGAAACGAATATTAGTCACTTAGTCAGCTATCAAAATAAAATTTAAGAAAAAGTATTGCAAATTTGACTAGAAATGCTAACCGATTGACAGAAATGTAAGTGGCCAAATCTCTAGATATCGCATATATTTGTCCCGTTGCATGCCTAAAATATTTATTTCCATCTTCGCCAAATTTCCAGTATTCAGGTTCATGGTACTTGACCCCTCTGCATTTAGTTTTTTGATTATAAGACAATATGTCAATACAACATACAAAAACGTAGAGAAAAGAGAGGACAAGATATTAAAAATCTTACTTTTGTGCAAGAACGGGCCCTGACTTCATACAGCCGATATAAACACGAGATTTTGAGCGATGACGGTTCAAGATAGAGCCGATCATACCTAAATGAAATAACAATAATTACCTCCTAGTTTCGTTAAAAATTATTTAGATATTTAAATAGATTACAAGGTGTGCTAACCAAGATTTATATGAACATCATCATCTACTTTGATGTAGAAATCAGCATCCCACTTTGCAACAACCGTTGAGAAGTATATTTGAGTTTTCGAAGACAACTCATGGTATCCCTCAACATGGTTCTGCAGTTCATAAAATGTCACAAAAATATAAACAAATCGTTATACACATAAAAAAAAATTCGTGTGTATTACTAATAGAAATATAGCTGCTTAACATACCAGCCTTAAGAAATCCTGATGCTGTTTGTCTTCATCATCAATGGCATCATCCAAAAGCCCATCCGATGTTGCACTGAACCACCAACAATCAATATAGTTTGTCATTAGGGACATTAAAGAAGCAAAAAAGCTGGATACGTTTTAGTTGACTTTAGAGGTGGCAATATGGTTGGGTCGGGCGATTGCGGTATGGGGGAAAACGAGTTCAGGTTGAAACATGTCAAAACAAGCTAGTTCACAGGCCGGGTCAGGTTAGATCGACCTGCAAAACACTTTTTGCCCATTTTATATATTACGTGTTTAATCTGCTAATAATGATTGCAAAAACAATATTATTGCAAATACATTCGAAATTGTGGAATATAGACTATTCATAAGGTTATATGCATAACGCATAGACTTTAGAGTGTTGGTGTTTGGCATTGCTTATTTAACTGCTTTGCTGCTAATTATATAAATAAAAAAACAATTTTAAGTATGTGGATTAAACTGCTTATCTGCTTATTTTAGAGCAAATGGGCACTTGAAATAAGCAGGTTGGTACCTGCTTATTTTTAAAGCAGATAAGCAGTATGAAATACGCAATGCCAAACACCGCCATAAACTACTTTTAACCTGTATCACATGATCCCCTTTTGGTCACAATTTTTGTTTTGTTTGATACGATTGAGATAAAACACAACCCAAAATGACCCAGCATCTATTTGAGATTTACCCACCTGTGTCCAATGACAAATCGTATTAGAATTCCTTTCTCTTTCTCTAATCTCAGTAGATCCTTTCCTGAACAAAAACATCAAGAAGTTGTATAATGTATATACAGAAACACAAAAGTAAACATGTGCATCGCCAGCATCAACAAAAGTTAATACCTTGAGGCATCCATGTTTCTCTAATGGAGTCTCTTCGTTTTCGGCTGCTAAATGCAGTCATGATCCCCATGACGAAGAACAACTTCTGGCGCTCATTTGATGCCTCAGATACAGGTTTCTTAACAGATCTAGCTGAAGCAAGCTGCAATTCTAGTGAAGAGATTGTTTTGTCTAAAGTCCTGAAAGTTTTAGTTTCTTGATAAATAAATGAGAGAAAGAAATGATTTCCGAAAGGACTAAATGCATTAATAAAACCAACTTGGTCTGATTTCTGTTTTGTGCGCAAAAGAGACTTATTTTATGCCAGAAAAATACATCAAGGATTCAAGGTTCCAAAGGAATTTGATTGATTGCCGTGTTAGAAAAATACTAGCTTAGAATATTAAGGATTCAAGGTTCTATATAATTTAATTGAAGGTAATTAGTCCGTTTCAAATATTACTAGGTTTGAATTATGCTAATTGAGGTGGAAGAAGGAAGTTACATTATGACGTCATGTGTATGTGTCACTTGAGAGAAAATATCTTCAGCTTCAACGGAAGCATCCTGCAACAAATAACATATTAGACTTAGAAATGTAGATGACCAGGATAGTACGATACTATAAGAAATCTGAAATTATATAAAGTACTTGCCTTGTCATCACAGTCGATACCAGATTTCTCCAAGGATGAAGATGCCTCGTCTGTTTCGATTTGAACTTGACTGATGCCAAATCTACAACAGTAAACAACCAATACAATGAGATATAAAAACAACAGAAACCCACAAATGGCTTGTACATGCAATTTAAGCTATTTATTTCGTATGGAGTATGCACAAATGTGTAGGCATATACATGTAATAGAGTACGTTGAAAACATATATTTGAAGATTCACAGTTTACTTTAAACAACATATAATTCATTTGACAACAGATATGTTGTTTACTTTAAACAACATATCGTTTACATTTAGTACTCTAATGACAACAGATAATTCATTTTAATGGGGATACAGGTTTCGTATCATCTTAAAAAACTGTTTAGTACTAGGTTTACATATGTCGAAGCATAAGTCTACATCTGACTATTACCAATATAGAAGCAAGATCAAATTTGCTTAATCCGATACATGCTAACAAAATAGAATGCTCTAAGCAAAACAATCGAACACAGGATTCAGACAGTTGAGTATCTTTCTTGATTATTTAAGTTTATTTTAGACATATGAAAACTTAAAGGAGTTCATATTTTATAGTCAACTACAACATCGTCTAGGCAAGAGACAAGATTATACGGAATACCAAATTTGAGTAAGAATTTTCAAAAGAATGATAACAATAGAGTTGTGAGTATGGCATTCAAACTCTGATCCTCTCATGTTGGGGCCTGCATTTAAAGAGACAATACATCTCAGAGATTTGCTAGTTTTAAAGTGGTCACTCTGTATCACGAGAGAAAACTACGGTTGACTTTGGGAGAACCAGTTTACTAGATAAACAAAGTTTTATCAGCATTGATGAAGGGAACATGTAGAATGAGAATTAGCAGAGAAGGTGCATAGATATGTTAGAATGAGTCTTTAAAGCCACCACTCTCTCGACTATACGTAGTAAGTTATTGATTGTGTAGTGAAATTGGTCCATAAATATGGGCGTGGCCCCGCAGAGTAGGTGTGATTGCACTGAACTGCATTAACAATTTCACGTGTACTTTGTGTTGCTTGTTTAATGCAATTGCCATATCTGATAGAGCTTCTAAGGCAACATGTGACCTCCGGAGGAAGATATATCTTCATTGGAGAACATGAAGGTCCACACGAGGGACAATTACATGTCCTGAAACTTTGTGTCCTAAAACTTGAAGTTTCTTGGACCACTAAATCAGGCACAATTTCAGCTTCAAACTCATATGAAATGAATGCAATAATCAGACTTATACATCATAGGCATTGAAAGTTTGAAACTGATCTCTCAATGCTTAGCTGCAAAAGAAGCATGGAATACTATGGGAATTGTTCATGAACAGCGACGGAACTTGACCAAAATTTTCGGAAGTATGAAGTAAATAGTGTAGCTTTTGAATTCTATAAGCGGGTTAAGGTTATAACAACATTTTGAACTTATTACTAGAATGAACCAACTACATCATATAAAATACACTTACACGTTTTGACAAATGAAACAAACAATAAAGGAAATGTCAATTGGTCAATTACCGACAATATTATGTGTATGAAAATAATAATAAATCAAAATCTTAAACGAAAACTGATATCTTCTATTTGAATGAGAGGATATACAGCACTATTAAATGCTAGAAGATGGATCGGATTGTTTGTTTCTTATATTTTTCAAAAATCATTCCAAAAACATTTCAAAAATCAAAACTTGCATAAGAAGAAGACGATTATGTACATAGAATCAATGCATCTAAAACTGTACTAAGGATCTCTTCGATATAACCTATGACACCTAAATCCTTTCGGAATTGCAGTTCCCTTTTCATGTACTTTCAAAGTCCTAATACTATACATTCAAGTAAGTTTTGCATCTGAATGTTTTATCCGATCAAGGGCCGGGGCACAAGGGTCCTAGTACTATATAGGTGTGAAGAAGTGCGGAGGTGACTGCAATGAGCAAATATCTCACTCATAGGCCTAAACAACGAGCAAACACTTGAGCGCTTTAACTTGAACTTTAGAAAAGCAACAATCTTTGATTCTAAATATATATCTAAACTGATAAGGTTACCAGTCTTTGACTCAGATGTACATGGCCTAACTTGGGTATCCCCGTGACCGCTTCCGACCGTTTCCTTGCCCACCCTGTGTACTTAGTGTGGTTTGAACCTAAGACCCTATTGTGAGGACATGAGGGTGACTGACAATATTTACTACATTTCAATAATGACAGCCCACCCGTGATTCGGCTCAAAATAGGCCCTACACTAAATTACCATTCAGACACGAAATCAACGATAAAAAGTTAATCGAGTTACTCGAAAATTATCAAGATTTAGCAAGTCCCCAAATCTAAGCAAACCAATCCAGCCAACACCAAAACACATAATTAAAAAAAAAAAAAAAAAAAAAAAACAGATAAAACATTCTATCAAACAACAAAACAAGATTACCATAAGTCCATAACATTAACCAAAAAACATATCACACAACAAAATTTAATTTTTTATAGGATCAAGATTATACCTGTTAATGAAGATGACACCAAAACAAAAACTAGCAATGCAGAAGAATGTGACCCATCTAGGTGAATAACCCGACCCGGATCCAAGTTTATGGGTATGGGTCAGTTTAGTACCATACTTCAAACCCATTTTTGAAATGAGCTAGAAAAGATTATAAAGCTTTGCTTTTCTTGAATCAGTTTTGAGACACCATTAATGAAATGAAATGAAGCAAGATTTAAGGAAGATGAAAAGGGGTTTGAAAAGGGTATATATGTAACGGATAAATGTGGCTAAATTAATAAAATAATCAAAGTTTGTATCAAGTTTAGTACGTAGTACAATATTTGTTGTATAGTTGTTGGACACTTATGATGTTTTATTCTTTTTTAGGAGCACTCCTTATGCTTATGTTATAGGGAAAAAAAAAATTGCTGACATGCATTTTTTTATATAAACATCAGAACCTATAACTCAGTATAAACACGCTTTTTAAAATGGACGTTATAGGATATTACATGACCAAAAAGATTTTTGAAAAATTTAGATGTCTACGGAGCCACAGACTCGTGTGATCATTTTTGTCTCTGTAATAAACTTTGCGCATTTAGAAACACGGTTGTTGTTTTGGTTAATATGAGCTCAAACCTCGTGTATTAGTAAAAAGTTGTCTATCGCAACTTAAAAAATTCATAAACTATTTTAATAGTTTTTATTAACAATTGCTAGAAATTAAATTTATAGAATATAATTCAAGTCCAATGAGTGGATAAACTCAAAATAAGTTTAAATAAATTCTCTCTAACAAAACATTAATGGTGATCAAATTTATTATTTGGTGTACCTATAATGTTAAGGCAATTATTCTTTTTATTCTATGATGGATTTTGTATTTAAATAATAATAAGGAATATTAAGCTATAGTGGGTAACATGTTTTGGGTTTGGCTCAAGAAGTTTTTTATACTTGAATTTGAATCCCAATGATGTCTTGTTACGTGTGACCACACTAGCTAATCAACAAACGTATCACACAAGCGTGTCCATGTTTTGTAGTCAAATTATTGTGACAATGACTATTTATCTATTTTTAGACATGAAAAATGTTACTCCGTATACGAGTATCATTTTAAGTACTTTCTTACCTTAACATATTTGTCATCTACTCCGTAATAATAATGATAGGGTTACGTTATTAAAGGTTACTAGTTATAATGACCGTGCACGCGCGAGTTTTTTTTTTTTTAATTTTTTAAATCATATATTTTTATTTATTAAAAAACAAATAATTTAATCTTTGTTTTATTTGATTTATGATGTTTAATTATAGTTTTTTTATTATTAAAGATAATTATTTAAAAATTTTAATCATATTATTAATTGTATCTTATCTATATTTTTTGTACTTATCTTCTACTTGTGTTAATTGTATCTTATCTATAATTTTTTGTATTTATCTACTACTTGTGTTATGGATAAATATAAAATGTTACTCCGTACCTAATAAGAAAGTAATATTTTTTTTAAATACAATTATTACTAAATAAGGTATGAATTGATTTTTTTGAAATGGAAAATTCCCAATAGGGGTTTTGTTTTATTATATAAAATATGTTATTAAGACTCCTTCTAGGATATAACAATAAAAGGTTTTAGTTAAAAGGTACAAATCACGATACACACCGTATAAACCTGTAATGTCCAGGGCTTCACGAAACTCTCTATGAGAGGGTCCGTATAAACTCCCCCTAATGATATTGGGACCATTTTCATTAATTTACAAATGATTGACACATAATCGGTCTACATCATTTGGTTCTCAAAAGATGTGAATTGGCAGAAACACCATGACTTCGAATGCTTTTTGGCATCAACAATTGTCCACCACACAAGGAATAACTCTGTCAACTCTTCTAAACCAGTAGAACACCAACTGAAGTAGGAGCCGAAACCGAAACCCTTAACCTTTTATTAACAAAATCGTTTTTGTTTATCATAGGTTTTTGGGAGGTAACTTAGTCAAACATTTGAATAATATTGTTGTTGTTGTAGTATACATCGTTTGGTCAAACATTTGAAGATTTTGAACTATGTACAAATGATCTCAAACGTTCAAGAGTTGATATTATGTTCTAGATTACAAAGAAGATCAACTAATTCTAGATATTAATTTCATGTTTGGTTCATATCGATTTTCATTCTTGTCTACAACGATTTAGAGTTATGCTTAAACTTTATTTGTGCCATAAAAATGTACGTATCCACTTTACTAAAAAGTCAGAATAGAGATAAAGTATTAACTCGTTGGACCCGCTTTGATAAAAGCTTACACTTAATAGTTTTTAATTGACTTGTACCTTTTATTTTAGATCGATGACATTACTAAAATACTAAAAGTCTAAAACTGACGTGTTTTAGTTTTTACATATAAATAGTGTATACGGACCTCCAATAGGAGTTTTGTGAGATACTGTGCATTGCGAGTTTGTATAGTGTGTCTTGTAATTTGTACATTTTGACCAAAATTCTCTATTGTAACATCATAGAGAGTCTTAATAACAAAACCCATAAATTATGGATCAAGATTCTCTCGTGTTCCTTGTGAACATGAGAGGTAATGTTTTGTTTATTGGGATTGCACATTCCTATTATTGTAAAACATTTATTTTATTTTAAATCAATTATAATAAGTAAAATGAGAGGATATTTATTCTAAATTTATCTCCTACATATCTTTTATCATATAGCATTGTTCATTTTTGAAGCTATGTGAATTATTTCATGAACTAGTATTAAATTCATGTCTCAAAATAAAGTTAAAGTTTGATCTATTATGTCATCCAATCATTATTATGTTTAAAACTGTCTAATTTCAACAATAATCATTCTTTGAATGATACACAATGATTCATAAAGGCCAAAATACAGGTGCGATGTACATTTCTATTTCAAAATATTTTTTGACAAAAAAACAGATCAATGGCACTTACTGTATGTGTTATACATGGTTAAAATACCATTTCTACATAATTGATTGAAACTCGAGGTCATGAAGCTTTGCAAATCTATTGACTATAGATACTATCCATTATTGGAATGATGTAGCTTGCACTTAAACACTTACTAGAGCACATGAAACCGATCTTTTGATCAAGCAACTACTTTGATATATTGTTCACCCTTCTCATTGACAAACGTTACTCACTTGATGTACTTAGAGTTAAAGTCTCGTCTAAACAAAAAGTACTGTAATTGCAAAATCATGACAAGAAGTTGAGTCGACAATTTGACAATTAATTTGGATATGAAGTATGTCATTTTGTATTATTGATGATCAAAGAAGAGCGTACAACGAGTATATATACCAGAAACAAAAGATAAAATCCTAAACTAAATATGGGCTCGCGAGCCACTTATGGGCCTATTATGCTAACATCCCTCTCAAACTGTAGCGAGAAACATTGAGAATTTGTCAGTCAGAAAATGAAAACATGGTCCAAAGTGTGACTTGGTAAATACATCTACAATCTGTAAAGCAAAAAATGAAAACGTGGACCCATCAGACTTTATTTTAATCTTATAGACCCAACGAGAGCCAATAGCACGCTTGCCTGCTGGCAAAGATACCAAGTCTCACGTGTGAGTCTAAGGCAATGCAGTAAATTCCTCAGCCATAGCAAACCTGCCAAAGTGGATCAAAAATAGCTTCCATATAGGACCCAGGCTCATGAAGACTGTGTCAGAAGCAACAAAAGAAGCAAACGAACTAGACTAGCAAGAATAAACAAGATCATCCTTTTTAGTGGACTTAATTACGAATACATGTGGGTTAAACATTTGGAGGAGGAACTACTACAACTTCAGGCGATGATTGGTAGTCATGGTAGAGGGTTGATTAGCGGTTGATGTAGGGTCGAAATAATAACTTATGATGTTTCAGTAGTGGTGGTGGTTTGCAGAGTTGTTGTTGGTAGTGTTTCAATGATTTCTAAGGTTGTTTCTAGGACAGGTTCTGTTATTATGGGAGACAAAACGGGTGGTTATTGGGTGACATCATTAAAGGGGTTGATTTTTATAAGTTCGGGTTGTGTCATATTGTGTGAACTAGCAGGAAAAAAATAGTACGTAATGTGCTCTAAAAACTCAGCATGGCGAGATGTATACAACTTTTGACCGATTGGATCATAACAAATATATCCCTTTTGAGTAACACCATAACCCATAAACACACATAACGTGGACTTCGAAGATAACTTTGTACTCTCAATATGCGGTTTTAGCACAAACAAGTACAACCGAAGTTGAGGCGAGATGTATACAACTTTTGATTGATTGGATCATAACACAGATATCCCTTTTGACTAACACCATAACCTAGAAACACCAAAACATGGACTTCGAAGCTAATTTCGTATGCTCGACATGTGGTTTCGGGACAAAATAAGTACAACCGAATAAGCGCATTGAGGAATAATCAGGCAAAGTTTCTTACAACTTTTCAAAAGGAGATAGAATTATGTGCAGTTGGGATTCTATTAATCACATATGTGGCTGTAAGAACTGCTTCTCCCCAAAATACACTAGGAACATCAGCGAACAACAAAAAGGATCTAGCCGTCTCAACAACATGGCGATGCTTACTTTTTGTTGAGGAGTGTCCGTACAAGAGGTATGATAAATTGTCACACCCCCAGAATCGGGTCCAGCGGAAGCATACATGTAGCTAGGGTGTAACTCAATTGGTATTACAAAACAAGTGTAAAATAGTTTTCACTTCAATCATTTAGAATAAAATCGTTTAGCTAAAAGGATTGAATTTACATTGTTTAAAATTAGTGAGGGGGTAGGCCCTTAAAATAGTTTAAAATGGTCCCCATAAGAATATCAGAGTCTTCTATGACCATGCCATGCCCTGCCAAAACCTCCAGTAGCGTGCCATTGCTTAAAACCTGAAAATACATGCTAAAACGTCAGCATAAAGCTGGTGAGTTCATAGTTTTAAGTAAACAAGTATTTTCCAGAAATCAAGTATTTCCCGTAAACAAGTATTTTCCAGAAATCAAGTATTTCCCGTAAACGAGTGTTTCCAGAAATCAAGTATTTCCCAGCAAAGGCATCGTAAATCCACTCAGTTACAAGTCCCGTCATAAGAGACTTGTAACCTGTGTGTTTACAACCCACTGCCAAAAGTAATATGTTTAAGTAAACAAGTCATTTGCGGAACACGAGATTTTCAGTAGCAAGACAATATAACAAATACAATGTCACAGCTAAAAATAAGGTATACAGTGCCTAAAGCTCATGACCCCGAAGCTCGACGTAATCGTATGCAATCAAGCATAAAATGCCCCAATTAAGTGTTTGCCAGACACTCGGAAGTAATCCGAATGATATGCGTCCGTTTGACAGGTTGGCGCGACCAACTCGGACGGGGTGTCAACCCAAATAGATCTATCCACAGCATTCGCGCTCACACGCATGTAATTAACGGTTCATGATAAAGGGGACTTCAGTGGCAGTAATAGGTAACTCAGGCAAAGTAACAGTTTTATATTTATGTCCGCAAAAGCAAGAACTTGTGTTCATAAGAAAGAAATCAAGGATGGAATAATTAATTCATAATGTATTCAAATAATCAATCAAGTATTTCAACCATCAAGTAATGTTTGAGAAAATGAATCGCGTTCAAGTAAAACAAGCATTGAATTTAAATAGTAAGGAGCATGTATCTTCCCCCAAAACAGTTGTAAAACAAGTAAAAGTAGGGGTTATGAACTCACCTGGTGCAATAGCTACGATGACAACAATGAATACATAGAAATGAGGCACGATCTCTAACCGCAACCTAATATGAATGATATAATCTAATGTAAGAAATGAAATGACGCTACACATGCAAATACGTATGTTATCGATACCACTCGTTAGTTTTGAAAATAATGTTTATCGTCGAAAAATACATTTTTGACGTCTCGTTAAGTTAATAACCACTTTTCATGTAAATATGTTGGAATGGTACTCCACGATCCTTGTTTGGTGTTCTATCGGCAAATATAAGGTTTTCGTCGCAAAAATAACATTTTTATTACTTGAAAATATGCCCAAAATGGCCTTGCAAAACAAGTCGCGAAATATTGTACGTTAAGTGTTAATGGTCAAGCTCGGCGTTTTTGAAAACCTTGTAACAATATCTTGAAGTCGTGTCATTTAACTTTTGGCTATACGGGTCTTGATCGATAAGAAAATCGACTCTCATTGTTGTTACTTGAAAATATTATGTTCAACACTTAGAAAATTTTATTATAGTAAAAGCTGTCAAAATATATATAGTTTATCGGGTATATAGATGAAGTCGTAGTTTATTCGTTATAAGTCTATTCGACGAACGGCCAATTGATTTGAAAATCTTGTTGGAAGATCTTAATTTCATAAAACTACGGCTCGGACTCAAATTGATCAGATCATAAAGAAAAACAGCCGAGAAAATGGTGTCTCGCAAAGACAGTTTTGCGGTAAAAATTGTAATAGAAAAGCTGATGGAAATTTGTAAAAATCGTCTAAGTTCAAACGCTTGTATCTTTTTCGTTATAAGCTCGTTTTCTACGTTCTTTATATCCCCGGAATCGTGGGATGGCATACTAGTATATTTTTGATAAGTCGGGACGGCTAGATCAAGTTTTAGGCCTCGAAACAGTCCAAGAAAATCGTGGGACAGCAAGTAATTTTTCAGAAAATAGTTTTCGTCGTTAATATTGGAAATATCATAACTTTTTCGTCGTAACTCGGATTTTATCCCCGTTTTCGGCCATAGTTTCGTCTCGGAATGTATTTTCTAAATCTTTGGTCCAAAGTTACCCAAAACCCACTGATTTTCCCACGTTTCATGTTTTTGGACAGAACCTTTATATAGTTTGTAAAAATCAACTTTCCTAGTTTGTAACTTGTTCAAGGCTTAACCAAACTATCTCAAATCAACTTCACAAATACCCAATCCTACCATACACCTTCTTAGGGTGTCATGGGTTCCTAGACATCACCAATCTTAGTGGATCTAATGAGATTGTTAGTAAAAATTGTAGATCTATGTTTATAAAGAAAAGAAATGAGTAATAAGTGGTATGGATCATACATACTTGCATGTTTTACCAATATATCTTGAAAATACATAAAAATATATAGTAAGTGAAAGTATGAAAAGATCAAAAGTGTTCTTGAAGCTTACTTGAATATTTGAGGTGATTTGAAGATGATTATGTTAAGAAACATAGGGTTTTTACCACAAAACCCCAACTAGATCTTGATTAGAACTTGATAAACACTTGGATCTTGAAAAGTTAGTGATTTCTTCTTGTGTTCTTGGTTGGGCCGATTTGTACACAAGGGAGAAAGGAAGATGAGAGCATTTCTAGTTTGTGTTGTTTGATATTTTAGAAGTGAAGTGAAATAATAATTGAAGTATGTAAGTATATATTTAATGGTAGGAGGGCAAGATCCATGAAACATGGAGGAGGCATAGGGGCGGATTTTAGGGGGATTGGGAATGGGCCAATTAATAATCTCGTCTCCAAAGTGTATGATTTAAGTAGTTATTGATGTGTATTAGGTGTTGCCGGGTACCGAGTTAACTAAAAATAAATCATGACGCGATGAAATAAAATATGACGAAGTTGTAAAAGTTGTAAAATATTATTCCTGATGATAATCGGGTGTTAAAATAATTATCGTGTTGAAATTTCGCAAACCGACAAAGTTATAAGCTCCGACCGTGAAATATAGTAATTGATTTCAAAACACCGGGTAAATTAATAATATAATTTTTATATCATTATAATAAGTATGAAAATATGTTAGGATCGTAGTCGGGAGTATTGGGTATACGTTCGTAGTAAAAACTGAGTGGTAACGTTCATCACAAATTAAGCATACGTATATAGAAATAATGCATATCCGTGTAGGGTCTAAAATGTGATGATGATGTAACCGAGGATATGTAGACTACTCCAGTCTATATGACGTGTCATTAATGAATGATGCATGAATTCAAAGCGAAACCACATTGGTTATGCGAATTTGAAAACTCGTAAACTCAGTTTACGATGAAATGAACGGCAATCGTGAATAGTGATTTCCTTCCGGAAATGAATAGTGTCATATGAATTGTAAAATTTTGAAACACTTCTCGGAATCACAAACTGACTCCGAAAATGATGAATAGTAAAATGATGAATAGTGACCGGTGAATAGTAAATGATGAATAGTAACTGATGAATAGTGAATAGGAGAAATATCCTGAAAGTGCGGGTTGTTACAGTCTCACCCCCTTAAAAGGAACTTCGTCCCGAAGTTCAGTTTATGTTGGTTTCTGAAGTTGTATTGGTGAAAAAGGTGATGATTTTTATCGTGTAAGCTGTTGAGCTCTAACAAGGTTCAAGTCTGGCGGCCACTAGGCCTACTCTGTCAGAAATAGTAAATGGTTCAGTGTGTATCGGGTTTAACTTTCTGAAGTTTTCTGAATGGTATTATGCCTTTCCTAGGCAGAAATTTCAACATAATCATGCCACGAACTTGAAATTCTAGTGGTTTACCGCTTATCGAACTTGTAATTGATTCTTGATTTGTAGGAAATTCCTGGTTATTTCATGAATGCTTACGGGACTAGTGAGTTGGGCTTTTCCAAGTTTTGATCCGTCAATGGATGTTGACACTTCGACCATAGAGTGCTTTAAATGGTGTAGTCTCTAAGCTCGTGTGATAACTATGGTTGCAACTGAATTTGGTTTATGGTAAATGGTTAATCCAACCATTTCTAGTGTCAATCACACCCAATTTGGGCATATCTCCCTAGGTTTGAATCAATCTCAAATTCTGACCATTGGTCTACAGATGATAGGTGGTGTGGTTCCAAAGAGATCTTAATGAAATCGCTAGGAGTTGAGGTGAATCAAATTCCTTTATTAGGAATAATTGAAATGGGTATCATGAATCTTGTTTTGAAAGACTTATAGGGTTAAATCCGTAAAAGGGTGTTGTTGAAAATAATAGATTAGGATAAGGTTGTGATCATCCGCAGGATGTCAGGAATTGACACTTTCTCCACCTATGATGCTTAGTCTCCATTACTAAGGTTTTCCCCAAGCTCTATGTCGTCAAATTACAAACTCCTAAAGGTATAAGTGATGTATTATAGTGATTGAGTTTTCAAAGTTTGTTTTGAGATTGTGTTTTGTTCATCAACCTTCCCCGAATAAATGAATTTACAAGTTTAAGCAAACGGCTTTTTAGGTAACATCCTTCTTGATGTTTCAAAATTTAGTAGTTATGCAATATAGGAAAATTTTTAACATAAGGTGGATAGTATGATTTACCAAAGATCGATGTTTAAAATTTTGTAACATTCAATAGTTTTGTAAAAGATTAGCCAAAAGGAATTTGCTTGTCAAAATAAGTGCATCAGAAAAGTATTTCTTACAAGATATATGTTTTGTATAACGGTAGTTTTGGAGAAAATCCATTTAAAAATGAAAGTATTAAGAGGATAAAATAGCCAGGTATGTATGTATGCACAAATGCATAGGTGTCTAACATGTTTGAATAAAGGCTATTGGTGAGGACATGTTCAATTTATAGTCTTGGTTAAGAGGTTGGATTTATCTCTATGGTGTTGCTTAGTGAGCACTCGTATCTAAATGAATCTTGTAATTCAGTCAAGCCAATACTTTCTAGATGATAGAATTTTGGCGATCAGGCCAGTGATAGTGGTTCGAATTGTTTTGTGATATCCTGAGATTTCTGTTGAGTTATGAATGATCTTAAGGTACCGAAGGATCATCCTCATAGAAGGTATAGAAAGTCTTTCCTAGGGAGGTCATTGATAATATCCACTTATCAATATAGGGAGTAGTGAGGGATGAGTGACATCGGAATCTATAGAGTGTCACCTAATTCTTTGTATATATGGGGGTGGGGAAAAGAAATGATAGTGATGGTGAGAAGGGAAGAGACTGTGACAACTACAACAAAATGAGATTGTGACAAAAGAAAATACTGTGATATGAGTGTATTGTGCATAAATATGAAAGTTCATGAAATAAATTGACTAGCTGACATGTTTCCAATCGGTGGTTTACGAAGTGATGAAAAGTATGAAGGTTCCAACAACGAGAGTATACACACACATGAATGAAACATTTGGAAATGAGTTGAGAATTCAATCCAGACATAATCTTATTATAACCATTCTCAGTGTTGCAAAATTCATTTCTGAGTCAGACATAGGTGATCAGCCTATATCTCACTATCCCGGGTTGAATATAAATGACCAGTCTATATTCCACCGAGGTTCCATGAATTTTGAAATACTCAGTTCAGTTATACTAATACCATGTCCTTCACAAATACCAAGACGTTCTGAAAGACAAAAGCAGGTGACCAAACTCGAGGTCAAATGATGAAACTATGCAAGGAAAAACATAACACAGTGACATATATGATACGTGAACATGCTTATATGAAAGACAATTATAGTAATCAACTATAACAAATGAATATAATATACCAGATAATGAGATAACAATCTCATCACCTATGTCAGCAACTAACCACAAATGAGGCTTCAGCTTGGCAGGCAGGCACGTGACGGTCATAGGGTTAAGTTTTCGTAAAAGTAGCTATAGTCTAGGTTTTAAAAACACTTAGTTCGCTATAGCCAAAGCTCTGATACCAATCTGTCACACCCCCAGAATCGGGTCCAGCGGAAGCATACATGTAGCTGGGGTGTAACTCAATTGGTATTACAAAACAAGTGTAAAATAGTTTTCACTTCAATCATTTAGAATAAAATCGTTTAGCTAAAAGGATTGAATTTACATTGTTTAAAATTAGTGCGGGAGTAGGCCCTTAAAATAGTTTAAAATGGTCCCCATAAGAATATCAGAGTCTTCTATGACCATGCCATGCCCTGCCAAAACCTCCAGTAGCGTGCCATTGCTTAAAACCTGAAAATACATGCTAAAACGTCAGCATAAAGCTGGTGAGTTCATAGTTTTAAGTAAACAAGTATTTTCTAGAAATCAAGTATTTCCCGTAAACAAGTATTTTCCAGAAATCAAGTATTTCCCGTAAACAAGTATTTTCCAGAAATCAAGTATTTCCCGTAAACGAGTGTTTCCAGAAATCAAGTATTTCCCAGCAAAGGCATCGTAAATCCACTCAGTTACAAGTCCCGTCATAAGAGACTTGTAACCTGTGTGTTTACAACCCACTGCCAAAAGTAATATGTTTAAGTAAACAAGTCATTTGCGGAACACGAGATTTTCAGTAGCAAGACAATATAACAAATACAATGTCACAGCTAAAAATAAGGTATACAGTGCCTAAAGCTCATGACCCCGAAGCTCGACGTAATCGTATGCAATCAAGCATAAAATGCCCCAATTAAGTGTTTGCCAGACACTCGGAAGTAATCCGAATGATATGCGTCCGTTTGACAGGTTGGCGCGACCAACTCGGACGGGGTGTCAACCCAAATAGATCTATCCACAGCATTCGCGCTCACACGCATGTAATTAACGGTTCATGATAAAAGGGACTTCAGTGGCAGTAATAGGTAACTCAGGCAAAGTAACAGTTTTATATTTATGTCCGCAAAAGCAAGAACTTGTGTTCATAAGAAAGAAATCAAGGATGGAATAATTAATTCATAATGTATTCAAATAATCAATCAAGTATTTCAACCATCAAGTAATGTTTGAGAAAATGAATCGCGTTCAAGTAAAACAAGCATTGAATTTAAATAGTAAGGAGCATGTATCTTCCCCCAAAACAGTTGTAAAACAAGTAAAAGTAGGGGTTATGAACTCACCTGGTGCAATAGCTACGATGACAACAATGAATACATAGAAATGAGGCACGATCTCTAACCGCAACCTAATATGAATGATATAATCTAATGTAAGAAATGAAATGACGCTACACATGCAAATACGTATGTTATCGATACCACTCGTTAGTTTTGAAAATAATGTTTATCGTCGAAAAATACATTTTTGACGTCTCGTTAAGTTAATAACCACTTTTCATGTAAATATGTTGGAACGGTACTCCACGATCCTTGTTTGGTGTTCTATCGGCAAATATAAGGTTTTCGTCGCAAAAATAACATTTTTATTACTTGAAAATATGCCCAAAATGGCCTTGCAAAACAAGTCGCGAAATATTGTACGTTAAGTGTTAATGGTCAAGCTCGGCGTTTTTGAAAACCTTGTAACAATATCTTGAAGTCGTGTCATTTAACTTTTGGCTATACGGGTCTTGATCGATAAGAAAATCGACTCTCATTGTTGTTACTTGAAAATATTATGTTCAACACTTAGAAAATTTTATTATAGTAAAAGCTGTCAAAATATATATAGTTTATCGGGTATATAGATGAAGTCGTAGTTTATTCGTTATAAGTCTATTCGACGAACGGCCAATTGATTTGAAAATCTTGTTGGAAGATCTTAATTTCATAAAACTACGGCTCGGACTCAAATTGATCAGATCTGTGAAAAACTAGAAGGGGGGGTTGAATAGTTTTACGTCTTTTTAATTTTATTTTGAAAACTTAGTTTAGTTTTAAAACCTTGTTTGCTTTTAAAACTTTGATTCAATCTTATGTGAACTCAAATCTTGAACAATATGAACAAGTATGTCTAAGTATAAACAATAATAATAATGTATGTTAAGTATGTGAAATCAACACATGCATAATATAAACAATTGTAGCTATATACGAGAGATAAGTACGTAATTGTTTATTTTATAATCCTTAGTTGTATTGTGTATGAAAACTATACTTGATCGAAATGATCAATTATATGTATGTAGCCTTTTTAGTTTGATTGTAAAAACTTTATTTTGTGAATAAAACTTTCGTTTGATCTTTAAGTAAAATCAATACTAGCACTATATGAGCAACTATATATATACGTCAACGTCTACAAAAGTATTAACGATATAAGCAAGATAATAAGTAAGGTATGGAAAGATCTAACCGCGAGACAAAGGATTTATAGTGGTTCGGCTACAAGGACACCTTCCTTGCCCTACTCCACTCCTCGAGTCACCTACTCGAGAGTTTTCTTCACTATGTCAACAAGCTCCCTTTTGGCGGAGAAAACCTTACACACCTTGGCTTACACAAGTTAACGACACTAAGCTAAATGTCGAGTTCTAATCGTAGCTAGAACCAATCTCACACCAAATATCACACCACGTGATCTTCACACCTTAATCACACCTTCACACCTTTTTCAAGACTTCACACCGTCTTCACACCTTATCAATCTTCACACCTTCTTCACAACTACTTCACACCAATCTACTACACACCTATCTTCACAACTACTTCACACCAACTATCTTTACTACAATCTACTAGCCAATCACACTATCTATATTCCTAACACAACTATCTACAATCAAATATTCACAACACACTAAACAAAGATATATGTAAATATTCTTGATGATGCACCAACAACTTGGATGTGGAGGTCACAACAAGTTGTAATACTTCTTGTCTTGGAGGATAGAAGTATTCTTCTCTTGCACTTGAGAGGATGAAAATTAGATCACTTTGAAACAAAGAATATATATACACTTATGATCAAAGGATGAGAAAATAGAGAAATAGATCTAAATCAGAAAGTTTAGAAGTGCAAAAGGTGAGAAAATTCTGTGGGATGAACCAGTATTTATAGGAAGAAAAAATACTGTTCTGGAGCGTGGTCGGTCCCCTTAATTAGGGGCTGGTCCCCTTAATAATTAAGGGGGCCGCCTAGGGAATTAAGGGGGCCGCCCCTCCAGAACGTTGGGTTTATTTGTCTTTTTGTGGGGAAGGTTTTTCTGGATTAGATTTGCCATTTTTGGTTGGAAATTTGAATTCATGTATTTATAATGAATTAAACATATTCCTTTAATTCCAAAAATGTTTTGTAGAAGATATAAAATGTTTTGTGACATTTTATAAAAAGTCTAGTGTTTAAGAAAATTGTTCCTTTGATCATAGAATGCAATAAACACTTTGTTTATTCATACCTTAAGTGATTTGGATGTAAAGACAAATGTTAAGCACTAAAAACTTGTTTACGTCATAAGTTTTAGATTAATGAGTTTATGCTTTGTAATTATCAAAACATAGAGACATTGTTAATATGTTAACAATGTTTTTAAACATTATTAATTTATGTCAACAAGATCATAAAGAAAAACAGCCGAGAAAATGGTGTCTATGCAAAGACAGTTTTACGGTAAAAATTGTAATAGAAAAGCTGATGGAAATTTGTAAAAATCGTCTAAGTTCAAACGCTTGTATCTTTTTCGTTATAAGCTCGTTTTCTACGTTCTTTATATCCCCGGAGTCGTGGGATGGCATACTAGTATATTTTTGATAAGTCGGGACTGCTAGATCAAGTTTTAGGCCTCGAAACAGTCCAAGAAAATCGTGGGACAGCAAGTAATTTTTCCGAAAATAGTTTTCGTCGTTAATATTGGAAATATCATAACTTTTTCGTCGTAACTCGGATTTTATCCCCGTTTTCGGCCATAGTTTCGTCTCGGAATGTATTTTCTAAATCTTTGGTCCAAAGTTACCCAAAACCCACTGATTTTCCCACGTTTCATGTTTTTGGACAGAACCTTTATATAGTTTGTAAAAATCAACTTTCCTAGTTTGTAACTTGTTCAAGGCTTAACCAAACTATCTCAAATCAACTTCACAAATACCCAATCCTACCATACACCTTCTTAGGGTGTCATGGGTTCCTAGACATCACCAATCTTAGTGGATCTAATGAGATTGTTAGTAAAAATTGTAGATCTATGTTTATAAAGAAAAGAAATGAGTAATAAGTGGTATGGATCATACATACTTGCATGTTTTACCAATATATCTTGAAAATACATAAAAATATATAGTAAGTGAAAGTATGAAAAGATCAAAAGTGTTCTTGAAGCTTACTTGAATATTTGAGGTGATTTGAAGATGATTATGTTAAGAAACATAGGGTTTTTACCACAAAACCCCAACTAGATCTTGATTAGAACTTGATAAACACTTGGATCTTGAAAAGTTAGTGATTTCTTCTTGTGTTCTTGGTTGGGCCGATTTGTACACAAGGGAGAAAGGAAGATGAGAGCATTTCTAGTTTGTGTTGTTTGATATTTTAGAAGTGAAGTGAAATAATAATTGAAATATGTAAGTATATATTTAATGGTAGGAGGGCAAGATCCATGAAACATGGAGGAGGCATAGGGGCGGATTTTAGGGGGATTGGGAATGGGCCAATTAATAATCTCGTCTCCAAAGTGTATGATTTAAGTAGTTATTGATGTGTATTAGGTGTTGCCAGGTACCGAGTTAACTAAAAATAAATCATGACGCGATGAAATAAAATATGACGAAGTTGTAAAAGTTGTAAAATATTATTTCTGGTGATAATCGGGTGTTAAAATAATTATCGTGTTGAAATTTCGCAAACCGACAGAGTTATAAGCTCCGATCGTGAAATATAGTAATTGATTTCAAAACACCGGGTAAATTAATAATATAATTTTTATATCATTATAATAAGTATGAAAATATGTTAGGATCGTAGTCGGGAGTATTGGGTATACGTTCGTAGTAAAAACTGAGTGGTAACGTTCATCACAAATTAAGCATACGTATATAGAAATAATGCATATCCGTGTAGGGTCTAAAATGTGATGATGATGTAACCGAGGATATGTAGACTACTCCAGTCTATATGACGTGTCATTAATGAATGATGCATGAATTCAAAGCGAAACCACATTGGTTATGCGAATTTGAAGACTCGTAAACTCAGTTTATGATGAAATGAACGGCAATCGTGAATAGTGATTTCCTTCCGGAAATGAATAGTGTCATATGAATAGTAAAATTTTGAAACACTTCTCGGAATCACAAACTGACTCCGAAAATGATGAATAGTAAAATGATGAATAGTGACCGGTGAATAGTAAATGATGAATAGTAACTGATGAATAGTGAATAGGAGAAATATCCTGAAAATGCGGGTTGTTACATAAATAGACCCGATTTAAGTAAACTAACAAACTCATTAAAAGTGTATTCACCCACTAAATCATAACGAAAGCCTTTTATGACTTTCGAATGTTGATTTTTCACAAGAGCTCTAAATTCTTTAAAAACTGTAAGAAAATCAGACCTACGTTTCATCAAATATAGCGAGTGAAGTCATCAATAAATGAAACATAGTATTTGGAACCTCCTTTTGTATATACGGGAGAAGGTCCCTACACATCTGAATGCACTATATCAAATGGAGCAGTAGAAGAGGAAATATTGTTATAGAACGGTAATGTTGAGAACTTTGCAAGTTTACAACCACTACAATTAGATATATCATGAGTTTTTAGTTGTCCCAACGCTCCTTTAGATTCTAAAAACCGTAAATGAGACCCAGAGACGTGACCTAAATGAGAGTGCCATAAATAAAATGATGAAGAAGAACGATTCAACCAAAAAGAAGATAAATCCACACTAGATGATGCGGTATCATGAACGTCTCTAAAGTGATCCAAAACATTAATATCCCCTTTCATATGGCTTGTCCCAACGACATCTTGTGTTTTCCTGTCATATATCGAACATTCGAAAACAAAAATTTGACATCATATCCAGAATCACAAATTTTACTAACAAAAGTAAGATTCATCGTAAGGCTTGGTATGTAGTAAACATCGGATAAAGAAACAGTTGGTGTATCAAACTGATATGATCAAATAAGTACTATCTTTATGCATCATGTATCCCGTATATATTGTTGATATTCTATCATTTTATATAAGAATTGTTACTTAAACGTTTACTTTTATGATTCTTAGTGTTTATGGAGAAATTATGGAAAAGGAGCATATCTAGGCATCGTTTGGATAAAAAAATGAAGATGTTAAAGAAATGCATGCTGAGTTGACACTTTATATGGCGTATGAGGACTATGCCATATGTCGTATCATCATACATAGACGAAAAAAGACCTTACGTGACTTTGAAGCAATACGGCGTATTACCATTTGAATATATATCATATATTAAACTTGGTCTATAATTGAGAAAAGAGAGTCAAGGAACAGAATACGGCATATCCAACATTGATGATACACCGTATATATGAAGATTCCCCTAAGATGGATCTGCATTGAAACTAAGAGGGATACGGCGTATATAGTTATGCCATACGCCATATACAAAGGCGGTAAAATGGACTATTCTGGAATATTATAAGAGTAGATCTCACGCCAAGTCACTAAATACGTCGTATTCAGGAAATGGATACGCCGTATCGGGCGGTAGACGAGAAAGTATAAATAGAGGGCTCACACCTCCAGTTTCAAGACACTACCACCACATACCACAAAGTCACTAGATGTTTTTAGGAGGCAAGGAAGGCCAGGAAACACTACGGATTGCCAAGAGGGCTTCTCAATTATCCTTTACCTTTATTAATAATTGTTTTATCGTTTCGATTTCATTATGATTTCTATTCGTATAGCTTTGATTCAATCATTGTGTATTGAGATTATGGGCTAACACCCTTGGGTGTTAGCCATGTTTATGACTATTTAGTTGTTTTGACTCATTTACTCGATTAATTGCATTTTCATTGGATATCTCTTATGTTTATCACTTTATCGTGCTCATTTACATTCATTTACTTGCTTGAAGTGTTGTGGCTATTGTCTAGATTATATTTTATAAAGCATTTCTGTGATTTATGATCCGTATCATAGTGGTAGGTTTGCGTGATAACATAGCTTCATGCGGGGTTATCATTAGGACTAGAGGCCGGCTGTATCCCTAAGTTAGTCATTGCATGCTTAAGGCAAGTAAGTTAGCATTAGAACCCTTATAGATGACCATTCGCGAGGATTTAGGTAGTTGCACTTGTATGTGATTGCCCAGATAAATTATATTTGATAGTTGAACCACTTTATGCGTACTTGATTCTTTTTAACACTGTGACCATCGAGTTAAGGGCGGATATTCATAGGGCTAGGTAACCATGACCATCTGGCCTAGTATACCATTTATATGGAGTGTACTCACAAGGCCGAATTTTTGCTCTTCAAGTCTCAGTTTACATTCCCTGACTCACAAACGGAAATAGCATTTTATTCATTGCGCATGTAGATGAATCACAATGACTTGATACGATGAACATGGCTAGCATGTTCTCCTATCATAAACCTCGACTTTTGTTGCGTGGGAATTGCACCAAGCTTTACCTCTCGAGGGATCTCGAGAAGCTTACAACCCCCACCAGGCAGTGTACCTGATCGTTGTAGTATAGTATAGTGACAAGTACCGGGGGATTGATCGTTCAACTCAGGAATAGTGTCGTTAGGATTGAAAATTAATCTAACTAGGTCTAAAGGTGAAGGATGATTCTTTTTGTGTTTTTATATTTTATGAAAAGCAAGTAAAATTCTCGGGTATTGGAAGGAGGGGCGGAATTAGTTGTTAATCAACTAACCCAAAAGCTACTAATTAAACTAATAAACAAGAAAAGTAAACTAAGGTTCTACAAGGGATGTGAAGCATGTCTACCTATGATATGTTACTCCTTGCTAGCTATCCAATTCTACCTATTGAATTGTCATATCTTGTTTTAATTGACGGGGTGTATTTCTTAATACCAATCATGGGGTGGCGTACTTACTTCCCCAATTCTATAAGCTCCTATTTCACTCCTATATCGAGCCGGCTAAGAAGCTCCTAACATGGGATCACTAGAATTCGCTCATGCATTAAATACAACCATAAAAACCTAGTACACATCGGTTCATGTTTCTTAAGACGTTCAAGCATGTTACCCTATGAAAGTCTGCCAGTTTTCTTAAGCCTAACGTCGAATTCATTTAATTAAACAAGAGACAATAAGCAACAAGAATTATAAGCTAAACCAATTAGATCTATCGAAGTGTCACACCCTAATTGATGAAGATAGACACAAACATCAACAAGGAATCAATAAGATCTAATCAATTATATACAAGTTCCACACAATCATAAGTAGACACAAGGTGAATTAGCAAAACATAATCAAAGAAAAGCAAACAACAATAATAATGAAAGACATAATTGAGATAGAATCGTCAAACCAATACATGATGTTTATGGAGTGATTGAAACCCTCTAAGTTGCTGGAAAAACACCTACCTAAACCCAGGAATTGACCTTAAGGTTTAGGGCTTACAAAAAGTGAAGTTATGATGTTATATTTATAGGCTAATTTTCTGTCGGCCCATCTTGATGGCATCAGCCTGTTACACTTGACAGCGTCATGACCATTTTTTCACCAAATTGTAGATCTCTTCGTCCTCTTCGCGTGGGCTTTTGAATCACCTAAATCCGAGTTCGTATGCAAAAGTTATGACCAAAACAATATCAGTGACTCCGCGCGCAAGTTTTGACAAGTTAACACGTGACGGCCTTGGGTGACGCCGTCACGTTTCTTTTGGACCGTCACCACTTTTACTCCTGACGCCGTCACATGAATGCTTTTGACGCCGTCAGGTACTGTTCCCAGCAAGGAAAATTAAGACTTTGCCGTTTTCTTTACTTTTATGCTCCAAAAACGTCCAAAATGCTTTCTTTTCCAGAATTCACTCCAAAAGTACCTAAAATCACAAAAGGAACGATTTAGGGCAATATTTGATCAAATAAATTTTAATTCGGGCTAAAATGACCCCCTAAAAATGGTTCATTTTTCGCCTTATCATATATCCCTACACTTGGGATTTGCTTGTCCTCAAGCAAATAAGCTTTTCCACCAATAAAAATACAAGTTATTGGTCATTTAACACTAATGTAAAAGTAATTACAACAAATGATCATTCCACATTAGTCAAAACAAGCACGGAAATTATACACTAGCACCTCACATTAAGTATTTGGATACTCTCATCTCTCGGGTGTTGTAAATTTATATGTCATAATTGGAAATAGGGAAGTATGACTCTCTACTTGTCATAACAAATAGATTACCATAGGCTTGGGAAAGGATCAAACCTCCACCACTTGGCGTAAGCACCTAGGATAAACTATCAAAGAGGTCTTTTAAAGGGTTATAACGTTTGGTGTAGGGGATATAGAAAACACGGTTTTGTTGGATAAACGGATATTTTACTGGTGGCAAGTCAATTATCTTAGTTAACTACATGTACAAAGAGGCGTTGCTAAGCCAAGACTCGACTCAACTTAAACTAACCACAACTCTTTTTGGATTTTCAAGACACTATTTGACTTAAACATAAATAAAATAAACGGATGGTAGCCCGTATGTTTTCTCTTTTCTTTTTCTATATATTTTTTTTGCTTTTTTTTTCTCTCTTTTTTTACGATTTTTTTTTTTTTTTTTTTTTTTTTTTTTTTTTTTTTTTTTTTGCATACACTTTTACTCTACCATCCAAAATAATATATCAAAGGGAGCTCATCTCCTTCCTACACTTGAGCTTTTACATACTTTACAATCAACTATTCTAATGACTCGAATCAAGATAATCAAAACACTTGGAGTACTTTTAAATATTAACGCACATATGGGGGTAATATATGATGTTCTTCCCCATTACTCCATAACACAAGTACTTTACCCATGAGTCCCAATTGTCCCAAAACAATATGTACAAGATATGACTCGACTTAGCAACCATGTAATTAATTAGACAACTAACAAAGGGTTTAAACAATTAACAATAATGCACTAAAGATGAGTACATACAAGGAAGGCTAAGGCGATTTGGTTGCACATTTGGGGTGGATTGTAAACAAATTCTTCCTTTATGTAAAATGCTTAAAGTTAGAAACGAAAAGATAGGCTCGGAGGGGTGTACTAGGGGTATCGTGTACTAAAAATGAGTACAACGCAAAGGTGTGGGAGAATTACTTGACCTATGAAGTCAATGTAATTATATTACAGGTGCAGAACAAGGGTTATCCTAATGCCTCTTATCATGTAGTAAATCCTAACTACACGAATGTAGTCTCACTAGCGGTCTCGGGATGCATCGCTATCACAAGTTCTAGAATCTAAATACTACCGGTACACTCATAAGCACCAACAATGAATGCTTTTTCCTAAAGATCTAAGGGCGAACCTCACATATTTGGGGTGGAAATTTTTGAGTGGTGTGGTTTTTGTGCTAGTCATACAACTCCTATCCATGAGACGCTTATTAAGACTAAAGTTTCACTCCTACATGTTGCAAAAAATTTTAAATTTGGTGCTAAAATTGCCCTAACAAATATTTCTCTCAGTTTTATTACACATTCACTATCAAACAAAATAAAAACCAAGTGGAGTAATAGTTTCTAATATACCTTCCCTACACTTAAACCGAACATTGTCCCCAATGTTCTAGATAAAAGATGTAAAAGTAAAAATAAATAAGAATGAAAGAAACTAATACTCCCCTGATTCATTCACCGTGGATAATGTGACAACATGGTTAAATCTACCTCCAAGAAGATGAACGTTGAAAGCTTCCCTCCAGAAATATAAATCATCTTCTTGTCCAGTAATCAACAAACACAAAAACTAAAGCATCAAACCGAACAAAAATCACGACTAGATGTAATTCCAGACTTAGAAATAGAAACAAGACAAAGCAACAAAAGGATAGGATACTCGTGGAATGAATTACAAATAGAAACTCATAAAACATATCCACAATTATTGGCATACAAACAAGATAGTATATATGCTAATCATGAATTGTGAAGTTTTCATGTTCGAATTTTGTTCTTTTTAACAAAATATAAATTTCCCTACACTTATCTTTTTGTAAAATACCTTTATATGCAATTAAGACAAGGTTAAAAACAAAATAAAGCATTTTCACAAATTATTCGAAACATGAAAATTAAACAACTATGATTAAGCATATATGACACAAACAAACAAATAAAATAAAAACATCGAACAATTAAAAACATGGGTTGAGTTGCCTCCCAACAAGCGCTTGTTTTTGTTCGAGTCACGAGCCTGACTCTACCCTTATTTAACGGAAATAGGGGAGGTTTTCTCTATACTTAGGATTAAGTGCGGGTGGAAGTAGCGATACACACCCTTAGGGTGGAAATATGCCACGTGAGGTGAAGGGGGTGAGTGAATGGCTTCCTTCATCCTAAAACTACTCGGATAATATTGGTTGATGGGTGGGTCGGTTCCTCTTTTGTCTCCTAGATGTATATCTAAGGATGGAAAGTTGTGTAAAGGTTGAGGTTCCGATTCATCAATATTAGGAAATTCCCTAGAACTCGGAGTAAGGTTATCACTACAAGTATTCAAACCTATATCCTCTAGTGGTGCTTGGTCCAAGGGTTCTACCTCAATTGGGGTTCCTATAGTCTCTTCTACTTCTTCCGGGTAAGTCACGGGCAGTGTATGTGCCTCAAATGATGGTAGGACTTGTGGGGTACTTTGTAGGCTTGGATTGTCCACCTCATCCTCCATTGTACCTAGATTACCTATGTGTTTGTTTTGTACTATGATTTTAGGTGACATCCACACAGGTATCCCTGAGTAATCATCCCCAGACAAACTTCCTATTTGCTCCTTCAAACTTGTTATTGATTGATTTGTGATTTTGTTTGTTGGGTTGTCTACTCTATAATAATATTGGGCACAATCTTCTATGGCATCCCATGCTTCTTCAGTATTTAATTCCCTAAGGTCCCCGTTGGTAAAATCGTCAATGTACCTTTGGTCATACGGGTGGACACTATAGTAAAAGATTTGAGTAAGGTACCATAGATCAAAACCATGATGAGGGACTATTCGTAGTAAATTCTTAAAACGAGTCCATGCATCATAAATAGGTTCATCTCGATATTGGTTGAACATCAAGATGTCATTAGGAGTGAATGGGTTTCGTGGTCGGTAGTATGGTGGATTCGCGTTCTCCATAATGGTGAACGGAAGAGTCAATGGAAAGGTTTCTACGAACAAATACACAAAGAAAAGATAGACTACGAGAAAGCTAATAAAAAGAAAATAAAAATGTCACTAAAAAGGAATCTAATGAGTAGACCTAATCAAAATAAATTTCAACCTAAACAATAACTATTCCCCGGGCTGCGGCGCCAAAAACTTGATGCGTGGGAATTGCACCAGGCTTTACCTCTCGAGGGATCTCGAGAAGCTTACAACCCCCACCAGGCAGTGTACCTGATCGTTGTAGTATAGTATAGTGACAAGTACCGGGGCATTGATCGTTCAACTCAGGAATATTGTCGTTAGGATTGAAAATTAATCTTACTAGGTCTAAAGGTGAAGGATGATTCTTTTTGTGTTTTTATATTTTATGAGTAAAATTCTCGGGTATTGGAAGGAGGGGCAGAATTAGTTTTTAATCAACTAACCCAAAAGCTACTAATTAAACTAATAAACAAGAAAAGTAAACTAACATTCTACAAGGGATGTGAAGCATGTCTACCTATGATATGTTACTCCTTGCTAGCTATCCAATTCTACCTATTGAATTGTCACATCTTGTTTTAATTGACGGGTTGTATTCCTTAATACCAATCATGGGGTGGCGTACTTACTTCCCCAATTCTATAAGCTCCTACTTCACTCCTATATCGAGTCGGCTAAGAAGCTCCTAACATGGGATCACTAGAATTCGCTCATGCATTAAATACAACCATAAAAACCTAGTACACATCGGTTCATGTTTCTTAAGACGTTCAAGCATGTTACCCTATGAAAGTCTGCCAGTTTTCTTAAGCCTAACATCGAATTCAATCAATTAAACAAGAAACAATAGGAAACAAGAATTATAAGCTAAACCAATTAGATCTATCGAAGTGTCACACCCTAATTGATGAAGATAGACACAAACATCAACAAGGAATCAATAAGATCTAATCAATTATATACAAGTTCCACACAATCATAAGTAGACACAAGGTGAATTAGCAAAACATAATCAAAGAAAAGCAAACAACAATGAAAGACATAATTGAGATAGAATCATCAAACCAATACATGATTTTTATGGAGTGATTTAAACCCTCTAAGTTGCTAGAAAAACACCTACCTAAACCCAGGAATCGACCTTAGGGTTTAGGGCTTACAAAAAGTGAAGTTATGATGTTATATTTATAGGCTAATTTTCTGTCGGCCCATCTTGACGGCATCAGCCCGGTACACTTGACGGCATCACGACCATTTTTTCACCAAATTGTAGATCTCTTCGTCCTCTTCACATGGGCTTTTGAATCACCTAAATCTGAGTTCGTATGCAAAAGTTATGACCAAAACAATATCAGCCACTCCGCGCGAAAGTTTTGACAAGTTAACACGTGACGGCCTTGGGTGACGCCGCCACGTTTCTTCTGGACCGTCACCACTTTTACTCTTGACGCCGTCACATGAATGCTCTTGACGCCGTCAGGTACTGTTCCCAGCAAGGAAAATTAAGACTTTGCCATTTTCTTTACTTTTATGCTCCAAAAACGTCTAAAATGCTTCCTTTTCCAGAATTCACTCCAAAAGTACCTAAAATCACAAAAGGAACGATTTAGGGCAATATTTGATTAAATAAATTCGAATTCGGGCTAAAATGACCCCCTAAAAATGGTTCATTTTTCGCCTTATCAATTTTACATTCTATTTCACTATTTCATTTCATTTCTTAGTTTAATATTAGTTTATTAGAAATACCAATCTCGTGCTAATCTCTAAGATTGAACCTCATTACGTTATTAGAGTAGGTAATTAGAATACCTTAGATATAGCTTTAGTTCAATCACTTCTTGCGAATGACCCGTGCTTACCATTCACGTGCTACATTGATCGGGTACACTGCTCATAAGTGTTAGTCTAGTGGTTAGTCGGAAATTATAAGTATTAAAACCTGAAAGAAATTTACACCTAGATAGAACACATCACAAATGAACCAATACCTAATAATGGCATAGAATCACCATTAACGGACACAATTGATTTCGAAGAATTAAGATTCATCGATAGGAATTGTGACAAAATATGAGACATGTGATGAGTGACACCCGAATCTAATATCCATTTAGAAAATGTTGATGTCAAATGTTTATCATAGGAGGTTGACAAAGCAAGAGGCTAAAAGTCTATAAACTTCTTAAATTGCTCAAACATGTCTAAAAATATCTAAAACTGCTCACACATATCTACAAACTTCTTAAACTGCTCAAATGATGACGAATCCAACTTTAAATCATTCTTACAATTATTCATATTAGCTAACAAGTGCCAATCAAATCAAACCAAACAAGGACAAGTCAAGACCTAGTTGCGAAACCAAACAAAACCAAACCTGATTGAACCAAATCAAACCTAACTTATCGATACAAAAATCAAACTAAACAAGGTCCCTAATCGCCAAAATTAATCAATTACTTGGAACCAATGAAATTCAAAATGAATACGAGAACATATGATTAATAAATAAAGAATACCTCAAACCACATGCAATGAATTCATATCAAATGTAACCAACTCATTAATTCTTTAAACCAATCAAACATTCACTAATTATAAACCAATCAAACATTCACTAATTATCCAGTAAGAATTCACATATGCCATTTTCTTTTGAGAGATAATGTCAAACTTACAGTCATTGGCTACAAAACTGCAGATGGATTCAAGCAATGAGGGCAAACGGTAAACAAAACCAAACAAACATATTAATGTCGAACGAACACTTTTTTTTATCTCTAATAAACCTAGTTATGATACCATGTAGAAGCAAAAGATTGAACAACGATTTTTATTATTGATGATCAAAGAAGAGCGTACAATGAGTATATATATTAGAAACAAAGAGTAAAACTCCGAAAACTAAATATGGGCTCACGAGTCACTTATGAGCTATTATGCTAAAATGTCAAACAACTTAGTTGAAGTGGACAAATGAACATCGAGTGTTGGGTTACTTAGGCCAACCCGAACCATCCAAATAAGCTTAATAGCTCGAATAACCAGACATGAATAGTTATAATTTGGTTCAGGTTGGTCGTCTTTATAGACACCCCTGGTAGGCAATCTTCTTCCCACGATTACTTTATTGGGTCAAGATTAAAATTATGGGCTTGAGTTCATATGAACTTTTAATAAAGTAATCGTGGGAATGCGTTAGTGTTTTTGATGTCCGTGGACCTCTCATTAATTGTAAATTTTGGTACTTATGTTAGTACCCCGTGCACTTTAGCACGGAACTTGTACAATCTGGCATAAATAGTCTCTCTAGTTCAAGATTGGACGTACCACAATTGCTTTAATCGTGCGAATTACTATAATTTCTTGTATTTCTTATGATATTTGTAGAACCGTAGAGGGGGGGGGGGGGGTGAATACGGTTTCTTTGGCTTTTTTTTAAGATGTTTAAAAACTTTAAGCCAAAGGGATCACCAAGTGGTTGTATAATAATCCAACAACCACTAATGCAACCAAAGTATATAAAGCAAGTAAAAAACACAACGATATATACTGGTTCGGGATGGGGGGTTTATACCATCCGTATGTCCAGTTGCCAATCCGCAACTCTGATACTATTCACTAGTATAATCCTTTCGGTGGACTACAAACCGTTACAATTCACTCCACCGATATTCACCAATATCGATGCTCACAAAGAAGGAGTTACTCACCAACGGTATTCCGCCCTCGGAAACCACCCAAAAGAATCTCATGATTCGACTTCACCTAAGGATCACAAAGATCACTACCAAGACTTCCACCCAGAAGTATCAAACCCCAACTAGATCCCCAATGATCTAGGCTTGGTCACCAAGACACAAGACTTCCCTTACAAACAATTGAATGAATGAATATATGTTTGTTCAACCAAGTCCTAACCTAACCTAGAGACTCGATTGTAATAGAAAGGGTATAAGAAAGAAGACCCTCGACACAATCACAAGAGTGGATTAGGTTCTTGTAATTCTTTCCTTGCAAGTAGATATGTTCTTCCAAAGATGTTAGTGTGATAATCAAGAACACAAGATTAGAGATTGAGATAGAGAAAGAGATTTGAGAGTGTTTAGAGAGAAAGAATCTAGAGAGAAAGAAAAATGGCAAGGGGTGAGGAATACAGGAGGCAAGGGTGGTATTTATAGGCCAAGACCCAATCTTGGGAAAAATTTACCGAGGCCGGCGCGTCACCCGCGCGGGCAGCCCGCCAGGACTCTATCTCAAGTTTTTCCCAAAACTTGGGTGTTGGACCTTGTAAATACTTATCCTTGCTAAACCCCCAATTGCACTTCGCACTAAACCTTAACATTAATCATTCTAGGTTTACCAACTCAAATAGCCAATTTGGAAATCATTTGTGAAGTGTTTAAAGAGAAACCAATTTACCAAGGGTTTAAAGTGTAGATAGGGTAATTTGGAAGGGGTAAAAGTGTATCTCCTCACATGGCATAGAAAAGAGAGAAAGAATATGCCAAGGAATATTCCAATGCTTGGGGGGAAGAATGAGATGGAGGGTTGAGATGAAATGGTTTGAATTGGATGGCTAGGATTAAAGGGAGCCTCCCTTGGTTTTCAAATAATTTGGCATGTGTAGAATGTGGATGGTTAAGATGATCTCATTTGAAATGGATGGTTAGGATCAAACATGCCTAGGTTAGGGTTGAGAAAGGATATTCCAAGGAATATGCTTTGCTTGGGGGAAAGGAGAAATCAATGGTTGAGATGGTTTTGGTTTGAATTCAGTGGTTGAGATCAAGCACATGTGGTGGCATAGATAGGAGAGATTGGATGGATTGTTGAGATGAGTTTAGTTTGAATTTAATGGTTGAGATCAAGCCCATGTGATGATATAGAGATGAGGAATTGGATGGATGGTTGTGATGTGTTGTAATTTGAAATCAAAGGCTAGGATGAGATGGAGCCTTATTAGGTTTTCCAACAATTGGCATGTGTTTAATATGAAGGGTTGGGATGTGTTGTAAGGGAATGGATGGTTAGGATGTAGTGTGTAAGGGAATATGTAAGGGTGTAAGAGATTGTGTAAGAGAATATTTGATTTGGTTATGATTGGATATGATTGGTTTTGTCTTTAGTATAAATGGGATTAAGAGAGGATTAAGGGTTAATCTAATTGTCATTAAGAAGAAAATGTTTAGACAATTAAGATTATAGGTTGAGAAAATCATAGGTTACTTATAAAAACCGAAAGCAAATAACATAACTTAAATGGTCTTCACGCTCTTGCTTTCTTTCTCCCCTTTTTGTCGAATCAAAAAGGCAGGACCGAATGTACTCCCCCTTGAACATAGCTCCCCCTAGATCGTTGCTCCCCCTTGTTACAAGGCGGGGATCCATGAGTCAAGAGCCTCACCTTTGCGGTGGCCTAGCTACACATAAGAATCACGACATGCAACCAACAAGGAATCCTCACATGTGAAAGTTCCAAAATGGGTTAGGTTACCATTTGAAGACTTGCAACATGGGTTAATCCACAATGATAATACATATATATGTGTATGTGTTTGTCTACTTTAATTAGATTTTATAAAGATTATCCCTTTATGACTTTTATAGACTGAATGATGAGCAAGAGCAATACTATACATGTATATATTTATATGAGTATTATTTAACATAACAAAAACATTTTATTTCATAGAAGTACCATGGGACATACGACCAACTAAGCAACAACAACACATAAAACATCCTAGAACACCTAGGGGAAACTACCACAACTTATGGATAGAACTTAAAACTCAAGAGAGTCCATTGTGAACGGTTCCTCCATTGGGGTCACATCATCAACTTCAATCATTCTAGAATGATCATTTGGGTACTTGCACTTGATGTGATCAAAGATGTGTGACAAGAGTCATGCATATGGAAGTGGCTCCTTATTGTAGTCCAAAGCTTCCATTCGTTTTGCTATAAAGTAAGCAAAGTTGAATGGAGTCTCGGTCATAACAATAGAGCATGTACCCGACAATGATGGGTATCTTCTCTTGAGGTTCCACTTCCATAAACACATTCTTCAACAACACCTCCGCCCAAGGCATCAATTTGACATGGAGTTGATATTTGTTCCAATGTTCGAATGGAGCCTTCTCACAATGATAGTCAGGTTATAGAATGGTATTTTGAATGATGACGGCATGAATTGGGGCCACAAAAGCATAAGTGCTTGGATGATAGTGCCTTATATTCATGAAGTCCTCCGTCTTAGTGGACCTTGTATAGAACAAATTCCCTTTAGAGCACACATTCAAAACCTTTCCCAATTTCTTTAAGCTCCATGCATACCCATGCCCATACATACGAAAATTGAGGGTAAGAGAGGGTTGATCTAGATATAACCTAGCATAAAATTCTTGAAGATGTCTAGGATAAATTTCTATGGGTAGGTCACGAACCAAGGGGAAGGCATTAGCTTTGATGAATGGTTTTCTCATATCGGTGGCACACATGAAATTTTTGTCGCATTCGCGACCTTCACGATATTCACGATACTCAGATGGTTCATACTCATTAGTTTCATTAGACTCATCAACATGTTTCATGAAAAACTTAGTTGCCATTTTTGAAGAGAAGATAAGTGTGTTTAAGGAAGAAGAAGGTTGTGATGAAGAAATGTGATAACAAAATCACTCCTTTTATAGCCAATTAGTATGAATTAGGTATGTTTAAGGAGGAACAATGGTCCAAAGAAAAATCATTCTTAGTACTAAGAATCTTATTACAAGATGAGTTGAAAGAAAGAGGTGTATGGGAAAGACAATTATTCTTGTATGGGAAAGACAATTATTCTTGTATGATATGAGTGATTAGGGTTGAGTTAGTTATGAGTTTTGTTGGATTTGAATGCTCATGTTAGATCCTATGGTAATTGCATGCATTCTTTACAAAAGATATGCATGAATTCATAGGTGATGTGTAAAGAACAAGTAGCATCAAATCTTTTGAAAGAGACTTTATCAAACACCATTTTGAACCTACGACTACCCAATACATGAACTAAGTGCAAGTATTTCATGTAGGATATTCAAAGAGTGTAGTTATATGTGTATGATCATTAAGTGCTTCTTTATTTTAGGTACACAAGCTAGATCCTATGAACCATCACACATTGTATATAAGTCAACACACAATACATGATATCCTTGGTTCATAGTTCGTTGTGTAGTATGTCAACATAAATAACCCTTATGTGTTACTTGCATTAACACCATAAGTTCCTAAGATCTCGGACGAAGAACTTAGCTTATTTCGTCTATTCATTGGATATTTTAGTTTGTTATGCAATACCATACCAAATTCGATTCATAGGAATTCTCTTTAACTATGTAAATAGTTTGTATGTTTGCATAAAATCCTTCATTTCTCTTCTTTCCTAAACACAAAGCATGCCATATTCACATAATGGTGAACAAGAAGAATTAGATACAAGATCTTATACACAAGTGTGAATTATGTTTCGAGATTTTATCTAATCTTGCAAACTTAACATAGTCAAAATTTTCAAGATGAATCAAGATAATTTGTGTCAAGTTTTCTTGTCCAAACACATAATATAGACATGTAGAATCTTAAATACTATCAATCATAGTTTGAATAATGAATTGATACAAATTTTTCCTCTTGGAAGATATTTGTTAGATCTTCCTTCCATGCCTCTACATAAGCCTTAATCATATAAGCTCTAAGAGCACTTAAAGATTGATCTCTTAAGATGCATGCTATAGCATCAAAACCTAACCTACATCAATTTGGACTTCTTGAAAAATGTCATGCCAAAACTTAGACTTGTTTATTTTGTGACCTTAGTGTCCTTTTATTCAAGTTTCCAATGACTTTTTGTATAGGATGACCCATCGCTTCTCTCATTTCCTTAGGATTGCCTTCATCCGAAACATTAACTTGTAATGTTGGCGACCTTTCTTGATCTTGAACTAAAGGTTCATTGATCACAACATCTTCTACCGAAGGAGATGATTTAGGCTCGGGCATGCTCTTATCAAAGGTCACATTGAGAGATTCCTCAATCCTCATTGTTTCCTTGTTAAGCACTAAGTATACTTTACAAGTTTGAGAGAATCCTAGGAATACACCTTCATACGACTTTGGGTCGAATTTGGTGAGATATTCTTAGGTGTTAAGTATAAATACTTTGCAACCAAATACTCTAAAATACTCTAGGGATGGTTTGCTATTCCTAAGTATTTCATAAGGTGTTTTATTAATTACCTTTCTTATGTAGACTCTATAAAAAATGTGACAAGCGGTATCTAGGGCATGACACCAAAACTTTTGTGGAATGGATTGCTCGTCAAGCATTGCACGACTCATCTTTCTTGACTTACGATGTGTTCTTTCAACAATCTCATGCGATTGAGAAGTGAACGGGCCCGATAAGTTATAAGATATTCCATGTTGTTCAAAAAAGGTTCCAAATTGCATTTTATCAAATTCGCTACTATGATTTGTTTTAATTGATACAATTGAACAATCAAGTAGGTTTTCAAGTTTCTTTCTCAAAATGTTGAATTTATTCAATACACCATCCTTGTTTTCTAAGAACAATATCCAAGTGTAATTTGAATAGTCATCAATGATCATTAAGGTGTAGAAGTTTCCTCCATAACTTAAATTGGAGATGAATCATGCAAACCTAAGTGTATTAGTTCCAAAACCTTATTTGTTGACTCTTCATGCCCATTACTATTGCATGCTTGACCTTGACTCCCTAGAAATGTCACACAATAATGCCTTTCAAAACATAACAATGGTAAATTGCTTACTAGCTAAACGGCGAGACCTAACTTCCTAAGCCGAGGCGTTAGGTTGCATATCATGTTACACATAATCTAAGATTAACAAGTATACAAGTTGTTTTGCCTATGACCTTTAGCTAGTATGTTACCATTTTTACTAATAGTGCAATCTACATTGGTAAACATAATACTAAAATCATCATTAAGATTACTTGTACTACAAAACTTAGAGTTTAAATCGCTATCATGCTCATCATTGGTAAAGTCTACAAAGTCATGAAGAGTGTTGTTATGGATGTTTACGCAAGAAGTTTGAGGAAAGTATGGTTTAGCGAAAGAGTTTAATGATGAACCATTTTTACTCACACTTCTGGCGCGTTGACGCGTCAGTCAGTGCGTCAGTAACTTTTGGTTTGCAACCTTCTTTTATAAAAACAATAGATTTGTCTTGACTTGTCGATGTATTTTTATCATTTTCAGAAAAACCAAGACCTCCCTTGTCATGATAGGGTTTTTGCTCATGTAACATTTTGTTTAAGTCAATACCACTTTTCTCAAATTTAAGTAGTATCAATTTATGTTCAAGTTTATTAATCTCTTTATTGAAGTCATGTTTATCCGTTGCATGTTTTTCAATATCTCTTAATATGTGTTTATTAAGTTTTATTAGTTCTTCATTTTCCTTTTGCAATCTACGAATATCTAAAATATTATTAGATGGAGAAGAGTTAGATAATACCTCAAGGGCTTCAAGTGTCTTGAGACAAGTGAAATCACAATGCAGGTGATTTTCTTCCTCATAAACACACCGAGTTACACCAACGAGTGCAATCTCTTGATATCTACAATCATCTTGTTCATCATAACGTCTAGGTTGCATTGTTGACGTAATGACCCCTTTTTCTTCTATAACTTCGTCTTTAGGAACAAGTGAATCGATCTATTCATTGGTGATGGATCTAATATTATCTAGAAATTCTTCATAAGTATGAAGACCATCAATTATCTTTTCAAAAGATAATTGTCCCAAACTTCTTGTTTCTTCAATCTTTGCTTCTTCAAGTTGCCAATTTTTGGAAGTAACATGAACAAATTTTTCAATATGATTTTTGCTATGATAACTTGGATCTAATGAGTTCAAGCTTGTAGTGATAGCATTGAATCTCATTAGACTAATATCAATAGTTTCATCATTTGAGATAGAGAACTCTTCATATTGTTGAATGAGAGAGTCTATCATGTTGGCCTTGACTTCTGAAGTATCATGATGACCAAGAAGAAGTAAGTCCCAAATCTCATTCGCGGTCTTGCACATGCACACCCTCTCAAGCTCTTCTTGAGGTAGGGCATCCAATATCATCATTTTGGCTCGGAAATTCTTGTCGGCCATTTTCCTTTCCTTTTCATCAAAATCACCATTTTGGAAAATGTACCACAAGTCATAATCCTTAGACCTAACATAGGTCTCAAATAGGATTTTCCAAAAATAGAATTCTTCGTATTCAAACAAAGGTGGTCTTTCCATAGAACGCCCCTCTCTATAGTTCTCTTGAGCTATGGATCTATACTCTACTTTTCCAAAAACCTTATTTAGGATTTTAGATTTTTGGGAAAGAAGTTTTTGACTTAAAACGACTTCTCGGGAAGGCTTCAAAGCTCAAAAACTTGAGTATACAGCTCTGATACCAATTGTAGAACCGTAGAGGGGGGGTGAATACGGTTTCTTCGGCTTTTTTTTAGATGTTTAAAAACTTTAAGCCAAAGGGATCACCAAGTGGTTGTATAATAATCCAACAACTACTAATGCAACCAAAGTATATAAAGCAAGTAAAAGACACAACGATATATACTGGTTCGGGATGGGGGGTTTATACCATCCGTACGTCCAGTTGCGAATCCGCGACTCTGATACTATTCACTAGTATAATCCTTTCGGTGGATTACAAACAGTTACAATTCACTCCACCGATATTCACCAATATCGATGCTCACAAAGAAGGAGTTACTCACCAACGGTATTCTGCCCTCGGAAACCACCCAAAAGAATCTCACAATTCAACTTCACCTAAGGATCACAAAGATCACTACCAAGACTTCCACCCGGAAGTATCAAACCCCAACTAGATCCCCAATGATCTAGGCTTGGTCACCAAGACACAAGACTTCCGTTACAAACAATTGAATGAATGAATATATGTTTGTTCAACCAAGTCCTAACCTAACCTAGAGACTCGATTGTAATAGAAAGGGTATAAGAAAGAAGACCCTCGACACAATCACAAGAGTGGATTAGGTTCTTGTGATTCTTCCCTTGCAAGTAGATGTGTTCTTCCAAAGATGTTAGTATGATAATCAAGAACACAAGATTAGAGATTGAGATAGAGAAAGAGATTTGAGAGTGTTTAGAGAGAAAGAATCTAGAGAGAAAGAATAATGGCAAGGGATGAGGAATACAAGAGGCAAGGGTGGTATTTATAGGCCAAGACCCAATCTTGGGAAAAATTTACCGAGGTCGGCGCGTCACCCGCGCGCTAGGACTCTGTCTCAAGTTTTTCCCAAAACTTGGGTGTTGGACCTTGTAAATACCTATCCTTGTTAAACCCCCAATTGTACTTTATACTAAACCTTAACATTAATCATTCTAAGGTTTACCAACTCAAATAGCCAATTTGGAAATCATTTGTGAAGTGTTTAAAGAGAAACCAAATTATCAAGGGTTTAAAGTGTAGATAGGGTAATTTGGAAGGGGTAGAAGTGTATCTCCTCACACGGCATAGAAAAGAGAGAAAGAATATGCCAAGGAATATTCCAATGCTTGGGGGGAAGAATGAGATGGAGGGTTGAGATGAAATGGTTTGAATTGGATGGCTAGGATCAAAGGGAGCCTCCCTTTGTTTTCAAATAATTTGGTATGTGTGGAATGTGGATGGTTGAGATGATCTCATTTGAAATTGATGGTTAGGATCAAACATGCCTAGGTTAGGGTTGAGAAAGGATATTCCAAGGAATATGCTTTGCTTGGGGGGAAAGGAGAAATCAATGGTTGAGATGGTTTTGGTTTGAATTCAATGGTTGAGATCAAGCACATGTGGTGGCATAGATAGGAGAGATTGGATGGATGGTTGAGATGAGTTTAGTTTGAATTCAATGGTTGAGATCAAGCCCATGTGATGATATAGAGATGAGGAATTGGATGGATGGTTGTGATGTGTTGTAATTTGAAATCAATGGCTAGGATGAGATGGAGCCTTATTAGGGTTTCCAACAATTGGCATGTGTTGAATATGAAGGGTTGGTATGTGTTGTAAGGGAATGGATGGTTAGGATGTAGTGTGTAAGGGAATATGTAAGGGTGTAAGAGATTGTGTAAGAGAATATTTGATTTGGATATGATTGGTTTTGTCTTTAGTATAAATGGGATTAAGAGAGGATTAAGGGATAATCTAATTGTCATTAAGAAGAAAAGGTTTAGACAATTAAGATTATAGGTTGAGAAAATCATAGGTTACTTATAATTTCAAGTAACACAACGTCGAGAATCCATAGTTTCATATCTCGTGACTTTCCGCGACTCAACGTTCTCAACTAATACCTTGGTTCAAACAAGTTAAGTGCTTTGCCTTGATGTAAAGCATAACCCAAGTGGGAAAGGATGCGTTTATGCAAAGTGACCTTTGACTTAGTTTGACCAATAAGGGAGTAAACCCGTTACGTAATTAGAGAAGACGTAAGCACGAGATATGAGCATATGGATGCTTTAACACGATGTCACGTGAAATCTATAAGCTCCCTAAGTTTAGAAAAGCCTTGGCTAGAGGCGATAGTTAGAAAACATGAGTGCATTTTCCCATAAATGGTTGTTCTAAAAGTGGGATCTCTCGAGTCTCAAAACTCGTTTCGAGTGTTCTCAATTAAGCACATAACCAATGTTGCAAAAATCGTGAATCGGTCCCGAGGCGGTCAAGGGTCATGTAGCGATTTTTGGCCGATTAATCGCCGATTCCAAGGTCCAAGGCCGATTAATCGGCCGATTACCTTGTAATTCGCTCCAAGGTCCAAGGCTGTTCAGCTTGTAATCGCCGACCGATTTTTGCAACACTGCACATAACATATTCATACCTGTATTGAAAGATCCACATTTGTCGGGTAAGGGGAAAGCCGACTTTCAAAATTCGCCCGGAACCATACAGACTCCTGGCGCGTCACCCACGCGATTGGCTCCGGCGATTTTGAGCTAACGTTTGTTATTTTATGTGTTTTGATGGTTTGTTTGTCATCATTAAAACATAAAAGAGATCTTGATCATGTTGCCTCAACAATATTGTTAGATCATGATAATGCTATATTTATTATATGGTGGTTACACAAGGTCTCAATGTGTTTGACTGCGTGCATTTACATCAATGTAGGCCGGGTATTGCAACATATACGTGTTGTGCTGGCATCAGTTTCTTAACACTAATCACCCAAGCTATTCACCCAAGGACACTTAGAGCCTTCGGTACCCAGCGCCAAGGCTGGTGTTTTCCAGTAAACTGCGACCGGATGGTGCGAGCTCCATTCCGTGTCTCACGTTTTCGCGTCCCAAGCCATCACGAACAACCCAAATCGTCCAGGAAAACGTGACGGGATGGCGCAAGCACGGTACCGAGCCTCGCATTTTCCCCTTTTTTCTTGGCGTTGTCCCGGTTTTTCAGTTTGTTTGAGAATATAAAGGTTCTTGATAAAAGATGTTCATGGTGTATTCGGTTTTACCGAAGGCTCTCATGGTGTATTTGGTTCATGGTGTAATAGCAGGAAGTTTGTACTTTGTAGAGAAGAAGAAAATTTGTAAAGATATGAGAGAGTATTAAATGCTTTAGTCAAAATCTTTGGTCAAAAAGTTGTATAAATAAGCATGCGTAGCATATAAATAGAGTGTCAGAAATTAGTTTGTAGACTTTATGTGAAATACCAGTAAACTTTTTAATATAACCCTTATTTTTAATGTATCTTTTAGTTTATTTATTTATTTATTACTTCTTTTTTAATGTACTACGTATTTCTTTAATTAATCAAATTTTAATTTTAATTAAATGTGTTAGTTTATTTAAATAAATGAAAAAAAAGAAAAAGATATATATGTGGGGTCCAAGGGTGCATTACGGCACTAGGAACTGGTGTTATAGCAGTGAGGGGGTTTTTTGTGTTATGGTGAATTCTGGTGTTATCAAAAAAAGGTGATGATGTGGCAGTACTTTTTCCCACAGCACCAGCGGGACGGCATCACGATACATAGTGCTCTTAGGATCCCAACTAAAACAACTCTTACAAGTTGGCGAACCAAAACCTCTAGCAAAAAAGGAATTTCTATAATTCTCGAAAAACATATACAACCTCTAGCTTAATTACACACAACATGAGAAAGAGAAACAAGGTATAAATCTTGAAAACAATTGAAATGAAAACAATGCAATGAATGCTTCCATCAATGTGAAGCAAACGACAAAAAGAACCATGTATAAAAGTTTTAATTGAAGGGCTTCGGGTATGTACAATATTTTTAAATACACAACATGTATCTAATCCAAATCAGATCTTAGAAGTCACGATTACTCGTCCTATGTTAGTCTTTGACGTCAACTATATACAAAGGCAACTGTAGTAGGGAGGGGCTAGGACGGGTGTTCAGTATTTGATTTGACACCGAACAAACCGAAATATAAACCGGACCGAAATCAAATAAAACCGGACCGAAAATTTTAATTGGTGTATGATTTGGTTTAAAACCAAACTGAAGTATTTAATTGGTGTTTGGTTTGGTTTTGGGTTTGACAAATACATAACCAAACCAAACCGAAAAACCCGAATATATACCTATCCACACAAAAAAATTAAATTATATATATACAGATTTTGATATGTTTATCTTCCTAACAAAAAATCATAAAAAGTTAAAATATCTTATAAATCAACCACTTCTCAAATCAAGGATTGATGCATATCCTGGACTCCAAGTCCATGAGCAAGAGTTTAACCTACTTGAATCCTATAAATTCACATATTATACGGCATCCTCTCATACCATAATTTCACACATCATCTGTCATCCAAAAAATGAATCAACAACCCCCTTCTGGAAGCAAATCACAAAAAAGGTTAGTTAGTTCAATTGTTTTTTTAACATCATCTGCAACTTTTATGCATTATTAATATTTCAGTTTGAAATTTCTATATCATTGTTATTTAAATGCTACACTAATTTCTATATCATTGATGTTTGAATGGTATGTTGTAAATTCTCCAATGGACACATTAAAAACTATGATTATAATCGTTATTTTAATATATCATACATTAGTTTTGCAAAAGCCCCAATTACCTTTTTGTGGATAAGTGTAGTCAAAGTGCCATGACTGATTATTGATATATCAAGTATTATAGCTTCTTAGGTACTTTACAATAATAGAATTAGTGTAATCTTAGCATGTTATGCTCGCTTTAGTACTTAAGTTTTTAGGTGCGTTTGGTAAATGAAATGGGTGTGGACAGATTAGTCATTTTTAGATCAATCAAATATGTTCATTTTTCTTAATGCCTATAGAATATTACAGTTTGAGATTGGTATGTAGCAAATGACAATAGCATGTTTAAATTGGTATAGCGATTATACAATAAAGGCAAAATTATCACTTTGAGACAACAAAAAATACGTAACAAATTGACCGGTGGCTATAAGACTACTTGATATATGGGCTCATGACTGACTCAACTTCACAAATATAGGAGCTAGGCTAGTTGGTCGGTCTAAACTCGTTTACGTATACCTTATGCAAATTAAAATGCTCATTTGTGTATTTTTCTAGTTGTATTCTTTTAAGCCACTGATAGGCCAACATACAAGAAGCACTTATACTAAAACATCAGTTAGTAGATATCAATAATGACATAAAGGTAATCAACTAAATTCAACTTTGTATACTTTATGTTGACTTTTTTCTCTTTTCCTAATTACTGAGATGATATTTTTTATATCATTTTGAGATGAAACTTTTAGATTTTTAGTTATGAAATTTTTAGTTTCTTGTTACAATTTGAAATTGTTGATTGCTTATATGAAAGTGTTAAGTTCTTAACCAATAATGTTATACTTTGAAGAGTGTTAGGCTGTTAGCTTGTTTTGATAAAAGACACAATGTTTGCTGTTCATTATATACAAAGAAGAATTCTTATGTTAACGATACTTTCATAAATTTGTTATTGCAAAGTTATCATTTTCTTACTGAAACTTATTTGTATTACTATGGTTTACACCTTGTTAGCATAATGAGGTATGCAGATGATGCAATTATAGCACTTAGACAGAAAAACTTGGCTGAGGTGAAAAGGAGAAAGACGGAATTGGGTGTGGCAAACGATTCCAAGTCCGAGTTGGATAGGTATCTGACTGAGGAGATTAAGGGAGACGAGGCATATTTCAAGAGTGATGACTTTACTGTTTTGGGTTGGTGGAAGAGGAGAAGCCCAGCTTTTCCTGTATTGTCCCTCGTTGCTCGTGATATTCTAGCGATTCCTATATCAACAGTGGCATCTGAGTCTACCTTTAGCACCGGAGGTAAAGTGCTTGACTCTTTTAGGAGTTCCTTGTCTCCAGAAACTGTTCAAGCATTAATATGTTGCCAAGATTAGGCCTGTTCAGGTGATATTCAGTGAATCTTGAAGATCACATTCATGACCTTGAAAATTTTGAAAATGGTAACTTAGTGTTTAATTACATTCTTTTAGCCTGTTATTTATTTATGGATCTTATATAAACATTTGACACAAGTAACTTGTTTATTTATCTTATGTTTTCCTCTGCTTTTTTTAGAAATGAGAACATCTGATGCAAACCTTGGAGAAGATGTGTGAAGTTGCAATGGGGATTGGAAAAGATGGAATATTCAAGAATAAGACTTTTGAAGACCTTTGTTGAAGAACTTTTTATCTTATTTCACTTTCATTTTTTTCCGTTAACTTATGAAGCCTTTTGGTTTCTTAAACTTTTGTTTTGTTGATTACTTAAGCACTTTGTAAGACTTTTGATTTGGTAATTTTATTTGAACTTTTAGGTTTTATTTGAGACTTTTAGAATACATTTAGAAGTTTACTTGAATTTGGTTTTCTTGGTTTTAACCGAAACCAAACCGAATTCTAATATGGTGTATGGTTTGGTTTTATCCATTCTATAATTGGTTTGGTTTGGTTTTGGTTTTAACTTTTAAAATTTTCAAACCGATTAACCCGAACCGTACAACCCATGAAACCGAAAACCGAACCGATGAACACCCCTTGGCTAGGGTGGGCACATGTCCCTCTTCCCAAAAAAATTGGTGTGTAAATTTTTTGAATATCATACGTTTTTCCTTATTTTGCCTCCTCAAAAATCTCATATTTGGTATGAGGAAGATAAAGCATGAGGGAGACCAATAGAGAAAAAAGATAAAACTAGTCTAAGAAAGATAAGACGTGCTTTGACTTTATTAATTTTGTTTTATAGTCACTCACATAGGTTGGTAGGTATAATATTTTTAATAACCTTAGGATCACAAATACATTTTTATTTATATCTTTTCTTAGTTATTTAGTATTTCAAATTTTCTTTTATCTTTCTTACTCTATTTTGTAAGTCATTTGCAAAAATGGAGATATGTAAATTTTATTTATCTTTTCTCGTTGTAAGTTACTTACGATTTTACCGAAGATTTTGATTTTAATTTCATTTAATTTAGTTATTCCACATATATAATTTGTCATACCAAATCTAATACTACTATTGTTTAGACACAAGACATTGAATTTCAACTAAAATAGGGTGTTAAAGTTACAGCCTTACTCTGGCACAAATTTTTCCCCCCTTTTTGTCCCCTACCCACCCAAACGCCCCCTCACCAAAAAAAAAAAAATCCCCTTATTTGAAACCTGTTTTTTGCTCCGCTCTAGACTATATATACCCCTTTTGAATTTGGGGCTACTTTGTTCAAAGAATTTAGATAGATACTATATAACTGTGCCACTTTAGTGTATTTGTAAATTTGAGATAGATAAATGTGCTTTGGAAGCAATGTTCTTGGAGCAGCAATAGCTTTGTTTAATATGTGTAAAAGTCAGTACAATATGCATACTGTACTAAATTAAAGTAAAAGCGCGATAAACGGGATTAAAACTTCAGACCAGCAAAAGCGAACCAAAAAGTGCTTTACAATTGATCTTTATGCACTTTTCGACTATATTTATTCTAAAAGATTGTGATTGAGATTGTAGAGAATCAAATAAATGATGCATGTGGTTCATATTTAAAATGATGAAAGTGTTATCTTTGATGAAATTGGCCTGATCAATCAATTAATTTCATAAGTCATCTTATTTTTATAATTAATTTCATATATATATTCAAAGTGCAAGTATTGAATACATAATATATAGTACTTTTAATACATGTTTGGGTATATATGAAATTTTTAATTAAAAAAAAATTAGACATGAAATTGCCCCATCAAGGATTAATTTCATACTAATATGTTTATAAGAAAAGTAAATTACAAAACTGAACCATTTACACACTGTTTTTACGATAATGAACCTTTTTTATCATCTTACGAAACTCACGCATAGTTTCGGGGTTGAATTTTTTTTTTTACTTTATGTATATATTTAACGAGCGGGGTAGCCCGCGCGTTGCTGCGGTAGCAGTGTGCAATTGTTAGCATATAGACCATTTGGTGGGGTTTTCTTTTTGCCATAAAACCTCTCAAAAAAATAAACAAAAATAACTATTAATATAAAGCTTTACTGGAGTAGTTAAGCAAAAAGAGGAAATTGTCCTAACTTGTTAATGGTCTTGTCAAACAGATCTTAATTAAAAACATGTGTAAAGTTGCATCATTAAAATGTGAGGCTAAGACTAAAGCGTTAAAGGTGCAAAAGGACCAGGTTTAATAGTTTAATCTATTGAAAATGTGTGACACAAACTTCCGCCCATGTGAGTTTTCCATCCTCCTAATCTGATTACGTTTGCGAACACTTTCATTTTGAGCGTCTCATCTTCTCTATAGTATGTGTCGGTCTTATTGAAGTCGAGTCTTTCAACCGTACTCTCCCAGTCTCCCTTGACAGTCTCCTCCATTTTATCAACCTGCATTATATAATAATCATCTAACCGCAAAATAGTGTAACAATTGAGTACCTACCTATTTTTAACATAGTAAAGTAACAATGAAATCATCAACTAAAGTATTTTACCTTGAAACTATATGGTCCTGGGTACATTGAAGCAAGTTATTTTGGCAAATGTTGGGCACCGAATAAAGTTTTTTTGCGGTGCTGCTACAACTCTTGTTGTACTAATCTTACTTGATAGTCTACCAAATGTTTGGCAGAAGATTGTCTCATGTTTGGGTGACATTGCAGCTCCTAATCTTAGTGTTATTAATATAAAAGAGTAAAATGACTAAAGAATATCAAGTATTGTACTCAGATGCTTTAATCTCATATTGGTAAACATTTTCTAAAAGCAATATCAAAAGGTTGGCTGAATGGTGCATACCGGCAAAGTTTTTTAAAGCATAGAAAAAAGCATATACCAATACCCAAAGTATATATTTTCTATATAATGTTACTGTATCGGCAATACTTTTTCTATATATATTTTAGTTATAAGATCATTCCATTGTAAACTTTGAGAAACAGGATAGATATAGTAAAAGAAAAGGGCGTACCTTAAACGTAGAAAACATTCCTGTTAAAAAGAGTGTTAGTGTCACTTTGCTGTTAAAAAGAGTCTTAAGTCTTATGATCATTCCATTGTAAACTTTGAGAAACACGATAGATATAGTAAAAGAAAAGGTCATACCTTAACGCAGAACACTTTCCTGTTAAAAAAGAGTCTTAGTCTGGTCAACTCTGTATAAAGTTTGACAAACTCATTCGAGAAGATGTTGCTGCTAACGACAGTGCATTCTAGTGTTGTTGATGGCTTTGCATGCCATCATCTCTTCTGTAAGGCTGAACATGCAGTTACAAATCAATAATTAAATTTTTTTACTATTCAGAGGTATAAAGAAATGGGCGTAAAAAGTAATATTACATATCCGGTCATTCTAGGCCATGGAACCTCATGAAAGGCCTTGTGAGCAGCTAAAGCTGCACGTTTGATATCTTGTGAATCGCCTTCAGCCGTCGGCCATAACTTCTCCTGTCCATGAGGCACGTGTAAAAGATCCAAGTAGTATGGTGGTAGAACCACATGACCAAAGTCGTCAACAGAACGACGACCCTGAAATTGAAAAGATATGCTGACCGTAAGTAAAAAAATCGTTGTCAATGATGGAAGTGATGTTGGCGCGATGGATAAACTGAAATATATTAACAAATGATGTACTATAATCGTATATTCTCGTATAAAAATGTAGTTTGTGTGTTTTTAGTCTTTCATACCCAAAAAGTTGGCCGCAATGGGAGCACGCATCACTACAATCTCCTAATCAGGTATACTCCAACGGAGGGCTTGTGGGAAAAAAAGCTAAAGGAATCTGATTAAGTACGTAGTAGTGAGTAAATGTAAGCGTAACAAATTATCCGTAACATAGGAGCAGCTCGCGAATTCTTGTCCACTTGCGCCTACAATGATACCAGTCAACATTGAGTTAGTATAAGGGATTTCAAAGTGCTTGTGCTATTTAGAGTGGAACCGTAGTAAGTAAATGCAACAGAAGCATGTTATCCAAAATATGTTACAAATAAGCAGTTATATGACCTTGTGTTGTTGACCGTGTGCCTTCATTATTCGGATTTTAGGCGTAAGTACGTGATACTGTTTGAGAATCCGCACCTATAATATCAGCAATCATGAGTGGTTCAATATAAGATATTTTAAAGCAGTAGCGCTACTTAAAAGAGAAAAAAGATCTAGTATTAAAGATGCATTAAGTTAACAGAAAGTTAGAGTATATATTAACGATGCATTAAGTTAACAGAAAGTTAGAGTATGTGATCGCTTACCTATAACAGATGAATGTGTGCGATTGTTATGACCATCTGGAGTTGCGCATAATTTTTGCTCTCGTCTGTTTCTACCCAATTAATATCCTGTATAGATAAAAAAAATGCAATCGTTATTAAATAAGTGCTGGAACGCATTTTTGAACACATGATAGAAATAAGTATGTGGACAACCTGATGGGGTTACAGGTGCATGTGGAACGCTGTTGTGAGTGAAAATGGTCAACCTTCTTTGGCAACCTTAATTGCATAAAATTGTCGGGACTCGATCCATACGCAGGTTAACCCCTTTCTCCGCGCTTTTATGAATCATAAAACAGCTAACATGTAGCAAGTTATTCTTTATCGGCAACTTCTTTTGATCCCCATTCTTGTTAATCTGCAACCACAAAACAATTATTAGACATTCAAACTTAAAGTTGTTTAACTTTCTTATATTTGTATCCGGATGTATTTGAACCAAATCGGTAAGAAATAAGTAATCGAATACCCTTGTAATGTGGCACGTGTGTGACCATTGTTTATGTGTGAACCAAAACAAATTTGCTTAGGACTGTTTGGTGACACCTACAATAGTAGCAATTGTTAGCGAATAAGTATTGCAACTGTTAGCGAATAAGTATTAAGTATTTTAGAAGTTTGTTACCACAAATGAACCTGATAAATATCAGCTCCTATCAACTCGAAGACGTTACAATTATAGCAGCGGCCTATCAACTTGATCGCCTAATTTATTGCAGCACAAAACATTCATTCAGGTTCGGTTGAGTTCTTGTCCACCAACTGGCAAGAAAGAAACTATGAAATGATCACAGTTAGGCGTTTAAAGATGAGTTTGATGTATCTATGCTTTAAAATGCTACACACCAAAAAATATATGAATTCTTCGAGATGGTTTGAAAATGGAATTAGACTTTATTATCTTCTTCAATAGATTAAATACATAACCAAAAGTCCATTACCAGTAACCTAAGCTATAAAATTAATATTTGGCCCGAATTTTGACATGAAATCAAAACCCGAACAACTTTGATCAGTACTCAAAAGACGTTACGGGCATCAAAACTCAACCAATAAATCTTTTCACACATCTATCACGTATACCGATAGCAATACTAAATTGACACAGTCAAGTAATGTCCCTTGGCCACGTATCAATGCTCTGTTGCTTCTTTACCAGATCCTCTTCATTTTCCAACAACAACTACAAACAAAACAAACTTAAACTCTCTCTACAATTTTTACTTAAGACATTTCCTCGAACATTTGGTGTGCAACCAAACAAAACCCAAGTTTTTTATAAAAAAAAAAAAAAAAAAAAAAATAGTCTTTATAAAAAAAAGTAATATATATATATATATATATATATATATATATATATATATATATATATATATATATATATATATATATAACCCTCAAGCTCATTGACACTCTTCCTCACCAACAGTAAACTAACCAAAAAAAAATCACTCACTAATAGTAAATCAATAGGAAGCTGGAAAAGAGAAATTGAACGTACCAATTGCAAAGTTTATACCATGGATCATAGCCAAGAACACCCCATGAATCTGTACCTGATGCAAAGAACCCAAATCGCTACTAAAATCTGAAAACAAAAAACCCAATTCAGTACTTCAAATAAAAAAAATCATAATTAAAAGCTAGTTGGTTTATTACCTCTTTCTTTGTACGAAGGTTTATATACTTGCTGCTAAGCCGTTGATGTTTCCGCCGCTAAAGTGATTCACGGGTGTTTGGATTTGCGTTGATGTTCCGGCATCGAAGATTTCGTTTGATTCACGGGTGTTTGGATTTGCGCTGCCGTGGCGATGGTTTTGGGTTTTGATGATGAACATGGCAAAGATAATTCAAAAACCATCGGTGATGGTGTTCGCCTGTGATTATGAATTATGGTAGTGAGAAGGAGTGTTTTTGTAGTGTATGTGTTTGTGTTTGTGAAAGATATGTGTGGATAAGAAGATCTGGAATACTCTGGGGAAGGAAGGTTCTAGCTTGCGAAGATGGGGGAAATATTATCCAATATATCTATATATCTATTTGCTACAATGCTCGTTTAGGGAAAATAAACATCCCACTAATCCCATGAACAGTGGGAATAACAGTTGCACCTAAGTTTGTAGCCACATGTTTAGGCATTTAGCATAATGTAGTTACTTGCTTAATGACATAAACAGTGTAAATAACAGTAGCATCCTTCTTTTTAGCCACATATTGCGCCATTATGAAACTGCAAACCATTTGTTAATCACGTTTTTTGCCTAACCCACTTCCTGGGTTTTAGATATATTGGATAATTAATTAAGATTCAATATTTTTTGAAATCTTTGACTTTTCTTTCTATGTAGCTACTCACCACATAGCATCCACTCTACTCATATATTGTACAACTAACAACACAAGTACCAAAATCATATCCATAACTTCATCTTTTCAGGTTATCTTCCTCAAAGACACCACCAAAAATTATTTTTTTTCACAGTGAAACACACACCTTGTTATCTTCCTCAACGACACTCCCCCAGCACTCACGCCCAAAAAAACGGCCAGCAGATCGCCATCGCCCAACAAAACGCCCAGCAAATCGTCGTCACCCGCAAAACACCCAGCAAATCGCCGTTGCCCAGGAAAACGCCCAACAGATCGCCGACTCCCAACAAATCGCTAGCGTGTCCCTACACTTTTCACTCGCCTACAAATTCGCCTACATTTTTCAGAGACACGTGTATGGTTGAAATGGTTTATCAGACTTGAATCTGATGGATGAAATGTAAAAGTTCAATTTGGTAAAATAAATGAGCGAAGTCCATTTTCGTAAAGTAAGTTTATAAACGGGTCATTTACGAAATTTTCTCTTATAAGAATATTGTTTACTTTAATTTAAAACACACTAAAGCTACACCCAGTGGCGGCGATTAGCATGTGCAAGTGGGCAATTGCACATAGCCTCCTTTCATAAAGGGCCTCCGATTTAGTATATCGCTATTACTATTTATACATGTATATATATATATATATATATATATATATATATATATATATATATATACAGTGGCGGACCCAGGATTTTTCAAGGCGGGGGGCAAAAAAATTTTTTTTGATAAAATTTGTGGTACACTTTAATAAAAAGGTCATAATTTTTGTTATTTTACACAAAAAAACTAAGGTTTTTACATTTTTAGCTTCAAGGTGGGGGGCAATTTGATTTTTTAGAGGGGTGCACTTTAATAAAAAGATCCTAAAAAAAAAAATTTACACTAAAATCTGAACTTTTTCGGTGAGTCGTGGAGGGCACCGCCCCCCCCCAAAGTTTATACATAGGCCCGCCCCTGTATATATACATGTCTAACTTGAATTTTTACAATCATTTTTTAAATATTATATGAGAGGGCCTCCGATTTAGTATTTATACATATCTTAGTATATTGTGTTTTAAATTTTCTATAATAGTTAAGATTTTTGTGATTTAACGGGCATCATTCATAGTTCCACACTGGGCCACCCAAATCAATAGGACAGCCCTGGCTAGACTGAATGCAAAAATAATTACATACTTGAGAGATCATATCTGAATGAATCAAACAATGTTTTTTAGACCCCACATTAGTAATTGAGCAAATTTTCAGAATGGACATTTTGAAAAAAGTTTTACAAATTTTGACTCTAGATTTTCGGGTTACAAAGTACGACGTAGAGAGCAAAACAAAATAGCTCGCCTTTTTATTTGCCGTGTTGAATAAGATTTGTACAAGTAACATTTTTTTTCCAGATTAAATATGGTGTTGACACATGCATGTGGCAAGCAAACTTATTTGCTCTCCCTCCCTATTTACTTGCTTTGAAGTATGTGGCAGGCAAATTTGTTTGCTCTCCGTCCCTATTTGATCACTCATACATTTTTTTATTTTCCAGATTAAATATAGTGTTGACACATGTATGTGGCAAGCAAACTTGTTTCGCACTGGGCCACCCAAATCAATAGGACAACCCTGGCTATACCGAAAGCAAACATAATTACATACTTGAGAGATAATATCTTAATGAATCAAACAATGTTTTTCAGACACCACATTAGTAATTGAGTAAATTTTCAGAATGGACATTTTGAAAAAAGTTTTACAAATTTTGACTCTAGATTTTTGGGTTACAAAGTACGACTTAGAGAGCAAAACAAAATAGCTCGCCCTTTTATTTGCCCGTGTTGAATAAAATTTGTACAAGTAACATTTTTTTCCCCCAAATTAAATATGGTGTTGACACATGTATGTGGCAAGAAAACTTGTTTGCTCTCCCTCCATATTTACTCCCTTTGAAGTATGTGGCAAGAAAATTTGTTTGCTCTCCATCCCCATTTGCTCACTCATACATTTTTTTGTTTTTCAGATTAAATATAATGTTGCCACGTGTATGTGGCAAGCAAACTTGTTTGCTCCCCCCCCCCCCCCCCCCCCCCCCCCCCCGTCTCATTTGCTCACTTTGAAGTATGCGACAGGCAAACTTGTTTACTCTCCCTCCCCATTTGCTATATTTTGAGCAAGTAAAAAACAAATAAAACAAGCACACCAGTTCATTTGTTTCATTTAGTATGTACAGTGGTTTAGCGAGTGATTAAAAGTAGCGAGCAAACTTGTTACGCGAGTAAACCATTTGCTTGCCATGTCTTCTGTTTATCATTATTAAATAACCTTTTTTGGAACAAAAGTGGCGAGCAAAATGTATAAGTAGAGAGCAAATGTTGGTGTCAGGCAAATGTATTTGCTTGCCATGTCGATTTTTGTAATCTTAAAAAATAGTGTCGATTTTGATTATTCGGTTTGGTAACGGTATATTTTGGTAATTCTTTTTTAGTAATTAGCATTTGTGAGACCTATTCTAATAATTTTAGAGTAAATTACATAGATGGTCCCTTTAGTTTGCATTGACTTTCATATTTGATCGTTTGACTTTTTTTTGGACTCATATAGTCCCTAACTCTTAAACCCTTAACATCCATGGTCTTTTGACCAAACAAACATTGCGTTTGACTGTTAAATCACCACCACGTAAACCTTTCTTCCAATTTATTATAAACCTTAAACAAGTAACCTAAACACGACTTACAGGTTGTGCTGGAGATTTAAAGAACGTGGTGGTTGTTGGATTATGAAGTAAGCAGTGGTGGTTGTGGACATTGGTTGTCGGGTCTGGAGATTTGAATATCTTGCATTAGTTGATCAAAACCAAAATAAAGGTTGCGTTGTTGTAGAGGTGGCAATCACAACCCATTTAAAGAAAAATGGGTTGCTATGGATAAAAAATAACAACTTATGGGTTGGATTGGTTTACCTCTTTGGCAAAGAAATGGGTCAAATGGGTCAACAATTAGACTTGTGTGAATCAACAAATGGGTCGAATGGGCCACTTAAGGGTCGGATGATAACTCAACCACCACTAGGTGTCTTTTTTTAAGTTTTTATAAGTTTTGGTCCGTTTTTATGTTTTCGTCCGATTTTTTACATTTTCGTCTGTTTTTACGTTTCCATCTGTTTTTTCACGCTTTCGTCCATTTTTCCACGTTTTCGTCAGATTTTTTATGTATTCGTCCCTATTTTTATGTTTTCGTCCGTTTTTTACGTTATCGTCAGTTTTTACGTTTTCGCCCCGTTTTTTACGTTTTCGTCCGTTTTTTCACGTTTTGGTCCTATTTTTCACGCTTTCGTCCGATTTTTCACGTCTTCGTCCGATTTTTTACGTTTTCGTCTGTTTTTTACATTGTTGTCCGTTTTTTACGTTTTCGTCAGATTTTTTTACATGTTCGTCAGATTTTATACGTTTTCATCATTTTTTTTCCTTTTCGTCCGTATTTCCATGTTTTCGTCCGTATTTTCACGTTTTCGTTCGTTTTTCCACGTTTTCGTCTGATTTTTTATGTTTTCGTCAAGTTTTTTACGTTTTCGTTTGCTTTTTTACGTTTTCGTTTGTTTTTTTACGTTTTCGTCTCTTTTTTCACATTTTCACCAGATTTTTTAACGTTTTTGTCAATTTTTTTACGTTTTCGTCAGTTTTTTTACGTTTTCGTTTGATTTTTTACGTTTTCATCTTTTTTTTTATGTTTTCGTACGTTTTTTTTACGTTTTCGTCGGATTTTTTTACATTTTCGTCAGATATTATACGTTTTCATCAGTTTTTTTATGTTTTCGTCTGTATTTTCACGTTTTCGCCCGTTTTTACACGTTTTCGTTTGTTTTTTCACGTTTTTATCCGATTTTTCATGTTTTCGTAAGATTTTTTACGTTTTCGTCCGTTTTTTCACGTTTTAGTTTGTTTTTTCACGTTTTCGTCCGATTTTTCATGTTTTCATCAGATTTTTCATGTTTTCGTCTGATTTTTTACGTTTTCGTTTGTCTTTTTATGTTTTCGTCCGTTGTTTTACGTTTTCGTCCGCTTTTTTATGTTTTCTTATGTTTTTATCTGATTTTTCGTGTTTTCGTCCATTTTTTCACGTTTTAATCTGTCTTTTTATGTTTTCTTCAATTTTTTTTTGTTTTCGTCTAATTTTTCATGTTTTCATCTATTTTCTCACATATTTGTCATATTCTTTTGATTGTTTTCATCTGAAATCGTTAAAAATCTGACGAAAATGTGAAAAAATTGACGAAAACATAGAAAATTGGAAGAAAACGTTAAAAAACAGACGAAAACGTGAAAAACCGGACGAAAACGTAAAAAAACTGTCGAAAACGTAAAAAAATTGACGAAAACGTAAAAAACAGACGAAAACGTGAAAAAATCACAAAACGTAAAAAAACTGACGAAAACGCAAAAAATCTGACGAAAACGTAAAAAACCTGACAAAAAAGTGAAAAAACGGACGAAAACGAGAAAAAACGGAAAACATGAAAAAATATACGAAAACGTAAATAATCATACGTAAACGTAAAAAAATGACAAAAACGATAAAAAACTGACGAAAACGTAAAAAAATCTGACCAAAACTGAAAAAACGGACGAAACCTGAAAAAATGGATGAAAACGTGAAAAAACAGCCAAAAACGTAAAAAGTCTGACGAAGGTGTAAAAAAATGATGAAAAGGTAAAAAAATTGACGAAAATGTAAAAAATCTGACGAAAACGTGAAAATCTGATGAAAACGTGAAAAAATAGACGAAAACATAAAAAATCTGACGAAAATGCGAAAAAACGAATGAAAACGTGAAAAACAGAACGAAAACGTAAAAAAAACCGACGAAAACGTAAAAAAATATACGAAAAGGTAAAAAATCGTATGAAAACGTAAAAATCGATCGAAAACGTGAAAAGTCTGACGAAAACGTGGAAAAACGGACGAAAATGTGAAAAATTGACGAAATCGTAAAAAATCGGACGAAAACGTAAAAAATCAGACGAACCTGAAAAATCAGACGAAAAACCGGACAAAAACGCGAAAAACCGGTCGAAAACGTAAAAAAGTGACGAAAACGTAAAAAACAGACGAAAACATAAAAAACGACAAAAACGTAAAAAAAACTGACGAAAAGTTAAAAAAAACTATCGAAAACGTAAAAAAAACGGACGAAAATGTAAAAAACAGACGAAAATGTAAAAAAATGGACGAAAACGTGAAAAATCTGATGAAAAAGTAAAAAATTGACGAAAACGTAAAAAATCGGACGAAAACGTATAAAAACTGACGAAATCGTAAAAAACATACGAAAACGTAAAAAAACGGTCAAAACATATTGTAGTAGTATAGTAGCATGATTACAGTGGAAATGTAACGAGTCGAACCGACCCAATCCGACCTAACCCGTTTGACCCACGACCCATTTAACCAATTCTTAAAGCATGACCCATTTGACCCATAACCCATTTGACCAATGACCCAAACCGACCCAACCCAACCCATTTGCCACCTCTACGTTGTTGGGGTGGTGGTTGAACGATGGGCTTTTGTAATTGAGCAGATGGTTGACTAGCGCAAGGAACATACATTAGGCTCAGTTTGTTAATTGTTGTTTAATAGGAATAGAAAGATAGTGGAACACGTGGTGAAAAAATAGAACTAGTCATCTAGATGTGAAAGTTTAATTAAAGTGAGGAATAAAAATATAAATAATGGTTGTTATTGGTGGAACGTGTAATAACAGAAACATATTTTGGCAATTGAGTTCATGGCATTTGTTTGGTTTATTGTAGGCTTGGTCTTTTTATATATGTATTTTGATTTTGTAAAAATTTTAGGTGATGATTGTTGAGGATGTGAAGATAGAATAGAGAAAAATGATGCTTGTTGTAAAGGTGAACGGAGAAATAAATGGATGAAGAAAGAGAAATTAAATAAAGAAATATGGAAAAATCTAGTGGGTGAGTGTTTAAAGAAATATGGAAAAATCTAGTGGGTGAGTGTTTGGGACCGGTAAAAGGACTATTTTACCTTAATATGTAAGTCACATGAGTTGATTTAACAGTTAAGCGTAATGTCCGTTTGGTCAAAGGACCATGGCTGTTAAGGCTTTAAGAAGTGCGTAGGAGTGTAAACGAGTCGAGTCGAGCCGAGTACTGCCAAGCTCGAGCTCGACTCAAATACTAAAACTCGAGCTCGATCGAGCTTTATATTTCGAGCTCGAGCTCGACTCGTTATATAAAACTCAACCTCGAAGCTCGACTCGAGCTCGATTATTTTCATATTTAAGGATCGAACTTGATGAATGTTGGAATATTAGATAAATATTAATAAGTTAAATGTCTAGAATCGAACTCGAGACCTCGGGATTGCACACGTTACGAATGAGTATCAAGCAATGAATAATTAATGTATATTAAATGTTATGTATATATATATTTATTATTTGGACACAAGAAAAGGACTAATGATTGTTAGTTGTTAACGGTATGGACTAACTATCATTAAATGTTAAGTTAAAGGACTAGAATGGAAAATATAGCCGAGAAGGATCCGGAAGGACCCCTTGGGCCTTTAGGCCGGTCGACCCATGGGTGGAAACCCATTCCTACTCAAACTTGGACACCAAGTTTGCATGGCTATATATACAAACACAAGGGTTCATTGTTTGGCTAACTTTTGTACACACACTAAACCCTAAGCGTTTTTTCTTCTCCTCTTTTGCCTACATCCGATCGTACAACCCCTAGGGTGTGTAGGATCGATTTTTGTTTTATCAAAAATCATTACTTGTGTTTTTACTAGCATAAACTTGATACGGTTTAATTCGTGTGTACAAGAACGAGGTAACAACACATTATTGATGTTATAAAGGGATCGATTAACAAAACGGTAAGGGGTTAATTATTGATCCATATATAAACCCTAATTAGGGTTCTTCAAATTGTTCAAAACAATTGATTTTGATTCTTGTTCGGGCTAGAATCACCACGTTACGTTCATATTTATGTTTTCAGTTAATTAATTATGAGTATTTGATCTTTATGCTTCCGTTGCGCGTTATTGATGTTTATATGTTTAATTATGTAATTGTTATGATACTTAAATTCTAACAGTGGCATCAAGAGTGGTTAATACTGTGTAATTAATTACTGAAACACATAAAAATTTGAAATCTTTGATTATTATTGCATGCTTAAAGGTTTCTTGGTATTAATTTTTGAAACCCTAAAAATAATTTTTTACTGTTCATGTACTGTTTACGAACACTATTCATCCGAGAACACTGTTCACCAAACACTGTTCATTCGGTACTGTAAATCTGAATATTATTATTATTATTGTTATTATTATTATTATTATTATTTTTTTTTTAAAGTTTTGTAAAAATTATAGAAACTCTAGGTTGCATGCAAATATATTTTTTTTATGTGGTTTAATCATGAATAATTGTTATGTGACATGGATTATGAGCGTATCTTGTGGCGGTAATTGTTATGTTTTGATCCATGACGAAACATGCATGTTAGTCATGGTTTAATAATTGTTTTAATTGTTAAGATATGTCACATGTTTTAGATAGATCTAAATTGGGGAAGACCCCATAAATTATTAAAATCAATTTATGTGCTATGTGGTATGTGATTGACTTTGGCCTACGCAATTGATTCGTCAATGTATGTGGCTCACTTCCATTAAGAGGTGAAGGCCCTAGTTAATTATATGCATATTGAAACCTAGAATTGATTTTATTAGGATATTTTCTAATCAAGATTGCATGTGGCTAATTGTTTCACCTTATAATTGTTATGTTTATTAGTTGTTTTGATTTGTCTTTGATTACTTGTTTTATTGTTTTATTTTGTTGGACATGATTGTAAGCAATAAAAAGGAAATTTTTACAAAGAAAATAAATTGGACTAATAATGGTGAAACTTTAAGTAATAAAGATTGAATCTTGTGGTGTCTTATGTGCCAACAACGGTTCGCTTCGCACGGTAATTCGCTCCAAGGCGAGACTAGCAAGATTCATAATTTGTTACATGTTTTAAGATTTAATCCAATTGCTTGATTGATGTTTTGTACACATGATTTTAAAAGTAACTCCTTTAAGACAAATTCATAGTCGTGGTAAGAAGGCTTGGAAAAAGCCTTAGAGTCTGCGTTGGTTATCACACTTACGAATACGTTTTAAACGATTTTCTTTTAAAGTCATTATTGTACAAAGTTATCTTAAGGTATTTTACCTCAAGTAAATTTTTTTTGTATTAATCTTAAGAATTGGTTATAAAAAGGTTTTGAAAACTTATGCTATAAAGATGAGTGCATGCATCTTTATACATATTTTGATTGACACATCAAAATTGAATACCCTAAAATTTAAGTTACATGCCATCTAACTATAAGAAACACTTGAAGTTATTATTTAGTAAACGTGAGACGCAGGCTAAATTTTAATGACAAGGTAAATTTCCGAGTGTGCGTGAGACCACACATGGAGAATTTGCAGTTTCTAAGTTAGACGACTTAATTAAGTTGATGCGTGAGACCTAGAACTTAAGGCATGAGATGGGATGAAACATGCTTACATGACAAATTGATGAATCAATTTGTTGTAATTATCATAATGATCTAGGAATTGGAAATTTTTTTGCCAATTATTGTTCGACAGATTACCATATTTTATACTTTTACCACTAGCAGATCAACTGATGTGGTGGAATTTATGTAAAGTTGGATCCTAGATTTTCAAGAAAATATGTTGGTTATATGAATATATCCTTGGGTATTATGTTTTCTTGAGAATTGATTATCGAAAATACTAAAATTGAATTTGTAAATTATTTTAAATGTATTAATGCAACATTAAAACCGTAAACGTAAGTTATTCTTTTATCTAGTAAATTGATCTACACCTAGATGGGTTTTTGGTTAGAGTCAATTTTACTGAAAGAATAAACATAGTCTTCTTTCCATATGAGAGGTGTGAGACTTAATCCTGTTCCTTTTCATGAATGAGAAAGGTAAAATAGGATGATTAGAATTGTCTAAATTCTAAATATATAACTCATAGCAAACTTTAATAGTAAGATGATTTGCACTTTATGAGTTATGTAATTATAATCTAGACTTGTTACTGCAAATGGTAAATGACAAATTAGATTATTTTATCTAGTTGTTTTGCTTTGACCATTTAAAGATACTACATACAATTGTTGGAATGGTAGATCTATACAGGAAGAAATTGCATGCCCAGTTCTTCAAGTTAAAAGTTTGGAATGTGATGAATCACATTTACGTAGTAGAATACATTCTTTTAAGTACCTAATTAATTATTATGAATGGGTTTGCTAAAAGATGTAGGAAAGTGAATAGCACACTATTTCCTTTCACTTGATTAATGAAACATTTACAATGTTGTCAAATTTAGTGGGAGTATTATGTGTGTATTACTGAATAAGGAATTATAGTAATTATCTCTAATTCAGTGGGAGTCACAAGGATTGTTATCTTGGTGGAACTCTACTTTATCTTTGAATATATCTCAAGATAATTACTTTTCAAATATAGACACTAATATTTTCAAGGATAGTCATGTGCGTTTCCTTGATTGATTGAGTAAACTCTATATCTACTAAGTTATGTTAATGACACAAATCATATTGTTCACTTTAACAAATGTGTGCGTGTTGTTTATGTGGTACATGATGTTGTTCCATGCACAAGTGGGAGAAATCTACATTGTGTGCAAGGTACAACACATAAGAATATGATTTAACGGATTCTCTTAACTGCAAAGTAAGAGACTCTAGTTCTAATATGATTAACATACATCTAATCTAAGAAACACTTGGTGTTGAAATTTAGTAAACGTGAGACGCATGCTAAATATTAACAACAATGTGAATTTTTATGTGTGCGTGAGACCAACATGGATAATTTACTATTTCTAAATTAGACATCTATTAGAACATGTGTCAATAACAATACTACTTCAACTTTAATATTTATGTATTATTGGAATGACATAAATGCATGAAGCAATATAATACTACTTCAATAATTATGTACTCTTAGAATGACATAAAAATGAAGTAGTGTGTTAACTTGAAAATATTAATGAAACCAAATGATGGTGTTCATGATTACTTTAATTATACATGTTTATATATACTTATAAACAAGAAGTTTTTTATGTATTACAAGACTTATAATAAAGTAAGACGTTAGCTTGTTATGACATATACAAGAAGTCATTGAGATAATCAATGATTAATAACGTATAGTGGGATTATAACACATTTATGTTTTGATCAGACATGAACATGAAGTGACTTGGTCAAAAGTACTTGTGTTATAAAGCATGCAATTAGCTTAAAAATACTATTATACCATTAAGTTGATTTAGTTGGTAAATAGACAAGCTAAAAGATATATGGTTATTTTATATATTGTTAGATTGTCCTACAATATTACTTCTAATGAAATACTAGATTATAGTATGTTCAGTTAGGAAATCAAACTCTTGTTATCGTGTTTGGTTCAAGATAACTACATCTTATTTTCTTCCAAAAGTTATCAAGGTTTGAAAATTGAGTATGGAATGAATATATTCAATTAGACTCCTAGAAGATTAATAAGACATTATGAAATGTGATGAATCACATTAAGTCTTAAATTGGAGTTCTGAATTTGTTAAGCTACTTATGGGTAGGTTGTTAACAAAGGAATCTCAGGAACTGTCAATGTGTATTTGTAATGTCCTAAAATAGAACGTTGGATTGTTGCTCTAATTGCTAAGTATTTATATTCCATATAATGCTAAAGGCAAGTGGGAGTATTTTTATCTTGAAAAGATAGAATTACAAGATACATAATCTTCTAAAACCACACTAGTTAAAATCATGATGAGGCTTAACATGTAAATGATAAACCTCCAGATGATGGAATTATCATTCATATATCCACTTGGATATCTCAGGTATTTAATATGCTAAGGATTATATGATGTATTACCAAAATAATGAATTGGGTAAATTACTCATATTATGAATGTTATAGATGTTGTTCATAAAGATATTCAAATTTTTTTAAAAATTTGGTTTATCTTAATTCTTAATAGTTAGATAATGAAGATGGGTTTATTCAAAGATTATATAACCCTAGTGGTTTAAATCTTTGTGTAATAATCATATGGACAAAAATTGTATACATATCTTAATGTATAAATTATGACAAGATTATTAATCATACTTAAGCAATTGACTATGATAGAATACTCTGTCCTAAGCATAAATAAGATACAAAGATGGTAATTGTCATATTTATATGAATATGAAATTTGACAATGAATAACAAAAACTCTTTCTTGAATAATTACTTGAGCGAGGACGATAAGTAATCAAAAGGAGTTTATGAATTCAAGCAAATCTTTGGAAGTGTACAAAGTGCAATAATCCATGAATGGATAAATGCATGCATCTAAGAGATTACTCTTATATTTAATTAATAAATCCATGTTTCGATTTATAATTGAAATAAGATAATTTCTAAGTGTTCCTGAAAGCTAGTGGGAGTATTATGTTTGATTTACTAAATCATATATGTTATATAGAGTAACATTCCATATAAGTAAAATGTTAGACTTAGTTTGGAATGAAACTTTATTTGAACGATTTAGAAAATAAAACATACAACCTTGGAACAAAAGTTTATTATTAAATAAACATGTGCGATAAATAAATTCTAATAGAACATAATATATTATTTAGAAAATGGATATATATTATGAAAAGGTAGAACATGAATATAAATCTAAGTATGACTGAAGGATTTTCATGTGCATCATATTATTGTTACATCATGCTTAAATACTTAATGATTTAACAATATTTGATATTTTGTGTAATGAATATTCTAAAAAAATATGTTTGACCTTAGAATAATGATCCTCAAACCTGGAATAGCTCCTAAAAATTACACAATGGATATTAAGTTTACGGGAATTTTAAAGAGCATATTGTGTTTTATATACAATGATGCTGGTTTAAATTGAGATGACACTCAATAACTAGTCATGGAAGGATTTCATCCTTATTAATAGCCATGTGAACTAGTTGTACTCAACTAAGAGTATAGTTGCATTATACATTAAAGAATTAGAATACATTAAACTTTAAAATTGTTTGAAAGTTTAATTGTCATAAATTGGTGATTGAGGATGACACACCATTTATGAAGTATTGTGTGGCAATATCAAGATTGTTGAATGCACACATACAAGAACTTCAATAATTGAATTCTTGAAATAAGTATTCTCAAAATTCTTATAGATCAACGTTAGTTGATTTATGCCTTGTCAACAAGTATGAATGACATGACTTGAGGTATAATTCATTAACTAGAATTATCATGCATTGATCTATTTGGTATTTGGATAAAGGACATTAAGTAATTATTATTTATAATGAATTAAAGTATTTAGTACGTTTGTTTTCATTAATAATGAGTTGTGTCCTATATTTGCATGTTTAAATCCGTGAGTAATTTATGTTATTTTAAATTGTCCATTGTCGATTAATGATATGGGAATATCATTAAACTAAGACAAATCTGAGTATTTGTTAGAATATACTTGAAAGTATATTGATGCGTTGTCATACCAATTTCACATGATATTCAATGAATTGAATATAAGACTTATCCCAACTACATGATTTTACTTTATGGATCTTGTCAGTAAGTAAATCATGAATTTGTTATCCTCAGACTTGAGATACCAGATAAGTGTCATGGATGTAGTGCATTTCTGTGAAGCAATCTACCGCTCACCGTAACACGGAGTTATAAGGGTTGTTTTCAGAAGTGTTGCAAACTCCATGGGTTATTCTTGTAGTCAAGAAAGAATTTGTTCCTTCAAATTTGTTTTGAAGTTTAATACTGCTGGGCCCCTCGTAGGGTTGACAAGATGTATGCGTGCGCACGCCCAAAGTCTATCTGAAATATGTTCAGATGTTTTGGTAATCTTGCTCAATCATAAACAACGAGAAACAGAATTGTTAATTAAAGAATGACCAAGATCTATATCTTTATTAACGTGGTATTAGAAACAAAAAGGATAATAATAATAATGATGAATCATTAAAAGGTTTTTCCAGGAGACCTTCCTTGAGTTGATCTAGGGGCATTGGCGTGTTGCTAGACGCTTACCAATGTCATTTTACTATTAATAGATATCCAAGTGAGAGCTGTTGGAATATTGGATAAATATTAATAAGTTAAATGTCTAGAATCGAACTCGAGACCTAGGGATTGCACACGTTACAAATGAGTATCAAGCAATGAATAATTAATGTATATTAAATGTTATGTATATTATTTATTATTTGGACACAAGAAAAGGACTAATGATTGTTAGTTGTTAACGGTATGGACTAACTATCATTAAATGTTAAGTTAAAGGACTAGAATGGAAAATATAGCCGAGAAGGATCCGGAAGGACCCCTTGGGCCTTTAGGCCGGTCGACCATTGGGTGGAAACCCATTCCTACTCAAACTTAGACACCAAGTTTGCATGGCTATATATACAAACACAAGGGTTCATTGTTTGGCTAACTTTTGTACACACACTAAACCCTAAGTGTTTTTTCTTCTCCTCTTTTGCCTACATCCGATCGTACAACCCCTAGGGTGTGTAGGATCGATTTTTGTTTTATCAAAAATCATTACTTGTGTTTTTACTAGCATAAACTTGATACGGTTTAATTCGTGTGTACAAGAACGAGGTAACAACACATTATTGTTGTTATCAAGGGATCGATTAACAAAACGGTAAGGGGTTAATCATTGATCCATATATAAACCCTAACTAGGGTTCTTCAAATTGTTTAAGACAATTGCTTTTGATTCTTGTTCGGGCTAGAATCACCACGGTACGTTTATATTTATGTTTTCAGTTAATTAATTATGTGTATTTGATCTTTATGCTTCTGTTGCGCGTTATTGATGTTTATATGTTTAATTATGTAATTGTTATGATACTTAAATTCTAACAATGAATACTCGATATATCAAGCTCGGCTCGACTTGATTTGTATGAAAATTAAGTAAATTTATGTATATAAAAGGGTAAAAGTGTAATTTAGTTGAAGCTCGTTAAGGTTCGCGAGCTTCACGAGCAGAGTATTTTTGAGCTCGAGCTCGACTCGAAAATATACTCGAGTAGCTCGAACTCGAGCTCGACTCGTTTACATCGAGTCGATTTCGAGTAGTTTACGAGTCGATCGCGAGTAGCTCACGAGTTGTCTCGTCTCGTTTACACCCTAAGAAGTGGGGACTGTTTGAGTCGGAGAAAAAAGACAAAGAACCAAACATGAAAGTTAACGCAAACCACATGTACTATACGTGTAGTTTTTTCATAATTTTGAGAAAACCAAACGAGAACTCGCAATATAAGTTTATCCTCAAGATGATTATGTATGTCAACTTAGAAAACTACAGTAAAAATCTTGGTAATTCTCTCTCAGGGTCCATTAGTAATTCAGAATCTTAGTCCATGGTTGTCTCTCTTGCTTTTTCATATGTGTAGTTTATACAGAAGACACAATAAATGCACGCATCAGAAGCAACAATTTCTGGACAAAGACAATAAAAAGAAAAGTTGAGTGGTTCCTTTCAGAACTATCAAAAGTAAAACAACATCACCAGCAGTTGCTTTCCCCTTTGAAAGTCATTGAAGTAAATGCAGTTTCATCCGAGTTCACGAGTTGTTGGTTTATAAAAAGTACTTTTACATTTACTTTAATGACTACTTATCTGCAGTTTTGTCATATCTATCAGTTTCACTTTCACGTACAAACAATATATATCATACATCATTTAAGGTTGTGAATTGAAGGCTAGTTACATTAGTTTTAGGCAAACCTCAATATATGTACACAATTAAGGTTAGTTAGAAAAATGTCTAGAAACGATCATGGAATATCACAGTTAGGCCGCTTATATTTAAGTCAAAACAATCGTTCTTCTCCTTGGTTATCCTAAACAAATAAAACATCATCCGTTTACCGCTTTTGGTTTTCGAGCCTCGTTAGAACCATTCGTGGCGGACTGTCTGAGTAACAACACTTCATCAATTTGATCATGTTAGGAGTTTGGACTATTTGAAATGCGTTTTTTTTTTTTTTTTCAAAAACCATAGCTAGAATTTAACTTTCTTCAGTTGTATCAGGTTTAGAAGCTAGGAGCTTAGACCATGTCTAATGAGGCAAATTTCTATGTCCATGCCTTGTTGGCACCATGCAAGATGCATTCCAACCATTACAACACCCTAAAAGGGACGCGTCTTAGGCAAGTAAAAAGGGAAGTGGTCGCTTATGCGACCGAATTGAAAGGCAAAAGAGACGAATGTTTGTTTGTGTGTGAGGGTACGGTGTTTATTAATTAATTTTTAGGGTATGTATTTGTTGGTGTCTTCGGTCTATTTATTACACTAAATTGTTCATTAAGTTGTCATGGAAAGGGAAACCTAATGTGCCAATAGTATCGGTAAAAAATCCGGTACATCGAAAACGGTGTTGATACGGTACCAAAATGGTACCGCGCTCATTCCTAATGTCTAGAGTCTCTTGGTGGTTATTATTACAGTTAGCCTTAACCATTTACCAACGTTCACCTAGTTGACAAAAACGAACGGACATTTGGAATGTTTTTTATTTTGAAAACATACTTTGATAAGTCTTATCAAGAGAAAATAACGAGATTAATTTCCAACAGACGACTTAATCTGAGTTGGGTTATGTTATTAAGACCCACTTATGATGTGACAATAAAGGATTTTGGTCAAAATGCACAAACCAGGATACACATCATACAAACCAGCAATGGACAGGGCGTTACGAACCCCCATATGAGAGGTTCCGTATAAACTCCCAGTCTGAGTTAAGTGAATTATGTGTAATCTCTCACTATCAACATGATGCATAAATGTTTCTCTGGTCCATTTGGTCTTTATAATTAGGCCAGGACCACCTTACCATATACTCCGTAATCCGTATTGTATTAGAATCTTTTCTACGGCTGGAAACAGGCCCTTATTTCCTTTCATGGGGTTATGGCATCTATTCTCCAAATATGATTATGCAACTTATGAAATAAATAGTGTTGTATTTTGGGGTTGTTTTAAGTCATGGTAATCAAATAATCACTTGTGTTCAAGTAATTGACAAAGTTAAACATGCCAGTGTAACTTGAAAACATACCAGTTCTCATTTTTGTAAAAATAAAAGGTGATAAAGTGTTGTAGAAAAGTTCAAATGCAATTTCTAAATTCAAATAGCCATCATAATCAAAACAAAGTGTGGTCTATCTCTATCCCTTTTACAATAATGGCGCATGTTCTTGTATTATGATAGCATTCCACTTGCTCCCTTTTTGTTTCTAAACCTCAGAATTTTGATCCTTTTTGTTTTACTTACAAGAAACAAATCACTCCGAACCGATTTTTGTTTTTCTTGCAAAACATTGATAACTGGCAACCTGCACGCCTTGCCCGAACCATAATATTAGGAAGACAATGTTAAGTTGACATTCTCATGGTTTAACTGATTTGGTAGCATGAGTTACGCTAAACAAACGAGTCTTTCAAACTAAACTAAAGCTAATAGGAGTACAACTTTGTGTCATTAACAACTTCACTATTTAACGTGTGAAATAAAGAGAAGTAGGGCATTGTATAGTAGTAGTATTTGATCAAGGCATGTGATCATAAATATATGCATACCTATCTAATCCTCATAATATTTCATCTTAATTATCCATCTCAATCATCAACATACAATCTTTAATCTTGTGTATATTCACCATATGTTCTTCAACCACAAACATGTAAACACAAGCAATTAAATCCTATATTGCAAGAATAAAATTAATATACAAAATAGTACTAATACATGCATATGGTTTCAAATACTCTCTAAATACATATTTCAATCATGAAACCAAACTTATACAGATATAACACTCCACCCGGCCTCAGCTCTTATTCTACGGGATCATCATTAGCCACGGCTGTAGGGGACGACACGACCGAAGACAACAATCTTTTCGGTGGAAGTAAAATCGATCTACACAAAGGACAATTCACCTGTCCTTCATCTACCCATCTATCTAAGCATTCTTGATGAAACACATGTTTACAGTTTACTAGCTCTCTAACTAAATCATCCTTACGTACACAATCTAAACAAACCGTACAAAACACTTCGCTTCCTACGTACGGACATACATAATCCTCGTACCGTACAATATTAACCTTATCTTTTATTGCAGCTGTCGCTACATGGATAGGGACAGGCTGGAAAGAAGGTGAGGCGCCGTCGAGTATGAGAACATAACCGACGGCGCCTCCAGAAATGTGATCATCTGGATCATGAGACTTCAAAAGACCTATACGAGCTAGTGCTGATAAAATGAGTGATATAATATATGATGCAACGTTTGTTATGATTGTTATTGTGATTACTTGTGGGATTTTTATTGCTAGATTAAAGAAACCCATGAAGAACAAATGATCTATGTAACAAAACAATCAGGTTTTGTATAAAGGGATTGTGAGATGATAGTGGTTTGTGTGTGTTTTGTAGTGAAGCTAAATGGTGGAAGATATGAACAAGGATAGACACTTGTGTGATCACTTTATTGCTACTCTCTCGTCAATTATATATCGTTGTTTTTCTATTTTATTTTATGAAAATGTGATTCATGACGTGACAATAAATATTTAAGTTTTGCTTGATTATAATTTGCTATACTTTTTTGGTATAGTTATAATAGATCTAAGAAAATTGACGTACGATCAAAGATTATTTAATCCCCACCTTATTTAGTGGGGAAAAGTGATTGATTAGTTTAGTTGTCTTTTTCGTTTATGAATACTTTACGGGTCTTAGTAAAATTTGGAGATAAATATTACAAATAAATCGTTTAAGACAAAAAGAAATTAAGGTAAGACTAATTTAACGTTAAAAGAGCATGATAGTGACAAGTGAAATCTTATGTTTTGCTTAAAATTCGAGCGGATTTACTTTTTATTATATTTATCCTTTCATTTCGTCTTACACACTCCCCAATCACGGAACAAATAAGTAAAAGAGCAATGAGTCATATTGCCAAGATGATCACAAAAAATCTTTGTTGAGATCAACTGTCTTTTATTACTTAGCACAAATATTAAAGAATTTTAAGCAACCAACAAACTTTCTCTCTTTAACCCTAACAAACTTTCCCATCAATTCATCACTAAAAAACCTTTAATGCATCAATTTAAATCCAAATTACAAATTTAAACCGTGCATTTCACTCATAATTCTTTTCTACACACGTCTATCATATTAATTTTGTATTTTCAGCTTTTTTAGACGTATTTTTGTTATCATTCAAATTTTGCCCTAATGTCAAATAAAAAACAGATCTTCAAAAAGAACACTGAAAATACCGAGTAGATTTGATGATTCAAATTTTGATTTGAATAAAAATAAGAGTAATCAAGGACAAAGACAAAAAAAAAAAAAAAAAAAAAAAAAAAAAAAAAAAAAAAAAGGTAGTGGTGAGTTGATTTAAAAAGGAAGTGATGATGTTAGCAATGGTGGTTGTGCTGATTTTGGGATAAATGATGGGCTTGTTAATAGAGAGATTGGAACTGTCTATGTCTGCAGTTTTGGAATCACATAAACCATTTGTAATTTTAATTTTGGATTTTGGTATTGCGTAACAAATGGAGAAAATAATAGTAAAGGATGTAAGATTATGGTTGGGTGGAATAGTGATATTGTTAAAGTCTAGCATATTGCTATGCATACTCAATCTGTATTTATTCTAGTGGAATATGTTAAGGCTCATGTGAAGTTTTATTGTTCAGCTATTTATACTTCAAATTTTGGGTATGAAAAGATAAAATTATGGAGAGATTTAGAGGCTAAAAAACAAATAATCAATGATTGTCCTTGGGTAATTATGGGTTACTTCAATGTGACTCTGAAATTAAAAGAACTCATTGCTAGTAGCTCAATTCCATCTCATGACAAGATTGAATTTCAAAATTGTGTTAACAAGATTGAAATGGAGGATATTAATAGTAATTGTTTCAGTAAAGTAAAACTCCTAAGAAACTGGACAGATTGATGGTGAATCGTTGTTTTATGACTAGTCAGCCTATAGCTTATGGTATTTTTCTTCCCTTTCTAATCCCTAATCACTCCCCTGGTGTTCTTGTTATACCCAAAGGTGTAAAAGGTCAAAAGAAGTCTTTTAGATTTGCAAACTTTGTTGCAAATATGAAGAATTTCTTACCTATTGTGGTGGAAGGAGATTTAGGGTTTCAATATGTATAAACTAGTAAAGAGGCTAAAGAATCTAAAATCACCTTTAATTCATATAAGTTGGCAAAATGGAAGTGTTTTTGATAGAGCTGCAACCCTGAATGACACAAGTGATTGGACATGAGCCATGTTTCATTATTTTAAAGAAAGATGGGAAGCAAAACTAAACATGGAGGAGGAAGATATATTGGAAAATGGATCTGTAACTGGAATAACTATGGCTAAGAATTTTATGGAAGGTATTGGTGAGGTATCCCTTGCCTAAGGATTTTTCTATGCTACTAACTTACTAAGGTCATGTTTGGCAACAAGCATCTAGAAGCATTTAGAAGCGACAAGTGACAAGCGGTAAGCGTTTTAGATGAAAAGCTTGTTTCGCAACACCTCAACAAGCGTTTAAGGTTATGTGTTACCGCTCCAATTTAAATGCTTCTTGAATAAGCATTCCAGAATTGCTCCAAGCGTTTGGATACTGAAATTACATATATACCCTCATTTGTTTAATCATTTATCTTATTTTAATGTGTATATGACACTTTTCGTAATTTTACACATTATAATTACTGCTACAGCTACGTTACCAAACACGTTTTTTAAATAAATACTACTGCTTACTGCTACTGCTATGTGTCGCCAAACATAGCCTAAGTCAGTAATAGTTGGGTAGATTAGTTAAATAGTATGGATTTAAAAATGGCATTTTGGAACATTAGTAGGATAAGTATCTCTAATAAACAAAAAGAAGTAAAAAAGTTTATTGTTGATGAAAAGCTGTCTATGTGTACAGTTTTGGAATCACATATTATGCATACAAAAATTAAATCTACTTGTCTTGGGATTGGGTAACAAATGGAGAAAATAATAGTAAAGGATGTAGGAGTATGATTAGGTGAAACAATGATATTGTTAAAGTCTAGCATATTGCTATTCATACTCAATCTTTGTTTATACTGATGGAATCTGTTAAGGCTCAGGTGAAGTTTTATCGTTCAACCATTTATGCTTCAAATTCTGCGTATGAAAAGATAAAATTATAGAGAGATTTAGAGGCTCAGATACAAAAAATCAATGATTTCCTTGTAGGTAATTATGGGTTACTTCAATGTGACTTTGAAATTAAAATAACACATTGTTAGTAGCTTAATTCCATCTCAAGACATGATTGAATTTCAAGATTGTGTTAACAAGATTGAAATTAAGGATATTAATAGTAATGGTTTCAGTACAGTTGGACTAAGAGTTTAAAGAATCATCAATGTAAAACTCCTAAGAAACTGGACATATTGATGGTGAATCATTCTTTTATGACTATTCAGCCTATGGCTTATGGTATTTTTCTTCTCTTTCTAATCTCTGATCACTCCCCTGGTGTTCTGGTTATTCCTAAAGGTGTAAAATGTAAAAGAAGTCTTTTAGATTTGCAAACTTTGTTGCAAATAAGAAGAATTTCTTACCTACTATGGTGGCTGAGTGGGAAAAGGAGATTGAGGTTTTCAATATGTATAAACTAGTAAAGAGGCTGAAGAATCCAAAATCACCTTTAAATCATATAAGTTGGCAAAATGGAAGTGTTCTTGACAGAGCTGCAACCCTGAGAGAAAATTTGAAGTAGGTACAATGTTTAATGAAAAAATACCCACACAATGATGCTGTTAAGAATGAGGGTGTTCAAATATTAGAATAGTATAATGATGTTGTAAAGGATGAAAAAAGTTTATTATTTCAAAAAGCTAATTAAGTGTCATGGCTCAAGGAGGGTGAAAAAAACACTTCTTTCTTTCATACAGTTGTAAAGGAAAAAAAACTCATAGAAGTAGGATTGTTTCTATATGTAATGAAGCAAGGGTTAAATTTGAAAATGAGGAGGTTTCAAGTCATTTTATGACTCATTTCTTGAAGTTTTTGGAGATAATCAAACCCATGACTTATAAAGAAATAAAAGAGACCTTGTTTGACATTGATGATCAAAAGGCTGTAGGACCTGATGGTATCTCTGCAACTTTTTATAAGGCTACTTGGAAGGTAATTAGGCAGGATGTATGATTGGCAATAGAAGATTTTTTTGATTCATGAAAGCTTCTTGGTGAAGTAAATGCTCTATTATTTCACTTGTTCTTAAAATTAACACCCCAAACAAAGTATCTATTATAGGCCTATTTCATATTGTAATTTACTTTACAAATGCATTAGCAAAATATTAACCAATAGAATTAAAGGAGTACTAGGCAAATTGGTTAATGAAAATCAAAGTGCCCTTATTCCAGGGAGGTAAATTACTGATAAATTTTGTTAGTTCAAGACTTGATGAGGGCGTATAATAGAAAACATCAAGTGAAGAAACGCTTTTTCAAAATAGATATAAAAAAAACCTATTATACACCTAATTGTGACTTTTTGGAATATTTTCATTCTAAGATATTTAAGTGGATCATGACTTGTGCCACAATAACAAAGTTTTCAGTGAATATTAATGGTAATAGAGATATATACTTAAAAGTAGTAGAGAGTTAAGACAATGAAACCCTACTTCTCCTTATCTTTTTACTATGTCTATGAAAATATTCAATCTAATTATGAAAAAGAAGATTAGTCTAAATCTTGAGTTCAGATATCATTTTGGGTGTAGAAGGCTGAAAATCACCCATCCATGCTTTGCTGATGGCCTCATAATTCTTTGCACTGGTGATGAATGCTCTGTTCATGTCATAAAGCTTGCTTTAGAGGATTTCAGTAGCATCTCTGGTCTGAAACCTCATCTGAATAAAAGTACTATGTTTGGAAGGGATTATCTAAGACATAACAAAATAAGATCATGCAGATACTACCATTTTTTATTGGAAAGTTGTCTATAAGATATCTTGATGTTCCCTTAATAACCAAGCAGTTGAGCATTAATAATTGTAAACTTTTAATGGAGAAAGTTAAGAGCAAAATCAATAACTAAAAGAACAAATTTCTCTCTTATGATGGTAGATTATAACTCATTGCATTTGTTCTATCTACCCTAAATCAGTATTGGGCCTTCAACTGCTAAAAATTATTTTCAAGGACCTTAACAGGTTGTTCAAAGGCTTTATTTGGTGCCAAGGTGAATTGACAAGAGGTAAAGTTAAAGTGTCTTGGAGCTTTATTTGCAGACCAAAGGATCAAGGTCATTTAGGATTGAAAGATATGGGCCTATGGAATGATGTTCTGCTTATTAAGCATATATGGAATATAGCTTCCAAGAAAGATTCTATGTGGTTCAAATGGATTCGTGAGGAAATATTGAAAAGGAAAAGCATTTGGGAAATTGAAGTAGATTTGAATACTAGTTAGGGATGGAAGAATCTGTTGAAGCTCAGAAATAAAGTTGAGAATCATGTGATCCATAAAATTAGCTATGGTAGGACTACTTAAGTTTGGAATGATATATGACATGATATGTGTCCCCTTAAACAGTTTATAACAAACATGGACATATATGATTGAAGATTTAATAAGGAAGCAAATGTAGCAGATCTTATTGTTAATGACAGGTGGAAATGGGATGGAATATGGAACTTCAAATTTATTATTCTAAATCAACTTCCAGTACCTACCCTAAAGATTATGTGGTTAATAAATGAGAGGAAGATGGTTCAGTTTTCTACTAGTCAGATATGAAATGATTTGAATAACCAAAACCATACTGTCCTTTAGAAGTTACTGATTTGGTTCTCACATTGTACTCCCAAACACTCATTTATGATGTGGATGGCTATTCAAGGTAGACTGATGATTCAAGATAGACTTACTAAGTAGAATCCAAAATTGGTTTTAGTCTGTACTTTATGTGGCAGGTATCCTGACTCACATGATCATTTATTCTTTCAGTGTGATTTTTCTAAGAAAGTTTAGCATGTTATGCTAAAAAAGATGAACCATAATCTACATGATAAATGGTCATTGCATAGTCCTACAATGATCAATTTAGGTTTCAGAAATAGCATTGGGAAATAGTTAGAAAACGGCTTCTTGGTGCTACTGCTTATCAGATATGGCAGGAAAGAAATCAACGAAATTTTCAACTCAAAAATAGAACAAAGCAAGTGATTATTAAGTTGGTTGTAGAGAACTTAAGACTTTCTTTAATGAGTCTAACAATTAAAGATGCTGTTGTAGAAAGAGACATGGAGAACAGATGGAATGTTAAAATGGTAAGGAACGATGATAAGGTTAAAAATGATTGGAATATGAATTTTCAAAAGTTGAGATGTCAGAATTCTTGCAATTGTGATAAATAGGGTGAGTCATGAAAGATGAGACTACCCTGATTTATCAAATGGTATTGAATTCTGTTTAGCAGTGTTTGGACAAACCTCTTTGTGATCTTATTTTCTGGGTGATGCCTACTTATGATAGGACCTTAGTTCTATATGTGAGGATGTAGCTACATATGGTGCTAGGGTATTCTTGCAAGTAGGAAATGTAGCGTAGTTCTATAGATATCCATAGAGGTTTATGGTTTATTTGGTAGAGTCCTAATCAATGGTGATGCCATACTTTTGCAGGACATGTAAAGTTGATAATGTTTCACGTTACATGTTCTGTTTTGAGTATGGAAATTTAGCTATTGATTGGTTGGGCAAGCAATTTACTCATAATGCACTTTGATGATGCCACATTATGATAGGATCTTTAAGTCATTTGTGAGGATGGAGCTGCAAGTGACTTTCAAGGTAATCTACAATGGGGTAATGTAGTTGAAGTGATTGTATATCCTAAATACCCTGGTGAAAATGGTGACATATAGGTGAATAGAAAATTTAGTCTGTTTGTTCCGGTATTATTAGATTGTATAGTCTTTGTATGCAATTGTTATATTTGTTTCCAGCTTCTTAAAAGGTGTTTGGGATATGTCCAACTCCTTTTAAGTATGCTTGTGTTTTATATATATTTTTGATTGAGTAAATATAATTCACTTTAAATAAATAAATAAATAAAAATAATGAAGAGTTTCAATGATCCGATAACATTTATAGTTAAGCTAGCTCTAAAGGTGAATAATGGTGGGATCACCCTGGTCCCCTGCATCCTAAGGATGCCAATCGGACCCTCCCCCAAGGACCCGGCCTCAGGCAATGAGCACATGTCCCAGTGACTGTACTTATCAGGAGGTGTGCTTTGAACTCTGGCCATTTTCTCCAATAAGTCCATCGTTGACCAGTTAATCTGAGTATTTGCGGTGAGAGGATGATCATATTTATAGTTAAGCTAGCTATTTCATAATTGGTCATATTTAGAGTTTTACAATAAAAACTATAAGTATGATAAACATCCATCTTTTTTTAAAACTAAACGGCTAACGTCGGAAAATTTATTCAAAATCACTCTTCACCGTGAAGGTTATTTGATAGGAAGGCCCCGGTCCAAATCCATGAATCAGCATCAGCAGGCCCAGTTCAAAGATGGATCAACCTGGCCCAGTTGGATTATGCAGTACTTGACTGAAGTTAAAGACCCCACGTTTTATTCCACAAAATGTCTTTGTTTTATTTTCTTTTAGTACTTCCAGTTCAGTTTCTTTTTATTTATCTATTTTTGAAGTTGTCAAAGTAGTTATTTAAATTCCCAGAAGTGTAGGAAACGTGAGGTAGTGGTGTTTGTCAGTTATTTCCTTCAAACCTGTGTATTCGAAAATTGGAAATGAGAATGGCAGATTTGAATTTCCTTAAATTTATTCTCTGTACTTAGAGGGTATTTTGTTCCTTGTTATTCTAATTTTGGGCAGAAAGTTAGAAGGTGATCTTGGACAACTAATCCAAATTCTCGTGGTGTGACTGTATCGACAATTTGGCTTGGAGATTCTGCCCAACAAAGCTATTAACTCAAGTATCACGATCCAATCAAGAGGCTCGTTGCTATCATTTGGTTATCAGAGCTATGGAAACCCGACATGCTGCCGATTTGAAGAAGATTTTGGAGACGATAGAAGCCGACAAAAAGGAGATGGCACAGAAAATGCAGGCTATGCAAGAACAGATTCAGGAATTGCTTATCTCCCAGAACCATGGAGACGATTCCCCGTCTAGCGGATCAGTCAACAGAAGGGGTGCGGGCAGTTGGCATCCAAACGATATCAAAGTTGATATCCCGGAGTATGATGGAAAGTTGGATCCAGATGAATTCGTGGAGTGGTTACGAACAGTGGAACGGGTCTTTGATTACAAGCAGACAACTGAGGATAACAAAGTTAAAATTGTTGCCCTCAAACTCCGAAAATACGCATCAACATGGTGGTCGAACACTTGTTTGAAACGAGAACATGCACGGAAGGAGAAAATCCAAACTTGGCCCAAGATGAAGGCAAAGATGAAGCAAAAATTCTTACCCGCCTATTATGTTCATAATAGTTTTTCACAATTGCATTCATTAAGGCAAGGAACCGGCATCGCTAAGAAATATTCTCGTGAATTCGAATAACTCTTGATGAAGTGTGATGTACCAGAGGATGATCCACAGACTCATGTTCGTTACCTAGGGGGACTGGAACCTCGAGTTGCTAATGTTGTTGAATTGCATTCTTATCAAACTCTAACTGAGCTAACTTTATTATCTCACAAAGTGGACTCTCAACAACGATCCAAAGGGAAGTTTGAGCCTACCGGCCAATCCTTTAGACCCACCACATATTCCAAACCCACCTCAACCCATAAAACCACCACCTCCACCAATTTACAGCCATCCATGATATCCAACCCCAAGTCTGAACCCCCTAAAGCCCCTCGACAATGTTTTTGATGTCAAGGTTTAGGCCACATCGCCTCTGAGTGCCCAAATAAGTGCATGATTTCGCTGGCCGATTTCGAAGTGGCAGGAGGTTTCGAGTTTGAATCCGATCTTGTTACTGACCCGGAGTCACCGCATGATGACGAGGTCGAGGTGACTGGCCCTGATGAAGGATCGTGTCTGGTTGTTCGCCGAACCCTCAGTACCACTCCAGTTCCAGAGACAGAGCTTCAACGGGAATCAATTTTCCTTACCCGTTGTACAATCGCCCAAAAGGTGTGCTCTGTGCTTATAGACGGGAGTAGTTGCACCAATGTCGCTTCACAAACTTTGGTCACGAAGTTAAACCTCCCCACCCAACCACATCCTTCCCCTTATGTGATTCAGTGGCTAAATCAGGGAAAGGGTATACGAGTTTCCCACCGGGTATTGTTGTCTTTCAGCATAGGTAAGTCATACTCGGATAAATTGTGGTGTGATGTTATTCCGATGGATGCCTGTCACGTACTACTTGGGCGTCCTTGGCAGTTTGATCGGCGAGCAATTCATGATGGGTACCTTAACACGTATACATTCGTGCACAACAACCGTAAAATTATCCTCACCCCCTCAACACATTCCCCCAAACCAACACCTTCCTTGAGTACAATATGAATACCATGAATATCAACCCATCAAAGAATTTGTCTTGCTAGGCCTTGATGAAGACAAGAACCCAGTCAAACCGATGTTGTCCCCTCTTTTACAAGCCCTATTAAAATCATATTCCCAAGTCTTCCCTACTGAAATTCCCCCTGGCCTACCACCTAAATGATCCATCCAGCACAAAATTGATCTCATACCCGGTTCAGCCCTACCCAACAAACCCGCTTACCGAACCAACCCCCAAGAAACCACCGAAATCAGAAGACAAGTTGATAAATTGCTGGAACAGGGACTTATTCGTGAATCCCTTAGTCCATGTGCAGTACCCACTTTGCTTGTACCGAAAAAGAATGGAGAATGGTGGATATGTATGGATAGTCGTTCGATCAACAAAATTACAATCAAATACCGTTTTCCCATTCCAAGGCTGAATGACTTACTGGATGAGCTTCACGGTGTCACAGTGTTTTCTAAAGTCGATTTACGAAGCGGCTATCATCAAATTTGAATTTTTGAAGGAGATGAGTGGAAGACCGCTTTCAAGACTAAGGAGGGTTATACGAATGGCTCGTCATGCCTTCCGGGCTGTCGAATGCACCTAGCACGTTCATGAGGTTGATGAATCATGTATTGAAACTGTTTTTGGGTAGCTTTATTGTTGTCTATTTTGACGATATCCTCGTGTATAGCCGAACCCAGAAGAGCACCAATCCCACCTATCACAGTTGTTCCAAGTGCTTGACCAGGAAAAGCTTTATGGGAACTTGGACAAATGTGAATTTTTTACTAATCAAGTGACTTTTCTTGGTTATCTTGTTTCAGCGCAGGGAATTCAAGTGGATAAAACAAAAATACAAGCAATTAGTGATTGGCCGGTTCCTCAAACAATTCAACAAGTGAGGAGTTTTCACGGTCTCGCCTCTTTTTACCGGCGTTTTATAAAGAATTTCAGTACTGTTGTGGCTCCAATGACTGAAATAACAAAGCTCAAGACCTTTGTTTGGAACCCACAGGCTCAACTCGCTTTTGACGAGCTTAAACGACAATTATCTTCTACTCCAGTCTTGGCGCTGCCATGTTTTACTGAAGTGTTCGAGGTCGAGTGTGATGCATCCGGAGTAGGAATTGGAGCTGTTCTATCTTAGCTGAACCGCCCCATTGCTTACTTCAGCGAGAAGCTCAATGATGCCAAACGGCGATATTCCACATAAGACAAAGAGTTTTATGCCATCGTTCGGGTATTGGAGCATTGGCAGCATTATCTGATTTCCAAGGAGTTCAACCTTCATTCAGATCATGAGGCATTAAAGTACATTCAAGGTCAACATAAGTTGCAGCCTCGTCATGCTAAGTGGGTGGAATTCCTCCAGGCCTTTACTTTCACCATCAAACACAAGGCTGGAAAATTCAATAAAGGAGTCGATGCTTTGTCTCGCAGGTACTCTCTACTTACTTCACTTCAACCAAAAGTAATTGGGTTTGAGCTATTGCAAAAAGAGTACCCGTCGGATCCCAACTTTGGGGAGATTTATGCCAATTGTCAACATCATGCTACTGGTGAATTTCATGTTTTGAATGGGTTTCTGTTCAAAAGACAACAACTTTGTATTCCGCGCCACAACATTCACTTGGTTATCATACAGGAGGCACATGAAGGGGGTTTAGCAGGCCATCTGGGCATTGATAAGACAAGTCACATACTGCGCGGTCATTTCTTTTGGCCCAGGATGAGTCGTGATGTGGAACATTTTATTCGGCGATGTCTGCAGTGTCATAAAGCCAAAGGTCAGTCTTCGCCACATGGGTTGTACATGCCACTTCCGGTACCGGTTGCTCCTTGGGAGGATGTCAGCCTCGATTTTATCATCGGCTTACCACGTACACAGTGCCAAAAGGATTCTGTTATGGTTGTGGTCGACCGATTCTCCAAGATGGCTCATTTTGTTGCCTGCCACACCACGTATGATGCTGTTGAGATTGCCAATTTATACTTCAAAGAAATAGTCCGCCTTCATGGGGTACCCAAGACTATGGTCAGTGATCGGGACGTCAAGTTTTTAAGTCATTTCTGGTTGACATTGTGGAGAAAGTTAGGCACCAACCTCAAGTTTAGTACATCAAGTCATCCTCAAACTGACGGGCAAACCGAAGTCATTAACCGTACCCTTGGTTCTTTGTTGCGCGCTCTCATTACCTCTAACTTGAAGCAGTGGGAGGATTTATTGCCTCGGGCTGAATTCGCTTACAATCGAGCTCCTAGTAAAACAACAGGAATCAGCCCTTTCATGGCTGTTTATGGTTTAAACCCACCCACTCCACTTGATTTGGCAGTCCTTGACACTTCCACAAAATTCAGCAAAGATGCTAGTGATTTAGCTGCTGATATCAAATCTATCCATCAGCCTATTCATGACAAGATTATGAAGACTAATGAACTTCTTAAGTATCGGCGTGATAAAGGGAGGAAGCATGTTCTTCATTTCCGAAAGGACCGGTTTCCATCTAAACGGCGTTCTAAATTAAGTCCTCAATCTGGTGGTCTATTTAAAGTTCTTGCCAAGGTGAATGACAATGCTTATAAAATTGATCTACCAGGAAATTCATCCGTTTCAGCCACCATCAATGTTGCTGATCTGCAGCCATATATTTGATCCTGATGAGCCTCTTCCAAGTTTGAGGTCAAACTTTTCCGAAGACGGAGAGGATGATAGGCAGGCCCCGGTCCAGATCCATGAATCAGCATCAGCAGGCCCAGTTCAAAAATGGATCAACCTGGCCAGCTGGACTATGCAGTACTTGACTGAAGTTAAAGACCCCATGTTTTATTCCACAAAATGTCTTTGTTTTATTTTCTTTTAGTACTTCCAGTTCAGTTTATTTTTATTTATCTGTTTTTGAAGTTGTCAAAGTAGTTATTTAAATTCCCAGAAGTGTAGGAAACGTGAGGTAGTGGTGTTTGTCAGTTATTTCCTTAAAACTATGTATTCGAAAATTGGAAATGAGAATGGCAGATTTGAATTTCCTTAAATTTATTCTCTGTACCTAGAGGGTATTTTGTTCCTTGCTATTCTAATTTTGGGCAAAAAGTTAGAAGGTGATCTTGGACAACTAATCCAAATTCTCGTGGTGTGACTGTATCGATAATTTGGCTTGGAGATTCTGCCCAACAAAGCTATTAACTCAAGTATCACGATCCAATCAAGAGGCTCGTTGCTATCATTATTTCTACAGAGGAGTTTTACATTCCAAATAAAAATCGTAACATATAAAGTTTACATCCCAAAAATAAAGTTTATACAGTATCCCAAATAAGCTTAACAGGAAAAGGTTTTAGTAGATGTGATCCTTCCTTAATATGCATAAACAATGGTATATAAAGGTGGTTGAGCTAGTTACAATTATGACAACTAGAAAATTATCCTAAAATTACTTCCCAATACCGCATTCCTTTCAACATAACTTTATATTTGTACTATCACAACTCCGTATTATATAACTTTAACAGCAGTCGAGTGAAAAGGTACTTCAACATTAACATGCTTTTTATTACAAATCACTTGCAACATAAATTAACAAAAAGAATGGCTAAAAATGATTAAACATTTTTCATAATAATTGGGCTAGGAAGCCCAAACTATATGGGAGCAAGAAACTCAAACTTGGCTTAACGAACTCTTAGCCACATAACCTATGTGGCCCGTAACAGTTTATTGAACCCTATTAAGTCACATAGACGTTTTAGTTTGAGACATCCATAAAATAGTACTCGTAAAATGTACAAATGCAGAATTATTAATGTTCAAGAATCAAGGTTCTAATCTTTTTTTCCTTTTCTGCTAAAAACAAAAATCACATATCTTCATCTTTCATCTTCATCCACTCCCTTAATTACATTCATTTATTTACAATCCTATTGTTTGAAATCCTTGAACAAACATTAATGAATAGATAAAAGACCCTTAATTGCATCAAGAGTATTCAAAATCCACAAATTTCATAAGGTAATCCACTAATCCTTGAATCACACCTTGAGTACATACTTATCACATGTTTATTACATTACATTCATTTATGATATGCAACAACCTCTTTGATTTTCACAATCATATATTTTGTTAATCTTATTGTATCATTTTTTTTTATTATTTATTTATTTATTTATTTTGATTCAACCCCACAAATAATAACCATGAACACTATAATACATTCACATGTTTCTTGAATTTGCTCTCATCATCTTAAATTTACATGTGATTTACTTTAACCTTTTTTGTCATTTATAGAAACATGTTTTTTCACATAACTTAATCATGAAGAATATGAAGGTAGCCTTCACATTTTTTCGTCAAGTTCTCCTTATCTTCTCATAATATATAGATGTACTCATTTTACCCTTTTGTCACTATATAAAAGATTAGAAATTAGAATGTTTTGCTTTCCATGGTATTAGCATGTACTATACTTTCACTTTTTTACAATGTAAGGTAAAATGTTAATGGACACAGTTTTGTAGTTGCATATAATTATTTGGTGGTTTTGATATCTAAGGTAAATGCTTAATCATTTTCCAATACACTATAACATCATGCAATGTAGATATAAGTACATACTAACATATACGCTGTTACATACTAATTATAAACCATTACATTTTTGCAGATGGATACAAGACACGATCATCGTTCTATTGACATATCACTACAAGCACAATCCACAAACAAAACCTATGTTGGGACTACCGTTTGTGCAGGAGGGGGATGCGGCCTCACACATGCAAAAGCTAGCTCTAAAGAATCAAAAGAACGATCATCGTCCATGTGGAAGCTACTAGCCGGAATTATAATATGTTTCCTTTTCATGACAGTTGAAGTAGTTGGTGGAATTAAAGGAAATAGTCTAGCAATTTTAACAGACGCCGCTCATTTGTTATCAGATGTTGCTGCTTTTGGAATATCTCTGTTCTCTGTTTGGGCTTCAGGGTGGGAAGCTACCCCTCGTCAATCCTACGGGTATTTCAGGATTGAAATACTTGGAACATTAGTATCTATTCAAATAATATGGTTACTAACGGGGATATTAGTTTATCAAGCTATAGATAGACTTGTTAATGGTTTTGCTGAAGTTGAAGGTGGTCTTATGTTTGGAATATCGGCAGTTGGTTTGGTTGTTAACATTTTCATGATCTTCATACTTGGCCATGAACATGGTCATGGACAGCATGATCATGATCATGGACATGATGACCATGATCATAAGCATGGACTTACCGTCACTCATCATGATGGACATAATGAAAGTACTCGACCTCTATTGAAATCCTACCCAACAAATACAAATAAACCAAATATAAATGTTCGAGGTGCATATCTTCATGTTCTTGGGGATTCAATTCAGAGTATTGGTGTCATGACCGCTGCTGCAATAATATGGTATAATCCAAATTTAACAATTGTTGATCCTATATGTACACTTTTGTTTTCCATTATAGTGTTCTATACAACCATCAACATTTTGCGCGATATCTTAGACGTTTTAATGGAAAGTACACCACGAGAGATAGATGCAACGCGTTTGGAGAATGGTCTTTGTGCCATTGATGAAGTGGTAGCCATACATGAATTGCATATATGGGCGATAACCGTTGGAAAAGTGTTGTTAGCTTGTCATGTAAAGATCAGGCGCGATGGCAGTGCTGAAATGGTGTTGGATAAGGTTGTGGACTATATTAGAAGGGAATATAAAATCAGTCATGTTACAATCCAGATTGAAAGAGAATAGACATTTTTATGTAACTTTATTAGAACCTATTTCATACAGTAGTTGTTTATTGTCTTTCGAACGATTGTTTCTCTTTTCCAAACAAAGTTTTTAAAGAGTCTTGCGTTGTTTATCTACAGAAAAAGGTTTTTGTATCGAGGAAACCTAACATTATGTCGATGATATCACTGATTCGTCTTTAGGAAAGCGATTATAAACAAACATGTGAAAAGACAAATGTTATGCAACCATTTTATGCCTAGAATCTTGATGAATATTGTAAAAGTTTTCACCTTTAATTTCCATGTGGTGCCTATGTGTAAAGTGGAACTGTTTGAATTCTAACTCTTTTAACTTGTTGTCCATTTTAGAAAAAAAGGATAAAAGGGAATATTTGAATATCAAGTTTATTAATGAGACAATAGATCGACAAGGCTACCATACAAGAGTAGTTAATACTTAATAGGAAGCTTAACTCGAAATAGTTCTAAAGTACAGTAACTAAGAAGGGTCCAAACTAAACTTATTCAAAGAAGTTAGGCAGATCAAGTTGATTTAGTGGCCATGAACATATCCAAACAGTTCTCAGTTGCAAGTCCTCTATTCCAGAACTTGTCGTAGTATTCACCGTACGTGAACGGTCTATAGACAGCGGGCTGATCATCGGTTACCAATTCTGGGGCTGGACTAATCACTGCATCACGCGATGGGCAGTAAAACGTTGGTATAGATATTCGTTCTTTGTCACAATTCACCACAGCTCTATGCAAAATGCTCTTGTACTTGTCATTGCTTAGTACCTATATCCCAAAAATTTAACAAAAAGTAAATAAAAATAAAATTTTGAACACATACCCAATATTGAATTAATTATATACCTGAATTTGATCACCAATATTGATAATAAACGTATTAGGAACTGGATCAACTGCGACCCATTTTCCATCTTTCAACACTTGTAAACCGGGGACATCATCTTGGAGCAAAATAGTAATAAGATTAAGATCTGTATGACCGGGCAACCCGTAAGTTAAATCAGGTTGCGGGCAAGGCGGATAATAGTTCAAAGCCATATGTTGCCCATGTTTCCCCAACTGTTTCCCAATATAATCCCTTTCAAGGCCTAAACTCTCTGAAATAGCCTCAACTAATTCCAATGCCAACCCTCTAACACTCGTACAATACTCCTTAACATGTGCCCTAAAGGAACTAGGGTTCGTGGGCCATTCGTGGACGTAGTCCTCAAGCGGGTAACAATGAAGCCTCAAAAAGTTCCTCCAGTTTGCAACTTTTTCTGTCCGAATATTAAAACTAGTGGAAAGTCTAGTAGTTTTACTCGGATCATCCGAGTATGACTTAAGTCTTTCTTCTTCGGGTAAGCTAAAGAAGTCTTTAGCTATTTGCATCATGTTGGTTATTGTGGATTCGGGCACGCTATGGTTTTTGACTTGGAAAAAGCCATATTCGCGACATGCATCACGAATTTGGTTGATGACATGGCATCGCTTTGGGCCGTTGAGGTCATGGAGGTCGATTATAGGGATGGTTTCATGGGACGATACGTGTTGGAGATTAGGACGTTCGGAGAGTGGACGGATGTAGTTTGATGGAACTTGGTTTATTTTATCGAATGTCACAAGGTCGCTAACTAGTAATCTTTTGCTGACCGCGGCCATTATTGAAATGATATTGAAAGATGAATATATGGTAAGATAAGATACGATGTTAAAATGAGAATGGTGTTGTATATATAGTCATAGAAATCAAACTAGTTGTGTCCAATTTGTATACATATGGATGATTACTCACTACAAGAATCAGGACATTTAGCCACAGAAATCATTTTGCCACGATCAGATTCGTGGCTAAAAGTGCACAAAACGACAAAATAGTCGGTTTTAGCCATTTGCCTTACAGAAGTACTTTTAGTCACGCCAATGTCGTGGCTAAAAGTTATAAAAACTTGACTTTGACTTTCAACGTGGAGGATTTGGTCAAAGAAATGTACTAAAACCTTTAGTCACGACTAAAGTCGTCACTGTAAGTTTTTTACTATTCTTTATGTATTTGTTTGACTTGAAAAGGCACTTTTAGTCATGTCGTGACTAAAAGTTGTTACCTAGACTTTACTTTTCAACGAGTAGAATTTGGTCAAAATAATACACTTTCACATTTAGTCACGCCTAAAGTCGTTACTATAAGTCTTTACTATATTTTAATTATTTTCGGTATTTATCTAAATATTAACAAAAAAGTATTTGTGACTTTTAGCCACGATTTGAGTCGTGACTAAACGTTATAACATTATTTTATAAAAAACGATTTAATTCTGAAAAGTTTAAAAAATATTAAAAACTTTTAGCCACGATATGGTCGTGACTAAAAGATTTGGGGAAATTTAAGTTTGCCTCTAAAATTTTGGCACAAAAAAAAATTGTTCCCGCGCAACCTTTTTGTGACGATGTGTCGTGGCTAAAAGGTTGATATGGTAATTATGTTCTATTTATATATAAAGTTGTGTTAGAAAATCGAGCTAAATTCGCCTAATGTTGATGCACTACGTTACGCAATGTTAAATAAACAATGGAGTAAAACACAAAAATTACATTACCAATCGGTAAACGTTCAAACATTAAAACATACGAATTAGATTACAAATCGATAAACGTTCAAACATTAAAACATACGAATTACTTTAAAAATCGATAAAAGTTTAAACATTAAAGTATATGAAATATATTTCAAATGCTAAATTGCTTTGGCTCAATGAAAAACTACTCCAAACCAAATTTTGAGTCATTATAAAGCTCGTGAAGTAGTGCAGCTGAATCACGTGGCTGGTTATCGGGATGCATTTCCATTTCTAGTGTTGCCTCGAGTAACTTTATCTTTCTAGTAAAGAACTTGCAATTCGTGCACTCTGCATTTCCAGGACTCAGTGTTGAAGGTCCTACAATAACTTAGAGGTGTTAAAGGTCCTGCAGAATAACTTGGAGGCGGTGTAGCTCATGTATAACGATATTATCTCGACTCATACGTTTATCATCTCATGTATAACGATATAATCTTGACTCATCCGTTTAACATCTCATGTATAACGATATCATCTCGACTCGTCCTTTTAACAGGGTATGTATATCTATATCATATCAACTCATCTGTTTAACATGTTATGTATATCCATATCATCTCGGCTCATATGTTTAACATCTCATGTATACCGTTATCATCTCGACTCATCCGTTGTATAACGATATCATCTCGATTCGTCCGTTTAACATCTCATGTATAACGATATCATATCTACTTGTCCGCTTAATATCTCATGTATAATGATATCATCTCGACTCCTCCATTTAATATCTCATGTATAACGATTCCTCCATTTAGCATCCCATGTATAACCATACCATCTCGAATCCTCCGTTTAGCATCCCATGTATAACGATATAATCTTGACTCATCCATTTAACATATCATGTATAACGATATAATCTTGACTCATCCGTTTAACATCTCATGTATAACGATATCATCTCGACTCATATGTTTAACATCTCATGTATAACGATATCATCTCGACACATCAGTTTAACATCTCATGTATAACGATATCATCTCAACTCATCCGTTGTATAACGATATCATCTCGACTCATCCGTTGTATAACGATATCACCTCGACTCGTCCGTTTAACATCATATGTATAACCATATCATCTCGACTCATATGTTTAACATGTTATGTAATCCATATCATCTCGACTCATATGTTTAACATCTCGTGTATAAAAATATCATCTCGACTCATCCGCTTAACATATCATGTATAACGATACCATCTCAACTCATCCGTTGTATAACGATATCATCTCGACTCGTTCGTTGTATAACGATATCATCTTGACTCGTCCGTTGTATAACGATATTATATTGACTCGTCCGTTTAACATCTCAGGTATAACGATATCATCTCGACTCATCCGTTTAACATTTTACGTATATCCGTATCAGATTGAAGTTGATTTCAAATATCAAGATGCAAAGTGTTGGGTTATGTTATAAATAATTTATATTAAAAATAAATATAAATATTTTAAATTAATTAAGAATAATCTAAATTAATTCAAAGTGATTTAAAAATAATTTATATTATTTAAAATGATTTAACTTAAGCATAAATGATTTAAACAATACATGTTAAACGCTAATCGTAACTTTATAATTGAAAACGAGTATTACATTTTTATTTAATATATAATTTATTTTTCGATAATCTAGTTATTTAACATATAAATAAACTTTAAAATATATATTAACAACATTTTTAATTAATTTTAATTTAGTTTTAATAAGTACGAAACTTTTAGTCACGACTAAAGTCGTGGCTAAAAGTGTTTTCCCTCTAAAATGTTTTCACGAAAGTCAAGTTTTCCCTCTAAAAAATTGGTGAAATACATTTAGCCACGACTAGAGCGTGACAAAAGATAATTTACTTATAACTTTTTAACTAAAATAAATTATAAAAGTAAATGATTTTGTCAAATTAGTTAAAGTGTGCTATTAGAAGTTAATTAAAGTCTGCTATTAGAAGCGAACAATATCTTCTTGTTCTGAGGTATATGAGATTGTGGTGTCTTGTGAATTGAGTTTGGCGTCAAATGCCTTATAGATTTATGAAGTTTTTGTATCTTTTCGGGGCTTGTCAATTGTCACCCATTAACCCTCTTTCAAATCTTGGCTGCTCATTTAAAGATGTTACTTTTATGGTTCTTGATATGTTTTTTTTTTTCTGTTAAAGGTGTTATCTTTATTGGTTTTTTATATGTTATTTGTGATAAAGCTTGTAACTTTGGTACTAAATTCTGATTAATGTACTGAACTGAAGTTGGGATAATGTTTGTATTCAAGTTTAGGACCCATTTTGGTGGAGGAAAGTCAACTGGTTTTGGATTGATTTATGATTCTCTTGAGAGGTCAAGGAAGCAGCTGAAGGAGAGAAAGAACAGGGCTAAGAAGATCAGGGGTGTTAAGAAGGTAAGCTCTTATCTTCTACTTGGCTCATTTTTTAAACAACGGTGTTATGTAGATTGGCGAAAGTCGCGCAACATGTTAATTTAATGCTTGTGCCTTCTAAGTATGCTTCTTCAAATAGTTTATTTACCATATATAGAATACATCTTATGCATTATGGAGGTGTTTTTTACTCCATTTAAGTGACTTATGGATTTATAAACGTTTATCTATGTATTGTGGTACTGATGTTTATATGTATTTGATACTAGTTTGAATTAGGATGCATGTTTGGCTAAACTTGTTAGTGTTTCCTTAGGATGCATGCAACTTAGAGCAAGATGAATAGATGTGTATTTGTAATTTGTGACTAGTTTAAATGTGTATTAGTGTTTTTTAGGACACATTATGTGCAGTTATTATGAAATGTGTACTATTTTGTAGATGTCAATTGTTGCACGAAGTAATGGCGGGGATGCGGGTGGTAATGATCGTCCTCGAGGCCGTTCTAGGGCACCAACCGGAGGCAGCCAAGGTAAAGGATTTTTTAAATGCTTTGATTAATCTTTTGAATTAAACTTGATTTTACTTCTATCATTTTTACAATTATACTTAAACTTGATTGCTTGTCTTATTAATTTTTTGCTTGAACTTATAGGCTCGGGCGGGGGTAAACGTGGACGTGGTAAAACCACGTTAGCCGCATTTAGAAAGATGTGGGAAGATAACGGTAAGAAACTTCTTCCCATCGAGTTTGATGAGATTGATGGTGAGACCTGGGAATATCATAGCTTAGGGTTATATTAGTTGGTAAAAGTTGTGTCACAAGAGTCTTTAGTGTATTTTGAGTATTAGAATTGGTGTCCAAAGTATTGCATAGCCTGAGTCTGTTTTGCAATTTCTGAGTCACAAAGTCAAAAACCAAACAGTTGCTGATCTAGGGTCATATCTAGTGCTAATTTGAGTTGTAAAATCCATCTACATTGCTTTTTCTAGTTGTCTAGTTGGCAATATAAATCTATCATAAGCCTTTGTAGTCTTGCTTGGTCATTTTTTAGTCTCAAAAATCCTTGGTTGCCTAATTTCTGTCTGCTATTGTGTATCTGATCTTTTTGATTGTAATGATATATTTGTTTCATGTGTTAACAGCGAAAAATAGGCGAAGATGGTAATCCCGACGAATATCCGAGCCGAATAGATGACTTTGGTCTAATGCATAAGAAGAAAAAAACTGGTGCCTACGTGAACGAGGCTGCTGCTACCAAGCACGTAAGTTACAACACATTATTTACATTTTTCATTTTTTTTAACGTGAACATGGGTGCTTGGCTATTGTTTTAGTATTGATCTTTATTTATACCAAACTTAATGTAACACACATAAACACATATCTACATGTAGACAGGAATACATATGCCTAGATAAATACATATATTGAGGGCGTTGGGTTGAGTTGAACCATTTGTATATTTGCATATGCACTATATGGAAAATGCAATTACAGTAGCTATGTAACAGAAATTTCCGTTGTGCTATTTGTTTTATTGGTATAATGAAGTAACGAAGTTACTAAGTGCTATTTGTTTTTATCGATATAATGAAGTAGCTATGTTATACTTACTCGTTATCATGTCTTTAAGCAACCACTGCACATGCGTATATTCTTTTGTAATCTTTATTTATTTATTTATTTTTTTGTAACTACACAGAAAGAACTCGAAGACGTCAAAAAGAGCACCCAAGAGAGCGGGGAGAATATGCCCGAAATAGAAATATTGGCAAAGGTTTTAGGAACACGGAGTGGGCACACCCGTTCGGTGGGGCGAAAGCTTAAAGGGCTTTCAAGTTCCTCTCCGGCTACATCTTCGTCTTCAAGTTACTATAGTGCTTCAAAGACATATACACAAGAGGAAGTGAATAAGCTATTCGTCGAGGAACGTAAAAGTATGAAAAAAACTTTGAAAAAAACTATTCGTTAACAAGTTGCAGCCTCCTTTAACAAGAAACTTGAAAACATGTTGACACAATTGGCCGACAAAGGTATAAGTTTGGATAAAGCATCTGTGGTTGGCGAAGAGGATGAAGAAAATGAAGAAAGCGATGACGAAGGAATGGAGGATGTAGATGATGAGATGGAGAATGAAGATGAAGGAATAGAGGAAGATGATCAAGATGAGTAGGTGTTATGTTTTCGCAAAATAATTTAAGTTATAACTATCGTCTTTTGGTATTATGTATCATGTTGAAACGATTTAGGATTTTATGAATCATGTTGAAACGATTTAGGATTTTATGAATCATGTTGAAACGAATTAGGATTTGTTGAGACTCTTTATGTTAATATGAATTATGTTGATATTTGGGATTGCTTGTAAGTTACGGACCGAGAAAGGCATCTGGGAAAACTGCAGGTTTGCTGAAACAGCAGCTGCATTAATACAGAAACAAACACGGCTTTTAGCCACAACAAGTCGTGACTAAAAGTGAAACGTAGTTTTCTATTTGGAACTTTAGTCACGACTGTGTCGTGTCTAAATGTTCACACCTAAACTATCATTATACTTGTAGACACGAGAGGTCGTGGTTAAAAGTTTAAAATTATTTTAATAATTTTCTTTTTGTCACGACCCGGCCGTGGCAAAAAATTCTAACATTAAAATATCGATATACATTCAGGCACGCTTGTCGTGGCAAAAAGTTTTAATAATATTTTAATTGGTTTTTTATTATAGGTTTCATAACTTTACAATGACGCCAGGTCGTGACTAAAAATAGTTGACTTTCGTGGCTAATGGGTCGTGACTAAAAAGTATGAGCCAGCCGTGACAAAAAGTCTTCAGCTACGGGCCTATTGCCACGATCATTTAGTCACGAAATTTCGTGACAGAAAGTTTATAGCCACGAAAAATAGACTGTTAGCCACGATTTTGGGTCGTGACTAAAAGCGTCGATTCTTGTAGTGACTGAATGACATCTACCATGACGTTAGTTTTTGAATTTTAAGTGACATATGCAAAACTATCAGGTAATTAAGGCAAACTCTCACTTGTGGGATGTAATATTTATTTTAATTGCATGGCTCATAAATTTGTGGAAATGCCCATAAAAATATTGGAAGTCTAGTGTAGTATAATTGAAAAGTGAGACAGAAAATACATGAAACAATATGATCTCTATTTTCTAAAGATATGTGATGAAGGAAATCATAATCTTTTCCTAGAAGTTATTTCTGGGGTATCGGCTAAGTACGTAGATTTATGTCGTTGTTAGACTATCGCGCGGCTAATTCAGTTCTTCGCAGAATCTCCTCGTACATAAGAGATCATGTGATCTAACAATCGTTCTATACATCCTATGTATAAAAGTACGTGTACCTAACTAACAAAGTTTTAGTTAGTTAACACCATTTTTATACTACAACTTCGAAAATTTATGACTAAACTATGAATTTAATTAATAGTGATATATAAAAGTTTTATTAAACGAGTTCAGTTGAATACTCTAGAAAAAGGTATTGCTTTGGTGTCTTAATTAAATTTGATTTTGTTCACAAGCTCAACGTACGCATTGTTTTTTATGAAAAGATTCTGGTTGAACTTTTTAATTCTCGTACAGCAGGCTGTGACATGTTAGTCATGTTAAAGACGACTTTTAAGGTTTCAAACTTTCAGTTCCAATAACTCCGTATTTTAAATGGCTAATTATTACTAGTATTTTGGACGTAGTGAATAAACAATTTTGGTGCATGTGAAAATGGTGACGTAGGCTGGATGACGTTAGCATTGAGTCGGTCACCAGATACTTATGCCAAATCGACAACATGCTTTGGCGAGTTGTTTTTTTTTTTTTTTTTTTTTTTTTTTTTTTTTTGCAATTAATAGAGTTATGGTGATGTTTTTGATACATAAGATGAAGCATAAAGTCATGTTTTTTATATTCTTTTGAACAATGGCTCTTTGTTTTTGGTTGCAATAATAGCAACATCAACAAGGTAATGTTTGCATTTCAGTATGGAAGTATGTTCGAAGAAGACTGACTTTTGAGCTCACTGGATAACATGCTAGTAGAAGAATATTACGACTAACAATTGAGGGAAAAGAAAAGGCGTCTACGAGCGGGGTGTGGTGGTGCCGTGGGTGGCGCCATCACCACCAGCTCAAGAAACCACATGGCGCATCACACCGGAGGTCGTGCTGTCACCACTCGCGCCGTCATCATGGCTCCACGCCGTGGGGTTTTTTTTTTTTTTTTTTGAACTTTCAGTGGGTTTATTTGTTGCGTTTTGGGAGGAAGACAATATATTTGATCTTTTTTGAACTTTCAGTGGCTAGCCCATGTTTGTTGATTTTTATTTTTTATTTATTTATTTATTTTGTTAGAGATGGAGGATGTTGGGTAATCTTGATGGGTCGAGTGATGGAGTGGATCAGATCAGCGGGTCAGTTGTCATTGGTCAATTTAGTCACTGTGGATAATCCATGCTAGTGACCGAATAAAAGGAAGTGGGTTTTACCAGCTTCTTGTGTTGACCGATTATTGAGGAATACGTGGGTTATCATTATCAGTTACTACTACATTTACTAGTATAAGCGAGTTATCGTTATTAGTCATGAATTAGAAGTAACGGTCGCAATAAGTTTCATATACTTTCAGGTATGTTTTAGTTGTCTGTTAGTATAAACGAGTTTGAAAACCCGCGCGCTGCGGCGGGGATGTTTTGACATTTTTTTTTTATTTTTTTATTTTTTGCATGTAATATGTTTGAGTATAATATTTTGTATGAAATGTGTAGTTTAAAAAAAAAAAAAAAAAAAAAATAAAATAAAATAAAAAATAAAAATAAAAAAATTGAATGTCATTGGACATTTTTGTGGTTTTCGTATATTTTTTTGTATTTTGTTTTGTAGTTAATCTGGTTGAGTAGAAAAGTTTGTATCAAATACGGTTTCATAAGTATATTGAATATCATGCTTTTTTTTTTTTTTTTTTTTTTTTTTTTTTTAAGTTATTTGGGCAATAAAATTTGTATTTTTTGTAAACGTTTTTTTGGGGCTAATTATTTGGGCTTAGGATTTTTTTTCCGGCCCATTCATGTGTACCCTTTTTTTTAGTTTTGTTTTACGGTCCTATTTGTATCTCTTTTTTTTTTTTTAGTTAAAAAAAAAATTGGGGCAGAAATCAATTGAGGAGCTAGGGTTTGTATTCTCGCGTATTACATGAAGTTTGACAAGGATTTGTGAAGTTGAGAAATCAGTTTTCTATCTCTTTTTTTTTTTTTCGATCATTGCCGATGATATTAATTTTATAAATAAAATGATCATTTGTGTTGTTTCTTTATTGTTGCTTCTATTTTCATTTATTGCTGTCATACATATAGCAACTAAATAGAATAGGATGATTGCATTCTGATAATGATATAAAAGTCATTCATGCTACGTTGTACAATAAGTATTTTACAAAAGGAATTTAACATCATTAGTAGTTATGAGTAGCAGTTTCATAGCGTGGGTATTTTATTTGACATGCATATTTACAATCGCAACCATTGTATTTGATGCTTTAAGGATACCCACTTAACAAAAGTTTGGCCGGTAGATGTCGGTTTTCCATTTGAAAGCCTGTCTAATGACTTGCAATGGTGGGATAAGGTTGAAAGCAGCTTTGTACCTGTTACATTTATAAAGCAGTATTAATGTATACTTTAGTGCATAATGGTATTTAGTTTTGCAGGGGAAAATTTGATGTTGAAAGATCATGTTGGACCAATGGTTGTGAGACAACAAAAGATTTGTCTTTCTGAGTGGTTGACGCCTTTGCATAGTACACTTTGTCCGACAGACGGGTTTTCTTGTTCCTCAGTGACATCACTCATTGGGTTAACATTAGATTGGAAATTACAGGTTCCATCATCCAGGTAATTCTTAAAAGATTCGGATTGTTGTTTTGTTTTATATCTTAAAGGCATTCTATATATAGCTATAAATACTGGGAGCAAAGACCAACTGTACAGTACTGATACTTGCAAAGTATAAAGAGAAAGAACGTATATAACAGTGCAAATTGCAAGAGAATAGAGTAATCTTATAGTATGTATGTAAACAGTATTATCAGGCATGAGTTTAACCATGGTAAAAAACAGCATAAGTAAATATGGAAGATGTAAAACCTTATATCCTGCCATCTAGTAAACAAAAAACTTAGAATTACATGGCATACCTTCTAAAGATCACTGTAATGCGAACTTCTGTAGATGATTAATAACTTCTTTGTTGTTGTTGTAGTGTTGAAGAAGACAAGAAGAACCCAAAACCAAGATTGAAGACCAGAACTTTCTAGGATCTACATTTGTAGCAGTGAAATTATATTATGAACCAACTTAGCTGTCCTCATAGGGAAAGAAAACCTGGAGGATTTCATTTAGGGATATTTCCATATACACCCCATCCGTACACTTGCTCCACCCTAAATCCCTCACAAAATTTTGTTTTCTCCAAATACCTCAAGGGGAGAGGGTCGCCCCTAAAATTTGGGCGGATGTTATACAATTGTGCCAAGTTTCCCTAGCGGTGTCCCTACCATGTACCACTTATACTAGGTACTTTTTTGGGCGACTGGGCCCACATTTCTTGGGCGACTTGTCTTTTTTGTCTTTTTGTAAAAAAAATATTAACTACATTTTGGTCCTTGTGGTTTGCTTGATATTTCATTTTTGGTCCATGTGGTTATTATTGTTTTAGATGGGAAAAAACTATACATACTCAAGTTAATATAAAGCCTGGGATATTTCCACAAATCCAGATCTAAACTTTGATAATATGAACAACACTTTTCTCCTTCTCTCACCTAATTCTCAAATCTAGATCTAAACTCATCTCAGTATCAAATCACCTTCAAGAATCGAACAGCAAATAAATCTAATCCCATCATCACACGATTCGAATCAAACACAAACACACAACCTTGATGTCTTCAGTTTCAGCACGATCTAAATCAAGAAAGCTTTATAAAAGGCTTCAAGATCCACTGGTGCAGTGGTGCATCACGGTAGGTTCGACATCGTTTTGTTTCCTTGTTTGTCTATGAACGAATAAAAGAAAAAGAAATAACAGATTTGTTATTTTCTTTATCTTGTTTGTGTCGGATATAAATGAAGTTATAAGCTTCAAATATGGATCGGCGATGAATGTTATTTCATGTGTTTGACCTTTGATTTCTACAAAGCTATTGTAACACGAAAAACAAATCTGAGATCTAAAATTGTTTGTGTCGTGAACTGAGATGAGTAGATGATTAGTTTTTGAGAAGGATGGGATAGGATTTAGATTCGGTTTGTTGTTGGTGTTGTTCGATTTGGGTAAAGCATTGGTGTTGTTTGTGTGTTTCTGAGATCTGGGTTTTTGGATGAAATTCCGGGTTTTTTTTTATGAAGATCTGGGTTTAGGATGTGTCACCTGCTGTTTGTGATGAAATTTTCTTGTTGTCGTTGAAAGCCATATAACAGACGATTCTGTTAGCTAGGAAAATTTAATGGGTAATTTAATATGTTACACATGCAAAGTACCAATCAACAATTTTATATAAGAGTACTACGTCTGTAAAAAAAGTTCATAATATATATATCCTATATGATTAAAAATTCAACTTTCTCTTTTATATTATCTATACTATCTATATCAAGAGTGTCTCCTTATCATCTGTAATAATGTTTTTATAATAAAGTATGTTGTTTAAAATAGTTTTAAGAAATTAATAATAATAATAATAATAATAATAATAATAATAATAATAACCACATGGACCAAAAATGAAATATCAAGCAAACCACAAGGACCAAAATGTAGTTAATAAACTTTTTACAAAAAGACAAAAAAGACAAGTCGCCCAAGAAATGTGGGCTCAGTCGCCAAAAAAAGTACCTAGTATAAGTGGTACATGGTAGGGACACACCCTAGGGACACTTGGCACAATTGTATAACATCCGCCCAAATTTTAGGGGCGACCCTCTCCCCTTGGGGTATTTGGAGAAAACAAAATTTTGTGGGGGATTTAGAGTGGAGCAAGTGTACAGATGGGGTGTATATGAAAATATCCCTTTCATTTAATGCATGGAGGTACTGTAACAGTGATTCTTTATGGGGAAAACGGGTTTGCAACGAAAATAACGGGTCTACAGTTGTTTCTACAGTTGTATTACGGAAGCTACAGTGCTTTCCACAGTTGTATTACGGAACGTTTTATGATCAGTGCAAGAAAGTGTATTATTTAGAGACCAAATGATGTTGTTACATGTGTCCCACTAATGGTTGTTAACCAATAGAGAAGTAACACAAAAACAAACAATTGGTTTCTGTTTTTTTTTATATGTAACAGACTTTTTTTGATAAACTCAACCTCTTACCTTTTACTAGTAGTATATATATAATAGGATAGGATGTAACGTTAAACATGTATCAGTTTTTCCTTTTGAAGTAATATGCACCTAAGTAACCAGTATATCAAATCTTCTTGTTGTTTTGATTAGTGTTTGTGGGTGTGAGTTCGGGGTGGGGAAGGGACTGATAACCAACAAAGGAAGGGGAGATGGAGGGAGACAATATATTAGCTGTAGTGATTTTGGGCTTAAGTTTGTATTGTGTTTGGGCCGATTTATTAATCTTTGTGTATAAAATTTGGTCTTAAATTTTGTAGCATTTCATTATACATTCCATATACTTCTAAATATATTTATGCAACTTTTTTCCTTAATGTGTGTTTTTTTTAATTAATGAAGTTTATTTTAGATAATATTGTTTATGTTTTATTTTATGTAAAAAGGAAAAAAAAAAAAAAAAATGGCCGATGGCACCAGAATTTCCGGTGCCAACGGATACGGGCAAAATTTGGTGCCATGAGATTTCTGGCGCCGTGGAGCTTTTTGTTAACGTGACAAAATTTTTTTTCCCACGGCATCACGTTGATGGCACCACTGCACCTCATGTTCTAAGCCATGAACAGGTACCCTTTACTAATAAGCATTTGATTTTGGAAGATATGATATTGACGTGGAATAAATGAATCACTAGCTAGACTATTTTCAATAGTGAAAGCCATATAATTTTTTTTAGATACTTAGATAGTGCTTCTGATATATATAGCTTGAATCAACTGGGATCATTAAGGTACAAATGCTAAAGAAGAGTTTGGAGGAAAAGAACAAGCTGGACCAGAGAGGAAGACCGCATATAAACTAGGATTGTTGCCAAGACATGTGCCTATTTGTTTCCTAAACCGACGTGCTCGGTTGAAGACTAAGACCCTCAAAAAGGATTAAGATTGTCTTAAGTCTTCTTATGATATCCTAAGTCTGATTTGACTTCATAGTCGAAGACCGCTGTGAAGCTGCAAAAACAGACGAACCTTGTTTTGTAACTATCTTCTGATCATCCAGAGACTTTAGACGAATCTCCTCTTCAAGCAATTCACTAACTACTGAATCAACATAGGGTAAAAGATCACGATGAAGAATTGAACCCCGCAATCTTTCAAAATCATGATGCAACGCCATAAGGAAATGAACCAAACGATGTGACTCTCTCCATTTGATGTAAGGATCAAAACTGCTAAGTGTTGCATGTTCTGTTAACACCAACTGATCCCACAAGGCTAACATAGATGAATAAAACTCTTGAATACTTGTATCATTCTACTGAAGTGCACGAATATCTGTCTTAAGTTGATACTGTTTAGCAAAGTTAGATTGTGTGTATAATTTAGCAAGATAATCCCACACTGCGTTAGATGTCTCGTACTTTGCCAATTGAAGTCCAATAGATGGCGTAACAGAATTGTTAATCCAATTATAAAATTTTAGAATTATCAACCTCTCAAGTTTCCAATAACACAGCATATTATCTAATTTGTTATCAGTTGGCATTTTTTTTAACCCCGTAACATAACCCCATGTCGATTTTCCATGGAATTTTTTTTTTCATAACATAAATCCAATACATATAGTTCTTCCCATATAATTGAACACTAATTGGTTGAAGTGAATCGTCTTTATGAGTACCCATGATAATATGAATACAATTACCGAACAAAAAGAAACACTAATACTTGCGAATACACCTTCGATCCAAACCAATGAAAAACAATCAAATTCAAACAAAAAAATGCATTCAACAGCTACCTTCGTTGCAAAGTCAAAAGCAAATGGTACCCAGATCTAACTTAACAAATCAAACTTCTAAGAGCATTAGCACACGTAACGTGATGGAGCACGTTAACATCAAATAACGCAAGATAATGGTGCGTTAGTGGTTGCATGCTTCCGAGTTAATTCCGCGTTAACGTGACACGTTAAGCCACTAACGCGAGTTAAAGTGCTTGTTTTGAAAAAAAAAAAAAAAAAAAAAAAAAAAAAAAAAAAAAAAAAATCCACTTTACCCCTTAAATGAAGGAGTGTTTTTGTAAATTGTTGTTGAGTTAAGGCTAAGTTATTGATGTGAGTGTTAAGTTAAAGTGTTGAGTTAAAGTGTTAAATCTGATGTGGTACTGCGTTAACTTATAACTTGTGTTACGTATGTGCATGCTCTAAATAAATATACCAAAGTCAAAATTGTAACCATTGTCCCCATCAATTAACTAATAGATCATAGGGAATGGATCTAGCAAGAAGAGAAAATAAAATAAGAAGAATGAGAAATGTTTGTAGCCACACATTTCAAATGAAGGATGAGAATTTAATGGGAGATGCATCTTATTTTGTAGGTGCATCTGAAATGTGCGGCTGTAGTTACTTCTCATTCTTCTCATTCTACTTTTATTTCTCATTTGATCCTTACTCATAGATCATATATATTATCCAATCAATTTGTAGCAATGAAAAACAAAAACTTATTCAACGTCACGTGATTGTATATTTCAACCAACAACAACCAAACATTGACAAGCAAGTGCAAATAAGCGAACACATATTACGGATCCCTGGCTCTTGATATCATGCTGAAACCAAAATAATACTGAATATTTTATTGATAGCGGACGGCGGAACATGAAAATTATAAGATATTAAATAGACTAAAAATAAGAAAGTCCTAGTAGAAGATAAACGAGCTTAAACCAACGAGCCTAAACCTTTATTAAACTAACAAGAATTTGTAAGATAAGTTGTGTAGGTTGTGAAAATTTGCTGTTCCGAAAAAAATTAACCAAGTTTTTAGTTAGTTAACACCATTTTATACCAGGGGCGTAGCCAGGATTTTGCTTTTGAGTGGGCCAAATAATTTTCGATATACTAACGAGTATAAAAAAAATCAAAATAGAATAATTTTTACGGTAGTAGTGAATTCTTAGATATTTTGCAGGCACCGTCAATGTAAAAAAAAATGTCAACTAAAGATTGGAAAAGATTTGCTACGGGACTTGGTATGTTTTTTGTGGCTTGAATAGTTAAAATAGGCATATCTATACAACTTATACAAAAATTTTGTGGCTTTATAGGTGGGTCATGGCCTACCCTACACCTCATGTGGCTCCGCCATTGTTTTATACTACAACTTTCGAAAATTTATAACTAAACTACGAATTTAACTAATAGTGATATATAAAAGTTTTATTAAACGAGTTCAGCTGAATACTATAGAAAAAGGTATTGCTTTGGGTGTCTTAAATTTGATTTTGTTCACAAGCTCAACGTAAGTATATATTACTAGTATTTTTTAATGAAAAGATTCTGGTTGAACTTTTTAATTCACTCGATCGTACATGTCGTGACATATTAGTTAAGATATTAAAGACGACTTTTAAGGTTTCAATTCTAAAATGAACACCATATTTTAAATGGCGTATTATTTTGAATGTGAAATGGTGAGGTAGGTAGAATGTCTTCATAAATGGCTAATTATTATTTTCGACGGTGTGAATAAACAATTAGGTGCATGTGAAAATGGGGACGTAGTGTTAATTGGAGGACGTTAGCATTGAGTCGGTTTATGTCGACAATACATGCATCAGATACTATGCGTCTATGCCAAATCTACATCATGCAATTGTCGATGGCATGCTAAAGAACAATGAACTTGAGGCGAGTCTTGTTTTTTTCTGTTTTGCAATAGAGTTATGGACGGAACTAAGATTGAAAGCGAACATATGCATTTGACAAAAATAAAATGAAACTCTCAAGGTAGTTAGTTAGGACCGGACGCATTTAACAAAAAAATTCGGTACAAAAAATAACACCACATTGCACGAAATCCATGGGTGTCTCATGCATCCACGATAACCAACCTAGCTCTGTCCATAAATCCAGTTGATATTAACTTATATGACTATACAGTATCTGTTGAGGTAAAACCTTGCGAGTGGGCCCGCCGTTAGGTTTGTCGCTCGGTCTCTTAAAGTATCCTGCACAAGAGTAGCACACGTTAGGCTCGCCCTGAGTTTTATTCCAAGACCAACCTCCGGTGTGAGGATGAGTATGTGAAAAGATGAAGGGTTCGTAATAAATGCTAGTGAGGGTAGTGTGTGTTAGTTGAATCATAAATGAGGTGGGGGTATTTATACTACTCACCTCATTACCTACTCTGTCTTGGGAAAGAGCAAGCCATACCTGGTTGTTGAGTGCCAGAGCAAGTGGGCGACACGATCCCTAAAATCCTGGGATTGTGTTGTGACATCGGCTTACTCCCGTTGAGGCTTCTCTTCTGCAACATTCCCTCCGGCTATGTATAAACAAGCCGAACGGTTCCTGGCCATTCAGCCACATACGCCAACATGTCCCCCCCCCCCCCCCCCCCAGTATTGGAGTATTGGGTCTAACCGATACTTCAATTCCGTTGTGCGCTTAGGTGCCGTTGTGCCCTTGTCGTTGTGCGCAGATGTTACGCGTTTTTATGCGAAGTCTATCCGTTGCGGCAAAATTACCCTTATGCCCCTTTGACAGCTGGTTACCACTTAATCTTTGTACAGATATCAAACGGTCGGGGCTTAGCCACGTGTCAAGGGTGGCGTACGATGCGACGTTTCACGTATCTCCATACCGACTATATATACCACTTCTTTACTTTTCATTTTTACCTTTCACTGTGTTTTTCATCAATTCTCTTCGGTTGCTTTCTGTTATTTTGCAAAGTTATTCCGAGGTGCGTTTCAACATTGTTTTTATTTTTGTTACTTCGTATTGTTTTGACCATGGCTGTTAGTGAACCTGGGGAGATGGACGTTCCGGTAGACCCACCTTTGTTGTTAACAGCTAAACCCCCCGGTAAGTTTGATATGCATATGCATCCGTCTAGACTTTCCCAGAGAGACTTAGACGATATGATAGTAGAATTTGGCATCCCGTTAGACCTTCATCCCATACTTCCTCCCCCAGATCTCACCATGAATGAGTTGCCGGGAGATAAAATAGGAGTGTATGTTCAACACATGAGATTAGGGGGTGTTAGGATACCGTTCTCAGCCTTCCTTTTGAGCGTTATAGACCACTTTAACGTACACTTTTACCAGCTAGTTCTGTTGGGTGTAAATAGGGTGACGTTGTTTGAGGTTCGGTGTTATAGTTTGGATGTTGTGCCCACCGTTTCCCTTTTTCGAGTATTTTACCGGTTATGTAAGCAGGGACATTGGTTCTCGTTTGAACATCGGACGGGTAAACACGCTAAGAAGTGTTTTAGGGAGATTTTGACAAGTTTGAAACGGTGGAAGGATTTTTTCTTCTTGATTGACCGAAGGGCTATACCGAACGCCATGCCGTGGAGACATAGGGATTCACAGATAACAGATCGATTCCCAACCGGTTACTCTCAACGGGATGCCAACACGCTGGCCCTTCGACCCATAATACTTTGGAAACCTCCAACCAGTCTTCTTTGGGTGTATGGGCTTACCAACACCTTCCGGATATCAGGCCACAATCTTGTTATAAAGAATGCCGGAGGGGAGGGTAAGGGGTGTTTATTATTATTTTTTGAAAGGTTTATGCCATTCCTACTTGTTTTAATTGCGTGTTTTCCTTTCTGTAGTTATCACCATGTCTGAGTACCTAGAGCTTTCGGAACTTGACGGGTCAGTGGTGAGCAAAGGAGATCCATTGTCGGAGGATCAGCCCCGTCCGAACAAGACTGCCGAGCTCCTTGCTCCCGAGGTTGCGGTCCCCGAGAAGACCTATGCTCAACTAACTGTTGAGACAGCTAATTCCGATGTGGTGGCTGCTCGGGAGGAAAAGGAAAGAAAGAAGCAGCATACTCGTCCGGTTGGTAAGAAGAGAGCTGCAGCTGGGCCGAGTGCACAACCCAAAAGGAGGAGAAAATTGCAAGCTGATGAAGAGGTTGTAGAGTCTGAGGAGCGTACTGTGGATGCCAACCCCCTCAACCAGGCCGAACCATCGGACGTAGCCGAACAAGACAATGAAGGTGGTGGTGGGCAAAATCCTCCGGTTGTGAATGTTGAAGAGGAGCATCATTCCTTGGAGAAGTCAAAGAGTCCACCTGCCGAAGGGTTTCAGGATCATCCACCTCCGTCTCCTTCTGATGGTAAGAACCAGATTTCTTGTCGTCTCCTGGCTTTACTTAAATGCTTATTTACAGCTTTCTTTGTGCAGCCCATTCGGAACATCAAGCTTCCAGATCTCACGTGCGTTCCGAAGGGGTTCAGCCCTTGTCTGAAGGTATGTGGTATTTATAGATCATTATATATATATATATATATATATATATATATATATATATATATATATATATATATATATATATATATATATATATATATATATATATATATATTACTTGGCTTTTGTAGAAGCTTACTCCCAACGGTTTTGCTATTTTCAGGTCAGACTGATTTGACCGGCGGGTATTTTATCCCCGGGTGGACTCTCAGGGATGATGTTCGCATGAACTCCTTTCAAGCATGCCGAGAGATGATGACACATCTTGCCACCCCTGCCGAAGAGGAAGCACTGGCCGGCCTAAACAACAATCAGCTTGTCCACCAATCCTATATCAACTCCGGTTCCGGTGTGGTTCTTCAGGCAGAAGTGTTGAAAAGGTTTAGCCAGCTGAACCGAGATTACCGAGAGTTAGAGGCTACTCATGGGGAGTGTGAGTCTATTGCCGACAGGTTGAAAACCGTTGAGGAGGAGAGGGATGCTCAGATTGCTAAATTTGAAGCTTTATTGAAAGAGCTCCGGGCATTGGAGGACGAACAGCAGGAGGAGAGAGCTGCAGCCTCCACCCGGGAGAAGGGATTGATCGAACAGCTGGAGGAAATTGAGAAGGAGAAAAATGGGGCAACCAGTCAATCTGCTTCCCAGGTCTCTAAAATTGAAGAACTTGAGAAAAGGTTGGCAGAGAAGTCCCTGGAGGCCGAGAGGTTAACGAAAGAGAATAAAGGTTTGATTGCTCAGTTGGCCACCGCTGAGGTTATCCGACACAATACCGTGAAGGAACTGATCCCTGCTGCCTTCCGAAGGCTCTTCAAGAGTGATGAATATAAGAAGAGTCTTGGAAGGGTCTATAGTTTGTCTTATTCCGGAGGGTTCATAGACGGTGTCCGTGCCGAAAGGAAACCGGACGATGCGGAAAAGATTCTGCAGAAGATCAAGAAGCTTAATATGGAGGCACCTAAGCTTTGGAAGCCAGAATATCATAAACTTTTCGAGGCTGGATATCCGTATGTTCAGAAGCTTGCGGAATCTTTCCGTCTTCCCCTCAGTGACCTGATGAATCTCCTTCCGGAGGAGCCTATCGAGAAGGCAACTCCCATTCCGGCTGTTGTTACTCCAACTACCCAAGTTGATTAGGGTTTTATCCAGGGTGCCTGTACCCCCTTTTTGTGTCCTATTGGGATTATGTAACAAGTAATTTAATACATTTGAATTGTAACTGTATTGCCGGAGAGCAGTTTTGTATCTTTGTTTTTATATATATATCATCGTTCCGTTCTTATGCTTTTTCATACTTGCGTGTATTGTTTTTGCGTTAATTCGTGTAAGTAACTTTGGCCGGAGTAGTTTTGGACGGAGTGTTTTTGCACAATCCGTATAAGTAGTGGACGGAGTGTTTTTGCACGATCCGTATAAGTAGTGGACGGAGTGTTTTTGCACGATCCGTATAAGTAGTTGGAAAACCTTTAGGAAAATTTGCTTCCCGTAACGTGGGGAAGACATAGGTTGTCATTGATCATTCGAACTTTTTTACATGAAACAGTTTCGTAAGTTAGTTGCATGCCAGGTCCGAGGAATTTCCTTGTCGTCCATACCAGCAAGTTTGTACGAACCGTTCTGGTGTGCTTCAACTACCCTGTATGGTCCTTCCCAGTTCAGACCCAGTTTCCCCTGATTTTCGACCCGGCTAGCCTCGTTTCTTCTATAGACGAAGTCCCCGACCTTGAAAGCCATAGGCTTGACCCTTCGGTTATAGTATTGTTCGACCTTTGCTTTGTATTTTGCTTCGTGGATCGTCGCCATTTCACGTCTTTCTTGCAAAAGGTCTAAATTTAATCGCTGCTATTCTTCGCTATCCTCCGGGTTATAGGGCATGGTTCGGTGAGTAGGCATTCCTATCTCTGCTGCTATCACTGCTTCGCTGCCGTAGGTCAAGCTAAAAGGAGTTTCACCATTACTGGTTTTTATCATGGTTCGGAAAGCCCATAAAACATTTGGCAGCTCATCTGACCATCCGGCCCTTTCCCTTCCAAGTCTAGTCTTTATGCCATGCATCAAGCTCTTGTTTGCCCTTTCAACTAATCCGTTCACCTGTGGGTGTGCCACAGCGGTGTTTATTTGTTTTATCTTTAACTTCTCACACCATCCTTTGAAAGGATCATTGACGAAGTTTGTTCCATTGTCTGTAACTATGATCCCTGGCAAGCCAAATCGACAAATGATATTCTCCCAAACGAACTTCTTCACGTCCTTGCCCGTGGTTTTGACTAACGGCTTAGCTTCTATCCATTTCGTATAGTAGTCCACTGCTACAATCATGTATTTCAACCTCCCCGGTGCTTCCGGAAAGGGACCTAACATATCCATACCCCATTGATAGAAGGGCCAAGGTGCCATTATGGAAGTTAAATTGGTCTTGGGCAGCTTTAGGACCAGAGAGTGGATCTGACAGGAATCACATTTCTGAATCTCTTCTCTTGCGTCCTTATGCATCGTCGGCCAGTAATATCCCTGCCTTATTAATTTAGCTACTACTGACCTGGGACCGGAGTGCATTCCACACATCCCCTCGTGAACTTCTCGAATTATGTAGTTTGCTTGTAGAGGTCCTACACATCGTAGCATTGGGTTTAAGTATGATTTCTTGAAGAGCACACCATTTTCCATTACGTACTGAGGAATATTCATTCGTAAGGTCCTTGCCTCATTAGGATCAGTTGGCTAGACACCTTCGTCTAAACACCGAATTATGGGGGTCATCCAATTGTCTTCTTCCTCTTCTACTATTGCTCCCACCTGTTTCTCTTCGGTTGACGGTTTCTGCAATACTTCAACCAGTATTTCTTTAGTAAGATGATTGAAAGCTACCGATGCTAATTTGCTCAATACATCGGCTTTGTGATTCTGGGTTCTTGGTATGTTGTAAATTTTGAACTTTTTGAAGCTCCCAATATACTCTTTCGCTTTTGCTAGGTATTGAATCATACTCTCCTTGGTTGCCACGAAATTTCCGTTTATTTGGCTTGCAACTAGCTTAGAATCAACTCTCACCTCCAGTTCCTCTGCCTTCATTTTCTTAGCGATTCTCAAGCCGGCTAAGAGCGCTTCGTATTCTGCTTCATTATTAGTACTTGGGAAGTTGAGACGAAGTGCATACGTGTGTTCGACCAGAGCAGGTCCGATTAGCACTAACCCCGCTCCGGATCCTTTTTTGCTAGATGCCCCATCTGTGTAAAGAATCCAGTTGGACGGTTTTGGGACATCCTGTACATCTTCTTCCTGGGATCTTCGTCTAGTACCCTCCGGTTCAACAGAGATTTCCGAAATGAAGTCTGCAAGAACCTGTCCCTTAATCGCGTTTCTCGGAATGTAATCTATATCATAAGCTCCCAGCTCAACCGAATATTTAGCCATTCGTCCTGACGATTCGGCTTTGTTTAGAAATTGTTTTATAGGCTGGTCCGTTATGACTTTTATTGGGTGAGCTTCAAAATACCTTCTCAGTCTACGAGACGCATGTAGCAGAGATAGAGCCAATTTCTCGACCGGAGCATAATTCTTCTCGGCTTCGTGTAATGTTCGGCTGACATAATGAACAGGCAGTTGCCTATCCTCTTTCTCCGTCATCAGTACTGCACTAACAGCACCTTTGGCTGCCGCAAGGTATATGTACAGGACTTCCCCCTTCTTGGGAGTCGATAATGATGGTAGATCTAGTATTAACTTCTTGAGTGACTGAAAAGCAGCTTCGGCCTCCTCCGTCCATTTATACTCTTCTTTGTTCTCTTTGGTTATGTTTTTTAATGTGTCGAAGAATGGGAGTGATCTTTCGGCTGACCGGGAAAGAAACCTATTCAGTGCGGCTAATCTCCCGCTCAGAGATTGCATTTCTTTTAAAATCCGAGGGGACTGCATTTGCGAAATTGCCTTTGTTTTCTTGGGGTTTGCTCTAATACCTTCGGACATTATCATGTATCCTAGGAACTTTCCTTCCTCTACACCAAATGAGCATTTCTTAGGATTCAATTTCATGTTGATCCTTCTTAGGTTATTAAAGGTTTCGGCAATATCTGCCAGCATCTCTTTTTCCCCTTTGCTTTTAATCACCATGTCATCCACATAAGCTTCTAAGTTTCTTCCTATTTGTGTCCGGAAAGCCGAATCAAATAATCGTTGGTAGGTTGCACCTGCGTTTTTCAGGCCGAACGGCATCTTTGTGTAGCAATAAGTCCCTTGTTCCATGTAGAATGCCGTCTTTTCTTCGTCTTCCTCTGCCATTTGTACTTGATGGTACCCTTTATATGCATCCAAGAAGCATTTGTATTTGTATCCTACCACCGACTCTATTTTCCAATCAATCTCGGGAAGAGGGTAATAATCCTTCGGACAGGAAGAATTAAAATTTTTGAAATCAATGCACATGCGCCAACTTCCGTCACATTTCTTGACTAATACCGGATTGGAGATCCACGTAGGATATCTTACCGGTCTGACAATACCGGCTCTCAACCACTCCTCCACCTCCTTTAATATTGCTTGATTCTTTTCAGCCGAGAGGCTTCTTCTTTTTTGAGCGATCGGGGTGTCTGAAACATTCACATTCAAGTGATGTTTAATTAGCCGCCTAGGAACACCGGTCATGTCTGAAGGTTGACATGCGAACACATCGTTGTTCCTTCTTAAAAATTCAACAAGGTACCTCCGGCACTCCGCCGAGAACCCTTTCCCTATAGTAACCAGTTGTTCCGGATATGCTGGGTTTACATGAACCTCTTCCGTTGAGAAGTCCTATGCGGCCTTCTCCCCTGGTTTTGCTTTTCTTTGTAGGTTATCCTGCTGGCTTTCTTCTAACTTCCGGCATTGCAGAACTGCCGCCGGATGAGCCATTACGGTGGCCACCCCTCGGGGTGTGGGAAACTTGATCATGGAGTGGATGGTGGATGGAACGGCTCTAAGCCCCTTCAAGCCCATTCTTCCTAGTATAACATTGTAAGGTGAAGGGGATTGTACCACACAGAATTTCATTATGGTTGTTCGGAACAAGCCGTTATCACCGAATTTTACCTCTAGCTCTATTTTTCCCAACGGCCTGTTTGTTTCCCCGGAGAAACCAATCAACGAAGTGTTGGTTTCTTCCAACTTCTCTCTGATGGATGCATCTAGATTGCGGAAACAATGCTCATACATCACGTTGACAGAAGACCCTTCGTCTACGTATATCCTCCGTACCAGATATCCTTCTATGTCCTCTTCTATGATAAGTGGTTCTTCTGACAAATCGCCCGTTGATATGGACGAGAATACTATAGGCACTTTCATCCAGTCTTCCTCCTGCGCTCCGTATTTTCTTTTCTGACCGATGGGCGAGTTCCGAATCATGTTAATCACCTTATTCTTTCCTTTGTCATCTTTTCTGGGATCCCTATTTCCTCCGGCATCCCTTTGCTTCCAGTCTCTGAGTAGGTGATCGAGCTTCCCGGATTTCAATGCCATTTCTAATTGCTTTTTGAGTTGGTGACAATCGTTCGTGAGGTGGCCCCTCTCGCCGTGGTACTCACAAAACCTATCCATGTTTTATGCCCTCGGTCTACCGACCATCGGTGGAGGTTGAGGCAGATTCAATTGACGTTCGGTAGTCAAGATTTCACGGGGGAGTTTGACCAGCGAACCTATATTCGTACGTTCCGCATTGTTCCGAAATGGTTCTGAGCGTTGGTAATTACTTCGGTCGTTTGTCTCGGCCCGACCGGGGTTGGTTCGAGGAGAAATATAAGGTTGGAATACATCTCTTCGCTGTTGATCATTCTGGCGATCTCCCGTGAACTTGTTTCCAAAAACTCCTCTAACCACCCGATCTCCCTTAGGAGCAGAGTAATTTCCTCGGCTTGTGTCCATTCCCTCTCCTTTGGGCAATTCCGTATCTTGGAAAGCTTTTTCTGATCTTATGAAGTCATCCACTCAGGTAAACATCTCGGTTACCGTTTGTGGCACCCTATCTGAGAACTTCTTAGCGAGAGCTGGACACTTGTGTGCTGATTGGGTCTAAACCATCAGATATAATTGACCAAGGTCAACTAGTCAAAAACAACTTATCCCAATACTCCGTGGATAGTATAGTGTGTCCCCGGGTCGTTAAAGTCCCAGCGAGATTGAAATAGTGTCGTTTTGAAATCGTTTATGAGTGAGTGGCACTGAGGACAGTAGCCCAGATGATGTAGAATTGATTTTGCTACTGTTATTTTGGTATTTGTACACAGATATAATATTCACAAAAATCAGATATACAGGAATATGCACAAATTCACAATTAAGTTCACGTAACAGACTGGAAAATGAGATTTGGTAATTAACAAACTACAGGGGGTGCTTTTGAAACTTGAAATTAAAAAGAAATTTGAAAATGAAAAATGAAATTGTTAAAGTGAATATTTTACTATTTAAATATTATTTAATTAATAAAACTAATTTAAATCTAATTTAAATTAACTAATAATTATAAATATTACAAATTAAACTAAAAATTTGCAAAAAAATTTCTAAACTTAAATTAGAACTTGAAGAAAGTATAAAAAATAAAAATAAATATTTTTGTCTTTTTATGGGTTTTTTTATTAATTAGAAACTATTTAACTTAATTAAACTAATTAAACTAATTTTAAATTACAATTAATGCTAAATTAACTTAGAAAATTATAAGAAAATTTATAAAATTACTTAACCATCACAGGAATCCTACAAAATTATAAGAACTTCTAAAAATTATGTTTAAGATTAATCCAATAATTAATTACCTTTTAATTACTTTAAATCTAATTTAAATTAAAATAAGAAAAATGGAAAATGAACAGTAGAAATTAAAAATATATTTTCTAAAAGTCTAATATATTATATAAGAGCTATAAAAAAAATATAAAAACTAGGTTATGCTTTATAAAAACTAAATATGCTATTTAAAACTTAATATTAATTAATAATTAAGAAAACTAATCTTAAATCTAATAAATACTAAATGACAAAATTAAAATCTAGAAAAATTACTGAATTTACTTTAATATAAGAGGTAATTAATAAAAATATAAAAATACTAAGTACTTAATAAAAATCTAAAAATGAAAATTAAAATTAAATTACATTAAATAGAAACTATCACTTAATATTAAATTGACTTTTCTTGGTTTTTTTACAAACTTGTTTTATACCTAAAAACTAAGACTTTTTGTAAAAACAACTTTTTTGAAACTTGAAAATAAGCTGAGATTAAGCTAAAAAGTCCACACAGTTGACTTTGGTTGACCAAAGATGAAAATAAGCTCAAATAAGATCAAGTGGGACCCACAATGGTTGAATCTGGTCTAACTAAGTTACTTGCTATGGCTAAAGTTTCACTCCTAAATATTGTAAAAAAAATTTAAATTTGGCGCTAAAATTGCACTAACAAGTATTTCTCATAGTTTTATTACACATCTACCATTAAACAAAACAAACTCAAGCGAAAGTGCGTATGTAAGGTATCATCATTTTACCCTCCCCTTACACTTAAGATGAACATTGTCCCCAATGTTCAAGTAAAGAATGTAAAAGTGAAAAAGTAAAGAGAATGAAATCAAATACTCCCCTGATTCGCTCGGTATGGATAATAAGGTGGTCAGGTTAAATCTTCCACCAAGAAAATGAACAATCAAAGCTTCCCTTCCAAAATGTAAATCATCTTCTTGTCATACACAACCTGTAAATCCTGAGAAAGTAGACAAAACAACCTCGCGTAAAATCGGCGGCATCCTATATAGGTTACTAAATCCTAGAAAACAAGATAAGATATAATGCTTGTGGAATGAAGTTTGCAGATCTCCTGGAGATTATAAAACTTAATAATTCACAAAAACCATAAGACTCCGTTAGAAAAACAAAACCGGTAAAATTTCCAGATTTTTACACGTGACGCCGTCAAGAGTTAACTCTTGACGCTGTCAGAAGTGACCTGCAGAAATTCTTATGTTAAGTTTCCGGAAAATTTCTGGAAAAACTTGGTCCTACTTCCTGTAAAATCCTGCAAAACTTCATTATGACTCAATACAAGCATTTGACTCTAACAAATACGAATACACATGTTCATTTAATATTGTGGAGAATCATGATCGGTTTGTTTCTTAAAAACATATTTGGCGTTTCCCCTTACACTTATCTTTTGCAAAAATACTTTTAGGTTGAGTTAAGACTAGGCCAAAACAACAAAGTAAAGTATTTCCACTATTTAATTGAGAAACATGATCTACCAACAATAAAAATAAAGCATGCATACGGAAACAAATAACAAACAAACAAACAAAATCACACAAAGCATGGGTTGCCTCCTAAGAAGCGCTTTTCTTTATTTACGAGTCTTGTAGCTAGACTCAATGTCATGGGTTATGTTTTCCTTTCCCACTTTTGTGCTAACTCAAAACATCTAACCCAATTCTCATCACACTTGTATTCCGGGCCTAGATTCATGCAACCCAAATAGTAAGTTCTCCTCCTCTCATAATAGGTTGCATCAGTAATTCCATCTTCCTTAACCTCATAGGGTCGAATCTCATAAATTTGTAGATTCTTGATGCCCTTTAATTCTTCCATCATGTGAGGCATCATAAAAGTGACCTTCTCTATCCCATCAGTAAACTGAGCTATCCCCTTCTCATGGTCGTAATACATCTTTGTCTCCTCAACAAAAGGTTGTCCTAAGACTACTTCTCCAAGGTGTGGATCAATAATGCCTCTAACATCTTCTAGGATTACAAAGTGTCATTGATAAGTAAAATTTCCTAAAAAGATGTGTACCCCTTTAACTCTCCTGACAAAGTTACATAGCCTATTAGAATTGTAAGGGTCTTTTCTAGGGCTTAACCTTTTGTTCATTATCCAATTGTAATAGAGCCTAGACATGATATTCATGGGTGCTTTTAAGTCAATGTATGTATGCTCTCTAGACATGTACCCAATCATGCAAGGAATTTTTATGTTCCTGAAGTTATGCCTCCTAATCCATGGTGTCTTTCTATATTTCGAGGGGCAAGGATGTTGTAAGAGGAACTTGTGGTAACTTAATTCATCCGGGGTTGGAGCGAAGTTTGTAAACTCAATTTTCATTTGGAGAGGCTTAATGAATTTCTTAAATGTGTTAGCTTCTCTCTTTCTTCTTTTATGTGCAATAAGCCTCTTGCTAATTTCTAAACGGCGACTCTCTGATTCCATAAAGACCACACTAGTACGAACAAAAACACGAAGAAAAAAGATAGACTAAAGAAAACCTAAAAATAAAAATAAAATCTTACTAGAAAGGAATCTAGCAAGTAGACCTAATAAAAAGAGATTCTAACCTAGACAATAACTATTCCCCAGGCTGCGGCGCCAAAAACTTGATACGTGGGAATCGCACCAGGATTTACCTCTCAAGGGATCTTGAGAAGCTTACAACCCCCACCAGGCAGTGTACCTGATCGTTGTAGTATAGTATAGTGACAAGTACCGGGGGATTGATCGTTCAGCTAGGAATAGTGTCGCTAGGATTAGAAAACCTAAATACTAGTTCTAAAGGTGAGAGATGATTCTTTTTGTATTTTTATATTTTTTTAGAAAGCAAGTAAAAAACTCGGGTTTGACGGATTTGGGCGGAATTAGTTGCTAGTCAACTAACCCAATACTAAAGATGCAATCAAAATAAAATACTATAAATGAAAATAAACTAAATTATACTAATGTTGTAAGCAATAAGTGGAGAAAATGTGTTTACTTTGATTTCACTACTCCCTAGACATATTTTACATGTTAATTACTTGTTATAGTTGCATGGATGACAGATTGTATTCCTTAATACCATTCATGGGGTATCGCACATAACTCCCCATTTCTATGAGCTCTTATCTCCTCCTATACCATCCCCAGCACAACCATAGGGATTATAAACAGTGGCTCATGCATTAAATACAACCAATAAAGACCTTAGTGCAATAGGTTCATGTTTCCTAAGACGTTCAAGCATGTTACCATTTGGAGATCTGCCAGTTTTCTTAAGCCTAACATATAAATTCATTCATCCAAAACAATTATAAACAAGTAATCAACACATAATTAACATCTAGGTTTCATTAGATCCAAGCAAACACAAGATAGATCTAGCCTAGCATGATGGAATTAAGACAAGAACAAGATATAGACAACCAACACATAGACATATTGATTGAATTAAAAGAATACTTATCTCAATTACACATGAAAGGTATCAAGGGCTTAGAACCCTTGAAAAACCTGTAAAATTCGCACCAAGTTCGTACTTAGGGTTTCTCCAAAACTTCTCTCTTTTTTAATGTGAAAAATTAGAAAACTATATATAGGAAAAGAGGTTTGACGGCGTCAAGACCAAACTTGTGACGCCGTCACTTCGCCGCCAAAACTCTTCTCGGACTGCCTTGATCTACTTCTGACGCCGTCATGTGTTATGCATTTCCAGGCCGTCATGACTTTTACTCTTGACGCCCTTTCTTGTGACGCCGTCAAATCTGTACTGGGTCGTCATGGAAAATTGCTCTTGACGCCGTCAGGGTGTTGCTCTTGACGCCGTCACCTACTGTTCCCAGCAAGGAAAATTAAGACTTTGGCGTTTTCTTCACTTTTATGCTCCAAAAACGTCCGAATTGCTTCCTTTTCCAGATTTCACTCCCAAAGTACCTAAAATCACAAAAGGAACGATTTAGGGCAATATTTGATCAAATAAATTCAATTCCGGGCTTAAATGACCCCCTAAAAGTGGTTCATTTTTTGCCTCATCATATACCCTTACACTTGAGATTTGCTTGTCCTCAAGCAAATGCGCTTTTATTCTACTCAAAAGACAAGTTAGGGGTCATTTAACACTAATATAAAAGTAATTACAACAAATAATCGTTCCACTAAATACCAATAGACAAGCACGGAGGTCATACACTAGTACCTCACAAATAGTGTTTAGATACTCACATCTTTCGGGTGTAATAAAGTATAGATTACAATATGGAAACGGAAGATATCTCTCACTACCTGTCATAGCAAAATAGATTACCATAGGCTTGGGAAAGGATCAAACCTCCACCACATGGCGTAAGCACCTAGGATAAACTATCAAAGAGGTCTTTTAAAGGGTTGTAACGTTAGGTGTAGGGATATGAAATACACGGTTTTGTTGGATAAAGGAAGTTTTTACTAGTGGCGAGTTAACAATCTTGGTTAATTACATGTACAATGTGGCGTTGCTAAGCCAAGACTAGACTCGACTTAAGCTAATAAATGAAAAATAACAAAAACATAAAATGAACATAGAATAAAAAGGGATGGTAGTCCGTTTTTTTTTTTTTTTTTTTTTTTTTTTTTTTTTTTTTTTTTTTTTTTTTGCATACACTCTTACCCTACCATCCAAAATAATACATCATATGGAATGAACATTCCCCTTACACTTGAATCTTTACATACTTTACAATGAACTAATCTAATGACTCGAATTAAGAAAATCAAAACACTTTGAGTACTTTTATGATTAACGCACATACTGGGGTAATAAATGATGTTCTTCCCCATTACTCCATAAATAAGTACTTTCCCATGAGTCCCAATCGTCCCAAAATAATATGTACAAGGATATGACTCGACTTAGCAACCATGTAATCAATTAGATAGTTAACTTAGGGTTTAACAAATAACAATAATGCACTAAAAATGAGCGCATACACGGAAGGCTAAGGCGATTTGGGTGTACATTTAAGTGAGGTGTAACAAATTCTTCCTTTAAGTAAAATGCTTAAAGTTAGAAACGAAAAGATAGGCTTGGAGGGGTGTACTAGGGGTTTCGTGTACTAAAAATGAGTACAATGCTAAAGGTGTGGGAAAAATTAGTTGACTTAACTAGCCAAGTAATATGACTTAAATGGTCAAGTAATTCTAATACGGGTTTAACACAAGGGTGATCCTAATACCTCTTATCATGTAGTAAATCCTACTATACGAATGTAGTCTCACTAGCGGTCTCGGGATACATCACTAACGCAAGTTCTAGAATCTAAATGCTACCGGTACACTCATAAGCACCAATAGTAAATGCTTTTACTATCAAATCTAAAGGCGAACCTCACATATTTGGGTGGAAAATTTTTCTGAATATACGGTTATGTGCTAGTCATACAATCTCCTATCCATGAGACGCTTGCTATGGCTAAAGTTTCAGTCCTAAATGTTGTAAAAAATTTTAAATTTGGCGCTAAAATTGCACTAACAAGTATTTCTCATAGTTTTATTACACATCTACCATTAAACAAAACAAACTCAAGCGAAAGTGCGTATGTAAGGTATCATCATTTTACCCTCCCCTTACACTTAAGATGAACATTGTCCCCAATGTTCAAGTAAAGAATGTAAAAGTGAAAAAGTAAAGAGAATGAAATCAAATACTCTCCTGATTTGCTCGGTATGGATAATAAGGTGGCCAGGTTAAATCTTCCTCCAAGAAAATGAACAATCAAAGCTTCCCTTCCAAAATGTAAATCATCTTCTTGTCATACATAACCCGTAAATCCTGAGAAAGTAGACAAAACAACCTCGCGTAAAATCGGCGGCATCCTATATAAGTTACTAAATCCTAGAAAACAAGATAAGATATAATGCTTGTGGAATGAAGTTTGCAGATCTCCTGGAGATTATAAAACTTAATAATTCACAAAAACCATAAGACTCCGTTAGAAAAACAAAACCGGTAAAATTTCCAGATTTTTACACGTGACGCCGTCAAGAGTTAACTCTTGACGCCGTCAGAAGTGACCTGCAGAAATTCTTATGTTAAGTTTCCGGAAAATTTCTGGAAAAACTTGGTCCTACTTCCTGTAAAATCCTGCAAAACTTCATTATGACTCAATACAAGCATTTGACTCTAACAAATACGAATACACATGTTCATTTAATATTGTGGAGAATCATGATCGGTTTGTTTCTTAAAAACATATTTGGGGTTTACCCTTACACTTATCTTTTGCAAAAATACTTTTAGGTGGAGTTAAGACTAGGCCAAAACAACAAAGTAAAGTATTTCCACTATTTAATTGAGAAACATGATCAACCAACAATAAAAATAAAGCATGCATAGGGAAACAAATAACAAACAAACAAACAAAATCACACAAAGCATGGGTTGCGTCCCAAGAAGCGCTTTTCTTTATTTACGAGTCTTGTAGCTAGACTCAAGGTCATGGGTTACGTTTTCCTTTCCCACTTTTGTGCTAACTCAAAACATCTAACCCAATTCTCATCACACTTGTATTCCAGGCCTAGATTCATGCAACCCGAATAGTAAGTTCTCCTCCTCTCATAATAGGCTGCATCAGAATTCCATCTTCCTTAACCTCATAGGGTCGAATCTCATAAATTTGTAGATTCTTGATGCCCTTTAATTCTTCCATCATGTGAGGCATCATAAAAGTGACCTTCTCTATCCCATCAGTAAACTGAGCTATCCCCTTCTCATGGTCGTAATACATCTTAGTCTCCTCAACAAAAGGTTGTCCTAAGACTACTTCTCCAAGGTGTGGATCAATAATGCCTCTAACATCTTCTAGGATTACAAAGTCGCATTGATAAGTAAAATTTCCTAAAAAGATGTGTACCCCTTTAACTCTCCTGACAAAGTTACATAGCCTATTAGAATTGTAAGGGTCTTTTCTAGGGCTTAACCTTTTGTTCATTATCCAATTGTAATAGAGCCTAGACATGATATTCATGGGTGCTTTTAAGTCAATGTATGTATGCTCTCTAGACATGTACCCAATCATGCAAGGAATTTTTATGTTCCTGAAGTTATGCCTCCTAATCCATGGTGTCTTTCTATATTTCGAGGGGCAAGGATGTTGTAAGAGGAACTTGTGGTAACTCAATTCATCCGGGGTTGGAGCGAAGTTTGTAAACTCAATTTTCATTTGGAGAGGCTTAATGAATTTCTTAAATGTGTTAGCTTCTCTCTTTCTTCTTTTATGTGCAATAAGCCTCTTGCTAATTTCTAAACGGCGACTCTCTGATTCCATAAAGACCACACTAGTACGAACAAAAACACGAATAAATAAGATAGACTAAAGAAAACCTAAAAATAAAAATAAAATCTTACTAGAAAGGAATCTAGCAAGTAGACCTAATAAAAAGAGATTCTAACCTAGACAATAACTATTCCCCAGGCTGCGGCGCCAAAAACTTGATACGTGAGAATCGCACCAGATTTACCTCTCAAGGGATCTTGAGAAGCTTACAACCCCCACCAGGCAGTGTACCTGATCGTTGTAGTATAGTATAGTGACAAGTACCGGGGGATTGATCGTTCAGCTAGGAATAGTGTCGCTAGGATTAGAAAACCTAAATACTAGTTCTAAAGGTGAGAGATGATTCTTTTTGTATTTTTATATTTTTTTAGAAAGCAAGTAAAAATCTCGGGTTTGACGGATTTGGGCGGAATTAGTTGCTAGTCAACTAACCCAATACTAAAGATGCAATCAAAATAAAATACTGGAAATGAAAATAAACTAAATTATACTAATGTTGTGAGCAATAAGTGGAGAAAATGTGTTTACTTAGATTTCACTACTCCCTAGACATCTTTTACATGTTAATTACTTGTTATAGTTGCATGGATGACGGATTGTATTCCTTAATACCATTCATGGGGTATCGCACGTAACTCCCCAATTCTATGAGCACTTATCTCCTCCTATACAATGCCCAACACAACCATAGGGATTATAAACAGTGGCTCATGCATTAAATACAACCAATAAAGACCTTAGTGCAATAGGTTCATGTTTCCTAAGACATTCAAGCATGTTACCATTTGGAGATCTGCCAGTTTTCTTCAGCCTAACATATAAATTCATTCATCCAAAACAATTATAAACAAGTAATCAACAAATAATTAACATTTAGGTTTCATTAGATCCAAGCAAACACAAGATAGATCTAGCCTAGCATGATGGAATTAATACAAGAACAAGATATAGACAACCAACACATAGACATATTGAGTGAATTAAAAGAATACTTATCTCAATTACACATGAAAGGTATCAAGGGCTTAGAACCCTTGAAAAACCTTTAAAATTCGCACCAAGTTCGTACTTAGGGTTTCTCCAAAACTTCTCTCTTTTTTAATGTGAAAAATTAGAAAACTATATATAGGAAAAGAGGTCTGACGGCGTCAAGACCAAACTTGTGACGCCGTCACTTCGCCGCCAAAACTCTTCTCGGACTGCCTTGATCTACATCTGACGCCGTCATGTGTTATGCATTTCCAGGCCGTCATGACTTTTACTCTTGACGCCCTTTCTTGTGACGCCGTCAAATCTGTACTGGGTCGTCATGGAAAATTGCTCTTGACGTCGTCAGGGTGTTGCTCTTGACGCCATCACCTACTGTTCCCAACAAGGAAAATTAAGACTTTGGCGTTTTCTTCATTTTTATGCTCCAAAAACGTCCGAATTGCTTCCTTTTCCAGTTTTCACTCCCAAAGTACCTAAAATCACAAAAGGAACAATCTAGGGCAATATTTGATCAAATAAATTCAATTCCGGGCTTAAATGACCCCCTAAAAGTGGTTCATTTTCACCTCATCAAAGCTTTGCTAAACTACTTACCATATTTTATATTTTTCAAAGGATTTTTCTAATTTATTATTTTTTTTTATTTATAAACAGATTACAGATTGCTTTAAGACCTAAAAAGTCATTTGTGGACTTGTTTTTGAGCAAATGAAAGAGTACCCTAACTGATTATACTACCCTTAAGCTAATTTTGGCATTAAATAAAAATTATGAGATTGCAAATTCTTATTGAGATAAACTTAAACTTTTATTACTTTAAAACTTGAAGATTACAATAATTAAAGTGACAATTACAACTGCAACAACAAAATTACAATAATTCTATTTTTAACTAAACTACAACTAAACTAAAATTAACTAACTGCCTTCTCCATGTTGCTCCTTTCTTCTTCTTTATAGGCTTTCTGAGGTGTGTGGGACCCACTTGAGCTTTCCCACCAACTTGATTGACTTATAGACCCTTGTTGCTCACTTTCCATTTTTTTGGCGGGAAATGGTGTAAAGAGCATACTGCTCTGATTTAGGCTCTAGGGGGGGTGGGATGTGATTGGTGTTGGGAAGTGTAACTGGAGGGATAAGGGGTGTGGTGGCAGAACAAGTGGTGCAAGAGGGGGGGGGGAATACCAGGGATGATGGGTGGTATTGGTGAGCGGTTTTGGTTTTGGAGGTAAGGGAAGGTCAAACGGGGGTTTGACCCTAGTATATTAAAAACGGGGTGGGCTTTGGGGTTAAATGGGCTTGGGGGATGTTTGTTGGACCAGGTTGTGGTGTGGGTTGGGGTAATGGTTTAGTTTGGATTTGGCTTTGTAATACTAAGGATCCGTTTGGTTTTTGTAATGAAATAACACAAGGACCAATTTTGTAATATTTGAAAATTGAGGGGCTGGTCATGAAATTTTCCCAAAGTCATCATAAGGGTTGAATTGGTCAAGGATGAATAGTATGAGGACCTATTTTGACTTTTCCAATTTTTGAGCTTGCAAGGACCATTTCTGTCAATTCACCAAACTTCAGGGACCAATCTTGTAACTTTCCCAATTCTCACACCAAGGGACCATTTGAGAACATTTTAACTTTCCAAGGACCATGAAAGACTTTTCGACTTCAAAATATTTTGCTCAGGGGCCATATTTGCCAATTTTGAAATTTGAAGGACCAAATGTGTAATTTTTGCAAACTTGCCATCAAAGGACTTAATATGACTTTTTATGATTTCAAAAGGACCTTTGATGACTTTTTATTGAAAATAAAGGCATAGGGACTAGTTTTGTCAATTTTTGAAAGTTGAGGGACTGAAACTGCCAATTTTGCAAACTTTGTACGTTTTTCATCTGTTTTTGGTATTTTTGCATTTGAAACATGTAAAACACTTCCCTGGGATAATTTCACTATTTTGGTTCAATATTGAGTGTTTTTAGATGTTTTGGCAGCTCAGAAAAGGTAAAAATGATGAGTATTTGCACACTCATCAATCCCCCACACTAAAACATTGCTAGTCCCTAGCATTCATTTGTGAAAAACTTGATGGATTTGTAAAACTCTTTACCAAAAGCCATCACTTCTGGAGTATCCAGGTGTAAGAACTGTGGCACACCTGATAACCGTGTGATTTTGAGCAAACCACTAGCTGTCAACGGATTTGATTAGTCTTTACCAAAAGCCGTTTGCTTCTGGACTAGCCAGCATCTTGATGGACTAAGTCAACATCTTGGTGAGCTGATTACCAATTATGAATTTTCCACAGCCTTTACCACAAGCCATGATCTTGTGGGCTAGTCAAGTCATTTGCTTTATGGGATATGGGGAGTTGAGGAACCATACAATTTTTGGCAAATTGCAAGCCATCAACGGGTTTGAGATGTCTTTACCAAGAGCCGTTTGCTCCTGGACTAGCCAATCCATTTGTCATTTAGACTTTGGCGGACTGATTACCACAAAAAATTTTGAACTTTAGTGAAAAATTTTTGAAAATTTTGGTCAAAAACGGGGGTATACGATAGTAAAATGTGATAAAATTCGCTAGAATAGTGAAATACCCCCCACACTTAGCATGAATATTGTCCTCAATATTCAAAGTCTCGGCTATTATGCCGACTCTTTGAACGTAAAAAGACAACATTACCAGTTAAATGTGGAAATAGAATTTTGTTTTTCACTTTTGTAATCATAGCATGGGGGACTCCCCCACACTTAGGGTGAAAACCCTATATGAATGCTACTGTTTTTGTTTACCGAGTCGCTAGCTTGACTCGACCCCGAATTCATTTGTCCTTGGGGAAGCATGATGTGGAAGAAACAATCGCCATCGGACTTTCATTCAAGATATTTGGACAAACATTTGAAGCACGTGAATGTTCCACTCCGATGAGATAAGTACCCGGCTTATAATAGTGGTAAATGAAAATGCCGGGATCAAAGATAGTATCTTCATTCCCGAAGGAATGAAGAACAGGAGAGGTCAAAACCATGATGAAAATCATGATATGATCTTCTTCCTCGAAGGCAGGCTCATTAGCCTGATTTTGGATTTCAAAGGTTAAGCTCGAAAACATCCCGGGAGGGTGGGTGGGAATTTGCAAATTCTCATGATTGAGTGCATCTCCCCCCGGGTCATCATACTCCGGAGGAGTCATGATATGAGTGAGTTCACAGGAGAACTCATCAAATGTGAATGAATCATATTCTGAATTGATGTGCGTGAGTTCACAAGAGAACTCATCGAAGGTAAATGATTCATAATCGGGGAGAGAATTATGAGAAGTGGTACTGCCACTAATCTTCTCTCCCATAGGATCAAAAGTAAAGGCTTCAAACTCCGGAATAGGATCATCGGAGAAAATGTCACTATCCTTTATGGGGATAGGAGATGAAATAGGTTTCTTTTTGAAAACCTCGATTTTAGAAATGAGGAGATTGACTTTCAATAATGTTGCACGAAGTGCTTCATCTTTGATTTCAGTGTCAATCTCATCATTCTCTTCTTCTAAGCTAACTAGCTGAAAAGGTAATTCTTCCACATAACTGATGTCTCCATAAGATAACGAATCGTCATCATTAGAATCGGAGAACATCTCAACATCATCATTCGGGAAGACAAGAGGAGGAGGGATATCACACATATGATCAAAAGTTCCCTGTGACTCTCCTGGGATTGGGACAAGGTTCTCAGCACTAGACTTTATTAATTCGTCCGATTCCTTATTAGGAACAGTGCTAAGATGCTCATCCCCCATGACTAGATAGTGAGTGTGAACTTCGGGTGTGATAACAGCAGACTGAGGGAGTTGAGAAGGACTAGCAGTCATGGTTTCTACAAGTTCCATGATTTCTACTGCTAGTGATTCAATCATATTCTTTTCTCCCTGTATTTCTACTGAAGTAGTTTCAACTGAAGTTGAATCAAGAGGTTTCTCAGATACCTTTGGGATTGGAACAAGGTCATCAATTTCCTCAAGAGGATTGATTTTGACTTCCTTGTCCCCCATTGGCAAGATATCTGAAGTTTCCTTAGGGTTTACCTCCTCAAATGGTTCATCCTCATCACTTTCATCCTCAAAATAAAATGAGTTAACAGGAGGCTTTTGTTTTCTAAGAATCAAATCCTTAAGACAGTTTATACTATCTTGAATGGTCTTGTTGACTTGAGTTTGATTCATAATCATTTTAGTAATCAATTCAGCTCTAGCTAACTCGTCCTGAGGCGGTGGTTGAGAGTTTGTGTATTGTGAGGGCTGGTTAAAACCAAATTCATGATTGTTACAAGGAACCTGTTCATAGACAAATTGATCCCTAATTTGACAATCAGAGCTATAGTGAGGGCCACCACAATACTCACAACAGAAAAACTGTTGAGTCTGGCTTGGTGCATTTTGATACGAAGCATTATTGAGATTTGGATAACATAGTTCTTGCTTGTATGAATGTGATGGGTAGTTGGAAAAATTTGAGGAGTTGTTGAATGAGTTCTGGTTAGGATCATAAGCAAATGAATTCCTCGAACCACAAAACAAACAACTCCCGTTTTGAATATCATTACCACATTGTATACATGTACACCAACGACATGGAAAACCGAAAAGCGGCTCACCACAACCTACACAAGGAACAAAAGCCAGAGGTGGGACAAGCGGTGTGCTCTGAGAGTTAGGAATTTCCACCACTTCCGTTATGGTCTCGGGTTTTTGAATGTGAAGATTAGGCAAGTCGTTATTTTCAGTCATAGCTCTAAGCTCTTGGTTTTTGCTTATAACCGTATATCGTGAAAGATTATGAGCAATTTTAAGCTTTTGGATAACCGTAGGTTGGACGTATTTAGCACTCCCATAGTCAGAGGAAAGTACAGGGTCCTTTGTCACCCCGGTTTCTCGTTCCATTTCCCTTATCGGAGAGGGAATAGGAATCGATGGTCCATCATAATCAACGCGACATCTTGATATCTTCGACAAGGCCATAAGTTTTTCAATGTTGCTCTCATAGGCCCTTTGTTCAAAGAAATCGTCATCGAGAAATGCCATTAATTACGGGACAAGTGAAAGAAGTTAGAATCAAAAGGATAGAGGGTAAAGGTGAATATTTTTGGTATTTTCGGGAAACATGCTTAGTGCACATGCAGTAAAAACAATTTTTCAAAACAAAATCGAGGCAAAACCACAGGGAACTTAAACCAATAATCAAAAGTGAATGGCTTCTTTGAAAAAGGTACACCACTCACAGGGATATAAAGGCAAGTTTTTATCTTAAGTTTGGGAACTTATTATGTCCACACCCCCAGTTGGTAGGTGTTCAGCCTTGGTTTGCGATGGTAAGATTTTATGTACTTATTAATTTGAAAAACTGCTTTAGGCTTATGGGTGTGTGTGCAGAAAACTTGGAAAATATTTTTGGAACTGATTCGTTAACCGAAATTGTTCTTTTAAGATTACTCGCAGGCTGGCGGGAGGAAGTAAATAGGTTTCCTCTTCAGTTCGCAATTTAATGTCAGAACTTACCTTAAACCAACTGTTTCAGGTTGTAATCTTAAAGAAAACGAAGTAATTTAACTTCACAGTTTGTTTTGTTGTTTTTGATTTTTTTGGTGTTTTTAACACTTTAGGAAAAGTGTTAATGAACTTTTTGATATGATTATATTTTTACAAAAACTTTTTACAAATTTGCGTGAAATTTGTACAGGGAGGGTTTTGAAAAACCACTAAACTTAAAACGATTTTGTAAAACACGCAACAACCTCCCCGACAACGGCGCCAAATTTTGATTGGGTCTAAACCGTCAGATATAATTGACCAATGTCAACTATTCAAAAACAGCTTATCCCAATACTCCGTGGATAGTATAGTGTGTCCCCGGGTCGTTATAGTCCCAGCGAGATTGAAATGGTGTCGTTTTGAAATCGTTTATGAGTGAGTGGCACTGAGGACAGTAGCCCAGATGATGTAGAATTGATTTTGCTACTGTTATTTTGGTATTTGTACACAGATATAATATTCACAAAAATCAGATATACAGGAATATGCACAAATTTACAATTAAGTTCACGTGACAGACTGGAAAATGGGATTTGGTAATTAACAAACTACAGGGGGTGCTTTTGAAACTTGAAATAAAAAAGAAATTTGAAAATGAAAAATGAAATTATTAAAGTGAATATTTTACTATTTAAATATTATTTAATTAATAAAACTAATTAAAATCTAATTTAAATCTAATTTAAATTAACTAATAATTATAAATATTACAAATTAAACTAAAAATTTGCAAAAACAATTTCTAAACTTAAATTAGAACTTGAAGAAAGTATAAAAAATAAAAATAAATATTTTTGTCTTTTTATGAGTTTTTTTTTATTAATTAGAAACTATTTAACTTAATTAAAATAATTAAACTAATTTTAAATTACAATTAATGCTAAATTAACTTAGAAAATTATAAGCAAATTTATAAAATTACTTAACCATCACAGAAATCCTACAAAATTATAAGAACTTCTAAAAATTATGTTTAAGATTAATCCACTAATTAATTACCTTTTAATTACTTTAAATCTAATTTAAACAATTAAAATAAGAAAAATGGAAAATGAACAGTAGAAATTAAAAATGTATTTTCTAAAAGTCTAATATATTATATAAGAGCTATAAAAAAATTTAAAAACTAGGTTATGCTTTATAAAAACTAAATATGCTATTTAAAACTTAATATTAATTAATAATTAAGAAAACTAATCTTAAATCTAATAAATACTAAATGACAACATAAAAATCTAGAAAAATTACTGAATTTACTTTAATATAAGAGGTAATTAATAAAAATATAAAAATACTAAGTACTTAATAAAAATCTAAATTGACTTTTCTTGGTTTTTTCTTTTACAAGCTTGTTTTATACCTAAAAACAAAGACTTTTTGTGAAAACAACTTTTTTGAAACTTGAAATAAGATGAGATTAAGCTAAAAAGTCCACACAGTTGACTTTGGTTGACCAAAGATGAAAATAAGCTCAAATTAGATCAAGTGTGACCCACAATGGTTGAATCTGGTCTAACTAAGTTACTTGAACATAATTAAGCTAGAAAAAAAACCACTTGGGACCACAGAATAAGCAAATGGATCAAATTAAGCACTTGGACACTTTGCAAATTAACTGAAAATGGGACAAGAACTAGGGCTATTTCTAAGTGGGGTCCACTGACCTTGGTGTCAAACTTTTGGTCAAACTCTCAAGCCTACCAGGAGGGGGGTTGGGAGGAACCAAGTTATGGCCTTGGGGACCACTGTGGTGGCCACAAACCACCACCAAAGTGGTGGTGGTGTGGTGGTGTAACTGCTGCACAAAGCAACAGCAAGCCCTGTAGCCCTCTTTGGAGGGTTGTGGGGCCCACAACAAAAATGGTAAAAATCAAGTAAAGCTTGAGTCCTAAAGCTAAGGTGGTAGACTACAATCCCTAAAAAGCTTAGGTCCTAAAACCTAGTACAAAATTCAGAATAATTCATGGGATTTTTGGGTTTTCAGCTAAAAGACCAATTTGACTTTTGGAGCAAAACATGGAACTTTGACCTTTTTAAGATTTGATTAATCCTAAATGACCTAAATTGCAATATTAAACTGTTTTATGACTAATACAAGCTAAATTAACAACTAGTTAAAGGTTTTAGGTGATCATGACTCTTAACCTCATGATAGTTAACAGTGATCAATGAGATCAAAGGTGAAATTGACTTTTTATCTAATACCCAGTGTTGCAAAAATCGGCCTACAAGGCCGATTAATCGGCGATTACAAGCTGAACGGCCTTGGACCTTGGAGCGAATTACAAGGTAATCGGCCTTGGACCTTGGAATCGGCGATTAATCGGCCAAAAATAGCTACACGGCCCTCGACCGCCTCGGGACCGATTCACGATCTTTGCAACATTGCTAATACCCTACTGATTTTATAGCTTAAATATTCTAGTATTATCTAATGTAACATGACTAATCCATTTTTTTGCAACTGAAAACCAAGGTAACTTAGGTAACACAGAAAATCCAAACACCCCTTTAAACTTATGATAACACTACTAACTTAGTTTCTAGGTGTCAATATCCTACAAATTTGATCAAACTCAGTCACCAAACATCAAGTGAGTTCAATTTAACTCTAACAAGATTCAAAATCTAAGATTCATGATTCAAAGGGAACATGCAGTAGCCAAACTCAGTTACAACAAACAAATTTCAAAATGATCAACAAGCTAAGAATATTACACAACACTAAGTTATGACTAATTCAACTAATGAAACAGTAAATGGCAATATCTATCAAACCTATACTAATTATACAGTAAGCTCATTCTTAAACTATCTAAATTGAATAAAAACTGAAAATTCAAATTGATAACTCACAAATTCAATTATTAGCTTCCTAAGAACCTCCTTAGGCTAGCCTATCTTTGAGATAGGCTCAATGCCACCACCACAGTACAACAAACCACCATGGACACCATGCTTCACAGGTTGACTTTTGTTGACCTTGATGCATAATATGAGCATTTGTTCACTTTGCTTCCTAATAAACTCACTAAAGCTATAATCAGCTGAAATGAGTTTATATGAACCTAGAAAAAGCTTATTGAAGCTTTGCTAAACTACTTACCATATTTTATATTTTTCAAAGGATTTTTCTTATTTATTTTTTTTTTATTTATTTAGAAACAGATTACTGATTGCTTTAAGACCTAAAAAGTCATTTGTGGACTTGTTTTTGAGCAAATGAAAGAGTACCCTAACTGATTATACTACCCTTAAGCTAATTTTGGCATTAAATAAAAATTATGAGACTGCAAATTCTTATTGAGATAAACTTAAACTTTTATTGCTTTAAAACTTGAAGATTACAATAATTAAAGTGACAATTACAACTGCAACAACAAAATTACAATAATTCTATTTTTAACTAAACTACAACTAAACTAAAATTAACTAACTGCCTTCTCCATGTTGCTCCTTTCTTCTTCTTTATAGGCTTTCTGAGGTGTGTGGGACCCACTTGAGCTTTCCCACCAACTTGATTGACTTATAGACCCTTGTTGCTCACTTTCCATTTTTTTTTGCGGGAAATGGTGTAAAGAGCATATTGCTCTGATTTAGGCCCTAGGGGGGAGGGTGGGATGTGATTGGTGTTGGGAAGTGTAACTGGAGGGATAAGGGGTGTGGTGGCAGAACAAGTGGTGCAAGAGGGGGGGGGGGGGAAATACCAGGGATGATGGGTGGTATTGGTGAGCGGTTTTGGTTTTGGAGGTAAGGGAAGGTCAAACAGGGGTTTGACCCTGGTATATTAAAAACGGGGTGGGCTTTGGGGTTAAATAGGCTTGGGGGATGTTTGTTGGACCAGGCTGTGGTGTGGGTTGGGGTAATTGTTTAGTTTGGATTTGGCTTTGTAATACTAAGGATCCGTTTGGTTTTTGTAGTGAAATAACACAAGGACCAATTTTGTAATATTTGAAAATTGAGGGGCTGGTCATGAAATTTTCCCAAAGTCATCATATGGGTTGAATTGGTCAAGGATGAATAGTATGAGGACCTGTTTTGACTTTTTCCAATTTTTGAGCTTGCAGGGACCATTTCTGTCAATTCACCAAACTTTAGGGACCAATCTTGTAACTTTCCCAATTCTCACACCAAGGGACCATTTGTGAACATTTTAACTTTCCAAGGACCATGAAAGACTTTTTGACTTCAAAATATTTTGCTCAGGGGCCATATTTGCCAATTTTGAAACTTGAAGGACCAAATGTGTAATTTTTGCAAACTTGCCATCAAAGGACTTAATATGACTTTTTATGATTTCAAAAGGACATTTGATGACTTTTTATTGAAAATAAAGGCATAGGGACTAGTTTTGTCAATTTTTGAAAGTTGAGAGACTGAAACTGCCAATTTTGCAAACTTTGTACGTTTTTCATCTGTTTTTGGTATTTTTGCATTTGAAACATGTAAAACACTTCCCTGGGATAATTTCACTATTTTGGTTCAATATTGAGTGTTTTTAGATGTTCTGGCAGCTCAGAAAAGGTAAAAATGATGAGTATTTGCACACTCATCATGTGCACCCATGAAGGCCGAAATGCGCATGATCTTCGGAACCCCACTGATATAGCTTGCTTCGTCTGTCCACCATTCTTTGAAGCCTGGCAATGATTCATGTGCCCTCCGGACAATCTTGGTGATTTCCGTGGGGTCTCTACTCTCTAGTACATTTCTTTCGTAATGAAAACCGAGTTGAAAATTGCTCTCTTAAACTGTCCCAACTGTCTATACTACCCGGCTCCAGTCGTTCGAACCATCCTCCGGCTGCCCCATCCAAGGTTTGTTGGAACATGAGACACCAGGTTGGCATCGGCCACTGTCCTTGGTTGGCGGCCCCGGTGTGAGGTGATCATTCGGATCCGAAGACCCATCATAAAACTTCATATTCAAAGGCATCACATAGTTTTCTCCTGCAAATTCGACTATTTGACGGGTGAATGGAGATCTTAGCACTTCCTTAAAAGGTTTCTTCAGCTCCTCATCGGCTTCTGTCATTTTCCCTTTTCCCTTATCTTTGTCATTCTCGTCTCCGAAATCCAAACGTATAGGCTGAACTATCCTTCCTCCCTTCGCATTATGTTCCTTAATAAGCTCCGTTAAAGATGCCATCTGACTGAGGATCATCGCCTGGAGGTTTGACGAATCGTTCTCTGAATCATCGTGATGGTTCGTATTGTCGTTGTTATCCCCACTTCCTCCGACCTAGGGATCAGGCGTGTGAAAGGGGGGAAAAGGAGGTGGTCCTGACATTCGGATTCTTTAGGTAGAATGAATAACGGGTCCCACGGATGGCGCCAATTTGTTGAGGTAAAACCTTGCGAGTGGGCCCGCCGTTAGGTTTATCGCTCGATCTCTTAAAGTATCCTGCACAAGAGTAGCACACGTTAGGCTCGTCCTGGGTTTTATCCCAAGACCAACCTTCGGTGTGAGGATGAGTATGTGAAAAGATGAAGGGTTCGTAATAAATGCTAGTGAGGGTAGTGTGTGTTAGTTGAATCATAAATGAGGTGGGGGGGGTATTATACTACCCACCTCATTACCTACTCTGTCTTGGGAAGTAGCAAGCCATACCTGATTGTTGAGTGTCAGAGCAAGTGGGCGACACGATCCCTAAAATCCTGGGATTGTGTTGTGACATTGGCTTACTCCCGTTGAGGCTTCTCTTCGGCAACGTTCCCTCCGGCTATGTATAAACAAGCCGAACGGTTCCTGGCCATTCGGCCACATACGCCAACAGTATCCGAAAACATGACTAGAGGTTAGTAGCCGAAAATATGACTATACAGTATCCGAAAACATGACTAGAGGTTGTACTATCTAAAAATTTGGATTAAATGGTACATGGCTACATGCCATTGCCAAAAAGCACATCCTTTCTTGCTATTTTTCTGATTGGTGACTGTCAACTATAAAGCTTCAACTTCACACATGTGTACACCTTTGTATGAATGTGTTTATTTTTATTGCATAATTTGATTGCTGCATGATAAACAATGTGTTGGGTTTAATGGTTAAAAGGTGTTTTAAAGGTCAAACGCCAAAATGTTTTAAAGAGTGTAAATGTGTTAAATTGTTTTAAGAGAATTTCATCAAAAGTAGTATGCATGGATTTACTAATTATGAAACACTTTTGTTTATAAGTTACCTATAAAACTTTAGTCGTGCTATCCAATTGAGAAGAGGTAATCCCGTTCACTTTTTGACATGACATACAACATGCTTAATTTCGGACAAGGATTGGGATTGTTGGGAGAGTGTACAGACCGCCTAGACATTCCATGGACTTCTGATTGGAGGACTAAAATGTACGAATAGTGAGACTACAGCTCGGGGAGAACATAGGACAATGTTCCGTGAACTTTATATACTAGGTCCTATAAAGATCTAAGAATTGTATAGTTGATACAATCGGTAATCGTTACCTACTAATTAATCTGCCACTGTCTTCATGTTCAATCGTCCGGTGACTATGTTAAGTTGGATCTCAGACTTTAAATAACTAAGTTTTGGTAAACGAGGGTAATTAATTTGTTTAAAGTAAGATATCAAAAATATTGAATGGACTTTATTGTTTTGTAGATGGTTGTGCCAAACCAAAACATGATTGCTCTAACTCTCCGTTCTCTAATTGAGAAGGAGAAACTCAGTGGTACCAGTTTTCTTGACTGGCACCGAAACTTGAGGATTATCCTCAAGTATGAAGGAAAGTTAACACTTATTGAAACACTCCTTCCCAACCCTCCTGGTGCTGATATGATGCTCATGCACATTAGGCTGAAGCTTATCAAACTTTATTTGGCGAGCAAGAAAAGATTGCTTTGCTAATGTTAGCAAGCATACACTCGAACTCAAAAGGAGATGGAGGATCGTATAGTCAATGACATGGTGAATAAGTTGAAAGGAATGTTTCAAACTCAAGCTAGTCAAGAGATATATGATAATTAGATGCAGCTAAATGCATGTAAGATAGAGGAGGGTCAATCGGTTAGCTCGCATGTTTTGAAGATGAAGAGCTATATCGATAAATTGGAATGTCTTGGACATCCTATGCCTCATGTTCTGGTGGTTAACACCATTCTGGGTTCATTGCCAAAGTCGTTCGACAACTTTGTCGTGAACATCAACATGCAATCAAGATTGAAAGAGAATAGCGATTATGTAACTCTAAGTATTAGATCTTTTTTTTTCCTCTGTATTGTCTTTCGAACCATTGTTTCTCTTTTGCAAACAAAGTTTTTAAATAGTCTTGTGTTGTTTATTTATCTACGGATAAACGTTTTTGTATCGAGGAAACGTAACATTATGTCGATGATATCATTGATTCGTCTTTAGGAAAGCGACTATAACAAACATATGAAAAGGCACATGTTATGCAACAATTTTATGCCTCGAATCTTGATGAATATTGCAAAAGTTTTAACCTTTCCATGTGGTGCGCGCCTATGTGTAAAGTATAACTTGCTTGTCAAGTGACATGCTCTAGATTTAGTAAACCTTGTTCTTTTTCATTATATTCTAACTCTTTTAACTTGTTGTCCATTTTAGAAAAAAGGCCGGGAGAAAAGGGAATATTTGAATATCAAGTTTATTAATGAGACAATAGATCGACAAGGCTACCATACAAGAGTAGTTAATAGGAAACTAAACTCGAAATAGTTCTAAAGTACAGTAACTAAGGAGGGTCCAAACTAAACTTATTCAAAGAAGTTAGGCAGATCAAGTTGATTTAATGGCCATGAACATATCCAAACAGTTCTCAGTTGCAAGTCCTCTATTCCAGAACTTGTCGTAGTATTCACCATATGTGAACGGTCTATAGACAGCGGGCTGATCTTCGGTTACCAATTCTGGGGCTGGACTAATCACAGCATCACGCGATGGGCAGTAAAACGTTGGTATAGATATTCGTTCTTTGTCACAATTCACCACAGCTCTATGCAAAATGCTCTTGTACTTGTCATTGCTTAGTACCTATATGCCAAAATATTAACAGTAAGTAAATAAACAGAAATTTATGCGACGTATATCCATGAGTAAGCAGACTCTTTCATCCGTTACAATTAGATTACTAAAATTTGAACAGAATCATTGAAATAGTTATATACCTGAATTTGATCACCAATATTGATAATAAACGTATTAGGAACTGGATCAACGGCTACCCATTTTCCATCTTTCAACACTTGTAAGCCGGGGACATCATCTTGGAGCAAAATAGTAATAAGATTAAGATCCGTATGACCCGGCAACCCGTATGTCAAATCAGGTTGCGGGCAAGTCGGATAATAGTTCAAAGCCATATGTTGCCCATGTTTCCCCAATTGTTTCCCAATATAATCCCTTTCGAGGCCTAAACTCTCTGAAATAGCCTCAACTAATTCCAATGCCAACCCTCTAACACTCGTACAATACTCCTTAACATGTGCCCTAAAGGAACTAGGGTTCGTGGGCCATTCGTGGACGTAGTCCTCAAGCGGGTAACAATGAAGCCTCAAAAAGTCCCTCCAGTTTGCGACTTTTTCTGTCCGAATATTAAAACTAGAGGAAAGTCTAGTAGTTTTACTCGGATCATCCGAGTATGACTTAAGTCTTTCTTCTTCGGGTAAGCTAAAGAAGTCTTTAGCTATTTGCATCATGTTGGTTATTGTGGATTCGGGCACGCTATGGTTTTTGACTTGGAAAAAGCCATATTCGCGACATGCATCACGAATTTGGTTGATGACATGGCATCGCTTTGGGCCGTTGAGGTCATGGAGGTCGATTATAGGGATGGTTTCATGGGACGATACGTGTTGGAGATTAGGACGTTCGGAGAGTGGACGGATGTAGTTTGATGGAACTTGGTTTATTTTATCGAATGTCACAAGGTCGCTAACTAGTAATCTTTTGCTGACCGCGGCCATTATTGAAATGATATTGTGTAGTATGAGAATACGGTAGGGTAAGGTAAGATACGATGTAAAATGAGAATGATGTTGTATATATAGCCATGGATATCAAGCTAGTAGTGTCCAATTTGTATACCTGTGGATCATTTGTGAATGACATCTAACATGACGTAATTTTAGGTGATATAAGCATGAGTATGTATGCAAACTATTAGGTAAAGGCAAACTCACTTGTAGGATGAAATATTTTACTTTAATTGCATGGCTCATAAATTTGTGGAAATTCCCATAAAATGTTGGGAAGTCAAGTGTAGTTGTTTTTTTTTTTTTTTTTTTTTTTTTTTTTTTTTTTTAGTATATAATAATTCTTTCAATTATGAGGCAGAAAATAATACATGAAACAATATGATCTTTATTTTCTAAAGATATGTGATGAAGGAAATCATAATCTTTTACTACAAGTTATTGCGGTATCAGCTAAGTACGTAAGAGATGTGATTAACAAAATCATGATATTCATTCTTAAGATGATCTATGTCGTTGTTAGACTATCGGCTAACTAAGTTCTTCGCAGAAACTCCTCGTCCATAGGAGATCATGTGATATGATCTAACAAATCGCAATCTTTTCCTCTAATTAATTGTCCTATGTATGTGAAAAGGATTTTGATGTGTAAAACTGTAATTTATTTTTCTAGGTTTTATCAATTTTAAACGTACAAGCTTGATGATAAAGAGTACAATATATGTGCATAAACATATGCGTTACACGTTATGCGTGTCTTACGAAAGAGAAACTTATAAATTTGATTGAGACACTTAATGTACAAACAGTTAAAGCAATTATATCTATAGTACAACTATTTAATACACGTTTTAGAATGTCCTAATCAAATATAAGAGTATGCAAATCACATCCTTTTATAAAATAAAGACTATACCTGTACAAATCTCAATATATCAAATTGTTTAATCATGAGTATACTAAAAAAAAATAGACATTTATTGACCGAGTTTCTAATGACACCAAAAGTGTTTATAATGACAAAAAAAAGTGTTATTAAATCTAACCTTTTAGTGACATTTTTTAAAAAAGTGTGGAAAAAGCTTAAAATTTTGATATTTAATGACACGTTTTATAGAAAAATGTGTCACACGATGCAAAAAAAATTTGTACTAACACATTTTTGTGTTACTGTAAATAAACTTTTATTTACCGGACTTTACCTACACTTTTACAGTGTGGGAGAAGCAAACAATTTTTTAATGACTCTTGTTTTATACTTTTGTTGACACTTTCGTACTTTTAATGATATATTTTTTTAATTTTTTGTGACACTTTTTTATGTGTCATTAGATGATAACTTTTGGTAGTGATCATATGTGGTGATATATAATTATATATACTGATATTGTTAAGTTACTTTCTTATTATTCACGAGGAATAATTTATTAAGAAAAAAAATTGTACCTCGTTAACCAAGTTTTTAGTTAGTTAAACACCATTTTTATAGTACAACTATCGAATATTTATAAACAAACTACGATTTTTTTTTTTATTTTTTTTTTAACATAACTAAACTACAAATTTAATAGTTATATATACAAGTTTTATTAAACGATTTCAGCTGAATACTCAAGAAAAAGATATTGCTTTGGCGACTTAAATTTGATTTTGTTCACTTTGATGAAAAGATTCTGGTTGAATTTTTTAATTCACTCGTACATGCCGTGACATGTTAGCTACGTTGCAGCGGGAATTTTCAAGAAATTTTTGTGATAATTATTTACGAACAATGTTTGAGCGGGGCTTCTCGTTGTGAGATCGAAGTATATTTTTTGCCGACACATGTTGTATATGTTCGGAACAAATGTTGTGTCAAGCTATATTTGTAGTTGTCGAACGACGTCCTTTCCGGAATAAATATTGTGTCGGTCACTAGTGTGTTGCGGCAGGGCTAATTTTGACCCCGATAGTTTTAAAAAAAAATTGAATAATTTTAAAGTTATTGAATTAGTTGAGCATACATTTTGAAAGTTTTTTTATTTAAAAATTATATATGTTTGTTGGTTGTCTTCGCTGTAGATATTTATTTCAATTGGCTGATTGGCCCTATAGTTACTGGACCCAGACAAAGTAATGGGCCGTAGAAAACCACTGCAGCCCAACTGGTCCAACCAATCAGCTTGCACCGTTTTGACGCAATTTATTATATGGGTTTTTCTTACTTGTGCCCTGTGAGCACAAGTTAAGCACACCAAAAGGACAGAGGGTCTCACAAAAAAGTACAAAAAAGCACAACAAAATTCATGGGTCCCTGAGTACTTTCTTGTACTTTTTCGTAAAATCCTTTGTCCTTTTAGTGTGTGCTTAACTTGTGCCCCTAAGGCACAAGTTAGAAAAACCCTTATTATATATAGTAATTAAGATATTAAAGACGACTTTTAAGAATAGTGAACTTTGACCCGTATTTTAAATGGCTAATTATTAGTAGTTTGGACGGAGTGAAACAAACAATTTGGGTGCATGTGAAATGGTGACGTAGTGCAGATGACGTTGTTAGCATTGAGTCGGTTTATGTCGACAGCACATCACACTATGCCAAATAGCCAACATGCAATTGTGCGACATAAATACATGACAGTATGACACTGATAGCCAACATGCAATTGTGGACGGCATGTGCTAAAAGATAATGAACTTGAGGCGAGTTTTGTTTTTTCCTGTTTTGCAATAGACTAATATAAATGTGCCTAAACTTTTGTTTCATAAATGAAAAGAGAATTGATTTTCACGCTCAAAATTTTGATTTTAATTGGGACATTATTTAATGTCTAACATAGGTGTGCAATGTTTATAATTTGCTCTATAAACTTGTATAATGGGTGTTCTAATTAAAATAAGGAGTGTGCAAATCACCCCTTTAATTAAAAAAGGTTTACACAAACCTGTCTTTCTTATTTTAGTGGGAAAAGAAAATATAATAAGAAAAATGAGAAATATTTTTAGTGATACATTTCAAATGAAGAAGAAGAAATCTATGGAAGTTGCATTTTTTATTGTAAATGCATCTGAAATATTAGGTTTTAGTTACTTTTAATTCTTTTCATTTTACGATTATTCCTCAGTTAATCTTAACTCTAGTGGCTAATCTAGTACGGTAATACATTTAGGGGCCTTTTGGTTTGTTGCTAGAAATCACAATAAGTATGGAATTTGTATGAGGTAGAATAACAATAGATATAAAAATGTGTATCGTTATGATTGTTTATATTTGGATGACAAAATATTATATGAAAAAAGGTATAGATATTTGAATTTTGTAGATGAAAAGAGAGGGACTCACGAAATAGATTTCATATGTATCAAATTGGTGGGTAATAAATATGAAACTATGAGGGCATGTTTGGTAGGGTGAAATTAAAAGAAATGAAATGAAGTGCAGAATCTAATTCACATAAATGAATTCCACATAAATTCAGTAAAAATTCTTGTGTTTAGTAAACCCGAGAATTGACTGAAGAAATTCAGTAAAAATTCTTGTGTTTAGTAAACCCGAGAATTGACTTAAGAAATCAGTAAAAATTATTATTATTGTTATTGTTATTGTTATTGTTATTGTTGTTGTTGTTGTTATTATTATTATTATTATTATTATTATTATTATTATTATTTATTATTATTATTATTTTATAATTTTATTATTATTATTATTATTATTATTATTTTATTTATTATTTATTATTTATTATTATTATTATTTTATTATTATTATTATTATTATTATTGTTATTTTATTATTATTTATTATTTTATTATTATTATTATTATTATTATTATTATTATTATTATTATTATTATTATTATTATTTTCCACTCAAAAATTGTGTTCCAATGTAGAGAATTGGTTTCCACTCATGAAGTTAAGGAATTCATTTCCTTAAATTTGTACATAAACTAAACACCTTAGGAATTGCAAATCTTCATTTTTTTTTTTATTTCACCGACTTTCAAACAAAGGAAATGAATTCATTTTCATTTCTTTGAGCTCATTTCCCCCAACCAACACATGCCCTGATATACTCATTTTATTCATGGGCTCACAAAACAAAAATATTTAATGACTTTCAAAGTCATAGTCTCATTACATATACCCCAAAACAAACGGGCCCTTAAATCACTTAAATCACTGGTGGTATCGGGATTTGATGAAGAAGATTATGGTGGTGTTAGATCAGAGATATGTTATGTAGAAGATCCGATTTTGTTGAGGATGATACGAAAGAGTATATTAGACTCCAAAGAGGGAGCAAACGATATCTTCAAAATTGCTAAAGCACGTGAGAGAAGAAGAAGGGATTTAGGAAACATAAAATTCATCAAGGATGAAGGAGGTCGTACCATCGTGAAAGAAGATGGTATTAGGAAGAGATGGGGAGAGTATTTCTCCTCCCTCTTTAACGAGGGGTACACGGAAGGAACGGGGGAAGGAGAAAGCCCTAGCCAACAATCGTTACCCGAATTCTACTACTCGAGGATCAGCCAAGAAGAAGTGAAGGTCGCTTTACAAAAGATGGGGAGAAACAAAGCTGTAGGCCCGGACCAAATAACCATAGAAGCTTGGAGGAGTCTAGGAGATGAGGGGATTATCTGGCTGACACGCCTCTTAAACAGGATCTTCTCTAGCGCAAAGATGCCAGATGAATGGAGACTCAGCGAAGTCATACCCATCTACAAGAACAAGGGAGACGCGCAAGTGTGTGGCAACTATAGAGGTATTAAGCTTCTTAGTCACACTATGAAACTCTGGGAGAGAGTTATTGAGAGGAGGTTAAGAAGGGAGACTAGGGTGTCAGAGAGCCAATTCGGATTTATGCCAGGGAGGTCCTCAGTCGAGGCTATCCACCTCCTCAGAAGTCTTATGGAGAAGTATAGAGAAAGACAGAGAGATTTACATATGGCTTTCCTTGACCTAGAAAAGGCATACGACAGTGTCCCACGAGAGTTGATTTGGAAGACTCTTATAGAAAAAGGGACACCAAGGAGATACTTAAAAGTCATTAGAGATATGTACAAGGGGGCGAAGACCCGCATACGGTGCACAGTGGGGTGCACTGAGTTTTTCCCGGTGGAAGTTGGTCTTCACCAAAGATCTGCCATTAGCCCTTACCTCTTCGCCTTGATTATCGACGAGTTATCCCGAGGGATCCAAGAGGGCATCCCTTGGAGCATGATATTCGCAGACGATATTGTGTTGGTTGCAGAATCGGCTGAAGGTTTAAACTACAGACTAGAGCATTGGCGAGAGACTTTAGAAGTTAATGGTCTTAGGGTTAGCAGAGAGAAGACTGAATATATGAGATGTGATTTCGGTGGAAACGAGATCGGCCACAACGATGAGGAAGTTCGTATCGGTGACCAGATTCTTCAACCTAAAGAGGCTTTTAGATATTTAGGTTCGATGTTTTACAAATCAGGAAAAATAGACGATGACGTTACCCACCGTATTAGAGCTGGTTGGGCGAAATGGAGAGCATCGTCGAGAGTGCTCTGTGATAAGAAAGTCCCCTCCAAGCTTAAGGGTAAATTTTATAAGGTGGCAATCAGACCTGCTATCTTGTACGGGTCTGAATGTTGGCCTATCACAAAAGCTCAAGCTAACAGAGTGGAAGTGGCAGAACTGAGAATGCTAAGGTGGACATGTGGTAAGACCATGCTTGACATGATCCCGAACGGAGTTTTCAGAGGAGCGCTTGATGTTGAATCTATAATCTCGAAGATGCGAGAAGGGAGGTTGAGGTGGTACGGTCATGTCAGGAGGAGGCCACAAACAGCGCCGGTAAGGAGAGTTGAAGCGCTGAGGGTCGACGGTTTGAGGAGGGGGGGAAGACCGAAGCTGAGGTGGGAAGATAGACTTAGGCTAGACATGAAGGAGCTTCTCTTGTCCGAGGACATGATCTCAGATAGGAATGCGTGGGGAGCTAGGATTAGATCTGGCGGGTAGTCTTGGGCGGGTGTTTAGGAGGTCGTCTTTGCGTGGGTCCTTTATCGCCTCTTTGTTGCCTTGCCCTTTGCCTTTTAGGTTTAGTTTGCTTTTGCTCCTTAGGTTTAGTTTGCCTTTGCTCCTTAGGTTTAGTGGTTCCTTAGCTCTTCCCTTTTAGGTTTTTGTAGGCTTGTGGCGCCCCCCTTTGCTTTGCCTTGGCTTTTGCCCCCTTTGCCTTGCCTGGTAGGTCTAGTTTGCCCTTGGCTCTTTAGGCTTAGTGGTTCCTTTGCTCTTCCCTTTTAGGTCTGTTGTAGGCTAGTGGCGTTTCTTTTCCCTTTGGTTTGCCTTAGCTTTTGCCCCGTGCGTCTTCCCTGCTTTGTTTTTGTGCTTTTCTTTTTGGGTTTGTCTTTTTTGGTTCTGTATCCTTGCTTTGTTTGCCGCTTTGTGTCTTGCTCTTTGTTTTTTTGTTTGGGTGCCCTGTTTTATTTGTTTGTCTTTTCCTTGATCCCTTGTTTGTTGGTTTCCTGCTTTCTACTTGGTTTGCATGGCTTTTCCCTTTCGTCTTTATTTATTTATTTTTTTTTTATTTTATTTTTTTTTTCGGTGATCTATCACTCGCACTTGTGCACGTGCCGGAGGTCTCCTTGGAAGCAGTCTCTCTACTCCCGGGTTTTACCTGGGGTAAGGGTAGGATCTGTCTACATTTCTACCTCCCCCATACCTCGCTCTTGCGGGATTGGGTATGTTGTTGTTGTGTTAAACAAACAAAAAAAAAAAAAAAAAAAAAAAAAAAAAAAAAAAAAAAAAAGAAAAAGAAAAAAATCAGCCCTACTTAAGTGGAAAAGAAGCATCAATTTTGAAAACAACAATATGCATTTGACATAGTTAGAGAAGGAGGTATGGTGGCGCCAGTTACCATTGTGGTGTCGTTCTTTCTTGCGCCAAAATCTCTAACCCACGTTTTTTTTTTTTTTTTTTTTTTTTTTTTTTTCAAAAATTCGAACGTTGAAGAGTATATGGACGTTTGGCAACGGTAACTATACAGTTTGACACACATTTTTACCAAAAAAAAAATCACAAAAACATTATAAATACATCCTTCTTATTTCATATTTCACACACACTTCCAATATATTTTATTACAAATTACTATTTACTTTTCTCATTTTTTTCAACCAAAATAAATCCCAACTTATCATAGATTAACAACATGTTAAACAACCCGTCGAACCAAATGACGGGCTCGTCAATTCGGCATGTACCGGATTTCTAAGAGTCAACGTTAGTCAAACTTGACCACTAGTTCCGGTTCAAACCCGGCAATGCTTCAAGAAATGATACAATAATAATACAAGTTAGACCGCAAGGCAAAGATGGATGTTATCGAACGGAGTCACTCGCGAGAGTTACTTTATATGAATCTCAAAAAATTGCCAAGGAGATGCGAGTGCTACAAATGGATACAAGCAAGATGGATCCGATCGACGCAGTGATCGTCAAAGCTCAAAAACCACGAATCCGAGCAAAGTATCCGACCGAAGAATATTAGGTTTCTATTTCTATGTTTATGTACTATGTTTTTATTTCTATGTTTATGTACTAGTTTTTTGTTCTTGTGTAATTTTTTTAATGTAATGTTTTTTTTTTTTTTTTTTTTTTTTTTTTTTTTTTTTTTTTTTTTTTAATTTATTTAATGAAGTTTATTTTAGTTAATATCATGTATATTTTATTTCATGTAAATGAAAAAAAAATGGAGAATGGCACCATATTTCTGGTGTCAACGGTAACGCCACAAAATGTTCTGCCAATGGGTTTTTGGTGTTCTTCTGTGTTTTGTTAACATGACATTACTTTTGGAGAACGGCACTATATTTACGGCACCACGATACCCTATGCTCTTATTACAGGAAGCATTTAACAAAAAAAATTACTTATTTTTACAAAAAATTGCTTATTTTTACAAAAAATAAAATAAAATTAAATTAAATTAAAATGCAGAAAATCCATTAGTGTACCTTATGCATCCACGATAACAAACCTAGCTCCGTCAATCAATCCGGTTGATATTAATTTATGACTGTACAATATCTTTCACTTTTTTGGAACTTTATCCCATTTTTCTTATAGGATTTTGAGTAAGTTGTAAAACTGATCATGCAAAAAAGTCAAAGCATAACTAATACTAGTTTGATTTTATTTTGCTATCGAGACGTGATCGATACTAATAATCTGCAATATAAATGATTCAGCCAAATTGGACAAGACACATGAACAAATTTTGCTGTTTGTAATTATAAGACCTACAAGACACGTCGAGATCATACAAATTTAATATTAGTACACTATATATTGTTTGAACCGAAACAATGACCCGCTTAACGACTTCTAAAAGATTACGAAATCTTTAAGCTCAACCAAAGCTTAAATCGATAATGAACACAACTATATATGTCAAAAAATTTAACACCCGGAAAAAATGCAAAAAATAGAAAATAAATTCTGGCTAAACCGAATGAAACCGACATTAAGCTAAAATATAATAATAACAGAAATGCTAAATATCCACGATCATTGGACTAATTTTAATTTAAATTTGGATTTAATGTAAGCTTTAAAAGAAAATAAAAGAGAGAAGATATATAAATAGTATAATATTATTATTTTAAACATATATAAAAAATAAATAATTAAATTTATTGTTTTAAAATGAGTTGCAAATAAAAATAAGAGATGGAGAATAAATGAGGGCTCACTTTTTATAAGAAAAGACAAAATGTGGCAGTAAAAAATTTGTGAACCTCTTTATTTTTAGGGTAAAATGCAAATTTAGTCACTTAAGTATCGTGAAAGTGTAAAAAAACTACCGAGATATAAAGGCGTGGAAAAATACCACTCACGTTTCGGATAAGTGCCAAAAAACCACCGACAGCTAACTTCCGTTAGTTTCCTCGTTAAGTGTCACATCATTTAGGGTATTATAGCCATTTCGTTGCTTTAAGAATTAAAATGTCCACGTGTCATAGCACTATTTCTTTAAAGACTAAATTTGCAAAGTAATTTTTATCTTTTATCATCTTACTATCACCACACAACCAACACCACCACCCTCTACCGCCCACCACCTTCCTCTACCACCATCACCACCACACTCCTCCTTCCATTTCAACATTTGGATTCACATCCCCAAATTTAACTCCATTTTCAAACTGACTTTTCTTTTTCTTTCTTTAATGATCGAGTAGATTGTTTAGTTAATAAGCTGGATCAAAGACCTGAAAAGAATTGTTCCCTCGTGCTTAAAAATCCAGTTGATTGCAAATGACAATCTAGAAGGAGAAACCAAGTCAAATTTTTTACTAGAAAATGCATGTTCCTTTGCAAATAAGAATCTAGAGTGTTCATTATTCTGAACATTCCATGAATATCCCTGTCGTCCATCTCTTGTTTCCAACAATCCAGTTACTGTTTGAGGGCACACTGAACTATCACCATTTAAATCCATCATTCAATTCAGAATTCACAAACGCCTGTACATTATCTTCTTTATCCACATAGCTACTCTGATTATGATAATCAGTAAGCCACCAAGAGTTATAGCTATAGTCCTTAGAAGTATCAGCAAGATCCTTTGATTTAGGTAAATTTTTTGTTAATTCACTTGTAAAGTCTTTAACACAAGACCAGTAGCATCACGATCATTGACTATGAGGCTACCACAACTGATTACTGAAATCTAAACATAATCAATGATCATTCATATACTCAACCTCAGTATCTTCAAGTAACAACCATACCTAAGTGAAATATACCAAATCACCCACAACAATCATATGCTACATCGAAACAATCCGACAATACATCACTAATGTTTGTATCTCACGTGAAACTTCAGCTGGTATTGGCGTCTATATATCATCCCTATTCGCATTCTCACACACACATTTACGAATCAACATTCGAAGACATACCAGTAACATGGATATTAAAGTATCAGAAAGTCAAACTAAATTAGAGAGCAAGTAGACATGGATATTAAAGAAGAGCACATGACTACTGTCCTCTCCTGAATCGATCTCATTGTTAGTTCTGAATTCATTCACAATATCACGTGATTGCTTCTAGATTCAATCTATAGGATGTTTTTATATTAGTCTACAACCTTACTTCTCTACTATAATCTAAGGGTTTTGAAACAAGTATATAAATCCTTCAACCCCATCTCACTTTTATCAAACTTACTTCATATCTTCCTTCTTACTAATCTTTTTACGTGTCCCACAATCCTATAACCTTCTTATTTCAGATCAGTCTAAACAACGCTAAGTCCACAACTTTATACATTTCCAAATTAGCTAAATCCTAGGGAATAAAATCGGCCGTACACCAAGCGGTGAAAGACTATGTCAACAGCATGAACAACTGTGTACCAAGTTTGAACCAGTCGGTTCATGAACCTGGTCAGATGGCTCAGTTTAGGAGTCAGTGTAGTTTCGATTGGCACATGAGTAATGTCCAAACATGGGTTACTTCCAGTTTAATAAATCAAAACACTTGTGCAAAAGGATTTTCTTCTGATGGATCGATGGAAGGACCTATGAAGAATGTTGTGATTAGGAGGATGAATTATTTATCACAACTCACTAGCAATGCACTAGCGTTAGTTGATAGGTTTGTTGTAAGGCGTAGGGCTGGTACTCATGTTCCTTGAGTGTTTATTGTTGTTAGAACTGAAGTCTAAACTTTTTGGTTAGATAGTAGACATACTACATATATGAAATTATTTGCTTAGATCAATAATATTATAGTCATTTGTAGTTCTGCAATAGCTACAAAGGGTTACGTTACAGATTTATTAAGTTTTGTTTTGCTATGGGAATAATGTCACTATTTACAAGTGTTTCAAAGATTTTCATGCAAAATGCTAGCAGTAAGAATCAATGAATTTTCTAGTTCTTAAGTTCTGTTAGCCTTGTACAAATGTACCTGAAGTTCTATTAAATTTGTTATTTAAGTAAACCCATTAGATCTTGTGTTATAATAAAGTAGTAAGGTGTCGGTGGTGGTGGGCGGTAGAGGGTGGTGGTGTTGGTTGTGGGGTGGTAGAGGAGGGTGGTGGTGGTGGTGGTGATAAGAAGATGATAAAAGATAAAAATTACTTTACAAATTTAGTCCCTAAAGCAATAGTGCTATGACACGTGGACATTTTAATCCTTAAAGCAACGAAATGACTATAGTACCCTCAGTGATATGGCACTTAACGAGGAAACTAATGAAAACTAGCTCTTGGTGGCTTTTTTGCACTTATCTGTAACGTGGGTGGCATTTTTGCATGCCTTTATGTCTCGGTGGTTTTTTTGCACTTTCGCAATACTTGAGTGACTAAATTTGGAGTTTACCCTTATTTTCATGGATTCGTGTATGAAGGATTTCTAACACTTAACCCAAACTCTTGGGCCCACTTTTTCATACCAAACACATGTTTTGAACACAAACCCCAACCCCGTTAATGCAAACCCGTATACCAAACGAGACCTTTGATGCTTTAGGCAATCTCAACATATGATGATGTGAATGTAAAGAAAACCAGTTAAAGCAAAACTAGACAGTTACTTGAACGTTGTAGTGGCGGATAGATTGTAATTTAATTTATTTACGATCAAATGTAATATGAAAAATAGTTACGAAATCAACAACAAAATAAGTAGATTTTACGCACTTATATTTTAAAATAAAAATGTAACTGTGAAATGTGATATGGTATAGCATACACACAAATTTGGCAAAAATTAGCATACATACTTCTCTACTTATTAAATTATGGTTTCAACTATTACATTAATTAACGTGTAATTAGGATTATGTAATTTTGGAAATTTTGTACATTGTGTTATTTTGCAAATTACATAAAACTGTGATTTTTTTTTCTAAGTTGTATCAATTTTAAACGTACAAGCTTGATGATAAAGAGTATATATGTGCATGAACATATGGTTATCAGTGTTTTACGAATGAGAAATGATTGACATACTCATAAATTTGATTGGGGTACTCTATATAAACAGTTAAAGCAGTTTATATTTATAATACAATTATTTAATACACATTTTGGAGCGTCATAATTAAAAATAAGGGTGTGTAAATCACATCCTTTTACAAAGTAAAAGACTATGACTATGTTTGGTAAAAGTAGCTGTGAGTAGTAGTAATGAGCTGTGGCTCACTGTTTCTGCTCACAGCTTTATAAAGAACCATTAAAAAATGACTTTTCTAAAAAATAGCAAAGCTCACCGCTCTTTTCCCAAACGAACACTAAAAATCAAAAAGCTCATTTCTCACCGCTTATCACCCCAAAAAGCTCCAAAAAACTCATAGCCTATACCTATACGACTCTCAACATATCAAATTGTTTAATCGTGAATATACTACAAGAAAATAGACATTAATTGACCATGGTTTTTTAATGACAGAAAAAATGTCACATTTTTTAAAAAACTTTGGACAAAAGCTTAAAATTTTGATATTTAATAACACGTTTTAGAGAAAAATGTGTCACACAAGGCAAAGGATATATGTACTCACACTTTTTTGTGTCACTGTAAAGAAACTTTTATCTGATGGACTTTTTTTTTACACTTTTATAGTGTGGGAGAAGCAAACAAATTTTTTAATTAATAACTCTTTTTTTATACTTTTTTTTTACACTTTTTTACTTTTAATGATATATTTTTTGAATTTTTTGTGACACTTTTCTATGTGTCATTAGATGATAACTTTTGATAGTGATCATATGTAGTGATATATAATTATATATACTGATATTGTTAAGTTACTTTCTTATTATTCACGAGGAATAATTTATTAAGAAAAAAAATGTTCCTCATTAACCAAGTTTTTAGTTAGTTAACACCATTTTTATAGTACAACTTTCGAATATTTATAACTAAACTACGATTTTTTTTTTTTTTTTTTTTAATTATTTTTCTTAACATAACTAAACTACGAATTTAATAGCTATATATACAAGTTTTATTAAACGAGTTCAGCTGAATACTCTAGAAAAAGGTATTGCTTTGGCGACTTAAATTTGATTTTGTCACTTTTATGAAAAGATTCTGGTTGAATTTTTTAATTCACTCGTACATGTCATGACATGTTAGCTAATTAAGATATTAAAGACGACTTTTAAGAATAGTGAACTTTGACCCGTATTTTAAATGGCTAATTATTAGTTAATGTCTTGATGGCTAATTATTAGTAGTTTGGACGGAGTGAAACAAACAATTTGGGTGCATGTCAAATGGTGACGTAGTGCAGATGACGTTGTTAGCATTGAGTCGGTTTATGTCGACAGCACATCACTGCCAAATAGCCAACATGCAATTGTGCGACATAAATACATGACAGTATGACACTGATAGCCAACATGCAATTGTGGACGGCATGCTAGAAGATAATGAACTTGAGGCGAGTTTTGTTTTTCCCTGTTTTGCAATAGCCAACATGCAATTGTGGACGGCATGCTAGAAGATAATGAACTTGAGGCGAGTTTTGTTTTTCCCTGTTTTGCAATAGAGTAATATAAATGTGCCTAAACATTTGTTTCATAAATGAAAAGAGAATTGATTTTCACATTCAAAATTTTGATTTTGATTGGGACATTATTTAATGTCTAACATAGGTGTGCAATGTTTATAATATGCTCTATAAACTTGTATAATAAGTGTCCCAATTAAAATAAAGAGTATGCAAATCACCTCCTTAATAAAAAAAGGTTTACACAAACATGTCTTTCTTATTTTAGTGTGAAGAGAAAATATAATAATAAGAATGAAAAATATTTTTAGTGATACATTTCAAATGAAGAATGAAAATCTATGGAAGTTGCATTTTTTTTTATTGTAAATGCATCTGAAATATTAGGTTGTAGTTACTTTTAATTCTTTTCATTTTACGGTTTTTCCTCAGTTAATCTTAACTCTAGTGGCTAATTAATCTAGTACGGTAATACATTTAGGGGCCTTTTGGTTTGTTGCTAGAAATCACAATGAGTATCGAATTTGATATGAGGTAAAATAACAATAGATATAAAAATGTGTATCATTATGATTATTTATATTTGGATGACAAAATATTATATGAAAAAATGTATAGATATTTGAATTTTGTAGATGAAAAGAGAGAGACTCACGAAATGGACTTCATATATATCAAATTGGTGGGTAATAAATATGTAACTATGAGGGCATGTTTGGTACGGTGAAATTAAAATAAATGAAAGGAAGCACAGAAATCAAATTCACATAAATGAATTTCACAGAAATTCAGTAAAAATTCTTGTGTTTAGTAAAACCAGAGAATTGACTTAAGAAATCAGTAAAAATTATTATTATTATTATCATTATTATTGTTATTATTATTATTATTATTATTATTATTATTATTATTTATTTATTATTATTATTTTAATTATTTTATTATTTATTATTATTATTATTATTATTATTATTATTATTATTATTATTATTATTATTATTATTATTATTTTTCACTCAAAAATTGTTTTCCAATGTAGAGAATTGGTTTCCACTCATGAAGTTAAGGAATTCATTTCCTTAAATTTGTACATAAACTAAACACCTTAGGAATTGCAAATCTTCACTTTTTTATTTCACCGACTACCAAACAAGAGAAATGAAATCATTTTTATTTCTTGGGGCAATTACATATATATCCACTAAAACTTGCATATTTGCATATATACCCAAAACATGCTTAAACATCATTGTACATTGTGCATTAAAAACTTGTGTTTTGAGGAAATATGCAAATATTCATGTTTTAGTGGGTATATATGCAATTCCCCCTTATTTCTTTGTGCTCATTTCTCCAACCAAACATGCCCTGATATACTCATTTCATTCATTGGCTAACAAAACAAAACATTTAATGACTTTCAAAGTCATAGTCTCATTACATACACCTCAAACAAACAGGCCCTTAAATCACTTAATTAAGAGAGGGGTTTTATAATTTAAAAAAAAAATAATAAAAAAAAAAAGTTTAGCCCTACTTATTAAGTGGAAAAGAAGCATCAATTTTGAAAACAACAGTATGCATTTGACATAGTTAGAGAAGGAGGTATGATGGCACCGTTGGCGTTGCAAACCTGCTAGCCCAACAGTGAACGATGCACAGTTACCATTGTGGTGTCGTTCTTTCTTGCGCCAAAATCACCAGCCCACGCTGTTTTTCTTTTTTTCTTTTTTTTTCTCCAAAAATTCGAACGTTGAAGAGAATATGGACGTTTGGCAACGGTAACTATACCATTTGACACACATTTTTACCAAAAAAAAAAATTCACAAAAACCTTATAAATACATCCTTCTTATTTCATATTTCACACACACTTCCAATATATTTTCTTACATACTACTATCTACTTTTCTCATTTTTTTCAACCAAAATAAATCTCAACTTATCATAGATTAACAACATGTTAAACGACCCGTCGAACCAAATGATGGGCTCGTCTTAAAATTCGGCCAACAATTCGGCATGTACCGGATTTCTAAGAGTCAACGTTCGTCAAACTTGACCACTAGTTCCGGTTTAAACCCGGCAATGCTTCAATAAATGATACAATAATAATACAAGTTAGACCGCAAGGCAAAGATGGATGTTATCGAACGGAGTCACTCGCGAGAGTTACTTTATATGAATCTCAAAAAATTGCCAAGGAGATGCGAGTGCTACAAATGGATACAAGCAAGATGGATCCGATCGACGCAGTGATCGTCAAAGCGAAAAAACCACAAATCCGAGCAAAGTATCCGACCTAAGAGTATTAGGTTTTTATTTCTATGTTTATGTACTACAATATGTTTTTATTTCTATGTTTATGTGCTAGTTTTTTGTTTTTGTGTAATTTTTTAATGTAATGTGTGTTTTTGTTTTATTTAATGAAGTTTATTTTAGTTAACATTATGTATATTTTATTTCATGTAAATGAAAACAAAAATTATGTATATTTTATTTCATGTAAATGAAAAAAAAAATGGAGAATGGCATCACATTTCTGGTGCCAACGGTAACAGTACAAAATGTTCTGGTAATGATTTTATGGTGTTTTTCTGTGTTTTGTTGACATGACATTACTTTTGGAGAACGGCACCATATTTACGGCACCACGATACCCTATGCTCTTATTACAGGAAGCATTTAACAAAAAAAATTACTTATTTTTACAAAAAAATTAAATTAAAAAAAATGCAGAAAATCCATTAATGTACCTTATGCATCCACGATAACAAACCTAGCTCCGTCAATAAATCCAGTTGATATTAATTTATGACTGTACAATATCTTTCACTTTTTTGGAACTTTATCCCATTTTTCTTATAGGATTTTGAGTAAGTTGTAAAACTGATCATGCAAAAAAGTCAAAGCATAACTAATACTAGTTTGATTTTATTTTGCTATCGAGACGTGATCGATACTAATAATCTGCGATATAAGGCTACTCACAGTGGTGACCCATATTGCATCATCTTTCCGGCTGCCACATCAGCTTTCTCTCTCTTCAACCCATATTCATTTCTCTCATCACAGTGGCAACCCATATTGCATCATCATCAATTTTTTTTTTTTTTTTTTTTTTTTTTTTTTTTTTTTTTAACATGCATGCATGTAAATGTAATTTGTTTGCTCTATACGTGTATCAAATGCATGTGTGGTGACTATGAAAACTGCATCATCTTGAAACACAACAACGATCAAATGCAGCCACAAAGAGAATAAACAACTATCAACTGCATCATCTTGTTAATGAGAATTTGCATTTCCATTTCTTCGAAAGCAAACTTGGTGATCTTCAAGTTTCTACGCAATTTATTTGATGTTAACTTTTGTCATTAGCATTACTTGTTCTTGCCATAGCAGTAGTATTGCAACAAAACAGAGTCATTGATCCATAGTGCATGCTACCATCTGTGTGAATGAAAGGGAAAAAAAAAAATGGTAAAATTGTGTTTGAAAACAGAGTCATTGATCCATAGTGCATGCTACCATCTGTTTCTGGGATTCATGATTTCTACAATTTCATCAAGTAAGCTAGCTAACTTCCTCACCTTAATTCATTTGTTTATCTAGAGATTAAATAGCTAGATACGGGTGGATTTCTACAATTTCATCATGCAACATCCTACTCCTTGCAACTCTATTTATATGGTAGCAGAAACATCCTACTCCTTGCAACTCCATGATATTCTCAATAAGAAAGAAAGCTAGTAGCAGAAAGATCAAGCAGTGGCTCGTAAAAAATCAAGTATGTAAATTTGTTTTTTGTTTGTTTCAAGCGTGTTTTGGTTTTTGGTTCAAACGGTAAAAAGGAAATTAGAAGCTTTTCAAACAAATACTTCTTGTACAATATCGAGCGGATTGTCGACCCATATTGATTTTTTGTCCGGCGATCGATTTCATCACAGTGGGCACATCGATCGGTTAGATCGATCGATCGATCCTCGTGATCGATATTTTCCGACCCACTACCACCAGCCTAAATGATTCAGCCAAATTGGACAAGACACATGAACAAATTTTGCTGTTTGTAATTATAAGACCTACAAGACACGTCGAGATCATACAAATTTAAGATTAGTACATTATGTATTGTTTGAACCGAAACAACGACCCGCTTAACGACTTCTAAAAGATTACGAAATCTTTAAGCTCAACCAAAGCTTAAATCGATAATGAACACAACTATATATGTCAAAAAATTTAACACCCAGAAAAAATGCAAAAAATAGAAAATAAACTCTGGCAAAACCAAATGAAACCAACATTAAACTAAAATATAATAATAACAGAAATGCTTTAGGGTACGTTTAGTTGAGGGAAAACACCCTTATTTTCACAAAATGTTTTGTGAAAAACAAGGAAAACAGAGATCGCGTTCAAATTAGTGTTTTCCATTAAAATTCTCTACAAAATAGAAAACTCCTATTTTCAACTTTAATACACAAAACTAGAAAACATTTTTTTTTTGTTTTCCCATATTTTCTATTAAAATACCCAAAATCCGCTTTCGTCAGTTGTTTTACGTTTTTGACTGATTTTTTATGTTTTCGTCAATTTTTTTATATTTTCGTTAGATTTTTTACGTTTTCGTCCGATTTTTTACGTTTTCGTCCATTTTTTACGTCTTTCTCCGTTTTTTTTACGTTTTCGTCAGGTTTTTTACGTTTTTGTCCGATTTTTTTTCGTTTTCGTCCGTTTTTTTTACGTTTTCGTCAGATTTAATAAGATTTCGTCCGATTTTTTACGTTTTCGTCCGTTTTTTTTACGTTTTCGTAAGATTTTTTACGTTTACGTCCGATTTTTTACGTTTTCGTCCGTTTTTTTCTGTTTTGGCCAGATTTTTTATGTTTTTGTCAGATTTTTTACATTTTCGTCAGATTCTTTACATTTTCGTCTGATTTTTTAAGTTTTCGTCTGTTTTTTTACGTTTTCGTCAGATTTTTTACTTTTTTGTCAGACTTTTTGCGTTTTCGTCAGAGTTTTTACCTTTTCGTCCGTTTTTTTACGTTTTCATCAGATTTTTTAAATTTTCGTCCATTTTTTTACGTTTTCTTCAGATTTTTTACTTTTTTGTCAAACTTTTTACGTTATCGTCCATTTTTTTACGTTTTCATCAGATTTTTTACCTTTTCGTCAGACTTTTTACGTTTTTGTCAGATTTTTTACGTTTTCGTCCATTTTTTTATGTTTTCGTCAGACTTTTTACATTTTCGTCCGTTTTTTTTTTGTTTTCGTCAGATTTTTTACTTTTTCGTCAGACTTTTTACGTTATCGTCCGTTTTTTTACGTTTTCGTCAAATTTTTTATGTTTTCGTCAGATTTTTTACATTTTAATCTGATTTTTTACGTTTTCGTCTGTTTTTTACATTTTCGTCAGATTTTTTACTTTTTCGTTTGATTTTTTTTCGTATTTGTCAGATTTTTTATGTTTTCATCCGTTTTTTTACGCTTTCGTCAGATTTTTTACATTTTCGTCTGATTTTTTACGTTTTCGTCCATTTTTACGTTTTGTCAGGTTTTTTTTTTCGTTTTTGTCTTATTTTTTACGTTTTCGTCAGATTTTTTACGTTTTCGTCCATTTTTTACGTTTTTGTAAGATTTTTTATGTTATTATTTTTTTATTATTTTTACGTTTTCGCATAATTTTTTACATTTTTGTCCTTTTTCAACGTTTTCGTACGTTTTCCTACTTTGTCGTCCATTTTCGTTTTTTTACGTTTTCGTGGGGTGTTTTACATATTCATCCGTTATCGCTCGTTTTTTATATTTTCTTACGTTTTCGTCCGTTCTTTTATGTTTTTTTACGTTTTCGTCCATTTTTTGTGTTTACTTATGTTTATTTACATTTACGTTTATTTTTTTACGTTTTCGTTAGACGAAACCTAAAAAAATATAAATCATAGATGAAAACTTAAATGAAAGATGAAAACATAAAAATCAGACGAAGACAGATGTAAACATAAAAAAAATCGAAAGAAAACGTAAAAAATCGAAAGAAAATGTAAAAATCGGAAGAAATCATAAAAAATTAAAATATTAAAAAATGGACAAATGCATAAAAAAATCTGACAAAAACGTTAAAAAAAAATGGAAACATACAAATTCAAACAAAAAAGTAAAAAAACGGAGGAAAACGTAAGAAAATGGAGAAAACGTAAAAAATCTGACGAAAACATGTAAAGACGGATGTAAACATAAAAAATCAGACAAGAACGTAAAAAATCTGGCGAAATGGTGAAAAAAAACGGACGAAAACATAAAAAATCTGACGAAAATATAAAAAATCTGAAGAAAACGTAAAAAATCTGACGAAAATGTAAAAAATCTGACAAAAACGTAAAGAAACGGACGAAAACATAAAAAATCGGATGAAAACGTAAAAAACAGACGAAAACGTAAAGAGACTGAAGAAAATGTAAAATAAACTGACGAAACTGTAAAAAATATATCGAAAACGTAAAAAAACAGACAGAATGTAAAAAGACTGTCGAAAATGTGTTATAAACTGGCGAAACTGTAAAAAATCTAACGAAAACGTAAAAAAACAGACGAAAACCCAAAAAATCGGACGAAAACGTAAAAAAATGGACGAAAACGTAAAAAAGCTGTCGAAAATGTAAAAAAACGGATGAAAACGTCAAAAATCTGACGAAAACTTAAAAAATTAGACGAAAACGTAAAAAAACAGACGAAAACGTAAAAAAACAGACGAAAACGTAAAAAAACAAACAAAAACGTAAAATATCGGACGAAAACGTAAAAAAACAGACGAAAACGTTATTTGATACTATATTTTATTGTTTTAATTTCTTTATTTTCTCGTATTAGATTTTTTTAGTTATTTTATAATTTAGTTGATTAGTTTATAATTTTTGTTTTTGTGTTTTGAAGATGTTTTTTATAATATTACTAAGGTGAATAGTGAATTGAAATATAAAACAACAACACTTAAACATGTTTTCTAGTTTTGGAAAATGGAAAACACAAACACATGTTTTTCAAACTAAACGCGTTTTTTAAATTTTCCATTGTTTTGTGGAAATCAAAATCCCTTCCCTTTTTCTTCAAAACAAGAAATAGGAAATGAAAGAAAATGTTTTCCAACTAAACGCCACCTAAATATCCACGATCATTGGACTAATTTTAATTTAAATTTGGATTTAATGTAAGCTTTAAAATAAAATAAGAGAGAAAATATATAAGTAGTATAATATTATTATTTTAAACATATATAAAAAATAAATAATTAAATTTATTGTTATAAAATGAGTTGCAAATAAAAATAAGAGATGCAGAATAAATGAGGGCTCACTTTTTATAAGAAAATAAGAGATGCGTGAAAAATGCCACTCACGTTCCGGATAAGTGCCAAAAAACCACCGACAGCTAACTTCCGTTAGTTTCCTCGTTAAGTGCCATATCATTGAGGGTATTATAGCCATTTCGTTGCTTTAAGAATTAAAATGTCCACGTGTCATAGCACTATTGCTTTAAGGACTAAATTTGCAAAGTAATTTTTATCTTTTATCATCTTACTATCACCACCACCGTCTGCCACCACCACCAACACCCTCTATCACCACACAACCAACACCACCACCCTCTACCGCCCACCACCTTCCTCTACCACCATCACCACCACACTCCTCCTTTCATTTCAACATTTGGATTCACATCCCCAAATTTAACTCCATTTTCAAATTGACTTTTCTTTTTCTTTCTTTAATGATCGAGTCGATTGTTTAGTTAATAAGCTGGATCAAAGACCTGAAAAGAATTGTTCCTTCGTGCTTAAAAATCCAGTTGATTGCAAATGACAATCTAGAAGGAGAAACCAAGTCAATTTTTTGACTAGAAAATGCATGTTCCTTTGCAAATAAGAATCTAGAATGTTCATTATTCTGAACATTCCATGAAGATCCTTGTCGTCCATTGATGTGTGGGAATTGCACTAGGCTTTACCTCTCGAGGGATCTCGAGAAGCTTACAACCCCCACTAGGCAGTGTACCTGATCGTTGTAGTATAGTATAGTGACAAGTACCGGGGGATTTATCGTTCAACTCAGGAATAGTGTCGCTAGGATTAGAAAGCCTAAAAACTAGGTCTATGTAACACCCCGAAAATTTGATAAGCAGCGGAAGTCTAATCGGGGTCATTACAGTTTAGTACATAGTCATACTCATAAAAAACAATTCAAAAGATAGTCAATATCATTCTATGAAAACTCAAATATTCAGAGTTACAAACATTTTTCCAAAATGTTAATTGTTTAGCAAAAGAAGTGATGAGTTTGTAAAGAATGATATAATTATTGAAATCAAAAAGGAGGTCCTGTGCCCTTTGCCAGCTCCGTGCCGCCATGCTTGCTAATTTCCTGAGATAAACAAGCTTAAAAAGTCAACACAAAGGTTGAGTGAATTCATAGTAGTTTAAATAGTAATAGTGTGAACACAAGCCAAGATAGACAGGTCTTGACTAAACTGGTGTAATATTGCTCCTAAGCCTCACGAAACGCAAGCCTTAACATCGATTTGACATATCATAAAGATAATAACAATCATCTACACCACAGCGGATGTAAATGACAAGGGGCCTTCGGTGACAGGAAATGTGCCAAATTTCCATAATACCTCGAATATAGCACACCTCCTACCAAGTGATCACCTTGACAGAGGTGGGCTGCCATTCCAATAGATCTATCAACCATATTCGCGCTCACTCGCAAGTGATTAAGGTTCGTGATATGAGGGACTTGTAGCACAGGTGTCAACTTAGGCAATATCAGGTGATAACAGCATACAGAAAATACTTGTGTTCGATTTATAGCATGTATCTCCCCACGAGGTTTAAAAACAATTAAAAATGTGGGACCATGAACTCACCTGACAGGTGGTGTGAATCACAACGGTGCTTAAAAGTGATGGTGTACTGCTACGTCTAGCAATTAAATTCCTCCGACTTGCGACCTAAATAATACATAGTGATTGGTGTTTTAGATTCGTGTTGTAAATGACATGTGATATGTCACGTGTACTGTGATATCCGTTCGGGTGTCTTATTATATTCCAAAATAACTTCACGTATTTATTTGTAACGTGTCACGAACCGGTGTTCGATAAATATTAATAATATTGTTTAAAAATATTTATAATTAAATATTTTTAGTAAAGTTGTATATATATTTTAAAGTTACAAAAATATGTATACGTATTTATATAAAATCAAATTACATAAAATAATTTATTATAAAATAACTTTGTCATATTTAACTCTTAACCTTATTTAAGTTACACTTTTTACCCTTTGATCAAAATAATTACATTTTAGTCCTTTTTATAACTTTTGCACTTTTACACCTCGATCTTTGGAAAAATTACAATTCCTACCCTACGTTTTATTCAAAATTCGATAGTTTCTCATTATGTCCGAAAGTTTTGTGACGTTGTCACTTTTAGTCCTTTAACGAGATTTTTTGCAAAAATAGTCCTTGATTATTAAGTTTAAAAAAATAAATCCTTTGGTACAATGAAAGTAGTGATTTTAACCTACAAAAATTCCTTAAAACCTGTTTTTGTACCTCTCGCTATTTCCAAAATCTTAAACTGAAATTTCCCCTTTGGAAACCATATGGGCTCGTTAGCCCAACCTAAGCCCGTTCGACATTTCATTTTGTTTAAAAGGGTGCTCGACATAGGTTTGATTTAGGCTTAGTTTTTGTATAATAATGCTGCGTTCCTTATGCATGTTTCGTTAGTTTGGCTAAGCTTGGGTCAAAGAATTAGTGTGCCAAGAAATATATATACTTTGTACGTAGGAAAACAAGTATACGAGCCCTTTCTTCAAGGGTGTCGAGGTGCTAGTGTTACGTGTGATTTAAAGTCCAAGTGTTGTGCGACATGTGACCTTTGCTTAGGTGTTTTCATCGTGACAACGAAGAGTGTAGAGCGTGTAATGCATGAAACGAACAATATATGAATTGAAAAGGGAGATAATGACTTACAACACCAACTAGGGTGGTGAGGATGTCGTGTAAGCTACGAGAACTTTGTAAACGTGGTATCCCTTTGCTTCAATCGATCCTTTTCCTTCGAGAGTTACCCAACTCTTTTCCAAACCCAAAAACCTTACTCGTGCCCTAGATCCTCTCGACAGCAACCAAGGAAAGAAGTAGAGAGTTTTTGTGATTGAGAACTTGGTGAAACTTGAGAGTGTGAGTAAGTTAGCATTTAATGTGGCTTATATAATATGGATGGAGTGGTTCGAATGTTTCCTTGGGACACAACACCCTTCGAGCGGTCATTTCTTACTCGACAACATTGTCTAGCTCCCAAGGGCGTTGTCAAATCGGGTTGCAAAGGTTTGAAGGCTATAACCATATTAGACCATGTGTGTACTTTTAAGATCTTGTTTATTGTTTGTGTTAGTAGTTTAAGAAACATGTTATCCCTTGGTTAATAAGATCTCATGGGGTAAGGTGTTGGTATGGTGGTTAGTCAAGTATTATAGACTTTTATAGGTCAACTTTTGGCTAATCTCACACGCATGAAACAAGGTCAAAGGGAATGGTGTATTTGATGTTGAGAAGATAGGGAACCAGGAAAGAAAAACGTGTGTAAGTATTTGGGTGGCAAGGGGGTTGGCTTCTGTTTCGGGTGACATACTACGCAAAGAAAAGAAAACATAACAAGTCATATGGGCTTGTGGTAAACTTGGCCCAAACGAAACAAAGAAAAAACGTGTGGGCTTGTGAGAGCGTTTCGGCCCAAGTGACTCAAAGAAAGAAAAAATCCGTGTGGGCTTGTGGTCGGCCCAAATATGACGGGGTGTCGGTGATTCGTAAAATTGTGAATTTAATTTCGGTGTCGGTGTCGGTTTGTGAAAACCATAAATATATAAACGGTGTCGTCATACGTATATATACTCATATATACTTAGTAATAATAAATTTGTAATAATTAATATATACATATTGTTATATATATATATATATATATATATATATATATATATATATATATATATATATATATATATATATATATATATATATAATGTCTCGGTGTCCAAATAGGGTGTCGGGTCGCAAGTGGGAGTTATCGGTGTTAACCTCATTGGGTGACATCCAAGAGTGACAATTGGGTGACATCCAAGAGTGACAATCGGGTGATATCGGGTGACAAACATAATCGGGTGTCAACAAACGGTGTTTAAAACAATCGGGTGTCAAACAAATGATGTCTCATGTAAAAATTTCAAATTAGCCCGCAAAAATGGCTTAGTTTAGAATAGTGTCGATAATTAGCATTAATAAATGACCTGGGATTTTACGGTGTATTACAGTACCCACCCGTTAGATTGGATTCGTCCCGGAATCCAAAGTTGAATCGGTGCTCGGGGTTGTCTCATCCAATAGTTGTGGGTATTTGGCACGCATTTGATCCTCGCGCTCCCAGGTGAACTCGGGTCCTCTCTTAGAGTTCCATCTGACCTTAACAATGGGAATGCGACTATGCTTAAGTCGTTTGACCTCCCTATCCATAATCTCAACGGGTTCCTCAATAAAGTTCAACTTATCGTCGATTCTGATCTCTTTCAACGGAAACACAAGTGTTTCATCCGATAAACACTTTTTCAAATTTGACACGTGGAAGGTGTTGTGTACTCTACTGAGTTCCTCAGGTAGTTCAAGTTTGTATGCCACGGGACCAATCCTTTCAATGATCTCGAAGGGTCCAACGTATCTTCGGTTTAGCTTTCCACGTTTTCCAAACCTAATCATCCCTTTCCAAGGTGATACCTTAAGCATGACCTTATCTCCAACTTGAAACTCTATTGGTTTCCTTCGCACATCGGCATAACTCTTTTGCTGATCCCTAGCGGCTTGTAATCGTTGCCTAATCTTTACTATTTTCTCAGTGGTTTCAAGAATCAACTTGGGACCTGAGAGTTGTACATCTCCAATCTCAGCCTAACAAACTCGTGATCTACACTTTCTTCCATAAAGTGCTTCAAACGGTGCAGCCTTAATGCTAGCGTGATAACTGTTGTTATATGAGAATTCTGCTAACGGTAGGTGTTTATCCCAGCCTTTTCCAAAATCAATCACACATGCCCTAAGCATGTCCTCTAGGGTTTGTATAGTTCTTTCACTTTGACCATCAGTCTGTGGATGGTAAGCTGTACTCATATCTAACTTAGTTCCCAAGGCTTTCTGTAAAGATCGCCAAAAGTTAGACGTGAAACGGCTGTCTCGGTCGGAGATAATAGAAATTGGCACTCCATGCCGGGAAACTACCTCCTTAAGGTACAAACATGCAAGAACATCCATATCATCAGTCTCTTTGATTGGCAAGAAGTGCACTGACTTCGTGAGACGATCGACAATAACCCAAATAGTGTCCAACCCACTCGATGTCTTGGGTAATTTCGTAATGAAATCCATTGTAATCCTTTCCTATTTCCACATTGGTAGCTCGGGTTGAATCAAAAGACTGGATGGTTTTTGATGTTCAGCCTTTACTCTTGAGCAGGTCAAACACTTACCGACATACTCTGCAATGTCAGCTTTCATGTTTGGCCACCAATACAACTTCTTTAGATTGTGATACATCTTGTCCGAACCAGGATGAATGGAATATTTAGACTTATGAGACTCGTGCATGATGAGGTCTCGTATTCCTCCATACAATGGAATCCAACTTCTGTCCTTGAAACACAGCCTTCCATCTGGTTTCTTAACAAATCCATTCGTGCTTTCTGGCATGCCGTAAATCTTCTCGTGCGGTCTATTCTCTTCCTTAAGGGCCTCAGCTTGAACTTCAAGAATTTGAGACGGAAGTGGTGATCTAATTGTCATACCCAATGACCTAACTCTGAGGGGTCTAAGTCGTTCCTTTTAACTCAAGGCATCTGCTACAACGTTTGCCTTCCCCGGGTGATAACGAATCTCACAATCATAGTCACTTAGCAACTCTAGCCATCGACGTTGTCTCATGTTCAACTCCTTTTGATCTAAAATGTGCTGAAGACTCTTGTGATCGGTGAAAACCGTACACTTGGTTCCATATAGGTAGTGTCTCCAGATCTTAAGAGCGAATACTACCGCCCCTAATTCTAGATCATGAGTAGTGTAGTTCTCCTCGTGGGGTTTAAGTTTTCTAGAAGCGTAAGCGATTACTTTAAGTCTTTGCATCAATACGGCACCCAAACCTTGGATTGATGCGTCATAATATACCACGAAGTCCTCACTTCCTTCGGGTAATGCTAATATCGGTGCTTCACAAAGCTTCTGCTTCAAAAACTGAAATGCCGATTCTTGTTCTTCTCCCCATTCAAACTTCTTCTTCTTCTGTGTTAACACAGTCAAAGGTTTAGCAATCCTTGAAAAACCTTCAATAAACCTTCGATAATATCCGGCAAGACCTAAAAATTGGCGTATCTCGGTAGGACTCGTAGGTGACGCCCAATTTTTAACAGCTTCGATCTTGGCGGGATCAACATGAATACCCTTGCTGTCAATAACATGCCCAAGAAATTGTACTTTCTCAATCCAAAAGCCACACTTGGAAAATTTGGCGTATAATTTCTCTTCTCTGAGCAGTGTTAGTATAGCCTTCAAGTGTTCTGCGTGCTCTTCCTTGTTACATGAATAAATAAGGATATCATCGATGAATACGATCACAAACTTATCCAAATAGGGTTTGCACACTCGGTTCATTAAGTTCATAAATACAGCGGGTGCATTTGTTAGACCGAATGGCATTACTTGGAATTCGTAATGACCGTATCTTGTCCTGAAATCCGTCTTAGGGATGTCTTCTTCCCTAACTCTCGGTTGGTGATAACCCGATCTCAAATCAATCTTCGAGTGGACACTCGATCCTTGCAGTTGATCAAACAAATCGTCAATCCTTGGCAACGGATATCGATTCTTCACAGTAAGTTTGTTCAACTCACGATAATCGATACACATCCTGAAGGTTCCATCCTTCTTCTTTACAAACAACACCGGGGCTCCCCACGGTGACGAACTTGGACGAATAAATCCTTTGTCTGACAATTCCTGTAATTGCCCAGATAACTCCTTCATTTCCGACGGTGCTAGCCTATAGGGTGCTCGTGCTACGGGTGCTGCTCCTGGCATCAAGTCAATTTGAAATTCCACTTGACGAGTTGGCGGAAGGCCAGGCAAGTCCACGGGGAAAACTTCTGGAAAGTTCCTGACTACTGGCACATCCTCGAGTCGCTTCTCTTCCGACTTCTTCTCGGTGACTTGAGCCAAAAAGACTTGACATCCACGTTCGATGTACTTCACAACTTTGACGCAAGAAACGATGTTTAGACGTATTTTACTTCGCTCGCCACGAACAACCAGGGTTTCGTTATTCAGTGGGATGTGAACGACCTTTTCGTCACAAATGATCTTAGCGAGGTTCTCAGATAACCAATCCATTCCTACAACGACGTCAAAACTACCAAGTCTAATAGGCATAAGGTCAATGACAAATGGGGTGTCTAGTAGTCGTAGGGTGCAACCTTGGAGTATAGTGTTAGTGCTCACTAGCTTTCCATCGGCTAGTTCAATCTCGTATGTGGTGTCTAGTTTGGTCGGTGTAATATTAAGTAGGGGTGCAAGAGAAATAGATACGAAACTTTGATCGGCTCCGGAATCAAATAAAACTTTAACGAGGCGGTTGTTTAGAAAGAACGTACCCGTTACTACGTTCGGATCTTGCTGGACATTTCCATCTCCCAGCACGTATGCTCTCCCACGTGCATTATTATCCTTGTTTGGGCACTGACGCCTGTAGTGTCCTTTCTCTCCACAAGCATGGCATACCACAGCCACGGGTTGCGAGTTAGCTCATGTAGCCTTGCAATCTTGTGTCTTATGTCCAGTCCTTGAACATTTCCCACACTTAGTATAGCAGGGTCCATTGTGATGCATCTTACACTTGTCGCAGAATGGAAGAGGTCCAGCATACCTAGCATCCTTAACCGGTGCGGCGACATAAGCTCTGGCAGCTTCCTGTCATCGGTTCTGTTGATTGTGGTGGGTGTTTCTGTCATGGTGATAGTTACGGTTGGGGTTACGGTTGTTGTTGTTGCTGTTGTTGTGGTTGTTGTTGCTGTTGTTTGTCCTTCGATCATCAAACTTCCTTTTGTGATCGTTGTTCCCCTGAGCAGAGTTACGCTTAATCTCCCGGTCTAGCAGTCTTTGGGCAATAGTCATTGCTTCTTCTAAAGATTGAGGCTTCGACGAGGCGACTTTTCCCTTAATGCTTCTGGGTAATCCCTCAATGTACCTTTCCAACAACTTTTCCAAATCGGGAACCTTTGAAAGGCAACGTGTGGCAAGTTCCTGAAATCTCCTATCATAAGCCCTGAGATCATTTCCTTTCACAACCAACGTGTGAAACTCATCTTCTAACTTCTTGATCTCGCCTCTAGGGCAGAACTTCTTCAGCATCTTCTCCTTAAAGTCAGCCCAGGTAATCTGATAGGCCTCCTCTACACCTATCTTCTGAGCAGTTGCATTCCACCAAGACAACGCGTCTTCCAGCAGTGTTCCAGTAGCAAACGAGACTCTGCTCTCAGCGGCACAACCGCTCCTCACAAACACAGTCTCAGTTCACTCAAACCATCGAGCAAGCTCTGTTACTCCTTCTGTCCCTTTGAAGTGAGATGGTTTACAAGCTATGAAGTCCTTATATGTGCACTTCCGAGTTGCAGCGGACTCGCTCTCAGCAGTGGCTCGGTTATTGCTACTAGTCCGTGCCATTGCAGCAGCCTGCTCTTCTAAAGCTGCAGCAACACTGTCGGCAACCAACTTTCTGATAGCAGCCTGGGTCATAGCGGGTGACGAGGTAGCAGTAGCGGTTTTCCTTGGGGCCATAACTCTATAAAATCGCAAGTGCATAAGTACAAATCCCAAACATCAATAACAAGAGAACTAATGTAGCCAAACTCATAATAGTCGAGATCATCACAAAGTACATATCACAACCACAACATAAACCATCTCATTCATAAATAAACATCACGACATGTAACAACGCACATGGAAATTATAATGAATCTCAATATGGGAGCATAATAAAAGATCAGACAACTAGAACATCATAAATCAATATCAATACGTTACAATCATAACCAACATAGAGTTTTAATAATTTTGAATTCATTGTTACAAAACAATAAGATACAACATTATTAATGCCACAGGCGGCAAGTTAAGATGTCTCTGTAAGTAATGACATGTCATAGATCTATGAAGGTCCAGGTGCGCCTCCTGATCTCCTCTCCAGCTCTCTGATGATCCTGATCATCTCTAACATCTCCAAATCCCTGGATCTCTCACGGGCCTGAATCTCCTCAATAGTGGCTGAAAGTGTGTGGATGGTAGAACTAGATGCGGCTAACTCCTGTGTCTGATGCTCCATCATCTCCTGTGTGATGGCCGCAATCGCTCTCAAATCATCTATCGCATGCCTTTGGATCTCTAATCGATGACCCAACTCAGTGATGGTAGCCTGTGCCTCCTCGATCTCTGTCCCCATCATCTCAAATACCATCTCTAAAGCTGTCCTATGTACAACGAGGTTCTCGACCTCCTCCTGCATACACTCAATCCTCTCCAAGGATATATCCTCAATAACGCTCAACAGCTCATCAAGATGATCCTCATGTCTCACTAATCTAGCAGCCAAAAGAGGGATAGTATGGTGTATCGGCTCCCCAGTAACCGGTAACACCGCTGAAGAGCCATCTCCAAGCTCAGCAGCCCTAGGCGATCCCTCAACCAATCTCCATCTACGAATGTAGTATAACAAAAACGACCATCGACGAGCATCACCCAATCTATGAATGCCGGGTGAGGTGGGGGTCTCGGTAGGAGCAGGTGATGGTACAGGTGATGTAGTAGGTGATGGTATCGGTACGGTGGTAGTCTGAGAGTAGAAAACTGTAGGTGGTGGCATGGGTGGCAAAATCTCGGAGGTGTGGGGTGCGGTGTAAGTAGGTAGCATGTAAGGGTGTGGCTCAGGTGGGGGTGATACAGGTGATGGTGGAGGTGCTGGTGATGCCACAGGTGTCAGATCTGGCATAGAAACAGGTGGTAATACAGATATGGGTGATGATACAGGTGTAGGTACAGGTGGTGTAACAGTAGAAGCAGGCAAAATACAGACTCGTTTCCGAGCCGTGCATTTGCGGGTATAGTCTCCCTCATGATATCGAAACAACTCTCCGAAAGGCTCAGGCTCATAGGGCTCAATAATCCTCACTCGCTTGCACTGACGAATCGGTGCAGGCGGGGATGATGGTGGGATAGAAGCAGCAGTGTCAGAAATATCGGAGTCAGAAGACTCGTCATCAGCATCTGAACCGGTGTGGTGACTAGCAGGTGGTGTAGGACGATCATCAGCCGCAAGAAACTACTGAGACGTTAGGTACTGATCATAAAGGTACTGCCCCTGTGTCATAGGTCCACAGACAAGACGAAAAAGAGGCTGAATAGCAAAAGAATCAATGGGTGTAGAAGCAACCTCACCCTCCTCAAAGGGCTCAGTATCAGCAGAGGGGTCTCCAGATGGAACAGGAGATGGTATAGCAGGTGATACAGGTTGGGTGTCATGGTCAGAATCATGGGTGTCTCGGGTGTCATTGGTGTCATAGTTAGATAAGTCAATAGTAGGGTGAGTGGATGATACTGGCACGACGTCGTCACTGTCGGACAAAATAATAACTGGGGGCGACATGGTACTGTAATATCCCAAAAATAGCAGTAATATAAGTCATTTAGTCTACATAATGCTACATGCACAGTGATCATGGTGTCATAGTGAGCTAAATGCAATGGGTGCTAAAAATCAAACCTTAAAACATAACGTTGGCAAACGCTGGCACGGAGGGCACTTCGGTGATAAATAGTTTGTTTTAAAAATCCGGTGAGGTTGTAGTCCAATGTTTTGAAAAATCATTTGGTTCTCTATAACCATGGCTCTGATGCGAATCTGTAACACCCCGAAAATTTGATAAGCAGCGGAAGTCTAATCGGGGTCATTACAGTTTAGTACACAGTCATACTCATAGAAAACAATTCAAAAGATAGTCAATAACATTCCATGAAAACTCAAATATTCAGAGTTACAAACATTTTTCCAAAATGTTAATTGTTTAGCAAAAGAAGTGATGAGTTTGTAAAGAATGATATAATTATTGAAATCAAAAGGGAGGTCCTATGCCCTTTGCCAACTCCGTGCCGCCATGCTTGCTAATTTCCTGAGATAAACATGCTTAAAAAGTCAACACAAAGGTTAGTTTAAATAGTAATAGTGTGAACACAAGCCAAGCATTTGAAATAAACAAGCCAAGATAGACAGGTCTTGACTAAACTGGTGTAATATTGCTCCTAAGCCTCACGAAACGCAAGCCTTAACATCGATTTGACATATCATAAAGATAATAACAATCATCTACACCACAGCGGATGTAAATGACAAGGGGCCCTCGGTGACAGGAAATGTGTCAAATTTCCATAATACCTCGAATATAGCACACCTCCTGCCAAGTGATCACCTTGACAGAGGTGGGATGCCATTCCAATAGATCTATCAACTATATTCGCGCTCACTCGCAAGTGATTAAGGTTCGTGATATGAGGGACTTGTAGCACAGGTGTCAACTTAGGCAATATCAGGTGATAACAGCATACAGAAAATACTTGTCTTCGATTTATAGCATGTATCTCCCCACGAGGTTTAAAAACAATTAAAAATGTGGGACCATGAACTCACCTGACAGTGGTGTGAATCACAACGGTGCTAAAAAGTGATGGTGTACTGCTACGTTTAGCAATGAAATTCCTCCGACTTGCGACCTAAATAATGCATAGTGATTGGTGTTTTAGATTCGTGTTGTAAATGACATGTGATATGTCACGTGTACTGTGATATCCATTCGGGTGTCTTATTATATTCCAAAATAACTTCACGTATTTATTTGTAACGTGTCACGAACCGGTGTTCGATAAATATTAATAATATTGTTTAAAAATATTTATAATTAAATATTTTTAGTAAAGTTGTATATATATTTTAAAGTTACAAAAATATGTATACGTATTTATATAAAATCAAATTACATAAAATAATTTATTATAAAATAACTTTGTCATATTTAACCCTTAACTTTATTTAAGTTACACTTTTTACCCTTTGGTCAAAATAATTACATTTTAGTCCTTTTTATAACTTTTGCACTTTGGCGGACTGATTACCACAAAAAATTTTGAACTTTAGTGAAAAATTTTTGAAAATTTTGGTCAAAAACGGGGGTATACGATAGTAAAATGTGATAAAATTCGCTAGAATAGTGAAATACCCCCCCCACACTTAGCATGAATATTGTCCTCAATATTCAAAGTCTCGGCTATTATGCCGACTCTTTGAACGTAAAAAGACAACATTACCAGTTAAATGTGGAAATAGAATTTTGTTTTTCACTTTTGTAATCATAGCATGGGGGACTCCCCCACACTTAGGGTGAAAACCCTATATGAATGCTACTGTTTTTGTTTACCGAGTCGCTAGCTTGACTCGACCCCGAATTCATTTGTCCTTGGGGAAGCATGATGTGGAAGAAACAATCGCCATCGGACTTTCATTCAAGATGTTTGGACAAACATTTGAAGCACGTGAATGTTCCACTCCGATGAGATAAGTACCCGGCTTATAATAGTGGTAAATGAAAATGCCGGGATCAAAGATAGTATCTTCATTCCCGAAGGAATGAAGAACAGGAGAGGTCAAAACCATGATGAAAATCATGATATGATCTTCTTCCTCGAAGGCAGGCTCATTAGCCTGATTTTGGATTTCAAAGGTTAAGCTCGAAAACATCCCGGGAGGGTGGGTGGGAATTTGCAAATTCTCATGATTGAGTGCATCTCCCCCCGGGTCATCATACTCCGGAGGAGTCATGATATGAGTGAGTTCACAGGAGAACTCATCAAATGTGAATGAATCATATTCTGAATTGATGTGCGTGAGTTCACAAGAGAACTCATCGAAGGTAAATGATTCATAATCGGGGAGAGAATTATGAGAAGTGGTACTGCCACTAATCTTCTCTCCCATAGGATCAAAAGTAAAGGCTTCAAACTCCGGAATAGGATCATCGGAGAAAATGTCACTATCCTTTATGGGGATAGGAGATGAAATAGGTTTCTTTTTGAAAACCTCGATTTTAGAAATGAGGAGATTGACTTTCAATAATGTTGCACGAAGTGCTTCATCTTTGATTTCAGTGTCAATCTCATCATTCTCTTCTTCTAAGCTAACTAGCTGAAAAGGTAATTCTTCCACATAACTGATGTCTCCACAAGATAACGAATCGTCATCATTAGAATCGGAGAACATCTCAACATCATCATTCGGGAAGACAAGAGGAGGAGGGATATCACACATATGATCAAAAGTTCCCTGTGACTCTCCTGGGATTGGGACAAGGTTCTCAGCACTAGACTTTATTAATTCGTCCGATTCCTTATTAGGAACAGTGCTAAGATGCTCATCCCCCATGACTAGATAGTGAGTGTGAACTTCGGGTGTGATAACAGCAGACTGAGGGAGTTGAGAAGGACTAGCAGTCATGGTTTCTACAAGTTCCATGATTTCTACTGCTAGTGATTCAATCATATTCTTTTCTCCCTGTATTTCTACTGAAGTAGTTTCAACTGAAGTTGAATCAAGAGGTTTCTCAGATACCTTTGGGATTGGAACAAGGTCATCAATTTCCTCAAGAGGATTGATTTTGACTTCCTTGTCCCCCATTGGCAAGATATCTGAAGTTTCCTTAGGGTTTACCTCCTCAAATGGTTCATCCTCATCACTTTCATCCTCAAAATAAAATGAGTTAACAGGAGGCTTTTGTTTTCTAAGAATCAAATCCTTAAGACAGTTTATACTATCTTGAATGGTCTTGTTGACTTGAGTTTGATTCATAATCATTTTAGTAATCAATTCAGCTCTAGCTAACTCGTCCTGAGGCGGTGGTTGAGAGTTTGTGTATTGTGAGGGCTGGTTAAAACCAAATTCATGATTGTTACAAGGAACCTGTTCATAGACAAATTGATCCCTAATTTGACAATCAGAGCTATAGTGAGGGCCACCACAATACTCACAACAGAAAAACTGTTGAGTCTGGCTTGGTGCATTTTGATACGAAGCATTATTGAGATTTGGATAACATAGTTCTTGCTTGTATGAATGTGATGGGTAGCTGGAAAAATTTGAGGAGTTGTTGAATGAGTTCTGGTTAGGATCATAAGCAAATGAATTCCTCGAACCACAAAACAAACAACTCCCGTTTTGAATATCATTACCACATTGTATACATGTACACCAACGACATGGAAAACCGAAAAGCGGCTCACCACAACCTACACAAGGAACAAAAGCCAGAGGTGGGACAAGCGGTGTGCTCTGAGAGTTAGGAATTTCCACCACTTCCGTTATGGTCTCGGGTTTTTGAATGTGAAGATTAGGCAAGTCGTTATTTTCAGTCATAGCTCTAAGCTCTTGGTTTTTGCTTATAACCGTATATCGTGAAAGATTATGAGCAATTTTAAGCTTTTGGATAACCGTAGGTTGGACGTATTTAGCACTCCCATAGTCAGAGGAAAGTACAGGGTCCTTTGTCACCCCGGTTTCTCGTTCCATTTCCCTTATCGGAGAGGGAATAGGAATCGATGGTCCATCATAATCAACGCGACATCTTGATATCTTCGACAAGGCCATAAGTTTTTCAATGTTGCTCTCATAGGCCCTTTGTTCAAAGAAATCGTCATCGAGAGATGCCATTAATTACGGGACAAGTGAAAGAAGTTAGAATCAAAAGGATAGAGGGTAAAGGTGAATATTTTTGGTATTTTCGGGAAACATGCTTAGTGCACATGCAGTAAAAACAATTTTTCAAAACAAAATCGAGGCAAAACCACAGGGAACTTAAACCAATAATCAAAAGTGAATGGCTTCTTTGAAAAAGGTACACCACTCACAGGGATATAAAGGCAAGTTTTTATCTTAAGTTTGGGAACTTATTATGTCCACACCCCCAGTTGGTAGGTGTTCAGCCTTGGTTTGCGATGGTAAGATTTTATGTACTTATTAATTTGAAAAACTGCTTTAGGCTTATGGGTGTGTGTGCAGAAAACTTGGAAAATATTTTTGGAACTGATTCGTTAACCGAAATTGTTCTTTTAAGATTACTCGCAGGCTGGCGGGAGGAAGTAAATAGGTTTCCTCTTCAGTTCGCAATTTAATGTCAGAACTTACCTTAAACCAACTGTTTCAGGTTGTAATCTTAAAGAAAACGAAGTAATTTAACTTCACAGTTTGTTTTGTTGTTTTTGATTTTTTTGGTGTTTTTAACACTTTAGGAAAAGTGTTAATGAACTTTTTGATATGATTATATTTTTACAAAAACTTTTTACAAATTTGCGTGAAATTTGTACAGGGAGGGTTTTGAAAAACCACTAAACTTAAAACGATTTTGTAAAACATGCAACAACCTCCCCGACAACGGCGCCAAATTTTGATTGGGTCTAAACCGTCAGATATAATTGACCAATGTCAACTATTCAAAAACAGCTTATCCCAATACTCCGTGGATAGTATAGTGTGTCCCCGGGTCGTTATAGTCCCAGCGAGATTGAAATGGTGTCGTTTTGAAATCGTTTATGAGTGAGTGGCACTGAGGACAGTAGCCCAGATGATGTAGAATTGATTTTGCTACTGTTATTTTGGTATTTGTACACAGATATAATATTCACAAAAATCAGATATACAGGAATATGCACAAATTTACAATTAAGTTCACGTAACAGACTGGAAAATGGGATTTGGTAATTAACAAACTACAGGGGGTGCTTTTGAAACTTGAAATAAAAAAGAAATTTGAAAATGAAAAATGAAATTATTAAAGTGAATATTTTACTATTTAAATATTATTTAATTAATAAAACTAATTAAAATCTAATTTAAATCTAATTTAAATTAACTAATAATTATAAATATTACAAATTAAACTAAAAATTTGCAAAAACAATTTCTAAACTTAAATTAGAACTTGAAGAAAGTATAAAAAATAAAAATAAATATTTTTGTCTTTTTATGAGTTTTTTTTTATTAATTAGAAACTATTTAACTTAATTAAAATAATTAAACTAATTTTAAATTACAATTAATGCTAAATTAACTTAGAAAATTATAAGCAAATTTATAAAATTACTTAACCATCACAGAAATCCTACAAAATTATAAGAACTTCTAAAAATTATGTTTAAGATTAATCCACTAATTAATTACCTTTTAATTACTTTAAATCTAATTTAAACAATTAAAATAAGAAAAATGGAAAATGAACAGTAGAAATTAAAAATGTATTTTCTAAAAGTCTAATATATTATATAAGAGCTATAAAAAAATTTAAAAACTAGGTTATGCTTTATAAAAACTAAATATGCTATTTAAAACTTAATATTAATTAATAATTAAGAAAACTAATCTTAAATCTAATAAATACTAAATGACAACATAAAAATCTAGAAAAATTACTGAATTTACTTTAATATAAGAGGTAATTAATAAAAATATAAAAATACTAAGTACTTAATAAAAATCTAAATTGACTTTTCTTGGTTTTTTCTTTTACAAGCTTGTTTTATACCTAAAAACAAAGACTTTTTGTGAAAACAACTTTTTTGAAACTTGAAATAAGATGAGATTAAGCTAAAAAGTCCACACAGTTGACTTTGGTTGACCAAAGATGAAAATAAGCTCAAATTAGATCAAGTGTGACCCACAATGGTTGAATCTGGTCTAACTAAGTTACTTGAACATAATTAAGCTAGAAAAAAAACCACTTGGGACCACAGAATAAGCAAATGGATCAAATTAAGCACTTGGACACTTTGCAAATTAACTGAAAATGGGACAAGAACTAGGGCTATTTCTAAGTGGGGTCCACTGACCTTGGTGTCAAACTTTTGGTCAAACTCTCAAGCCTACCAGGAGGGGGGTTGGGAGGAACCAAGTTATGGCCTTGGGGACCACTGTGGTGGCCACAAACCACCACCAAAGTGGTGGTGGTGTGGTGGTGTAACTGCTGCACAAAGCAACAGCAAGCCCTGTAGCCCTCTTTGGAGGGTTGTGGGGCCCACAACAAAAATGGTAAAAATCAAGTAAAGCTTGAGTCCTAAAGCTAAGGTGGTAGACTACAATCCCTAAAAAGCTTAGGTCCTAAAACCTAGTACAAAATTCAGAATAATTCATGGGATTTTTGGGTTTTCAGCTAAAAGACCAATTTGACTTTTGGAGCAAAACATGGAACTTTGACCTTTTTAAGATTTGATTAATCCTAAATGACCTAAATTGCAATATTAAACTGTTTTATGACTAATACAAGCTAAATTAACAACTAGTTAAAGGTTTTAGGTGATCATGACTCTTAACCTCATGATAGTTAACAGTGATCAATGAGATCAAAGGTGAAATTGACTTTTTATCTAATACCCAGTGTTGCAAAAATCGGCCTACAAGGCCGATTAATCGGCGATTACAAGCTGAACGGCCTTGGACCTTGGAGCGAATTACAAGGTAATCGGCCTTGGACCTTGGAATCGGCGATTAATCGGCCAAAAATAGCTACACGGCCCTCGACCGCCTCGGGACCGATTCACGATCTTTGCAACATTGCTAATACCCTACTGATTTTATAGCTTAAATATTCTAGTATTATCTAATGTAACATGACTAATCCATTTTTTTGCAACTGAAAACCAAGGTAACTTAGGTAACACAGAAAATCCAAACACCCCTTTAAACTTATGATAACACTACTAACTTAGTTTCTAGGTGTCAATATCCTACAAATTTGATCAAACTCAGTCACCAAACATCAAGTGAGTTCAATTTAACTCTAACAAGATTCAAAATCTAAGATTCATGATTCAAAGGGAACATGCAGTAGCCAAACTCAGTTACAACAAACAAATTTCAAAATGATCAACAAGCTAAGAATATTACACAACACTAAGTTATGACTAATTCAACTAATGAAACAGTAAATGGCAATATCTATCAAACCTATACTAATTATACAGTAAGCTCATTCTTAAACTATCTAAATTGAATAAAAACTGAAAATTCAAATTGATAACTCACAAATTCAATTATTAGCTTCCTAAGAACCTCCTTAGGCTAGCCTATCTTTGAGATAGGCTCAATGCCACCACCACAGTACAACAAACCACCATGGACACCATGCTTCACAGGTTGACTTTTGTTGACCTTGATGCATAATATGAGCATTTGTTCACTTTGCTTCCTAATAAACTCACTAAAGCTATAATCAGCTGAAATGAGTTTATATGAACCTAGAAAAAGCTTATTGAAGCTTTGCTAAACTACTTACCATATTTTATATTTTTCAAAGGATTTTTCTTATTTAATTTTTTTTTTATTTATTTAGAAACAGATTACTGATTGCTTTAAGACCTAAAAAGTCATTTGTGGACTTGTTTTTGAGCAAATGAAAGAGTACCCTAACTGATTATACTACCCTTAAGCTAATTTTGGCATTAAATAAAAATTATGAGACTGCAAATTCTTATTGAGATAAACTTAAACTTTTATTGCTTTAAAACTTGAAGATTACAATAATTAAAGTGACAATTACAACTGCAACAACAAAATTACAATAATTCTATTTTTAACTAAACTACAACTAAACTAAAATTAACTAACTGCCTTCTCCATGTTGCTCCTTTCTTCTTCTTTATAGGCTTTCTGAGGTGTGTGGGACCCACTTGAGCTTTCCCACCAACTTGATTGACTTATAGACCCTTGTTGCTCACTTTCCATTTTTTTTTGCGGGAAATGGTGTAAAGAGCATATTGCTCTGATTTAGGCCCTAGGGGGGAGGGTGGGATGTGATTGGTGTTGGGAAGTGTAACTGGAGGGATAAGGGGTGTGGTGGCAGAACAAGTGGTGCAAGAGGGGGGGGGGGAAATACCAGGGATGATGGGTGGTATTGGTGAGCGGTTTTGGTTTTGGAGGTAAGGGAAGGTCAAACGGGGGTTTGACCCTGGTATATTAAAAACGGGGTGGGCTTTGGGGTTAAATAGGCTTGGGGGATGTTTGTTGGACCAGGCTGTGGTGTGGGTTGGGGTAATGGTTTAGTTTGGATTTGGCTTTGTAATACTAAGGATCCGTTTGGTTTTTGTAGTGAAATAACACAAGGACCAATTTTGTAATATTTGAAAATTGAGGGGCTGGTCATGAAATTTTCCCAAAGTCATCATATGGGTTGAATTGGTCAAGGATGAATAGTATGAGGACCTGTTTTGACTTTTTCCAATTTTTGAGCTTGCAGGGACCATTTCTGTCAATTCACCAAACTTTAGGGACCAATCTTGTAACTTTCCCAATTCTCACACCAAGGGACCATTTGTGAACATTTTAACTTTCCAAGGACCATGAAAGACTTTTTGACTTCAAAATATTTTGCTCAGGGGCCATATTTGCCAATTTTGAAACTTGAAGGACCAAATGTGTAATTTTTGCAAACTTGCCATCAAAGGACTTAATATGACTTTTTATGATTTCAAAAGGACATTTGATGACTTTTTATTGAAAATAAAGGCATAGGGACTAGTTTTGTCAATTTTTGAAAGTTGAGAGACTGAAACTGCCAATTTTGCAAACTTTGTACGTTTTTCATCTGTTTTTGGTATTTTTGCATTTGAAACATGTAAAACACTTCCCTGGGATAATTTCACTATTTTGGTTCAATATTGAGTGTTTTTAGATGTTCTGGCAGCTTAGAAAAGGTAAAAATGATGAGTATTTGCACACTCATCATGTGCACCCATGAAGGCCGAAATGCGCATGATCTTCGGAACCCCACTGATATAGCTTGCTTCGTCTGTCCACCATTCTTTGAAGCCTGGCAATGATTCATGTGCCCTCCGGACAATCTTGGTGATTTCCGTGGGGTCTCTACTCTCTAGTACATTTCTTTCGTAATGAAAACCGAGTTGAAAATTGCTCTCTTAAACTGTCCCAACTGTCTATACTACCCGGCTCCAGTCGTTCGAACCATCCTCCGGCTGCCCCATCCAAGGTTTGTTGGAACATGAGACACCAGGTTGGCATCGGCCACTGTCCTTGGTTGGCGGCCCCGGTGTGAGGTGATCATTCGGATCCGAAGACCCATCATAAAACTTCATATTCAAAGGCATCACATAGTTTTCTCCTGCAAATTCGACTATTTGACGGGTGAATGGAGATCTTAGCACTTCCTTAAAAGGTTTCTTCAGCTCCTCATCGGCTTCTGTCATTTTCCCTTTTCCCTTATCTTTGTCATTCTCGTCTCAGAAATCCAAACGTATAGGCTGAACTATCCTTCCTCCCTTCGCATTATGTTCCTTAATAAGCTCCGTTAAAGATGCCATCTGACTGAGGATCATCGCCTGGAGGTTTGACGAATCGTTCTCTGAATCATCGTGATGGTTCGTATTGTCGTTGTTATCCCCACTTCCTCCGACCTAGGGATCAGGCGTGTGAAAGGGGGGAAAAGGAGGTGGTCCTGACATTCGGATTCTTTAGGTAGAATGAATAACGGGTCCCACGGATGGCGCCAATTTGTTGAGGTAAAACCTTGCGAGTGGGCCCGCCGTTAGGTTTATCGCTCGATCTCTTAAAGTATCCTGCACAAGAGTAGCACACGTTAGGCTCGTCCTGGGTTTTATCCCAAGACCAACCTCCGGTGTGAGGATGAGTATGTGAAAAGATGAAGGGTTCGTAATAAATGCTAGTGAGGGTAGTGTGTGTTAGTTGAATCATAAATGAGGTGGGGGGGTATTATACTACCCACCTCATTACCTACTCTGTCTTGGGAAGTAGCAAGCCATACCTGATTGTTGAGTGTCAGAGCAAGTGGGCGACACGATCCCTAAAATCCTGGGATTGTGTTGTGACATTGGCTTACTCCCGTTGAGGCTTCTCTTCGGCAACGTTCCCTCCGGCTATGTATAAACAAGCCGAACGGTTCCTGGCCATTCGGCCACATACGCCAACAGTATCCGAAAACATGACTAGAGGTTAGTAGCCGAAAATATGACTATACAGTATCCGAAAACATGACTAGAGGTTGTACTATCTAAAAATTTGGATTAAATGGTACATGGCTACATGCCATTGCCAAAAAGCACATCCTTTCTTGCTATTTTTCAGATTGGTGACTGTCAACTATAAAGCTTCAACTTCACACATGTGTACACCTTTGTATGAATGTGTTTATTTTTATTGCATAATTTGATTGCTGCATGATAAACAATGTGTTGGGTTTAATGGTTAAAAGGTGTTTTAAAGGTCAAACGCCAAAATGTTTTAAAGAGTGTAAATGTGTTAAATTGTTTTAAGAGAATTTCATCAAAAGTAGTATGCATGGATTTACTAATTATGAAACACTTTTGTTTATAAGTTACCTATAAAACTTTAGTCGTGCTATCCAATTGAGAAGAGGTAATCCCGTTCACTTTTTGACATGACATACAACATGCTTAATTTCGGACAAGGATTGGGATTGTTGGGAGAGTGTACAGACCGCCTAGACATTCCATGGACTTCTGATTGGAGGACTAAAATGTACGAATAGTGAGACTACAGCTCGGGGAGAACATAGGACAATGTTCCGTGAACTTTATATACTAGGTCCTATAAAGATCTAAGAATTGTATAGTTGATACAATCGGTAATCGTTACCTACTAATTAATCTGCCACTGTCTTCATGTTCAATCGTCCGGTGACTATGTTAAGTTGGATCTCAGACTTTAAATAACTAAGTTTTGGTAAACGAGGGTAATTAATTTGTTTAAAGTAAGATATCAAAAATATTGAATGGACTTTATTGTTTTGTAGATGGTTGTGCCAAACCAAAACATGATTGCTCTAACTCTCCGTTCTCTAATTGAGAAGGAGAAACTCAGTGGTACCAGTTTTCTTGACTGGCACCGAAACTTGAGGATTATCCTCAAGTATGAAGGAAAGTTAACACTTATTGAAACACTCCTTCCCAACCCTCCTGGTGCTGATATGATGCTCATGCACATTAGGCTGAAGCTTATCAAACTTTATTTGGCGAGCAAGAAAAGATTGCTTTGCTAATGTTAGCAAGCATACACTCGAACTCAAAAGGAGATGGAGGATCGTATAGTCAATGACATGGTGAATAAGTTGAAAGGAATGTTTCAAACTCAAGCTAGTCAAGAGATATATGATAATTAGATGCAGCTAAATGCATGTAAGATAGAGGAGGGTCAATCGGTTAGCTCGCATGTTTTGAAGATGAAGAGCTATATCGATAAATTGGAATGTCTTGGACATCCTATGCCTCATGTTCTGGTGGTTAACACCATTCTGGGTTCATTGCCAAAGTCGTTCGACAACTTTGTCGTGAACATCAACATGCAATCAAGATTGAAAGAGAATAGCGATTATGTAACTCTAAGTATTAGATCTTTTTTTTTCCTCTGTATTGTCTTTCGAACCATTGTTTCTCTTTTGCAAACAAAGTTTTTAAATAGTCTTGTGTTGTTTATTTATCTACGGATAAACGTTTTTGTATCGAGGAAACGTAACATTATGTCGATGATATCATTGATTCGTCTTTAGGAAAGCGACTATAACAAACATATGAAAAGGCACATGTTATGCAACAATTTTATGCCTCGAATCTTGATGAATATTGCAAAAGTTTTAACCTTTCCATGTGGTGCGCGCCTATGTGTAAAGTATAACTTGCTTGTCAAGTGACATGCTCTAGATTTAGTAAACCTTGTTCTTTTTCATTATATTCTAACTCTTTTAACTTGTTGTCCATTTTAGAAAAAAGGCCGGGAGAAAAGGGAATATTTGAATATCAAGTTTATTAATGAGACAATAGATCGACAAGGCTACCATACAAGAGTAGTTAATAGGAAACTAAACTCGAAATAGTTCTAAAGTACAGTAACTAAGGAGGGTCCAAACTAAACTTATTCAAAGAAGTTAGGCAGATCAAGTTGATTTAATGGCCATGAACATATCCAAACAGTTCTCAGTTGCAAGTCCTCTATTCCAGAACTTGTCGTAGTATTCACCATATGTGAACGGTCTATAGACAGCGGGCTGATCTTCGGTTACCAATTCTGGGGCTGGACTAATCACAGCATCACGCGATGGGCAGTAAAACGTTGGTATAGATATTCGTTCTTTGTCACAATTCACCACAGCTCTATGCAAAATGCTCGTGTACTTGTCATTGCTTAGTACCTATATGCCAAAATATTAACAGTAAGTAAATAAACAGAAATTTATGCGACGTATATCCATGAGTAAGCAGACTCTTTCATCCGTTACAATTAGATTACTAAAATTTGAACAGAATCATTGAAATAGTTATATACCTGAATTTGATCACCAATATTGATAATAAACGTATTAGGAACTGGATCAACGGCTACCCATTTTCCATCTTTCAACACTTGTAAGCCGGGGACATCATCTTGGAGCAAAATAGTAATAAGATTAAGATCCGTATGACCCGGCAACCCGTATGTCAAATCAGGTTGCGGGCAAGTCGGATAATAGTTCAAAGCCATATGTTGCCCATGTTTCCCCAATTGTTTCCCAATATAATCCCTTTCGAGGCCTAAACTCTCTGAAATAGCCTCAACTAATTCCAATGCCAACCCTCTAACACTCGTACAATACTCCTTAACATGTGCCCTAAAGGAACTAGGGTTCGTGGGCCATTCGTGGACGTAGTCCTCAAGCGGGTAACAATGAAGCCTCAAAAAGTCCCTCCAGTTTGCGACTTTTTCTGTCCGAATATTAAAACTAGAGGAAAGTCTAGTAGTTTTACTCGGATCATCCGAGTATGACTTAAGTCTTTCTTCTTCGGGTAAGCTAAAGAAGTCTTTAGCTATTTGCATCATGTTGGTTATTGTGGATTCGGGCACGCTATGGTTTTTGACTTGGAAAAAGCCATATTCGCGACATGCATCACGAATTTGGTTGATGACATGGCATCGCTTTGGGCCGTTGAGGTCATGGAGGTCGATTATAGGGATGGTTTCATGGGACGATACGTGTTGGAGATTAGGACGTTCGGAGAGTGGACGGATGTAGTTTGATGGAACTTGGTTTATTTTATCGAATGTCACAAGGTCGCTAACTAGTAATCTTTTGCTGACCGCGGCCATTATTGAAATGATATTGTGTAGTATGAGAATACGGTAGGGTAAGGTAAGATACGATGTAAAATGAGAATGATGTTGTATATATAGCCATGGATATCAAGCTAGTAGTGTCCAATTTGTATACCTGTGGATCATTTGTGAATGACATCTAACATGACGTAATTTTAGGTGATATAAGCATGAGTATGTATGCAAACTATTAGGTAAAGGCAAACTCACTTGTAGGATGAAATATTTTACTTTAATTGCATGGCTCATAAATTTGTGGAAATTCCCATAAAATGTTGGGAAGTCAAGTGTAGTTTTTTTTTTTTTTTTTTTTTTTTTTTTTTTTTTTTTTTTTTTTTTTTAGTATATAATAATTCTTTCAATTATGAGGCAGAAAATAATACATGAAACAATATGATCTTTATTTTCTAAAGATATGTGATGAAGGAAATCATAATCTTTTACTACAAGTTATTGCGGTATCAGCTAAGTACGTAAGAGATGTGATTAACAAAATCATGATATTCATTCTTAAGATGATCTATGTCGTTGTTAGACTATCGGCTAACTAAGTTCTTCGCAGAAACTCCTCGTCCATAGGAGATCATGTGATATGATCTAACAAATCGCAATCTTTTCCTCTAATTAATTGTCCTATGTATGTGAAAAGGATTTTGATGTGTAAAACTGTAATTTATTTTTCTAGGTTTTATCAATTTTAAACGTACAAGCTTGATGATAAAGAGTACAATATATGTGCATAAACATATGCGTTACACGTTATGCGTGTCTTACGAAAGAGAAACTTATAAATTTGATTGAGACACTTAATGTACAAACAGTTAAAGCAATTATATCTATAGTACAACTATTTAATACACGTTTTAGAATGTCCTAATCAAATATAAGAGTATGCAAATCACATCCTTTTATAAAATAAAGACTATACCTGTACAAATCTCAATATATCAAATTGTTTAATCATGAGTATACTAAAAAAAAATAGACATTTATTGACCGAGTTTCTAATGACACCAAAAGTGTTTCTAATGACAAAAAAAAGTGTTATTAAATCTAACCTTTTAGTGACATTTTTTAAAAAAGTGTGGAAAAAAGCTTAAAATTTTGATATTTAATGACACGTTTTATAGAAAAATGTGTCACACGATGCAAAAAAAATTTGTACTAACACATTTTTGTGTTACTGTAAATAAACTTTTATTTACCGGACTTTACCTACACTTTTACAGTGTGGGAGAAGCAAACAATTTTTTAATGACTCTTGTTTTATACTTTTGTTGACACTTTCGTACTTTTAATGATATATTTTTTTAATTTTTTGTGACACTTTTTTATGTGTCATTAGATGATAACTTTTGGTAGTGATCATATGTGGTGATATATAATTATATATACTGATATTGTTAAGTTACTTTCTTATTATTCACGAGGAATAATTTATTAAGAAAAAAAATTGTACCTCGTTAACCAAGTTTTTAGTTAGTTAAACACCATTTTTATAGTACAACTATCGAATATTTATAAACAAACTACGATTTTTTTTTTTTTTTTTTTTTTAACATAACTAAACTACAAATTTAATAGTTATATATACAAGTTTTATTAAACGATTTCAGCTGAATACTCAAGAAAAAGATATTGCTTTGGCGACTTAAATTTGATTTTGTTCACTTTGATGAAAAGATTCTGGTTGAATTTTTTAATTCACTCGTACATGCCGTGACATGTTAGCTACGTTGCAGCGGGAATTTTCAAGAAATTTTTGTGATAATTATTTACGAACAATGTTTGAGCGGGGCTTCTCGTTGTGAGATCGAAGTATATTTTTTGCCGACACATGTTGTATATGTTCGGAACAAATGTTGTGTCAAGCTATATTTGTAGTTGTCGAACGACGTCCTTTCCGGAATAAATATTGTGTCGGTCACTAGTGTGTTGCGGCAGGGCTAATTTTGACCCCGATAGTTTTAAAAAAAAATTGAATAATTTTAAAGTTATTGAATTAGTTGAGCATACATTTTGAAAGTTTTTTTATTTAAAAATTATATATGTTTGTTGGTTGTCTTCGCTGTAGATATTTATTTCAATTGGCTGATTGGCCCTATAGTTACTGGACCCAGACAAAGTAATGGGCCGTAGAAAACCACTGCAGCCCAACTGGTCCAACCAATCAGCTTGCACCGTTTTGACGCAATTTATTATATGAGTTTTTCTTACTTGTGCCCTGTGAGCACAAGTTAAGCACACCAAAAGGACAGAGGGTCTCACAAAAAAGTACAAAAAAGCACAACAAAATTCATGGGTCCCTGAGTACTTTCTTGTACTTTTTCGTAAAATCCTTTGTCCTTTTAGTGTGTGCTTAACTTGTGCCCCTAAGGCACAAGTTAGAAAAACCCTTATTATATATAGTAATTAAGATATTAAAGACGACTTTTAAGAATAGTGAACTTTGACCCGTATTTTAAATGGCTAATTATTAGTAGTTTGGACGGAGTGAAACAAACAATTTGGGTGCATGTGAAATGGTGACGTAGTGCAGATGACGTTGTTAGCATTGAGTCGGTTTATGTCGACAGCACATCACACTATGCCAAATAGCCAACATGCAATTGTGCGACATAAATACATGACAGTATGACACTGATAGCCAACATGCAATTGTGGACGGCATGTGCTAAAAGATAATGAACTTGAGGCGAGTTTTGTTTTTTCCTGTTTTGCAATAGACTAATATAAATGTGCCTAAACTTTTGTTTCATAAATGAAAAGAGAATTGATTTTCACGCTCAAAATTTTGATTTTAATTGGGACATTATTTAATGTCTAACATAGGTGTGCAATGTTTATAATTTGCTCTATAAACTTGTATAATGGGTGTTCTAATTAAAATAAGGAGTGTGCAAATCACCCCTTTAATTAAAAAAGGTTTACACAAACCTGTCTTTCTTATTTTAGTGGGAAAAGAAAATATAATAAGAAAAATGAGAAATATTTTTAGTGATACATTTCAAATGAAGAAGAAGAAATCTATGGAAGTTGCATTTTTTATTGTAAATGCATCTGAAATATTAGGTTTTAGTTACTTTTAATTCTTTTCATTTTACGATTATTCCTCAGTTAATCTTAACTCTAGTGGCTAATCTAGTACGGTAATACATTTAGGGGCCTTTTGGTTTGTTGCTAGAAATCACAATAAGTATGGAATTTGTATGAGGTAGAATAACAATAGATATAAAAATGTGTATCGTTATGATTGTTTATATTTGGATGACAAAATATTATATGAAAAAAGGTATAGATATTTGAATTTTGTAGATGAAAAGAGAGGGACTCACGAAATAGATTTCATATGTATCAAATTGGTGGGTAATAAATATGAAACTATGAGGGCATGTTTGGTAGGGTGAAATTAAAAGAAATGAAATGAAGTGCAGAATCTAATTCACATAAATGAATTCCACATAAATTCAGTAAAAATTCTTGTGTTTAGTAAACCCGAGAATTGACTGAAGAAATTCAGTAAAAATTCTTGTGTTTAGTAAACCCGAGAATTGACTTAAGAAATCAGTAAAAATTATTATTATTGTTATTGTTATTGTTATTGTTATTGTTGTTGTTGTTGTTATTATTATTATTATTATTATTATTATTTATTATTATTATTATTTTATAATTTTATTATTATTATTATTATTATTATTATTATTTTATTTATTATTTATTATTTATTATTATTATTATTATTATTATTATTATTATTATTATTATTATTATTGTTATTTTATTATTATTTATTATTTTATTATTATTATTATTATTATTATTATTATTATTATTATTATTATTATTATTATTATTATTATTATTTTCTACTCAAAAATTGTGTTCCAATGTAGAGAATTGGTTTCCACTCATGAAGTTAAGGAATTCATTTCCTTAAATTTGTACATAAACTAAACACCTTAGGAATTGCAAATCTTCATTTTTTTTTTATTTCACCGACTTTCAAACAAAGGAAATGAATTCATTTTCATTTCTTTGAGCTCATTTCCCCCAACCAACACATGCCCTGATATACTCATTTTATTCATGGGCTCACAAAACAAAAATATTTAATGACTTTCAAAGTCATAGTCTCATTACATATACCCCAAACAAACGGGCCCTTAAATCACTTAAATCACTGGTGGTATCGGGATTTGATGAAGAAGATTATGGTGGTGTTAGATCAGAGATATGTTATGTAGAAGATCCGATTTTGTTGAGGATGATACGAAAGAGTATATTAGACTCCAAAGAGGGAGCAAACGATATCTTCAAAATTGCTAAAGCACGTGAGAGAAGAAGAAGGGATTTAGGAAACATAAAATTCATCAAGGATGAAGGAGGTCGTACCATCGTGAAAGAAGATGGTATTAGGAAGAGATGGGGAGAGTATTTCTCCTCCCTCTTTAACGAGGGGTACACGGAAGGAACGGGGGAAGGAGAAAGCCCTAGCCAACAATCGTTACCCGAATTCTACTACTCGAGGATCAGCCAAGAAGAAGTGAAGGTCGCTTTACAAAAGATGGGGAGAAACAAAGCTGTAGGCCCGGACCAAATAACCATAGAAGCTTGGAGGAGTCTAGGAGATGAGGGGATTATCTGGCTGACACGCCTCTTAAACAGGATCTTCTCTAGCGCAAAGATGCCAGATGAATGGAGACTCAGCGAAGTCATACCCATCTACAAGAACAAGGGAGACGCGCAAGTGTGTGGCAACTATAGAGGTATTAAGCTTCTTAGTCACACTATGAAACTCTGGGAGAGAGTTATTGAGAGGAGGTTAAGAAGGGAGACTAGGGTGTCAGAGAGCCAATTCGGATTTATGCCAGGGAGGTCCTCAGTCGAGGCTATCCACCTCCTCAGAAGTCTTATGGAGAAGTATAGAGAAAGACAGAGAGATTTACATATGGCTTTCCTTGACCTAGAAAAGGCATACGACAGTGTCCCACGAGAGTTGATTTGGAAGACTCTTATAGAAAAAGGGACACCAAGGAGATACTTAAAAGTCATTAGAGATATGTACAAGGGGGCGAAGACCCGCATACGGTGCACAGTGGGGTGCACTGAGTTTTTCCCGGTGGAAGTTGGTCTTCACCAAAGATCTGCCATTAGCCCTTACCTCTTCGCCTTGATTATCGACGAGTTATCCCGAGGGATCCAAGAGGGCATCCCTTGGAGCATGATATTCGCAGACGATATTGTGTTGGTTGCAGAATCGGCTGAAGGTTTAAACTACAGACTAGAGCATTGGCGAGAGACTTTAGAAGTTAATGGTCTTAGGGTTAGCAGAGAGAAGACTGAATATATGAGATGTGATTTCGGTGGAAACGAGATCGGCCACAACGATGAGGAAGTTCGTATCGGTGACCAGATTCTTCAACCTAAAGAGGCTTTTAGATATTTAGGTTCGATGTTTTACAAATCAGGAAAAATAGACGATGACGTTACCCACCGTATTAGAGCTGGTTGGGCGAAATGGAGAGCATCGTCGAGAGTGCTCTGTGATAAGAAAGTCCCCTCCAAGCTTAAGGGTAAATTTTATAAGGTGGCAATCAGACCTGCTATCTTGTACGGGTCTGAATGTTGGCCTATCACAAAAGCTCAAGCTAACAGAGTGGAAGTGGCAGAACTGAGAATGCTAAGGTGGACATGTGGTAAGACCATGCTTGACATGATCCCGAACGGAGTTTTCAGAGGAGCGCTTGATGTTGAATCTATAATCTCGAAGATGCGAGAAGGGAGGTTGAGGTGGTACGGTCATGTCAGGAGGAGGCCACAAACAGCGCCGGTAAGGAGAGTTGAAGCGCTGAGGGTCGACGGTTTGAGGAGGGGGGGAAGACCGAAGCTGAGGTGGGAAGATAGACTTAGGCTAGACATGAAGGAGCTTCTCTTGTCCGAGGACATGATCTCAGATAGGAATGCGTGGGGAGCTAGGATTAGATCTGGCGGGTAGTCTTGGGCGGGTGTTTAGGAGGTCGTCTTTGCGTGGGTCCTTTATCGCCTCTTTGTTGCCTTGCCCTTTGCCTTTTAGGTTTAGTTTGCTTTTGCTCCTTAGGTTTAGTTTGCCTTTGCTCCTTAGGTTTAGTGGTTCCTTAGCTCTTCCCTTTTAGGTTTTTGTAGGCTTGTGGCGCCCCCCTTTGCTTTGCCTTGGCTTTTGCCCCCTTTGCCTTGCCTGGTAGGTCTAGTTTGCCCTTGGCTCTTTAGGCTTAGTGGTTCCTTTGCTCTTCCCTTTTAGGTCTGTTGTAGGCTAGTGGCGTTTCTTTTCCCTTTGGTTTGCCTTAGCTTTTGCCCCGTGCGTCTTCCCTGCTTTGTTTTTGTGCTTTTCTTTTTGGGTTTGTCTTTTTTGGTTCTGTATCCTTGCTTTGTTTGCCGCTTTGTGTCTTGCTCTTTGTTTTTTTGTTTGGGTGCCCTGTTTTATTTGTTTGTCTTTTCCTTGATCCCTTGTTTGTTGGTTTCCTGCTTTCTACTTGGTTTGCATGGCTTTTCCCTTTCGTCTTTATTTATTTATTTATTTTTTTTATTTTATTTTTTTTTTCGGTGATCTATCACTCGCACTTGTGCACGTGCCGGAGGTCTCCTTGGAAGCAGTCTCTCTACTCCCGGGTTTTACCTGGGGTAAGGGTAGGATCTGTCTACATTTCTACCTCCCCCATACCTCGCTCTTGCGGGATTGGGTATGTTGTTGTTGTGTTAAACAAAAAAAAAAAAAAAAAAAAAAAAAAAAGAAAAAGAAAAAAATCAGCCCTACTTAAGTGGAAAAGAAGCATCAATTTTGAAAACAACAATATGCATTTGACATAGTTAGAGAAGGAGGTATGGTGGCGCCAGTTACCATTGTGGTGTCGTTTTTTCTTGCGCCAAAATCTCTAACCCACGTTTTTTTTTTTTTTTTTTTTTTTTTTTTTTTTTTCAAAAATTCGAACGTTGAAGAGTATATGGACGTTTGGCAACGGTAACTATACAGTTTGACACACATTTTTACCAAAAAAAAAATCACAAAAACATTATAAATACATCCTTCTTATTTCATATTTCACACACACTTCCAATATATTTTATTACAAATTACTATTTACTTTTCTCATTTTTTTCAACCAAAATAAATCCCAACTTATCATAGATTAACAACATGTTAAACAACCCGTCGAACCAAATGACGGGCTCGTCAATTCGGCATGTACCGGATTTCTAAGAGTCAACGTTAGTCAAACTTGACCACTAGTTCCGGTTCAAACCCGGCAATGCTTCAAGAAATGATACAATAATAATACAAGTTAGACCGCAAGGCAAAGATGGATGTTATCGAACGGAGTCACTCGCGAGAGTTACTTTATATGAATCTCAAAAAATTGCCAAGGAGATGCGAGTGCTACAAATGGATACAAGCAAGATGGATCCGATCGACGCAGTGATCGTCAAAGCTCAAAAACCACGAATCCGAGCAAAGTATCCGACCGAAGAATATTAGGTTTCTATTTCTATGTTTATGTACTATGTTTTTATTTCTATGTTTATGTACTAGTTTTTTGTTCTTGTGTAATTTTTTTAATGTAATGTTTTTTTTTTTTTTTTTTTTTTTTTTTTTTTTTTTTTTATTTATTTAATGAAGTTTATTTTAGTTAATATCATGTATATTTTATTTCATGTAAATGAAAAAAAAATGGAGAATGGCACCATATTTCTGGTGTCAACGGTAACGCCACAAAATGTTCTGCCAATGGGTTTTTGGTGTTCTTCTGTGTTTTGTTAACATGACATTACTTTTGGAGAACGGCACTATATTTACGGCACCACGATACCCTATGCTCTTATTACAGGAAGCATTTAACAAAAAAAATTACTTATTTTTACAAAAAATTGCTTATTTTTACAAAAAATAAAATAAAATTAAATTAAATTAAAATGCAGAAAATCCATTAGTGTACCTTATGCATCCACGATAACAAACCTAGCTCCGTCAATCAATCCGGTTGATATTAATTTATGACTGTACAATATCTTTCACTTTTTTGGAACTTTATCCCATTTTTCTTATAGGATTTTGAGTAAGTTGTAAAACTGATCATGCAAAAAAGTCAAAGCATAACTAATACTAGTTTGATTTTATTTTGCTATCGAGACGTGATCGATACTAATAATCTGCAATATAAATGATTCAGCCAAATTGGACAAGACACATGAACAAATTTTGCTGTTTGTAATTATAAGACCTACAAGACACGTCGAGATCATACAAATTTAATATTAGTACACTATATATTGTTTGAACCGAAACAATGACCCGCTTAACGACTTCTAAAAGATTACGAAATCTTTAAGCTCAACCAAAGCTTAAATCGATAATGAACACAACTATATATGTCAAAAAATTTAACACCCGGAAAAAATGCAAAAAATAGAAAATAAATTCTGGCTAAACCGAATGAAACCGACATTAAGCTAAAATATAATAATAACAGAAATGCTAAATATCCACGATCATTGGACTAATTTTAATTTAAATTTGGATTTAATGTAAGCTTTAAAAGAAAATAAAAGAGAGAAGATATATAAATAGTATAATATTATTATTTTAAACATATATAAAAAATAAATAATTAAATTTATTGTTTTAAAATGAGTTGCAAATAAAAATAAGAGATGGAGAATAAATGAGGGCTCACTTTTTATAAGAAAAGACAAAATGTGGCAGTAAAAAATTTGTGAACCTCTTTATTTTTAGGGTAAAATGCAAATTTAGTCACTTAAGTATCGTGAAAGTGTAAAAAAACTACCGAGATATAAAGGCGTGGAAAAATACCACTCACGTTTCGGATAAGTGCCAAAAAACCACCGACAGCTAACTTCCGTTAGTTTCCTCGTTAAGTGTCACATCATTTAGGGTATTATAGCCATTTCGTTGCTTTAAGAATTAAAATGTCCACGTGTCATAGCACTATTTCTTTAAAGACTAAATTTGCAAAGTAATTTTTATCTTTTATCATCTTACTATCACCACACAACCAACACCACCACCCTCTACCGCCCACCACCTTCCTCTACCACCATCACCACCACACTCCTCCTTCCATTTCAACATTTGGATTCACATCCCCAAATTTAACTCCATTTTCAAACTGACTTTTCTTTTTCTTTCTTTAATGATCGAGTAGATTGTTTAGTTAATAAGCTGGATCAAAGACCTGAAAAGAATTGTTCCCTCGTGCTTAAAAATCCAGTTGATTGCAAATGACAATCTAGAAGGAGAAACCAAGTCAAATTTTTTACTAGAAAATGCATGTTCCTTTGCAAATAAGAATCTAGAGTGTTCATTATTCTGAACATTCCATGAATATCCCTGTCGTCCATCTCTTGTTTCCAACAATCCAGTTACTGTTTGAGGGCACACTGAACTATCACCATTTAAATCCATCATTCAATTCAGAATTCACAAACGCCTGTACATTATCTTCTTTATCCACATAGCTACTCTGATTATGATAATCAGTAAGCCACCAAGAGTTATAGCTATAGTCCTTAGAAGTATCAGCAAGATCCTTTGATTTAGGTAAATTTTTTGTTAATTCACTTGTAAAGTCTTTAACACAAGACCAGTAGCATCACGATCATTGACTATGAGGCTACCACAACTGATTACTGAAATCTAAACATAATCAATGATCATTCATATACTCAACCTCAGTATCTTCAAGTAACAACCATACCTAAGTGAAATATACCAAATCACCCACAACAATCATATGCTACATCGAAACAATCCGACAATACATCACTAATGTTTGTATCTCACGTGAAACTTCAGCTGGTATTGGCGTCTATATATCATCCCTATTCGCATTCTCACACACACATTTACGAATCAACATTCGAAGACATACCAGTAACATGGATATTAAAGTATCAGAAAGTCAAACTAAATTAGAGAGCAAGTAGACATGGATATTAAAGAAGAGCACATGACTACTGTCCTCTCCTGAATCGATCTCATTGTTAGTTCTGAATTCATTCACAATATCACGTGATTGCTTCTAGATTCAATCTATAGGATGTTTTTATATTAGTCTACAACCTTACTTCTCTACTATAATCTAAGGGTTTTGAAACAAGTATATAAATCCTTCAACCCCATCTCACTTTTATCAAACTTACTTCATATCTTCCTTCTTACTAATCTTTTTACGTGTCCCACAATCCTATAACCTTCTTATTTCAGATCAGTCTAAACAACGCTAAGTCCACAACTTTATACATTTCCAAATTAGCTAAATCCTAGGGAATAAAATCGGCCGTACACCAAGCGGTGAAAGACTATGTCAACAGCATGAACAACTGTGTACCAAGTTTGAACCAGTCGGTTCATGAACCTGGTCAGATGGCTCAGTTTAGGAGTCAGTGTAGTTTCGATTGGCACATGAGTAATGTCCAAACATGGGTTACTTCCAGTTTAATAAATCAAAACACTTGTGCAAAAGGATTTTCTTCTGATGGATCGATGGAAGGACCTATGAAGAATGTTGTGATTAGGAGGATGAATTATTTATCACAACTCACTAGCAATGCACTAGCGTTAGTTGATAGGTTTGTTGTAAGGCGTAGGGCTGGTACTCATGTTCCTTGAGTGTTTATTGTTGTTAGAACTGAAGTCTAAACTTTTTGGTTAGATAGTAGACATACTACATATATGAAATTATTTGCTTAGATCAATAATATTATAGTCATTTGTAGTTCTGCAATAGCTACAAAGGGTTACGTTACAGATTTATTAAGTTTTGTTTTGCTATGGGAATAATGTCACTATTTACAAGTGTTTCAAAGATTTTCATGCAAAATGCTAGCAGTAAGAATCAATGAATTTTCTAGTTCTTAAGTTCTGTTAGCCTTGTACAAATGTACCTGAAGTTCTATTAAATTTGTTATTTAAGTAAACCCATTAGATCTTGTGTTATAATAAAGTAGTAAGGTGTCGGTGGTGGTGGGCGGTAGAGGGTGGTGGTGTTGGTTGTGGGGTGGTAGAGGAGGGTGGTGGTGGTGGTGGCAGAGGGTGGTGGTGATAAGAAGATGATAAAAGATAAAAATTACTTTACAAATTTAGTCCCTAAAGCAATAGTGCTATGACACGTGGACATTTTAATCCTTAAAGCAACGAAATGACTATAGTACCCTCAGTGATATGGCACTTAACGAGGAAACTAATGAAAACTAGCTCTTGGTGGCTTTTTTGCACTTATCTGTAACGTGGGTGGCATTTTTGCATGCCTTTATGTCTCGGTGGTTTTTTTGCACTTTCGCAATACTTGAGTGACTAAATTTGGAGTTTACCCTTATTTTCATGGATTCGTGTATGAAGGATTTCTAACACTTAACCCAAACTCTTGGGCCCACTTTTTCATACCAAACACATGTTTTGAACACAAACCCCAACCCCGTTAATGCAAACCCGTATACCAAACGAGACCTTTGATGCTTTAGGCAATCTCAACATATGATGATGTGAATGTAAAGAAAACCAGTTAAAGCAAAACTAGACAGTTACTTGAACGTTGTAGTGGCGGATAGATTGTAATTTAATTTATTTACGATCAAATGTAATATGAAAAATAGTTACGAAATCAACAACAAAATAAGTAGATTTTACGCACTTATATTTTAAAATAAAAATGTAACTGTGAAATGTGATATGGTATAGCATACACACAAATTTGGCAAAAATTAGCATACATACTTCTCTACTTATTAAATTATGGTTTCAACTATTACATTAATTAACGTGTAATTAGGATTATGTAATTTTGGAAATTTTGTACATTGTGTTATTTTGCAAATTACATAAAACTGTGATTTTTTTTTCTAAGTTGTATCAATTTTAAACGTACAAGCTTGATGATAAAGAGTATATATGTGCATGAACATATGGTTATCAGTGTTTTACGAATGAGAAATGATTGACATACTCATAAATTTGATTGGGGTACTCTATATAAATAGTTAAAGCAGTTTATATTTATAATACAATTATTTAATACACATTTTGGAGCGTCATAATTAAAAATAAGGGTGTGTAAATCACATCCTTTTACAAAGTAAAAGACTATGACTATGTTTGGTAAAAGTAGCTGTGAGTAGTAGTAATGAGCTGTGGCTCACTGTTTCTGCTCACAGCTTTATAAAGAACCATTAAAAAATGACTTTTCTAAAAAATAGCAAAGCTCACCGCTCTTTTCCCAAACGAACACTAAAAATCAAAAAGCTCATTTCTCACCGCTTATCACCCCAAAAAGCTCCAAAAAACTCATAGCCTATACCTATACGACTCTCAACATATCAAATTGTTTAATCGTGAATATACTACAAGAAAATAGACATTAATTGACCATGGTTTTTTAATGACAGAAAAAATGTCACATTTTTTAAAAAACTTTGGACAAAAGCTTAAAATTTTGATATTTAATAACACGTTTTAGAGAAAAATGTGTCACACAAGGCAAAGGATATATGTACTCACACTTTTTTGTGTCACTGTAAAGAAACTTTTATCTGATGGACTTTTTTTTTACACTTTTATAGTGTGGGAGAAGCAAACAAATTTTTTAATTAATAACTCTTTTTTTATACTTTTTTTTTACACTTTTTTACTTTTAATGATATATTTTTTGAATTTTTTGTGACACTTTTCTATGTGTCATTAGATGATAACTTTTGATAGTGATCATATGTAGTGATATATAATTATATATACTGATATTGTTAAGTTACTTTCTTATTATTCACGAGGAATAATTTATTAAGAAAAAAAATGTTCCTCATTAACCAAGTTTTTAGTTAGTTAACACCATTTTTATAGTACAACTTTCGAATATTTATAACTAAACTACGATTTTTTTTTTTTTTTTTTTTTAATTATTTTTCTTAACATAACTAAACTACGAATTTAATAGCTATATATACAAGTTTTATTAAACGAGTTCAGCTGAATACTCTAGAAAAAGGTATTGCTTTGGCGACTTAAATTTGATTTTGTCACTTTTATGAAAAGATTCTGGTTGAATTTTTTAATTCACTCGTACATGTCATGACATGTTAGCTAATTAAGATATTAAAGACGACTTTTAAGAATAGTGAACTTTGACCCGTATTTTAAATGGCTAATTATTAGTTAATGTCTTGATGGCTAATTATTAGTAGTTTGGACGGAGTGAAACAAACAATTTGGGTGCATGTCAAATGGTGACGTAGTGCAGATGACGTTGTTAGCATTGAGTCGGTTTATGTCGACAGCACATCACTGCCAAATAACCAACATGCAATTGTGCGACATAAATACATGACAGTATGACACTGATAGCCAACATGCAATTGTGGACGGCATGCTAGAAGATAATGAACTTGAGGCGAGTTTTGTTTTTCCCTGTTTTGCAATAGAGTAATATAAATGTGCCTAAACATTTGTTTCATAAATGAAAAGAGAATTGATTTTCACATTCAAAATTTTGATTTTGATTGGGACATTATTTAATGTCTAACATAGGTGTGCAATGTTTATAATATGCTCTATAAACTTGTATAATAAGTGTCCCAATTAAAATAAAGAGTATGCAAATCACCTCCTTAATAAAAAAAGGTTTACACAAACATGTCTTTCTTATTTTAGTGTGAAGAGAAAATATAATAATAAGAATGAAAAATATTTTTAGTGATACATTTCAAATGAAGAATGAAAATCTATGGAAGTTGCATTTTTTTTTATTGTAAATGCATCTGAAATATTAGGTTGTAGTTACTTTTAATTCTTTTCATTTTACGGTTTTTCCTCAGTTAATCTTAACTCTAGTGGCTAATTAATCTAGTACGGTAATACATTTAGGGGCCTTTTGGTTTGTTGCTAGAAATCACAATGAGTATCGAATTTGATATGAGGTAAAATAACAATAGATATAAAAATGTGTATCATTATGATTATTTATATTTGGATGACAAAATATTATATGAAAAAATGTATAGATATTTGAATTTTGTAGATGAAAAGAGAGAGACTCACGAAATGGACTTCATATATATCAAATTGGTGGGTAATAAATATGTAACTATGAGGGCATGTTTGGTACGGTGAAATTAAAATAAATGAAAGGAAGCACAGAAATCAAATTCACATAAATGAATTTCACAGAAATTCAGTAAAAATTCTTGTGTTTAGTAAAACCAGAGAATTGACTTAAGAAATCAGTAAAAATTATTATTATTATTATCATTATTATTGTTATTATTATTATTATTATTATTATTATTATTATTATTTATTTATTATTATTATTATTTTAATTATTTTATTATTTATTATTATTATTATTATTATTATTATTATTATTATTATTATTATTATTATTATTATTATTATTTTTCACTCAAAAATTGTTTTCCAATGTAGAGAATTGGTTTCCACTCATGAAGTTAAGGAATTCATTTCCTTAAATTTGTACATAAACTAAACACCTTAGGAATTGCAAATCTTCACTTTTTTATTTCACCGACTACCAAACAAGAGAAATGAAATCATTTTTATTTCTTGGGGCAATTACATATATATCCACTAAAACTTGCATATTTGCATATATACCCAAAACATGCTTAAACATCATTGTACATTGTGCATTAAAAACTTGTGTTTTGAGGAAATATGCAAATATTCATGTTTTAGTGGGTATATATGCAATTCCCCCTTATTTCTTTGTGCTCATTTCTCCAACCAAACATGCCCTGATATACTCATTTCATTCATTGGCTAACAAAACAAAACATTTAATGACTTTCAAAGTCATAGTCTCATTACATACACCTCAAACAAACAGGCCCTTAAATCACTTAATTAAGAGAGGGGTTTTATAATTTAAAAAAAAAATAATAAAAAAAAAAGTTTAGCCCTACTTATTAAGTGGAAAAGAAGCATCAATTTTGAAAACAACAGTATGCATTTGACATAGTTAGAGAAGGAGGTATGATGGCACCGTTGGCGTTGCAAACCTGCTAGCCCAACAGTGAACGATGCACAGTTACCATTGTGGTGTCGTTCTTTCTTGCGCCAAAATCACCAGCCCACGCTGTTTTTCTTTTTTTCTTTTTTTTTCTCCAAAAATTCGAACGTTGAAGAGAATATGGACGTTTGGCAACGGTAACTATACCATTTGACACACATTTTTACCAAAAAAAAAAATTCACAAAAACCTTATAAATACATCCTTCTTATTTCATATTTCACACACACTTCCAATATATTTTCTTACATACTACTATCTACTTTTCTCATTTTTTTCAACCAAAATAAATCTCAACTTATCATAGATTAACAACATGTTAAACGACCCGTCGAACCAAATGATGGGCTCGTCTTAAAATTCGGCCAACAATTCGGCATGTACCGGATTTCTAAGAGTCAACGTTCGTCAAACTTGACCACTAGTTCCGGTTTAAACCCGGCAATGCTTCAATAAATGATACAATAATAATACAAGTTAGACCGCAAGGCAAAGATGGATGTTATCGAACGGAGTCACTCGCGAGAGTTACTTTATATGAATCTCAAAAAATTGCCAAGGAGATGCGAGTGCTACAAATGGATACAAGCAAGATGGATCCGATCGACGCAGTGATCGTCAAAGCGAAAAAACCACAAATCCGAGCAAAGTATCCGACCTAAGAGTATTAGGTTTTTATTTCTATGTTTATGTACTACAATATGTTTTTATTTCTATGTTTATGTGCTAGTTTTTTGTTTTTGTGTAATTTTTTAATGTAATGTGTGTTTTTGTTTTATTTAATGAAGTTTATTTTAGTTAACATTATGTATATTTTATTTCATGTAAATGAAAACAAAAATTATGTATATTTTATTTCATGTAAATGAAAAAAAAAATGGAGAATGGCATCACATTTCTGGTGCCAACGGTAACAGTACAAAATGTTCTGGTAATGATTTTATGGTGTTTTTCTGTGTTTTGTTGACATGACATTACTTTTGGAGAACGGCACCATATTTACGGCACCACGATACCCTATGCTCTTATTACAGGAAGCATTTAACAAAAAAAATTACTTATTTTTACAAAAAAATTAAATTAAAAAAAAATGCAGAAAATCCATTAATGTACCTTATGCATCCACGATAACAAACCTAGCTCCGTCAATAAATCCAGTTGATATTAATTTATGACTGTACAATATCTTTCACTTTTTTGGAACTTTATCCCATTTTTCTTATAGGATTTTGAGTAAGTTGTAAAACTGATCATGCAAAAAAGTCAAAGCATAACTAATACTAGTTTGATTTTATTTTGCTATCGAGACGTGATCGATACTAATAATCTGCGATATAAGGCTACTCACAGTGGTGACCCATATTGCATCATCTTTCCGGCTGCCACATCAGCTTTCTCTCTCTTCAACCCATATTCATTTCTCTCATCACAGTGGCAACCCATATTGCATCATCATCAATTTTTTTTTTTTTTTTTTTTTTTTTTTTTTTTTTTTTAACATGCATGCATGTAAATGTAATTTGTTTGCTCTATACGTGTATCAAATGCATGTGTGGTGACTATGAAAACTGCATCATCTTGAAACACAACAACGATCAAATGCAGCCACAAAGAGAATAAACAACTATCAACTGCATCATCTTGTTAATGAGAATTTGCATTTCCATTTCTTCGAAAGCAAACTTGGTGATCTTCAAGTTTCTACGCAATTTATTTGATGTTAACTTTTGTCATTAGCATTACTTGTTCTTGCCATAGCAGTAGTATTGCAACAAAACAGAGTCATTGATCCATAGTGCATGCTACCATCTGTGTGAATGAAAGGGAAAAAAAAAAAATGGTAAAATTGTGTTTGAAAACAGAGTCATTGATCCATAGTGCATGCTACCATCTGTTTCTGGGATTCATGATTTCTACAATTTCATCAAGTAAGCTAGCTAACTTCCTCACCTTAATTCATTTGTTTATCTAGAGATTAAATAGCTAGATACGGGTGGATTTCTACAATTTCATCATGCAACATCCTACTCCTTGCAACTCTATTTATATGGTAGCAGAAACATCCTACTCCTTGCAACTCCATGATATTCTCAATAAGAAAGAAAGCTAGTAGCAGAAAGATCAAGCAGTGGCTCGTAAAAAATCAAGTATGTAAATTTGTTTTTTGTTTGTTTCAAGCGTGTTTTGGTTTTTGGTTCAAACGGTAAAAAGGAAATTAGAAGCTTTTCAAACAAATACTTCTTGTACAATATCGAGCGGATTGTCGACCCATATTGATTTTTTGTCCGGCGATCGATTTCATCACAGTGGGCACATCGATCGGTTAGATCGATCGATCGATCCTCGTGATCGATATTTTCCGACCCACTACCACCAGCCTAAATGATTCAGCCAAATTGGACAAGACACATGAACAAATTTTGCTGTTTGTAATTATAAGACCTACAAGACACGTCGAGATCATACAAATTTAAGATTAGTACATTATGTATTGTTTGAACCGAAACAACGACCCGCTTAACGACTTCTAAAAGATTACGAAATCTTTAAGCTCAACCAAAGCTTAAATCGATAATGAACACAACTATATATGTCAAAAAATTTAACACCCAGAAAAAATGCAAAAAATAGAAAATAAACTCTGGCTAAACCAAATGAAACCAACATTAAACTAAAATATAATAATAACAGAAATGCTTTAGGGTACGTTTAGTTGAGGGAAAACACCCTTATTTTCACAAAATGTTTTGTGAAAAACAAGGAAAACAGAGATCGCGTTCAAATTAGTGTTTTCCATTAAAATTCTCTACAAAATAGAAAACTCCTATTTCCAACTTTAATACACAAAACTAGAAAACATTTTTTTTTTGTTTTCCCATATTTTCTATTAAAATACCCAAAATCCGCTTTCGTCAGTTGTTTTACGTTTTTGACTGATTTTTTATGTTTTCGTCAATTTTTTTATATTTTCGTTAGATTTTTTACGTTTTCGTCCGATTTTTTACGTTTTCGTCCATTTTTTACGTCTTTCTCCGTTTTTTTACGTTTTCGTCAGGTTTTTTACGTTTTTGTCCGATTTTTTTTCGTTTTCGTCCGTTTTTTTACGTTTTCGTCAGATTTAATAAGATTTCGTCCGATTTTTTACGTTTTCGTCCGTTTTTTTTACGTTTTCGTAAGATTTTTTACGTTTACGTCCGATTTTTTACGTTTGCGCCCGATTTTTTACGTTTTCGTCCGTTTTTTTCTGTTTTGGCCAGATTTTTTATGTTTTTGTCAGATTTTTTACATTTTCGTCAGATTCTTTACATTTTCGTCTGATTTTTTAAGTTTTCGTCTGTTTTTTTACGTTTTCGTCAGATTTTTTACTTTTTTGTCAGACTTTTTGCGTTTTCGTCAGAGTTTTTACCTTTTCGTCCGTTTTTTTACGTTTTCATCAGATTTTTTAAATTTTCGTCCATTTTTTTACGTTTTCTTCAGATTTTTTACTTTTTTGTCAAACTTTTTACGTTATCGTCCATTTTTTTACGTTTTCATCAGATTTTTTACCTTTTCGTCAGACTTTTTACGTTTTTGTCAGATTTTTTACGTTTTCGTCCATTTTTTTACGTTTTCGTCAGACTTTTTACATTTTCGTCTGTTTTTTTTTGTTTTCGTCAGATTTTTTACTTTTTCGTCAGACTTTTTACGTTATCGTCCGTTTTTTTACGTTTTCGTCAAATTTTTTATGTTTTCGTCAGATTTTTTACATTTTAATCTGATTTTTTACGTTTTCGTCTGTTTTTTACATTTTCGTCAGATTTTTTACTTTTTCGTTTGATTTTTTTTCGTATTTGTCAGATTTTTTATGTTTTCATCCGTTTTTTTACGCTTTCGTCAGATTTTTTACATTTTCGTCTGATTTTTTACGTTTTCGTCCATTTTTACGTTTTGTCAGGTTTTTTTTTTCGTTTTTGTCTTATTTTTTACGTTTTCGTCAGATTTTTTACGTTTTCGTCCATTTTTTACGTTTTTGTAAGATTTTTTATGTTATTATTTTTTTATTATTTTTACGTTTTCGCATAATTTTTTACATTTTTGTCCTTTTTCAACGTTTTCGTACGTTTTCCTACTTTGTCGTCCATTTTTGTTTTTTTACGTTTTCGTGGGGTGTTTTACATATTCATCCGTTATCGCTCGTTTTTTATATTTTCTTACGTTTTCGTCCGTTCTTTTATGTTTTTTTACGTTTTCGTCCATTTTTTGTGTTTACTTATGTTTATTTACATTTACGTTTATTTTTTTACGTTTTCGTTAGACGAAACCTAAAAAAATATAAATCATAGATGAAAACTTAAATGAAAGATGAAAACATAAAAATCAGACGAAGACAGATGTAAACATAAAAAAAATCGAAAGAAAACGTAAAAAATCGAAAGAAAATGTAAAAAATCGGAAGAAATCATAAAAAATTAAAATATTAAAAAATGGACAAATGCATAAAAAAATCTGACAAAAACGTAAAAAAAAAATGGAAACATACAAATTCAAACAAAAAAGTAAAAAAACGGACGAAAACGTAAGAAAATGGAGAAAACGTAAAAAATCTGACGAAAACATGTAAAGACGGATGTAAACATAAAAAATCAGACAAGAACGTAAAAAATCTGGCGAAATGGTGAAAAAAACGGACGAAAACATAAAAAATCTGACGAAAATATAAAAAATCTGAAGAAAACGTAAAAAATCTGACGAAAATGTAAAAAATCTGACAAAAACGTAAAGAAACGGACGAAAACATAAAAAATCGGATGAAAACGTAAAAAACAGACGAAAACGTAAAGAGACTGAAGAAAATGTAAAATAAACTGACGAAACTGTAAAAAATATATCGAAAACGTAAAAAAACAGACAGAATGTAAAAAGACTGTCGAAAATGTGTTATAAACTGGCGAAACTGTAAAAAATCTAACGAAAACGTAAAAAAACAGACGAAAACCCAAAAAATCGGACGAAAACGTAAAAAAATGGACGAAAACATAAAAAAGCTGTCGAAAATGTAAAAAAACGGATGAAAACGTCAAAAATCTGACGAAAACTTAAAAAATTAGACGAAAACGTAAAAAAACAGACGAAAACGTAAAAAAACAGACGAAAACGTAAAAAAACAAACAAAAACGTAAAATATCGGACGAAAACGTAAAAAAACAGACGAAAACGTTATTTGATACTATATTTTATTGTTTTAATTTCTTTATTTTCTCGTATTAGATTTTTTTAGTTATTTTATAATTTAGTTGATTAGTTTATAATTTTTGTTTTTGTGTTTTGAAGATGTTTTTTATAATATTACTAAGGTGAATAGTGAATTGAAATATAAAACAACAACACTTAAACATGTTTTCTAGTTTTGGAAAATGGAAAACACAAACACATGTTTTTCAAACTAAACGCGTTTTTTAAATTTTCCATTGTTTTGTGGAAATCAAAATCCCTTCCCTTTTTCTTCAAAACAAGAAATAGGAAATGAAAGAAAATGTTTTCCAACTAAACGCCACCTAAATATCCACGATCATTGGACTAATTTTAATTTAAATTTGGATTTAATGTAAGCTTTAAAATAAAATAAGAGAGAAAATATATAAGTAGTATAATATTATTATTTTAAACATATATAAAAAATAAATAATTAAATTTATTGTTATAAAATGAGTTGCAAATAAAAATAAGAGATGCAGAATAAATGAGGGCTCACTTTTTATAAGAAAATAAGAGATGCGTGAAAAATGCCACTCACGTTCCGGATAAGTGCCAAAAAACCACCGACAGCTAACTTCCGTTAGTTTCCTCGTTAAGTGCCATATCATTGAGGGTATTATAGCCATTTCGTTGCTTTAAGAATTAAAATGTCCACGTGTCATAGCACTATTGCTTTAAGGACTAAATTTGCAAAGTAATTTTTATCTTTTATCATCTTACTATCACCACCACCGTCTGCCACCACCACCAACACCCTCTATCACCACACAACCAACACCACCACCCTCTACCGCCCACCACCTTCCTCTACCACCATCACCACCACACTCCTCCTTTCATTTCAACATTTGGATTCACATCCCCAAATTTAACTCCATTTTCAAATTGACTTTTCTTTTTCTTTCTTTAATGATCGAGTCGATTGTTTAGTTAATAAGCTGGATCAAAGACCTGAAAAGAATTGTTCCTTCGTGCTTAAAAATCCAGTTGATTGCAAATGACAATCTAGAAGGAGAAACCAAGTCAATTTTTTGACTAGAAAATGCATGTTCCTTTGCAAATAAGAATCTAGAATGTTCATTATTCTGAACATTCCATGAAGATCCTTGTCGTCCATTGATGTGTGGGAATTGCACTAGGCTTTACCTCTCGAGGGATCTCGAGAAGCTTACAACCCTCACTAGGCAGTGTACCTGATCGTTGTAGTATAGTATAGTGACAAGTACCGGGGGATTTATCGTTCAACTCAGGAATAGTGTCGCTAGGATTAGAAAGCCTAAAAACTAGGTCTATGTAACACCCCGAAAATTTGATAAGCAGCGGAAGTCTAATCGGGGTCATTACAGTTTAGTACATAGTCATACTCATAAAAAACAATTCAAAAGATAGTCAATATCATTCTATGAAAACTCAAATATTCAGAGTTACAAACATTTTTCAAAATGTTAATTGTTTAGCAAAAGAAGTGATGAGTTTGTAAAGAATGATATAATTATTGAAATCAAAAAGGAGGTCCTGTGCCCTTTGCCAGCTCCGTGCCGCCATGCTTGCTAATTTCCTGAGATAAACAAGCTTAAAAAGTCAACACAAAGGTTGAGTGAATTCATAGTAGTTTAAATAGTAATAGTGTGAACACAAGCCAAGATAGACAGGTCTTGACTAAACTGGTGTAATATTGCTCATAAGCCTCACGAAACGCAAGCCTTAACATCGATTTGACATATCATAAAGATAATAACAATCATCTACACCACAGCGGATGTAAATGACAAGGGGCCTTCGGTGACAGGAAATGTGCCAAATTTCCATAATACCTCGAATATAGCACACCTCCTACCAAGTGATCACCTTGACAGAGGTGGGCTGCCATTCCAATAGATCTATCAACCATATTCGCGCTCACTCGCAAGTGATTAAGGTTCGTGATATGAGGGACTTGTAGCACAGGTGTCAACTTAGGCAATATCAGGTGATAACAGCATACAGAAAATACTTGTGTTCGATTTATAGCATGTATCTCCCCACGAGGTTTAAAAACAATTAAAAATGTGGGACCATGAACTCACCTGACAGGTGGTGTGAATCACAACGGTGCTTAAAAGTGATGGTGTACTGCTACGTCTAGCAATTAAATTCCTCCGACTTGCGACCTAAATAATACATAGTGATTGGTGTTTTAGATTCGTGTTGTAAATGACATGTGATATGTCACGTGTACTGTGATATCCGTTCGGGTGTCTTATTATATTCCAAAATAACTTCACGTATTTATTTGTAACGTGTCACGAACCGGTGTTCGATAAATATTAATAATATTGTTTAAAAATATTTATAATTAAATATTTTTAGTAAAGTTGTATATATATTTTAAAGTTACAAAAATATGTATACGTATTTATATAAAATCAAATTACATAAAATAATTTATTATAAAATAACTTTGTCATATTTAACTCTTAACCTTATTTAAGTTACACTTTTTACCCTTTGATCAAAATAATTACATTTTAGTCCTTTTTATAACTTTTGCACTTTTACACCTCGATCTTTGGAAAAATTACAATTCCTACCCTACGTTTTATTCAAAATTCGATAGTTTCTCATTATGTCCGAAAGTTTTGTGACGTTGTCACTTTTAGTCCTTTAACGAGATTTTTTGCAAAAATAGTCCTTGATTATTAAGTTTAAAAAAATAAATCCTTTGGTACAATGAAAGTAGTGATTTTAACCTACAAAAATTCCTTAAAACCTGTTTTTGTACCTCTCGCTATTTCCAAAATCTTAAACTGAAATTTCCCCTTTGGAAACCATATGGGCTCGTTAGCCCAACCTAAGCCCATTCGACATTTCATTTTGTTTAAAAGGGTGCTCGACATAGGTTTGATTTAGGCTTAGTTTTTGTATAATAATGCTGCGTTCCTTATGCATGTTTCGTTAGTTTGGCTAAGCTTGGGTCAAAGAATTAGTGTGCCAAGAAATATATATACTTTGTACGTAGGAAAACAAGTATACGAGCCCTTTCTTCAAGGGTGTCGAGGTGCTAGTGTTACGTGTGATTTAAAGTCCAAGTGTTGTGCGACATGTGACCTTTGCTTAGGTGTTTTCATCGTGACAACGAAGAGTGTAGAGCGTGTAATGCATGAAACGAACAATATATGAATTGAAAAGGGAGATAATGACTTACAACACCAACTAGGGTGGTGAGGATGTCGTGTAAGCTACGAGAACTTTGTAAACGTGGTATCCCTTTGCTTCAATCGATCCTTTTCCTTCGAGAGTTACCCAACTCTTTTCCAAACCCAAAAACCTTACTCGTGCCCTAGATCCTCTCGACAGCAACCAAGGAAAGAAGTAGAGAGTTTTTGTGATTGAGAACTTGGTGAAACTTGAGAGTGTGAGTAAGTTAGCATTTAATGTGGCTTATATAATATGGATGGAGTGGTTCGAATGTTTCCTTGGGACACAACACCCTTCGAGCGGTCATTTCTTACTCGACAACATTGTCTAGCTCCCAAGGGCGTTGTCAAATCGGGTTGCAAAGGTTTGAAGGCTATAACCATATTAGACCATGTGTGTACTTTTAAGATCTTGTTTATTGTTTGTGTTAGTAGTTTAAGAAACATGTTATCCCTTGGTTAATAAGATCTCATGGGGTAAGGTGTTGGTATGGTGGTTAGTCAAGTATTATAGACTTTTATAGGTCAACTTTTGGCTAATCTCACACGCATGAAACAAGGTCAAAGGGAATGGTGTATTTGATGTTGAGAAGATAGGGAACCAGGAAAGAAAAACGTGTGTAAGTATTTGGGTGGCAAGGGGGTTGGCTTCTGTTTCGGGTGACATACTACGCAAAGAAAAGAAAACATAACAAGTCATATGGGCTTGTGGTAAACTTGGCCCAAACGAAACAAAGAAAAAACGTGTGGGCTTGTGAGAGCGTTTCGGCCCAAGTGACTCAAAGAAAGAAAAAATCCGTGTGGGCTTGTGGTCGGCCCAAATATGACGGGGTGTCGGTGATTCGTAAAATTGTGAATTTAATTTCGGTGTCGGTGTCGGTTTGTGAAAACCATAAATATATAAACGGTGTCGTCATACGTATATATACTCATATATACTTAGTAATAATAAATTTGTAATAATTAATATATACATATTGTTATATATATATATATATATATATATATATATATATATATATATATATATATATATATATATATATATATATATATATATATATATATATATATATATATATATATATATATATATATATATAATGTCTCGGTGTCCAAATAGGGTGTCGGGTCGCAAGTGGGAGTTATCGGTGTTAACCTCATTGGGTGACATCCAAGAGTGACAATTGGGTGACATCCAAGAGTGACAATCGGGTGATATCGGGTGACAAACATAATCGGGTGTCAACAAACGGTGTTTAAAACAATCGGGTGTCAAACAAATGATGTCTCATGTAAAAATTTCAAATTAGCCCGCAAAAATGGCTTAGTTTAGAATAGTGTCGATAATTAGCATTAATAAATGACCTGGGATTTTACGGTGTATTACAGTACCCACCCGTTAGATTGGATTCGTCCCGGAATCCAAAGTTGAATCGGTGCTCGGGGTTGTCTCATCCAATAGTTGTGGGTATTTGGCACGCATTTGATCCTCGCGCTCCCAGGTGAACTCGGGTCCTCTCTTAGAGTTCCATCTGACCTTAACAATGGGAATGCGACTATGCTTAAGTCGTTTGACCTCCCTATCCATAATCTCAACGGGTTCCTCAATAAAGTTCAACTTATCGTCGATTCTGATCTCTTTCAACGGAAACACAAGTGTTTCATCCGATAAACACTTTTTCAAATTTGACACGTGGAAGGTGTTGTGTACTCTACTGAGTTCCTCAGGTAGTTCAAGTTTGTATGCCACGGGACCAATCCTTTCAATGATCTCGAAGGGTCCAACGTATCTTCGGTTTAGCTTTCCACGTTTTCCAAACCTAATCATCCCTTTCCAAGGTGATACCTTAAGCATGACCTTATCTCCAACTTGAAACTCTATTGGTTTCCTTCGCACATCGGCATAACTCTTTTGCTGATCCCTAGCGGCTTGTAATCGTTGCCTAATCTTTACTATTTTCTCAGTGGTTTCAAGAATCAACTTGGGACCTGAGAGTTGTACATCTCCAATCTCAGCCTAACAAACTCGTGATCTACACTTTCTTCCATAAAGTGCTTCAAACGGTGCAGCCTTAATGCTAGCGTGATAACTGTTGTTATATGAGAATTCTGCTAACGGTAGGTGTTTATCCCAGCCTTTTCCAAAATCAATCACACATGCCCTAAGCATGTCCTCTAGGGTTTGTATAGTTCTTTCACTTTGACCATCAGTCTGTGGATGGTAAGCTGTACTCATATCTAACTTAGTTCCCAAGGCTTTCTGTAAAGATCGCCAAAAGTTAGACGTGAAACGGCTGTCTCGGTCGGAGATAATAGAAATTGGCACTCCATGCCGGGAAACTACCTCCTTAAGGTACAAACATGCAAGAACATCCATATCATCAGTCTCTTTGATTGGCAAGAAGTGCACTGACTTCGTGAGACGATCGACAATAACCCAAATAGTGTCCAACCCACTCGATGTCTTGGGTAATTTCGTAATGAAATCCATTGTAATCCTTTCCTATTTCCACATTGGTAGCTCGGGTTGAATCAAAAGACTGGATGGTTTTTGATGTTCAGCCTTTACTCTTGAGCAGGTCAAACACTTACCGACATACTCTGCAATGTCAGCTTTCATGTTTGGCCACCAATACAACTTCTTTAGATTGTGATACATCTTGTCCGAACCAGGATGAATGGAATATTTAGACTTATGAGACTCGTGCATGATGAGGTCTCGTATTCCTCCATACAATGGAATCCAACTTCTGTCCTTGAAACACAGCCTTCCATCTGGTTTCTTAACAAATCCATTCGTGCTTTCTGGCATGCCGTAAATCTTTTCGTGCGGTCTATTCTCTTCCTTAAGGGCCTCAGCTTGAACTTCAAGAATTTGAGACGGAAGTGGTGATCTAATTGTCATACCCAATGACCTAACTCTGAGGGGTCTAAGTCGTTCCTTTTAACTCAAGGCATCTGCTACAACGTTTGCCTTCCCCGGGTGATAACGAATCTCACAATCATAGTCACTTAGCAACTCTAGCCATCGACGTTGTCTCATGTTCAACTCCTTTTGATCTAAAATGTGCTGAAGACTCTTGTGATCGGTGAAAACCGTACACTTGGTTCCATATAGGTAGTGTCTCCAGATCTTAAGAGCGAATACTACCGCCCCTAATTCTAGATCATGAGTAGTGTAGTTCTCCTCGTGGGGTTTAAGTTTTCTAGAAGCGTAAGCGATTACTTTAAGTCTTTGCATCAATACGGCACCCAAACCTTGGATTGATGCGTCATAATATACCACGAAGTCCTCACTTCCTTCGGGTAATGCTAATATCGGTGCTTCACAAAGCTTCTGCTTCAAAAACTGAAATGCCGATTCTTGTTCTTCTCCCCATTCAAACTTCTTCTTCTTCTGTGTTAACACAGTCAAAGGTTTAGCAATCCTTGAAAAACCTTCAATAAACCTTCGATAATATCCGGCAAGACCTAAAAATTGGCGTATCTCGGTAGGACTCGTAGGTGACGCCCAATTTTTAACAGCTTCGATCTTGGCGGGATCAACATGAATACCCTTGCTGTCAATAACATGCCCAAGAAATTGTACTTTCTCAATCCAAAAGCCACACTTGGAAAATTTGGCGTATAATTTCTCTTCTCTGAGCAGTGTTAGTATAGCCTTCAAGTGTTCTGCGTGCTCTTCCTTGTTACATGAATAAATAAGGATATCATCGATGAATACGATCACAAACTTATCCAAATAGGGTTTGCACACTCGGTTCATTAAGTTCATAAATACAGCGGGTGCATTTGTTAGACCGAATGGCATTACTTGGAATTCGTAATGACCGTATCTTGTCCTGAAATCCGTCTTAGGGATGTCTTCTTCCCTAACTCTCGGTTGGTGATAACCCGATCTCAAATCAATCTTCGAGTGGACACTCGATCCTTGCAGTTGATCAAACAAATCGTCAATCCTTGGCAACGGATATCGATTCTTCACAGTAAGTTTGTTCAACTCACGATAATCGATACACATCCTGAAGGTTCCATCCTTCTTCTTTACAAACAACACCGGGGCTCCCCACGGTGACGAACTTGGACGAATAAATCCTTTGTCTGACAATTCCTGTAATTGCCCAGATAACTCCTTCATTTCCGACGGTGCTAGCCTATAGGGTGCTCGTGCTACGGGTGCTGCTCCTGGCATCAAGTCAATTTGAAATTCCACTTGACGAGTTGGCGGAAGGCCAGGCAAGTCCACGGGGAAAACTTCTGGAAAGTTCCTGACTACTGGCACATCCTCGAGTCGCTTCTCTTCCGACTTCTTCTCGGTGACTTGAGCCAAAAAGACTTGACATCCACGTTCGATGTACTTCACAACTTTGACGCAAGAAACGATGTTTAGACGTATTTTACTTCGCTCGCCACGAACAACCAGGGTTTCGTTATTCAGTGGGATGTGAACGACCTTTTCGTCACAAATGATCTTAGCGAGGTTCTCAGATAACCAATCCATTCCTACAACGACGTCAAAACTACCAAGTCTAATAGGCATAAGGTCAATGACAAATGGGGTGTCTAGTAGTCGTAGGGTGCAACCTTGGAGTATAGTGTTAGTGCTCACTAGCTTTCCATCGGCTAGTTCAATCTCGTATGTGGTGTCTAGTTTGGTCGGTGTAATATTAAGTAGGGGTGCAAGAGAAATAGATACGAAACTTTGATCGGCTCCGGAATCAAATAAAACTTTAACGAGGCGGTTGTTTAGAAAGAACGTACCCGTTACTACGTTCGGATCTTGCTGGACATTTCCATCTCCCAGCACGTATGCTCTCCCACGTGCATTATTATCCTTGTTTGGGCACTGACGCCTGTAGTGTCCTTTCTCTCCACAAGCATGGCATACCACAGCCACGGGTTGCGAGTTAGCTCATGTAGCCTTGCAATCTTGTGTCTTATGTCCAGTCCTTGAACATTTCCCACACTTAGTATAGCAGGGTCCATTGTGATGCATCTTACACTTGTCGCAGAATGGAAGAGGTCCAGCATACCTAGCATCCTTAACCGGTGCGGCGACATAAGCTCTGGCAGCTTCCTGTCATCGGTTCTGTTGATTGTGGTGGGTGTTTCTGTCATGGTGATAGTTACGGTTGGGGTTACGGTTGTTGTTGTTGCTGTTGTTGTGGTTGTTGTTGCTGTTGTTTGTCCTTCGATCATCAAACTTCCTTTTGTGATCGTTGTTCCCCTGAGCAGAGTTACGCTTAATCTCCCGGTCTAGCAGTCTTTGGGCAATAGTCATTGCTTCTTCTAAAGATTGAGGCTTCGACGAGGCGACTTTTCCCTTAATGCTTCTGGGTAATCCCTCAATGTACCTTTCCAACAACTTTTCCAAATCGGGAACCTTTGAAAGGCAACGTGTGGCAAGTTCCTGAAATCTCCTATCATAAGCCCTGAGATCATTTCCTTTCACAACCAACGTGTGAAACTCATCTTCTAACTTCTTGATCTCGCCTCTAGGGCAGAACTTCTTCAGCATCTTCTCCTTAAAGTCAGCCCAGGTAATCTGATAGGCCTCCTCTACACCTATCTTCTGAGCAGTTGCATTCCACCAAGACAACGCGTCTTCCAGCAGTGTTCCAGTAGCAAACGAGACTCTGCTCTCAGCGGCACAACCGCTCCTCACAAACACAGTCTCAGTTCACTCAAACCATCGAGCAAGCTCTGTTACTCCTTCTGTCCCTTTGAAGTGAGATGGTTTACAAGCTATGAAGTCCTTATATGTGCACTTCCGAGTTGCAGCGGACTCGCTCTCAGCAGTGGCTCGGTTATTGCTACTAGTCCGTGCCATTGCAGCAGCCTGCTCTTCTAAAGCTGCAGCAACACTGTCGGCAACCAACTTTCTGATAGCAGCCTGGGTCATAGCGGGTGACGAGGTAGCAGTAGCGGTTTTCCTTGGGGCCATAACTCTATAAAATCGCAAGTGCATAAGTACAAATCCCAAACATCAATAACAAGAGAACTAATGTAGCCAAACTCATAATAGTCGAGATCATCACAAAGTACATATCACAACCACAACATAAACCATCTCATTCATAAATAAACATCACGACATGTAACAACGCACATGGAAATTATAATGAATCTCAATATGGGAGCATAATAAAAGATCAGACAACTAGAACATCATAAATCAATATCAATACGTTACAATCATAACCAACATAGAGTTTTAATAATTTTGAATTCATTGTTACAAAACAATAAGATACAACATTATTAATGCCACAGGCGGCAAGTTAAGATGTCTCTGTAAGTAATGACATGTCATAGATCTATGAAGGTCCAGGTGCGCCTCCTGATCTCCTCTCCAGCTCTCTGATGATCCTGATCATCTCTAACATCTCCAAATCCCTGGATCTCTCACGGGCCTGAATCTCCTCAATAGTGGCTGAAAGTGTGTGGATGGTAGAACTAGATGCGGCTAACTCCTGTGTCTGATGCTCCATCATCTCCTGTGTGATGGCCGCAATCGCTCTCAAATCATCTATCGCATGCCTTTGGATCTCTAATCGATGACCCAACTCAGTGATGGTAGCCTGTGCCTCCTCGATCTCTGTCCCCATCATCTCAAATACCATCTCTAAAGCTGTCCTATGTACAACGAGGTTCTCGACCTCCTCCTGCATACACTCAATCCTCTCCAAGGATATATCCTCAATAACGCTCAACAGCTCATCAAGATGATCCTCATGTCTCACTAATCTAGCAGCCAAAAGAGGGATAGTATGGTGTATCGGCTCCCCAGTAACCGGTAACACCGCTGAAGAGCCATCTCCAAGCTCAGCAGCCCTAGGCGATCCCTCAACCAATCTCCATCTACGAATGTAGTATAACAAAAACGACCATCGACGAGCATCACCCAATCTATGAATGCCGGGTGAGGTGGGGGTCTCGGTAGGAGCAGGTGATGGTACAGGTGATGTAGTAGGTGATGGTATCGGTACGGTGGTAGTCTGAGAGTAGAAAACTGTAGGTGGTGGCATGGGTGGCAAAATCTCGGAGGTGTGGGGTGCGGTGTAAGTAGGTAGCATGTAAGGGTGTGGCTCAGGTGGGGGTGATACAGGTGATGGTGGAGGTGCTGGTGATGCCACAGGTGTCAGATCTGGCATAGAAACAGGTGGTAATACAGATATGGGTGATGATACAGGTGTAGGTACAGGTGGTGTAACAGTAGAAGCAGGCAAAATACAGACTCGTTTCCGAGCCGTGCATTTGCGGGTATAGTCTCCCTCATGATATCGAAACAACTCTCCGAAAGGCTCAGGCTCATAGGGCTCAATAATCCTCACTCGCTTGCACTGACGAATCGGTGCAGGCGGGGATGATGGTGGGATAGAAGCAGCAGTGTCAGAAATATCGGAGTCAGAAGACTCGTCATCAGCATCTGAACCGGTGTGGTGACTAGCAGGTGGTATAGGACGATCATCAGCCGCAAGAAACTACTGAGACGTTAGGTACTGATCATAAAGGTACTGCCCCTGTGTCATAGGTCCACAGACAAGACGAAAAAGAGGCTGAATAGCAAAAGAATCAATGGGTGTAGAAGCAACCTCACCCTCCTCAAAGGGCTCAGTATCAGCAGAGGGGTCTCCAGATGGAACAGGAGATGGTATAGCAGGTGATACAGGTTGGGTGTCATGGTCAGAATCATGGGTGTCTCGGGTGTCATTGGTGTCATAGTCAGATAAGTCAATAGTAGGGTGAGTGGATGATACTGGCACGACGTCGTCACTGTCGGACAAAATAATAACTGGGGGCGACATGGTACTGTAATATCCCAAAAATAGCAGTAATATAAGTCATTTAGTCTACATAATGCTACATGCACAGTGATCATGGTGTCATAGTGAGCTAAATGCAATGGGTGCTAAAAATCAAACCTTAAAACATAACGTTGGCAAACGCTGGCACGGAGGGCACTTCGGTGATAAATAGTTTGTTTTAAAAATCCGGTGAGGTTGTAGTCCAATGTTTTGAAAAATCATTTGGTTCTCTATAACCATGGCTCTGATGCGAATCTGTAACACCCCGAAAATTTGATAAGCAGCGGAAGTCTAATCGGGGTCATTACAGTTTAGTACACAGTCATACTCATAGAAAACAATTCAAAAGATAGTCAATAACATTCCATTAAACTCAAATATTCAGAGTTACAAACATTTTTCCAAAATGTTAATTGTTTAGCAAAAGAAGTGATGAGTTTGTAAAGAATGATATAATTATTGAAATCAAAAGGGAGGTCCTGTGCCCTTTGCCAACTCCATGCCGCCATGCTTGCTAATTTCCTGAGATAAACATGCTTAAAAAGTCAACACAAAGGTTAGTTTAAATAGTAATAGTGTGAACACAAGCCAAGCATTTGAAATAAACAAGCCAAGATAGACAGGTCTTGACTAAACTGGTGTAATATTGCTCCTAAGCCTCACGAAACGCAAGCCTTAACATCGATTTGACATATCATAAAGATAATAACAATCATCTACACCACAGCGGATGTAAATGACAAGGGGCCCTCGGTGACAGGAAATGTGTCAAATTTCCATAATACCTCGAATATAGCACACCTCCTGCCAAGTGATCACCTTGACAGAGGTGGGATGCCATTCCAATAGATCTATCAACTATATTCGCGCTCACTCGCAAGTGATTAAGGTTCGTGATATGAGGGACTTGTAGCACAGGTGTCAACTTAGGCAATATCAGGTGATAACAGCATACAGAAAATACTTGTCTTCGATTTATAGCATGTATCTCCCCACGAGGTTTAAAAACAATTAAAAATGTGGGACCATGAACTCACCTGACAGTGGTGTGAATCACAACGGTGCTAAAAAGTGATGGTGTACTGCTACGTTTAGCAATGAAATTCCTCCGACTTGCGACCTAAATAATGCATAGTGATTGGTGTTTTAGATTCGTGTTGTAAATGACATGTGATATGTCACGTGTACTGTGATATCCATTCGGGTGTCTTATTATATTCCAAAATAACTTCACGTATTTATTTGTAACGTGTCACGAACCGGTGTTCGATAAATATTAATAATATTGTTTAAAAATATTTATAATTAAATATTTTTAGTAAAGTTGTATATATATTTTAAAGTTACAAAAATATGTATACGTATTTATATAAAATCAAATTACATAAAATAATTTATTATAAAATAACTTTGTCATATTTAACCCTTAACTTTATTTAAGTTACACTTTTTACCCTTTGGTCAAAATAATTACATTTTAGTCCTTTTTATAACTTTTGCACTTTTACACCTTGATCTTTGGAAAAATTACAATTCCTACCCTACGTTTTATTCAAAATTCGATTGTTTCTAATTAAGTCCGAAAGTTTTGTGGCGTTGTCACTTTTAGTCCTTTAACGCAACTTTTTGCAAAAATAGTCCTTGATTAAGTTTAAAAAAATAAATCCTTTGGTACAATGAAAGTAGTGGTTTTAACCTACAAAAATTCCTTAAAACCTGTTTTTGTACCTCTCGGTATTTCCAAAATCTTAAACCGAAATTTCCCCTTTGGAAACCATATGGGCTCGTTATATAATATGGATGGAGTGGTTCGAATGTTTCCTTGGGACACAACACCCTTCGAGCGGTCATTTCTTACTCGACAACATTGTCTAGCTCCCAAGGGCGTTGTCAAATCGGGTTGCAAAGGTTTGAAGGCTATAACCATATTAAAATGCTAGGACTTGGAGGGATTTAGACCATGTGTGTACTTTTAAGATCTTGTTTATTGTTTGTGTTAGTAATTTAAGAAACATGTTATCCCTTGGTTAATAAGATCTCATGGGGTAAGGTGTTGGTATGGTGGTTAGTCAAGTATTATAGACTTTTATAGGTCGACTTTTGGCTAATCTCACACGCATGAAACAAGGTCAAAGGGAATGGTGTATTTGATGTCGAGAAGATAGGGAACCAGGAAAGAAAAACGTGTGTAAGCATTTGGGTGGCAAGGGGGTTGGCTTCTGTTTCGGGTGACATACTACGCAAAGAAAATAAAACATAACAAGCCATATGGGCTTGTGGTAAACTCGGCCCAAACGAAACAAAGAAAAAACGTGTGGGCTTTTGAGAGTGTTTCGGCCCAAGTGACTCAAAGAAAGAAAAAATCCGTGTGGGCTTGTGGTCGGCCCAAATATGATGGGGTGTCGTTGATTCGTAAAATTGTGAATTTAATTTCGGTGTCGGTGTCAGTTTGTGAAAACCATAAATATATAAACGGTGTCGTCATACGTATATATACTCATATATACTTAGTAATAATAAATTTGTAATAACTAATATATACATATATATATATATATATATATATATATATATATATATATATATATATATATATATATATATATATATATATATATATATATATATATATATATATATATATGAGGTGTGCTACACCCACCTACACTTTACAAAAATTTTCCCACACGCTGACGTGGCGGAGTATTGATTGGTTGGTTTTCTGTGGCCCACAGAAAACCAACCAATCAACACTCCGCCACGTCAGCGTGTGGGAAAATTTTTGTAAAGTGTAGGTGGATCTAGTATTTTTCTATATATATATATAATGTCTCGGTGTCCAAATAGGGTGTCGGGTCGCAAGTGGGAGTTATCGGTGTTAACCTCATTGGGTGACATCCAAGAGTGACAATCGGGAGATATCGGGTGACAAACATAATCGGGTGTCAACAAACGGTGTTTAAAACAATCGGGGGTCAAACAAATGATGTCTCATGTAAAAATTTCAAATTAGCCCGCCAAAATGTCTTAGTTTAGAATAGTGTCGATAATTAGCATTCATAAATGACCTGGGATTTTACGGTGTATTACAGTCTAGAGGTGAGGGATGATTCTTTTTGTATTTTTTATGTTTTTATGAAAGCAAGTAAAATCTCGTGTTTTTGGTAGAGTGGGCGGAATTAGTTGCTAGTCAACTAGCACAATAACTAAGATGCAATCAAAATAAAATAACAGAAATGTAAATTAAACTAATTACTAATATGGTGTGAATAATATATGGGAGAATTGTGTTTACTTAGATTTCACTACTCCCTAGATATCTTTTACAGGCTAAGTGTTTGTTACAGTTGCGTGGATGACGGGTTATATTCCATAATACGAGTCGTGGGGTGGCGTACTTACTTCCCCAACTCTATAAGCTCCTACTTCACTCCTATGTCGAGCCTGCAAGAAGCTCCTAACATGGGATCACTAGAATTCGCTCATGCATTAAATACAACCATAAAAATCTAGTACACATCGGTTCATGTTTCTTAAGACGTTCAAGCAAGTTACACAATGGAGATCTGCCAGTTTTCTTAAGCCTAACATTGAAATCATTCATCTATTACAACTATAAACAAGCAATCTACCTATAATCAACATCTAGGTTTCATTACATCTAAGCAAACACACAAAAGATCTAGCCTAGCATGTTAAAATTAAGACAAGCGTAAGATATATTCAAACAACTCATCGACATATTGAATGAATTGAAAGGATACTTATCTCAATTGAACATGAAGGGTTTCAAGGGGTGAAAACCCTTGAAAATACTATAAAAGTCGTGTTGGGGTTTATTAAGTTCGACCCTAAAATTCTCCTCTCTTTAGAATGAAAATTACAAAGACTATATATAGATTTACTAAGGTGACGGCGTCAAGAAGAAAGTTCTGACGCCGTCAACCCGCCGCCAAAAATATTCTCGGATTGCCTAGATCCAGATCTGACGCCGTCATGTGTATTTCTGCTCTGGGCCGTCACCACTTTTACTCTTGACGGCCTTGATTTGACGCCGTCACGTTTTCACTGGGCCGTCACTAAAATTGCTCTTGACGCTATCATAAAAATCCTCTTGACGCCGTCAGGTACTGTTCCCAGCAAGGAAAATTAAGACTTTGCCGTTTTCTTCACTTTTATGCTCCAAAAACGTCCAAAATGCTTCCTTTTCCAGAATTCATTCCCAAAGTACCTAAAATCACAAAAGGAACGATTTAGAGAAATATTTGATCAAATAAATTCCAATTCCGGCTTAAATGACCCCCTGAAAACGGATCATTTTTCGCCTCATCATCCATCTCTTGTTTCCAACAATCCAGTTACTGTTTGAGGGTACATTGAACTATCACCATCTAAATCCATCATTCAATTTAGAATTCACAAACGCCTGTGCATTATCTTCCTTATCCACATAGCTACTCTGATTATGATAATCAGTAAGCCACCAAGAGTTATAGCTATAGTCCTTAGAAGTATCGGCAAGATCCTTTGATTTAGGTAATTTTTTTGTTAATTCACTTGTAAAGTCTTTAACACAAGACCAGTAGCATCACGATCGTTGACTATGAGGCTACCACAACTAATTACTGAAATCTAAACATAATCAATGATCATTCATATACTCAACCTCAGTATCTTCAAGTAACAACCATACCTAGGTGAAATATACCAAATCACCCACAACAATCATATGCTACATCGAAACAATCCGACAATACATCACTAATGTTTGTATCTCATGTGAAACTTCAGCTTGTATCAGCGTCTATATATCATCCCTATTTGCATTCTCACACACACATTTACGAATCAACATTCGAAGACATACCAGTAACATGGATATTAAAGTATCAGAAAGTCAAACTAAATTAGAAAGCAAGTAGACATGGATATTAAAGAAGAGCACATGACTACTGTCCTCTCCTGAATCGATCTCATTGTTAGTTCTGAATTCATTCACAATATCACGTGATTGCTTCTAGATTCAATCTATAGGATGTTTTTATATTAGTCTACAACCTTACTTCTCTACTATAATCTAAGGGTTTTGAAACAAGTATATAAATCCATCAACCCCATCTCACTTTTATCAAACTCACTTCATATCTTCATTCTTATTAATCTTTTTACGTGTCCCACAATCCTATAACCTTCTTATTTCAGATCAGTCTAAACAACGCTATGTCTACAACTTTATACATTTCCAAATTAGCTAATTCCTAGGGAATAAAACCGGCTGTACACCAAGTGGTGAAAGACTATGTCAACAGCATGAACAACTGTGTACCAAGTTTGAACCAGTCGGTTCATGAATCTAGTCAGATGGCTCAGTTTAGGAGTCAGTGTAGTTTCGATTGGCACATGAGTAATGTCCAAACATGGGTTACTTCCAGTTTAATAAATCAAAACACTTGTGCAAAAGGATTTTCTTCTGATGGATCGATGGATGGACCTATAAAGAATGCTGTGATTAGGAGGATGAATTATTTATCAAAACTCACTAGCAATGCACTAGCATTAGTTAATAGGTTTGTTGTAAGGCATAGGGCTGATACTCATGTTCCTTGAGTGTTTATTGTTGTTAGAACTGAAGTTTAAACACTGGTACAAAAACTACTATTGGTCACGCCAAAAATGTGTGACGATATGCATATAGTCACACACGTTTTTTTCGTTGTGTGTCACTAAAGGTCCCGCCACCATAGGTGGCATATGGTCACATTGTTGAGTTCGTGGCCTTTTCCATAAAAAAAGAGTGACCAAAACCCCGAATATGTGTGACAAATTAGGCACCAGTTTTGTTGGATTAGTCATTATCAGTGACCATAAACACTTTATAGTCACACGAATGTTTTTTGAGAGTAACTATTGTTCGTCCTTTGGCCACATAAAGATATAATATATGTGACATTTGAGATGATTTATTCAAGAAAATGTGTATTATGTGTGACTATTTCCCGTCCTGTGGCCACATGAATATATAATAAATGTGACGTTTTTGATGATTTAGTAACACAACAGGCATTGTTTTTTTTGAGTTAGTGACATATAATTTTTAAAAAAAGTGCCAAAAGTTATAATAAATGTGACGATATGCTGTTTAAAGTGAACAAATGTGTATTTTGTGTGACTATTGATCATCCAATGGCCACATGAATTTTATGTTTGTGTGGCCTTTTGTAATATTTAGTCACACAACGCATGTTTGTTTTGGGTATTTAGTCACATACAATTAAGCAAACAGTGGCCAAAAGTGTTAATAAGTGTGACCATAAACTGTTTAAAATGAAGAAATTTGTATTTTGTGTGACTACTGTGTAACCACTGGGAAAATTTCACCTTGTAATAAATCATTTCATGTATTAATAAATAAATCTTTATCCTTTTTCCATGTATATTTTTTTTTTCTCTGAACATGATTACTACTTAATGTGATGTAACTCGCAACATTGATAAACGTGCTCCCATGTAAACCGACACTAATCTACCTTATGTTATTTTACAAAAGTATCTTTAAATGTCAAGTATACAACATCACGATATCACATTTGCCATATGACGTTAATTTGTTAACGTACATTTTCCGACTATTAGGGTTTTCTTCAAACTCTAAAACCATTATAATATAAATACTTAGTACCTAAACCCCTAAAGTAAAATACTCTCAAATATAAAGTACAAGTATCTAAATTAGTGTATAAGTGTATTTTTTTTTTCTAAACTAAATTTATTTAAAACTTAACCTAAATTTAAATAAATTTAACTAAACACATACAAATACAAACCCTATAATCTTAGTATAAAAGCACTACTCTTAAATCTCTATTTGACATTTCCTTTTTTATTTCTTGAATATATCAACTCAAAATATAACCAACAAACCTTAATCTACATGACTAATTGAACACAACATAAACAAATCAACACTAAATTACATTCTTTTTTTTCTTCTAAATATTATTTAACCTAAACTTTAAATTAAGTTACTTATAACATTTAAACTCATGATACTTATCAATAAGCCCTAGGAACAAAGACTTAAGCATGATTGATTCTTAACTACACCATGGGTCGAATTTCACTAGTAGTAAATTAAGTGAATTCTCAAGTACCACATGTAATTACACTAACCATGGAATTTCTTCTAGATTCTTATAAGAACACATATGCATGTTTACTAAATAATTACCTTTGGTCAAATGTTGTAGGTAAATTACTTGGTTAGGGAAGTTACCACCTCACTTGTTTTTCAAATCACCATACGAATCATCCATTTGGCAGCTTAGGGAAGAATTACACTTCATATTATCTCCTACAAACTAAACAAGATGAGCTAGTACCTTCAAGAATCCTCTCAATCTCCATGCTATAAAATTCGAACCTCAGCTATCTATTTCAATTATAATTTGCTAAAAATCAATACTTAGTAACCATGTGTACTTAACTTATTGATCCTACATAACTAAATAAAAGTTTAAGAAGGAGTATTAGAAGAAGCAATAAGAGGAGATAGAGTAGCTTTCATTTCAAGTTTCATTGTCCAAAAGCTCATCCCTACTAGCACCATAACTAAGTAAGTATTTTCATCACCCTTCTAGCTCTTTTGTATACATTTATTAGTACAAAAATACTGTTACAATAGCCTAGTATTAGCTTAGGATAAAAACCACTTTGACTCTTTTCTTTTCCTTTTAGGTCGAGCAAAACAAACACCCTCTCTATTACACTCTAAATTTTATGAGCATATATAAACTTAATAATCAGTTAGGAGTAATAAAAACAAGAATCTAGAGTTTTGAATCACCCAAAACGAGTACACGAGTCAAAAGATACGGCCAAATGAAATTACCAAAAACTTGCCGAAAAGCTGTCAACAACTTTCTGTGACAGAAACTGAAAACACGCAAAATGAGGCATTTCTGCTCTGATTCATCAAAAAGTTAAAACATGAAAGTTGTCCGGAACAACGTTTTCTTTCAAAACACAGGAGCACAAATCCTAAAAACGCATGACAAGAGCTGTAGGTGCGGACTGTTTTTAAACCCGACATTTAAATTTCTAAAAATCTTTTCTTAAACGCCTCACTTTTGCCTCATTTTTCTACCATAAGCTTTGGCTTATAAGACCAGCCAATAGACCCTTATAACCATCACCTAGGACACTTCTAAACGCCCCAATAACTGGGTCAAAAAGAACTAAGTATGATGTTTTACTCAGGCCTTGTTTCCTTGTCGCGAGTTACTAGACCAAACATCCCTATTTAAAATTTTCGACATGTTTTCTAAACACAAGACCCTTAAGATTGGATATAGATAATCTAGGAATATATATAAACATGCTAGGATACTTAACGAATCAGTTCATAGGCTTTAAAATCGAAACCCAGGTGGTTTATGTATTCTGTTATTGATCAATATAGTTTCCTGAGTATTAACTTCGAGCAATTATTTCACCTATCAAACGTGTACCTAAGAACCGGAACTCGTGGGCAAAGCGTAGACCTTCTAGCAGAGATTAAGTGGGGTCAAGAATGTAAGAAACATATCAAGTAGTTTTAATCATATAGAGCTATACTTTTGGCTATCTTGAACCTGATAATTAAATAAAATACTTGATAGTTTTACGTAGAAATAGTTTCTAAACACCCTACTTGGGAAACTTATAGCGACCAAACCATAAGAACTCACGACCTCTAGTCTGAACCGTTGATAGACCATCTGGCAAACTTTTGAAAAGATCAAGAACGTTGTAAAAACATTGTACTGATTTGTCTAAAACTTAGCTCATTTTTGTCTCGAAATACATACCAAAAATACTTTTATAATTATTCTTTAAAAACTAAATGGTATATTTTGTAATAGGGTAAAGTACATAGAATAACAACGTACTTTGTCAATTTTACCGAGATGAAACACTAACTTTTTTATTACCATTTAAGCCAACCAAACTTAATTTCTATGTCTTAATATCAACAAAAGTATATATCTGCTTTTCCACGTAATATATGTTTTTTTTCAAATCTTTTATAATTCCACTTATATGCCTACATGGCATATTAAATTACCCAAAAAAAAAACCCGAACCAAACCCGATTATATTCCCCCTTTTAAAACCCGTTTGCTCATTTACCCCCAAATCAAAAACACGCAAATCATAAACCCTAATTTCTAATCCAAGATGTCAATTAATTGCGATTGCGGGCTTCCTCTAAAGTGTCACACCTCTTGGACCCCTTCAAACCCTGCAAGACGTTTCGTTTGTTGCCCTAACAGATTTGTAAGTTGATCTAATGTTGATTGTGTAAATCTTTTATGCTAACATCACTTAATTTTAATTGCAGAAAACAGGGGTAAAGAAGTGTTTGGCATGGGATTGGTGTGATCCTGAACTAGACAATCAATGGTACAAACATCACTTGTATGAGATGTACAAGACCTTGACTCCTTATGGAAGGGTTCAAGTGCAAGAAGAAGTAACAAGCCAAGAGAGACTTGCTGTTTTGGCTGTTGAAATGGAGCAACTTAAGGTTCAAATGAAGAAAACTCAAAAAAGTATCTTAATTTTGAAGTAAATTGTTATCTTGTTTGTGTTGGGTTGGTTTGTGTTTTAGTTTAATAGGGTTAGGTTTGTAGTAGCAGGTTTGTGTTGATGTTACTGATGCAACCAACAAATTTTCATGTAAAAGGGTTAGGTTTGTAGTAGCAGGTTTGGTTGTAATAGCATGTTGGTTGTAGCAGGTTTAAGCATGTTGGATTTTTGCAGGTTTGGTTGTAATGTACTAGACACTTGTAATGGGTGTCCCTTTATAATGAAAAGGATTTTGTACTCAAATTGCACAAAGATGTTGCTGATGCAAGTGATAATATAATATACTGCAAATAGGAAATGTATAATATACTGCAATTAGATTAAAATACTGCATAATTGGTTCATTCAAGGTGGTCAAAAGCCACTTAAAGGTGCTTTACAAAAGATACCACAAAGCATGTGCCCACATGCTTTTTTGTCCACCAATACTGTCCAAAAGTAAACCAACAAATATGCATAAATCCATCCTAAATATTCATTACAGACCATTAGAACATAGTTATAATCCTAACATACTTAAACTATTCAGAATCAGAAACTGCAAATGCTTTGTCAGGGATAGAACCAGATCCTTGTTGGTCAAACTGATATGCTTTGCTCATCTGCAAGTTCTTGATTCTTTCAGATCTGCCACGGTTCTTGTGATAAATCCTTACACCATCCACATATGCCTTCTCCATCCACTTGTTCATGTTCTTTCTCTTTTTTGGTGTTTCAGTTGGTGATGAAGTGGCTGTATCAACTGCTTTGCCTTTGTCACTAACAATTTTTGATGTTGCTGATGCAGAATCTTGAGTTGGTGGTTGTTCTTGTATACCAAGTATGACAGACTCTTGAGTTAGATGATAAGGGTTGTTCTGACCAAGTAGCTGTTGTGGAATGATTCTGTTATAAGGTTCTTCTTCAAGCATGTCTTCTATTCCATTCTCAGCAAATAGCCTCCTTTTTTCTAAATATTTTTCTTCTCTTATTTTATCAGCTAACTCTTGCTCATTCCTTTCCTCTTCTTCCATAAATTCTCTGAATATTTCTTCATCTTGTTCCATTTGTTGTATCTGTTTTAGCAGTACATGGTTAGCTACACCATAGTTATAAATGTGTTAAACATTAATACAATTGAATGTTAAATTTACCTGTGCTTTTGTTAGACCACCATTCTGTTGCTCCTTCATAGCCTCATCTTCCATAAATTCTATAAATACTTCCTCATCATGTTCCATTTGTTGTCTCTGTTGTAATGGTATATCATCATATGAACTGACATTCCACATGTTAATTGCAGCTGCACCTCTACCACCTCTGCCACCCCTACCACCTCTGCTACCCCTACCACCCCTACCACCCCTACCAGCTCTGCTTGCACATTGACCATGTCCAGTTTCCCTATTTCTTCCTGGTTGCTTTTTCTCAGTTTGAGGTTTAGGTTGTGTTGGATTTTTACACCCTGCCTTGTTATGCCCCTTTTGCCAACAATTTGAACAAGTCATAGTCCTACCAACCCTACTAACTTGAACACCATTATTATCATCTTGTGCTTTCCTTCTAGCCTTTTGAGGTCTACCAGGCATCTTTCTAACTAGTGGGGGTAAAGGTGGTTTGTCATTGGTCTTTTTCCAGGTTTTTGATCCCCATACTGGGTTAATTGAAAACTGATAAGCACTAAACTATTTATCTTGACTATACCAATGACTCACACCTTCATCACTTTCTTTGCCCATATGCATATAGCCTGCCACAACATGCACACATGGGACACCACATAATTCCCAATGCTTACAAGAGCATACCTTATGTAGTAGATTCACAGCATAACTCTCATCTCCTTTCCTGACTTCAAGAACTTGGAAACCACTAGGATATACATCCCAATACCTAAGAAGATAAAAAACAATAATTAAAACATGATGTTTACCTTTTGAAAGTCTTAACTATATAATCTTTGTTATATACCTTTGTAATTTTCCAGGATACTTAGCCTCTTCCTTACACTTGGTGTGATGGTGTCTTCCAAAGAGAATGCTTTCTTGTTCATGGCAACCAACCTTTGCATTATGTAGAGCCTGATGTCTTCCAGCATAGTAATTATAAGTCTTGATCTAGGGCCCAAAATTGCTCTGTTAAAACTCTCAGATATTCCATTCTCAAATGATGCACATTTTCTATCCAATGCAAAGAATGCTCTACTCCATGAGTTAGGGTTTCTTTCAATAAGCCAATCATAAGCTGCCTGATCAATCTGTTTAATTTGCTCCATGTAAAACTCAAATTGTTGTTCTAACGTACTTGATGCAGCAGTCCAGAATAGCCTTTGATATTGAACACCAGAAAATTTCTTCTTGAAATTTGCATATAAATGCCTTGTGCATTTTCTATGCTCTGCATTTGGTAACCAATCTCTCACTGCATCTAACAAACCCTGATTCATATGAAACATATTCTTAGTACAATGTAGTTAATACAGTATAGAAATAGAAAAATTTATGCAAAATAAGGTTACCTTATAGGAGTCTGAAATGAGTGTAATGCCCTGACCATCATTCAAACAAAGATCATTAATTAACATAGATATGAACCAACCCCAGTTCTCTGCATTTTCTACCCTAACTACAGCCCATGCAAGGGGATACATTTGATTGTTTGCATCCCTTCCCATGGCTGTGAGTAATTCACCCCTACATGTATGTTTCAAGAAACATCCATCAAGTCCAATTACCTTCCTACAACCTGCTAGCCATCCATCTTTTACCCCTTTGAAGCAAATGTACATCCTTTTAAACAACACATTGCCATTAGAAGATGTGTCCACATCTAATCTACATGTGGACCCAGGGTTGGTTTGTAAAACAACATTTCTATACTCATATAGTTTACTGTAATGCTCTATTAGACCCCCTTCATGCTCATATAATGCCCTCTGTTTTGCCCTTTTACACTGACCTAAACTGACATCTATCTTAAATTTCACTCTAATGTCATCTTTCATTTTTTTGTATGGTATATCAGGATCAGCTATGATTTCTTTTGAATACTGGCCTGCAATCCACTTATAGTTGACAAGAGCATCAAGTTGTAGTTCCTAGAGCATTTATGATTAGGTATGAGGGACTTTATTTGGAAAGAATGCTCATTGGACATTGTAGGATCGAAAATATTAATGAATTATGTGATTCGGGAGGTCTAGGTTGATCAAAGTATATGAACTCCATGTTTAGTTTAGAGAGATAAAGTAGAGAGAGGGTGAAGAAAAAGGATATGATTAATAACAAATGAAAGATACACAATTTCCCACACCCCTCATGGAGAGTCATGAGGGGTATTTATAGGCTCTACACATCACAAGTTTGCCTAGTTAACATAAGTAGTCCCTATTGGCACAACTTGCTACATATCTAGTCCATTTCACGTGTGTGACGTTATCTTAATAAAATAGCGAGGCTAACAATCTCCCTCCAAGATATCGTCACACGTGAATGGTTACAATGAGACCTATAAATACATTAACAATGTAAAATTACAACAATAGTAAACTATGTTGTCGTTGTTGAAGCGCAGAGTCTCTGTAGTCTAGATACTGAGGCAGACTTGAAGTTCTCTTTTCCGACGATCTCGGCGTATGATCTTTGACACTGACGGCAAAGGTATTTGTAGCTCTGAACTTCAACTGTAATGGTCTAGTTAGGTTATTACTCCCTCCTAACTAGTGAGCCTTTATTCTTTTTCCTGCTCCCTCCTGAACCGACAACTCTCTTTTCATCACGCAGCGGATAAAGTAGATTCATAAGTGTAGGCACATGGTTGTCGTTCAGGGAGCATCATGACAATATAACTCACATAACATTGCACAGAAGGTTGGTAATACGCTCCGATGTACACATCATTAGTACTTCTTCGGTTCCAGTGTAAGCACAATTTCCTCGAGCAACCAACGTACTAGAGATGAAACACTACTTCTTTTGGCATGTTCTTCTCCCTCCTGATGGTTGCGATGTATCGAAATCATCATACTATTGTGTGTACATGCCAAAATTACCCGTACTTTACACTTCTGATGCAATATAGATAGACCGTGTAAGCATAATTTGTGAGTATATGTCGAAAAAATATACTCTCAATACATTTCTCTCAAGTCAACCTATAATCGAACCTCCTTTGTATTCACTGGCTAATAGTAATGACCACATTTGGAGACAGCCCGATATGACCAACTTGAAAATGAAGTAAACATCCCATCTTGTGACTTAATCTTGTACGATGGTGTGACTAAGAACCTATACTGAGCACTACAACGTAACTCCTTAAAGCATAAGTTGATCCATATACTCGAACGAGTAAACAGTATATGAAATCTTCGCCTCTTGAACTATCCACAACTGCGTGTGACACTGAGTACTACAATGTAACTCCTTAAAGTGATAGCTATAACCCGTGAGCACTACAATGTAACTCCTTACAGCGGGTATAACTAGATAATCTAAGTCTTAATCACTATCATTTCCCGTGAATGCACAAACAAGTATCTTCGAAAGTCATGCATCCAACCACCCCTAGACTTTGAGATAAATAAGTACGCATGTTGAAATGTCACTTCAAAGTCAAATCAAGAATACCGTGCAAAAACCCCGTAGTCATTTTTGTTAAACGAAACAATTCTAGCCGTGAACGATGTATCCCCGTGAAATTTTGTAACCCAAAATACCACTCAATTAGCAAATATTATCATAAAGTAGCATTCCAAAAAATTAATTTCGGATTATAACAATTTGATAATTCCATTGTAAGTCCATGTAAACATTTGTCAAATTCAGCCCATCATTCATTGATCCAATGCGTAACAAACAACACTACCCAACTGAATTTACTTATACACATGATATAGCACGTAAGCCCGAAGCATACACAAACCCAGCCCAATATATCCCCGATCAGTGAAAGGCCCAAAACACAAATGATATTACTAAATCCCATTTGATATCTTAAACCTAACCCTACACACAGATGATAATTTCATCCGCCCCCTTTCACCTCCTTTAATATATCTCTCTCACTCCAGTCACATATCTTATCTCACCCTCATCCACTTGATCAAAAACTCATCTCATCATTTAATCACAATAATAAACGATCTCAATCATCATCTATCTTAATAATCCGAATCACAACCCAAAAGCTATGAACCGTATATCTGTATACCGTGATTCCCTTTCTGAAGAATAAATGAAGAAACGACAGTGTTGGCTTCAAGATCATCTCGATGGTCTCGGGTAGGTTCATGTTTTTGATTTCCGAACGAACTAAAGCAACGGGTATAACTCATTTGTTATAAACTGTTTCTTTATAATCGGATATTAAAGTGAAGTGAAAGCTTCGAAAAGAAATCAGTGATGGTATTTGTTCCATTAAAAAATCTTTGTAAAAGAATAAAAAAAACAGAACAATGTCTGAGATTTTGTATGATATTAGTTGTATGATGCAGGAAGATGACGATATGTTGGAGGTCGTGATGATTAGGATAGACTTTCGATATGATGTTGTTGGTTGTTGTAGATGTCTCGAACATGTTGCTCTTTTTCATTTCGATGCTTTCATTGGGTGGACAGGTGATGAATATAACTGATGTCCACATGAGTCATTGGTATATTGGTTAGGTGGTCGTTGGTCTTCATCTGCATATTCTCGAAATTTTACACTTTGCATTTTCGAAACTTTGCATTTATCGAGAACATGGCATTTTATCGAGAACCACAGTTTTCGATAACCAACATGATTTATCGAGAACCAGTTTATCGAGAACACGTTTTCGACAAAAACAGGGTATTGTGTTCTCGAAAACCACTTGTGTTCTCGAAAACAGTACATATCGAAAACAGTACATATCGAAAACCTCTTATACAAGAGATTCTGATTTTCCGGCGATTATTTTCCAGTTTCTGATGAGTTTTGACGAGTTTTCCGACCTATTATGACCACTTTACACGGTATATGGTACAAAAATAGCCATAGGATATAAAAAAACTGATTTGGACATAAAGATGACACAATCCGGTTTTCAAAAACTGTGATATAGCAAACTGACTATTTTGACCAAAAAGATACACATAACTTGTTTAGAAACTCTTACCAATAAAGATAAGGAAAAAAAATTTCCAAATCCGAATAAGTGTATAAAAACAGTTTCAAAAACACAATTCGAACCACAAAAAAATCATCAAAACAACATAACGAGGCTCTGATGCCAATTGTAGGATCGAAAATATTAATGATTTATGTGATTTGGGAGGTCTAGGTTGATCAAAGTATATGAACTCCATGTTTAGTTTAGAGAGATAAAGTAGAGAGAGGGTGAAGAAAAAGGATATGATTAATAACAAATGAAAGATACACAATTTCCCACACCCCTCATGGAGAGTCATGAGGGGTATTTATAGGCTCTACACATCATAAGTTTGCCTAGTTAACATAAGTAGTCCCTATTGGCACAACTTGCTACATATCTAGTCCATTTCACGTGTGTGACGTTATCTTAATAAAATAGCGAGGCTAACAGACATCCATGTAGCATACAGTCTAAAAGGACAGCAATTACCACTCTTTAAAGCTGAAATCTTCTTCTTCTTAACTGGTTTCTTTTTGACCTTTTGCCTCTTCCTTTTACTTGTACCCTCCCTACAATCATTTCTGACAACAATATCACCCTTATTCACTAGAGCTTTTTTCTCATTTCCCATCAACCTATTTTTGTCACCTTTTTTAGCTGCACATCTGCCCTCATCAACATTCCTACCACAATATACCAACACAGACCTCCAGTCATTCTTCATATACCATAACTGATAACCATTTGCTACACCATAGTTGGCCAAGGCAAATTTGAGTTGTTGAGAGTCCTCATACCTCATACCTAAGATGGGTTTCATCTGATTCCAAGGTGTATCAGGGTTAAAAGTTGTATAAACTACGCCTTTCTTAACCTTATAAGCAGGGTCTATTGTGTTATGCTCAGGATCTTCTTCTGGTTCATGTACACTTACAGGGGCTTGTCTATGAACATAAGTTCTAAATAAACCCTGATCACTAGTAAGCTTATTTAAGAAAGGGTCTTTTGAACTAAAATCCTTAATGACCACATCATCAGCCTCATTCTGAAAGTCCACATAATCTACTTCTTCACAGTCATCACTAGAATAGCTATCATCACTATCCTCTACATTTTGTTCCTTATCTTCCATATCAAGCAATTCTAAGACATCATAATCAATATGTTCTAAATAAAGATCCATCTTATTCCCATTCAGATAACCAGCTTTCAACATTTCAGAAACATCATTATCAGTCTTAAGCTCTTTTATACCTGACTTCAATGGGGTACCCGTTTTACAATAATACAACTTATAGAAATACTTATTTGGAATTAACCTCTTCAATATTACCACTAGGTTTTCATATGACATACCTTCGAAGGAAACATCATTTATTTCTTTGAGATCACCTTGTGAATATCTCAGAGGTCCACCAGTAAACAAACCATTATATCTAACATAAATGGTGAAAACCCCCTTCCTTGCTTTCTTCTTTTTTGGTTCACCTGAAATTTAGGGTTACGTCATAAATTAGGGCTTTACAAAATAACAGTTACAAATACAAATTGATTATTGTATTATGCATACCTTCAGTCATCACGCTAGTTTTTCAACTCAATTTCATGTAATTGGGGTTGTATCGTCTTGAGACAGAAATTAGGGTTTACTTCGAAAAATGGGTATAGTGGGAAAGTGACGGGGTAACAATATATATATGAGAAATTAGGGTTGACATTATTAGCGGGAAACATACGTGGTTTTTTTTTGATGACTAGGATAATAAAATTGTTATATAATACAGGTGTATATTAAGTGAGTTACACGTGGAAAATCAGATATATTTTGGTTGATATTAAGACATAGAATGTAACTTTGGTTGGCTTAAATGGTAATAAAAAAGTTAGTGTTTCATCTCGATAAAATTGACAAAGTACGTTGTTATTCTATGTACTTTACCCTTTGTAATAAATAAAAGATGGAGTTATCTTGGGCCAAAAATATAATTTTTACAGTTTATTTAGTACAAGGGCTGAAATTGTCAACTATCAATAGTTGTGGGTATAAAGTGTAATTTTAGAAACTACAAGGGCAAAAAGTGTAATATTTTATATGAATTCCAATAATATATTATATAATGATGCGGGAATATGTTTTAATACTTTAAACGGATCGGGTTATTTTATAAAACGTATATAAATATAATAGTTATGTGTCGGGAATGAGCTTTTATAAAACTTATATAAGAAATATTTCAACATTATAACAATTCGGGACTTGTTATAAAACCTAAATGTAATATACCGATATCGAATAACAAACCATAAAAAGGAAAAATGATAAATATTATCATTCACTAACTTTTGAAGAGACTTCATGTTGTCTTATCCAAACACCGACAAAACACTTATAATACAAATATTAAGATCACATATAGATGAATAAGAATACTGAAACATGACAATTCAACTCAGGTTATATGTCGGAGACGTTTATCAACTTTATTTAAGTTATTTTCCATTCAGACTGCTTTATCATCCCAGGTGAGTTCATAGTCCCACTATTTTTATACGTTTTTCAAACTTGTGGGGAGATACATGCTGCAAACCGAACACAAGTATTTTCTGTATGCTATCCTGATCTGGTATTGCCTAAGTTAAACGTTTTTGCCATTAAAAGTCCCTTATATCATGAACCATTAATCACTTACGAGTGAACGCGAATATAGTGAATAGATCTATTGGCAGTTGACGCCCCATTTGTGTTGCTGGATAAGTGGCCAAATGCATTATATTTGAATTTATATAGGATGTTGGCAAGCTCCTACCCGAGGGCTCTATTACTCACATTATTATTATAATGTTAGTAACATTACATTATAGCTCATTACTATAATGTCCAAACTGTTAAGGTTTGAGTTCATGAGGCTTAGGGCAATATGCTGCGTTGCAATACTTCGTTTTTATAACAATTTGACTTGTGTTCTAAGTATTACTTATTTACAAACGCTATGAATTCACTCAACCTTTGTGTTGACGCTTTTAGCATGTTTATCTCAGGTTCATAACAAACAAGGATGGCATGGAAGAGCATGGATACGGAAGGAAGGCTAAAATTTTATTATTCTTTGATAAAGTATTTAACAAATTGTAATACTACTGGGACCTCATTTTGTAAAATCTGATATTTGAATAATAAAATTTCTAAAACAACTCAATTAGAGATTGTTTTCCTATTATTATAACTGTTGTGCCGTCGAGTAACACCCAGCTTTAATTCCGCTGCGTATCCCAAATTTGGGGGTGTTACATATTGTTCATCTAATAGTTACATGAATTTTTAGTTTGTGTGGCATTTTGTAACATTTAGTCACACATCGAATTAAACAAAGAGTGACCAATAATGTTGATAAGCGTGACCATATTACGTGAGTGCATCTTTTAGTCACACGGTTACTACTGCTAGTACTAAGTTAGTACTCCCGGAGTACTATGTTAGTGCTGCTGGAATGAGTATATATATATATATATATATATATATATATATATATATATATATATATATATATATATATATATATATATATATATATATATATATATATATATATATATAAAGAAGAATTAAAAAAAAAATAGCAATTTCAAATTGAATAAAATTGAATGTATATAACTGAACCAAATATACAATTGTAATGTCGTACATAATCAAATTCTCAACAACCAAAACAGTAGTCGTTCGCATGTTTAACAATAACCAAATTGTAGATTAATATGACTCACATTATGTAGTAGAAAACAGTAGCTTTTCCTTTGCCAGAAGATGGTATCAGATGCTTATCAATGATATCAAGAATATCGTTGCAAATCTTGGAAAGCTCATCCTAGCCCTTGATAAGATTGACATAGCTCTCATTTCCTTTTGATTCCTCTTTTTGTTCAATGGATGACATGATACGCCAAGAGGCCCTCCTTGCCCCAATGACATTCTTGTACCAAACTGAAAGCAGATTCCGCTCTTCCACAGAAAGTTCAGCATCAAGTTTTGCGACATTCTTTATACTTTCAACCATTTCTGCAATATCAACTGAATCATAACATACCATTAGTATCCACGTTTCAACACATCACTGATTAGTTATTAAACTTGAGCCTAATTCATTAATAACTACGAGCTGAAGGGTTGTTTCAACTCATTATCTCCTTATGAATGGATCAATTGGGGTTAAGTTTGTACTAGTAAGAGGTTGTAGTGTAGAAAAATGAACATACCTGTAAGGAATGTGACTTGTTTTTTATGCCGGAGCCAAAATTACATCACCTAATGATGAAAGTGATTTGTTTATGAACTGGGATTCCTTCAATCTTTCACCTTCAACCACAATCTTTCCTACTCGTTCACTTCCTACCAAGTCTACTAGCCAAAGGTGGCTTCTAGTCCGCTGTCCATTCACCAAGTTCTCTCCAAGAACAGTCACTCGCAATAAGCTATAAAACAAGATATAAGCACTAAAAACCCATATATTAGCTTACAGGTTAGCTAAAATGTAATAAAGACTTACCGGTGAGAGCGGCTACTAAGCTCATTGGCATTGGTTGATCCAACAGATCAAGCACGACTCCTGCTTTTATGCAATTCCCAAACTTCATATGTCTTGTGCACAGGCACCTCAGAGAGTCATGGAACTTCTTGGGTTCCTTCAGCTGATTGTTTGACCTCTAACCTGCAATTAAATAATAACCATTTAGTCAACCTCTTCTATACAAGACAAACCAATCATGAAGAAATGGAGATGTCAAGATGAAGGGAGAAGATAAACAAACCTCAACTATGGCACTTTGCTTTGCTAACAAAAACTGTGGCGACTTCTTTGTTACTTTTCCTGTCTTGGAATCAAGCAAAGACACCATCTTTGTAACTCTTGTTGCTTCCTTAGCATGATGTATATGAAACTCCAACTGCTCATTCAGAGTCACATACAACCCAGTCATACAAAAACAAAATAAAAAATACACATGCCATATAACCTGATATCTTCGCTATGATCTCTAAAAGTATAATATATATATATATATATATATATATATATATATATATATATATATATATATATATATATATATATATATATATATATATATATATATATAATAGCTTTTTAAAATTTTATTTGAAAGAGTGGTTCAGGAGGTTGTAGGCACTAATATACTTTTTTGATTTACCAATATCACCCATTAAAGATTAGGGGTAATTGTGTATTTGCCCCATGAGGTTCACCATGCTTCAAGCCTTGCCCTTGTTTTTTTTTTTACATTTCGCATTTGCCCCATTGTGACTTATGTAACCTAAGCGAATCGTACAAACCAATACCATGTTGCCACATGTCCTAGTACCAAGTACACTTTTACAAGTGTTTGTAAGGCACAAGTACCCCTTGTGTAAGTGTCATTTTTGTACTATGAATAAGTGAACTATTATGCAACTTGTACTATTTTAAAAAAAAGTCAAACTTGTAAGAAATAAAATATACATTAATTTTTTATGCAACTTATACAATTTTTATTCGATTTGATGTTTCTAATAGTGATTGTACTTGTAGTTGTATAAGTGTCCTTTTTGTACTATGCGTAAGTGAACTATTATGCAACTTGTACTTTTTGGGAATATAAGTCAAACTTGTAAGAAATATAATTATTACTAGTGCGAATTGTACTTTTAACTTATGTGAATTGTACTTTTAATTATTTTTTTATTTATGCATTATTGCACTGAACCTAACACCGAACCTAACTCCAACCCAAAGTTTTAAGATCCAACACACGAACCTAACTCCAAACCCAAAATTATGCGAATTGTACTTGTAATAAATTTTTAATTTATGCATTATTGCACCGAACCTATCTCCAAACCCAAAGTTTTAATGTCCAACACCCGAACCTAAATTATGCGAATTGTACTTGTAATAATTTTTTTATTTATGCATTATTGCCCTTTTCCTAACCGAACCTAACTCCAATCCAAAGTTTTAAAATCCAAACACCCGAACCTACCCAAAATTATGCGAATTGTACTTTTAATAATTTGTTTATTTAAGCATTATTGCACCAAAACTAACACCGAACCTAGCTCCAACCCAAAGTTTTAAGATCCAAACACCCGAACCTATTTAACTCCAAACCCAAACCCGAAATTTTTTGGGTTTTGAAAATATTTAATTATTTTTTGAACTAGCGTATCTAACACACCTCTTTTTTTAAAAAATAACACGCTTACAAAGTGTACACCTCTTTTGAAACACACTTATTTCCTCTCTCACTCACTCATAAAGCGTTTGCACACTCTATTCACTAACAGATCTGAGATCCAATCGATAAAAAATTATTTGGGTTAGGGTAACAAATTATCAATTCGATTTAGGGTTACTTCACTAACAGATCTGAGATCCAATCAATAAAAAATGATTTGGGTTAGGGTAACGAATTATCAATTCGATTTAGGGTTACTCTAATTTAGGGTTATGGTTTGTTTATTTGGTTTAATTGTTTGATGATTATTCAAATCGATTTAGGGTTACTTTAATTTAGGGTTAGGGCTTTATGTATTTCATGTTATTTAGTATTAGGGTTTATGGCTGTTTTTGGGAGTTTTATATTTGGTTGTTACATAGTTAGAATGCTTCTATATTGTGGCTAAAAATGTGCATAGATGGCGGTCAGGGTTACGAGTATTGATTTTGTATTTAGGGCTTTTTATGGTTAGGGATATTTGCTTTTCCGTTAGCTGCTAATGATTTTTGAAAAAAACAGTTAGATGCCTAAGTTTTTGGAGAAATACATCATGTAAAACATATCATGAAAAATCAGAGAAATATTATGGTTAGCGTTTAATATAGGTAAATTTGAAATCCTAGCAAGCAAGAATCTAGTTTTATGCCTAAGTTAGATACGTTTAATATGGGTAAGTTTGAAATAGGTGTATGATACGTGGGAATCGCACCAGGCTTTACCTCTCAAGGGATCTTGAGAAGCTTACAACCCCCACCAGGCAGTGTACCTGATCGTTGTAGTATAGTATAGTGACAAGTAACGGGGGATTGATCGTTCAGCTAGGAATAGTGTCGCTAGGATTAGAAAACCTAAATACTAGTTCTAAAGATAAAGGATGATTATTTTTGTGTTTTTATATTTTTTTAGAAAACAAGTAAAAATCTCGGGTTTGAAGAATTTGGGCGGAATTAGTTGCTAGTCAACTAACCCAATACTAAAGATGCAATCAAAATAAAATACTAGAAACGAAAATAAACTAAATTAACTAAGGTTGTGAGCAATAAGTGGAGAAAATGTGTTTACTTAGATTTCACTACTCCCTATATATCTTTTACACGTTAATTACTTGTTATAGTTGCGTGGATGACGGATTGTATTCCTTAATACCATTCACAGGGTGGCGCACTTAATTCCCCAATCCTATGAGTGCCTACTTCACTCCTATGTCGAGCCGGCTAAGAAGCTCCTAACATGGGATCATTAGAATTTACTCATGCATTAAATACAACCAATAAAACCTAGTGCACGTCAGTTCATGTTTCCTAAGACGTTGAAGCATGTTACCATTTGGAGATCTACCAGTTTTCTTAAGCCTAACATCAAATTCATTCATCCAATACAACTATAAACAAGTAATCAACACATAATTAACATCTAGGTTTCATTAGATCCAAGCAAACACAAGATAGATCTAGCCTAGCATGATGGAATTAAGACAAGAACAAGATATAGACAACCAACACATAGACATATTGATTGAATTAAAAGAAAACTTATCTCAATTACACATGAAAGGTATCAAGGGCTTAGAACCCTTGAAAAACCTGTAAAATTCGTACCAAGTTCGTACTTAGGGTTTCTCCAAAACTTCTCCCTTTTTAATGTGAAAATTAGAAAACTATATATAGGAAATAGGGTCTGACAGCGTCAAGACAAATTTTGTGATGCCGTCATCTCGCCGCCAAAATACTTCTCGGACTGCCTTGATCTACTTTTGACGCCGTCATGTGTTAGCATTTTCCAGGTGATGAGTGCTCAAACACTCATCATTTTTGGTCAAATCTGAACTGCAAAACATACAAAAACACTCAGTAATGCATCAAAATACTGAAAATATTTCAAAATCGTGTTTTATATGTTTTAGATGCAAAATGAGCAAAAACAGATGAAAAACGTACAAAGTTTGCAAAATTGGCAGTTTCAGTCCCCCAACTTTCAAAAAATTGGCAAAACTAGTCCCTGTGCATTTATTTTGCAAGAAAAGTCAACCCAAGTCCTTTTAAAATAAAAATTTATCAAAAATAACACTTGGGTAAAAAGTTTTAAGAATTTAGACTTTTAGTCCCCGAATTTTGAAAATTGACATAAATGGTCCCCGGGAATTTCAAAAGCAAAAAAAATTGCAAAAATGGTCCTTGGATAAATAAAAGTTGGCAAGTTTGGTCCCTATAATAAATTTTGGAAAGAATCACAACAGGTCCCTAAACTTTGGAATTATTACAAAATTAGTCCTTGTGGTTTCTTTGCTAACTAAACAAACGGACCCTTGATATTATTATAACCCATAAACAAAACCCAAAAACCTAATCCTAATCCAATACCCTACCTGATCCAATTACACCCCAAGCCCACCAATTCAGCCCACTCCCACAAATAAAAACCCCCCGTCCATTTTTATTTAAAACCTCAGTCAACCCCCATATTGACTACATCCACCTCATCACCCGTTCCACTTGCCCTGCTTCCCCACTGCAACACACCTCCCCCCTCCTCACCTCCAGCTCACTCTCCCATACTTTATCCCTTCACATCACCACAACCTTCCAAAGCCCATTAAATACCCACGAATTACTCCAAGCAATCCCACACCCTGCCAAACAAATTTTCCCGCCAAAATGGGAAATTGAGCAAAAGTGGTCAAAAAGTCATACAAATTGCTAGGATTTACATTGGGACCCACTATGGTGTATAAGAGTGAAGAAGAAACAGAAGTGAAGGAGTTAGTTAGTATTAGTAGTATAGTTTGGTTAACTTAATGTCGTTTTAGTGTAATAATAGTTTACCAGTTGTATTTTCAGTTTAAAAGAATTGTATTCAGTCTTTCAAGCCTATTGTGAACTTAATTAAATCTCAATTTCATGTTACTCAGTTTCAATATAGTTTAAGCATTTTTCATTGGAAAATCCAAATTAAGCTTTTATGTGTAAAAGTTGTTGTTTTATGGTTCTGTAAGCCCATCTCAGTCACTAACAAGCTTTTATAATCTTTCAATGCTTTAAAATCAGTTCCCATCACAAAATCCAGAAAATACAAAAAAATAAAAATAAATCAAGAAAAAAAAAGAAAAAAAAAAGAAAAAAAAAAAAAAAAAAAAAAGAAGAAGAAGAAGGAGAGATGGTGCAGAGATGATTCAGAGAATGGAGAAAGGTTATTAGAGACTCATGGGAGTCATATAAGTTGTCCTTTGTTCCTTGATTCTAGTTATGAGCTATATAGCATATTGTAAGAAATTCCTTTCATTTTCTTATTTCACTGTTCCATTACTCCATGCTTGTAATTTCAGTTAATTTCTAGTAGTATAATGATATTAGGGTGTTAGGAGTAGATTTCTAGTATTGAATCATGTTTTCAATTTGAAAATGTGCTTTAACAGTCCCTAAGGGAGTGTTTGGTATAAGCTCTACTTGGCTCTATTCTTGTTGTGTTGCTGTCTTAAAGTTGTATGCATGTTAGTGTATTGTTAAAAAATCAAAATATAGCAAGAACACAGTCCTTAGTAAAGCCTAAAGTCAAAATCCAACCCACAAATCCATAACAGTCCACTGTGGGACTGTTAGGAGTTCCAAATCTTTGATTCCCATTATAAATTAGGTTAGATTTCTTAATTTAACTTTCATTAGGTTTAGTTAACATGTATCAATCACTTAGAAGCACCAAAAGTTCATAAAAGTCAAATCTTTAGTTTTTTATCAAAAGTCAAATAATGCCCATTTCAGATTTTCACCAAAATAGCATGATTTATTTTGAATTTTGTGTGATGAGTTAGACATTGAAACTTGTTTCCATGGATACTCTACCACCTCAACTTTTAAGTCCTTGCTTGTTTATAATTTTGTGAATTTATTTGTGGGGCCCCACATTGCCCCAAAGTAGGCTGCAGGGAGGAACCCTCCCCTGCTGCAGCAGCATACCACTCCACCACCACCACTTTGGTGGTGGTTTCTGACCACATCAGTGGTCCCCACTACCCAAAACTTGTTCCTCTCAACCCCCCCCCCCATGGTAGGCTTCAAAGATTGACCAATCCTTTGACCTAAAACTCTGTGGACCCCACCTGATTTAGCCCTTAAAGTTTGTCCCCTTTTTCAGTTTCCAAACAAGAGATCAAGTGCTTATTGTCAGATTATAGCTTATTCTGTGGTCCCCAAGTGATTTTTCTAGTTTATTCATGTTCACTTAACTTGTTTAAACCAGAATCAATCATTGTGGGTCCCACTTAATGCCATTTTAGCTTATTTTCCCCCTTGGTCAAACTTAGTCAACTGTCAAAACTTTTTGGCTTATTCTGGCTTATTTTTGATTTCCTAAAAAGTTGATTTTACAAAAGTTTGTTGTTTTTAGGTGTAAATTAGTTTTCAAAAAGAAAAATCAATTTAATTTTAAGTGATAGTTTCTATTTAATGTAATTTAATTTTAATTTTCATTTTTAAATTTTTGTTAAGCACTTAACTTTTTTATATTTTTCTTAATTTCCTTTCATATTAAAGTATTTTTAATAATTTTCTCAGATATTTATTTTCTCATTTAGTATTTATTAGAATTAATCTTAGTTTTATTAATAATTAATTAATATTAAGTATTAAATAGCATAATTAGTTTTTATTAAGTAAAACCTAGTTTTTATATTTTTTATAGCTTTTATATGTTATAAAATAATTTTAGAAATTTTCTTATAATTTTTACTGTTCATTTTCTATTTTTCTTAATTTCATATAATTTAATTAGGTAATTAATAATTAAATAGTTTTTAATTAATATAAAAATCACAAAAAGACAAAAATACTTATTTTTAATTTTAAAACTTATTTCTAGTTATTTTATAATTTTATAAATTTTATTTTCATTTTTTTAGTGTTAAATTAATATTATATTGTATTTAAGCATTTTAAATATTAATAATAAGTATTAATTAGTAATTAATTAATATTAAATAATTAAATAATGTAAAAATTAATTTTCTTTTTCTAAAAATTTCCTTTTATCTTTTAGTTTGTAAAAAAGTCGTTTTCACCCCTTGGGTGTTTTCAGATTTCAGTTTTTACATTTTATTTTGTACGTTCGCGTTATTTAAAACGTGAACGTACGCGTTTTAAGTTTTAAACGTTTCTGGTTTTTCCCACTTTCCTGTCTTACTCATATAGCTTGTTTAAACTATTTCATTGTAGATTCCTTAGTTTAATCAATCTCAAACCCCTTTCCATCCAGATTCACCCGATCACGAAACCGTTTGTTAACCATCCACACCTCGTTGGGACATAACGACCCAGGGAAACCACTATATTCCGCGGAGCATTGACTCTAGGCTGCTTGACCTTGTTGACCATTCCCTGGTCAATTTAGGTTGACCGTTTGAAGTCAATCACCAGGCCGTCATGCATTTTACTCTTGACGCCCTACTTCGTGACGCCGTCAATTCTGTACTGGGTCGTCATGGAAATTACTCTTGACGCCGTCAGAAATTTCTTCTTGACGACGTCACCTACTGTTCCTAGCAAGGAAAATTAAGACTTTGGCGTTTTCTTCACTTTTATGCTCCAAAAACATCCGAATTGCTTCCTTTTCCATATTTCACTCCCAAAGTACCTAAAATCACAAAAGGAACGATTTAGGGTAATATTTGATCAAATAAATTCAATTTCGGGTTTAAATGAACCTCTAAAAGTGGTTCATTTTTCGCCTCATCAGTGTATATCTGAATTAAATCCTATTTACAAGGCTCTTAATTTATTTATCTGCTTAGCAATCGTGGGAGTCACTAACCTCTTCAACTGAGTTAAGTTTGAAGAGGTTAGAGACTACCACGATTTCCAAGTTGGATAATCAGTTACATCTTCTGCTGCATACCGAGTAAAGCACTGTAAGTCTCTCTATTCTGTTAAGTTTACAGTTTGTTGTGTATAGATCGATGGAGTTTAGGATTTGGGTAGTCCTGGAAGTTGAGATTGATTGGATTGTTTGTGGGTTATGTGTTATACTTTTTTCTGGTTTACGTGATATATGCTAGTTGTCGAAATTTTTAAATGTCTTGCAATTGATTTGGGAAGTCTCGGCAGTTTGAGATTTAGGACAAATTATGTTTGATTCTATGACAGTTTATGTGCTAGTTGTGGAAAGTTTTTTGGTTTATATAATGCAACTTATGATATATTCAATAAATGAAGTTTATTATAAAAATGATTTTGAAGAAAATGAGACTTCACACAATTTTTAAAAGTGATTTTTGAAGTGCTACTTGTGGAAACTTGTGTACTTATCTTTGCGATAGCGATCGATATAAGTGTTGTATCAGAATGGTGGTAAGCAGCTATTCTATGGGAAAAAACAAGACATTAACGGGTCTAGGGGTGATCCCGGGCATGTCGGAACCATAGATGATCTGCTTACTTAACCTAGTGGAGTTGCACTCAGATATCGGGCCTCAGCCTATATACATCCTGCTTGTGATTAAGACACAGCGGAAATAGTCTGTACTCTCGATCAGAGGGAACCGGTTTGGGCAAATGTTTTGACAACTTGAGATTGTAATTGCTAAGATTTCAGTACATTGGCAGTACACAGACTCTTGTAAATTGTTTTAAAATTTTGTGAAATTTGATTTTATTTTTTTAGATTATTAGTTAATATATTTTTTTTAAAAAAAGGAAAAAGATGAGACTAGTTTATTTATAAACAATTGAACGACAAAAAAAGAAATCATTTAATTTTTTCATGTGAGATTTTTTACCCAAAAAGATGGAAAAAAATCATCATTTCTCATGAAATCTGTCACAGAACCTATGATAATCTGTCATAACTTGCACCAACCATACTAAATTTAAGGTATTTTGTTTCATGTCTGTATTGAAGGCTGCTTTAGGTGCATACATATTAGAAGCATACAGGATATTTAAGTCATAAAAACTGCTACTCTTTTTATAAAAAGTCAAACTTAGTTTGATTCTTTAATTTGTTCATATTGAGTTAACTGTAATCATATGGCTTGATTTTGACCATTTGGATAGCTTACAATAAGTGTTTCTTTGGATCTGTTTTACTTTTTTTCTTCTGGGCTTCTTAGGTGTTAGTAAATTAAGTCTAATAGTGACCTTTACTCTGTTTTGACTTACATGTTTTGACACTTCAAGCGTTAATCTGTTGTTTTTTAAGTCATCTGTGAGATAAATAAATCTGTTTTGAAAAAAGTTGCACTGGATTAGCTAAAAATCAATTTTTAAAAAAGAAAAAATATAATAAAATAAAAAAAAAATACTAAAAAAATAAGTGCCTTTGAGACTTTTCTTACGAAGGATGTGGTCTTTTTTAAATTCCTTTATTACCTTCTTATTTTTTTTTGAAATAGCCAAAACATGTAACCTAGATCAAGTGTGTTACCTGGTAGTTAACATGTACAACTTTATGTGTGTGATATAGTTGTTGAGTTTATATAAGAGTTTGAATGTGAAGCTCATTTTATCATTGTATGTAGTATGTGGCCACATTACTTCATGAGACTGCATTTGTATGTATGCTCTAAAAGCAGCCTTAATCGAAGTATTGTTTACGTACACATATCGGTGAAATGACCTTTAATTGAAAGACCATCTTCTTTTATAAGAACTAGTTCAATTATTAAGGCAGGATCATCTGTCAACTTAGATGGATTCCATTGATAATCTTGTAACCATCTATTTTCATTTATGTGCTTCATCTTGATGACAAGTATAGGCTCTTTCAAAACAGAATGAAGATCAATCGGACAAAAACAAGTGATGAAAACTCGTCCGCTTAATGTTGATAAAAAGTTTTATGTCGCTTGATCTTCATTCTCTTTTTGAAATATCCAAAACATGTAACCTAGATCGAGCACATAAGTGATCCTAGACAGTGTCCAAATTAAGCATTGGAATGTATCTATGTTGACAGATGATTCAGCCTTAATAATTGAGACGTGTTGATAGGGATAATGATATTGTGATTATTGTTCATGACATGCCACACTCCTTCATTATCTCTATCAAGACGAGTCCTGTTACTCAAACTATTTTATAGATTCAAACGTGTATTACATGCGAATGGATTTACGTGAACTATCATATATGAGGGTGAAGTGATGATGATACTTTTGGGTGTAGGATACACTTTTCAGGAGTGTATCATACACCCAAAATTATCATCATCAACTTCACCCACATTTATGATGCTTGACGTAAATCCTTTTGCATGTAATACACTTTTATGTGTATGATCTTTCTATCATATTGTCTTTTTAAACACAAATTAATATGGCAGAACCTATTTTAATTTAGTAACGGACATTCAGCACTGTTTGTTAATATCAACAACTTAAGAATGTTGTGAACTTTTTCCACCTCATTTTTCATTTGTTAATATTTTAAATTGATTAGCAGTTATACGTATCAATTCTAGGGTTTCTGAAAGTGTATTTCTATTTTTTAATGTACATATTTCCTGATGAAACCTCTTTTGCAAAATATTTTAGTTTATATATGTTATAGAGTCAGTTAACAAAGTTAAGGATCAATATGCTATAACTGTGGATTCTAGAAATAGTGAGTCACAAAGAATTTTAATGTAACAAGGCATGTATTTGGTGGTTGCATTACTTTGCCTTAGATGAATGGTTTAAATTTATAAATGAGACTGGAATTTAAGCATAATTATCCATCCACAAAGTAATGCGACAATACACATCTTGATACATTCAACTTCACTTTGGAAAACTCAATAATCAAGGCCCACCTATCTAACGTTGTAGATGGGCTCCATTGCTTAAAGTGACCGATTTACCTAAGGACATTGAAGTGCTTGATATTGGCACGGAGACACTCCAATGAACTTAGGTAACTCGGTCAATTTAAGCAATGGAACCCACATACATCGTCAGATAGATGGGCCTTGATAATTGAGTTGTGTTGATTTTGATAATGATATATCGTGTATTGTTCATGGCAATCCACCATCCTTCATTATCTCATTCAACACGAGTCACTCACATGCTTTTCTAGAATCGATAACCTTCATTTGGACACACGTTGGTATTTGAGCTTCCCCTCAAAAACCCATTCTTATGTCAGTGTCATTGGAATCGATTTGGCGCAAATCCTTGCACAAATTTCGTCAACATGGCAATGAGATTTCGAGTGGAGGCTCAAAGTACCAAAGTGTGTCCACTTGTATACGTAGACAGTTCTAAGTGGTAAGAACCGTGTTATTTGCGATAAAGTTGTGGTCTGTTTTTTTACGAAAAAACAGACTTGTTAGGAATACGATTATTCAGTTAAAGACTCGGTCACCCCAAGTATTGCTAAGCATTACGTAGCTCGTAGAATTATCCTTATTATAGTTAGTACGTAGTTTATTAGTAGTTAAATATGTAAATAGTATTCGTAGAGTGGGTCGGGTCTTTACCCTCTGTCAGCTCACTCTACAGCTTGTTTCATGGAGCACCAAGTAGTTGTAGTATATATACCCTCTCCCACCCAAGGGAGAGGGTTGGACCTTTCTTCACAAGCTAATACATTTCTAGTTTCTCTCAAGGCTCCCATCTCTTTCTCTCTCTAATCTCTCTCTCTAAAAACTACACTAGTTGATCCATACATGCAACACCATACGAGCTTATGATTATGTATATTCTACAATTGGTATCAGAGCCAAGGTTTCATCTTAGGGCCTTGTAGAATCGGATTTGGTGTGGTTTTGTGTAATTTTTGTGAGTTAGAAGAGTTTTCTTTGAAAACATCATGGTTTGATCTTTCTTGTGTTATTTGACATGTTAGTGATGTATTTTTATGATCATAGGTGTTAGTTGAACATTGTGTTTCAGTTGGCTATACCATATCTTTAATCTATTTGAAGTTTGGACTTGATTTTGGGCGTATTTCTTGGTTGCGGTTAAGTCCACTGTTTCATTGCTTGGTTGCGGTTAAGTTCTGCGAGCTGCGATTAACTTGCTGCGTTTACTATTTCGGGAATACAAACTAAACGCAACGATAGTGACACTTTTGGACCATTATCACTGCGATTAGTTATCTGACTGCGTTTAGTTTTCTGCGGTTAATCATTTGCGGTTAAATATTCTGCGGTTGGTTATTTTCTGCGGTTTGGTATTATCTGCGGTTAGTGTCCTGCGGTTAGTATCTTTGTACTGCGATTAGCTCTTGCAGTTAAGTGGTTTGCGGTTAGATCTTTGTGGTTATCTCTCCTGCGGTTAACTCCCTGCGGTTAGTTGCTCCCTGCGGTTAGATGCTCCCTGCGGTTAGTTACTCCCTGCGGTTAGTCACTTTCTGCGGTTATCTCATCTTGTGGTTACCTTTCCTGCGGTTACCTTGCCTGGTCCTGCGGTTAACTCTGTTTGACCATAGTTGACTTTTTACGTCGAAACTTCAAACGGTCATAACTTTTGAACCGTAACTCCGTTTTCAGCGAATTAGCTGTCAAAACGTCCGGAACAGGCTGAATATTGTGAGGTTTCACCACGAAGTCGTGAAACGAATTTTTCGAGGCCCAAATCACCTCCGGAGTGAAGTTATTGAGGTTTTAACTTTTCTGACCAAAAATTTCACCGTAACTACTTGCATCAACCTTACCAAATTACGACTAATTAACATACAATCACTGCTATGGAACCTTCGTGCTCGAATTCTAATGATAATGTGCTTCATCAGCCAATTAAATTGCCCGATAATGCAAAGAATAGTCGCATTGAATGTTTTCGATCACTCCATTCACATCTCAAGGTTCTCTTTGCAAAATCTGGATACTTGGGAGGTTTCAATCGTGCATTCGCAACACTCTTTGGTCAAAATGTTGAGACTTTCATAGTCAAAATGACTCTACACTTAGATCAACTTCAACAACAACTTGAAAAGGGTGAATGTTCTGAAGATAGATCTATGGCTGCATTCTGTGTGATCAACAACCAACTCCAAGCGTTTATTGATTCACGATTCACTGAGGAGTATGATCATGAGAGTCAAATGACGAAAAAGAGCTTTGCCACTCATACGGGAATTGAAGTTGACGTGTTCAAAGTCACACTACTCCAACTAATGGGTAATGTGAAGGAGTACATTATGGAAAGAGCAAAGCACGAGCACAAGTATGAAGACAAAGTGATGGCATGTCGGGTGCAACCATGTGATGGTAGTGTGGATTCGGGCAAAGCATCGAATGCTGGGTCAGTTATCATTGAAGGCAGAGGATCAGAGACTGAAAAGCTTGACACAACGAACAGTTCAATGACTCTTACGCGTGATGTGGATGCAGATATCAGACCGGTAAAAGAACATGTATCATGTGCTAAGGTACTCGAACTGTGTAACATTGTTGATGAACAAAAGATTCCTAACAAAGTACAACCGACAAACAATGTCGATTCAGATGTCGTTGACATGGGAAATAGCAATGTTGACCCATGTAAACAACATATGAAACACAATGAAGTGTCTGTTGTACAATGTAGTGCATCTTCTGTTTTAAAAGATGATTGTGTCGTGCATGAGTACACTGCCTATAACCCTGATGACTCCTTGACCACTAGATTTAATATCCTTAAGGATCAAGTGGCTATGTACGAACAACGTGCTAGTTTGAACTCACTGGACGTGAGCAGAACATGGAATGGCAAATGCGTGCATATATATCTGAAAATAATCTTAAGCGAGAAACATTGAAAAAGGAGTTACAATCTTTGCAAAAACAATTGGATCAAACTGTTAAACAAAAACAAGAGATTCAAAAAGGTTTAAACACACTCAAACATGATTTCAAAGAGAAGGAAACAAAACTCCTAAATGATTTCTCTAGTCTTAAAATGCTGAAAAACAAACTTGAGGATAAGTTATACACGCAAGGCCAAACCATTCAAACTGCTCAAATGATGCATAAACATAGGAAGTTGAGTGATGATCATAGTGAGAAGGATTCTACTAAGCCAAAAGACAATTTCCTTAGAAGCGGTATAGGTGCTCAACCGGCATTATATGATGCAAACATTATGCTTGAGCCTAATCATGCCCCACCTGATGCTACATCTGATGATGAGGGCAATGAGATAGAAGATAGAACCAGAGAAAAACTTGCTGAGAAATTAAGGGATCCCCAGTGCATAGCTAATAAAATCTTGTACAATTATGATTACTCTGAAGATAATCAATTAGCGATCTTTGTCCCACAAAAGAAATTTACTCCAGAGCAAGTCTTCTGGAACATAGACATAGTAAAATTGAAAGCTGAAAGAGTTGTAGGTAACACACGCACTATGTTTAGAATTGCTCACCCAACTGCTTACCCCCTGAACACACCTAGGCACCTTGTACCTTTCACTCTCCCCACGCAAAATAATACACTAATTGCCTTATATGTCCTTGGTCAATTATTCGTTGATTTTGATAAAACATGTAAAAAGAGAATAACACCAACGGGTATTACTGAAGGGGAAAGAGGTTTTGAGCAAACAAAACAATGTTACCTAACTGAAGTCATGCCATTTTTCAAACTTCTCAAAGAACATTTTGAGGGCCTTAAAAATACCATTAATGATGATGTGACTCATATGAAAAAGGTTTTTAATGATGTGGAAAATGAGGGTAAACAATTGGCAATTGATCTTAAATGCAGTGAAGTTGCGAGGAAAAATATTCTCATCATGAATGAGAATTTGATTACTAAATGTGTTGCTCAGGATGTATTTTATACTGCTACTGATTCTACGTTATCTGCCTGCCAATTTCATGAGATATCTATTGCATTGACCGCTCTCCAGAATCGTGTTATTGAGCTTGAGGGGGAGAATTTAAAATTGCGTGAGAAAATTCAAAACGATGACCATGATAACATGGTCAGACATTTGTCAAAACTAGAGGTTGATAATCTTAATTTGCAATTAAAGTATCAACATTTAGAAGAAAGTACTAAAATCTCAAATGCCAAGACATCTTCGGATGCTCCTGAATTTGATGCGTATTTTGAATTAGCCAAACGTGATGAAAAGATTCAAGCTCACACTAACACGATTCGGAACCTGAGGGTCCAAATTGCCCAATTGAAGTCAAACAAGTGTGATGTGATTGGCACCCAAAAACCACAGTCTATAGATTCTCAGAATTTTCAAATTCAAGATACCATCAATAAATTGCAACATGAAAATGATTGGTTTCGTGCTGAAAATTCAAAAGTCAAACAACATTACAAAGAGTTATACGATTCAATTAAGATCACACGTGATATAAACAATGAAAAGATAACTTCTTTGCTTAAAGAGATTGAGAATCTAAAGACTCTGGCAAAAGGGAAAATGCCAATCATCAATTGTGATAATATTGTTCAAAAGGTTTCTGCTTGTAAGAAGTATGCTTGTGATGCTATGTATATTCCTCTTCCCCTTAGGAATAATAAGTTGGTTCATAGTGACTATCTTAAACATCTTAAGGAGTGCCTTGATTTGCTTCATGAAACCATTGAAGAGGATAGGATAGCAAAACCACTTGATGATGCTATTGTAGGTGCCTGCTTTCTCACTAATAGATCTCAGGAACTCTTAGAATATGCTATTGGTACATGTCCTAAAATTGATAGCAAGCGAGATAGGTCTACTGCATCATCATCTATGACTAAGAACAAGCATGTTACCTTTGAGGTACCCTTGGAAACTTCAGATCCCAACACATCAAAACATGTTCAGCAACCGGAAGTGAATAAGACTAAAATTCCCATTAGTTCGTCTACAGGAGTAAATAGTAACACTAAAGCTAGAGAGTCTAAACCAAAGAGAAATAGAAGGAATTATAGGACTTCACCTGTTAAAAGTGTTCCTAAAAAGAAAGTAGACGACCACATGAGGAACATTAAGTCCAACTTGAGCAAAATGAGTCATAATTCAAAACCTAATTCACGTTGCAAAACATGTAATGAATGCATAAATTTGAGTAATCATGATAAATGTGTTGAGAAATTTCTGAAGTCGTTTAACAAAACCCCAGTTAAGAAAGTTTGGAGAGCTAAACAAAGTAAGCAAATTTGGAAAGCAACAGGTAAACTGTTTGCCAATGTTGGTTATCAATGGAAGCCCACTGGAAGGAAACTCACTTCAGGAGAACAGTGCCCTTTAACTAGGATAACTAATTCTAAAGTAGTGCCTATTAAGGAATGGAAGCCAACTGGTAGAACCTTCCCTTTTGAGACCCAATGTTCTTTAACTAGGCCCATTGCATCTACTAGTGAAATTTCCACCATTGAAACGAATGCACCTAAGGTCTCAGTAGCTCCAGAACTTGTTTGCACTAACCAATTGGAACCCAACTCAAATTGGGGATCCGACTCTCCAAATTTCTGCTCTCGTCTGTTTCCAAATGCAGGTCGTACTTTTCGTCCTTTGATATTTGGACTCAGGCTGCTCTAAACATATGATTGGGGATCGCTCGGGGCTCGAGAATTTCGTGAATAAGTTTCTCGGGACAGTTAGATTCGGGAACTATCATTTTGGGTTAATTAAGGGTTATGGAGATTATGTTTCTGGTGACAACTAATTTCGTGAGTATACTACATGGAAGGACTTGGGCATGATCTGTTCTCTTTTGGTCAGTATTTTGATTCCAATCTTGAAGTTGTCTTCAGAAATTACACATGCTTCGTCTGAGAATTGGATGGTATTGATCTTCTTAAAGACTGTCATGGCACTAATCTATACACCTTTTCTATCGAAGACGTGATGCGGTCCTCTCCTATTTGCCTTCTCTCAAAGACCTTAAAGAACAAATCGTGGCTATGGCAACAAAGTTTTAATCACTTGAACTTTGGTACCATCTATGATCTTGCTCATAATCATCTTGTATGAGGTCTACCCAGATTAAAAGTTCGAAAAAGAACTTCTTCATTCGGCTTGTCAACTGGGTAAACGAAAGAAGCATACTCACAAACCCAAAATTGTCAACACCAACATGGATGTTCTTTACACCCTTCACATGGACCCAGGCAGACCAATAAGTGTGAAGAGTATAAATGGGAAGTAATGTGTACTCATTGTTGTCGATGAATACTCTCGGTTTACATGGGTAAAGTTTTTGAGAACCAAGGACGTGACTACTGAAGTTATCAGAAAACTCATCACACAACTGCTAGTAAGACTCACATAACCGTCAGAATCATTCGGACTTACAATGGAACGGAGGTTATCAACAAACAACTCATTCTACTTCTCCAAGGCACCGATGATCCTATGGGCGGAAGTAATTGCTACAGCTTGTTACACCAAAAACCGATACTTGATACATACTCTTCACAACAATACTCCATATGAGCTGATATATGGCAAGAAACCGGATCTCTCCTCTCTATTTGTGTTTGGTGCTTTATGCTACCCTACAAAATGACAGTCAAGATCTGGGAATGTTATAAGCTATTACTGGTATTGGATTCTGTGTTGGTTATGCTCCAGATAGTAAGGGATACCGAGTCTACAACAAATAAACCCGATAAATCCTGGAAACCGTTCACGTGACATTCGTTGAGCTGACTGAGCATATGGCTCCTGTACACATCAGTGCAGGACCCGCGTCTAAACTTTTGTCTCATGAACCATTCAGTTTAGGTCTTGTACAGAATCCCACTCCTGCATGTACCCTATGTACCACCTACAAGTGAGCATTTGAAGATATAGTTTGACCAAACGTTTGATGAATACTTCGAGACACCTACCGATGATTCACTTACACCACCAGCTGCCGCTGCTCCAGTTCTGTACAACATAAATGGTCCATCAGTTTCTCTTTGAATTGATCAAGATGCTCAATCTGCAAGTTACTCACCATCATCGTCAAACCTTCAATCTCCTTCGGTTCATCAAGGCACTGCAGTCGACAATTCTTTTGAAGTGAATTCATTAGCTCCTCTTGAAGATGCTCCGTACTAAAACCTGTTTGCTCATGAATCTTTTTCTGAGACATCCTCTTCAGGGAATACAAACACGGCTTCTTCATGTTCCTACCTACATCCACATGAACATCTCAGAAAATGAATATAGAATCATCCGATTGACAACATTATTGGATATCCTTCTCAAACGGTGTTCACACTAAGGAAACTTACCACCCATGCCTTGTGGTGCTGTTATAGTTCCATACTATCCAAATTCGAACCCAAAGATTTCAAGACTGCTATCTCTAAAGACTGTTGGGTTAATGCGATGCAAGATGAAGCTCGCACTTTCGATCGACTTGAAGTATGGGAATTGGTACTACCTCCAGACTGTGCAATGATTTTAGCTCTAAGTGGATCTTCTAAGTGAAACTTGATGAGCATTATGTCGTTCTGAAAACAAGGCAAGGCTTGCTGCTAAGGGATATCGTCTACAGGAAGGCATTTATTTAGAGGAATCTTTCACTCTGGTTGTTCGTATTGTAGCTATCTGAATATCTCTGGGCAATGCTGCAAGTCAGAACATGACGGTCTATCAAATGGATATGAAAACTGCATTTCTTAATGGCGAGCTGAATAAAGTTCTTTATTTCCGTCAACCGGAAAGATTTGTATATTTTGATCGTCCTAACCATGTCTATCGTCTGAAAAGGGCTCTCTTTGGCCTAAAACAGACGCTTAGGGCATGGTTTGATACACTGTCAAAGTTTCTCCTAGGAAACGGATTCTCCTAAGGTGTGGTAAAATAAGATGAGAATGGGATTGTGGAACTTTACTTCGTGAGGACAGAATTTCGGCTGGCAGATTTCTTCACTAAGGCTCTCTCAAGAGAACGATTTCAACTTATTTTCCAGCGCTTTGAAATAAAGAGTCCTTCGCCAGTATCTCTCAAACGTCTTCGGGAAGAAAATGAGGAGAAATGGTTTTGTTTCACATATCCTTGTATATATCTTATACCATAAAGAAAATACAATAATATAAAACCTATAAAACCCATAAAAAATTAGAAAAATCATAAAAATCCAAAAATATTCTTCTCTCGACATGTCTTTTGTGTAATCAATATTATGTACGTTTCTAGAAATGTCATTCAATAATGACACGGAAACATACATATGCTTGAGCAAGAGTTTTTCGGTTTCAAATAAAGTTTTTTTTCTCTAAGACATGTCGTTTCTCCAAATATTCTTCAAAAAATGGCTTGCAGTCATTTCAGGCTGCAACCCGGTCTTAAAAATTATGGCTTGTAGTCATTTCAGGCTACAACCCGGACTTCAAAAATATGGCTTGCTATTACTTTAGATAGCAACCCGCGCTTCATTCTGGGGAAAGCACGTCGCCAAAAAGACGGCTGTTCCTTCAACTGGGTGATGTTCACCTAGGCATGGATTACTTTATATCCATGTTTCTTCGATCTGGTGTACGTTTCAGTGCATCATTTCTTGAAAAAGAAGAGAAGTCTTCTTTGTATACAAATAGTTTTCATTCTATGATTCTTCTGAAAATTATTTGTTGAGACACTTGGTGAATATTTGTTGTATGAAATTTGTTTGTCTTGGATTTGCATAAAATATTTTTGGCACTCAATCAACGACTAGAAATGGTCATTGATTGAGGGGGAGAGTGAATTAAAATTTTACATCATTAAACGAATTTCGTGGTTAACTCATACTTGGTTTTGTGGTTAATGGGGTTTAGTTGAAGAGGATCTTGCTAAAATTTTTATCAAATGGCCAAATGTGTTAGTTGCTAGAAAGTTTAGGACATTATGTGCAACTTGCTTATAGTCTCCTAGCTTTATGTACCTAGAAGGTTCATTTGTGTTACTTTGGTATCCTCGTATAATCCCCTAAATACGTTAAGACTCAAAACCTAGAAGAAGTTTGAAAACCAATGGTGTTTGATATTCTTGAATTCTCCTATGACATTTGTATGTTCTAAGTGAATGAGTTTCAAATGTTGCTTGTTTCGACTTAAGTGTTGTTGATATTGTGCATATGTTCTTAGAATTTGCTTAGGTATAATGTTATCATGCTTGAATCATGTTCCTAAGATCCTGAGTTGAATATTGATATCTGTATGAATTGCCATGTACATGATTGCTATCTGCTCAGCATGCTAGATAGTAGTTTGACGTATTTCCTGACTATGATTCGATTAAATGAATTTGGTATTATTATGTGGCAAGCTGCTGAATGGTAGCTATTAAGGTATAGTGTATCTGTATGTATGTATATCTTTGTTGATATTCTTATGCAGATTCCATAGCCAAAATGAATGTGCCAGTTCCAGCTCGAACCATGTGTTCAGACGTTCAAACTCTATTGATTGGCTCAGAATTCATCACAACAACAACATCGGCAACAACAACAAGGACAACACTTCACCTCCACCACCTTCAGTAAAACATAGCAATACTTATTCCGATCTCGCCATGTGGGGATCTACAATATTTGGACGTTTTGCTGGGGTGCCCTAAATGTTGTCTTGTGCAAAATAAGCAGTGAATCCCCCTCTTAGTTTAAGGGGGAGCAAAGTATGTTCCATTATCAGAAAACATTAAATTGGACACATTTTCTCCCATATTTTCTAACTTATTTAAATCAATTGGGATCACAAATCTCAAATGGATTGAAATTTTTGATCAGGGGAGAGAATGTGATTTAAATATGAAATCTGATAAAATGTGATGTTTGGACGAAAATGTAAGCTCGCCCATATGTGCTAAACTCTTTCGTATATCGATGCACATATTAAGGGGGAGCGAATTGACTAAAAGGATTTGGCAAGCATCTTGTGTGAGCAAGGCTTAGACTTCACCAATGAATTGACGAAACAAAAACAGTCATCAATCGAAAGGACTTGTCCTGGCCGGGTAATAATTTCAAGCTGGGTTAACCAGTGATGTAAGCGTGTCTCGAAGAGGACTTGTCTGAGTAGAGTGTACCGTTTCGAGAAACCTTTGTGGACTTGACCAGGCCGGGTAATAATTTCAAGCTAGTCTAACTAGTGATGTAAGCGTGTCTCGAATGCCTGTTCATGTTTACTAAAGGTGGATCAATTCTAAAGTGCAACTCTTCCCGACATGTGCAAATTCATCATTAAAACATCGGTGCACATGTTAAGGGGGAGCATTTGAAAATGGCAAAACTCTCAATGTGTTAACAAAATGTGTTTCTTAATCATAAACACGTTGAGAGAATTTTCAATGATTTGGTGTATGGCAACATAGGATAGTCATGAAGTTATAAGGTGGCTAAGGTTAGGAAAACCGTCCTATGATCCGCCAGAGCCGGAGGGATCTACCCATGGACAATACCAAATAGATAGTATTAGAATGTCCGTAGGTATGATTATGAAAAAGGGAGAAATGTGAGAATGGAGAAAGAAGGGGTTGAAGAATTAAAAAGAAATGAAATGAAAAAGGGTGAAAAGAAATAGCCCTCCAATTATTCAACCTTAGGGCAGAAACCGGGTTCAACTCATAATCTACTGATTGTTGCTAAGGCGACATTGGTATTGAAGACAAGACGTCATGGACCCAGTGACGCACTGCACTAAACCTTCTAGCCACTCAAGTTCTCTTAAAAGAACTTGTTTTATTTTCACGGGGAACCGATGTAATCTATCGACATATCTCTTAGAGATGGTTGATATTGAAGCAGGAGACCTCTCCCTAATCTCCGCATAGAAAAACCAAATGCACTTATTGAGTATAGAGCCTCGAGATACATAAAAAAAAAAAAAAAAAAAAAAAAAAAAAAAAAAAAAATCTCATAGGAACACGTGCTACTTCTACCCTGGTTGTTCAACATTAAGGACACCAGTGGTAAACTTATGAGTCCTACGCACATCTTAGCAATCTGCCAGAACATTTATGAGGGATGTTGCTTTAGTAACTCCCAGTGATTGAATGGAAATTCCTGCCAGGGTCAACATCAAGCAGCCCTGAAAGCAGGTCACTTAGGTAACTCCTTGTGGATTACACTTAGTGGTCGCGGCGGTTACCAATGGTCTACAGTCGTGGAGAGTACTCCAGTGACTCACCCAGTCGTTGATTTACTTAGGTAGATCGTGTAAATCCTCACGGGGGTTTGCCGATTGGGAACGGTCTTGGTAAGGATTAGAAGGAGTCATCACACTATGCTGTTGACAATCTCTATTTCCAAACCTATAAGTACCGGATGATTTGTTGCTAACTGTCTACTTGCAGGAATTTCTGACGGTTGCGGTTGATTGCTGAAAAGATGCTGATCCATCAACACATGCTCACACTTCAACTTCACAATCTAAGAAATCATGATCATTGATTGGGCTTCATTTATGCTTCCACAACTCTGATGCAGAAGATCATGATCCAGAAAAGTGTGAGCATGCCAACACAAAGATGTTCAAATCACATGGAGACATTACTACTCAAAGATGACTTGTAGATACTCAGTTGGATGATGAACTCGAAGTAATGCCAAAGATCATCCAACTCATTGAACAAACAAGTCATCTAGAGCCTGCTGCTGAATGTACAAAGACATGTTTGAAGAATCAAAGTCTACGAGCTACAAGATTTCATGCATGCAAGAATTCAGCACTTATCTTCTGGGGTGACCTCCCTTAGGGGGAGATTGTTAGGAATACGATTATTCAGTTAAAGACTCGGTCACCCCAAGTATTGCTAAGCATTACGTAGCTCGTAGAATTATCCTTATTATAGTTAGTACGTAGTTTATTAGTAGTTAAATATGTAAATAGTATTCGTAGAGTGGGTCGGGTCTTTACCCTCTGTCAGCTCACTCTACAGCTCGTTTCATGGAGCACCAAGTAGTTGTAGTATATATACCCTCTCCCACCCAAGGGAGAGGGTTGGACCTTTCTTCACAAGCTAATACATTTCTAGTTTCTCTCAAGGCTCCCATCTCTTTCTCTCTCTAATCTCTCTCTCTAAAAACTACACTAGTTGATCCATACATGCAACACCATACGAGCTTATGATTATGTATATTCTACAAGACTCCTTTTTATCCCCATTCGAGACGTTTCCTTCCACTGTCACCTTATAGCTTTTTTAATCAACAGCTTTACAGCTCATAAAGTTTTCTTAATAGCGAGAGATGGGAAAGAAAAAAGAGGATGCCGTACAAGTGTATTTGGTGCAGATTCATTTTGTCACATCCTCTTTTTCTTGCTCATGTCTCGCTATATAAGACTACCTTATGAGTGCATCCTGTTATACTATAGAGTGATAAGTAGGGAAGAGAGGATGTCGTACAAGTGTATTTGGTGCAAATACATTCTTTTGCCATATCCTCTTTTTCCTTCTTATCATCCTATATTATTGGCTTGTGCTACCAAATACAATACAGGAATCAAATATAGTGCAGGCAACAGACCTTACAGTCAACCAAGATGAAGATGTCCAGGAGGGAATTGACTCTACAACAGTAATTATACCACCCAATCATAGACCTCATGTTGACAGATGATGAGCCTGCAGTTCCTAGTTCTTAATTTGTTACCCACTATCCTTGAACAATATGTTTCACTTTATTGTCTGTTTGATTCTATGTTTGTACTCTTTGTTTAAATTTATTGTCTTTAGAACAATGTTTTGAACTATGCTTGTATTTGGACTTTCAAAACTATGCTTGTATTCTATGTTTGTACCCATTGCATTTGGACTTTGAACTATGCTTGTATTCTATGTTTGTACCCATTTCATTTGGACTTTCAAAAGTCAAACTTGCAAATGTTGAATGGGAGTGACCTAGTCACTCATTGCCTTGTGCCCATTGCATTTGCACCCATTGCATTTAGACTTTGAAAAGTCAAAATGCAAATGTTGAATTCCATAAAGTCTTTTTTTTTTGGGTAAAAGGGAGTGAATTCCATAAAGTCAACTGTCATGTAAGTGTTTTTTTTGGTCCAACACATGTATACACAGTACATGGCAATCTTATAAGCCCTTGTATAGGCAAAACACACCTCCCTATTTCCTTCACCATGAACAACTATCAAAGTGATATTGATCTAAAGATTCTCTGTAACTCGTATGTGGTAACTGAACTAATGCTTGGCAACTAAACGGTTTTTAAATTTTTGAATAGACACAGGGTTTAGTGATTCATTGGCGACGGTTAGTGACTTTGTAGTTAATTTTTAAACACACCGATTGGTGGTTTGTGACTTTTCATTTGGATTGGATTTTATCTCTGAGTATAAATAACAAACTATCTCACCCATTTCTGTCAATCATTCACCCTAATGGCATCTTCATCATCAAACGCTGATTCCAGGAAAAATAAACGACCAAGAGATGATTCTATTCCTCCTATTCCTGAGAAGTACAAGATTTTCGACATACCTCAAGATATATGGGATAAATGTCATTCTGGCGCTTATGGAACTGAAAAAAACGTTGATTGATCTTTATGACAAGCGTATAAAATTTCATGAAAAACAAATCAAAAGGGATGAGGAGATCATACAGGAGTGCCATAAGATGATTGAAGAACTCAATACAACAATAGCGGAATTACGCAAACAAATTGTTGATGTCTACAAAGGGATTGAAGATAATTTGTTTATTTCGTAATGTTTCGCTAAGTTTGTGTGTATGTGTCTATGTTGTCATAATTATTAACAATGCTTGTATTATGTTTCTTTCATCAATCAAATCACTTGGTTTAATCTTGAAATGTAAGTTTGTTTACTTGTTGACAATTTGTATATTGATCAAAGATCATGAATTCGTACTATTGTAGAACAATTTTGCATTCAATTTTGTTCTTGTTTGATGTTGAACCTGGTGATGAGTTACTATGTTTTTTGCGGTATCGTGTGATCTACAAATTTTTTTAACCTACTTCTAACATACTACTGCGCATCACGTACAGGTAATATAATAATTATATGTAGACATCAGTTTGAATATTAAAGATAACTACAACTTAATATTAATCATTCATCAAAGTCATTACAACACCAGGCTTAAAGCCATTTCATTCAAAGTTACACAACATAAACATAGAAACTAACTGCCATAATATAACCGCAAAAGACAATCATCAGGATCATACTCTAATCTTCATCAGAGGAGACTTTTTTATTTTTATTTTTTTGGTGCACAGGAGTCTTCTTCTGGGACCTCCATAAGCTGCACTTGGCGTTCCTTCTCCTGAATCCCATCACTGATATCATTGATTAGAGCAGTTAACAAAACAATCCTGTTACGCTCCCTTACCTGTGTTTCAATTAGAGAATGTATAATAGCATTTCTATTTTGGCCCAATGGGACCAGATGCTGAGTCTCATTGAGTGCAACTTGACGATCATCAACTTGCTTTTGTATTTGATTACGTTCTTTCGCAAATCGCTTCAAACGGCCCCTCTCTTGAGTCAACTCTTTCTTGAAATGCCTCTTGACTACTGTTGCCAAATTGTAGGAAGAAGAAGAAGCCATGGATGATATAATAAGTTATATCTGATATAAATATAGTTATGAGTTTTGGTCAAACTCCTATTGGATGTAAAATGAGATGTAGTTATTGTGTGTTCATGCATGGGGAAGGGAAATTAATGATGAATAACTATTCATGCTTGTGGCTCAAGGGTGGCAATCTAATCAACTGCCCTTATAAGTCACATAGAAACAGAAATTAACAATCATAACCGTAGAAAAAAATACACATTAAACACACACACACAAAAAATCTTAATGTAAACACACACCTACAGACTCTACAGTTGGGTCATATCAAACTTCTTAATAAAACAGTGAACTTAAATGTGCATCAGGGGAGGTTGGGCTTTGAGAGGATAAGAGCCTTGTCAAATCACAATTAAAATTATGAATATATATTTTGCAATGATGTCTCTGCAATAGCATTCAAACTTGTGCATTGTGTTTGGCTTGTTTTTAGACTTGTTTCTTGTTAAGGAATTTTACTACTTTTGTGATATGCAAGCTTAGAGGGTTTGATAAACTAACACAAAAACCTTCATATAATGATACTCTACATTTGGGTCGTATCAAAATTGGTACTAGGACAGGAAACTTAAGTGGGCATCAGGTTTGGTTTTGAGAGGCTAAGACCCATGTCAAACTAGACTTGTTTCAATAAACACTAAATGATTAAATGAAATACACTTCCAAGGAAAATGTAAGATTAGAATGAATAATATATTCACACACCATACCTCAATTAAGTAAAGATATATAGTATATCACACCTCATTTTATAGCAGTTAAACCAAACGAGATTAAATATATAGTAAAAAGGAAAGATGGCTTACCATTGAAACAGATCAACGATATCCTAAAACCCCAAACAAACTACAAACAAACTCATTACTACACAAATGAAGAACTTCTAAACACTTCAAATGAAATATGAGAACTTGAACTTTCCCTTCAAACAAATTTCAACATAAAGTAAACGGCCTAAGATAATATAAACTACTCAATGATTCAAATAAAGTATCCACTAACCTTTCTTTTGATTGTTCCAACTTCAACAACAATATCATCAAGATTGCCAGTATCAGCATCCCAATCAAAACAGTGTGAAGAATTTAAAGTCTATCCATAAATAGCTAAGTGGGGTTCAACAAGCATGCATAACACAGGAAATTTCATATCAATTAACTAAACTTTAAACCATCATCAATATCTATTTGCGCAAACTGAAATCGAATACCTGAAATATTAGGCTCAATCATCAAAGGCTAGAATCCTTTATCATAGCCCTGATAAATATTTGATTGTTTAATATACATTTTGATTAATTTTGGCTTAGATTGAAAACCCTAAATCTGCTATTGAGATCTAACAGCTTGTTTTAACTGAGTATGAGAGAGAAATGTGTGAGATAAGAAAGTCAAACACACACTACTTTACCCTTTATACAAAAAAAAAATGAAAATAAATATACTCTAAAAGGTAATAAGCCATAAATACTTTAAAGATAACTGATCATCCTTGATCCGTTGTTCTATTCATTGATCATAAACATATAGATACTGTTGGGAATTCCGCTAAGTAAGAATTCTGCTGACTGTTACTGCTGAAGGTTACTGCTGAAGAGTTGGTTCCTGCTGAAGCAGTGTATCTGCTGAAGACTAGTTTCAGCATTATTAGTTTCTGCGGATATAGTATTTCCATATTTTATGTATTATAGTTTGGATATGAATGAGTTTATTTAGGAAGTGATAATGCATATCTTTTAGAAGTTTTAGAATATACGTTTCTTGGGAAACGGTCTAGGGTTCCTTGTGTATAAAAGGAACACACGATTATGTATTGAATTACGTTTTAGAAAACACTTTCATTATTATTAAAAGATCCATAGAGGATCAAGAGTTCTTAGTATTACACTTGTGTTTGTTTCCGCTTTAAAATACAAGTTACAGAGATTGTCTATTAGTGTGTTATTGATTACAATAACATAACTAACGATTCTAGAGTGCTCAAGAAGATCTATCAAGGTCTAATAGTTCAACAAGTGGTATCAGAGCCTCGAGAGAGTCTCTGTTATACTAAGAAACACAAATCTTACACCATCAAAACAAAACCAATAAAAAAAATGCCCGAGTCAGACAATGAAGTTGATACAACCCAAAACCTTAACACCACTTCTCTCTAACAACTCAACCTCTCCAACAGTAATGCTATGTTTCCATACCTGAAGAATGCTGAAGACTATGATTTGTGGTCCATGAAGATGCAGAACTGGATCACAAACATAGATTGGAATCTTTGGGAGATTGTTCGAAAGGGAAACAGCCTGAAAAAGTATGTTAAAGATGCTGAGGGGGTAGTTACAATTGTAGGCCCCAAAACTGCTGAAGAGGTTCTAGCCGTGCAAAGGGAGAATAAAATAAGAACAATTCTGCTCCAAGCTATACCGGATGACCACATGGGTGACTTCCACTTCATGGAGGATGCCAAGGATATTTGGATGGCAATAAAGGCTAGATTTGGTAGGAATGAGGAATCAAGAAGGTTGAAGAAGTCTATGTTGAAGCAGCAGTTTCAAGAGTTTCAGATATCTGAGGAAGAAGGCATTCACAAAGGCTATGACAGGTTCCACAAGATTTTATGTCAACTTAATCAGCTGAAGGCTAAACCAGACAATGAGGACTGTAATGCTAAATTTCTGAGATCTTTGCCACCATCTTGGTTGCAAGTCTGTATTGCTCTCAAGACCAAGGGTGGGTTGGACATGATGTCCTTTGATGACCTCTACAACAGGCTTAAATCACTTGAGCCTGATGTTAGAAGTCCCATTCGTCCATCCACTCACTCAGCATTTGTTGGCACTACTACAAAACCTGTGCATCATGCCTCAAGCTCTTATTCATCAGGAGCATCTTCTCAAACCCCACTGTTAATACAAATATCGCTTAAAAACGTTATTTATATTTTACGATCTTCGCTAAGTTTTGTTAACGACAAAATGTAAACTTTAGTTTCTAAGCAAAACATAATCTTAGTTTTTAAGACTTGCATAAACTAGACTTTTGCTACATTTTACATTTCATAAAACACAACAAAAGTTTATTTCATAAATTAGAAATTGTCACATCACATTTATGGCAAGTTTTGTCATCATGTATTTATGGAAAGAAATGTGTTTGACTAACTTTGTTGTTGCTTACAAGTTTCATGTTTGACTTGATTTAAGTGATGTGACATTGTTTGGTTGCTAGGAGTTATGAGACAAGACCTTGTTTGGTTTGAAGAGTTATTGCAAAAACCTACTGCAGACCCGGCGGTACCCTGGGGGTACACGGGCGGAACCCATGATCCGCCAAGCATGCAGTTTGATGTGCTATAAATACCAAGCCATAACTTGATTTTTGGCCAACCTCTTGAGATCATATTTTACACACACACTCATCTTTTCTTCTAACCTCTTAACATTGTTAATGTGAAGTTTCTCTTTGTAGCAAAGAAGCTCACAAGGTCATCAAAAGTTACAAGTTTCCAACACAACGTTGCAAGACTTGTTAGCTTAGTATTGTGTAAACTCTTATTGTTTACACGTCTTTTGTTTGTGTATATTCTGAAGTGAGTGGTTAGTATTTTAGTCCTCAAAATACAAAGAGTGTTGGGAGTTGTTGTACCCTAGTAAAAGAACTAACGGGAGTGGTTGTGCCCTTGTAAAAGAACTCGACATTTAGCTTTGTGTTGGTAAAAGTATAAGCGACGTGTAAGGTTTTCTCCGCCGGTGAAAGGATCTTGTTGACTAGTGAAAGAAACTCTCGAGTTGGATACTCGGGGCGTGGACGTAGGGCAAGGAAAAAGAGTCCTTGTAGCTGAACCACGATAAATACTCGTGTTGTGGTTTGATCGTTTCTTTCATTTACTTACTTGTTATATATTGTGTTTGTGCATATATCTTTGATCAAACGGAAAGTTTCAAAGCTAACTTAACAAGTATAAAAAGATTTTAATCGGTAAACTATTCAACCCCCCTTCTAGTTTTCCACAATTGGCATCAAGAGCTACGTTACTCAAGCTTTTAAAATATATTGTGTTTTAAAACTTGAAATGATCCATGGATTTTGAAAATTACAAAGAAGGGCAATCTATGCAAAGACCACCACTCTTTGAAGCAAATGGTTTTATATATTGGAAAAACCGTTTTGAAACTTACGTGAAATCTAAAGATATAGATTTGTGGTATATAATTATTGATGGTGATAACGTAGTTACTAACATCAAAGATGATGATCAAAAGAAATTAATAGGTAAAAATAATGAAGCTAAAATGATGCTTTATAATGCTTTGCCTAAGAAAGAATATGAAAGAGTCTTTTTGTGTAAAACCGCCAAAGATATTTGGCAATCTTTAATTGTCACTCATCAAGGAAACTCACAAGTTAAAGATAACAAAATTGATCTTCTTGTTCAACAATATAAACAATTTGTTATTTCCGAAGATGAGATTATTGATAATGCCTTTGCTAGGTTTAACACTATTATTACTTCACTTAAAGCACTTGATGAATCTTTTTGTAGTAAGAACTTTGTCAGGAAATTTCTTAGAGCACTCCATCCGAAGTGGAGAGCAAAAGTGACGGAAATTGAAGAATCCAAAGATCTTTCAAGCATGTCACTTGATGAGCTTATTGGAAACCTCAAAGTTCATGAAATGGTAATGGAAAAAGATTCGGAACTAGTTAGAGGCAAGAAAGAAAAAGTTAAGTCCATTGCCTTGAAAGCTAGAGTCCAATCAAGTGATGATGAAGAATCTACTTCGGATAGTGATGATGAGGAATATGTTATGGCCGTGAGAGACTTCAAGAAGTTCTTTCATAGGCGAGGAAAGTTTGTAAGGCAACCTAAAGATGACAAGAAAACCTTCCGGAAAGATCGTGATGATCGAAAAGGAAAAGTTGAAAGAAAATGTTATAGGTGTGGAGACACAAGTCATCTTGTAGGAGAATGTCCAAAACCACCCAAGAGCAAACCTCAACAAGCTTTTGTGGGTGGTGCTTGGAGTGACTATGAAGGAGATGATGATGAGCCAAAGAATGATGATATTGCTCTCATGGCTCACAACTCAAATGAGGTACTCTCCGACTCATCTTACTCCTCTATAGATGATGATACTTTACAAAATGAATATAACAAACTTTGTGAGTTAAGCTTAAAAATTATAAACAAAAATAAATTTTTGAAAACTAAAAAGGAGTTTTTAGAAAATGAAGTCTATGAGTTAAAAGAAAAGGCTAAAAGATTAGAAAAGGGTAAAGATATTGACACCTCATGCAAATCATGTGAAGAACTTAAACATGAAGTTGAGAGACTTAAAATTACTCAAAATGATCTAATCAAACAAACCACAAAGTTCAAAAAGTTCGATAAGAGCATTTCATGTGCGGATGAAATTATGAAACTTCAAAAGTCACCTTTTGATAAAACAGGTCTAGGTTTCAGGAAAGTAGAAATCATTAAGGGACAAACGAAACAAGAAAAGAACACACATGAAACAAACAAAATTGCTACAGCAGCCCGCGGACCAGACGGAACCCAAATTAGGGTTCCGCCCGTTGGCCCCGAGGGATCCGCCAGGACTGCTGCAGCAGTAACTCCATCCACATCGGATCGTTCAAAATTTGTTAAAGTTACATATAAAAATGGAACAAAACCTGCCTTTAGAACTGGAGTAGGACTTAGTAAAAGTGAATTTAGAGCTAAGACTACTCAACCAAGACCTAAGACTCCAATTCCCAAACGCCCCTTTCCAAAGAGCAACTTCAATGCTCGACCAAACTACCAACACGCTTGGAATCAAAACACTCCTGGACATTACCAAAACTCAAACTACATGCCATGGAACCCTTATGCTCTATTTTCCTATTTGGAACGAATTAATGGTATGCTTAACCAAAATGGACCCATGAGAAATTGGGGATCAAATGTTTGAGTGTTTTTCATAAAATAGGTGTTCCTCAAAGTTTGTTTGGATCCGGATGAATGGATTAAAGATAGCGGTTGTTCAAGGCACATGACGGGTAATAAAAGCCTCTTCTCAACATATCACAAATGTGATGGAGGTAATGTTACGTTTGGTAGTAATGCTAAGAGCAAAATCATCGGAAAAGGTACAATCTCTCATGACTCCCTTTCTATAGATGATGTTGCTCATGTTGATAACTTAGGATTTAATCTTCTTAGTATTAGTCAACTTTGTCGTAATAAGTATAATGTCCTTTTTAGTGAAAACGGTAGTAAAATCCTTAAAGATGGTATAACCATAGCAAAAGGTGTCCTTGAGAACAACGTATACGTCATGAAGTTGGATTCAACATCTAGAGACAAACTTTGTCTTACCTCATTAGATGAATCTTCAACTTTATGGCATAGACGTTTAGGACATGCTAACATGAGACTAATCCAAAACCTCGCCTCCAAAGACTTAGTTCGAAACCTACCCAAGTTGAAATATGACCAACACTTTTGTGATGCTTGCAAAGTCGGTAAACAAGTCCATAGTAGCCATAAGGCTAAAAACATGGTGTCTACATCTAGGTGTCTAGAACTTTTGCATATGGATTTGTTTGGTCCATCCGCTATACAAAGTTATGGAGGTAACTTCTATACTTTGGTCATAGTAGATGATTACTCACGTTATACTTGGACAAAGTTTTTGAAAAGTAAAAATGAAGCTTTTGATAAATTTGAGATTCTAAGTAAGAAAATTCAAAATCAAGTAGGGTCTAATATAGTGTCTATTAGAACGGATCACGGTCGTGAATTTGATATTGAATTTCAATTTGGAAACTTTTGTGATAAAAATGGAATTACTCATAACTTTTCGGCTCCACGTACTCCTCAATCTAATGGTGTAGTAGAACGTAAAAACCGGACATTACAAGAGATGAGTAGAACAATGCTTAATGAACAAACTATTCCACAAAAGTTTTGGTGTAATGCCGTTGACACATCAACGTACATTCTTAATCGAGTCCTAATTAGACGATTTTTGAATAAAACTCCTTATGAACTTTATAGAGGTAAAAAGCCTACATTAGGATACTTTAGAGTGTTTGGGAGTAAATGCTTCATTCTTAACACCAAGGATTATCTCACTAAATTTGACCCAAAGTCTTATGAAGGTGTATTTCTTGGATATTCACAAAATAGTAAAGCTTACATTGTTTTGAACAAAGAAACCTTAAGAGTCGAGGAATCGTTAAACGTAACATTTGACGAAAGTCCACCTCCCTCTAAGACATCACCTTTGGTAGATGATGACTTAGTTGAAAGCCAAGCAATTGAATGTCAAGAAATCTTAGGTAATGACAAGGAAGATGAACTATTAAACAAAGAACTTGTCAATGTCAAAGAATCTAAAAGTCATCCATTAGACGGTGTCATAGGCAACATTAACGAAAGAACACTTAGATCAAAAGTTCAAAATGAAAGCAACTACTTTTGTTTCGTGTCAACCATTGAACCGAAAAATATTAATGAAGCCATTAAAGATGAATCTTGGGTAATTGCAATGCAAGAAGAATTAAACCAATTTGTTAGGAATGATGTATGGACATTAGTTCCTCAACCAAAGAGTCAAACAATAATTGGAACAAAATGGGTCTTTCGTAATAAAATGGATGAAAATGGAATTGTGTCTAGAAACAAAGCTAGGCTAGTAGCACAAGGATATAATCAACAAGAAGGCATTGATTACGATGAAACTTTTGATCCGGTAGCTAGGCTCGAGTCAATTAGAATATTACTTGCTTATGCGTGTGCACATAATTTTAAACTCTTTCAAATGGACGTCAAAAGTGCATTTCTAAACGGAGTCATTAATGAAGAAGTATATGTGGCTCAACCACCGGGCTTCATCGATTTTGAAAAACCTAATTATGTTTACAAACTTAAAAAGGCTCTTTACGGACTTAAGCAAGCTCCAAAAGCATGGTATGATCGACTTAAAACATTCCTAGTTGACCATAAGTATACCATGGGCTTAGTTGATAATACTCTCTTCACTAAGAAGAAAGATTCACATATTATCATAGTCCAAATCTATGTTGATGACATTATATTCGGATCAACTTGTCAAGAATTATGTGTGGATTTCTCAAAAATCATGCATGACGAATTTGAAATGAGTATGATGGGAGAACTCAACTTTTTCTTAGGACTCCAAATCAAACAACTTGAGATGGTATCTTCTTTAACCAATCTAAATATATTAAGGACATGCTTAAGAAATTTGGACTAAAAGATTCGAAACCTATCAAAACTCCCATGTCCACGGAAACTAAATGTCACAACTCGTAATTTCCGGTCATTTTCCAAACCTCGACAATTTACTATTCATAGGTTACTATTCATCATTTACTATTCATCGATCACTATTCATCATTTTTGAGGTCAATTTGATATTCTGAGAAGCGTTCAGAAATTTTACTATTCACTTGACACTATTCATTTCCGGAAGAAATTTCACTATTCACGTACATTACTCATGTCATCGTAAATTTAGTTTACGAGTATTCAAATTCGCGTAACCGTATTGGTTCAGGTGCGAATTCATGCATAATCAACAGGGACATCCCATACGGACTAGAAATAGTCCGCATATCATCATTATGGCACTTGCATACTATTCCACTCGTAGGATTTTTAAATTAATACTTTGACATATTTGACTTTTTATTTTTAAATAAACGTTAACAAACGATCAATAATGTGACTAACACGTCCGACACTCCCGACTATGATCCCAATATATTTTTATATTCATTTTTATAATATAAAAATTATAATATTAATTTACCCAATGTTTTGAAAATTTATTTAATTTATATCGTACGCTTAATTTATTTACGACGGTTTTCGTAAAAACTAAACAATAATGATCTAAACACCCAATATTTGTACCCAACCAATTTTTATAATTTTTATAACTTTATTTTATCCCGGTTAACTCCGTTAAAATTTATTTTTAGTTAACCCGGTACCCGGTACACTTTAAAACTACAAAATAAACACATTATTATGCAAAAGTCATCAAAAGTTCTTACACCTCCCAACCCCCCTCCATTTTCCATACCAATCACTTACAAAATTTAGATAAACACTCAAGCCTCATTAATAGCTCATACTAACTCTTATATAATAATAATACTAATAATATACATATATCATAACTAGATATTTTACCTCATATTTCACAAATGCAAGAAAACTTCTCATCTCTTTTCTCTCTATACTCATACACGGCCACATCTAGGGGAGGGCAAGACCAAGAATATTTTCTCAAGATCAAGTGTTTAACTAGTTTATTTAGTGATCCTTGTTAGGGTTTTGAAATATAAACTCAAGAATCATTAGGTTTTCATCATCTACACTCTTAATCTTTGAAGTAAGTATATCAAACTCATTTTTATAATTTTATCAAGTTTATACAAGATCCATATGATATATATACTAGATCTACATGCATATGCTATTTATACCACTTTATTTTACAAGCTTTTAACTTTTGAACCTTAGAAAGTGATTATGGTTAGATCCTTGTTAGATCTACTTGGTTATGATGTTTAGGAACCCATGACACCCTAAGAAGGTGTATGGTAGGATTAGACTAGTTTTGTGGTGATTGAAAGTGGTTTGGTGATGTTAGAAACTAGTTTAGAGCCTTGAAAATAGTTTCTGAACAAGTAGAAATACATTCTGTCCCATTTTGGTAAACCCAGAAAAATCCGTATTTTCTCAGTCCACTTTGACAATATTTATAGAAAATACTTTCAAAAACGAAGCTTTTGGCGAAAGAACGGATTAAAACAAGCTTATAACGAAAGAGATATGATTTTTGTAAATTTAACGACGAAAACTATTTTCTGAAAAACTGCATGCTGTTTGACAGTTTTTGACGGGCAAATAGAGGCGTTAAACGTAACCTAGAGGAGCCGAACTACCAAAAATATATTAGTACTTACTAAAACGAATCCGTGGATATAAAGAACGAGGAAATTGAGCTTAAAACGACCAAGTTATACCCGTTTTAACATCGTCAAACTATATATATATATATATATTTGGTCACAAATAAAAATAATAACTTACGCACTAAATGGTATATTTTCTAGAAACGTTACTAAGGACTATATTCTTAACAAATGAATACGTACGACTCAAGGTTTATTACGCGACTACTAGACACTATTATAAGGTTATCAATACGAGGAATATAACGCTAACATTTTTATACGATATACTACGACAAATTATATACTTCTATATTTGGACTTATTTTCCTAAGTATGGAAACTATTATACTTTGACAATAACAAGTATTTCCAAGTTACGAGTGGTATAGGCATCATGTGCATGTGCATTCAAATTCATCACGTCATGATCTAAAGTAGATCGTTATTACTCATATTAGGTTGCGGTTAGAGATCGTGCCTCATTTCAGTGTATCCATTTTTGTCATCGTAGCTATCGCTCCAGGTGAGTCATAGCCCCTACTATTTTAATTGTTTTGTAAACTCTTTGGGGGAGAATACATGCTCGTTTTACTTAAACGCACTACTTGTTTTACCTGGTTTATTACTCAAATATTTCCAGCTTTATCTATATATATATTTGATCACCTGCATTCATTGGTATGTTTGATTATCTGTATTTCATGGGATTGATCATCCTTGTTTATATGACCTTATAGTCACCAATTGTTCCTATATGTTCCTTGTAATATTGTGGTATTCCCCACTTGGCTGTGATGTCAAACGTATTGTGGTATTCCCCACTTGGCTGTGATGTCAAACGTAATATTGCTGTTTTCCTACTTGACTGATTTTATATGACCTCATTGTCATTATTATTTATCTGGCGACATTGTCAGCATTGTTCATCTGGCGACATTGTCAGTATTATTTTATCTGGTGACATTGTCAGCATTATTTATCTGGCGACATTGTCAGTATTGTTTAGATAACCTCATTGACTGAATTATTTTATTTATATAGCCGTTTTGCTATATTTATCTGGGAATTTGGATACCAGTATTACTTATGTTCACGTAGACTTTAATACATTTGGCAGTGGGTTGTGAACACACAGGTTACGTGTCTCTTATGGCGGGACTTGCAACTGAGTGGATTTACAATGCCTTTGTTGGGCGATCATTTCTCTATAGGCATTATTTGTTAAACAAACTCTATGAACTCACCAACCTCGTGTTGACACTTTAGCATGTATTTTCAGGTTTTAACCAATGGCACGCTACTGGAGGTTTTGGCAGGGCATGGCATGGTCATAGAAGACTCTGATTATTCACATGGGGACCGTTTTTAACTATTTTAAGGGCCTACTTCCGCACTATTTTTAATGATGTAAATTCAACATTTTCGATTAAACAATTTTATTCTAAATGATTCAAGTGAAAACCATTTTTGAACTTGTGTTGTGATATCAATTGAGTTACACCCCAGCTACACCTATGCTTCCGCTGGACCCGATTTTGGGAGTGTGACAGATTGGTACCAGAGCTTTGGCTATAGCGAACTAAGTGTTTTTAAAACCTAGACTATAGCTACTTTTACGAAAAACTTAACCCTATGACCGTCACGTGCCTGCCTGCCAAGCTGAAGCCTCACTTGTGGTTAGTTGCTAACATAGGTGATGAGATTTATGTCTCATTATCTGATATATATTATATTCGTTTATTCTAGTTGGCTACTATAATTGTCTTTCATATAAGCATGTTCACGTATCATATATGTCACTCTGTTATGTTTTCCTTGCATAGTTTCATCATTTGACCTCAAGTTTGGTCACCTGCCTTAGTCTTTCTGAACGTCTTGGTATTTGTGAAGGACATAGTATTAGTATAACTGAGCTGAGTATTTCAAAATTCATGGAACCTCGGTGGAATATAGACTAGTCACCTATATTCAACCCGGGATAGTGGGACATAGGCTGACTACCTATATCCGACTCAGAAGTGAATTTTGCAACACTGAGAATGGTTATAATAAGATTTTGTCTGGATTGAATCCTTCACTCAATTTCAAATGTTACATTTATGTGTGTGTATACACTCTCGTTGTCGGAACATTCATATTTTTCATCACTTCGTGAACCACCGATTGGAAGCAGGTTAACTGGCCATTTCATCTCATGAATCTTCATATTTATACACAATACACTTACATTTTCTTTTATCACAATCTCGTTTTGTCGCACTTGTCACAGTCTTTTCCCTTCTTACCATCACTATCATTTCCTTTCCCCATCCCCATATGTATATATAAGGAATTAGGTGACACTCTATAGATTCCTATGTCACTCATCACTCATTACTCCCAATATTGATAAGTGGATATTAGCAATGACCTCCCTAAGAAAGACTTCCCATACCATATATAAGGAGGATCCCTAGGTACATTATGACCATTTAAAACTGAACAGAAATCCCAGGATATCACAAAACCACTCGAGCCACGTCAACGCGTCATATCGCAACATCAACCTTTCATTCTATAATAACCCACTCTCGAACATCTACTACTAGGAAACATCTTAATTATGTCTCACCCTTCTTTTCTCGTTTTGAAGAGCTATGCCGTCAAGGAAAGTTAAAGCTACTCCAACTATGACACCTGTTGCTATTCGGAAATTGGTTAAGGATAGTATCGTCAAAGCTCTAGAGATCGAGAGAGCTGAGGTAGCTACAAGGGCTGCTGAGGCCGCTTTACAGACAGGGACAAATGGGCAATCCGATAATAAGCGCGAATGTACTTGGAAGAATTTTAAGGTTAGTGATCCCATCAAGTTTAAGGGCACTGAAGGAGCGGTTGCTTTGATTCACTGGTTCGAAAAGACTGAGAATGTGTTCCTCATGTGCAACTGTCCTGATGGCAGCAAGGTAAAATTTGCTACTGGTATGCTTTTGGATGAAGCTATGTCATGGTGGAATTCTTATGCTCAACCGATGGGTATGGAAAATGCCTACAAGCTCACCTGGGAGCAATTCAAGAAATTGATGACTGATAAGTTTCGCCCTCGTACTGAGGTGCAGAAGTTGGAAACAGAGTTTTATAAGCTAGTGACAGCAGGTAATGATATCGAGGCATATATCCGAAGGTTTCAGGAGTTGGCTGTGCTATGTCCAACTATGGTTCCAGATAACGAAAAGCTGCTAGAAAATTTCATCGGTGGACTACCGTGCAACATCAGTGGGAACGTAATTGCTTCTAAATCAGACACGCTGGAGGAAGCTATCAGAATGTCTCAAAAGCTTATGGCTCAAGTGATGAAGCAAGAAACTACTGTCAACAACAACAACGAAAACAAGAGGAAAAGGGATGACAACCAAGGAGACGATCAAGTATGGCAGTCAAACAAACAACATGAAGTGGTTAGGGCCTACGTTGTGAAGCCAAGTGAAAAGAAAGGTTACCAGGGTACTCTACCTAAATGCAACAAGTGTCAGAATCATCATAACCATGGACCTTGTCTTAATCCATGTGGCAACTGTAAGAAGGTTGGTCATGCAACTTGGGAATGCAAATTTCCAATCATTACCAGAGATCAGAAACCCTCAGTGACATGTTTTGGCTGTGGAGAAATACGCCATTACAGGAATGAATGCCCAAAACAAGGAAACCTAGAGAAAAGGAACCAAGGTGGAAGGGCTCGTGGGAGAGCCTAGGTCATCGGAGGAGGAAATGGTCCACACATCAACAACGCTGAGGATGACAACAATGTTCAAGAACCAAGAACTTCTACCTTAAAAATAAACTAAAGCCTAAACTCTCTTGTGTCGTATTTCTTTTGTGTTTAATTCTACGTTCTATCGTATAAGTTTCATGTACTATTAACGAATTCCGATCTAATGAATATTCTATCTTTTATCACCGCAAACTCCTAGCGATTTCATTAAGATTCCTTTAAAACTACACCACCTATCATCTACAGACCAATGGTCAGAAATTAGAGAACAATTCAAACATAGGAAGATATGCTCAGAGCATGAGTGATTGACTATAGAAATGGTTGGACTAACCATTTGCCATAAATCAGATTCTTTTACAACCATAGTTACCACATGAGCTTAGAGACTACATCATTTGAAGCACTCTATGGTCGAAGTGCCAACATCCATTGACGGATCGAAATTTGGAAAAGCCCAACTCACTAGTCCCGTAAGCATTCATGAAATAACCTAGAATTTCCTACAAATCAAGAATCAGCTACAAGTTCAATAAGTTGTAAACTCTTAGAATTTCAAGTTAATGGCAGGATTATGTTGAAAGTTCTGCCTAGGAAAGGCATGATACCATTAAGAAAAATTTGGGAAGATAAACCCGAGATACATTGGACCATTCAATATTTCAGACAGTATGGGCCTAGTGGCCTACGGACTTGAACTCCCATTAGAGCTCAGTAGCGTACACGTTAAATATCATCATCTTTTCACTAATACCACTCTAGAGACCAACACAAACTGAACTTCGGGACGAAGTTCCTGTTAGAAGGGAAGATTGTCACAACTCGTAATTTCCGGTCATTTTCCAAACCTCGACAATTTACTATTCACAGGTTACTATTCATCATTTACTATTCATCGATCACTATTCATCATTTTTGAGGTCAATTTGATATTCTGAGAAGCGTTCAGAAATTTTACTATTCACTTGACACTATTCATTTCCGGAAGAAATTTCACTATTCACGTACATTACTCATGTCATCGTAAATTTAGTTTACGAGTATTCAAATTCGCGTAACCGTATTGGTTCAGGTGCGAATTCATGCATAATCAACAGGGACATCCCATACGGACTAGAAATAGTCCGCATATCATCATTATGGCACTTGCATACTATTCCACTCGTAGGATTTTCAAATTAATACTTTGACATATTTGACTTTTTATTTTTAAATAAACGTTAACAAACGATCAATAATATGACTAACACGTCCGACACTCCCGACTATGATCCCAATATATTTTTATATTCATTTTTATAATATAAAAATTATAATATTAATTTACCCGGAGTTTTGAAAATTTATTTAATTTATATCGTACGCTTAATTTATTTACGACGGTTTTCGTAAAAACTAAACAATAATGATCTAAACACCCAATATTTGTACCCAACCAATTTTTATAATTTTTATAACTTTATTTTATCCCGGTTAACTCCGTTAAAATTTATTTTTAGTTAACCCGGTACCCGGTACACTTTAAAACTACAAAATAAACACATTATTATGCAAAAGTCATCAAAAGTTCTTACACCTCCCAACCCCCCTCCATTTTCCATACCAATCACTTACAAAATTTAGATAAACACTCAAGCCTCATTAATAGCTCATACTAACTCTTATATAATAATAATACTAATAATATACATATATCATAACTAGATATTTTACCTCATATTTCACAAATGCAAGAAAACTTCTCATCTCTTTTCTCCCTATACTCATACACGGCCACATCTAGGGGAGGGCAAGACCAAGAATATTTTCTCAAGATCAAGTGTTTAACTAGTTTATTTAGTGATCCTTGTTAGGGTTTTGAAATATAAACTCAAGAATCATTAGGTTTTCATCATCTACACTCTTAATCTTTGAAGTAAGTATATCAAACTCATTTTTATAATTTTATCAAGTTTATACAAGATCCATATGATATATATACTAGATCTACATGCATATGCTATTTATACCACTTTATTTTACAAGCTTTTAACTTTTGAACCTTAGAAAGTGATTATGGTTAGATCCTTGTTAGATCTACTTGGTTATGATGTTTAGGAACCCATGACACCCTAAGAAGGTGTATGGTAGGATTAGACTAGTTTTGTGGTGATTGAAAGTGGTTTGGTGATGTTAGAAACTAGTTTAGAGCCTTGAAAATGGTTTTTGAACAAGTAGAAATACATTCTGTCCCATTTTGGTAAACCCAGAAAAATCCGTATTTTCTCAGTCCACTTTGACAATATTTTTAGAAAATACTTTCAAAAACGAAGCTTTTGGCGAAAGAACGGATTAAAACAAGCTTATAACGAAAGAGATATGATTTTTGTAAATTTAACGACGAAAACTATTTTCTGAAAAACTGCATGCTGTTTGACAGTTTTCGACGGGCAAATAGAGGCGTTAAACATAACCTAGAGGAGCCGAACTACCAAAAATATATTAGTACTTACTAAAACGAATCCGTGGATATAAAGAACGAGGAAATTGAGCTTAAAACGACCAAGTTATACCCGTTTTAACATCGTCAAACTATATATATATATATATATATATATATATATATATATATATATATATATATATATATATATATATATATATATATATATATTTGGTCACAAATAAAAATAATAACTTACGCACTAAATGGTATATTTTCTAGAAACGTTACTAAGGACTATATTCTTAACAAATGAATACGTACGACTCAAGTTTTATTACGCGACTACTAGACACTATTATAAGGTTATCAATACGAGGAATATAACGCTAACATTTTTATACGATATACTACGACAAATTATATACTTCTATATTTGGACTTATTTTCCTAAGTATGGAAACTATTATACTTTGAAAATAACAAGTATTTCCAAGTTACGAGTGGTATAGGCATCATGTGCATGTGCATCCAAATTCATCACGTCATGATCTAAAGTAGATCGTTATTACTCATATTAGGTTGCGGTTAGAGATCGTGCCTCATTTCAGTGTATTCATTTTTGTCATCGTAGCTATCGCTCCAGGTGAGTCATAGCCCCTACTATTTTAATTGTTTTGTAAACTCTTTGAGGGAGAATACATGCTCGTTTTACTTAAACGCACTACTTGTTTTACCTGGTTTATTACTCAAATATTTCCAGCTTTATCTATATATATATTTGATCACCTGCATTCATTGGTATGTTTGATTATCTGTATTTCATGGGATTGATCATCCTTGTTTATATGACCTTATAGTCACCAATTGTTCCTATATGTTCCTTGTAATATTGTGGTATTCCCCACTTGGCTGTGATGTCAAACGTATTGTGGTATTCCCCACTTGGCTGTGATGTCAAACGTAATATTGCTGTTTTCCTACTTGACTGATTTTATATGACCTCATTGTCATTATTATTTATCTGGCGACATTGTCAGCATTGTTCATCTGGCGACATTGTCAGTATTATTTTATCTGGCGACATTGTCAGCATTATTTATCTGGCGACATTGTCAGTATTGTTTAGATAACCTCATTGACTGAATTATTTTATTTATATAGCCGTTTTGCTATATTTATCTGGGAATTTGGATACCAGTATTACTTATGTTCACGTAGACTTTAATACATTTGGCAGTGGGTTGTGAACACACAGGTTACATGTCTCTTATGGCGGGACTTGCAACTGAGTGGATTTACAATGCCTTTGCTGGGCGATCATTTCTCTATAGGCATTATTTGTTAAACAAACTCTATGAACTCACCAACCTCGTGTTGACACTTTAGCATGTATTTTCAGGTTTTAACCAATGGCACGCTACTGGAGGTTTTGGCAGGGCATGGCATGGTCATAGAAGACTCTGATTATTCACATGGGGACCGTTTTTAACTATTTTAAGGGCCTATTTCCGCACTATTTTTAATGATGTAAATTCAACATTTTCGATTAAACAATTTTATTCTAAATGATTCAAGTGAAAACCATTTTTGAACTTGTGTTGTGATATCAATTGAGTTACACCCCAGCTACACCTATGCTTCCGCTGGACCCGATTTTGGGGGTGTGACACTAAACTCACCAAGGATGAGGAAAGTGAATCCGTAGATAGCACTAAATATAGAGGTATGATTGGTAGTCTACTTTACCTAACGGCTAGTAGACCCGACATTATGTTTAGTGTTTGTCTATGTGCTCGTTTTCAAGAAGATCCTAAAACTACCCATCTCGAAGCCGTTAAAAGGATTTTCAGGTATATTAAGGGCACTACACATTTAGGTTTATGGTATCCCAAAGGAACGGGAATAGACACCATAGTGTATGCCGACTCGGATCATGCCGGTGACTATGTCGATAGAAAAAGCACAAGTGGTATTTGTACTTTTGTTGGATATTGTCTCACCACATGGTTCTCTAAGAAGCAAACGGCTCTTGCTATCTCAACAACGGAAGCCGAGTACGTTTCGGCCGGAAAGGCATGTCAACAAGCTCTTTGGATGAAGCAAGCTCTTGTCGACTACGGAATTCAACTCAACGACATCACAATTCTTTGTGACAACAAAGGTGCCATTGATCTTAGCAAAAACCCGGTTCAACATGCTCGTACCAAACATATTGAAATCCGTCATCATTTCCTTCGTGACAACGTCCAAAAAGGAAATATCTCAATTGAGAAAGTTTCTTCCGATGATAACATAGCCGACATTCTCACAAAACCTCTTAAACGTGAACCTTTTAATCTTCTTAGAATAGGCTTAGGACTCATGGAACCTACATTGTAGTTCTGGACATTAGACAAAAATCTCAAAAATCAAAACAAATCCAAAACCATGTTTCTCAGCAGGGTCGGCGGAACCCTCAGCCATAACGGACGGAACCCAACCCAGGGTTCCGCCGTGTCCGTCGACCTGCAGAATCAAAACATTTGTTTATATTAAACCAAACACCCATTATCTCATACCATCACTTCCAAAACTGTTACTATTCACCATTTCTCTCATCCATACCCACGAAATTTTGGCCTTCCATTCAATCACATTACTAATCCATCATCATCGTAAGTATTCTTAACTTGATTACAATCCTGATCTTAGTCTAGGAATTCTATTTCTTGCACAAAAACAAAAACTTGGGGTTATGCATTAACTTAAGAAATTCATGCATGAGATTAGGTAATTAATAAAACTAATCATGTTTCCCATAGTTAGGAATTGCATCTTTAATTAGTATAAACATGTTTGCTAAAACACCCCATGTCAAATCCATTCAAAAATTTCTCACAAGTAGGACAAATATTTTTTTGTCTCACATTGAGAATACAAAATCAAAACGTTATGTTTAAAACATCACTTGCATAATGTCTCTTGAATGCTAAAGGGAATACATAACCAATATGTATTTTCGGGTACATTCAAACGAAGCTACATTGAACTAGGAGCGTTTGGGTTATCTTTTGTTTTATAACAAAACTTGCATAAAACGATTTGAAAGCATCAAAATGAGTCAAGATAACCGCACCTCCACATTGTTTTCATATAGGCACACACTAGAACTTCCACATTATAATAATGGTTTACGTAAACTAAAATGTGAAATTTTGTTGCTCTAGGAATCATCATGCCTCCTCTAACCCACTAGGACCACAAGGACACCATTAAGTACCTACCAAAACACTACAAAACCAAAGGCCTTACCGCAAATCAAGTAAACGTTTTCAAAGCCCTAGAAAAACACTATGTCCATGAGGGTAGAACCATAGACCCATCTTTCCTAGAAGGCACAAAGCTTTACGCCGATTTTGCCACAATAAACTTTGAGTGTCTTTTGAATATCGACGAGCCTATCTGTCCTAGGTTCATTCTAGAGTTCTATGCATCATGCGTCCTCTCAACGGATGATTATGGTCATATGTCTATCCACTTTAGGGTTAGCGGTCACCAATACTCCTTCACTCTTGAGGAGTTTGCTCAAATCTTAGGTGTTCCAAACCATGGTACTTGCCTCTATTTCGACTTGCACTCCCTCTCAACTCTTGACAACCTTCAAGACCGTATCCACCCTTATGACACACCCCTTGTCTCAAAAGACATACTCCGTGACCACCTCTTTGTTAGGACCACCACCACTAGGAGAACCCGTTCGGGGAATGAGGTCGATAAGGACCCATATGGAATGGAAATGAACGAACTCAAACCCCAATTCAAGAAATGGGAGGAAGTCCTTAGAGCAAATGTCATTAGCACATTAGGGAACCGTGACCATATCAACCTTTGCCTTTGCTACATGCTCTACTCCTTGTCCGTTAGGCAACCCTTCAACCTTGCCTACTACATGGCAAAGAGAATGGCCGACATTCCCGTGCATGGCACAACGGCTATGCCATATGGAATGCTCTTGACCCGTCTCTTTAGGTTCATCTCACCCATTCCGCCAACTTCAAATGGTCTTCGTCTTGACTACACTCTCATTCCACACACCTTTGTTCCACTTAGTGATAAGAGAGTTTACAAAGCCCAAGGAAAACGTCCACATCCTCCTACCTCATCTTCATCTTCCTCAATGAGTGAAGATGACAATTTGCCAAACTCTAGGCTCCCACCTCTAGAATACCTTTCCCAACTTCCGGATATTCCAAATGAGTCGGAGGAGTTCAAGCAAACAAAGGGGATGTTCAAAAACATCGGGAGATTCCTCGGGAAGATGAAGAAGAAAATGGACCATCAATGAGTGCGGGTGTGTTAGGAGTGTTTGGCACAAGGTGCTATTGAAACAATTTGGTCGTTTAAACAATATTTGTGATGTATTTGTATGTTAGTACAATGTTTGATACACTTTGGAACATGTTTCAACTAACAATGTTGCAGGAAGACAACTTTTGGCGAGTTGTCAAATTTTCATGGTTATGGAATTTTCACTATGTATGGTGAAAATCTCGACCTCAAGGTCAAACTCCTATGATATGTGTGTTTAGGTGTCTAATTTTTGCATTGCCTAACCAGAAATGAAGTATCTCTTTGATTTTAGGAGTTTTCGAAAATTTTGAAAATCGTTTCGCGGGTCAAAAACGCGGACTGTGAAGTTTTTCAGGCCTGGCGGATCCGGCGGATCCCAAATTTGGGTTCCGCCAGTATAAATTCTGGGTAACCCAGATTTTTCCCAACGGACCAGACGGACCCTTCACTTGGGTTCCGCCTGTGTCATCTGAGGGTGCCACCAGTAGCCTGCAGTTTTTTTTTTTCTTTTTCGCCAATTCAACATTGAAACACCAAAATCCAATCCTTAAAGGTAGAAACCCATTACTTGCAATGTGTTTAGTATAATAGGATACTCCTTCTTCCATGAACTTAACCAAAACCAATTCCCGCCAATATTCAAATTTAACCATAACAACCTCAAGGACCCCTCAAACATAAAGGAAGGAACCCTTTTAAGGGATCCTTGAAATCCCTGAGATTTATACAACCAAAAATCCACCAAAACCACAATGCATTTAGTGCAAAACTTGTCTTCTCACTTCACCATTTTCATTGGATTGACTTCCATGACATGACAACCCACAATTAAGTTTTTCAAATCATTAGGAACCACCATTTTTGTATGGACTAACATCAAATCCAAACACTCCTTCCCACAAATCTTCATCACTATAAATTAAACCATCCTAAACACTATCAAATCACACCTTCTTCATCACCATTTCTGAAACTTTAAACCATTTTAACCATGACCAAGTCAACAAACACCTCTCAACCATCACGACCCATCCGGAGAACCGCCCGGATAAGTGTCAAACCACTATGGTCAAACCAATCCATCAACCTTAGCTCCTCATCATCGGAGGAATTCACATAACCCATCAAAAATGAACATTTTTTGAACCTTACATCTCCATCTCCATCTCCATCACCCAAACAACCAAATGAGCACACTCCACCACCTACTAAATCACCTATTGACCCAACTCCACCAATTGCTCCAACCCAACCATCAAAGACTCCATCACCATCACCATTACCAAAAATTGAACCTATGGAGCTTTTCGGGTCTCCTCCAACATCACCACACCCGTATGTCCAAGATTTAAATGATCTTCCACCAAGACATACCCAACCACCACCTTTTGCAAATCAATCACCAAGGTCAATTCTTGACCTTGATGAAGATCTTGAACTTACCCAACCACCACAACAAGTATACCAACCACCCAAACCGTTGTTATTTCACCCAATCTACCGTGAAATCCATGGTCCTCTTTATGGAGAACCGAATTTTGAACATCATGATCACCCAACTCCACCACCTTTTCAACCCCAAACCTATGAGTCTTTCTTTCCCTCTTATGAGGAAATACAAAGCATGGTTGACAACCACCTTCATCAAGCAATGGAATTTCAAACCACCTTGCTTGATTCAATCCCAAATCCATCCTCCACCCAAGAACCAAAACCAAACCAACCCTAAGCCAAGAAACCAAAACCAACCCATTTTCACCCACCCATCCACATGTTTGCTCAAATTGTGAGCAAATGGGTGAAAGCATCAAAACCTTGCTTCACCAATTCCAAAATGAAACCCGGTTTGCATTCCAACATGTCATTGAACGTTTGGATGCACTTTCCCACCCCAACAAATCCTAGACAACCCTTGGAGGCCGTTTGCCCCAATTTAGGAATTTAGGATTTTATTTTATTTTCTTGGTTATTTTCTTAGTTTTTTGGTTACTAAGTAGTAGAATAGTTAACATTTCTTGTCTTTTGACTTTTATAAGTCAAAATTTTACTTGGAATGAAATTTCTTTCTACTTACTTTTGTGCATTGTTGGTTGATCAATGTTGTGTTGTCATTGTGGTTGCAATGTGTGTGGTAACTACAAGCTTGACTATATATATCACCAACTAACTATTTTTTTTGTAGGTCTCAAAATCCATGTTTCCCATATTGGTACTCCATTTAGGGGGAGTATCGATCAAGGGGGAGTATGGCCATTATTCCGCTTCGCTACTCTACTTTTTGTTTTGACAAAAAGGGGGAGAAATATATTAAACCTTCAAATACTTGATATGCTTTTTCGTCTCTTAAGTAAAACAAGGTTAATATAATTTTTTTTTTAAGTCTTGAAAACCAAGATTTTGCGTGTTACTTAAAAACAAAGTTTATGTTTTGTCATCAACAAAAAGGGGGAGATTGTTAATACAAATATCGCCTAAAAACGTTATTTATATTTTACGATCTTCGCTAAGTTTTGTTAACGACAAAGTGTAAACTTTAGTTTCTAAGCAAAACATAATCTTAGTTTTTAAGACTTGCATAAACTAGACTTTTGCTATATTTTACATTTCATAAAACACAACACAAGTTTATTTCTTAAATTAGAAATTGTCACATCACATTTATGGCAAGTTTTGTCATCATGTATTTATGGAAAGAAATGTGTTTGACTAACTTTGTTGTTGCTTACAAGTTTCATGTTTGACTTGATTTAAGTGATGTGACATTGTTTGGTTGCTAGGAGTTATGAGACAAGACCTTGTTTGGTTTGAAGAGTTATTGCAAAAACCTACTGCAGACCCGGCGGTACCCTGGGGGTACACGGGCGGAACCCATGATCCGCCAAGCATGCAGTTTGATGTGCTATAAATACCAAGCCATAACTTGATTTTTGGCCAACCTCTTGAGATCATATTTTACACACATACTCATCTTTTCTTCTAACCTCTTAACATTGTTAATGTGAAGTTTCTCTTTGTAGCAAAGAAGCTCACAAGGTCATCAAAAGTTACAAGTTTCCAACACAACGTTGCAAGACTTGTTAGCTTAGTATTGTGTAAACTCTTATTGTTTACACGTCTTTTGTTTGTGTATATTCTGAAGTGAGTGGTTAGTATTTTAGTCCTCAAAATACAAAGAGTGTTGGGAGTTGTTGTACCCTAGTAAAAGAACTAACGGGAGTGGTTGTGCCCTTGTAAAAGAACTCGACATTTAGCTTTGTGTCGGTAAAAGTATAAGCGACGTGTAAGGTTTTCTCCGCCGGTGAAAGGAGCTTGTTGACTAGTGAAAGAAACTCTCGAGTTGGATACTCGGGGCGTGGACGTAGGGCAAGGAAAAAGAGTCCTTGTAGCTGAACCACGATAAATACTCGTGTTGTGGTTTGATCGTTTCTTTCATTTACTTACTTGTTATATATTGTGTTTGTGCATATATCTTTGATCAAACGGAAAGTTTCAAAGCTAACTTAACAAGTATAAAAAGATTTTAATCGGTAAACTATTCAACCCCCCTTCTAGTTTTCCACACCCACCTCAATCTGCTCCTAAATCAAAATCCAGTAGTATAATGGATGACATTGTTTATTCATTTGTGGCTGAATATGAACATCAGCAGTTTCTTGCTTATGAGGATTTTGAACAGGTAGATCCTTTGGAGATGGAGGAGATGCACTTAAAATGGCAGCTTGCAATGATCTCTATGAACATTAAGAGGTTTGAAACCAAGTCTGGAAGGAAGTTTGGCTTTAATGGAAGAGATGCAGCAAGGTTTGATAGAAAGAAGGTTAAATGCTACACTTGTGGTCAAGTGGGACATTTTTCAAGAGAATGCAAGGAAAGGAAGTCTGGTGATGAAGTTAGATATGGCTCTTATCCATTGGAAGCAGGTACTACTAAGGCTGTACCTTCATAAGCTATGGTGACTCTGGATCACCAGATTGATTGGGCTGAACATGAACCTGCTGGAGAGGAAGCTTCTACTTCTACACAAGTGAATCTGTTGGCATACTCACCTTCAGAGGACAAGAAGGAGCAAGTCTCCTTGATGGGAATCTCTCAGGTACACAACTGTGTGTTTGGATGTAGTGTAAGATACAATGAGCTTAAACAAGAATATGATGAATTGAAACCAAAGTACAATGAGTGTTATATTGAAGTAGAGTCCTATAAAATGGCTTTAAAAACTTTAGAGAAACAAAAGGTTTGGTTTCAAAAGAATCAAGTTAAATATGATGAAAAAATAAGAGTTCTAGAAAGTGATTTAGAAATTGCTAAGATAGATTTAAGACGTACTGAAAAAGAGAAATCTGATATAGAAAAGGAAAAACAAGAATTACAAGCTAAGTTAGATAAAAAGATAGCTGGTCGTATGAAATGGCAGGAAGGAGCATCTAATTTGAGTAAATTGATTGATGGTCGCCAATCTGTTAGGTCTAGAAAAGCATTAGGATATGAGAAATATATTGACCCTGAAGAGTTAACGTATCCTGATATGTCTGGTGTTTTTGACCCTGAACCAGCCTTAGCTTATCAAACACCTGTTAAATTTGTTAAGGAAGGGGGAATGAATGCTGTCCCTGGACCTATAAGAGGGGAACATATGCCTATAGACCTGTCCACACCTAGTGACTTTGATGGATCACACCATCTCTATGGCAAAAAGTCAACTGACTTGCCAGACCCTATTATTAAATCTACTGACTTTGTCTCTTGTTGTGACAGTGACAAGTCTTCTGATGAAGGGTCTACCTCATTTGCCAGCTGTGATTCAAGTAAGAAGTCTGACCTGCCCAAGACCACTCCCAAGACCACTCCCAAGACCACACCAAAGACATCACCCATGACTCCCCACAAGCCTTCTAGAGTTGCTGCTGATACCAAGACAGTTTCTACTGAAGACTTGTTTTTAAATTCTTTGCAACATAATACTTTTGGTTCTGTTAAAAACAATTCTGTTTATCATGGTGGTTTGAATACTTTTTCATGTTACGGAACTTCTTTTAGTTTGAATAAATCTTCTAAGAAGAAGAAATGTTTTGTGTGTGGAAGTAAATCTCATCTGATTAAGGATTGTACCTTTCATGAGCAAAGAATGGGTGTATGTTTTAGTCAAAGGAAACCTAGGCAAATGTGGAAGAATGTTAGTGACATACCCTCTTTTGTTCCACATCAGCAGAAATCTAATTCTGCTGAACCACATTCCTCATGGAGAAGAACCAGTACTAGACCTTATGTTCGACCCACTAGTTCTTTCTTTTCTAATGGTTATTGGCCTAATCACTTTGACTCAATGTATTATTGGACAAAGAAGGGACCTAATTTGCATTACAGGCCCAAGAACAATGGTGGATCTAAAACATCTACATGGCCTATCACTAATGATCCACAAGGCAGGCTGAAGTCAGCAATGACTTGAGTCTCCAATGTGTACTAACTTTTGTATATTTTTTTTGTTGTTGTAGGATCATCCTTTGAAAAGTACTGAAGTAGGTATAGTTGATAGTGGTTGTTCTAGAAGTATGTCAGGGAACAAGGACAAGATGCATGACTTTGTGCCCATAGAAGGAGGAGGCAGTGTAACTTTTGGTGGTGGAGATGGCAAAATTACTGGGAAAGGAACTATTAAGACACCTTTGTTAGACTTTGAGAATGTTTATTATGTGAAGGAACTGGAGCATTTTAATCTATTCTCTGTATCACAGATTTGTGACACTAAGAATAAGGTTTTCTTCTCTGAAGATGAGTGCCTTGTACTCTCCAAGGACTTCAAACTTCTAGAAAACACAACTGTTTTGCTGAGAGTTCCTAGAAGCTTCAACTTGTACACATTCAATCTGAATGATGTCAAGCCATAAGGTGATCTAACATGTTTGGTGGCAAAAGCTTCCCAGGATGAATCTACCAAGTGGCATAGGAGAATGGCTCATGTGAATTACAAGACTATCAACAAGTTGTCTAAACTTGGTCTTGTTCAGGGCCTACCTTCTAAACTCTTCACCAATGAACACAATTGTATTGCTTGCAACAAGGGAAAGCAACACAGAGCCTCTTACAAAGCTGTGAGCACAATTTTAGAACCTCTTCAGTTGCTGCACATGGATCTCTTTGGTCCAACTCCTATCAGAAGTATTGATCATAAGTACTTTTGCCTGGTTATCACAGATGATTTTAATTGAAAACCAGCTTAATAAAAAGGTTAAAGGAATTAGGTGTGACAATGGGACAGAATTCAAAAATGTTGTTTTCATAGAATTCTGTAAGTCTAAGGGGATTAGAAGGGACTATAGTACTCCAAGGACCCCACAACAAAATGGGGTTGCTGAAAGCAAAAATAGAACCCTCATTGAGGCAGCAAGATCAATGCTTGCAGACTCCAAATTACCCACTATGTTTTGGATTGAAGCAGTAAGTACTGCTTGCTATGTCTTGAACAGGGTATCCATCTCTAGACATCATGTCAAGACACCTTATGAACTTCTCACTGGGAAAGTTCCAGACATACATTACCTTAAGCCTTTTGGATGCAAAGTGACCATTTTAAATACTGCTGATATACTGGGTAAGTTTGATGGGAAAGCTGATGAGGGATATATTGTGGGTTATTCAGCTCATAGCAAGGCCTATAGGGTATATAATCTGAATGCCAAAAGGATTGAAGAGACCCTTAACCTAAGATTTCTTGAAGATCAGCCTAATACTCAGGGACAAGGCCATTCTTGGTATTTTGACCTAGACTATTTGACTGATTATTTGGGTTATTCTAGACATGCTTCTAATCCTAATGCAGGTACCAAAGATCCAAATTCTAACCCTGCAGTTTCCATGGATGATGACTCAGAATGTGAATCTAAGCCAAATGAACACACCATTGTTGTACCATCTTTTCCACCTAACCATTTTGTAGGTAATCGTTCTGCTGCTGAACAAGATGATGAGTCACAGTATGCATAGGATCTTGCAAGACTGAAGAAGTAAGAACATGCTGCTACTAAGGAAGCTCAGAAACTCAATGAAAAGGTTACACAAAAGACTGAAGCACTCCTACATCAATCAGCACAAGCAGTCAGTGGAAACAAGGATATTGCTGATGATTCTACTGAAGGCACACCTATTCCCACTGATAAGGTCAAAGATGCTGATACTATTGATGCCAACTCTCCCATTTCTACTGAAGCATCTACAGACTTGGAGAAGCCCTTTACAAGATTTACAAGTCCTTCTGATCTTGGGAATTATCAGCCAAAGCCTGGCTTATTTCACTCAGCTTCTTATGATACTGAGTTTGGGCCTACAGTCAACAACCTTGATGCCACAATTGATGTTCACCCTACAGCAACAAAAAGGATTCATAATGCTCATCCCTTATCAAAGATTATTGGAGATCCTAAAGATCCTGTTAGAACTAGAAGCACTGTAAAGAATACAAAATATGGTGAAGTTGCTTTCATCTCTTATGTCTACAATCAAAAGAGGGACAATCACACAGACTTCAAACATTGTCTGTGTGCATGCTTTCTTTCTTAGATAGAGCCAACTAGTGTTCCTCAAGCACTGGCAGATTCAAGTTGGCTTGAAGCAATGCAAGAAGAGATGCTGCAATTTAAGAATTAGCAGGTTTGGATTTTGGTTCCTCTTCCTGATGGTAAATATGCCATTGGGACAAAATGGATTTTGAAGAATAAAAGAGATGCAAGGGGGATTGTGGTGAAGAACAAAGCTAGACTAGTGGCTCAAGGGTTCAAACAAGAGGAAGGCATTGACTATGATGAAGTCTTTGCACCAGTGGCCAGAGTTGAAGCTATTAGGATATTTTTGGCCTATGCCATTTATATGGGCTTTATGGTTTATCAGATGGATGTTAAAGGTGCTTTCTTATATGGTGAGATTGAAGAGGAGGTATATGTGACTCAACCCAAAGGATTTGAAGACCCTGATCATCCTGAGTATGTGTACAAGGTTGTCAAAGCTCTCTATGGACTTCATCAAGCTCCCAGAGCTTGGTATGCTAGACTTTCCACATTTCTGCTGAAGCATGGCTACAGAAGAGGTGCCATTGACAAGACTCTATTCCTCAAGAAAGATTCTAGGGATATTATTCTTGTGCAGGTGTATGTGGATGATATTATCTTTAGTTCCACCAAAGAAGCATGGTGTAGAGAGTTTGAGGATCTGATGAAGGGAGAATTTCAAATGAGTGCCATGGGAGAACTCACTTTCTTCTTGGGTTTACAGGTTCAGCAGAAACCTGATGGTAGTTTCATACATCAGGAGAAATATGTAAAGGACATGTTGTCAAAATTTGATATAGAGAATGTCAGGACTGCCACTACTCCCTATGAGGCTCCCAAACCAAAGAACAATATTGATCCTGATCTGCCTGTGAATGTTCATTTATACAGGTCAATGATTGGTTCTTTGATGTATTTGACTGCCTCAAGACCTGATATTACATTTGTTGTGAGTGCATGTTCAAGGCACCAAGTCACTCCACTTACCTCTCACTTGAATGCTGTCAAAAAGATTTTTAAGTACCTAAAAGGCCAACCCAAATTAGGTCTTTGGTATCCCAAAGAGTCTCCATTTCAGCTAGCAGCTTATAGTGATAGTGACTATGCTGGTGCAAATTTGGATAGAAGATCCACAACTGGAGGTTGCCAATTCCTTGGAAAGAGACTGATTTCTTGGCAATGCAAGAAATAGACCATTGTTGCTACCTCTACTACTGAAGCAGAGTATGTTGCTGCTACCAATTGTTGTGGACAGGTTCTATGGATTCAGAATCAATTGCTGGATCATGGGTATAGCTTTATGAATACTACCATTTTCATTGACTCTCAAAGTACAATTTGCATTGTTAAAAATCCAGTTTTTCATAATAGAACCAAAAATATTGAAATCAGGCACCACTTTATCAGGGATGCTTATGAGAAACATTTAATTAAAGTGGTAAAAATTCACACAGATGAGAATGTGGCAGATTTGTTAACCAAAGCATTTGATGGACCAAGGTTTCAATATTTGGTGGTCCATATTGGTATGCTTAACCCTTAACTGCAAAGTTTAAGGGGAGGCATAAGCCTTAGGGGAGGCATATGCCTCAGGGGAGGATTGTGAGTGTAAACTTTGTAGATTTGTATAATTTGTATACTTTTTGAGTTTTAACACTAACCCACTAATATTTTTGCAAGTTGTTTGGTGTATTTACATGTTTTATGTCTGTTTTGCAGATGTTATGAGATTGTAAGTTGTATGTTAAAGTCACCAAGAGATGTATTCAAGGGAATGTGGTCAAGTATGCTGAACATGGTTTCTTCTGATTAGTTGATTATGCTGAAGGTCTTACAAAGTTGATTAATAAAGAAGATCTTTTCATTCATTCAAAGAAACAAGTTACAGCTTACATTCAAAGTTCCAAATGGATTACAAAGACCATTCCTAAACATTTGCCTAATTGAGTACTACTAGCTTCTATCACTTATTACAAAATACTTGAGGCTATGACAAGTACAATGATGAAGCTGAAGATGAAAATGGAAAAAGAAGAGAAGGAAGACTGTGAAGATGCTCAAGTACCAAAGTCAAGAATGTACTCAAGAACTTTGGTCCATGGCAACATTCCTCAATCATCTACTTCAGCTTCTCCTTTCCCTTACGTACAATCTTTGCCTTCTTGCTCTGTCCAATATGTTCTTGATGAGGAAGATCAGGTCCTGGAGCAGGAAGATCCAACACCAAATTTTGTGATGTTGGAAGAGATGGATCTCTCTTACTTGATCTTGGTTGAGATCTCTCTGGTGTGGAAGGAGGAAGAAAGGTTGGATCTTCATTTTCTTCCTCTGAAGAGTCTTCATCAGAGGTACAGATGAAGGGAGAGATAAGCTCTCTCTCAGCAGGAATGGGTACATGGCTTGGTTCACCCTTCCTATGTGCATTCCATTGTCTTTCATGTGCATCTCATCATCTCTCCATTTCTCTTTCATAGTCAGAATCATCAAGCTCCCATGGATATGGTGGTAAATCTTCTTCTGAGGATGAAGAAGAGGAATTTTGATCTGAGGTTTCTGGGTTTGATGACATGGTTTTGGTGGTGAATTGGGTTTTAATTAGGAAATTAGGGTTTGAAAGATGATTTGGGGTAAATTGGTGACTGAGATGTGTTATTTGGGGTGATTAAATAAGCCAAGTTTAGGCGTTACGATAATTAATGCGAGTTGGGTGGCACAGTAAAATCAAGATATTCACCGAAGATATTTTTACATTTGCTTGGTTTCTGCTGATGTTGACCATTCTTCAGCAGATTTGACTTTCATTTCTGCTGAAGGGTAATTTTGATATTGGAAGTTTTTGAATTACACGTCAGACTCGGTCAATAATTAGTTCCGATAATTTTGACCACGATTGGGGAACTTCCAAATATAACTCACTTTGCATATCTCTTCCTAAACAAAATTATTCGCTTATCACTCCAATTAAACCCATTATTCTATGTGAAATTCATAACTGTCTCACGCAAGTTTATTCCAATGGCACAACTTGAATTGAAAGGAGATCATAACAAGTATGCTATTCTGAAAAAGGCTAAGGGACATAAAGAATTTGATTTAATGGTGGAGTTTTTACAAAGGTCAAAGATTCATTATGCTTTGACACATAGTCCCAATCTGATTTGTGAATCATTGGTGAAGCAATTTTGGACATCTGCTACAAAGAGATCTGATACAGAGATTGTAGCTGAGATTGATGGTGTAGAGTATGTGGTGACAGAAGGTTTGATTAGGACAAAGCTTCAGTTGGATGATGAGAATGGTGTGTATCATTCCAACACTGCAGAGATTTTTGCTGGGCTAAGGGAAGCTGGATATCAAAGTACTGATACATCTAAGTGGCACAAGAATCAATTTTGTCCTAAGTGGAGATATTTGGTGCATTTCCTGCTCCAATGTATAAGCAACAAGTGTGGTGGATGGAACCAATTCTCTCTGCAATTGGGTTGTGGTATTGTTTGTCTTTCTAAGGGTCTAACTTATAATTTTTCTAAGTTTATTTTTGATAATATGCTAGAAAACATTGATAAACAACAGCATAAGTTTTTAATGTACCCTAGGTTCTTACAAATTATTTTAGATATAACCACTGAAGATAAAACCCATGTGCCTATTAAAAGTCTTGGTTCTAAGTTGTTTGCCTCAATGAAAACACATTATACTGGGGAACATTACCCTATGTTAGAACCTATGTTGCCACATGGCAATGATAATGTAGTTGAGGGTGATGATGCTGGTAATGTGCCTGCTCATAATACTGCTGATGATGGTAATCCATCATCTTCTGGTGTTGCTGCAGATGGTAATCCTTCAGTGGTAATGGAGGAAGAGCCAGTTACAACTGCTGAACCATTACCTATTTTTACTGACTTACCACCACCTACCCCTGTACATATGTCACCTAATCCTACCATTTCACCATCTCAGGATGCTCCAATTGAGCAAATTCATGAGTTTGAAGATAACTTTCAGCCTCTTGAACCTGAGTTCACTAGACTACCTACACCCAGCCCTATGAGAGAGCCAATTGATGAAGGCTTTCCTAATGTTGTACATGAGTCTATTTCTCCTGCAGGATTCAATGAAGCTCCTATTACCACTGAGCAATCAGCTGATAGAGAAGAGGACCCAATTACTCTTACTTTTGTATATGATTCACTTTGCAGGTACATGAAAATGACTGATGATCTCCAACAAGAGCTTGTTGATACCAAGACTACTCTTGGTAATGAAATTTAAAGGTTGAAAAGTAAGGTTAAAGATTTAGAGGCACAGCTGAATCAGCAGAAGCAAAGTAAGAATGGACTGGATGCTACTGAAGTACATCAGGAGACAAATTTGGATTCTCTTGAAATTCTAGCTGAAGTTGCTCGACAGTCTAATGTTGTTCCTCCTAAAGCTGCTGAAGTACCTAAATCTAAACCACAAATTCTATTCAGCAGAAGAAGAAGTACAAGACAGTATTTGGCAAGGAAAGCTGCTGAATCTTCCAAAGTGTCTAGTGGTGATGATGATGTGCTTATGGCTGAAGCTACTGATATACTTCAGGAGAAACAATCACCAAGTGGTGTTGCTGCTGACAAATCTGCTGATAAAGGTAATACATCAGGAGAAGCATTCTTTGTAGCAGGGAAAGAGTATTTGAATTCCCCTGTTCATCATTCATATGAGAATCAACAAGTTTCTCCTGATAGAGAGGTTCAAGAATTACATGATGAACCTATGGAGGATTTGAATGTTCCTCATGATGATCTTGCTGAAGGAACAGATGTGGCTGAAGATGAGCTTGTTACAGCTGAAGACAGAGCTGCACAAGAAAAACTCTTCCAAGAATGGGAAGATTATAAGAAGAGTGTTGATATGGCTGAGGCACAGCAAGCCAAGTTTGATGCAACATACGAGTCTGCCACTCAAAGATATGTTTCTACTTTGCCTATTGAAAGACAAAGAGAATTGGATGCTGCTGTTCAAGAGTTTGATGAGTCAGATTGGCAGCATATTGGACAACAAGTGCTTGCTACTCCTGATTTAGCTACAGACATTCTTGGTAAAAGGGTGGAGAAACAATACTGGCCTGCTGAAATTGTGAAAATTATGAAGATGAGGAAGAAGGTAGCAGATGAGTTAAAAGCCAAAGCTAAAAGAGATAAACCTATGACTCAAGCACAGCAGAGGGATTATATGAGAACTTATGTGAGAAGTCAAAGCAGTTCATTATATAATACTGCTTGGACTAAGAAACAAGTGTGGGCACTTCTATTTGACAAACTGGTTGAGATATATAACAAGATCAAGGCTAGAAATGACAAAGCTGGAATGGGTGCTTCTAAGAATATTCCTTATGTGGATATTCCTGTTGCTGCTGAAAAGGTATCTTTACCTGATATTTCTGCTGATGTACCACATGTTGCTGCTTCATCTTATATGGATAAAGGTAAAGCTCAAGTGATAGCAGAAGATCCTCCATCTAGAAAGAGAACCAGAAGACAACTGGAGGAGGAAAGATTGGGTGAAGAGGCTGCTAAAAAGTTAGATGAGGAACAAAAAGCTGAACTTGAAAGATTTCATGAGCTTAAGGTAAGAGAAGCTGAACTTCAAGCTACTAGAGACAAACAGATGAGGAAGGCTCTGGATGAACAATATGCATCTGCTGCACTTGAATCTTCTCAGGATTCTACTGATGAACAAATGAATAATCCATCAGTGGAAACTGATGCTGCAGAAGGTAAATCTGCTGAAGCTGAAGTTCCTGATACATCTTCTCTACCTCATGCTGCTATTTATGTTCCTGGAAGAAGAGCAAAGAGGATGGCTAAAGTCAGAACTTCACATTCCACACAAAGCCTAATCAATGTGAATGCTTCTGATGCTTCATTTATAAGAGAAGGACCCCCTGATGATTGGCCTGAGGCAACTAGAGATGTTTTGGTTCACTGGGAGTTAACTGAAAATGGCCAAGTTAATACCATTTACAGATTGGATAAAACTTCTACATCTTTTACATTTCTTCAAGAGATTCTACATCTTGTTGATCATCAGGATTTAGTCACTCTAAATGAGTTGGTTCACAAGTATTATGCAAATCATACTCCTACAGGGTCTGGATTGTATTTTTTGGGTGATCTTAAAGTGTTGTTTGATTCTTCTACTCCCACTGGTGCTAGCTATGACATATGGAAAAATAATCAGAGATGGAAAGTTCAGAGTTGGAAGTTCTATCCTATGCCTTATGTTCATGTTTTGGAAACTACAACTGGTCTAAGGCTTATTATGGATATTGGCAAAAGATATCCTCTGAAAGTGTCTCTGATAGAGAAAATGTTACAACAAAAGTTGGAGATTCCTCCTGCTCCAGTTGGGAATGCAAGATTGTTTGCTGAATCTTTGGTGAAAGTCTTCAAACAAAGGATTATGACTTCCAGAGCAGCTTCTGTTTAAGGGTATAATGTTGTATATTTATTTTTCTTATTTTATTATTAAAAAAAAAAAAAAAAAAAAAAAAAAAAAAAAAAAACTAGCATTTTTGTTGTATAATATTGTGTCTATTATCTGCAGGTTTGGTGTTTTTGGTCATCAACTTACCTGATGTTGACTATTCCATCAAAAAGTTGGCTAGTCCAAAGGGTACAGCTTTGGTAAAGACATATCAAATTTGTTGATAGATGTAATGGTTTGCTTAAAACCATAGGGTTTTCAACTCATCCATGCTTTATTGCTGAGTAGTTGAAATGGTTGTCAATTGACCATGGATTTTTCCTTTATGGATTCTGAATAATTGGCTAGCCCACATGTATATGGCTTGTGGTAAAGGCAGTGGAAAACCATATTTGGTAATCAGTTAACCAAGATGATTTTCATCAAAATAATTGGCTAGTCCTGAGCAAATGGCTACAGGTAAAGACATCTCAAATCCGTTTATAGCTGATGATTTGCTAAAAATCATGTGGTTATCAGTGTACCTTAGAACACTTGGCTACTCCAGTAGTGATGGCTATTGGTAAAGAGACATTAAATCCATTATTTTCAATGATTCACCTCTCACAAGAGTTAACACACCTGGAAGTGATGAGAATAGTATGAAACTAATTTGTTTTGATGTACATTTAGTCATTTGTTGCTGCAAAGAATGGAGCTTTCAAGTATTTGCTGATCATAGAGATCCTGCTGAAGATGATTCTTTGCTGGTGCTATATTATTACAATCCTCTTGGTATATAACTTCAAAGATCTATCAAGAATCTTGAACTTAACCAGGTCAAATTCAAGATTAGGGGAGGATTGTTGGGAATTCTGCTGACTGTTACTGCTGAAGGTTACTGCTGAAGAGCTGGTTCCTGCTGAAGCAGTGTATCTGCTGAAGACTAGTTTCAGCATTATTAGTTTCTGCAGATATAGTATTTCCATATTTTATGTATTATAGTTTGGATATGCATGAGTTTATTTAGGAAGTGATAATGCATATCTTTTAGAAGTTTTAGAATATACGTTTCTTGGGAAACGGTTTAGGGTTCCTTGTGTATAACAGGAACACACGATTATGTATTGAATTACGTTTTAGCAAACACTTTCCTTATTATTAAAAGATCCATAGAGGATCAAGAGTTCTTAGTATTACACTTGTGTTTCTTTCCGCTTTAAAATACAAGTTACAGAGATTGTCTATTAGTGTGTTATTGATTACATTAACATAACTAACGATTCTAGAGTGCTCAAGAAGATCTATCAAGGTCTAATAGTTCAACAGATACAACCCTAGCACATACATCAAAACGCAAAAGACATTGACCAAAAGGTACTAATCTTCGTCATCCGCTTCAGCTTCTTCCAACCTCTCCAAAAGCTCATCCTTCTCCTCCAAGCTTTTATAAGACAGCACCAGTAGTTGAGCCAACAGATCAAGCTTCCTGCGGTCTTTTTGTTGAACTTCAAGCAGGCATTGACGGCCAGTTTCAGCCACATCATTGAAACGAGTAAATGAGGTAGCTACCTTAGTTACTGTTTTCTCCTTCTTTTCAATCACCGCCCTTAACTGGCTACTCTCCTCCCCAATACGAGCGATAAAACTTATCTCCTCTGCTTTGTCATGCATTACCAACAGCTAGAACGCATCAACTAGCTTACCATATTCTGTTGCATCTTTCATCACATTAAGGTTTGGTGTGTCTGCCATCTTAAGGTTAGGGTTAAAATGTGGATAAATGTATGTTTAAAATATAGGGTTAAAAGTATTTGACACATACAAGCGTATATATAATGAAAATATTTGGTTGTTGTAATTAATTATAGCAAATTACAATGTGTAAAAACAACACCACAAAGACACTCTAGAGGCATTGGAACATTTAGTTTGGTTGTTAATGCAGCCTTTCCATCTTCTCCCATGCATAAATCGGGAATGCAATATTTAGGAAGATGTCCAACATTACAATTTAAACCCCTCATTTATGCAATGGATATAAAGCAACCCTTCCAGGCACAATGCATTACCATTAACTTCCTAAAATTCAAAAAAATACTTATAACTTATATTTTTATACTTATAAAAAAATCCCATTTAAAATTAAATTTTTTCTAAAAACATAAATAAATAATAAATAACAATAACTAAAATAATATTAGTTTGAAGAATAACAACTCAATAATTATCAAACCTGATACTATTCATGTGCAAATTATCAGATTTAATACACATAATAACATATACAGTTTTTAAAAAGGAATTTAAGGAGATTAGCATAACCAAACATAACCAATATTAAACAAAAACTCATTAATTATATATTATAAATTGAAAGGTCCATTCATGTAACACCATCATAGAACATAAAAAAGATAAATGATAAACATAAACCAGATTTTATACAAATAACATATGCAATTTTTTAAAAGGAATTTAGGGAGAGTAGCTTGATCAAACATAATCAATATGAAACAAACCTTCGTTAATTATATATTATAAATTTAAAAGTCCATTCATGTAACACCATCATAGAGCATAAAAAAGAAAAATGATCCCTAAACATAAACCGGATTTAATAAAAAAAACATATGCATTTTTTAAAAAGGAATTTAGGGAGAGTAGCATAATCAATATTAAACAAAACATCATTAATTATATATTATAAATTCAAAAGTCCATTCATGTAACACTATCATAGCGCATAAAAAAGAAAAATGATTCCTAAACATAAACCTGCATATTTAATACAAATAACATATGCAGTTTTTAAAAAGGAATTTAGGGAGAGTATCATAACCAAACTTAATCAAAAAAGAAAAAAGAGAAACATAAACCATAGAGCAAAAAATGATAAACATAAACCATAAACATTAGATTAAAAAATTTTAAGAGTCCAATGTCCAAATCAACATAAACCAGAAACATGATAATGATAAACATAAACCAGAAACATGTTAAACATAAACCAAATACGAAATCCAGCCAGAGACTTCCAAGAGCATCACCCAGAGACTTAGAATGGCAACCATCCCTTCAGCTTCTCAGCAAATATATCTTTCTCACGCATGCTCAACTCAGTCTCCTTCATAGAAATCATCAGAGCCATCAGCCGAAGCAGATCCTTATGCTGACGCTGCCTAAGGAACTTTGCAGTCTCCACAGCCTCGACCCTACCCTTTAGGACATCGACTTCCTTCGGAAAAGCTTGGGCTTCTTTGATAGACTCAGATAACTTCATGCAGACTTTCGTGATATCACGCTCCAGATCCTTGTCTTTGGCAAAAGACCTCTCAAGATACAAATCTAGCTAGCGTTCCAACAAGGTGGAACCACAAGCATGAGCAAGTTCATCGAAAAGTGCTAGTGGAGCCATTGTTGTTTTGCTTTAGAAAAAAGTTGTATGTGTGTGTCATTGTGGTATGAGGAGCGTCTATATGTAGAGGACCGTGGGGAATTGATACACTTTTGTACATGAACCACCGATTGGGTATCCCATGAAAGACTGTTGAGTGCCCAATGTTTAACAATGGTCAATGCATTAAATATAAATCTAACTAATATCTTTCACATTTTATAAAATTATTAGAAATAGTAAAAATTTAACAACATAACAAATAAAGCAACAACATATTAACGTGGTGGTGCTGTGGCTGTAACGTAGTGGTGCTGGTTTATGGTGGTGTGGCGGTGGCTGTAACGTGGTGGTGCTGGTTTATGAGATGGGAGAGAGATGTTATGTATAGATTTGAAAAGGAGATGAAATGTGGTGGGAGATTCATGTTTGTAAGGTTTTGTACTTGGTTTGGATGTTGGTTAGGTATTTGCTTTGGAGGTTGAATCTTAAAACTTAGGTTCGGGATGAGTACAAGTCGCATAACCAAGTACATAAACTTTCAACATATTAAATCAAATAACATTTTGTACAAATCGCATAATAAAGTACATATAACTATTTGAAACATCTAATCTCATTAAAAAGTACAATTTGCATAAAAAAAAATAAACTATATTTTATTTTTCAAAAGTTTGACTTTTTTAAAAAAATTGTACATGTTGCATAATAGTGCACTTACACATAGGTACATGCTGCATAAAAGAGGACATTTACACAAGTTTATTTGGGTCTTACACACACTTACACACCTGTACTTGATTTTGGGGCAAAAATGGCCATATGAACATAATGACATAAAACGCATAAGTAGAATTGGGGCAAAACCCTATACTCGAAGTCGCATGAGGCTAGGCTTCAAGTATGGTGAACCTCGTGGGGCAAATACACAATTACCCCTAAAGATTAATCATAGCCTAAATCTATCAGTTCACAAGAAAAACTAGTAGAAACAACAGCACATTACCTGAGAGCCAATCATAAGTGGTATTTGGACATCCAAAACAAGAATCTTCAACTCCAAATGGTTTGAGGCTGCCACTGGGAAATCTGGGTGACACAATACACCACCAGACATAACAGAGGTTGCATCAATACCTTGTAAACTAACATCTACACTATCACCAGCTCTTGCAATGTTACATGGTTGAGAATCACGTTCTAATGAACGCACTGTTGCAATGTCTCCTGAAGGCAGAACGAGAACTTACAATAAAACCATAGATAAATAGCAATAGTAATTAGAACTAGAAAATCTGGCAAATATTTCAGCAAGTAAAGATAAATTATGTTATAATTTTCTTTGTTATGTTTTGTCGCAGTTGCATAGAAAGGTGTTGAACTTTATTCAAATTCGTTCCATGTAATATAGTGTTTTCTCCTCCAATATGGAGGAGGACTTCGACAAAGATTTTATATAACGTAACAAACTTGAAAAGGGAAATTCCATTTTGGTTATCATGAGAGAAGTTTTTTTGGGGTAAATGGGTTTTTTTTTACCCGGGTAAAAATATCCTGAGAGAAGTTGGTTAACTTTTTATGCAAATACCCAATCAGTTGTTTCTCAGTTTTCAGCAAAAGTTCAATGAACTTTTTTTGTATTGAAACATGTCAAAGGCCATTAAATATAGTAGTAGTACCTTGCTTCCATTACGAAGAACCCTGGCGTCTAACTGCCCACATACAGATGCCTGACCTTGAGATGTCTGTTTAAGGACATCCCATATTGACATTAGTAGAGGCTTGGAGTATTCTCTAGCAGGAGGTTGAAGAGCATCTATAGCCTCCAACAGACTAGGCCCCTTGTACCTGTAGTATAACAACCCAAAAAAATGATTTACTCGGAAACTAGCCATGTTACAAAACAAGTCATCTATTATACATTTATACTCCAATACTTGCATATTCTGTATGGACAGCTACTAAAATATATATATATATATATATATATATATATATATATATATATATATATATATATATATATATATATATATAGATGTCGCAAAATGGCAGGTTGGGTAACAGATCAAAATGTCATTACAACGGGTGAGGTCGGGTTGACCCAAATTGTTATCCAACAAATACACTTTTTTTAAGCAGATTGTAACAAATACCATTAGCATCTTTCCAACCAATGATCCATGGGATCAAATTGAATCACACATATTGATATATCACTTTAGCATAAGTGACAAAAAAAAATCAACCATTGAACATCACATTGTTGTTTGAGTAAAAGAGGTAACAAAAACAACTGTTGTTAATCTCAATAATACCATGTCAAGTAAAGTTAAAGAACATTAAGATAAGAAATCACTGAATCCATGTTTATTTATATTTAGGTAGGCATGTAGCATTACTAACAGATGCTACAAAATTAGTTCAGATTCTATTGAAATCAGACAATGTTAACCATCAATTTGCAACTTCAAACCCAAGAAAACAACAAATGATGGACAACTACAACAGTTTGTTTTCATTCTGCAGTATTCAAATTATGATAACTCGTCAACAACCAGCCTTTTAAGTGTCATAATCACAAATCAGTAATTCACATAAACCATTATGTTACTTGATTACACACATGGTTCCAATAACAAATTATCATAAACAGTCCATCAATTCTAAATGAACAATTTGTCAGCACAAGAGACTCAGACCTTCAACAAAGTATCATACTAGTTAACTTTCATCCATTTTACATGTTTTACAACTGAAATAATTTTGTTAACATACACTTCTAAACAAATCAAAGTTCCTATCTCACATTGAAACATTTTGCTGCAATATTATTTTCATTTTTACACATTTCAACAATTGGTCTGTAATATAAGGCATTTTAATTTTTAATTATCCACATGATTACTGATTTTTAGTAATGAATTAGCATACATGTTCTATAACTTCTAAACAAGTAAATTCAACAAATAGCTGAATAACATCATAAAAACAGTTACAATAAATTAAATCAAATACATACTCAGCAAATCTATCATTTTAAATTCAATACATACACATTAATTCCACCAAAAAATCATAAACAAACAAACAAATCCAGTAAACAAACTAACAGGTCCATCAGTTCTAATTAAATAAATAAATAATATACCTTGCAAACAGTCACAGTTTTCAGCTTCCTTCCTGACAACATCGAGAACATAATCAATCAACTCAGCACCTTCAGTATAATGACCCTTGGCCCAATTATTATCAGCGTGATCTAAATGGTACCTTGCTTTACCTCGCGTAGATCCTAGCATGACAGCGTGAGACAGCTGTGGAGATGGTGGTCAATGGGGAGGCAGTGAAGGGTGGCAGTGGAGAGGGGGTGTGAGAGATTAAGAAAACTAGTTAAGGAGAAGATATTAAGAAGTTGATGTGAGATTGAGAAAAAAAGATAAAAGATGGGTGGAGGGGCAATTTGATTTCGGGAACAAATTTAAGCGGGCCTTGTGAAAAGTTAACAGGGCAATTTGATTTTTGGGGAAAATTTAGGCGGGGCTTGTATAAGAAGATCATGGATATGTATGGTTTAGTGTGAGCATATATGATATTTGGTCACACTGTTCAAGTGTGTGACATATATTTGTCACTTTTAAATAATGTGTGACAAACTTGACTATATGATTTAGCCACATACACAATTACTTCATGTGACTATATATGGATTTTGGTCACACTGTTCAATTGTGTGACATATATTTGTCACATATGTATATATATAGTGTGACTAATGTTTCAAACTTATTTGTATCTGTCACACGTCCCAAATTATAAGTGGCTAAATATTCAATAAATAAATAAATAAATAACAGTTACCTCTAGTCACATAAATATTCAAATGTGCGACAATGAAATTCCGAAATGGTCACACAAGTCGGATCAAGTGTGGTTGTTTATTTTATTATGTTACATTTAGTCACATAAATATCTGACTGTGTCGCCGTTCAAAAAACAGCATGTGTGATGAAATCCCAGATTTGTACTAGTGAAACTTTTTGGTTAGATCAATAATATTATAGTCATTTGTAGTTTTGCAATAGCTATAAATGGTTACGTTACAGATTTATTAAGTTTTGTTTTGCTATGGGAATAATGTCACTATTTACAATTGTTTCAAAGATTTTCATGCAAAATGCTAGTAGTAACAATCAATGAATTTTCTAGTTCTTAAGTTCTGTTAGCCTTGTACAAATGTACCTGAAGTTATATTAAATTTGTTATTTAAGTAAACCCATTAGATCTTGTGTTATAATAAAGTAGTAAGGTGTCGGTGATGGTGGGCGGTAGAGGGTGGTGATGTTGGTTGTGGGGTGGTAGAGGAGGCTGCTGGTGGTGGCAGAGGGTGGTGGTGATAGTAAGATGATAAAAGATAAAAATTACTTTTCAAATTTAGTCCCTATCCTTAAAGCAACGAAATGATTATAATACCCTCAGTGATATGACACTTAACGAGGAAACTAACGGAAAGTAGCTCTCGGTGGCTTTTTTGCACTTATCCGTAACGTGGGTGGCATTTTTGCATGCCTTTATGTCTCGGTGGTTTTTTTGCACTTTCGCGATACTTGAGTGACTAAATTTGGAGTTTACCCTTATTTTCATGGATTCGTGTATGAAGGATTTCTAACACTTAACCCAAACTCTTGGGCCCACTTTTTTATACCAAACACATGTTTTGAACATAAACCCCAACCCCATTAGTCCAAACCCGTATACCAAACGGGACCTTTGATGCTTTAGGCGATCTCAACATATGATGATGTGAATGTAAAGAAACCGGTTAAAGCAAAACTAGACAGTTACTCGAACGTTGTAGTGGCGGATACATTGTAATTTAATTTATTTACGATCAAATGTAATATGAAAAATAGTTACAAAATCAACAACAAAATAAGTAGATTTTACGCACTTATATTTTAAAATAAAAATGTTATTGTGAAATGTGATATGGTATAGCATACACACAAATATGCCAAAAATGAGCATACATACTTCACTACTTATTAAATTATGGTTTTAACTATTACATTAATTAATGTGTAATTAGGATTATGTAATTTTCAAAATTTTGTACCTTGTGTTATTTTGATGCTCTAATATTGATCATGTAACGAGTGATTCGGTGTCCGCGTGTTGCGGCGAATCTATTATGGATATGATATTTTTATTTTTTTAAGTGTCGAAATTTTGTGTAATTATTTCTTTTGTGTTTGTGTCTTAAGTTTTTTTTGAAACACGTATTTTTTTTAGATTATGGATTATTAGTACATATTTACACTTCGTTACAGGCACATGTAACATTTTTTAGTACATTGCACATTTATTTAACAACTTTTAGTTTAGTTCTCTAAATTAAGAAATTCATAGAAAACATACAAAAATCTTGCAAATAATAATAATAATAATAATAATAATAATAATAATAATAATAATAATAATAATAATAATAATAATAATAATAATAATAATAATAATAATAATAATAATAAAAGTTGCTACAAATTCCAAATTTTCATTATCTCTTTTTAGTAAAAAGTAAAAGTTTAAGGTTCCTTTTGTAACTCGTTACATAATCTAGGGTTGTGTTTTGAATTTATTTATTAAATTTACTTTTATACAAACTTTATGTATATTTTAAATTTATTAGTTAGCTCACGGGTTTTATTTTATTTATTTATTTTTTTCCAAAAAAAGTATATTAAAGTTAAACATTTTTTATAAAATCGTACATAAGTTAATCATTTTCTATTAGAGTAAATTACATCGATGGTCCCTGTGTTTTGCCTAAAATTATACCAATAGTAAAATTGCATGGATAGTCCCTATCTCTGCAAAAAAAAAACACTTATGGTCCATTTTTAACTGATGTTAAGTGAGTTCCGCAATCATTTACACGTTACCCCTTTTTGTTAAAGACCATTGTATCGTCTATCCATTATGTTGGTCCACACAGTTTGAGCAAATGATGATATCTTCCTACTAATAATAATAAACATAACATCACCCAAAATCACAATAACACCATTTGTACTTTTCAACGTGTATAAATTTTATTAGAAATGAATCAAAGATTTATAGTGGAATACCTCTCGGTAAAACTATTCCGGTTGATGACAAATGTTACAGTCCTATTAGAATGACTAGTGGCAGCTAGCTTTGTTTAGTTCGTTCAAAGAGAGGGGATCCTATCAACTGTAATGCTAAGTATTACCTTTTGTGCTTGTTTAGAATCCTACTTAACTCGGTTACAAAGTTTTGTTTAAATAGAAAGGGAAATACTGTGGATTCATATGGGTTTAGTAGTTTGCCAACTTTAAGTGGATAGCACGTGCCTAGGAAACTAGGTAAAGGTTGCTTTTGGTTTCCAATGCTGACAACTTTTATACCTAAAATCTTGCTTTATCGTCCTTTGATAAGACCTTTCGCTTATCTTCCCAAGAAGTTTTTCGCTCGTTCATCAGATTAAGTTTCACTTTTAGAGATAAGTCTTCAAGGTCATTGAGATATTTGTCAGGTCTCGGTGCCTCTTGTGTTGCTTGTAGCTCCTTATGCATTGCTCCCTGACACTGCATGGGTTTACAACGTATTTTTTCTGTTGTTCTTCGACTCCCTAAAGCTTGACTGCTGGTTGAGCTTTATACAACTCTAACTGATTTCTTATATCAGTGAGTTACATTGACTATTGATCATTAGTGAGGTCCCTATCACTGATAACCAGAAGGGTGTACTCTCTGAAAACCATTAGGGAGTAACACATTCTGATAACTATCAAAGAACAAGACCTTTGATTTTCATCAGAGGGTGACTTACTCTCTGATCTTTATCAGTGAGTGCTGCTCTCCTGATTTATATTAAAGAGTTAATAAATTAGGCTATTTTATGCTTAAATACATGTCGGAGACAATTGGGTCGAAAATCAGACACAACACTTTATAATAACGACCGTTTATAATTTAAAGTTTTTCGGCTTTAGGTATGCTTGTATACGTTTTCTTACATTTATATCCGTTTTTAAGTGTTTTCATTTGTTTTTATACGTTTTCATCCGTTTTTAGAATGGACGAAAAGGTATTGATGAGTGTGTGAATACTCATCATTTTTAGTCAATCTAAACTGCCAAAACATCCAAAAACACTCAGAAATGCATCAAAATACAGAAATTATTCCAAAACTGTGTTTTATATGTTTTAGATGCAAAATGTTTAAAAACAAATGAAAAACGAACAAAGTTTGCATAATTGGCAGATTCAGTCCCTCAAGTTTCAAAAATTGACGAAACTAGTCCCTGAAGGTTTAAAACGAAAGAAAAGTCAACCCATGGTTTCTAAAGTCAAAAATTGTCAAATCAAGTCCTTGGGTGAAAAGTTTGAGAAAATTACACAAATGGTCCCTGCAGTTTGGAAAATTACACAAATGGTCCCTGGAATTTTGAAATATAAAAATTATCAAAAAATTGCCATTGTACTATTCACATATGTCAAATATAGTCCTTGTTACAACTTTGGATTATTTACAATTTGGGTCCTCAAATTTCAGAAAAGTACAAAATTGGTCCTTGTGTTATTTTACCATACAAACCAAACGGTTACCCTTTGTTACTACTCCCATCCAATCCAATAATAAATTCCCAAAGCCCACCAATTCCTTTGGCCCAACACACCTCAACAGCCCACCACTCCAAACCAAATCCCCACCTTTTAATATAATCCCTTCCCCCGTTTTTTAATACCCTCAATCAACCCCCAAGGTTTGACCCTCATCCTCCACCTCACCCTTATCCCTGCAACACCACAGCCAACATCATCATCACCTCCACCCTAATACCTCTGTCACACTTCACCCCCTTGCCTAACCAAACAAGCACTCCAGTCCAATTTACACCTCTGGCATCAAGTTATCAAAGGGAAAAATCCAAACTCCATCTTAGCACCAAAACCAATTGAGGGTCAGGATTGATATTTACACATCCAAGGGTCAATGTTATTGCTGGAATAAGACAAGAGGGTTCCCAAAACCCTAAATTTTGAAGATAAAAGGAAGGAAGGAAGCAGAAAAAAGTTAGTAGATTTTAGTAGTTAATTTAGGTTTGTAGTGTAATTTTTAAATCATGTAATGCTTTAAATTTATGTTGCTTAGTTTCACCTTGTAATTTATTTCAAATTTAATATAAGTATTTTAACTTTGATTAAAAGCTTGTACCTGATTCTCAGTATTCAATAGAAAGTTTAAGTTTTATTAGCAAAAATCTTGTTGAAGCTCTCTTGTGAGTTCAAACCTTTCATAAGCTCTTACTACTGCTCATATAAGCTCACAGAAGCCTGTCCTTACCATTCTGTAAGTTTCATTTTCCTTGCACTCAAAAACTCTAGAAAGTCAAAGAAAGTCAAACTCCTTAGTAGCTTATTTCTGTGGCTTAAATGTGCTTATTCTTGTTTGTGTATTTATTTATTTATTATGCATGTTTGACAGTCTTGGTGGTTTTAGTTTACAACTTATTTAGTTTACTGTTAGATTAGGTTGTTGATGCGTGGGAATCGCAACAGGCTTTACCTCTCGAGGGATCTCGAGAATCTTACAACCCCCACCAGGCAGTGTACCTGATCGTTGTAGTATAGTACAGTGACAAGTACCGGGGGATTGATCGTTCAGCTTAGGAATAGTGTCGCTAGGATTAGAAAGCCTAAATACTAGTTCTAAAGGTGAGGGATGATTATTTTTGTATTTTTATATTTTTTAGAAAGCAATTAAAATCTCGGGTTTTGGAAGAGTGGGCGGAATTAGTTGCTATTCAACTAACCCAAAACTAAGATGCAATCAAAATAAAATACAAGAAAATAAAAATAAACTAATTTATACTAAGGTTGTGAGCAGTAATTGGAGAAAATGTGTTTACTTAGATTTCACTACTCCCTAGATATCTTTTACACGTTAATTACTTGTTATAATTGCATCGATGACGGATCGTATTCCTTAATACCATTCATGGGGTGGCATACATAACTCCCCAATTCTATGAGCTCTTATCTCCTCCTACACCATGCCCAGCACAACTATAGGGATTGTAAACAGTGGCTCATGCATTAAATACAACCAATAAAGACCTAGTACGCCTCGGTTCATGTTTCTTAAGACGTTCAAGCATGTTACCATTTGGAGATCTGCCAGTTTTCTTAAGCCTAACATATAAATCATTCATCCAAGACAAGAATAAACAAGTAATCAACACATAATCAATATCTAGGTTTCATTAGATCTAAGCAAACACAAAAGAGATCTAGCCTAGCATGATAGAATTAAGACAAGAACAAGATATAGACAACCAACACATAGTCATATTGATTGAATTAGAAGAACACTTATCTTAATTAATCATGCAAGGTATCAAGGGGTTGGAACCCTTGAAAAACCTGTAAAGTTACACCAAAATCGTCTTTAGGGTTTCTCCCAAAACTTCTCTTTTTAAATGTGAAAAACTAGAAAACTATATATAGGAAAATAGGGATGACGGCGTCAAGAACAAATGTGTGACGCCGTCATCTCGCCGCAAAATACTTCCTCGGACGGCCTTGATCTACTTCTGACGCCGTCAAGGCCTAGGCCGTCACACAAATTACTCTTGACGCCCTGTGTGTGACGCCGTCATCAACTACGGATTTTAATTCTTGAGGTTTTGACGCCGTCAGAAAAACTCTTGACGCCTTCATGAACTCTCGGATTTTATTATTGAGGTTTGACGCCGTCAGGGAATTACTCTTGACGCCGTCACCTACTGTTCCCAGCATGGAAAATTGAGACTTTACCGTTTTCTTCACTTTTATGCTCCAAAAACGTCCAAAATGGCTTCTTTTCCAGAATTCACTCTCCAAGTACCTAAAATCACAAAAGGAACGATTTAGGGCAATATTTGTTCAAATAAATTCGGATTCGGGCTTAAATGACCCCCTAAAAACGGATCATTTTTCGCCTCATCATATACCCTTACACTTGAGATTTGCTTGTCCTCAAGCAAATGCGCTTTTATTCTACTCAAAAGACAAGTTAGGGGTCATTTAACACTAATATAAAAGTAATTACAACAAATAATCGTTCCACTAAAGACCAAAGACAAGCACGGAGGTCATACACAAGCACCTCACAAATAGTGTTTAGATACTCACATCTCTCGGGTGTAATAAAGTGTAAATTACAATATGGAAACGGAAGATATCTCTCACTACCTGTCATAGCAAAATAGATTACCATAGGCTTGGGAAAGGATCAAACCTCCACCACATGGCGTACGCACCTAGGATAAACTATCAAAGAGGTCTTTTAAAGGGTTGTAACGTTAGGTATAGGGATATGAATTACACGGTTTTGTTGGATAAAGGAAGTTATTACTGGTGGCGAGTTAACAATCTTGGTTAATTACATGTACAATGTGGCGTTGCTAAGCCAAGACTAGACTCGACTTAAGCTAATAAATGAAAAATAACAAAAACATAAAATGAACATAGAATAAAAAGGGATGGTAGTCCGTATGTTTTTTTTTCTCTTTTCTTTTTCTATTTTTTTTTCTTTTTCTTGATTTTTCGATTTTTTTTTTTTTTTTTTTTTTTTTTTTTTTTTTTTTTTTTTGCATATACTCTTACCCTACCATCCAAAATAATACATCATAGGGGATGAGAATTCCCCTTACACTTGAATCTTTACATACTTTACAATAAACTAATCTAATGACTCGAATTAAGAAAATTAAAACACTTGGAGCACTTTTAAGATTAACGTACATATAGGGGTAATAAGTGATGTTCTTCCCCATCACTTCATAAAATAAGTACTTACCCATGAGTCCCAATCGTCCCAAAACAATATGTACAAGGATATGACTCGACTTAGCAACCATGTAATCAATTAGAAAGTTAACTTAGGGTTTAACAAATAACAATAATGCACTAAAAATGAGCGCATACACGGAAGGCTAAGGCGATTTGGTTGTACATTTAAGTGGGGTGTAACAAATTCTTCCTTTAAGTAAAATGCTTAAAGTTAGAAACGAAAAGATAGGCTCAGAGGGGTGTACTAGGGGTTTCGTGTACTAAAAATGAGTACAACGCTAAGGGTGTGGGAAAAATTAGTTGACTTAACTAGCCAAGTAGTATGACTTAAATGGTCAAGTAATTATGATACGGGTTTAACACAAGGGTGATCCTAATGCCTCTTATCATGTAGTAAATCCTACCACACGAATGTAGTCTCACTAGCGGTCTCGGAATGCATCACTAACGCAAGTTCTAGAATCTAAATGCTACCGGTACACTCATAAGCACTAATAATGAATACTTTTCCTATCAAATCTAAAGGCGAACCTCACATATTTGGGTGAAAAATTTTTCTAAATATACGGTTATGTGCTAGTCATACAATCTCCTATCCATGAGACGCTTGCTATGGCTAAAGTTTCACTCCTAAATGTTGTAAAAAATTTTAAATTTGGCGCTAAAATTGCACTAACAAGTATTTCTCATAGTTTTATTACACATCTACTATTAAACAAAACAAACTCAAGCGAAAGTGTATTTGTAAGGTATCATCATTTTACCCTCCCCTTAGACTTAAGATGAACATTGTCCCCAATGTTCAAGTAAAGAATGTAAAAGTTAAATAAGTAAAAAGAATGAAATCAAATACTCCCCTGATTCGCTCGGTATGGATAATAAGGTGGCCAGGTTAAATCTTCCTCCAAGAAAATGAACAATCAAAGCTTCCCTTCCAGAATATAAATCATCTTCTTGTCATAAATAACCTGTAAATCCTGAGAAAACAGGCAAGACAAACTCGCATAAAATCGGCGGCAATCTATATAAGTTACTAAATCCTAGAAAACAAAGTAAGATATAATGCTTGTGGAATGAAGTTTGCAGATTTCCTGGAGATTATAAAACTTAATAATTCACAAAAACCATAAGACTCCGTTAGAAAAACAAAACCGGTAAAATTTCCAGATTTTAACTCCTGACGCTGTCAAGAGTAAACCTCTGACGCCGTCAGAATGGACCTGCAGAAATTCTTATGTTAAGTTTCCGGAAAATTTCTGGAAAAACTTGGTCCTACTTCCTGGAAAATCCTGCAAAACTCATTATGACTCAATACAAGCATTTGACTCTAACAAATACGAATATACATGCTCATTTAATATTGTGGAGAATCATGATCGGTTTGTTTCTTAAAAACATATTTGGGGTTTCCCCTTACACTTATCTTTTGCAAAAATACTTCTAGGTGGAGTTAAGACTAGGCCAAAACAACAAAGTAAAGTATTTCCACTTTTTTAATTGAGAAACATGATCTACCAACAATAAAAATAAAGCATGCATACGGAAGCAAATAACAAACAAACAAAATAAAAATCACACAAAACATGGGTTGCCTCCCAAGAAGCGCTTGTTTTTGTTCGAGTCATGAGCCTGACTCTACCCTTATTTAATGGAAATAGGGGAGGTTTTCCCTACACTTAGGATTAATTGTGGGTGAAAGTAGCGATACATACCCTTAGGGTGTAGATATGCCTCGTAAGGAAAGAGTGGTGGGTGAATTATATGCTCAAAGGGGTGTGCTCCTATCATCATAACCTTACCTAATTCAATTGGGTTAATGGGTGGATTAAGATTTTCTCCTAGAAAGGGATCATTTTCAATCAACTTTAAGAGACTCCTAGTTGGGAATCCATCTTGACCTAATAAACCCGGTTTAAACCCATAATGTTTCTTGTGATCAATCATAAATGGGTGATGTAAGCATGTAAGGTCATTTTCCACTCCTATATTGGCTTCCTCTCTATAAGGCTTAGAGTCCACTACCTTTATCCTAAGACTACCCGGACTACATGGGTTGATGGGTGGGTCGGCTCCTCTTTTGTCTCCTAGATGTATATCTAAGGATGGAAAGTTGTGTGAAGATTGAGGTCCCGGTTCATCAACACTAGGTAATTCCCTAGAACAAAGAGTAAGGTTATCACTACAAGTATTCAAACCTATATCCTCTAGTGGTGTTTGGTACATGGGTTCTACCTCTATTGGGGCTCCTATAGTCTCTTCTACTTCTTCCGGGTGGGTCACGGGTGGTGTGTATTCCTCAAGTGATGGTGGAAGTTGTGGGGTACTTTGTAGGTTTGTGTTATTTACCTCATCCTTCCTTTTCTCAACATCACCTATATGCTCATCACGTGTTTTAGTAGAATCTAACCTAAACATGTTGCTAAGTATCTCAAATCCTTCTCTAGCCATTTCAAGTTCTAAGTCTGATTCATAAGAACCTTCCTCAATAACTTGATTACAATGTTCAATTTGCCTAAAGGATTCATCTTTTTGCTCAATATGATCATGTTCGGCTAAATCCTCCTTAATTGTTTCCTCAAGTTGTGACGCATACAAACCCATCAATTCATTGAACTCATGGTTCACGGTTAGGAGGCTTTCCTCAAAAATTTTCCAAAGGGTCTTACTAAAAGGAATTGATCCTAACAATGATTGTTTAATATAGGCCACACATGCGCATAACTCATCAAACCTATGAAACTTTACACTCATCTCTTCTTGTATATATCTAAGATCACTTAAAAATTCATTGGAACAACAGGAAGCAAATCTATCCGAGTAAACTAATTGTTCCTCTATTGTTAATGATCTAAATGGAATCTCATCCGCCATGAAGACAAATGAAAATGGTTTTACAAACAAAGGGCACAAAGAAAAAGATAGACTAAAGGAAACTAAAAATAAAAATAAAATCTTACTAGAAAGGAATCTAGCAAGTAGACCTAATAAAAATAAATTCTAACCTAGACAATAACTATTCCCCAGGCTGCGGCGCCAAAAACTTGATGCGTGGGAATCGCAACAGGCTTTACCTCTCGAGGGATCTCGAGAAGCTTACAACCCCCACCGGGCAGTGTACCTGATCGTTGTAGTATAGTATAGTGACAAGTACCGGGGGATTGATCGTTCAGCTTAGGAATAGTGTCGCTAGGATTAGAAAGCCTAAATACTAGTTCTAAAGGTGAGGGATGATTATTTTTGTATTTTTATATTTTTTAGAAAGCAATTAAAATCTCGGGTTTTGGAAGAGTGGGCGGAATTAGTTGCTATTCAACTAACCCAAAACTAAGATGCAATCAAAATAAAATACTAGAAAATAAAAATAAACTAATTTATACTAAGGTTGTGAGCAGTAATTGGAGAAAATGTGTTTACTTAGATTTCACTACTCCCTAGATATCTTTTACACGTTAATTACTTGTTATAATTGCATCGATGACGGATCGTATTCCTTAATACCATTCATGGGGTGGCATACATAACTCCCCAATTCTATGAGCTCTTATCTCCTCCTACACCATGCCCAGCACAATTATAAGGATTGTAAACAGTGGCTCATGCATTAAATACAACCAATAAAGACCTAGTACGCCTCGGTTCATGTTTCTTAAGACGTTCAAGCATGTTACCATTTGGAGATCTGCCAGTTTTCTTAAGCCTAACATATAAATCATTCATCCAAGACAAGAATAAACAAGTAATCAACACATAATCAATATCTAGGTTTCATTAGATCTAAGCAAACACAAAAGAGATCTAGCCTAGCATGATAGAATTAAGACAAGAATAAGATATAGACAACCAACACATAGACATATTGATTGAATTAGAAGAACACTTATCTTAATTAATCATGCAAGGTATCAAGGGGTTGGAACCCTTGAAAAACCTGTAAAGTTACACCAAAATCGTCTTTAGGGTTTCTCCCAAAACTTCTCTTTTTAAATGTGAAAAACTAGAAAACTATATATAGGAAAATAGGGATGACGGCGTCAAGAACAAAGGTGTGACGCCGTCATCTCGCCGCCAAATACTTCCTCGGACGGCCTTGATCTACTTCTGAAGCCGTCAAGGCCTAGGCCGTCACACAAATTACTCTTGACGCCCTGTGTGTGACGCCGCCATCAACTACGGATTTTAATTCTTGAGGTTTTGACGCCGTCAGGAAAACTCTTGACGCCTTCATGAACTCTCGGATTTTATTATTGAGGTTTGACGCCATCAGGGAATTACTCTTGACGCCGTCACCTACTGTTCCCAGCATGGAAAATAGAGACTTTGCCGTTTTCTTCACTTTTATGCTCCAAAAACGTCCAAAATGGCTTCTTTTCCAGAATTCACTCTCCAAGTACCTAAAATCACAAAAGGAACGATTTAGGGCAATATTTGATCAAATAAATTCGGATTCGGGCTTAAATAACCCCCTAAAAACGGATCATTTTTCGCCTCATCAGTTGTCATATTCTCATCACTGCTAGCTTATTGAAAACTGCTTATTTTTTTTTATCATTTTAGCTTTTACTACTTCATTGTAGCATTACTGATCCATTTCACATAAGTAGTATAGCTTTTGTCATTGAAATACTTTTAAAATCTCAACCCCATACAAGTTAGGGAGTGTTTGGATTAGTATGCTTAACTGCCCTTTGTGGTCTTTGGTGGTAAAGAAATTGCTCACACATCATGCTTAGGGGTAAACTAGAATAGCCAACACTTGAAATTGGCAATTTTAAGTAAAAAAGGTCAAAACTAACTTTGATGTATCATGGCTGCTTGACTGTCACCATTTTTAGTTTCAAAAATCATTGCACTAGGCTTAGAAGTTGTCCACATAGTTTAAATCAGTTGAATTGTAGCATAACATGTCAGACATAATCATCCAGGATTGATTGAATCTAATTAAAGTCAACTAGTTCATGATCTCACTAAAGTCAACAATTTGCATTGGTATGAGAAATCCAATTTTGGATAGAATTTTCATGATCTCTGTGCTTATCCTCAGGTTGTGAGCTTGTGGGTTCTCAAACTTTAGAAGCTCAGCTTCTCAATTATATTTTTTCCTTAATTTTTAGATTTTTATATTAAGCTTGTTTATAGCCTTGTTTTAGCTTGTTTGGAGTTGTGCTCCCCTGCACCAGGGTGTATTGGCTCATAAGCTAATTTCTATAGCTTGTCTTTTGTTCATTAAAGGACCATAGCTTTAGCTTGTTGTTATTTTGGAATTCCCATTGTACCATCTCTTCATGTATGTGCTTAATTCTCATCCTTGTGCTTATTCATGAGCTTTTTCTTGGCCTTCAAACAACTAACACTGACTCAGTCACACTGAGTGATCAGTGTACTTAAGCCTACCTCATAAGCTCATGTAGAGCTTGTTTCTGGGAATAAGCTCATGCTTATTGGTCTTTTGAGAAGCTCACTAGGTTGGCTCACAGGTTCCATGCTTATTTGAGCTTCCCAGCTTATTTAGATAAGCCAAATCAGGCCTGCAACTTGTCCCTTGGGACTGTTTGGTTCTCAGTGGTGTGGATTTACTTAACTGAGCTTTTTCAGCTTACTCTCTTGGTTTTTACTTTTTCCTTGGCTTGCTTTAGGTTTATATAATCTGTACTTAGCTTAATTTGCCCATAGTGTTCACTGTATAGCTTATTTTAAGCTTTTTCAGGTTCTTAATCCCTTTTGAGCTTATTGTGTGCACTGTTGAACTAATAAGCTCTTTCTGAGCTTATTTTTCAGTTTTAAATATATTTTCTTTTTAAAAGTTAATTATTTTTAGTGTTTTAAAAGTTTTGTAAAAAGAAAAATAAAAAAAATAAAATGTTTGCTAAAAAGGGGTGAGGCAGGGTCGAACCTGAGACCTCCCCCTTTTTGAAAGTGATAGTATGTACCTGTATGCCAAAGCGCCCTTGGGTCTTTTCTTGTCATACTTCTACACCCCAACCCTTTTAAACCTTGTTTTTCCCTTTGGCTTAATAAGCTGCTTCAGCTTATTTCTAGCTTTTTCCCCCTCCTTTTATTTTTTCTAGGTTTCTGCTACTACATAGTACTTGTGTAAATTTTTTCAGAAATTCTACTTTTCATTTAATAGTTCTAATAATTAATTTTAGTTTTAAATAAAAAGCCAAAAAGAAATCTTTGTACTGCTTATTTATAAGCATTCATAAGTTTTTATATTTTTTTTAAGTTTCTGTTAGTATAAGGTATTCGTAGAAAAAGTTTTATAAATTTAAGTTTTCATTTAGTATATATAATAATTTAATTTAGTATATTTAGTCTAATTAATATAAATAGTTTTTAATTAATAATAATTAAATAAATAGTTATAAAAATTATTTTCTTTTTCTAATAATTTTCTTTTAACTTTAGGTCCGTAAAAATATAATTTGTATGTTCGTAGGATTAGCGTAGCATAAAATTTACGTTTTATTTTGCGCACTCGCATTTTATTTTGAATAACTTTAATGTTTTTTTACATTTAGGTTACGTTATTAAAAGTAGTTTGTAAAATATGAAAAACCAAAAACATAAATAAAGTGATAGCTTCTATTTAAGCCGTTTGGCTTATTTTCTGCTTATCTTTAAGCAAACTCTAATTTTAAGTTTTTAGATTACGTTTTAAGTTAATTAGGTTTCGCGTTATTGTTAATATAGTTTGTTTAAATCATTCTCATTCGTATTTCCTTAGTGTAATCATTCAAAACCTTCATTACCCCTTTCCTGTCCAACTTCACCCGATCACAAACCCGTTTTGATTACCATCACACCTCGTCGGGACATAACGACCCGGGGAAACCCTATGCTTCCACGGAGAATTGAGCCTAAGGAGTTTGACTGTATTGACCACATCCGTGGTTAACTTTAGTTGACTGCTTTTCCCTCAATCAGTATAAAAACGGACGAAAACGGATAAAAACGTAAGAAAATGTATGAACGTAAGAAAATGTTTAAAAATGGATGAAAACGGATGAACTTATAAAAACATAAGAAAATGTATAGAAACGGATGAAAACATAAGAAAACGTATAAAAACGGACGAAAATGTATAAAAACGGACGAAAATGGACGAAAACGTATAAAAACGCAGGAAAACGTATGAGAACGTATAAAAAGAGATGAAAATGTATGAAAGCGTATAAAAACAGACAAAAACCTATAAAAACGGATAAAGATTTATGAAAACGTAAGAAAAATAGACGAAAATGTATGAAAATAGACGAAAACGGATAAAAGCATAAAAAAACAGTTGAAAACGTATAAAAATGAATAACAAATATGAAAACGTAAGAAAAACGGATGAAAACGTTTAAAAACTGAAGAAAACGGATAAAACGGATGAAAACGTATAAAAACAGACGAAAATGGATAAAAACATAGCTAAAGTCGAAAAACCTTAAATTGTAAACGACCATTATTATAAAGGATAAACGATGCAATGATCTTTAACCAAAAGAGCTAACGTGTAAATTATAACAAAACTCACTTAACATCAGTTAAAAAATGGACCATAAGTGTTATTTTTTTGTAGAGATAGGGTATCCATGCCACTTTAAACATTTAAGGATTGTGGGTGAAACTTTGCGCAAACAACAAGGACCGTCCACGTAATTACTGTTTCTATTAAAACCCGCTTAGGCGTTTTTAACTACCAATGTTCAAACCACCTTAAGAAATTATTTTAGGAGCAACATCGCATTCAACCCATGCCATCTTTCTAATTTCAACATTTCGCTCCCAAAAGTTTGCCTTATACTCTCTGATTTTTAAGTACACTCATTGCGGTGCGGAACAAAGAAAACAGAAGGCCAAGCTACCAAGTACCGTCTTAACCAAAGTTAACCTCCCACTGTTTGAGATCAATCTCAATTTCCAATTACACAATCTTGTTTTAGCTTTTCTACTACAACATTCCAACTAAGCTAATGTTAAAACCTAAGTTAATTTTCACCTAATACTAGGCTGATTAAACAAATGATAAAAACACAATCTTTTTGAATCGAAGAAAAATGGGCTTTTCACAAAGAGAAATGTTAGAACCAGCGACAAAATCTACAAAAAAATTCACTTACTGACGTGTCAGCGGGTGATTAGTTTAATAAAAGAGGGGTGAGAAAGAAACTGTCAGAAAATGCATCAATCACCTGCTGACACGCCAGCGAGTAGATTTTGTGAATAGGTCTAGTATTGCTCTTTCACAAATATACATCACACCATAAAAGTTCATCAATATTACAAAACTCAATCTAACAATGTTGAGCACAGTCCGAAAACCGAACTAGACCGACAAGAATCAGACAGTTTCCGAAATCGATTTAGCCCAAATCGCCAGATTGAGGACGGACCGAAATGTTCGGTCCAGGTGTGAGTCGGTCTGGTCCTGTTCGGTTCGTCGGTCAGATCCAGCCCAACAAATCATGATGTTCAGTTTTGCATAAGACCGAAACGGAGCTGACCTAACTAAGGACTGAGTATTAGGGAAAGGGTGGACCGAGGACCAGAGGTCCCATCCGTCCGATTTTTCGATTCGATTCAGTCCGCGGTGTGTATTGCTTTGTTGAATCCAGGTTGGATTTACCCTCTTGTGGATGAAAATGAAATGTGCGTTTATGCTTCCAACATTTATTCGTTATCTAAAATGGGCCTACACTCTTGTAAAATGAAATTTAAATGTGTGCTTCTAAATATAACATATCTTTGCTGAATCCAAAATGAGCCTACTCTTGTAGTCTTGTGCAACCCCACTACCCAGGATGATTGAAAAATTGAAATCGGCTTATACAACATTACACAATTCGCATTTCGCAATTCGCAATTCGCAATATCCTAATTTTTCTCATTTATATGTATAGGAATCGAATAAATATGTTATTCTTTCATTTTCTTCCTTAACAGATTAATGAGCACGTAAAATATAACATATTGGCTAACAATGAAACATCTCAAATGGGTTAAAATGAAGCAACAACATCGTACTTGCCCATAACGTATTAGTGTTAGATGTGTGATATTAGTTTGCCTATATGGATTATTAATATTGTGTTATACTGTTTTAGGCTTAACTCAGTTAGATTGCTTCTAGAGCACTCTGTTGAAACTATAATACTTCTACTTTTATAGAATAACTCCATTGTAAATTCATATAATATTTCAACTTCTAGAGTTACGATGAAGTGTTCTAAAAGCAACCTAATATACAATAATAATAGTTAACTAATATCACTACAACAATATCTCTAATACTTTATATTAAAAAAAAAAAAAAAAAAAAAAAAGCTGGATCAATCTTGCTAGTAAGCATGCTTGATTCGCAATGACTGAATGAAAGGATCCTACCTTCATTATCCAAGAGATCCGCTGCAGCCGATTCTTGGCATGATCTTGATATTGATACCACGTTTATATCAACAAGCATGAAACATGCCATAAACCCCACCACCACACCAAGCAAATTCATTCATATTTCAGCCACACATTACTGAACCAATTAAACAAGCATCATTCATCATAATATCCATCGTTAATAATTTGTCACAACATTTACTAGTGAAATATGTAACTATTTAAACTCTATTAGGATCCTTATGTAAGAAAACCTTGAATGGAACTTAAACACCAATACTTGGACAACAAAGGGGAGTAGTTACTATAACAATAAATTGAATATGTAACTGAAGTAGTCTTATTTGAGCTATTATAATTCTATCATAAACACGTCATACACATCATCCATTTAAGTTTTATGGGTTTATTGTAAATTTTTTACATCCTGTTTTGATGATCATAAGTATTTTCTGTATTTTGTAAAAGTTCTAACTTGCGCCTCAACACCTTTGATGCAATATGCATGTTAGAATATCTTATATAGTGTGTAATTTTTCATGGAAAATGTTATTTTCTTCTACAAATTGTTTCAACTTATCCTCATACTCACAGTATCTTGACAAGTGTCAAAATTAACGGCTATAATGCAAAAAGATAATAAGTGGAAAATATATATATATATATATATATATATATATATATATATATATATATATATATATATATATATATATATATATATATATATATATATAATGTTGTTATGCGTAAAAGGATTAATAAAAGGATAGCCAAACGTTAAACAGACGTTTGAAGTATTTAAAATTTTAAATGTTGTTATGTCCTACCAATCTAAATAAAGGTGGTTGGATACCATGGGTACTGTAGGTTGGCAATTTGCATGGTGTGATGTGATATCCTGCTAACCTAAATTAATGCTTATGTCATTAACATGACGTAATCAATTTCGGTCTGAAGAAAGGCCATTTTAAATCTACACGCATCAACAGTTTAAACATAAAATAATTAAGCTACAAGCATGGGCGGAGTTAGGGGGGTCACGGTGGGCAAGTGCCCCCCATCCGAAAATTTTATAATGTAAATTTCTGGGTTATTTGAGATATTTTTGAGTTTTGCCTCTCCAGAAATTCGCCTCTCATATCTAATTTGAACGTTTTTAGGCAGTGTTTAGAATGTGAAGTTGGATTTATTTGTTTGAAAGATGAAGAAGAAAGAATCCATGGAAGAAGAAAGATAAATAGTCTGTGTTTCTTGCACACCAAACGAAAAAGAAGCATTAAAAAGTGTTTGTTGTATACTAGTATAGAGCATCACGTGGTGAAAAGCACAGTTTTGTTAATTATTTTATTTATTTATTTATTTATTTTTTGTTTCTTTTTTTTTTTTTTTTTAAGCTGTACTATTTGTTTGTACAAGTTTATTTTGAAGCAAATAATTTGAAGCAAACACTTTTAATTTTCTTTTCGATATGCCATAAAAAAAAATTTTGCCCCCCCTCGAATTTTTTTCTAGCTCCGCCCCTGGCTACAAGTATCAAATGATGCTTATCTATGAAAATAAAATGTGTGTAAATTAATTTTCATTTCGTGTAAGAGGTAGAACAAGAACATGTTTTGCTAAAATGTTAGGGTTAATGGTTTGAAAAAGGCATTTAACTTGTTACATTTTTTTTTTTTTGGCAGTCATCTTTTAATTCTCTTATTAAATTCATAAACGTTGTTAATCTTCCTATTGTATCCCTGTAGCGGAAATGATTTGACGTGACATTAGTTAATGATATATGACCCATTATATTTAGTTTCTCACGTATTTCTCACATTTTTTTATTAAACAATTAATTTACTCATTTTCCTGTTTATAAACGCCTCCTTTTACCAGCTAAATGAAGGTATTGAAGTAATTTCTCAATCACGATTTTAACATTAGCATAATATAACGCCAATACATAATCTTCAATCGTGTTTGGAGGTGCTTGTACCATTAATCCACTTTTTGGATATGCTTTGAAACTACTTGTCACATTACTCTTAAACCGTCTTTGTTAAACCACTAATGGAATCCGACTCTGAAAACTCAAATGATTAGTATCATCCCTCTTTACGCTACGTGATACACTACAACTACCTGAAATCTGACTAATTCGATCATCACATTTTTTCACATCAAAATCATCCATTGTAACCGTGCTACTCAAGTTCAAACATTCCATAAACAATCTCCCAGGTGCCAACTCGCAAGGAAAATTAATATAATCCGCTTTGAACCAAGACACATCCCTTTTGTCGATTCAAACCTTTGGCCTAACCTTAACCACATCCTTCTCAAATTTTGAATTACTAAAACCACATTTCACACTACTGAAGTCACCCTAACTCAAAGCTAGACCTAAACTCCTACACGAATTAAAATTTACACTTGCCTCCGAACCACTACTATTCGAAAACATATTCCTTCTAGCAATACTATTACCAAAACCACACGTATCCGACCATAAAGCATACATACAGTCCTAACAAGCATTTCCACAACCTTATCCGATCCCAACTTTGATTCCATAACGACACATCCTTCAGATGCTTACATTTCCCTTCTGCCAAAGCACCTTATGTTCGAAAACTTTCTTACTCTCATCATGCTGAATAATCTAAAACTTATTCCACTAAAGGGCTTGTGTCCCAATGCTACTCTTTGTTGTGTGAGATGCTCCCCAACCAAAATGGTTTTGGGTTCAAGTCCAACTTAAGCTATGTGAGATAGTATGTGGTGTAGGGGTGAGCATCGGTCTAGGACCGGACCGACAAGACCAAGGACCGAATTAGCCAAAAAGTCAAGACCAAGGACCGGACCGAATGTGGTCGGTCAGGTTCGGTCCGGTCTCGGTCGGTCCGTTAGTCGATCCGGTCCAACTAGACCAAATAATCGATTTGTGGTCCGGTCCGGACCGGACTGAGGACCGAATTAGCCAAAAATCAAGACCGATGACCGGACCGAATGTGGTCGGTCCGGTCTCGGTCGGTCCGGTCCATTCGTGTCATTTGCTCAGCCCTACTGTGAAATGGAGGTTTTGAGTGAATTAGAAATTACAAGGAATGAGTTTTAGATTATTATTTTTTATATTATAAAAAATAATAATCTAAAATTCATTCCTCGCAATTTCCAATTCACTCAAAACCTCCATTTCACATTTTTAATTCACAATACTATTAACATATCGCTCCCTTTTACGCACCATTATCTCCATTTCCTTAACTAAAATACTCAATTTACTAAGATCAAACACACCACTAACTATATCACTATAAATATGCTCAAATCCTACAAATTGCTGCACACTACAATTTTTCGCTAATCTAGACACAAAACTAGCTATGAAAATTCAAATCCTCAAGCTTTTTGGACACACTTAGATCAAGTAAATACATTTCACCTAATGAAACCAGCATTTCACCTAATGATACAATAGGAAGATTAACGAAGTTTATAAATTTAGTAGGAAAATTAAAAAATTAATACCTACAAGCAAGTTAAATTCATTTTCAGTCCATTAGCTAAAAAAAATGAAAAGCTTTTTCCTTTCGTAAAGTTTTATTATTATTATTATTATTATTATTATTATTATTATTATTATTATTAAAAACAAAATCATAGGATTACAAGAAATTAGTAAGGAGCCTCGAAACTATCTGGCCTCCCTACACCTTTAGCAATAACAAAACTAATCATACTGAAGATATGTGTAGCAAAATTATCTGGCCTCCCACACCTTTAATTATTTTTTTTTACCTTCTTTATAATCTTAATCTATAAAACGAATAAATTTTGAGTTAATTGTAATACTTTGTTTATTAAAATAATTTAATTTTTAATTTTATTGTAGTAACATGATGAGTGAATAGCCATTGATTATTTGATGTAAGAGAAAAGAGACGAGATATGTGATACTTTGTGAGTAATGAGAAATGATGAAAGATAAGAGGGTGTGAAAGGAAGCGGTGAGTGATGAGTAGGGTGTGGGAGGAAAGGAACGCGATAGGATTTTCTCCAATACTTCATGATGTTGTATTTTATTTTTTATTATTTTTTGTTTATACGATATATTGATGAGTGTTCTTGCGTCGAAAAAAGGTAAAGGTAGTTACGGTATTTTTAAGTTTGGAGCATCCATCCATTTTACAGTCATTTTATAGTCTTAGATTAAGTACCAACTAATTACTTATGAATTAGCTATAAAAAAACTAGTTGCTTAAAATAATTCATTACTAACGTGTCAAACCTTATAAGTCAACTTAATATCTTTAAGAAAATGTCATGACAACTACGAATAAAATAATTTAACACATTTCAACAAGAATTTGTCTATAAAAAATAGAGTAAATTGCATAAATCGTCCTTAAACTTTGGTCAGATTGCATGTTCCGTCCTAACCATTTCAAAAGTGCAGAAATCGTCCCTGTGAAAAACCTTTGAGTAAATTTTCGTCCCTGATTGAGACGAAATATGCAATTTCACACTTTCGAATTATGCAATTTTCATCCCAATCATGGACGAAAATTTGCTCAAAGGTTTCCTGCAGGGACGATTTCTGCACTTTCGTAATTGTTGAGACGAAACATGCAATCTGGCAAAGTTCAGGACGAAACATGCAATTTACTCTAAAAAATAAAATGAAACGTCGAACAAACTTAACCTTGCACTTAGAAAATAAAATAGGATGAATATGTTTTTATTTTTATTTTTTGCTTTCTAATTTATATACTTCTGATCCAACATGCCTATATATTACTTGGGTGTCATGTGCAGTGACGTAACTAGGGAGGTATCACATGATGTCACAGATATATATGTCATATTTTGTTTCGTAGTACAACGGCTAAAGGTTGTGATGAGTGAGCCACTCATCGCCACCTCAGTACTTCCTTAACTATCTTTTTCCTTTCACTTCTCTTAACTCTCTCACCATACATTTGTTTTGTTCACAATTTTCACCTTTCATACCTATTTTTTATTTAATTAAAAAATTTATATTTATAAACTAAAAACGTAAGTGTGAACATAAATGTAAATGTATGAAATTAAAAACGTACATGTATAAAATAAAAAATCTTTATTCATAAATTAAAACATTATATACATTGTTAGAGTTGTAAAAAAAATGCACAAAAACTGAAACACATAAGTGCCTTTTTTTTATTTATTTTTATTTAAAGATATTTATAATTAAGCGAAAACAAAGGATATTTATAATTAAGCGGAAACAAATAAAGGACGAAGATCATTTCCTCCCTCATTTCATTCCGCTTCATATAAATATCCTTAAAAAAAAACCCGTATGTTATAATAAAAATACAAATTACGATACGATGCAAAATTTAAAAAACAATAAGAAAACTATAACATAATTGTCCTAATTGTATTTTTCATGTAGCCAAATAAACTTAGCAATGATTTCTTCTGGTACTTTTTCCGCCTATCTAAACAGAGCATTATGCATCTCGTAATCTTTCGTAGATTCTTTGTTTAAAAAAGTCTCTATTATTTGAGCAAGGTTTTCAAACGGAATATTATTGCATTTCTCGTATGCTTGTCTCAGAGCATCTTTAGCTTTGCATGCCTTGTCAAATTGCATGGCTAAGTCGATCAACGTTTGCTGACGAGTGATATCCTCCGCAATTAGTTTATCAACTAAAGTTATGATTTCATCGATGGTATGTGGAAGCAAACAAGGCATATCAATTTTTTTTTTTTTTTTTTTTTTTTTTTTTTTTTTTTTGTAGAAATGAAATATATTTTTTGTAAAAGTAAAAATATATAGAAGATGTTTATAAATGGTGAAGTTTTGGGTACTTATATTTGAAAAATGAGGTGTTGTAATTTTATTTTTATTTATTTTTTACTTTTTTTAATTGCTTAACCGATAGTTGCAATACATGGGGCCCACATTGTCAGCCTTTTCATAATGGTTAGCATGTTACCAAACTATAGCAAAATGACCATGACTTGGGGCTTGTGTTTTTGTCTGGACGCACGTGAATGGGAGGTCATGAAGGGTCTTTACTACCGCAGTACCGCTCCGCATAGCCTAATATTTGTTAAAAATCTCGAAATACCCTAGGTGGTCTCAGTTCCAAAATGTATGTCGCTATTTACTTGCTTACTATGTCCATGTGATAAGTAACATAAAAACAATGTTGCAAAAATCGTGTATCGGTCCCGAGGCGGTCGAGGGCCGTGTAGCGATTTTTTGCCGATTAATCGCCGATTCCAAGGTCCAAGGCTGATTAATCAGCCGATTACCTTGTAATTCGCTCCAAGGTCCAAAGCCGTTCAACTTGTAATCGCCGATTAATCGGCCTTGTTGGCCGATTTTTGCAACACTGCATAAAAAAATAAAAAATTATTTTAATGTTTAATGAAATTGAATTTTCTTTATTATTTTAGTCCCATATATTAGGTATGTTTGACAAATGAGTTGAGGCCGAGGTCAGGATTAAGGATGGGGTGGAGACTGAAGCTTATATGGTAAGCTGTAAGCTGTTGTTTATATTTTTAGTATGGTGATGAGAAAACTTGCCAAATCCAAGCTGGCAGTTCGCCGTTGCTCGCCATCGTACCAACACAACTCGCCAAAGAAACATTAGCCGGGGAAGTGACGAAGATAACGACAAAACACTTTTAAGATATATCGGTTGGAGGCAATGGTTTAGTTGTTTTGTGGGACCCAAATAGCTTATTTGTTTTGTGTTATGAGTAGGGTTGTCATTCGGGTTGACCCGGTCGGGTTTGGGTCAACTCGGGTCAAGCCTAAAAAAAAATACCCGAACCCGACCCTGTTTAGAACTCGGGTCAACTCGGGTCGGGTCAATTCGGGTTCGGGTCAACTCGGGTTTGGGGTCAACCCGAGTATTTTACATTGTAAAGGGTTAGTTTGGTTAGGCCAACTCGGGTTTGGGTCGGGTTCAAGTCCGGTCAAGGCTAAAGAAACATACCCGAACCCGACCTTGTTTAGAACTCGGGTTGACCCGATTGATCCGAATATGATTTTTGACCCGAGTTGACCCGAACCCGGTCGGGTTCGGGTCGAGTTTTATGACACCCCTAGTTATGAGTGATAGTATTTTAAAGTGTGAGTGTTGAAATGATATGACACCTGGTGGAGCCCAAATTAACAGCCAAAACTCTTTATGATATTCAATGCTCTAAAGCTAATCGAAAAATTAGTTGATCTTAAAGTTTATCAATATAAGATTACGTCAAATTGAATTCAAATTTATTTCAAGCTTATATGCATGATAATCTATTATATTTGAAAGTATATCTAAGTAATGTCAGTAACTATAAGCCCCATAAGCCTGTTTTAATTGGTTTGGGCTTATAAAGGTTTATGACTTATAAAAGCTTTTTATAAGTATGTGTGACAAATAAAAAAATAAGCTTTAGCTCTGTGAGTTGAGATCAATATAAACCATATATTTTTTATAGACCCAATGAACCATTTATGATTATCCAATTTTCATCCAAACTAAATAACACCATTTTTTTTAAATAAAATATCTTCCAAAAGGTACATCGTTAAGCGTTAAAAAAATACATCATCGCGACGAGAATATTTTATCTATCAGTAAACGGGCATTTCAATATATACTTTCGACAAAGTCTTTTTTCGAGCTTAGTTTTAATGTTAAAATTTGTATATGAAAAAATCACATGTGATTTATATGTTAGGAATCACATCTGATTTGTATTTTAAGAATAACTTGTGATTTCACAAATCACTTGTGATTTCATAAAATCACATGTGATTTTAAAATAACAAATCATTTGTGATTTTTTCAGACATAAATTTCAACATTCACAAAAAAATAAAAAAATATATAAAAAAAAATAAAAAAAAAGGTCATTGAAAGTATATAAAAGTGCCTATCTATAAAAAGATGATTTAATTTTCGTCATGATGATATGATTCTTTTCGTGTAACGATTAACGATTTGTGAGATATTTAATTTTTATTTAAATGGATAAAAATGTTTTGTTTTTTTTTTTTTTTTTAGAAAATGAATTGATAGGATTGATTTATTGAGTTAAAATAGAGAGAATTTTGGGTCTACATTAAACCTTTCTTTTAGTTCCATAAGTTCGGTAAAGCCTCACGCTAAACAAAACAATTACGGAGTATATTATAGTTCAAACAATTTTATGCACCGGTCTTCTTTAGCCGTGTTTATTGTGATCCTCTCATGTTATATTTGAACATGATAAGTAATGTTGGATTTTTTTGTGAGTGAGTTTAATTCTTAATAAGTTAGAGGTCTCACATAGATAACTCATCTCTTTTTTTCACTCACAAAAATACTCAACATTACCTCTTATATTCAAATTGAACATGAGAGAATCTCAACCCGATTTACATACACTTGCTATAATTTTAATCTTAAATCAACTCGAGTGACTTTCTAATTCCTTCACACCTACAACTTTGGTGGCTATATATACCACACCATTCTCATTTGAACTCCATATGTTTCCAACAATGACAAGCATTGCTAAAAGATTACTTTGTGACACTGTTGCTTCCGAAAAAATTGATCAAATCCCTTCAAACTACGTCCATCCACCCTCCCAACGTCCAAATCTACAAGAAGTCTCCCATGACACCATCCCTTTAATCGACCTTTGCAATCTCAATGGTCCAGATCGCTTCCTAGTCATCAAACAAATCGCTCACGCTTGTCACGAATATGGCTTCTTTCAAGTCAAGAACCATGGTGTACCCGAATCCACAATAAACAACATGATCCAAATCGCAAAAGACTACTTTAAATTGCCCGAAGAAGAACATCTCAAGTCATACTCAGATGACCCTAACAAAACGATTAGACTATCCACTAGTTTTAATATTCGAACTGAAAAGGTTAAAAATTGGAGGGACTATTTGAGGCTTCAGTGTTACCCTCTTGAGGACTACGTCCACGAATGGCCTGAAAACCCAGAGCCTTTTAAGGAACACGTTTCGGAGTATTGTGCTAGTGTTAGAGGGTTAGCACTCGAGTTGATTGAAGCTATTTCTGAGAGCTTAGGGCTCGGAAGAGATTATATTAGTGAACAACTAGGGAAACATGCACAACATATCGCGTTAAATTACTATCCGCCTTGTCCACAACCCGATTTAACTTATGGGTTGCCTGGACATTCGGATCTTAATCTTATTACTATTCTTCTTCAAGCCGATGATGTCTCGGGTTTACAAGTGTCGAAAGATGGGAAATGGATTGCGGTTGATCCTGTCCCGAACACGTTTATTATCAACGTTGGTGATCAAATTCAGGTATACAACTTTTTCCATTGCTTCATTCACCTTTTTGATAGCCTTTTTATTAATTTGACCTGAAAATTATATATTTACATGAAATATCGATAATAGTTAGAGGGTAGTCGTAGTTGAGCTAAAGAAGGCCCGCAATCTTCAAAATCATATGATAACTAAATATGACGTTTTTAAGGATACGGCATAGCAACTACTGACCATAAAAACATGCTATTTTTATTTTATATCTTCAATTTTAACAAATATTTTTGAGATCCCAAATATAAAACATGATTCATAGATTGAGGCCTCCAAGTCTTTGAATTCATGTGCGGTTGCACAGCTTGTACACTTTCATATGCGTGGATATATTGTTAATTACTTGCCTAAAAGTCATAAGGCAGGCCTGGTAAGGTAATTACTATAAGTATATTAAAATTAGTTATTTCTGTTTTTACTTGGTCTTCTTCTGCATGTTCGCACATGTCTATTAAAGAGTATCTAACTCTTTCATATGCATCATATTCCACACCAAAGCTTTTATTAATGAGCTTGTGTTAATTCGTGGTAATGAAACAGGTACTGAGCAATGATAAATACAAGAGCGTTTTGCATCGAGCCGTGGTGAACTGTGACAAAGAACGAATATCTATACCAATGTTTTACTGCCCGTCAAAAGATGCAATAATCAAGCCAGCTCCAGAGTTGGTAACCGATGATCATCCGGCGGTCTACAGACAATTTAAATACGGGGAATACCATGAAACGTTTTGGGACAGAGGGCTTGCAACGGAAAACTGTTTGGATATGTTCATGGCCGGCCTCAAAATCTGATTGATATGAAAGCTTAACTAAAGTACTTAATTACTTTGAATAAATGTACCATTGAGGACATTATGTTTGAATAAATATTTATATGCGGTGTTTCTCTATGAAAAAATAATTTTCTTTCTTGTGTCAATCATGTCGACTCTAATGTCAACGGGTTTAAGTCCCCATCTTTCGCATATTATAATGCCGATATAACTATATTGATCAAGTCAATTTATAACATGATAAAAGTTTAATATTGAGTAGTGTAGATTTTCAGAGACTATTAGGGGTTGTTTGATAAAAAAAAAATATGATTTAGCGCTGAATGAATCAAAGCTGATGAATGATTCCAAGATGCTGAGTGAACCTGATTCTGAGTGAGAATGATTGTTTGATAATTGTCCTGAATTAGCAATATAAGTTGTCTGAAATTACCAATTTAACTTTCTGATTTTGTATTGAACAAAATATACCGTTTGATAAAAAAAATTATTCACTCGAATAAAAATATAACTAATATAAAGAAAGTAATGTTGGAATTAAAAAAAATAAAAATAAAAATAAAATAGTCTTCTCGAAAAATTATAAAACAATATAAATGCCAATTAATTACATCAGTTCACAAAATTAAGGAAAATATAGTGGATATTAATCAAAATACTACATGAAAAAAGCGTAATCAACATGAAACAATGATTGAAAAATAGATACCATGAGAGACCAAAAATAGCATATCGGGACTGTTGATGTGGTCCTAGTAATTTACTGTTACAAATGGTCCTAGTAATCCATGGGCTGAATCACAGGACAAGAGAATGGGAGGTGGCCCATTCAGAACTGGGTTGACCAACTCAGTACAACTTTTTTTTCCACCAAACAGCCTCAACTCAGACCGATTCAGTTTTGCTCACTAAATTGCTTTATTAAGTAGCTATCAAACAGGCCCTTAGTCTAGGATTTGAACATAAAATATCTTAAGTGTAAATTAAGTCACTGAATGAATGAACATCGGAGACTAAGGGTGTGTTTGTTTTTTGAAAAAATGCCTTGCCAGGGGTCCCTCCTCCTCTTTTGAGTCAGACCCGGTCAGACATATGACATCTTACTCAATAAGAGGTGGGAGGCTTGTCTTATTGACTCTTACTTGATAAAATATTAAAGACTTGTGTTAATATAATATATTTGATGCTATATTAACTATGCAATTATATTTATGATAAAAAGTCTTGTTTCATATTTACACAAGTTACTTATTATAGCATTGCGATAGTTTAATAAATATATTGCAGAAACGAGCACTTAAATCATTCGGACAATTATACAAAAAACAAACAACATTATTTCGTTTAGATTTAGACTTTCTAGACACCTCTTACCAGTAAGATGTGGTAGTTAGATTCAAACCTAAAACATCTTAATGAAACAAACACACCCTAAGAAAGTCTCACCACTTCGACATCAAGATTGTTTCAAACATCAAGCCACTCAAAATGACCATTATAAATAATAATGATGACTCAAACTCGGAAGTCATTAGTGGGTTCAAATGGGTACAAAGGATGAGAATGATGTTAGTCGTCCTGAATAAAAAGAAAGGGGCAAGTGCTATTGAAATGAAGTCAACCTTAGAAAAAAGATTTGAAGAGATCAAGGAACAAGAAAAATTATAAGGATCGATACAAGAAAGCCTCTCACCCACGATGATCCTCTCAAGACTTCATGCCAAAGAAAAAAGAGGAAAAGATCCACCATTCCCTCAGAGCCTCAACATTTCTTTATCAATATGTAGCAAACTCCCTGTAGAGGGAGTTTCATTCAGAGAAGGTAAATTATTGAACAACCTAAGCATGAAATATTCTTTATTGATGGTTTTAGTGAGCATACTTTTCAGAGAGTCTCTGAAATGCACGTCTTGGACACACAAACTTTCTTCATCCTCAAGATCTCAACACTAACTGAAAAGACTTGTGAAAATTTAAGACTCGTGAAATTTAAGAGGATGAAATCAACAAGAGGGATGACAAGCATCTTCTCCTGACAATGAAAGTAAAGTTGTAGCTGATGGGCATAACGAAAGAACAATCCTGAAAAAGAACTTATGTATTTTCTTTCTTTGTTTGACGTAACCTATGAATAATAATAAAATATTTTGTCTTATTTGTTCTTAGGATCAATTTAAACCTTACTTTACTTTATTCAGTTTGTAAGAAGAAGCTATTATGCTAACTTATACTGAAAAACATTTAGGCTATTTTAATATCCAAATAAAAGGGGATTGTTGGGCCAATTCAGAGCCCAATAGTCTCTGACTAGGTTTTGAACATAATTATTCTAAGTGTAAATTAAGCCCCTGAGTAAATGAACATTCAGGGAGTCAACTTCAAAGTTCATCAGAGACTAAGAAAGTCTCACTACTTCCTAAGGCATAACTCAGTAATTGAAGTCCTGAACCTGAAAAAAGATGGTGAAGTCAGTGAATATTGACGATAACTCATTGACTCTCCCTGATCAACTCAACAATCTAAAGCATTCTGAACTTAGATACTTAGGAAAAATATCTAAGTACTTGAAAGTTTATGCAGGAATATTCTTGGGAAGATAAGTAGAAAAGCATTTATAAAAAAAATAAAAAAAAAGTACAAGAGTTGATAGAAAAAAGTAAACAGTTATCAACATTGTTTCTTAAAGTGATATTGGACACATTTAAAAAATGAAAGCATTTGATATAAGTGTACTAAACAGTTAAATGCTCGACACGTTCCTATTACCCCATTGGCATCCATTTCGATCTTTGCCTACATAAGAGAATGTTGTAAAGGAGTAAACGTTATCTCTTGCAATTAATGAAAAACACATTAAAGAGCATTTAGTCCCCCATTTTTTTAGAAAGGCAATATTATATAAGGACACAAAACTAAATACAATACATGGCATCTCACCACCATTAAACAAGTTAATTAATAGAGGGTGAGACTCAAAAAAAAATACAATAACAAACAATACCAACTAAAACATCACAAAGACTAACCCACAATGACTAAATGCACTAAGGAAAAATACACCTGTACATTGACTTCTATGTACCAAAGGAAATTCCCATGAACAATAGAAGCAACAATGCACAACTGATCTCATCTGAACTTTCTCACACTTAATATTATCCAAAAATAATTCCACTTAAAATCTTTCACTGTAGCCCAACATATACTATAATAGTTGCTAAGAACTGAGACATGTCTTGAAAATACCTTGTATCACTGTATCCACACTATCCACTTATCAATTACCACTGAAATAATGTACCCACAGATCTTGTGCCATTGACTCCTATAATATAGTAGATTACACATAGCCAATACCTGATGCACATAATATCAACTGACAGTTTATATACTGAGACCCACATTTTAGCCGAGATACTCAGACATATATATCAAACTAGGTGTTGTAGCCGAATGTTTTGTGGGTCCCGTAACCATTGTTGCCAATCTATCACTTTATATTTATTTGATCTTCTCACTATCCATTCGAAGCATTTGATTTGAATGTCTTGCATAATCTTGTTAGAACTCGAAACTTTATTACCGAACACACGAACGTTTCTTTCTTTCCAAATGTAGTATCCGGAAGTCCAAATTGTCGCTTTCCAAATCAATGCTAGAGGGGAGGGAATATTAACATATCCATTACGTGAAAAAAGATCTTCAATAGTGAAGATGTTAACATTCCCCACCTTCCACCAATTAAATAGTTTGGTCCACACACTCATTGCTAGATCACAAGTGACAAGGCAGTGAATACATGTTTCCACACTATCATTACAACAAGCACAAAGTACCGAATCTAAATCGATGCCTCGCCTATCAAGTTCCACACGTACCAGAAGTCTTCCTTTAAGCGCTCTCGACACGAAGATGTTGACTTTCTTAGGCACTAACTTGTTCCAAAGCATATCTTGACCGCCACTTTCCACTTGAAGAATCCTCTCCTCGATCAAACATGAAAGATCTTTAACTTTGAACTCCCCGTCTTCAGCAAGTGTCCACCTCCATCTATCTCTACAAGCATTAATAACAACCACATTCCGCAACACCTCAACTAATTCATCATATTCTCTACACACCCTACTACTAATATTTCTACTCCATTCCCAAACCCAAACCCACTCATTATTTACCCAAGAACCCTTATCCATCGCACTACCCTCATTTATACTATCTAGATGAAAAAACCTAGGGAACCTATCACAAAGTCTTCTACTATCCACCCATCTATCAACCCAAAACCTAATATCCCTCCCTTCTCCCAACACCCCTACACATGACGAAGTAAACTCTAATCCCAACCTGTCAATCTCCACACCAATCTTCACAATATCATCCCACACCCCCTAGGCCCCCTCGCCAAAACCCCTTCCCTACCATAATTACCCCTAACCTGCCACACACACCATGTATACTTTTAATAATCCTAACCCATAACCCCTCACCCTCCCTTTTAAACCTCCACCATCACTTTCCTAATAACGTCAAGTTTTTTGCCCTGAAAGACCCCACATTTAATCCCCCATCCCCAAATGAAGCAAGTATTGTATCCCATTTAACCCAAGAAAGTTATTTACCCTCCCCAATCCCACCCCGCATTTAGTCCTCCATATAACTAAGTCCTTAAGTGTATTCAGTAGTTTGCATAGTTTTTACTTACACGTTAACTTTGGTTTATGTTTAATTTTGGTAACAAGATTAACAAATAATTGTCATTTATTTTTTATTGTTATTCCACAAACAATCTTATTAAATTATTTGAATCATTTTTAATAAAAATTCATATGTTGAATATGCATGTGTAAATTTTTATTAAACTGTTTATCTTTATTAATCATTTTTATACTTACTTTGCTAAGCATAAAAATTAGTTTGTTAACATTAGTTAATTTTTATAACCAACTAAAAGCAACAAGTAGAAATATTCATAGAATAGTGATAATTGATAAAGTTCATCGGCGATCATTTAATGCACACTTCTATTTTTTATTAGGACACTCTTTTTATGCTTTAAATAGTTGTACAAAACTCACACTATTTATCTGTTTGTACTGTGAGTGTGTCAATTAATATATTGAGTGTGCAAATCATTTTTCATTCAAAAAAGTTGTACTAAAAATGCATGACTATTTATTTTAAAGCAAAATTTTTATTTTCGGGAGTTTTTATTTCAACTTATATATCCGGGTTATGGCTTATTTGATTTTGAGTTTATGTTTCATAAGCTCACATTTTGCGGCTTATTATGAATCTTTTCGGCTTAATTATATAAGTTTCTTATTTTATAATAAGCTTATATAAGCCGAAAAGTTTTAAAACAAGCTACAAAAAATGAGCTTGTGAAACATAAGCCCGAAACTTGATAAGCCATATATAAGCCGAAACAAACACCCCTTTAGAACCAACTGTGTTAAGCATGTGATAGCCTGTCTATAAATTGCACTATGTACGAGATTGAACTTAAGTTTGCAATAATGAGTAAGTGAGTATCATGTCTAAAACATCAAACTAAAAAATATACAAATTCATTTAACAGTCGATACACGTTTTACTTTTGTAGTTTTCTCTCTTTGTTGTTTGCTTTAAACTTGTCATGTCTCCATCTCCTTATAAACACAAGAACTTTAGTAGGACAAGAGTCGTGTAGTAGCACAAGCAAAGGTCCACTTTACAGTGTGCCAATGTAAGCCTAAAACATGATTAATGCACAAGAAATTCTATGGAACATCCATTAAAGACTTCAAACATATCAAAATTTGATCACATTGTACTCAACTAACATTCATAAGCCTTGCTATCATTTTATCAAAAAGACTTATTTTTTGTATTCTATAACAAACATATGTAACTATAGCTAATTCATATTAATACATCATTATCTATAAAAATGTTTTTGAAGAGAACCATTTTACTTGTTCTATTGTCTCCACATACTCCTCAGATCTCCCCACTTTAGTAGCATGACCACTAATTTGTGTATAAGTTTATATGTATCCTTCATTCCATCTAAATATAACTAGTTCATTTCCAAAGGTAGATTCAATTCATGACTAGTCCTTCTTGTTTATTAATGACTTAATGTTGAAGATGTATTCATTTTAAGCTGATTGCATAAACTACATATTGTTTTTACAGATCCAAAAATAAATTTTCTGAGAACAAGTCATTATATCAAATCTATTTAGCTAGATATGGCTGAACCACCGAAGCGTGCCCCACGATTGAATGAAAGGATACTATCTTCATTATCCAAGAGATCTGCCGCAGCCCATCCTTGGCATGATCTTGATGTCGGTACGTTCATATTTCTTTTCTTTTTTTCCATTAAGTTTTTTGTACTTTAAATAGGTCGATTTGTGTTATGCATGCAGGCCCTGAGGCTCCTCATATTTTCAATGTGGTACGTCCAAAGGCTTGTCTATTTGAGTCAATATTGTTTTTATTTATACGGTTTGTTGGCTCATTAGTTTGCTTGAAACCTTAGGTTATCGAGATCACTAAAGGAAGCAAAGTGAAATATGAACTCGATAAAAAAAGTGGTCTCATCAAGGTAAGATAATGAATTGCCATTGCTGTCATGAGATTTGTTTCTTGATCTGCAACTGATTGTTATCATAAATTTTATATGAACATAATTGGTTAACTTTTATGATCAATAATCAGGTTGACCGAGTGTTATATTCATCGGTGGTCTACCCTCACAACTATGGCTTCATCCCTCGATCACTATGTGAAGATAACGACCCAATGGATGTACTAGTCATCATGCAGGAACCAGTGGTGCCCGGATGTTTTCTTCGAGCCAGAGCCATTGGGCTCATGCCTATGGTTGATCAGGTGCTACTAGAAATCGAACAACTCTTAAATGTACCAATTTATGATAATATTTGACAATGTAGATTTTTTTAATGCCTTCAGGGGGAGAGAGATGACAAAATCATTGCGGTTGGTGCTGATGATCCAGAATATCGTAACTATAGTGATATACATGAGTTACCCCCTCATCGGTTGGCTGAAATCCGTCGTTTCTTTGAGGATTGTATCCTTATTTTCCGTTTTACATATTTTATACCTGTTGATAAAAAGATTGAATACATTTCCTTAACGAGTATATAGACAAGAAAAATGAGAACAAAGAAGTTTTAGTCGATGACTTTCTACCTTCAAAAGACGCTCATGATGCCATTACGCACTCCTTGTAAGTATCCCTTCATAGTTCATACACTACAATGCATTAGATTAATTTGCTTCAAATACTAGTTGCATAGAACGGAAACAAGAGCACCGGAAAAACACATGTTTCATGGAGAAATTAGCTAAACTAAGAAATCATTCAATAGCGGCATACAAACACGAATATTCAATATGAGGCACCATGTAAAATTTCCGTAAACGAGCTATGGTTTATCGTTATAAACTTAATTATGTTGATGTTCCATGATTCGCAGGGACCTTTATGGTGAGTACATCATGCAAACCTTGAAGAGATAGATGGCTAGATGCTGGCATTGGTTTTATATTACCATAAGATTAATCCTAAACAAGGGTTGTCAACTCCAAATGGTTTTTGCTTTATCTTTGTGTTACAGTTTATTTCTGAGGGAAAAAACTACTATTACATGTCTATTTCTAATAATTGTAAGTGACCATCTTGAACTAGAGATACGACTATTCACAACGATTTTGATTTTGACAGACTTGAACAAAGTTCAAAATATGCTAAGATTCACCTTCAAACGACCTAATTAGATAGCTGATCACTTTCTATCGTATAAACTGATCAACATGAATTATGTTTGTCTATTTCACAAATCGATCAAAATTATTTAAAAAAGGGTTTTGGCCGTAAAATAGCAACGTACTTTTTCAATTGTACTGTACATGTACTATTTTTTGTTTCACTTAATGTAACGTACTTTCATGTTTTGTTCCAATCTAGTACGTGATGATGACGTGTCACGTTATAAATGGTGAAACATGTCAGACTCTCAGGTATGTCACATCATTATCACGTACTAGATTGAAACAAAACATGAAAATACATTACATTAAGTGGAACAAAAAATAGTACTCGGTACATTTAAAAAAGTACCTTGCTATTTAACGAACAAAACCCAAATAAACAAATACTCTAGCTTAATAACACCGAAACTGGTTGTGTCATGAAAGTATAAGTTTATAGAATGATTAAACTTTCCTACCACGTTTTCATGTTTTAAACCGCATATCAGATATAACAAGATCACACGTTTCTTTGGTATTAAATCGTTTTTAGTACAATTTGTCGGCCACCCACTAAATTATATATTGCTTATTTGCTTTCCCACTGTTTATGCATGATACCTTTGCGGCTTTGCTTTAAAAAAGAAGCTAGTCAAATCCAGAATTACAGTAAAAACTTTTTTTTGATAAACAAAATTGGCTTCAGGCACGTGATTCAATACTTTCTGCAGAATCTCAGAAATCACTCTTGGCCGTCTTCACCTAACCCTCTTAGGTCATAAACCTGAGACCTTTGTTCTATTCGTTGCATTTCTTGCCCTATCGAACTTCAATAGGATTAATCGACCAGACGAAAAGATTGTTGGTTGAGAAAATCCCAGACCAAACGCCTAACTTGAATACTAAAAGCCATTGTCGTCCACTTGTTCATGCTCGTTAGAATGCGCAACTTTAAACAAACCACTAAACAAAACGGAAAATTACTCAAAAACTAGATGCGAGTGGTATTTGGTCACATCCGTTTTCAAGAGTTCAAGTTCTTGAATGAAGTAAAGATTAATAATCGATACATGCAAATAATATGCTTCTACATTCCATGGATTTCAACTCGGATACATTGGTGATTAAATAACAATGCAAAGGAGGGGGTGATCAGTCGATGGAGCTAAACCTAGCTACTTTGCACATACACAAATTCCTTTCTACAATCTGTTGCTTAATCTGAGACGGAACATTGGGCATTCCGGGATCCCTAAAGAGATGAACATCACCAATATAACAAGAAGTATGCTCAGTATCTGAATCAATGGTGAAGTGAAAAAATGACCACCACAATATGCCTTCACTAACATTGACGGTTTCATCTGCAATCTACGCCGTTGATCATCTCCTTGAGCAGGGTCTTTAGACGGTTCACGAGTCGTAGAGTCTTCAAAGTTGTCACAAACCTAATAAAACCAAAACAATAGACCATATGAATAACAAGAAAAAATTATGACTTGCGGCACAGTTTTTAACTTTAAGAACCTTACCTCAGAAGCTGTTGAACTTGTTTCTTCTTGATCATATGGTCTTCTAGAATCAATCACTAGACGGAGTCTTCTAGAAGCAGTACCTTGGCCCATAATATTCTCAGGATTCTGGTCAACTTGAAATTGACGTGTTCTGAACTTGATATCGGGCCGATCCCTTGAGGAGCTTCCGATATCAGGAACATTAGTCCCACTTGTTGATGGTTCCAAATCATTCTCCATTTTAGACAATGAACCCACAACAGATGCAGATATATGTGTCTGAACAGGGCCAGATATAGGTGTTTCAGTTCTCACAGTTGTGCTCATTTGACTATATGACTCTTTAAAGTAACCCTCATTGTTGTTTTGTATAAGAGACAACAATTCTGAAAGAGCTACATCCGGTTCAGAGGTCCCGTCCTGAAATTCTAGCCCATTGTTATCATTACCAAAATCATTTGCAAATCTCAGATCTAGAGACGCCCCAAAATCAGGTGGTTCTGCTATGGTTTTGTCTACATTAGGAATCATGGGTTCAGAAGAAACAATGGCGTTATGTGTCGAGTTATCAGCAGTGTCAGTCAACCACCTCTCAGTTTCATCTGTTTGTGCATCTTGAATTGATGGTCCTTCTAGCAAATCAAGTGATGCATCTTCTGACTTTTGTGCGGTAGGAGAAAAACTAGATGGTTCTGCTTCATCATACTTGGAAGCATCAATGGTTTCTTCTGTCTTTCTAAACAAACGACAAAGAACATATGCAGCCTGTATGGAATGAATGTAAATCAAGACATGCTTAAGATACTTACAAACAAAGAAAAAAAAAATCAGCTTTTTATTTAATGATTGGAATATTAAACAGAAAAACTAAGGACAGAAACGTATGGCCATAATGTGGTTTAGTCAAAGTTCATGTCCTATCTTAAGGTGATTAAATGATCCATACCTAAAAAAGAAACCAAGTTGCTAGAAATCTTGATGTGATTATAAAGTATGAAACTGTCTATAACTGGCACAGCCAAAGAAGCAAATCATCAGATATTGTACCAAACTTATAGAACTTGATTGGCATATGTACAAGATCATTTCATGAGCACAACAACAGATACTCCATTTTGACTATCACTGATATCTATTCACCAAATTAAGGAGTGTCAGTCAGCAAAACAAATGATGCATTCCATTATATTGGGTTTAAATTTTATTCTAAACTGTCTGCCACTTATTAGGGGTGCTATCATGGTTATTTGTGTAGTGCATAAAACAATTTGAGACATTTCATATAGCTGCAAGTCAGCATCTGGATCAAGTAGCACTCTACTGAACAACAAATGAGATGAGCCTGCTTGTGAAAGTCCATATTCATAAAAATCTGGAATACCTTGTTCAAGTGGTCAGAGTAACCATTAACAAATCATATACACATATACTGGCGTAAAATGATGCTTGCAAAAACAACCTTCTATAGCGGTGACATTATCCATTATCAAAAATATAAAGAAGTCAACTAGGTAAAAAGTAAATTTTCAGCAACTATTAGCATATCATCAAACATTTGCTTATAAAGTTACACCTAATGACACAATAATCAAAACATATCATAGAAATCACAGATTAACAGCTCAAAATAGTCCTACATGCTTAAGATAATCATTTAAACAACACAAACGAATATCACGTTCACACAACAATTACCTGACCCGGATTAGTCCCATCAAGATCCTTCCCCAAAGCACGATACTCATGCATAATCCAATGAGTCCGCTCACCTTTTGGCGCCCGTCCCCTATAAAACACTAACGTCTTCTTCATCCCGATAATCTTAACATCCGACCGACCCTTACTCTTAATAGTCCTATCTTTCCCTGTAGCCTTCCAATAACCAGCACTAGTAGCACGGTTCGACCTATGCCCATTTGGGTACTTCCTATCTCGTGGACAAAAGAAAAACCACTCCGGATCATCCGTCTTTATAACCGATTGCTCTACACATTTACAATATCACATTCATTATACAAACACCAACATATTTAAACTAGCATCAAACATGTTCTAGAAGCTAAGATAATAGAATCATTCTGACGGTGTCCGAGATTGCTTATTTTTATAGCTTATCTACTTATTTTGGGGTAAAATAAGCAGTTTCTGATACATGGGTAAGGAGTTGCACATTTGAGATGGTATTGAGATCATCTTTTCACGGTCGTATTTAGCCAAAAACTTTCTATAAATGGAATTGATTCAAATTTTCAAACAAATGATTATTTTTAGAGTATTATTCCATTTTTAGCACAAAATAAGCAAATCGAAACACTATTTGCTGAAATGTTTGCTAATTTATAAGCAGAAAGGGTGTTTGGAACTGCTTATTTTTCTGCTTATATATCAGTACTTATAAACTGCTTAAATTTAGCAAACAATTCAGCAAATAGCGTTTTGATTTGCTTATTTGTAACAAAAATGGAATAATAAGCGATAAATAATCATTTGTTGGAAAATTCAAATCAAATCCATTTATAGAAAGTTTCGGTTAAATACTACCGTGAAAAGATGATCTCAATATCATCTCAAATGCCCAACTCCTTACCCACGTATCAGAAACTGCTTATTTTTCTGCTTATATATAAGTACTTATAAACAGCATAAAAATCAGCAAACAATTCCGCAAATAGCGTTTTGATTAGCTTAATAATGATTTTGCCGGAAAATTTGAATTAATTCCATTTATAGAAAGTTTTCGGTTAAATACTAATTTCATCTCATTTACTACAAACACCCTCATGAATAAGTGAATAAATTCTAGTAGTGAGTACATAATATAAATTTATAAAAGAAGCATAAATTCCATATTCTAAATTACGTCAAAGTCAATATATTTACACACACAACGTGAATATATATAAATATATACCAGGAAGATCCCAAGGTTCTAATTTACAAACATCAATTTCAGGAATGATATGAACGTCTGAATGACGGCCGTTAATTTTCTGACGGAGATAAAAGTTGATAAGCTCTTCGTCAGTGGGACGGAAACGGAAACCTAACGGAAGTGAGTCCATTTGGATCAATGAGTGTGTGTGTGAAAATGGAAAAAGATGGGAGGAAAAGAAGTTGGCTTTTGGGACTGTGGTGGTGCTTCTTTATGAAGTAACTATGGTTAAATTTTCTATTTTAATATTATATCTTTTGTTATACTTTAGTTTTCTAAGAGTGCTTTTTTGTTGATGAGGTGATAACTTTCTTTTTTTACTTGATGGAGTTGTGTAGAGTAGGTGAAATAGATGGGTTGGGTCGGGTCGGGTCGGGTCAGGTCATGAGTTTAGATGAGTTTTTTTCAGAAATATTGGTTTAAGTGTGTTCGGGTTTAGATGGGACTTGGTCGGGTTGACAAAATTTATTTATTAATTTTTAGTAAAAGATAAAATTGAAAATAAAAAGTAAAAAAATTAACTCACTAGCCTCTATCTAAACCCGTTAGGTAATTGTTATATAATTACACTTCATATCAAATTATTATTTTAACTTGTATATAATATTTAGAGAAACCTAACTACACATATTCTATAATAAATATTTATTCAAGTCAACTTATATTTAACTAATGAATCTCAAATTATGAATACCAGAATTGTTTGTTAAAAAAAAGTATTGAGATTATGGTTCTTTTGTGTAAGTGCGTACTTGATATACTTTTGAGGGATACCAAAATCTTGTTAAGTTAGATATCTATCTCGCAATATGGAGAGCACTAATTATATATTTGGACCAATCATTTGTCACTAGATCAATTCTATCTTAACAAAAAGTACTTGTTGTTAGAGTTATCGGGTTATATGGTTGTATCTCAGTCGAAGCATGAAAGTTATAACTAAAACAAATTTTTTTTAATAATTTTTAAAAACTGAGATACAAATCTCTTTGCTAGGGCAATAAACCAGAGATTAGCCATGGTAGGTGCCCCCTACGTCACTTATCACGACGATAATGATATAGTGAAAACTGAAGTCGATGATAATGACCTTAACTATTTCGATATACCATAGTGCTTTTTTTTTTTTTTTTTTTTTTTTTTTTTTTTTTTTAACAATTTTTATTCCGTAATTCATATTTATCCTTTCTTAGTTTCAAGGCCATCCTCCATTTTAATTTAAATCCTCATACTTTTGGTCTTGCAATCGTGAGAAAGAAATAACATTCATTTCGACGAGAATTTTTTTATTATTTTATGAAAAAGTAGTAGCTTGTTTACATGAAGTCATGAACATTTGAAGTTTTGAACAATCATTTTTAGCCACCCACGTGCCACAAACGGTGGGCCAAATATAATATTTGGGCTTCAATGTAAGTGGGCTGCACTGATAGTGATATACCCATATCATGTGGAATAGAGTTGGTCCAAGGATGTTTTACAGGGTCCAATAAATTTTAATAGGTTTTTTAAGATATTTTGAGAAATTATAAAAAACGCAATTAGAATCTTTAATTTTTTATTTTTTTAAGTAAAAATGTTTTTATAGTTGATCAGTAACAAATTTTTCACTCAAAAATTTGAGATTGTAGAATTCATATTATTAATAACATATCAACAGCTTACAAATTTCAGTAAATTTACATTAAAATGGCTATTGTGAATATGTTTGTAAATTAAGTCAATAAAAAATATATTTTTACTAATAAAAGAATGAATTAACGTGATTAAATGCATGTCTCACATTTATTTCATAATTTCTCATATTAAATTTTTTTCATCTGATGATGATTCTTGTTTTTTTTATTGGGAAAATGATAAAAATAGTTAATTTTACAAACTCTTATACTCATGAAACTAGCAAGGACAACTTTGCTAGATTTATGAAAAATCGGAAAATGTAACTAAAAAATTCAACCTTTTGATTATTATTATTTTTTTAATTAGTTAATTAATTCATTCTAATTTTTTTCGTTAGAGCATTCGCAGCCATAACGTGATCCTCGCGTTAAAGGGATTTTTGGCCTGCGTTAACTCGCGTTACGGATGTGGCCTCCTGCGTTAGAGGCGCGTTAACGCACCACGTTAGCGTGCTAACGCTGAGTTAAAGATGGTTTGTTTAAAAAAAAATCATTTCGCCCCCCTCGTGATTAAGTGTTTTACAGTTTGTGTGTGTTCTTGTGTGTGTTTGGTGTGTGTTTCACAGTTTTTGTGTGTGTGCAGTGTATGTCTTGTGTGGTGAAGAAGATGATACATATATTGTATTTTCAGTTTGGTCCCTGTGGTATTTTGGTGTTTACAATATAGTCCATGTGGTTATAAAAGCAGTTTTTTTTTTTTTTTTTTTTTTTTTTTTTTTTTTTTTTTTTTTTTAGTTTCGTAATGTTTTTTTTTTCGTAATGTTTTTTTCGTAATATATTTTAAAAATGAATGTTATTGTTTTTAATAAATGAAGTATTAGTTTTAGTTTATGGTTGATTTTAAAAATATATGAAAAGTTGAGTTAATGTTGAGTTATGAATGGGGGTGTTTTTTTGTGAGTTAAAGTTAAAGTGGTAAAGCTGACGTGGCGCTGAGTTATAACTTAACTCAAGTTATGAATGAGGATGCTCTTATCCTTCGTTACTTGAGTCTATCATTTTTTTCCTCGCATTTATAACAGAAATTGACTTATAATATTATATTAATTTATGTTAAGTATGAGAGGTTAATTGTGTAAATGTGTAATTAATTTTATATCTGTGATTTTCGGCTCGCTTAGTAGGCTGTAGGGCTGTAAACGAACCGGACGAACTCGAACAGAACCCTGTTCATGTTCGTTCATTTAATTTTAACCAGACAAATAAACGGACACGGACGCTTAAACGGACGAATTTTCTTGTTCATGTTCGTTTATTAAGAAAATGAGTTGTTCATGTTCGTTCATTAAGACACTAAACGAACGCTAAACGAACATAAACGATCGAACGTAAATGAAAATAGACAAACAAACATAAACTTTATTAAATTCTTCAAAATATAATGTTTTATAAGTGTTGTTTTGTTTAAACAAACCAATTTTAAAAATTATAAAATTAAAAGATATAATATATGAATATAAATAGATAAATAAACATAAACGAACTTTAACGAACGCATAATCGGACGTTCACGAACATAAATGAACGAACGAGACTTTTGTTCATATCCGTTCATTTAACTAAACGAACGTAAAATATTGTTCATGTTCGTTCATTTAATAAACGAACTTCTTACCGAACGGTTCATGAAATGTTCACTGAACGTTCAGTTCGTCTATGTGAGTTCGCGCAGAAGCAACTGAATAACCAGAATTATCCAACTCCCATTTCCACCCGTCAGCCGAGTTAGATAGGGCCATATCCCAAATAGCCTGAATCAACTCATCGAATTGGTTTGACTCATCTCCGCCTCTCGGAGGTCTTCTGAGAACGTTGGACTAGTCCTCAACGTTAATACGTTGAGCAATTGTACACATTTTATTCACATCCAAAGCATAAACATGAGGAAACATAACTTTTAACGGATGTCCCCCACACCAGCTATCACCCCAAAAACTAATCTAGCTCCCATCTCCAACAGAACGACCACACAAAGCCAATAAATCTATACCCTTCTCTTGAAGCTGAGATACCGATCGAATTATAGAATTCCAAGGGCTGTGAGTCGACTTCCCTGCCCTATCACATGTAATGCCTCCATCATGCCCGTGAATTTCTTTAATCACATTAACCCATAGGAAATTAGAACTAGTTCGACACCTCCATACCCATTTGAAAAGCATGGCTGCATTTAACGCAAAAATGCTTCCAATACCAAGACCACCCATAGCCTTACTATTTAAACATGTTTTCCACTTTACCCATGTAATCTTTTTATCATCTAAATCTCCTCCTATGAAAAATCTGTTACGCATGGACTTTAGACGCTTCTGCACAGTCATGGGCATCCAATACAACGACATATAATAAGTAGAAATGTTACCTAGAACAGCCTTAATTAGAGATAAATGCCCTCCAACTGATAATAATTTTGCTTTCCACCGAGACATCTTTGATTCAAACTTTTGAACTATATGCATCCAATTGTCACATCGCCCCATGTTGCATCCAACAGGCACGCCTAAATACATCATAGGCAGCTTTGCAACCCCACATCCAAGAATTAGAGCCATGTTAGAAACTTCCTCATCAGGAACATTAACCCCTACAATTTTGCTTTTATGCACATTAATTTTCAGGCCGAATACCTTAAATAAACAACGAAGCAAACATATCAGATTGTATGCATTGGAATGACACCACTCGTCTACAAAAATAGCATCATCAGCATATAATAAATGGGAAACATTTGTACTACCGCGACCTATGGAAGCACCTTTAAACAAACTCATATTCACTGCCTTAGAAACCATAGCATGTAACCCTTCCATAGCAAGAATAAAAAGGAAATGAGACTTAGGATCTCCTTGCCTAAGGCCCTTTAACAACTCGAATTCAGATGTAGGCGAGCCATTAACCAAAATAGAAGCCCCGGAATTCTTTAAGCATCCAGAAATCCACATGCGCCATTTGAGACCGAAACCTAACTTCTCCATAATCACATCAAGATAATCCCATCTCAAGGAGTCAAACGCCTTCTCAAAATCAAATTTAAATACCATGAGAGCTTTTTTCCTTTTACGATACCATGCCATGCATTCATTCAAGACTAAGGGATCATCTAGGATATTCCTACCTTTTATGAAAGCTGACTGTTCAAAGCTAACACAACTCCCGATAACCGTACAAAGCCTATTAGCTAAAAGTTTACCAATAATTTTATATTGGCAGCCAATTAAACTAATAGGTCTAAAATCCGACACAAATAGACCACATCATTGTAGAAGCAATCCCTTCTAGTTAAAGCTCTCATGGTATTTAAAATTAATACGTTGATCATCGAATTGGTTTATGTCCCATTTGTAATTTTATATTAGGATATCTAGTTTTACGGCTTGTCAATTTCAGTTTAATAGAATCAGTATGCTGTAGCTATCACTATTAAAAAATCGCAAAGTTCTTCTTGCTAATTTTTTGAAAACGATTGAAAGGTTAACCTTTCTAGTTAAACTTTGCGAGTTTTCAGAAAAGTATCAAGGTTGACCTTGCTAGTCAACTTTGCGATTTTTTAAAAAAACTAGCAAAGTTTGACTAGCAAAGTAAACCTTACGATCTTTTAAAACTCGCAAATAGTCTCAAAACGTTGCTAGTTTCATGGGTATAAGGGTCTTTTGGATAAAAATTAGGTATTTAGTAAACTATGTATAGAATTGGTTATTTTTGTAATCTTTTATATAATAAAAGAATTACATCATTTTGGAGTGTTTTTGCAAAACCCTTCTCATTGAAAAATAAATTGGACCAATAGGAGAGCTCGATTTTGACCCATACGCGAAATCAAGCAATATGATTGGCTAATAAAATGTCAAAATTGAATTGATTTTTATCAAACTTTAATAAATTTGATGGAGAATTTAATTGAGGGAAAAAAACACATACAAATATAGATGTCAAATTTATAAAAACAAAAACTTACAAAAAGGGGAAGTAATTAATAAAACTTTAGTAGTTGAATCTTAAATATATTATATCTCTCCATGTTTTTTTAATAACTTTAGATAATAAACAAATAACCCCTTACACTTTATACCCCATATACTTTATAATATGAACTTTGTGTACAATTACATAAGTATTAGTATTAGTTTGAGACATTCATCAATTAAAATTTAAAATTTTGTTAATATACGAATTAGTTTTAATATACTTTAAATATTTTTAAAATAAAAATTAGTTTAAGCTTTATTTTTTTTACTATGTACGTCAAATAATAACTTATGTTATCTTATTTAAAAGTTTAATCTATGCGTACACGAGTTTGAATATTAAATACGGTCAAATTATTATTAACGGTAATATAAATATCAAATGCTAAACACGAGTTACTATGATATGAAAATAAATATATGCAATTGTACTTGTAACAACAACTCATGTAATTATTATAAAAGTTTATATACGGATATCCGGAAAAACATTTTCAAAAAACTTTACAGAGTATATTTTAACTTCATCAACACTCATTAAGTGCTACCAAACTTGCATATTTTGTACAACATGATATGAATAGTTAAACAACAACATAAACCTCAACCTAAACATCTATGTCAGCTGAACAAAGTTAAAGCTTTCATCCAATAAATTTTTTTACAAAATATTAATTGATATTAATACATAATGAAAAACTCTTACATATTTATTAGTTGTACTTATATCACAATTTTTACGGGTAAATTCTTATATGTCTATATAGTAAACTAAAATTTTAAAATAAATTTGATTTATATGTAAAAAACTCCGTGCGTGCACGGGACTTATAAGTAGTTTTTTTTTTTTTTTTTTTTTTTTTTTTTTTTTTTTTTTTTTTTTTTTTTTAATTCCATTTTAGTATAAAGATAATTCCCTAACGAACTACTTTGTTTATTAGAGCAATTGAGTTGTGCATGCATACATTAAGGCTTCTTTCATATAGGAATTGTATATGTTATATATAGTTTTAAACACCATTTTTGGAGGCTCATTAACGTGCTTCTATTTTTGTTGACAAGATAAATCAAGGAATTCATGTTTAACGATAAAACCCCGTAAGTTGTTGCTTTATTGAGGATTAAGATCCTCTAAAGTTATTTTTAACATGATTAGATATGTTGATCAATCATATACGAATTAAATATATCATGTTGAAACAAAACTTGAGAAAATCTTAGTTCTTTTATTTATATGATAGTTATAAAAATAGGAGTAAAATGCAAAACTCGTCCTTGTGGTTTGCAAAAATTGCAGAAATCGTCCCTGGTCTTTCGAAAGTGCAGGCGGCCTCATGTGGCGAAACTTTTGGATCATTTTGGTCCCTGGTTTTAACTGTCGTGAAGTGGATTCCGTTAGTAGTTACACATTATCCCCTTTAGCCAACGATCGTTCCAGCGTTCATCCTTTAAATTAACGACAATTTATAATTTATTATTTTTGGATTATTTAAAATGTTTCGACTTTTTATATACATTTTTTTATAAAAATATATACATTTTTGTATACCTTTTTATATAAGTTATTATATACGTATTTATAACAACATATACGCTATATAATATACCTTTTTATATATGTTATTAATACTTTTTGTATGTTTTTATATACATTTTTTTATACGTTCCTATACACGTTCTTATAGAAACGTATAAAAAAATGTATATAACCGTCCCTGGTCATATACGTATATACATTTTTTATACGTTTCTATACACGTTCTTAATACGTTTTGTGTATATTCTTATATTCTTATATAATTTTTTATATATGTTCTTATATACTTTTTATACGTTTTTGTAGACGTTTTTGTATACGTTTTTTCTAATACTTTTTACATACGTTTCTATACACTTTTATATACGTATTTAGAAAAACATATATGTTATTATATATATATTTTTAATACATTTTTATACACTTTTTATACGTTTTTACATACACTTTTATATACGTTTGTGTATACGTTTTTATACACGTATACAAAGACGTATATATACTCCTACAAAAATATATATAAAAACGTATACACAAACGTATATAAAAATGTATATAAAAACATATAAAAAGGTATATAAAAACCTGTATATTTTTATAAATACGTATATAAAAGCATATAAAACGTATATAAGAATGTATACAAAAATGTATATAAGAACGTGTATAAAAACGTATATAAAAACATTTACAAAAACTTATATAAAAGCACATACAAAGACATATATAAAAACATATAAAAAGTATATAATAACATATATAAAAAGGTATATTATATACCGTATATGTTGTTATAAATACGTATATAATAACTTATAAAAAAAGGTATACAAAAACATATATGTTTTTATAAAAAAATGTATATAAAAAGTCGAAACACTTTAAATAATCCAAAAATAATAAATTATAAACTGTCGTTAATTTAAAGGATGAACGCTGGAACAATCGTTGGTTAAAAGGGGCTAACGTGTAACTGCTAACGGAATCCACTTAACGACAGTTAAAACCAGGGACCAAAATAATCCAAAAGTTTCGCCATAGGGAGGCCGCCTGCACTTTCGAAAGACCAGGGACGATTTCTGCAATTTTTGCAAACCACAGGGACGATTTTTGCATTTTACTCTAAAAATAGATATATAAAAACCTTAATGGACCTGATTCATACAAACGTCACAAACTAATTTGGGCCAACTATAAACTGCAAAATACATCCCTGTGGTTTACACATTTTGACATCTTACATCCCTGTCAGAAACTTTTGGCAAAATACATCACCCGTTAGGCAAACGTTTGCCACCCTACATCCCTCGTTAACCATGAGGACTAATGATGCAAATTTTTTCTCCGTTATCTCTTAACGAGATTGATAATGTTACACCGTTAGCCTTCAGGACTAACGGTATTTGCATCGTTAGTCCTTTTTTTTACGTTATCTCTATTTTTTTTACGTTTCTCCGTTCTTTGTACGTTTTCTTGGTTTTTTGTACATTTTTATCCGTTTTTATATGTTATTTGTACGTTTGATCCGGTTTTATCCATTTTTTGTACGTTTTATCCGTTTTTTTGTCAGTTTTTTTTTATTTTTTGTACGTTTTATCAGTTTTGTTACGTTCTTATCCGTTTTTGTACGTTTTATCTGTTTTTTATCAGTTTTTTTTTACGTTTTATCCGTTTTTTGTATGTATTTATCCGTTTTTTTTGTACGTTTTATCCTTTTTTCTCAGTTTTTTTATACGTTTTATCTGGTTTTTTTTACGTTTTTTGTCCGTTTTTGTTTGGTTTTATCCATTTTTTTTACGTTGTATATGGTTTTTATCCGTTTTTTACGTACAAAAAATGGATAAATACGTACAAAAAATAGAGAAAATTAAAAAAAAAATGGATAAAATGTACAAAAGACGGATTAAAATGTAAAAAAATGATAAGACATACAAAAAAGAGAAAAGAAAACTGACAAAAAACGAATAAAACGTTCAAAAATGGATAAAGTGTACAAAAAACGTAAAAAAGGTTATAAGACGTACAAAAAACAGGAAAAAACGGATAAAACGTGCAAAAAATGGATAAACATACAAAAAAGAGAAAACTGATAAAAGAACAGATAAAACGTACAAAAGACGGATAAAACTTACACAAAACGGATAAATACATATAAAAATGGATACAACGTACAAAAAAGGGGGAAAACTGACCAAAACTAGATAAAACGTACAAAGAACGGATAAAACATACACAAAATGGATAAATACGTACAAAAAATGGATAAAATGTACAAAAACTGACAAAAAAAAGATAAAACGTACAAAAAACGGATAAAGGCATAAAAAAACTGATAAAACATACAAAAAGGGGGAAAATGACAAAACACGGATAAAACGTACAAAAAATGGATAAATACATACAAAAACGGATGAAACATAAAAAAACTGACAAAAACGGTTAAAACGCACAAAAACGGATAAGAACGTAAAAAAATGATAAAACATACAAAAAACGGGGAAAAAAAAAGAAAAAAACTGACAAAAACGGATAAAATGTATAAAAAGTGGATAAAAACGTACAAAAAACGGAGAAACGTACAAAAAATGAATATAACGTAAAAAAAGGACTAACGGTGCAAATACCGTTAGTCCTGAAGGCTAACGGTGTAACATTATCAATCTCGTTAAGAGATAACGGAGAACAAATTTGGATCGTTAGTCCTCATGGTTAACGAGGGATGTAGGGTGGCAAACGTTTGCCTAACGGGTGATTTATTTTGCTAAAAGTTTCTGCCAGGGATGTAAGATGCCAAAATGTGTAAACCACAGGAATGTATTTTGCAGTTTACTCTATTCTAAGAGTTCTATATAAACCGAAATTAAAATTTTTATTTTTATAAACTTGTTTGTCAAATAGGCTGGGGCTGTGGCTTATTATTGCAAAATTACTAAAAGTGACATAATTAAATGAGTTTTTGTATATGCCAGATATTTTAATAGGTAAATAATGAATTTATTCTTCAAAAGCCTGGCTAAAGTTTTTAGCCTCTTTTATGAGGCTAAAGCTTTTAGCCGACTTATTTTATAAGTCTTTCCATAAGCCACATGACAAACGAGACTTATTTTATTAGCCGACTTATTTTAAAAGCTCAAGCCCCAATAAGCCCCATTTAAGCTCCCGCCAAACATAGCCATAATATAAGTCCTAGCCCCAGCCCCAACACATTTCGTCAAACATACCCTAAAACTGTGAAAATTAATATAAGATTGACGGATGAATAAATCCATAAATAAGTTATTGTTTAAACCTTGTAGCTATGTGGCATATGTTGTACCATAACTTAACTGAAAAGAACTGCACGCTCATACCATCTGAACCTATCCTAGAGGTTAGGTGACCCATGCGCCTTCCAAAGCTACTCCATATGAGCTAAAGTTCACATCGAAGTTAGCACTTTCAATTACGTTTACAAAAGCACCCAAAAGTAGTTAAAACATAACACAACACATGAAAGAACAAGTCATGCATTTGTATTAATTGTAAACATATGGGGTTTTCGATTGCTCATATATAGAAGTATGTGGGTCTCGGCTGAAACAAAAGAACAAAAGGGGAATGTTTTGACTTTGCTTTTATGTGTATAGTTTAGTGTATGATCTAACACTAACCCTAACCCTAATCCTAAATCCCCAAATAAAAAAAAAAAACCCTAATTAACCTACACCAATCTTCAACTCACCGTCAGATCGTTTCACATTACACTTTACCTAAGGGGAAGCATTAGTCGAACTCCAACTACATCAAGTCAATGGCGGGCGGGCAAAACTACACGGTAGGACAATGGTATGATGTTCCGGCGAAGAAAGGGAGGGGTAACAACGGCCAAATAAGATCTAAACCGCAGGAATCAGGGACGAAGTTTTTCGTATCAAATCTTCCAGAACGGTGTTCATCGGCGGATCTGGTTCAGGTTCTAAAGACGTTTGGGGACATTCAAGGTATGTACATCGCCAGGAAATATGATCGTCTCGGTAAGCGTTTTGGGTTCGTCACGTTCAGGAATGTTAGGAATCCGATGGAGATGGAGAGTAACCTTAAAGATGTGTGGATTGGGAGTTATAAATTATTTATAGTGCTTGCGAGATTTGTTGACGGTCAGAAGGTTCCGATAGAGCAGGAAAAGGAATGGAGGCATGTGCAAGGGCAAGAGAAGGGGACTAAGGAGGCGAAAATGCCCAAAGAGAAAGAGATAGTCACTGATCAACCGATTGTTAATGGTTCGGGTTCGAGATCGTTTCGTGATAAGCTGTTAAACAAGGATGAAACTGATGGGTTACAGGAGATTGCGGTGGAACCGAACGTTCAAGCGTTTGCTGATTGGTTTGATCGTGGGCTCATAGCTAGGGTTAAGGACTTTGGATCGCTTACGGCGCTTAGGAAGTATGTCAAGGAGATGACCGACGTGGATGTAAGTATCAAATATGTGGGTGGGTTTTATGTCTTGCTGTTATTCCAGGATCAGGTAGAGAGGGGTATGTTTTTTGAGAATAAAGTTGGTTGGTCGTCTGTTTTCACGCATGTTGAGTTATGGAGTGGTCAACTGTTAGAGACGGAAAGAATTGCTTGGATAAAAATACATGGGGTGCCGTTGAGTTTGTCATGCATGCAAGTGTTTGATGACATTGCGTCCCAATTCGGTACTGTTATACATTCGGCACAATTGGATGAGCAAGATGGTGATTTATCTTTTGCATGTGTTGGTATTTTGTCTAAGTCAGTGGTACGTGTTAACCAAAGGTGTAAGTTATCATGGAAGAACAAAAGATTTGTCATACTGGTTGAGGAGGAGGTTGGGGAGTGGATCCCAGATTGTTTGGTGGATCTGGAGGATGAGGTAGACGGTGTCTGGAATTCAGACGATGAGATGAATGTGGTGGATTCCGGTGAACGGAGTAACGATAGGGATGAGGCGAATTTGGAAGGTACGGAAATTAATGATATGAGTCAACATTCCGAATCTGGTGGCGATATTCAAGGTAACATTCCTCATTTTAATGAGGTATTTATTAAGCACATTAAGGAAGGTAATAATGGCTTGGGTTCAAAAGTTAAAAGGAGGAAAAGTGTTAGGAGGATGAATAATAGTAATATTTCGCCTGATTCAATGGGCCATGAGCGGCCCAAAAAAAAGACAAAGAGATGGAGAGGATCCTTTTGGCTTGGACCGGTACTTATTCCTGAATTATGGTAGCCCAAAGAAGACCGTGGATAATGCTAATAGAGAGGGGAGCCCAGTAGAATATTTAACTCCTGATCTTAATAGGGACATTGGGACTTCTGATGGGCCTATGAACAACAGTCGGTTGGAGGAGGGGGATAAGGAGAATGGGTCGAACACATTGGACCAGGAGGTTGGGTGTGAGGTTGATCAAACAATATTGTTGGCCAAGGCATTAGGAGCAGAAAACATTGAGAACTTTATGCAGTCAGTAACTAAGGTCGTGAATGAAGAAGGTTTTCAAACGGTGGAAGAATGAATTTGATGTCAGTCAATATTAGAGGGCTGGGTAATCATAGCAAAAGTGATTTGACTCGGAAAATTCGTAGGTTTAATGATATTGGGTTCATAATGTTACAAGAAACTCAATTTGTGTCTTTAGATGGGATGGACCTGCATAGGTTTTGGGGTGATGGGGATTTTATGTATGAACAAGTCGATGCTACCGGTCGCTCGGGTGGTATTTTATCGTTATGGGATCCTAAGAAGTTTGTGAAGAATCGGGTTGCGAAACATAGAAACTTCCACGTGGTACATGGTACGGCTAGAGACAATGGTATGGGTATGTCAATTATTAATGTGTATTCGCCTCAGAAATTGGTAGATAAAAGGGATTTGTGGGCCGAGTTGGGACGGGTTATTACGCAAGATGATAACTATTGGATCGTCGGGGGAGATTTCAACTGTGTTCGAGAACGTGGTGACAGACGAAATCCTAAGTTTAATGCGGCTGAGTCCAATGAATTTAATGAATTCTTAGAAGGAGTGGGGCTTCATGAGTTCATGTTGAGGGGCTGAAGATTCACATATGTCACTGGGAATAAATGTAGCCGTTTAGACAGAGTATTTGTTTCGTGGAACTTTCTTAGCGCTTGGCCGAATGCTGAATATAGAGCCCTTGCTAGGGAAGGTTTGGATCATAGTCCTCTTATTTTGAAAGTGGATTATCGGAATTACGGTGCTAAACCGTTTCGGTTCTTTAATTCGTGGTTCTCTCGGGACGGTTTTGATGAGATTGTGAATAAAGCTATGTCGGAATTTAGAGGAGATGGCACGCCGGATGTGGTTCTTATGAAGGTGACGAAAATTCTAGTTTTTTTCACGGAGTGGTCAATAAACGAAGAGTGTCTAATTCCTTGTCGGGGCTGAATATAAATGGGACTTGGGTTACTAAGCCGTCGTTGGTAAAAAAAGAAGTTTTCCGTTTTTTCAAGAATAAGTTTGCTGAAGATATGCAACACCGTCCGTCATTGGTATGTAGCGATTTGAAACATTTGAAGGAGCAGGAAGCAATGGATATCATTAGGCCTTTTTCGGAGCGTGAGGTAAAAGACGCCGTGTTTGATTGTGGTAGTGACAAGGCGCCGGGTCCTGACGGGTTTAATTTCCGGTTTATTAAGAGGTTTTGGGATTCTTTATCTTCAGATTTTATGTCGATTATGCATGAATTTTTTGATTCGGGTTTGATTAGTCGGGGAGTTGGCTCGTCATTTATTACATTGATTCCTAAAGTAAGTGACCCGGTCGAGCTAGGGGATTATCGACCTATTAATCTAATTGGTGTTGTGAGTAAAGTTATTTCTAAAGTCCTTGCAAATAGACTGAAGACGGTTATGGGTTCCATTACTTACGAGACACAATCGGCCTTTCTTTCGGGGAGGTATATCTTGGATGGGCCATTGATCATTAGTGAGATTCTATCTTGGGCTAAGAGTAAAGGGAAGGAATTATTCTTGTTTAAAATTGATTTTGAAAAAGCTTACGACAATGTTAATTGGGAGTTTTTATTGTCTATGATGAGGCAAATGAAATTTCCTGAATTATGGTGTAAGTGGATTGGTGGTATTTTATCGTCGGCTCGATCTTCGGTGCTTGTGAACGGGTCGCCTACATTCGAGTTCGGGTGTGGGAAAGGCCTTAGGCAAGGAGACCCAGTATCTCCTTTTCTTTTTATTATTGTCATGGAAGCCTTCTCGAGTGTTATTCGTAAGGCGTGTAGCATTGGTGCTTTCGATGGGGTGAAGATTAAAGATGGGGGAACTCTAATTTCCCATTTACTATACGCGGATGATGCTATGGTTATGGGGGAATGGTCTAAATTTAATTTTCAGGCGATAAAGAGGATTTTGAGGATTTTTCATCTATGCTCGGGTCTCCGGATAAATATTCAGAAATCGGTTATATATGGAGTTGGAAAGAGTTTGGAAGAAGTTAATAGTGAGGCGGCTTCTCTGGGTTGTAAACCGGGCGTCACTCCCTTTAAGTATTTGGGGATTCAAGTAGGAGCGAATATGAATCGTATCATCAATTGGGATCCTGTGGTGAACGTCTTTATGAAAAGATTGTCGAAGTGGAAGGTGAACATTTTATCTATAGGAGGAAGGGTGGTGCTTATCAAAGCAGTGCTGGAAAGTCTTCCATCATATTATTTTTCATTGTATAAAGCTCCAGTGACCGTGGTGAATAAGTTGGAGTCTATTATCAGATGGTTTTTGTGGGGTGGGAACGATGAAGTTAAGAAACTTCATTGGGTTTCTTGGGAAATGGTTACGAAGGCAAAAAGCGATGGTGGGTTGGGATTAAATAAATTAGAAGCTAGCAATAATGCGTTAATTTTGAAGTGGCTATGGAGGTATCGTACCGAACGTGACGCTCTTTGGAGAAAAGTGATCGATGCGATTCATCTCTCTGGCCGTCGATGGGATGAATATCCGTCTAACAAGAAGGGGACCGGTACGTGGAATAAGATAGTTAGAGTTGGCTATCGGTTGAAAGTCCATGGTGCTACTTTTGTGAACATGATTCGGGGGGCTGTAGGTAATGGTAAGCAGGTTAAATTTTGGATTGATCCGTGGATTTCAAATGAGCCGCTTAAGGTTTTATTCCCGGCGTTATTCTGTATTGAAAGTAATAAGTGGTGCACGGTTGCGGAAAGGATTGGAGTTCAAAATGGGTCAATAGCGATCGCTTGGTGCTGGAATAAATACCCGAGTTCGAATGTTGAGGTGGAACATGTTATTGCATGTCATCGGCTTATTGCAGATGTTCGGTTGAATGAAAAAAATGATCGGTGGGTTTGGAACAAAGGGAATAATAATTTATATGCTGTCAAAGATACAAGGAGATGGTTGATTGAAGATGTCGACAGAGATGAAAGCAAAGTGTTCGTGTGGTGCAAGTGGATCCCGAATAAGTGTAATATTTTTATGTGGAGGGCTAATATGGATTGGATTCCGACTATGAGTGCCCTTAGAAGGAGGAATATTGTGGTGGGAGAGGAGGGCTGTTATTTATGTGGTGAAGAGGATGAGAGTACGGATCATATCTTCACGGCTTGTAGAATTGCGAATGGCGTTTGGGTCGGTGTGGATTCTTGGTGTAGGTTATCTCCTCTTTTCTTTTTTTCGATCCGGGATGTTCAAGTGTATATTGATCATATGAGGAGCTCGAAGACGAAGAAAGATATTGTGTATGGTGTGCTTATTTTGACGGTTTGGCGTATTTGGAAAGCTCGAAATAACAAGGCCTTTGCTAACATTGAGACGACCGTTGCTCATATAGTGGCCGACATTAAGGGGTTGGGGTATCTTTGGTATAGGAGTCGATGTAAGGGTTGTAAGATAGATTGGAAAGGATGGTGTAATTTCTTGATTGATATGATGTAACTTTGTGTTTGCGGTTATCTCTAGCTTGGAGATTTTCCGCGTCTGTTTAATGAAGTTTTCCTTTAAAAAAATATATATATATATAGAAGTATGTAAACCTAGGTTATTAGCTTAGTGAGACCTGGCGTAATAAGGCCCTCAAGATTGAGTCTTGGGACCTTGAGGACGCGTCCTCCTTGTTATAGAGGTCCCCAAGCACGTGTCTTCACTGGGAAAATGCAAGACTCGGTCGTGTGCAAGATCGAGTCCGCAGAGTGTGTTTCGGTGTTTTGGTGTGTGTATTTTGGTGGGGTTTATTTGTGTTTAAGTGAGATATTTTTTGACTGTGAAGTTGTTTGTCTTATTAGACTAAGTTGGTGTGAAATTAGTTCTAAAGCGAGAAATCTGATGTACCGCTGTGGTGGCGTTGATACATTACGAACATATCATACAAAATTACAATATGAGTTTATTTACTCATAACGACCAGCCCGTGCATCTCGGAAAGTTCTTCGGTTTAAAGATTATCGTAGTTGCTTTTGATCAGAGCTTAATGTTATGAATTCGGAGATGTACGTTAGACTGTCAAGCGTTATTATCTTCGTTAGTGAATTTCGAAATTGTTAAACAAATTTAATTTTTGGCACCAGAATAACATGACATTAATATGGTATATAGAAATTGAATAGGTGTTTTGAACAATACTATATTTTATAACCGTTATCATTAGCTAGAGTATATGTATGCTTCCATCATTGATCACTGAAACTACTAAACAAGTATCAATTAGCAAGGACTTCAAATATTGCAACATAAATACTACGTAGTTGCCAACTTCAAATATCACACACATTAATCTGTTTATATTTGGACAAATTCAGTGGCGGAGCCAGGAAAAGTGATCAACGGGGGCATCGGTCAAAAAATTTTGGGTTAGATAGCTTGTCGATAAATGTCTTTTTTACGTAATTTAAACCAAGTCGGGTCGGGTTTTATTAGAACAATATATAACAAGTCAAAATGACATGAAATTCGCGTTGACCCAGAACAAAACCACCCCAGAACGAGTCGTTTTTTGGCCCGTTTAAAACAACGGTCCTTTTAAAACGACGTTGTTTTAAACGAGAAATGATATATTTTATAATATGAATTCTAGTTGGTAAGTTAAACTGATTTATCTTGAAAATATTCACTCATTTTGTTTATATAATCATACATCCAGTACATATACTTCATGGAGAAATATAAATTAAACATGTATCAATAATTTATAAGGGAGAATATAATCATATATGCATCCCGTACATATACTTCAATTGTATCCCATAAGTTTTTGGTAATTAGGAGTGATAAATTTCATTTATATATTATAGAATTTATAAAGGGTCTAGTTTGTACAAATCAGTAATTTATTAAAAAACTCTTTGATACTCTCACTTTATTAGTCCTCAAAAGTCACAATAACCCTTTCCCCATCTTCTCCTTCCGTCAATTTCCAGTCCAGCAGAAAAAGTTTCAGGCCGCCGGTTTGATTCCCGACCAGATTCAGTAAGCGCAGAGGGCACTCGGATTTTAATGCCGAGGGCACTTAAGCTTTTTCTTCTGTTTTAATTTTTTTTTCTTATATAATTTGTGTGTCGGCCGGAGTTTCGTTGAGGGCATCGCCCCCCACTGGTCATCACATGGCTCCGCCCCTGGACAAATTGAAGCTAACAAAACCAAATACCGTTAGGGTTGTCTGCCCATCATCACCCATGCACGGACACAGTTTTAATAACATCATTATGGTGCTATATAGCTAGTAGGACAGTACACCTATTAAAGTACCAACATTTAATTCATAGGCTATGTACTTAGCTTACAGTAATATATTTACCGGTTATCATAGAGTAGCATGCATAAATCCATACTCTTTTTCTTCCACCATCTCAAGGTTAGCCCTAATCTACAACCCTAGATTCTTTCTAAAATTCATCATGCACTAAAATAGGTAGTATAATATAGGCTGGACCCATGTGTGCCATTTCCAACCTAGCTCACTGATACGTAATATACATAAATATGCAAACGTATCATCCTTTTAGCACCACTTGTAGACCTTTTTTATAAAAAGGTTTGATGAAATTTTGGTTGAAAAAGGATTAGAAGCAATAAAGAAGTCTGCCTAGTATAGCCAACAAGAGGGGCTAATCAATAGAAAGTATAGCCAGCAATAGCTAGAATGCTATGTTAAAAATGTCCCTCAAATGGAAGTCAAATTCTTAACCAGGCGAGTGACCGAACCAACATTGTAGGCCTTTTATGGCCCTCAAGGGAACTATAGTCCCAGAACAACCATAAGAAGGCACCAACATAGCTGAAATTTTTTCTCCTCCTTTTAAATAATGATATCAAGAGCTAGACCAAAAATACAACAAAGCGCCCAACGCTGAGAAAATAAAACAATACCAAACAACACTGAAAAACACCCCAAAAAACAAAGCACCTAGACATAAGCTATTAACCGTCGGCAAATGTCTAGGATTAGCCACCCAAACAGCCCAGTTACGAATCCTATCCCGACACCTACTGTAAACCCAAAGATGCGAAATAGCTTTTATCTCAGAACCAAAGCTGGAGAAGTGAGTCCTTGAGCTTGAAAATTCTATCATCTCGATACTAAATGGTTTCCTAATTACAACTTAACATGCACAAGTACTACGTACACAATGACATACATAATTACAAATTTACATTCTAATTTTTTTAGAAGGAAACGAAAATTACAGACTAAAAGTTACATTGTAATTAAAAAAAAAAAAAAAAAAAAAAAAAAAAAAAAAAAAAAAATCTTAACCAATTAAGTTGTCAATTCTAGTCATTTTAAAATGGTTATCTGTTTTCTTACCAAAACGCAATAAATGTATAGCTATTTATAGAGTTTGAAGGTTTTAATTTTACCCCCTCTTGGAGCTGAATGAATTTGCATTCAAGTAAAAGTAGTTAAATAGACTGAAATGTGATGTCTCCATTCTGTCACTTTTGACATCAAAGAATGTCAAAAGTATTATTACTTTATTCACCAAAAGGATAGTTTATAGGGGACAAAATTAAGGCAAGAACATGAATGTTCACCTTTATATACTAGTGTTTAGCAACCAATTAAAACTCCAAAAACTTTTTTTCCTAAGTTCTCTATATATTTTTCAGTTTGTATTTTCCATTACTGACTTTCTTAACCGCTTTCTATAATCGTCTTTGTGGCTCCTGTATTTATTAGTTATATATAAACATTAAGAGGGCTATGCATGTTTAATGTGAATTCCAAACTATTGTTTTCAAATGTATGATCAACTATATGCTTTGTTTGACCATAGTGTTCCAAAGTATATATACATTTAGGAACTTCACCAGCAAAAATAAAAACAAAAAACAAAACGAAAGTGAATAAGTCATATATGCTGTATCGTTTGTGTGTTTATTAGGATCTGTATAGCGCACCGAATAGCTATGTGGAGGATCTTAAACAAACAGCTACCAATAAGTCTGTCGGCTTAAAGCATGTATAGAAGCATAGAATTAAACTCTACAAAGGTGTATAATATATATGTGATGGAGACCAAAAGATCGCGCGAGAGCATGCAAAATGGTGGAACTTGGGGAAATTCAACTTCAATGTGTGATAAATTAGATCTGAACTAGTTTTGGAGCTTGCCAAATGGTCTCAACTACTGAAGATTTGGCATTTGGTTGACTCCCGAGCATGCTGCATGGTCTAATCTCTTGGGGGGACTCGGTAAACTAAAACATCCTGTTCAAGACAGCTTTTGACGTGGTAGATCAAACAACATGTTGGGTCATATGGAGATATTGAGATTGTGTTTGTTTAACACGAAAGCTCCTAAAATTATACTTTTGAGGAGGAAACTCAAATCCAGTCACACAGAATAGGAAAACTAAACCAAATTGAACTGATTGGAATGTTCATATATAGCTTGTACAATTCGTATGTAACTTCTCATTTATCTAGCTTCTTGCTAGCTAGAGCGTTTCCTATGAAATTTATGCCGATGGAAAAAAAAAAAAATACTAAACTAACTCAAGATGACCAATGGCAAAGATTAATCCATATACTCATTAAGAAAACAGCGAAAAGACATAACCATATGTAACATTAAAAAACATCCCATATCGAGTTGACATTCTCTTTTCTATGTAATGTTTAAAAAAAGTCTCATCCTATATACACGTGAATCGTATAAAGCATCATTGTACAAGAGTACGTTCGCAGAGAGAGCCTGTCTGATCCCAACACTAGAGTCCAAGGAAGATGTACGAAACAGTGGACATTGGCAGCGACAAGAGCAACGAACCTACAATAGGTAATAAATAAACATAAACAAAGTAGCCCCATCAATTACAACTGTTCATCTGACTATTTCATACACTTTTCTTCCATCATTCTTCTTCCCATTGTACTCTTACCGATCAAAAGTCTGCACTCTTTGATCTTTTTTCTACTATGACAAGTGACAACTGCACCCAAGGGACAATACTTGTTTTATCCGGATAAACTACAAACAAGCAACTCAAAACTAGTGGCCCTGCAGTTAGGTTGTGGCACTTGGTTTCCTCCAAAATAAATTTGTTTTTATTGAGAGGTTCAAGTTAGTTGGGAAAATCGTGGATTTTAACTCAGATGTATGCGGCCTAACCGGGTATCACGAAACCATTTTTGAGCCTTTTCGTGACACGCCAAGATTGTACCTGGTGAGGTTGGAAGCTCAGAACTCTCACCTTGGTTTCCTCCAGAATGAAGGTCCCGGAGTTTGGATGTTTAGGCTTTGGAGACACCCAATGATTTATCTAATTAGCGAAAGATCAACGATGATGGAGTACGTCGATATATACCTTGATACATGTAGAAAATACTCCAAACAATCAAGCAGGGTTGGTTCATCATATTCTTGGTCTTGAAATGCATCAACATTATATTGTGAATATTGATTAATATACTCTAGCTAAATAGCTTGTAGTAGTTACGTTTTACGGAATTTGCAACCGAATAACGTTATTAGGTAACTCAAAACTCTGATATTTTTTCGTTCATTACTTAACACAAAACTAGCAAATGACTCGTATTGAATAATGCGACATTTGAAATCATGAGAACTCTTTATTTTTGAGCGGCGAAGCTTTATTAAGGTCTCTAACAAGAAGCTAGCAGAGACTGAACAAGATTACAAATTTGAAGTACAACCAATGACTGGATTATTGATCCAATCTACCCACGAGGGACGTAATTTCCTAATTCTATTTACAATCCAAGCATGTGATAACATACCTAGCTAGAGGTTTTTACGGTTGTGATCATAAGAACCTCTAGCTAGGTATGTTATCATGAGTGAGTTTGACCGACTTGAAAACCCGATCAATGAGTTAATGCGGGAGCGATCAAGTCTAATGTAGCAGTTCTGTAAAGGGGACATAATATAGCAACTTTCCGAATTCAATACACCATTTATACTAATTTATTCATTCACTTTAGACAAAGCTAGGTAGTACTAAAGTAATAATTCTATACACCTTCCGAATCCAAGTTAGTAAATATGTACTAATTTAACAATTCAGAATGATAAATGTGACACATTTAATAAAATAACTAACTTACTTAAACAAATCAAAATTGAGAATGACCAAATATAGGAAATTGAGATAATTAAGTACGTTTCAAGTGTTTTATGACATTAACAGTACTGTAAATGAAATTCACTAGAAAAAAAAATATACATGAAAGGAATTGTACTAGATGAATTTAAGTACCTACAAACTTGAAACATAGCTTGTTTTGTTTTAGAAATGATCATTAGCATCTGGCTAGCTGATTCTTGCTTGTTCTTTCTTTCATTTCTTGTCGTAATTACCCTTGGTCTTTGATGGAATTGAGCCTCAACATCAGTATTATCCGATTCCACTACGTTTTCAGAACTCTAGAAGTGTTTGCTCTTCATGAAAAGTATAGATCAAGTATATATATTCAACAAGCCATATATGAACAAACTATGAATAATTGATATCATATCAAATATCCAAATCTAGTGACATATTAGAAGCTGTTGATTTGGCTGCTATGTTAAAATCATGAGCAGAAGAAGAAGCCGGCAATATGGAACTCTGATTACATTCGGTTCCTCCTCCATAAGAATTTAATTGCAAGTAAGGAATTGTTGAAAACGACGACGATGATGATGGTGAAGGAACTAATGTTCTATGGTGTGGATCTTGTTCATTTTCTTCTTCTGAAAAGGAGCAATCCATGTTAACCCCAAATAACCGGAGTCTTTTTCCAGATAATTTCCCATGAACTGGGTGCATTGGTGTTGGTGATGGTGATGGTGATGGTGGCGGTGGATCAACACCAACACCAACCCCAAACCCGAACCCATTTCTTTGCATCATCTGAACATGCTGTTGTTGCGCCCCGAAGACACTTGGTCCAAAGTAAAACGATCTAGAGCGATCTAATTTGTTACCGTCCCAATTAGTGTTGTAAAAGAGATTGTTGTTGGGGGGCTGTAGTATCATATTAGGGTTTCTTTTTGCTGGAAAAGATTGCAAGACTAGTGGATTCCACGGATGTATCAAAGAGAGATTAGAAGATGATAACTGATGAGACGGACTTGAGGGGTTTACTCGGCGTCTACAGTCTATAAACAACCGATCTTTTGAGGTAGCACCAACTCCTCGTTGGAACGAAACTATGTCTCCTGCATCCAGCTTCTTCTCCTTAACAAAACGGCTCCAGCCCTTGGTCATAACATAGCTTTGGCTGCTGTTCCAGTAGGAGTACCGAAACCTCCATAGCTTTCCATTCATGTCTTCAAAATTCAAGAGGAGACCCTTATCATTATTGGATGAATCCAACGGGAAGTACCTCTCAGCGTGTTGCTTCGGAATCACAAGGCGATTTAGCTTGCCAACGTCACTTGGAGTCACTACTTTGTCAAACATGTGTTCTCTTTCCACTAGCATACCTCTTTCTTCTTCATTTTTATTGGATGAAAGTTCACCTACCGGGCTTTGAGAATCTGCTATCCAACCACAGCGGTTGTGGGAGTGGTAGGGAAGTGGTGAAAGGAAAGGTGTCGGTTGCTGTTGTGGCTCGTGTTGTTGTTGTTGCGGTTGGCAGTAGCGTTGCTGATGAGAAGCAGAAGAAGACGGAAACCGTCGATCTATTTTGGGTGGTTGTCCGATTTCTGCTATGTCTTCACCACTACAACCGATCTTTCTTATAAAATTCATTATTTTTCCTATGTATAAAGAATTTTCTAACTGTTGGATATGTTGTGCATCAATGAAGATAATGATCTAGATGTCAAATTAAACAAGCAATAACTACAAAAGATGAATGATGAATGAAGAATAAGGTGAAGGGAAGATATGGAGTGGTGTTTGAGGGTGTAAGTTGAAATGAAGTTATGAGCAAACAAAGTTTTCTCTTTTGTTAGGGTTTCTAGTCACTTATGGTACAGACTCAACCAGAAGTTAAAGTTGAGGACCATTATAAGCATTAGTGGAAAAAGAAAGTAAACCAACTCATTTGGCTAATTAAATAATGGTACCTTAATGAACATGCATCACCTTTCCCAAATTGAAATTTGCTAGCCAGTCCTACTTTTCTTTCAAGGTTATACTTAATAGAAAATGTAAGTATACATGTTTTTTTTTTTTGAGTTAATCACTTATAAATGTATCTTAGTTCTCACCGAATCTTTTTCTAGGTAGCAAACTTTTAATTTTCTTATCAGACGACTAATCTTTCAAATTCGGGTTTTCTTGTGGTATTTTGTGACATTTTTGTCATTCAAATTATTAAAACTCATATTAGCTAAGAGGGGCAAAAATGTCACAAAATACCTCTAAGAAGACCGAATTTAAGAGATTAATTAGTAACCAAATAAGGAAAAAAATTTATTCGCTGCCTAGAAAAAGATTCGTTGACAAGTAAAATACATTTATATGTGATTAGCCCGTTTTTGTAAATAATCTTCTAAATGCCTTACATCTCTCACCTACAAAAGAATTCTTATTCCCTAATTCTACTTAAGGGTGTGCTTTCATATTTAGGTATAGTCTAAACTAAATTTGGTTGCCAACAATTAATTACAAGTCTCGGTTAGCCTTTAAAAAAAATAATAAAAAAAATAACGTATGACTACATATTGCTTTATAAATATTTGTTGGTTTAGGGAATTTTAATTTTCCGACAGTGCAAAAAAATTGTATCTTGTAGTAAGGAGAACACTGAATAGTTTTTTTAATGTGTTTTCTTTTAAAAGATTCTAGCAGGATACTAGAACAAAGCAAAGGAGAAATGGATAGTGCAAAGCACATTGATACACACGGAGCTAAAACCCGACCTAAACAATGAGCACCTAGCTATAATAAATACTCCATCCGTCCTACGATAAATGTGTACTTCTCAACTGCACAAAGTTTTAGAAAATTTAACTAACTACACTTTTCACCAATCAAATATATACCGTTTTCACCCACTAAATTCTCTTCTCATTTGTTGAAATACTAAGTGGATACTTAATTTGGGACATTTCAAAATAGTAATGTAGACACGAACTTATTATGGGGACTGAGGGAGTAGAACATTTAGTAGCACCTTTGACGAAACAACTCCCAGACTATACCCAAAATAACAAAGGCCTAGGACTGTTGGGTTAGCGATTTGACTAATCGTTCTCATGTTAGATAGCACGTCTTCATTTCCGATATGATCTTATAGATAATTAGTTTCTTTTTTCCGTTACTCATAATAATAGCATGGACCGGCGAAATGCACAAAATCATGCAACTTCAATTCTAATTAAGAAAGAGTAACATGCCGATCATAACCTAACTTAATTACTTCCTGAGTCAATATCTACCAAAAATAAGGTTCAGTTCATATTTAACATTTATACTGTTTTGTATGCATGTGGGGTGAGTCACTCATCTCTATGTATTAGTCCTAGTCCTAGTCCTATTCCTAGTCTAGGTCCTGCTGGTCCTGGACCTGGTATATATATGTGTGTGTTTGTTTGTTGGGCATCCCTTCAGATGAGCCAGCTATTGTTGTATTGAATTCACCTTCAATTCTATTGCTATTATTTACCTGCTAAAAGTATTCTCGTCGATCCCTATGCAATCCATATACATTAATTGCTTGTGTCAGGCTACGCGCAATAACAACGAATAAGAACACAAAATGGTACAAACTAATAATACATATAGTTGATCTAGTTCGGCTGATTGAGGTAACGGACTTACTTCCAAATGCTTGAAACAATCATCTTTGATGTATTAGGTTGATATCAATAATTGAACCATAGCTAGCTAGAACGTCCCTACAAACAATTGGCCGGGTCGGACTCATTACACGAAAAATCTCAATTAATTACAACAGGTCCATACCGCGAATTTTGATGTCTAATGACCCTCAGCCTACTCCATCTCTAAGGTCATAATCCGGAAAAGTAAGTCGGGTCATAAATCTATTTAGATCACTATATATACATTTTAACAACTTGCTTTATCAATTTTAATGCTACATGTGGGTAGATAATATGCATATAAATGATGTAATATAATTAATTTTCAAGACCTGAGAATATACTATATTGTCAAATGTCAATTAATGTTCATGGGCAGGGTTAATAGTTGTTTAAGTGTCAGAATTGGTTGAGCTATATTCCTGCTGTCTAGGGATGGCACCCGTGGGTAATGGGCACGGGTACCTCTAACCCGTCACCCACCCACGTAGTTTTTTTCTCACCCATCACCCACCCGTCACCCACCAATGGGTACAAATTTCTACCCATGCCCTTACCCGCGGGTATTTGTTGCCCATGGGTAAACTCATGGGTTAGTGTTATGCAACAAAATTATAAAACGATGATATGAAAACTAACTATGAAACTGCGTAATAAGATACCAATCAATTTTCCAAATATAACTTTGATTATTTGATCTTTCATGCTCTCTTTTTAGTCTTGAAACTCAAACAAACTTTTAGATTAATGTGTTTTTTTTAGACTTGGTGGTAATTGTTAATGTATACATGCAACATCATAAATATTTAAATTAGTATAATTATTTTAACATGGGTTTATGGGTACACCTACGGGTATTTTGACGGGTATACCCGTGGGTATTTTAAATGGGTGTCATGGGTTTACCCGCGATGGGTATGCCTCACCCGTCACCCACCCGCTACCCAAATATGGGTAAAGATTTTCACCCACGACCCACCCGTGGGTGAAAATTGACACGTTTACCCACCCATTTATGGCGGGTACCCGCGGGTTGTGGGTTTTTTTTCGCCCATTGCCATCCCTACTGCTGTCTCCAAGGGACCGAGGAGATCTATTCAACTCATTAGCCTTTTATTGTGTGAATACAAAAGCCACTTTTAGGTGTTTTTCAAATTGAGAATCGAGAGACATACAACACATGTCAAATTTTATGTTTAAAGTTTATATACAAGCTAGCATCATGTTAGTGGAGCTAATGAATCCAATCCACTTTTTCAAAAACTAATAAGACATGTGTTGAAGTAAAAATATGCGGCCTACTCCATACAAGCAAAAGGTCCCCCGGATGACTCGAGGTCTGGTCCTTCGGATACCTGTACAAGAAAAGTACGTGTTAGCCTCGCCTTTGGTTTTATCCCAAGACCAAGCTCCGGCGTGAGAGTAAGTTTTTTATATGAGATGATATATGTGTGAGTAAAAGTGAGTGAGAAAAGTTACCTGGAATGATTAATATTCTTTTTTATATAGGTGGACTTTTCTTGTCCGTATGTGATGGTCACATGTGACAATTGTGACGTTTTGGGCGGCAACAGCAACATTTCCCCTTTTGGATTATGCTTGAATCAGTTTCGCCGTCTTGAATAATATTCCCTACTCTTTTTATCAAGTGTTGTTCTGGAGCTCGGGGTTTGTACCAGCCGTTTGGCCAAAGTGATTCAGCGAGGGTCATTCGGTAGCTATATCGTTCGTTTGGCGTGGGCCATTCGGCCATATACGCCAACATGTCTCCCCCCCATGTATTATATTATTAGTTATATTAATGATGTGATACTTAAGTTGCTGGCATCTTCCTTCTTTTTCTTCCTTTCTTATTCCAGAGCGTGCAGGCCGTTGCACTTTATGGGTTGTGTATTATATACATGGTGATAAAATTTCAATTTTATGGAACGCCGCCCTTTTTACCTCGGGATTTAGGATTTTGACACGTGTAGATACGTACTTCATCGGTGCAGAATATGCCGCATCAGCATCTGACACGATGCGATGTTTCGTACTATTAGTTTTTCCCTATAAATAGTCTTCGTCCCTTTTCATTTTAACCACCATAAGTTTTACACATACTCTTTCGAATGACTTTTATCTTTCGTCTACTTTTGTCACGTACGTTTCAGCTTATTTTTTATTATTTTTTTTGCTTTATCATTTTCCGCTTGGCTATATCTCCTTCCCTAAGGTTTTCATCATGTCGGCATCTCCCGTATCGGAACATATGGAAGATGGACAAGGAATCATTAATTTGGGTAGTAGATCGGTTTGGTGTACCGTCAGATTTACATCTGAGACTTCCGCCGAAGGACCTAACCATGAACAATCTTCCGGCCGACGCCATTGGTCTATACTTAGAATATTTTCTGGAAGGGGGGGGGGGGGGGGTCATAGTGTACCTTTTTCATCCTTCCTCTTAAGTGTAATTAAATACTATAAAGTACATATTTCACAATTAGTTCCTTTAAGCTTACATCGGGCTACAGTTTTAAGGTTCATAGCCGGAGTTTACACATTACTCCCACTGCTTCTCTTTTCCTAGCATTTTGTAGATTAAGTAAACAAGATCACTGGTTCTCATTTGAGAAATGAGGGGGTTAAGATAAGAAGGTATGCTTTAAAGAGATTGTAACACCAACAGTTTTGAAAACATGCAGCGGAAATTAGATTGGGTGTTACTTCATAGCGCACAGTTTATTAGTAGAAAATAATTTGTCATTTTAGTCATTTTAAAGATCTATCATTCGAATATAGATATCAGAGTTTTAAAAGAGGTCCTTGTTTTTCCCAAAGTTTATTAAATCAGTTTTCGAATGATAGGAAAATTTATAGCCTTTATAAGTATCCGTGCTCCTCCGTGCCATCCTTGCTCATTATGGACCTGAGATAAACACATGCTAAAAGTGTCAACACAAAAGTTGGTGAGTTCATAGAGTTTATAGTTTCGAATATCGATTTCCAAAATCAAAGAGTTTATGATTCCATAGAAGTTATAATAACAGTTGATTATTAAATTAAAGTGTGAGTAAATCTATAATATTCATAGCTTAAATCGTTGATTTATCAAAATCAGAAAAATGAGTGATTTCCACATTAATTCAAAAATAGTCCATTGTTTTGCCCTTCACCAGGTCAACACCAAAATAGTAGTTCGTTTGCCAATTATTAATAGTTTTTCCTGCTATATAGTGAGCACAATCTCGTAGTTAAATAAAACAGTGGGCAACAGCATCGTACGCCCTTAACATCAGTCATTGTAGTGCTACATTATTACCATTCTATTGCCCTAAGCTCATGACACTCAACGATTAACAGGCATCAAAATTATTCATAATAATGATGTAAAACAGTGGCCCTCAAGATAGGTATTTACCAGTAACCTATGAAATCAAATAAAATGCATTTGGTGGTTTTCCTCTAGCGACCAAATGGGGATTGTCAATCCCTAATAGATCTATTCACAATTATTTACGTTCACCCTGCAAGTGATTAAGGCGCATGATCGAGGGACTTTTGGTAATAGGTACTTAGGCCATAGAGATCAAATATAGCATATCGTTGAAAAATCACTTGTAATCATGTCTATAGCAGGTATCTCCTTATGAGATATAAAAATATGTAAACCAGTAAAGTTTATATGAAATACAGTCATGTATTTAGTTAATGAATACTTGTAAATGTAAAAACAGTAGTTAAGCATGTATCTCCCCCAAAAACGTTTATTAACCATTGTAAAAATAAGTAAGAGTAGGGGCTATGACTCATCTGAGAGTTATGATAGGCACAGATAACGCAATGTCGGAGGTAGAATGGAAATGACTTCAAAGATAACCTAAATGATATGGAAGTCCGAGATAAGTTCGACTTATCGAGAATCGTGATTCGAATAATGTTGGATGACAGAATGACTTGTGGCAGAGTTGACTTGCGTGGCAAAACGCTTAATAGTTCAAGAGCAAAGTTATATACAATATAACTTGTCTTTATGTATAAGTATCGTTTATTATTTTATATTTCTCATCATGAATTTATGTTATGTATTGGTGAATGATAAATTATAGTAATTGCAAGTTTATGCCTGGTTAAGTGAACCGATGAGTTTTATTGTATGAATAATCATTTCTTAATGTGTGTTCAAGTTATCCGATAATAACGACAAGTTATATAATTAACGTTATAAATTATATATATTCAGAAATATAGTTATCCATAATTATTACTACCTCCGTCCCATTTAAAGTGTCCACTTTCATAATGCACAAAGTTTTAGGAGATTCCACTAACTAAACTCTCCACCAATCAAATATTACTTTTACCCACTAAACTCTCATTTTATTGGTTGGAAGGTACAAGTGGACACTTTAAATGGGACATGCAAAGATTCCATTGCGGACACTTTAAATGGGACGGAGGGAGTACTTTATTATCGCCTCAAAATGTAGGTCTCGTTATATGTTATGATATAGTCATGAAATGTTAATTTGTCTATGCCAATGTTACTCTTTTAAATGATTTTCGTATTTAGCCCAAAATAAATATGTTTACAACTTATAAAAGTTTTCAAGAAAATGATAATAACGTCAAGTTATATATATATATATATATATATATATATATATATATATATACATATATATATATATATATATATATATATATATATATATATATATATATATATATATATATATATATATATATATATATATATATATATTTTATAATCCAATGTATTCAAAAATATTATTTCATTATAGTCTAAAAAAATGTAGATTTCGGTATACGTTACTATGATGACATCGTAAAACATTACTTTGTCAAATTATATTTATTAGATTGTTGGGCTTCGAGGTGTGAAATATATAAAGTATATCTATTAAATTCGCGATTAAATAATATATTATGACAAATATATTATTTATAATTTACGTCGATGTGGTTACCAATTAAAATAAGTATTAGATAACTTCATTTTGCAAGAAATGGTAAAAAATAAAATATGAGCTTATTTTCGTACAAAATTTTTAGGATGGAAATGTTAAAGAGGTTTAAAGTTGAAGGGTGAAAAATGTAATTATTCACATAAGTTGTAAAACTTATAAAAATCCTTATAGAAGGGTGACAAATGTTGCTAAGTCGAAGGGTTAAATCCGCCAAGTCACGAAACTTGCAAAAATAACACAAACAAAAAGTATTTGTAGCTGCCAAAGATCGAACTCGTGTCTTTGGTGCGAAACATAGCGCCTTACCCAGTGAGCCAAAGGCTCCTATTAGTTTTACCTTGTACATCATTTGTATTTAACAGGTTTTTAACTGGTATTTTCCTTTGTTACTAATTTCAGAGCTTGACGTGCATGTGTGTTGGTTTTATTTTCAAAACAGCTTTTTAGCGGAGTGTGCATGAGCGTTGTTGTGAAAGTGAATCAAGGAAACAAGCATTTCTTTTGTGTTTGCAGTTAGTTTCGAAATGAGTTGACAACAAAACGACCACCCTTTATCTTTACAAGTTTAAATCATCTCCTTCGTTATGCTTTCAAGTTTTAAGCGTGGATCAAGTGAGCATCAATTAGAGCCATTCTACCGTGGTTAGACCTCAGTAGGTTCGCATGTGAAGTGACCATGACATAAAGTTTTTAAGTAACCCTTTTTAATACAAAAGTTTTACTAATAATCATGCATGAAAACAAATGGAATGAGTTGAGAGCTATATGAGTTTGTTTGTTGGTCGAGGGTTTGTTGAGTGAGGATACCCCGACAGTTGTTAGTTTATTTAAGTTGCCACACAATTCTTGACAATACCACGCTAGTTATGTTACGGATGCATGTGCATGGGATCGATTATATTAAATAAGCATACATACGACCTGAAAGTATTAAGGAAACCTAACGATGAAGCTATGCAAGGAATCGAAATGAGTTGGAAACTTACTACACCAACTGGTGGTGGGAAAAGATGCGGAAGACGAACGAGGGGCGAGTGAGACACGGAACCAAAACAACTCCAAACTTTCAAACCCGTTGCGTACTAGAACAAGCGAGGCCTTAGAATTTGAAAACTAACCCGTGCCCTGCTCCTTTGTTTTCCTTTCGCGGGACAGTAGTACATAAGTTGTATTTGTGTTTCATTTTTGTGCATAGAACCTGTTATGGATTGCATGTATTCTTATGTTTGTTTCCCCTTCCCCTTTACTTCCTTGTGGGCAGAAACAAAAGAATTAAAGGGAGTAGTTTTTGTGTTTGAATGTCATGATTTTATGTTGTGTGTTGAGTCGAATCTGCATGAAGGTATATATATATATGAGTTAGGCTTGTGAAAACAAGCAAGGTTCACAGGAGGTTAAGTGTTAGAGTGAATCAAATGCATGTTACCTCTTTTCATGCCCAATCGAGATCAAACAGCGAATATGAGTAAGGGAATGTGTAAGGCATCGTGTTTAAATATTCATGATCATTCTTAAATGTTTACATATGAGTTTCCAACGATTGGAGAGCTTGGGTGGTCGTTTTTGGAAGCATGTGATGAGTTATACTAGATTTACCCAAGGAGTGTTGAGAGGTTTACTTGGGTCAGGTTTCATATAAAATGCATGTAAGAGAAATGAAAAACAATGTCATTTGTGTTTCCCAGTAGTAACCTCGCCCAGGACGTGTAATATTATGCATAGGTCGTGTGTCAAATACGGAAGAAATGGAGCCAAAGTAAATGTGCATCACGTCTGTGGTTAAGGAAAAGAAAGAGTAAAATTTTAACTAAGGGTTGCTGGGCTCGAGTTGGGCTCGTGGGTGAAGCAAGCCAAAGAGAAAGGAAACAAAAAAATAAATAATGAAGTCCATTTGTGTTCAATTCATGTTGGGTTAAGGCCCAATGGGTCATAGAGGCCCGTTTAGCAAAGTTTGGGAGTTGGATCGAGGTCCATTAATATTAGTGGGTATCTAGGAAATTTCCCGTAAGCTCGGGAAATATATAAAACGTATTTGGTTAATTATCGAAACGTATATTTATTAAACATAAACGTTTTAAGTCATTTGTGATATTTAGATTTTTAAATACAAATGTGAGTACCGTTTCAAAGTAAATGGTAAAAATGTTGTGATTGTCAAGAGTATATATATAAAAAAAAATTGTCATGGGTAAAAATGGTTATTTTTATGTTATAATAATGTATTAATCGTAGGAAAATTTTACGGGATGTTATATTACCTACCCGTTAAACTGAATCCCGTCCCGGGATTCCAGGCTAAGGTAGCTGTAAAGGTGAGTGGAAAGGGTGAAGAAATAGTCATTCCTAACGATCTAACTCTTGAGCGGTTTTAATTGTTCTTTCCAGCTTAACGTATCTACTACTACATTAGTTTCTTCTTTTTAATTTTTCTTTCCAGCTTAACGTATCTATTACTACATTAGCTTCTTCTTTTTAATTGTTCTTTTCAGCTTAACGTATCTACTACTACATTAGCTTTTTCCTTGATGATGACGGATCTTAATATGATTTTTTAAAGAAAAACTTGGGGAACTTTAGTCCAAAAATATAATTGTTACGTGGCAACATTAAATATAGTTTTTAAGGTGTAAACAGTATTTTACTACAGTGGTGTACAGTACCCAACTCTTATTCCCTTTAAATAACCCACTAGGATACCCCTTTTTACCTAACTTGTCTTTCTCATTTTATCATTTTCTGTCGACATGCCGCACTTCATCACTATTCTTGCGATCTTGTATGTCATCGTTGTTGTTATTTATCTAGTGTATGTTCCGAACGAAGATCGTGCTATGTTGGTTGGGATCTTAATATTTCTTGTACCACTCGTGGTTTTATCGATCATCATTGACAAGTTCTGGAAGTGAGGCATAGTATCGTAGTGTAGTGGTAGGAATGTTGAAATAAAGGTTCGTTGTGTTTCCATGTAACTTCTAGTGTATGAATAAAATTTTCTTCATTTTCTGATGCCGTGGTTTATGTTGATTTTTCTCTTGTTTTTACTGCTTATGAATCGTTAGATTTATATATTATGTGTCAAAACATTGGTTGGTTTGATTTTAATGAAGTTTACAAAGGTGGGTTTTAATGAATTACAACCGATACTATATATGGAAGTTTGTTTGTCTTCGTGTGAAACCGAGTATTTAGATACATATGATTTTTGGTATAGTTGAATAGTTTGGAGGAGGTACAAATCGGGTTGAGCTTTGATGAAAATTTGACCATCAAATGATTGATTAATTGAAAGTGATTCATCACACTTGATTCTTAGGTATATGATAACTCGAGATGCACAATAATATTGATAGGGTGCTACGAAAATATTACGGAAAAATGGTTCGAAACTGTAGGGAATGAGTTGGTTGGGAGTAATATTTAGTTTCTGGGCTTGAGCAATGTCGGGCTCAAGTTGGTGATCAAGTCTAATGGTGTGTTGGGTTATTGTGAGAAATGAGTTAAGGCCCAAATGTGTGTCGGCGCATAGAAGCAGTGGGTTAAGGCCCAAATGTGTGTCGGCGCATAGAAGCAGTGGGTTAAGGCCCAAGTTAAGAAGGTGTATTTGATTTGGTCTTTGCGAGTATGTTTTATCAACATACGTTTTATTATTCTAATATATATGAGGTAATGAGTTGATTTGAGATTCGTTGAAGTATCGTATAATGTTTGAGAGTTTGTAACGATTATTGATAAGTTCATAATTTCTTAGAGACCGAGGGGTTAATTCGTGAGAGAGTGTATTATTCATACATGGCGCGTTCATGATTTAGTTATGGTGTTACATGTTTAACGTGATCTGTTCTTGCCACTTGTGTTGAAATGCGAAAGCCAAGGTAGAATTTTACCACGTATCCCAAAAATTATTTGCTAGTTTTAATAGACATAGGCTTTTGAAAATTTTACCGTTTGAATACAAACAGTCATAAAAATAATTGAGAATTATTTTTCCAATTGCTTATAAATACCATTGGTACGTGTTGGGTTATCCACACACACACACACAAAACAATCAATGGCTTGCAAGCTACCACATACCGTTGAACAATTTCAACAATATATCAAGGCAGAAGCCGAGCATAGTGATTTGGATCGCCAAAATGCTATTGTGAAGGTCATCCTGAAGTTTGAGGTCGTGAAACAACTGAAACAACGGCTTAGGGAACGCTACGTAGGGTGCACAGACATATCAGATGATAGAAAATATGTGATCGACGCGTTCTTGCATGATGAATATCGTAAGGATGCTGCGGTGATTGAATCGCTATGGGCTTGTGTTCATCAGATAGAGAATCAAATTTCCAACAAAATCCGTTGGAGTTTTGAAGAGAATGTTGAAGTTGCTAGGGTTGAACCACAACAACAACAACAACAACAGCAAATTCCACCACCACCACCACAACAACCGCAACAGCAACCACTACAACAAGGTGCATCAAGTTCTTCTGCACCAAGAGTGGTTGTGCAACAACAACAATTGCCTCATCTGGATCAATTCCAGCCAAGTTTTGAGGAAAATGTGGCGGTCGACGATGGTGGTTGGACTTCTGACATGGAGCGGGAGCTAAGTAGGTTGGAGGCTCAAATAGAAGAAGAGAGGTTGGCGAGTTTCGACCCTTATGATGATGGATATGATTCTAACAATTCTCAGACTTGGGATCACCCAGACTACCGCTGAAGTGTGATGTTTTAATTCAGTATTGTTTGTAATGTTTTTATGTATTTCTGTCAAGCCTGTTTTTAATAATATATCGTTTGAATGCTTAAATAAAATCCCTTGTGAGCATAATTTGGATGAGAATTTATTTATTCTGTTACGTTTAGATTTTCCTCAAACTTTATAATTACAAAAATCTGTGCAGGTAACCTACCCGTTAAACAAAAGAGTTTTGTTCATACAGATTTTTACAAAGAGAAGATGGTAGAGAAATTTCTTGAATTATCAGTTCTTGATGATAGAAATTAGCTTGGGTAAAAGTGAATGCACATGGCAAGAATAGTGATTTATGGCTATTTCCCTATTTATACGCCCTGATTTTCTTCTTTATCGTTCATTCTTTCTTCAAATAAAATTTTAAAATGTCTTACATCTATATTGTTCTCGTAATTGTGTATATTTTTGCAACTTTCTTCCCAAAAGAAGATGTAGAGTCCTTGGATTGGATCATAGCACTTCTTATGCTAATCGTGGTTTTAGCCATTAGTGTGGATGAAATGTGGGGGTAAGAGATATCGTTTATAATAGGAGTGTTGTTTTAAATTAGTATCATTATGCACTATGCATTAACGTATCCTTGTGTGGTTTTGTTTTACAGAGTACTCGATGTATTACATCCAGTCGTGATTCTTGCACTCATAGGAGTGTTGGCATTTTTCATTAGCTTGATGGATCAATCGTTTAGTGATGTTAAGGTTTACTTAATGATCTTTGTGATGATAGCATTACCGATGCTAGTCATATCATTGTGTATCAATATTCGTGGTTTCTAGTGAGATTTAGGGGTTCGTGGTTTCATATGCCTGTTATTTCAGAAATAATTAAACCTATTTATCTATATTTCGTTATTTACATAGAGAAGCGTCTCAAACTATGTAACTAAGGAAATATAAACTTATGGTTTAATGATTTACGATTTATTGATTTGAATAAAAGGGCGTCCCAATCCATTCAAATTAAGACATTGTAAATCATTTTAAGATCCTGAATTAACATCCATACTAATCGACAAAATAATTCATGCGCGGATTTTCCGAGAGTACGAAAAGAGTATGTCATACGCATCTATACTGATGAGAGTGAGATAATTAAGGAGGATTGGTATAGTATTCAAAATAATTGGTGAGCATATATATATATATTAATATACTAGAGTGTTGTTGTAGCATAAACTATCTAAAAGTCACATAATCGTCTGGCGGATGGAAAGCACGGAGAGTGTAAGGCTATAAAATGTTTTGTTTGTAAAACCAGTTATAGTTCGGATCTAACTTAGACCCGTTCCGCTATAACCAAGGCTCTGAATACCAATATGTAACACCAAAACATGCAGCGGAAATTAGATTGGGTGTTACTTCATAGCGCATAGTTTATTAGTAGAATTCCAGCTTTATTAGTAGAATCTGCATGAAGGTATATATATATATATGAGTTAGGCTTGTGAAAACAAGCAAGGTTCACAGGAGGTTAAGTGTTAGAGTGAATCAAATGCATGTTACCTCTTTTCATGCCCAATCGAGATCAAACAGCGAATATGAGTAAGGGAATGTGTAAGGCATCGTGTTTAAATATTCCTGATCATTCTTAAATGTTTACATATGGGTTTCCAACGATTGGAGAGCTTGGGTGGTCGTTTTTGGAAGCATGTGATGAGTTATACTAGATTTACCCAAGGAGTGTTGGGAGGTTTACTTGGGTCATGTTTCATATAAAATACGTGTAAGAGAAATGAAAAACAATGTCATTTGTGTTTCCCAGTAGTAACCTCGCCCAGGACATGTAATATTATGCATAGGTCGTGTGTCAAAAACGGAAGAAATGGAGCCAAAGTAAACGTGCATCACGTCTGTGGTTAAGGAAAAGAAATAGTAAAATTTTAACTAAGGGTTGCTGGGCTCGAGTTGGGCTCGTAGGTGAAGCAGGCCTAAGAGAAAGGAAACAAAAAAATAAATAATGAAGTCCATTTGTGTGCAATTCAAGTTGGGTTAAGGCCCAATGGGTCATAGAGGCCCGTTTAGCAAAGTTTGGGAGTTGGATCGAGGTCCATTAATATTAGTGGGTATCTAGGAAATTTCCCGTAAGCTCGGGAAATTTATAAAACGTATTTGGTTAATTATCGAAAGTATATTTATTAAATATAAACGTTTTAAGTCATTTGTGATATTTAGATTTTTAAATACAAATGTGAGTACCGTTTCAAAGTAAATGGTAAAAATGTTGTGATTGTCAAGAGTATATATATATAAAAAAATTGTCATGGGTAAAAATGGTTATTTTTATGTTATAATAATGTATTAATCGTAGGAAAATTTTACGGGATGTTATAGAGATTTTGATTTGTCAGAAGGGTTGGAAAGATGATTTCTTTTTAATTGACCGTCGAGCCATTCCTTTTGCTATGTCGTGGAGGCATCATTGTTCGGACATTTCTGATCCATTTTCGAAAGGAGAATTTGATGATTCCAATGCATTTAGGTTACAAGCTCATGTGGTTGAACTTATCAAAATTCCGCATGGTTTCTTATATGTTGTTGGGTTAATTTCCCATTAGAAACATCCAGGCTTCCGAGCCGCCTTGAGGGATGTCGAGGGGAACGGTATAGCCCAAGCCTTAATTATTATTTTCTAAATTTTTCTTTTATGTGTTTTTCCAAGAGGTTTTTGCTATTTTTTATGTGTATGTTTTATTGCAGCTCTTACCATGTCGAACTACCTCATCTATCCTAAGTTTCGAAGGGACCTGCTATAGTGAAAGGTGGTGCATACTGGGAGGGGTAAGAACATACCTTGTATGTGACCCCTCTAGCTAATCCCAACACTGCCATTCCAGAGAAGATTGAGGAATTGAAGAAATTAGAGGTTGCGGACAACAAAGTCTTAGCTGATAAGGAAAAGAAAAGAAAACATGTCAAGGCAAGGGCCGCGTCCAAGGCCGCTGCTGGGCTGGTACCGAAGAGAGTAGTTTGAAGATCAGAGTTCGTATGAGACAACCAGCTGGGGGGGGGGGGGGGGGGGGGGGGGGGTCCTCCCGTCCTTCCAAAAAGAAAGTTCAAAAGATTCTTTGCCGTTGATCCATTTGGAATCCTCCAGACATGTGTCTTTGTCGAATCCTTTTAGCCACCATTCATCCAGATGGTGTTGCGAACAAAGAAAATGAAGACGATGGAGATAGAAATCATTTGGAGGGAGTGAACGATCATGGGGTTACCGGGAAGGACACCGATGGTACCAATGTCGAAGGCTGTAATGAACAAACGTCTCCTCCTCAGGCCAACACCTCCAAGCTTGTTACGGAGGTCACATGTAAGAGCCCTTAGTCATTTAATTTATTTTGTTAGTTCCTTTGAGTGATTTTTGTTATTGTCCATATTGTAGGGAGTCCACCTCCTATTTCCTCTAGAAAAGAGAATGGGAAAAAAATTCGAGCAGGATGATGATATCATTCCAGAGGAATGTTTTGTACCGCAATTGTCCGTTAAGAAAAATCACTGGGGGAATAGTTATTCTGTTTTTCGTGACTTAATGATGCACCTTCCGACTCCCGGCGAGGAGCAATACTTGGAATAGTTAGATGATGAAGGGGCTTGCCATTGAGCTTGGGTAGGTTTAGCAAAAGGGGCGATCGCTCAATCGGATATTTTGTTTTATTTTGAGATTGTCAGTTGGGAGTATGGTGAACTTAGTACTGCTCATCAGGGTTGTGACTGAAGTGTGAACTTAGATATTGTGAAAACCGTCAGATTTCGAGGTCAGTCAACTTTGGTATTTGGCTGAACCTTTGATAAACTAGTTGCTTATATGTGTTGTGGTTGTGTGTTTTGGTGGTTCATGTGATTCATTTCATGGATGATCTATTATATAACTACCATATGTCTATATGACATTATGTGCTATATGTATTCCTTAGTAATCACGTTTATTAAAAACGTTGAGGTCATTTCAATTAAGTGAATCTTAGGGTCTTTTCGACAATTATCAAATTCATGGTATTGGTTTAAGCTCATTTAACGAATCTATAAACTTTATAAATAATATTTATTTATGACAATAGTAGTGATATAATGATTTATAAGTATATTTTCATTTTTTTGAAATTTATTTCTTAATTATAAATTGTTTTGAGTCATTTTACGATAAAACTGGCGTAACAGGTCGTTATTAGCAACTAGGGACTTTTGTAAATTATTTAATGTGTAAAAAAATTAAATTAGAAAAATACATATATATTATTATAGGGGTGGCCGGTTAGGGTTTAAAAATTAAATAAAAAAAATAATAGTTTAGATAATTACCAAATAATTGTTTAGCTTAATCCTTAAGTCAATCAAACACCTCCTCAACACCCCATATATACAAACAAACCGAACCCTACCCTCTCCCTTTGTTTCAGTCGATCCAAAGAAGAAGGAGGAAAAAAATCAAGCCTAGGGTTGGGTTCTAATTTTTATGATCTTTATATTCTTATAGTAACTCACATGGTGGAATTAGGATTTGTAAGAAAGTTAATAATCGTTGTAATTTAGAGTATAATTATGATTAGAACATATAACTTAGGCATCTATACTATTGTATGCGAGATTAAACAAGTTAGGGTTAGTAGATTGGTGTTTTGATTTGGACAGATTCATAACCTCAACTAGTTAGGGCTGTAAATCTAGTTATACAAAAGCGTTTTAAGAGTTTCTTGAGTCTAAAGATAAGTTCAAAAGGTTTACTAACTAGTCCAATTGGTTAGAAGTTGATTAGGGTTGATTTGGTCATTCAAATAATTTATACAAAATCGGGTGTCAAACTTGAGTTTTTATGACAGATTTGGACTGTAATGTAGAATTTTTTTTCTCATAAAACATAATGAGTTAGGACCTATAAATTTAGAAGAGGCATATTTTATATTGTTAATACAAATAATGTCAAAAACGTTATTTGCATTATTCGATCTTCTTGTGTTTTGGTAATCACAAAATATAAAGACATGTTACGTAAAGTTACGATTAATAAGTTTCTAATCAAGGAAACTCGTTTCTTCTACGTAGCTACTACAACGTCACTTCAGGTATGAACAAACTTTATACCGTCATTAGAAAAGTGATCAAAGAATTTTATTTTCTCCTAAACTTACATTTTTAAGTTTGACAAAATATTTTCACAAAAGTATTTTTATGTTTTTAAAGAAATGTTTTATTAAGAAAATATATTCAAAATTCAAATTTGTAACAGCTATATTTCCCCCCAAAACAGTTGAGCTTTTTTCACTACGTCAAGACAAAAATGGGAGCGTCTGTCGAGACGGTCCCTTAGTGATAAAGGACCGTCGCCTATTTAAGGGACTGCCACCTCCCTCTTGTCGTGTATAAATAGTGAACTGTTCCTCTTCAGAAAAAAAGAGAGTCTTCCTTACACAAAAACTTTTTATTTCATTTTTCTTTCTTCTTTGATCACTATAACATGTCGGTATATTTTATAAGTGATTTCCTCTTCTGCAGAGTGCAAGAGAAGAACTCTCAACGTAGATGAAGATTCGAGATGTTATAGGTGTCCACACACAAACGTAACAAGTGTTACAGTTATAGGTATTGTAAATATTGTAAATACTTCCGACTTGTGTGTGAGTCGAGGATGGAGTTACGTGTGTGAACTTGGAAGAAGATAAAGATCCAAGAAGTCTTGTAACTAGATTAGTTCATGTATTTTTTGGGAGGAAAGTGATGTCCTAGTGTCTAGGTTAGGACTTAGTTGAGTCATTGTGTAAAGGCTTGGATCGGGTGATGATCCAAGTGTGTATTGTGTGAAGGCTTGGATGGGGGTGATGATCCAAGTAATTCTTAGTGTGAAGGCTTAGATCGGGTGATGATCTAAATGTGTCTCGTGTGAAGGCTTGGATTGGGTGAAGATCCAACTATACTATTTGTGTGAAGGCTTGGATCGGGTGAAGATTCAAGTTGGACAAGAGTGCTTGTTCGTGTAGCCACGTGAGCCTTGGAGTAGATTGGCTCTAGCTGCGATTAGAACTCGACATTCCAATTAGTGTCGTTAAAACTTTTGTAAGCTTGTGTACGGATTGCTCCGCCTAAAGGAGTGTGTTGATATAGTGATTGATAACTCTCGAGTGTGGTACTCGGGGAGTGGAGTAAGACAAAGGAGTGAGCTTCGTGCCGAACCACTATAAATTGCCGTGTCTCTTGGTTGTGTTCTTTCCTTACTCTTTACATTACTTGTTTGTCTATGTTTGTTAATAGCTAAATAGATATCACATAACAAGTAGAATTCAACAAGTTTTCAAAAGAATATTAACCGGACCTAAAAACGACAAAACATTTTAGCAAGTAAAAAGAAACGGTGAAACTATTCAACCCCCCCCCCCCCCCTTCTTCTAGTTTCTACATATATGTCATTTAACTACTGTAATTTTTGTGGATTTTTGTGAAGAGTCTAAGTATTTTTGAAAAATGAAAAATTTATGTGTGTTCAATCAGGTCATGTTCTGACTAGTTATGATAAACGAATTTTCATGAGATAGTTGAACTATGAGATAAAATCTAGGAAAATTACTGGAGATACATAATACATATGGGTACCACTGATATATATTTAGGAACCTTAGTAGGTAAAAAAAGTTTGATTTAAAAATTCGTAAATGTGAACCAAAATTTGATAAAAACATAGTTTAAACAATTTAAAGTGAGTTTATGAGTAGACACCAATACCTAATGAATTTGCACGTGTACTCTTGGATTTCAAGTGGTATGACATAGGGAATGATTAGTTAAATGTTCCCAAATCTATCTCATGTGAGTTATAGTGGTAGGGTTATAAGCCTTGATCACTTGTAACTTATACAGTTTCGGTTTGTTATAGATTGCTAGTTCGATTTTTGTGCATCATAATTATTGAGCTGCGAATCAAGGTGAATTCTTGTGGCCCCATTTTTACTATATTTTCCTGGGGGAAAATGATACTCAAAGATATTTCAAGCTTTTTATGCCGTGCTTAAATATTGTTTTTCTTTGGACAAATTTTGTGTGTTTATAATTGTGTTAGGTGCACTAGTGGTTTTGTTGTGTGGTTTCTCTCTGTGTGGTTATTGCATTAGTGGTACAAACATTGTGAGGTACTTTCTTCGTGGTTCTTATGAAGTGGTAGAATCCCACATAGCCGAGAAAAGTACACACGTTTTGGCTCCAGCTGGTAGGCTACATGTTGATTACATGTTGGTTGCATGATTCTTTTTCGTGATTTGGATAACATTTAGGGATAATTTCTAATATGCCCCGATTGCCCAATTGATTTGTTTTTTTGCCCCAGAATTTGGAGTTTATGTATTTAGACCAGGGCAACCTGTAGTTTTTGGGCAACTGAAATTTGCAAGTGACAAGTGTCACATTTCGAATTACAAGGTAGGGAAACTTGTATACTTTTTAGTGAACTTGTGTACTTTTGGGCAACTGGTGGCCCTCATGTCGGACACTTGGCGTCATATGGGTCGAGTTTCCGAGTTTCCTGGTCTAAATACAGAAACTCCGAATTCTGGGGCAAAAAAGTAAATCAATTGGGCAATCGGCGCATATTAGGAATTATCTCTAACATTTATTACTACTTGCCCTATGCTATTATTATTATTATTATTATTATATGCACACATGTCCTACTTATATTCTATGCACGGTAACCGATTTTGTGGAAATTGATGCGTGGTTTTGCAACCTTGCAAAAGGTTTTACTTCTCAAGGGATCTTGAGAAGCTTGCAATCCTCACCAGGCAGTGTACCTGACCGATGTAGTATAGTAAGTGGCAAGTACCGAGAGATTGATTGTTCTCTAGGGGAATAGTATCGTTAGGATTGAAAGCTACGTGAACTAGGTCTAAAGGCGAGGGATGATTCTTTTTGTATTTTTATATTTTTTATGAAAGCAAGTAAAAATCTCGGGTATTGAAAGAGTGGGCGGAATTAGTTGCTAGTCAACTAACCCAAATTAACTACTAATGCAAATAAAATAAAATAACAGAAAAGTAAATGTGGTGAACTTCTTATAGTGAGAAAATGTGTTTACTTAAATTTCACTACTCTCTAGCTATCTCTCACTAATTAATTAGTTTGTTATAATTGTTTGGATGAAGGGTTGTTTTCCTTAATACCATTCGTGGGGGCGTGTACGTCCTTCCCCAACTCTATAAGCTTCTATCTCTTCCTATGACGACACGTTTAGTATCCTATCATGGCCTCCTAAATAGTCACTTATGCATTAAAAACAACCAATAACATTGATGTACACAGCCGAATACGTTTCTCAAGACCTTCAAGCCTGATACCATATAGGAATTCGACCAATTTTCTTGAGCCTTACACGAAATCAATCACCCAATACAATCAAACAAAGCAAAAATCAATAATTAATAGCTAGGTTTCATTAGATCTAAGCAAACACTAAAAAACCTAAGCTAGCATGTTATAAGAAAGACAAGCATAAAAGATAATCAAACAACACATAGACATATTGAATGATTAAAAGAAAGACTTGTCTTCAATTGAACATGAAGGAAAAGAGGGCTTAGAAACCCTAAGTTTACTGAAAAATTCGTCTAGGGTTTTATCTCCCAAAAGTTACACCCTTAATGAATGAAAATCGAAAAATATATATAGATATACAAGTCGGACGGCGTCAGGTTTTAGCCTATGATGCCGTCAGATTGCCGTGTTTTATGGTTTCGTATCACCCAAGAGATCTCTAACGCCGTCCCGTTATAATAGTTATGGGCCGTCTCTTGTTGAGTTAAAGGAAGACGGCCTTGCTCCAAATACACCTGACGCCGTCAGGTGTTAACTTGAAAAATTCTTCTAGGGTGTCTCAGCATAAAAATCCATGGCAAATCGTCATAAGGTGACGGCGTCAGCTCCAAAACATGACGTCGTCAGGTGTTAAATCCTGACTTTCTTGACTTTTCTTGTTTTCTTCATTCTTGAGCATACAAACGTTCAAAAAGCTTCAAAATGCTCCATTTTCCAGAATTTATGTCTCAAGTACCTAAAATGACAAAAGAAATAATTTGAGGTAATATTTGATCATAAAAACACGATTTAGGGCTTAAATGACGCCCTAAAAGTGTAACAAATATTTCCTTATCAAATACCCTTACACTTGGAATTTGCTTGTCCTCAAGCAAATGAGCTTTTATACCAATTAAAATACAAGTTAGGGGTCATTTAACATTAATATAAAAAGTAATTACAACAAATGATTGATCCACCCTAATCAAAACAAGCACGGAAATTATATACTAGCACCTCACATATAGTGTTTTGATACTCTCATCTCTCGGGTGTTATAAGTGTATATATCACAAATGGAAATGGAAGAAATATCTTTCACTACCTTTCATAGCAAATAGATTACCATAGGCTTGGGAAAGGATCAAGCCTCCACCACTTTGGCGTAAGAACCTAGGATAAACTATCAAAGAGGTCTTTTAATGGGTTATAACGTTAGGTGTAGGGATATGGAAAACACGATTTGTTGGATAAGGGATATTTAATTGGTGGCAAGTCAATTATCTTAGTTAATTACATATACAATGCGGCGTTGCTAAACCAAGACTCAACTCAACTAAAGCTAATAACGAAATAACATAAACATAAATAAAATAAAAGGAACGAGATGGTAGTCCGTATGTTTTTTCTACTTTTCTTTTTCTCATTTTTTTCATTTTTTCTTGTTTTTTTTATTTTTATTTTTTTTCATACCTTCTTGCCCTACCATCCAAAATAATAAATCAAATGGAGCTTGTTTCCTCCCCTTACACTTGAACTTTTACATAAATTAAAATAAAGACTCGAATCAAGATAATCGAAACATTTGGAGTACTTTAAAACATTAACGCATATATGGGGGTAATAAATGATATTCTTCCCCATTTACTCCATAACACTAGTACTTTACCCATAAGTCCCAATCGTCCAAAAACAATATGTACAAGATATGACTCGACTTAGCAACCATGTAATCAATTAGACAACTAACTAAGGGTTTAAACAAATAACAATAATGCACTAAACATGAGTGCATACAAGGTAGGCTAAGGCGATTTGAGTGTACATTTGGGGGTGGATTGTAAACAAATTCTTCCTTCAAGTAAGATGCTTAAAGTTAAAAACGAAAATGATAGGCTCTGAGGGTTGCACTAGGGGTATCGTGTACTAAAAATGAGTACATCACAAAGGTGTGAGAAAATTACTTGACCAATGAAGTCAATGTAATTATATTACAGGCTTAAAACAAGGGTTATCCTAATGCCTCTTATCATGTAGTAAATCCTAACTACACGAATGTAGTCTTACTAGCGGTCTCAGGATGCATCACTAACGTAAGTTCTAGAATCTAAATACTACCGGTACACTCACAAGCATTAATAATGAATGTTTTTCCTAACAAATCTAAACACGAACCTCACATTTTTAGGGTGGAGATTTTTGAGTGGTACGGTTTTTGTGCTAGTCATATAACTCCTATCCATGAGACGCTTATTAAGACTAAAGTTTCACTCTTAAATGTTGCAAAAAATTTTAAATTTGGTGCCAAAATCACCCTAACAAGTACTTCTCTTAGCTTTATTACACATTAACTATTAAACAAAGCAAAAATCAAGCAACGTTGTAGTTTCTAAGGTATCCCAATTTTACCCTCTTACACTTAAGTCAAACATTGTCCCCAATGTTCATTTAAAAGATGTAGAAGTAAAATAAATGAGAATAAAAGAAACTAGCACACCCCTAATTTGCTCGATATGGAAAATGTGGTGACATGGTTAAATTTTCCTCCAAGAAAATGTACATGCAAAGCTTCACTCCTGAAATAAATTCATCCTCTTGTCCAATATAACCTGTAAATAACAAAGAAAACAAAGCACGGAACCTCGTGTAAAATCGGCGGTATACTATATATATAACTAAATCCTAGAAAGTAAGTAAAGAAATAATGGTTGCAAAATAAATGTTTGTAGATTTCTGGAGTTCAAGATTTTGAGATTTTACGAAACTTTTACAATTCCGGCTACCAAACAAAACCTAGAAAATTTTTCAGAAAACAGAGCCTGACGCCGTCAGGATGCACCTGACAGAATTTTTATCTTTTGTTTTCGGAAAATTTCTAGAAAAACTTGTGTTTTAAGACCTGAAATTCCTGCAAAACATCCATTGTGACTCGATACAAGCATTTGACTCGAACAAATACTAATACGTACATTCATATCTCATTATTATCGTTCATGTTCAATTTGTTCTTTTAAAACAAATATGCGCTTCCCTTACACTTATCTTTTGTAAAATACCTTTATATGAGATTAAGACGAAGTTAAAAACAAAATAACGCATTTTTACAAGTTAATTTGAGACAAGAATAATAAATAATGAGAATGAAAAATACATACGGAAATAAATAAAAGCAAATAAACAAGCAAACAAACAAAATAAAACTTTGGTTGCCTACCAAGAAGCTCTTTTCTTTATTAACGAGTCTTGTAGCTAGACTCAAAGTCACACCCTACCATGCATCACTTATGCTCACATAACCAAGTGTGAGCCATCTAATAGTTGCTCCGTCTCTCTTATAGTCATCGTTGAGCTCAGGACATCTACGATAGTATTTCTTATTCTTCTCATGGGAATATTTGAGTCTTTTCTTTTCATCGTTTTTGCTCAACAACTCGATAGGGGGAAGTCTATTGCATGCCTTAATTGAATGATTTTTAAATCTAGGGTATGAGTGTGGCATTTGGTAAACAAAATCTTCATCTCCATCCGAGAACGTAATCAACCCATCCATAAGTTTTTCATCAAGTTCGGTTAACCGTTTAAAAGGTTCTCCAAATATGACTTGGGTCAATTTATCATCAATAAATTCTCCTAAGTTCTCCATAACCATAAAATCAATCAAATACACAAAACTTCCTACAAACACATGCAATGGCTCAATCCTAGCAACGACATTGTTTCTTTGATATTCTAACTCATTTACCATGATTTTATTATAGTTAGCACGCAAGATTATGTTCATAGGCAAAGAAGAGTTAAGGTAGGCATCAAAACTCCTATATCCGATCTTACAAGGAAACTACATGTTAAAGAGGCTAGTCTTCGTAATTCGTGTCCTAGGATCAACATACTCAAGAGGATTCACTTCCTCCTCCATCATATCCTCATTAATTACATAATCATCATCTAGGTCCTCATCAGAGTCTGAACAGTAAAAAGGGCTAATTCGATGGTCGTTATCATGGTCAGATTCCTCCATCTCAGAATTATTGCCAAAGTGATGGTCAGGCGAGAGGTTAGGTGGGTTCTCATTTTCCACTACAGGGATCGGGATGGGTAGTTGGAAAATTCTTCGACAAAAGACACGAATAACAAGAATCAAATGATCAATGCTATTGTTATCCATCGAGAAGGTTTAAAAACAAAGGAAACAAAGAAAAAGATAGACTAAAGAGAATCTAATAAAAAGAAAATAAAAATCTCACTAGAAAGGAATCTAATGAGTAGAACTAATAAAAATAAAATTCAACCTAAACAATAACTATTCCCCGGCATCGGCGCCAAAAACTTGATGCGTGGTTTTGCAACCTTGCAAAAGGTTTTACTTCTCAAGGGATCTTGAGAAGCTTGCAATCCCCACCAGGAAGTGTACCTGACCGATATAGTATAGTAAGTGGCAAGTACCGGGGGATTGATCGTTCTCTAGGGGAATAGTATCGTTAGGATTGAAAGCTACGTGAACTAGGTCTAAAGGTGAGGGATGATTCTTTTTGTATTTTTATGTTTTTTATGAAAGCAAGTAAAAATCTCATGTATTGGAAGAGTGGGTGGAATTAGTTGCTAGTCAACTAACCCAAATTAACTACTAATGCAAATAAGATAAAATAACAAAAAAGTAAATGTGGTGAACTTCTTATAGTGAGAAAATGATTACTTAGATTTCACTACTCCCTAGCTATCTCTCACTAATTAATTAGTTTTGTTATAATTGTTTGGATGAAGGGTTGTTTTCCTTAATACCATTCGTGGGGGCGTGTATGTCCTTCCCCAACTCTATAAGCTTCTATCTCTTTCTATGACGACACGTTTAGTATCCTATCATGGCCTCCTAAATAGTCACTTATGCATTAAAAACAACCAATAACATCGGTGTACGCAACCGAATAAGTTTCTCAAGACGTTCAAGCCTGTTACCATATAGGAATTCAACCAGTTTTCTTGAGCCTAACGCGAAATTAATCACCCAATACAATCAAACAAAGCAACAATCAATAATTAATAGCTAAGTTTCATTAGATCTAAGCAAACAACCCTAAGCTAGCATGTTAAAAGAAAGACAAGCATAAAAGATAATCAAACAACACATAGACATATTAAATGATTAAACGAAAAACTTATCTTCAATTGAACATGAAGGAAAAGAGGGCTTGGAAACCCTAAGTTTACTGGAAAATTCGTCTAGGGTTTTATCTCCTAAAATTTACACCCTTAATGAATGAAAAATCAAAAAATATATATAGATATACAAGTCTGACGGCGTCAGGTTTTAGCCTCTGACGTCGTCAGATCGTCGTGTTTTAGGGTTTCGTATCACGTAAGAGATCTCTGACGTCGTCTCGTTATAATAGTTATGGGTCATCTCTTGTTGAGTTAAATGGAGACGGCCTTACTCCAAATACACCTGATGCCATCAGGTGTTAACTTGAAAAATTCTTCTAGGGCATCTCAGCATAAAAATCCATGGCAAATCGTCATAAGGTGGCGGCGTCAGCTCCAAAGCGTGACGCCTTCAGGTGTTAAATCCCGACTTTCTTTATTTTTCTTCATTCTTGAGTATAAAAACGTCCAAAAAGCTCCGAAATACTCCATTTTTTAGAATTCATGTCCCAAGTACCTAAAATGACAAAAGAAACAATTTGAGGTAATATTTGATCATAAAAACATGATTTATGGCTTAAATGACTCCCGAAAAGTGTAACAAATATTTCCTTATCAGAAATCGTAGAGGGGGGGGGGGGGGGGTGAATACGTTTTCCTTTTAAAATCTCAAAACGTTTTGTATCAAATTATCGACTAAGTTAAACTCGACATGAGAAGTCTGAATAATATATCTAAGTCCATTAGACCATATCATATTATTATACATCCTATTACAATATTAACTTCTATCTATAACACAATCAAAATCACAACAATATAAGCAACAACTAAGACACATAGGCAAGGATAGATATAAAGCGATAAATGCAAGAATAAATGAAAAGAGATAAGAGAATGGAAATGCAAACCGGACACGATGATTTATAATGTTTCGGCTACAAGGACATCTTCCTTGCCCTACTCCACTCCCCGAATCACCTACTCGAGAGTTCACAACACAACTCAACAAGCTCCCTTTTGGCGGAGAAAACCGTACACACTTTCGCTAACACTAATTTAACGATACAAAGCTAAATGTCGGGTTCTAATCATAGCTAGAACCAATCTCACAACACGACTTCGATCACTACACAACTTCTATACACGACTTCTTCATGCCACTATTTCTTCACAACTACACTACTTTTTCATCCCCACTACTTCTTTACGACTACACGACTTCTTCACGACTTCATAACTTCTTCACACTTCTTCTTACACACTCATTTACTCACTACTAAGTAAGATCATCTTGATCTACTTATTACATATACCTACATAACTTACTTCCACATATTTTCATCAAGACTACCTAGACTCTAATACTTTTTTGACTTGATGATAAGAAATATTCTTCTCTTGCACTTGAGGGACTAAGCTTGAATCACTTGGAAACAAAGCTTTATGATTAAATGATCAAAGGATTTAGAAGGGATTTAGAAAGATATGTATGAAGGATTTAAATGGAAAGTTTTGAGTGAAAAGGGTTGAGAAAAAGTCCAAGAATAGTCCAGTATTTATAGGCAAGTATGAGGACCTGAGGAGTTGGGCCGGTCCCCTCAATTAGTGGCCGGCCCCCTTAAATATTAAGGGGGCCGCCCAGCTCCAACGGTCTTCAGGCTTGTCTTTTTTTGGGAAAGGTTTTTCTGGTACATTTTTGCTATTTTTTGTTGAAAATTTAAATTCATATATTTATTATGAATTAAACATAATTGTTTAATACCAAAAATGATTTTCTAAAAGATATAAAATGTTTGTGACATTTTATAAAAAAATCTAGTGATTAAGTAAAATTTCATTTGATCATAGAATGCATTAGGCGTTTGTTTATTCATACCTTAAGTGATTGTTGAAGCACTTCAGACATTGAGATGTCGAGAGATGTTGACGTATGAATGAATAGATGATTTGTGATCACAAGTGAATTAAGGACTTTACGTTATGTATTGTAGCTTACATCTTTGTCATCATCAAAACATGAAGAGGATGTTTAGATCAAATATCATAATATTTATGCCAACAGATTTTGTTTACCTTAAACCTACGATCTCACCAACGTTATGTTGATATTTTCGAGTATACATTTTCAGGGGATGATACTTCCGCTTAAGGATATCAGATATTCGGGGCTAACAAGACCTTATGATACTTGCATTGGAGTCATTTATGCTATCATTGAGATTTCCTATGTCATATTTCTACTTATGATATTTTGGTTGATACAGTTTTGGTTTTATATTTTTAAGACTATGTATTGTTATGTTACGATTAACTTCGATACAAGTCTCCTTTTGTGCCGGGTGTCGTCATGACATTTTGATATCTGATTGCATTTAGTGATTCTTTATTTTTACATCAAGGTGTCGTGACGATATCTCTCTTGTTACGCCTCGTGTTTTCGCCTTGATGGGGTATGACAGATACGGATTTAGACAAAATTAATCATATTCTAGGCCTCTCATTATTCATCTCGTTTACTAGTTACATCATTTTATGTGTTTGAGCATCAACTTTACTAAGTGGGTGTTTGGTTCGCAGAATATTTTTGAATGAATTGTAATTCTTAGAAGGAATTGTAATTTGAATGAATTGTAATTGAAAGAATTGGAATGTGTTAGAATCGTATACATAAGTGACGGAGCCATTATTTATCACTCGGGTGAGCCAAAATAAAAACATAAAAATTCATTTGAAAATAACAAATAACTTCTATAGTTTTTATCAATTAAATCTATCTTTCTATACATATTTATCTCTAATCCTTAAATTTTTTTTATAGAAGTAATCTCCTAGTTGTTCAAAATATAACAAAATATATATATATATATATATATATATATATATATATATATATATATATATATATATATATATATATATATATATATATATATATATATATATATATATATATATATATGAAGTCAAAAACATAGTGGGTATGCCATTTTTATCCACAAATACCAAAATACATTCGAAAATATTCATAATACTAGTAATGTAGTGATGCTGGAAATTGTTTTGGGTTGGCCATGGCCCACCTGAGCCCAAACGTAGCTCCGTCTCTAGTATACATCTTATTATATTTAACTATGGCGAACCAAACACCCCTTGAGTTCGTTGTTGATGTATGAAATCTATTGTTGGATGTAGCCGAAACGTGTACGTGGGTCGTGTGGTCATGGACTAACACAGTTGTGGCGTAGCTTGATCGCAGAAATTACCATGTAGTTTTACTGTTTTCTAAATTTCACGTTGCTGTTGTTCTTGTGCCCTTGAGCTTCCGCCTATTCATATGTGGGTTTCATCAATAATTTTCTAACACGTATACTATTGCATTGTGAAATGTCAAATTCCCTCATTAAAACCTATATACTTTCTACAGACAAATTACCTGAATGTTATGGAACTCGACAATTATTGGTAAATTCGTTGGCTTTATGCACATTTGTTTTTTCACAAACTACCAAGCAACCAACCCAAAAGTTTCAAACAAGCAAACCCCAAAACACCATCTACAAACGAAATTCAAAAATTGTCATGTTTGAATACAAATAGATTCATCCAAAGAATCATTGATTAGATCAAGAACATTATTTGAAGAAAAGTCGTGCCATATAGTAATGAGCAATACAATCGATATACTTGATTATTTCTTGATGAACTGTTACAAGTACTAAAAACCTATTTATTTGCTGTTACAATTGCTAAACCATCAATTTGTAAGATGTAGATTGGTATACAACTCATTTGTTGTTTACAACTCCTTGGATATGTAGCATTATACTACATTCGCATAAGCATCCGAGTAAAGAATATGCACTAGAAACACTGAGATCAAAGAACAGTCAGAAATACAAGACTGTTACAAGACATCAAAAAGAAAACCGTAGATTTAACAGTTCTTGCTTCAAATCCACAATTTGAACATTACCACCAACAGGCTTGATGAAAAAAACAAAACAAAACGAAAAACAAAAATGTGTTGTCAAACCACAATAACAGAAATTTGTACCAAGACAAACATAACCCACCATAAACACTGGTTTGTACGTGTACCACAAACCCCAACAAATTTTATACCAACCAGTGTCAAAAAGCAAGCCAACAAAAACAGATAACCGCTTACCACAAAAGCAGCTTTATCATTCAGCCAGTCCCATGTCTTCATCATCTTCGAGCCCGTAACGACTGAAATGACTAACCCTAAACTTCCATTCCCCTTTAACCGGATCATATGAGACAAACTCAGCACCTTGGTCCTCAGCTTTCTTTTTCAACATTTCTTTATATTTTTCAACTCTAGGTCCTTCGGTTAAATGAGTTCCAGTTTTCTTATCAGAACATTTTATATTCAGAAGTGTTACTTCAGCAGGCTTATTAAGCCCCTGACCAACAGGTGGTTTTTTGGTCTCGTCCATATAAACAATCACTTCACGGTGATTGAATTGGATAAGTGACTCGAGGTCCAAACGTCTGACATCGGTTTCACCAAGGAATTTAATGCTTCCGTAATTATGACGACCAACTATGAAATCTTTTACTCGGCGGCAGAAACCGGGTTCTGCACGTTCTTTGGCGGCTAATTCTTGAATTCGAGGTTCTGTATAGTAATCTGAGTGGCGGAGTTTGGGCATAAGTGCTTCAATATCGGCACCGTGTTCATATACGATTGCTGCTTCACCGGCTCGGTGACCCGTTAAAGAAATGTACGAGTCTGATTTTGGTGTGGATTGATCTTCGTGTAGACCGTTTGTTTTTTGGGTTATTTTCACAGGGCTGGACTGTTCCTTGAAGAAGCCATTTTCTGAATGATTTCCTACACGAATCAAACATTTTATAGGGACAATAAGCATAATTTATCATAACCAAACCAAAGCAACTAATTCTACAAAGAAACTGATGCTTAACAATGAGCGAAGTAGGCATTAAAGCTAAACTTGGAATGAGTTGTAGATGCCATAAAAGAAAAAAGAAATGATCTTACCGTTGCCATTCTCTGTAGGCCGGCCATTTAAATGACTTGTAGAGGCGAACTCTGTGTATTCACCTTAATACAAATTTTAAAAAAAATGGATATCAGATTTATTAGCAGAGGTAATCACATAAGATTCATATACTGTAATTGGTAATGAATTAATAGTAATATTCCACTTAACAAACAAGCATGATATTACACCAACATAAATAAATAAATATCGCATAAGTCATCCTCGTGGTTTGATGAAAACAGCAAAAATTTCCAGCCATGGCACTAATAACTAAAACGGTCCCTAATTGCACTACCAACTTTCACTTTTGGTGACTCAAGTATGTAGATTTCACATTACCCTGCTCCGGCAGGATTGGGTTTTGTTGTTGTTGTAAGTATGTAGATTACTGAACCTAACTAAAACCCAAAAGCGGAATAAAACAGCTTAGTTAGGGACCATTATGCAGATATTATTGAGAAATGACTTTTTTGTTATTTACACCAAACCACAGGGACGATTAATGTGATTTGCTTAAGTAAACATGCTTCAGCTTTTAACAATTATCCAGGTAGTCAATATGACGTTGCGTACAACAATTAACATCGAACCAGATTAGCATCCAGATCAGTGGCGTAACTTCAACTACATAATTTGGAGGGGCCTTTTTTTTTTTTTTTTTTTTGGGGGGGGGGGGGGGGGGGGGGGGTTAAATTACTATATTAGAATATTTGTCTACTAAAGGTACGCTAAATTGACTTAACGAAGCATCTACAGCCCCTCCCTGTCTTTCAAATGATTCGTCCCTGGTCCAAAATTGCATACTTTTGTCTCAAAGATGTAATGCTGGCATAACATATTTACCATTGGTTTGTGCAGGAGAGGAAACACCTTTTGGTTTCTCAGCGGATGCTTTTCCAGGCCATGTTTCCAAAGGGCGAATAACCAAAGCCCTTGGATTCTCCCTAGGAATAAAAAGAGCGTCTGCTTTAGGTGTGCTCATTGTCTCTTCCTCGTCACTGAAAAACGAAACCTGCAAATAACAATCACAATATTTGAGACTATTGATTTTTTTGTACAGAAAACATTAGTTAAAAGATAAAACGTTAGTTTCACCTTTGGACTATCGTTTTTGGGGTGATATTTCCTTGCAGGCAGCCTAATTCGACTTTGAGAAAGATGTCGAGATGTTAACACAGATGATATTCTCATAGGAGCAGGCTTGTCAACAACCTATAAAGAGAGAAATTGTTAGCAATAGGATAGAAAAACTTATCTAAATAGAGAATAAGAGTTGTTATTTCACAAAATGTCAACAGAAATTGTGTAAATGACAAATTTAAAAACCGTTCCAAATGTCTTTGGGGACATAATCTTTTTTTGCTGAGCGTATTATTTTTTTTTGCAAAAAAAAGTCAAAGTTTACAACTAAGAAAAGGTTCAACTTACTCCGCAGTTGTTACGCACATTGATGGTGATTTTAGTATAAATACAAGTTTTTAGGAGATTCCATGATAAAAACTTATTAATTCGTACTGGAAGTGAGTGTGTGTATCTTGGAAGCAATAAAAGTAACCATGAAGCCTGGAGTGATCCCACTAGAGGGGGAAAAAAAAAAAAAAGTGTCCCTGCAATTGATATAATATCATACTTACTGGTAAGCTAGAAATTCCATATTGAATTGAAGGTGCATTTCCCATACGACCAATTGATATTTGAGGCATTGCTGGTAAAGTTCCAAAAGGATTTGTAATAGACTGTGGTTGAGCAAGTGCCGGGCTTTGATTGGTAGGCCTGAAACAACAAAAATCAGGAAACTATTAAAAAAAAAAAAAAAAAAATCCCATAAAAACTAAGATTAGGAAACATACATTTGTCCAAAATTGTTATTCTGACCAAAAATGCTTGATGTGCCACCAATGCCACCTGTTATTTCCAAAGGACAAAAAGGCAAGTATTTTCTGAGAAAATTGACAGGAAAAATTTATGTTGATGTATGTGTTGAATTTAAAAAAGTGAAATGCATTGGATACCTCCTGGTGCTCCAAAGCCGAAACCTGAATTCTGAGTTGGTTGAGTTGATTGAAAAGGCACTGAAGACTACATTATACAAACAGCAAAATTAGTGACAATATACAATAAATTTAAGCTCAAACAACAGTAAGAAACTAATAAAGTTTTAACCAATCATTTGAAGGACCGCGCATTTGATGAAAAGGCATGAATAATTCCACTGAATATCATTATCAGTATACTAACTACATAAATTGGTATGTGATATAAGACATGTGATTTTAAAATCTGTAGAGAAAATAAGGATATACATATTATTATATGTCTATCCTTATTTGCAACCACATATCATAAGTTGCAACCACACTTTCAGCTCCACAAAATAGGCAATTCAGAGTCCCCACTAAACATCATTGTAGAAAGGGCATTTAGTTTACAGTGATAAAAAGAATTACCATAGTCATAGCAAAATATAATGACAAGTCAAAAAAACTAATCCAACTCATATGATAACTAGAGAACAATATACAGTCATTTAATTATATCCCACTCCCAACCATTGTCCTAAAACAAAAACATGAAACACTTAAGTCTTAGTAGATCATAACTAATGCAGCTCTTACTCAATAAAAGATAGAGATCATCTCATGTTCATTTGAGCATGATAGATAATGTTAAAAAAATAATGAGTAGACTTACAAAAGTGGGCCCTTAAATTTTACATAACGTGGAACCAGTTCTTGCTCAAGTAATTCTCGCTTAAATTACATCTTATTGGTCAACATGACCTATCATGTTCAAATGAACATGAGAGGATATCTATCCCTTAATAAAATGACAATTTTACCCTATTAATTTGCATCAAGTTTTGTGCCATTAATCAAATCTCGGGGTAACATGAGCCTTAACCAATTAAACCCATCTTTATTAAGAAGTGTACAATAATCTTGGGACAGCCTAAACTAGTATAGTGTAGAATAAGTTTGGACAGAAGGAGCAACAAATAACAAAAGACACAAACAGCTGGCAAAGAGAGCTCACAGGTGTCTGATTAAATGCGAGATTGCTCGTGTTTTGTAATGATGGTGTACTTGAAAACATGTTTCCACTAAAAGCATTTGGCTGACCGAAAGCTGGAGCACTCTGTCCAAAAGCCGAGCCTGTCTGCCCGAAAGCCGAGCCTGTCTGCCCAAACGGTGAACTTGATTGTGCAAGAGCGGATGAACTCGACTGAAATAAGTTTGCCGATTGAGTACCAAAGTTCATTCCAGTACCAAACGACGGAGTTGATCCTTGACCTTGAGTTGTCCCAAAAATTGAAGTCGATGTTCCAAAAGCTGAAGTATTCGGTGTACCAAACAATGAAGGTGTGGTTTGAGTTCCAAAAGGATTAGATGTTGTATTAAAGACAGATGGAGTTTGTGCTGGTGTTGACGCAAAAGGATTAGTTGGAGTCGCAAAAGGTGAAGAATTAAGTGTGGGAGTTGAACTAGCAAAACCAGTAGAACTAAAAGTTGAAGTCTTTTGGGCAAATGGGTTGGTAGATGATGTATTGGAAGAAAAAGGATTTGCAGCTGGTTGTGTAAATGAAGGTGACGAAGAAAAAGGGTTTGGCTGTGTGTTGTTTGTATTAAATCCCATTCCACCAGAAGACTGACCAGCAGGATTTGGCCCCCCTGAAGCAAAAGAAAAGACTAATTAGTCAGGAATCGTCAATAAAAGAGGTGGTAAAAGTGAAACCACAATGCCTATGGGTCTTGATTCGTACACCATCTTCTTTTGCCATACACAAAGATAATAATAGTTGGTACACGATCTTTTTATGCCATAGAGGGACTATAGTAATGGTTTTAATAATTTTACCTGTCACTTTCTTGATCTTCTCTTTTTTTGGTGACCGGTGAGATAGTCAAAACCATAAACATAGTGCGTATGGCAAAAGAAGGTGGACAAATCACCATTCAATGATTAAATATTTATTACCTTTATCTCCTGCTTGGTAGTCTTCCCATCTAAGTTCTTCGTGACTTTTTTCTTTGTATGCAGGCATAGCAGATATTGACTCCAGTTTTCCAGCAGGTTGTGTACCAGTGCCACTATCTGCTTCAGGTGTCTGAGAATAAGGGGTTGCTCTACTTCCGGCACGTTGTTGAGTTCCAAAAGATGGTTGACCAAAATTAGGAGTTCCAAACGCTGGAGTTGTGGCCTGAGATCCTGCATGTGTGTAAAGTAACAGCAAAAGTGAACATTTTCATCAACCAGAGTATTTCTTTTTTCCTCTATTAACACCGAATGCTCATACATGCAATATCAAGTTTCCCACTCCATCCCAAAATCTATTAATCATCCAACATTACCCCTATCCGAAGTTAATGCACAAAGAAGGAATTATTGATTGGTCTAAAGAAAAAAACTGTTATTTTTACTAAATTAAAGGAGGAAATATTACTGTTTTTATAATTTGTGTTTCCATCGTGGACAATAATACTGAAATGTAGGGAGAATATATTCTAGAAGAATAAACAGCCATGCACAAGAAAAAAAAAATGTACCAAATGGAGAGCTTTGAGCCGTAAATTGGCTGCTGCCAAATGCAGATGTTGATTGACCAAACGCTGGACTTGATGCAAAACTGAAAGCCGAGCCAGTAGCACCGAAAGTCGTGGTAGGTGAAGAACCAAAGGCAGGGGCACTGGCGGCACCAAATGTAGGGGTGGTAGAAACACCAAACGCTGGTGTACTAGCTACGCCAAAAGCTGGAGTGCTTGAAACACCAAAAGCTGAGGTGCTTGATCCAAAAGGGGAGTTAGAAACTCCAAATGCAGACCCTGTGTTGCCAAACGCTGGAGTGCTTGTAGTACCAAAAGCTGGAGTGCTTGCGGTACCAAACGCTGGAGTGCTTGCTACACCAAACGTTGGAGTGCTTGATACACCAAAGGCAGGGGTGCTTGACACACCAAAAGCGGATTGGCTTCCAGCTCCAAAATTCGACGAGCCAAACTGGTTGCTTCCGAAAGCAGGTTGTGATTGTGAAAATGAGCTTCCAAAAGGACTTGATGTTGGAGTTGATCCAAAACCACCAAATGCAGGCTTCTGCCCAAACGCGGATGAACCTGTAATTTGGATAAAAGGACACAAGACATAATATATGAGATCAAAAGGGGATAAAGAGAAAATAGAAAAGAAAATAAAAGATGCTACTATGAAACTCATACTAAACAATATTAAGACTACCAACTACTGTAATTTATACAATTGGATAAACATTGGATGTTATTGCTAGCAATCTTCGTTTATTAACAATCACATATTCACATCTACAACATACTTCCAGAGATATAACCAATGTGGATAATAAAGATGCAGTCAAAGTAATTAGGAGTACAATATTTGAATATCTAACTTAGAATACGTGCTTGGATATGCTTACCACCAAAAGGAGATGATGAGGCAGCACCAAAGGCTGGACTTGGAGTTGCTCCAAAAGCAGGCGTTGAACTCCCAAAAGCGGGTGATGACGAAGCACCAAAAACCGATGTGGATCCTATTGGTGAGGAAGCTGGTGTACCAAACACACCAGTAGACGTGCCACCAAAAATAGAACTTCCAGTTTGCACACCAAACGGAGATGTACTACCAAATGGTTTTGCAGCAAATGGATTGTTATTTGCATTATTGGTCTGCCCAAAAACTGATGGGGACCCGAAGGGGCTATTAGATGACTGCCCAAATGCTGTTTTAGAAAGAAACAATTAGATTTATACAGAAATAAAAAAGAAATTTACGGTTGCATATATAGGCTTGCATGATAATATTACTGAATATCGTCAGTTATTTGTTGCAGAGTAGTTTTACATGGAGCTATTTAAATAGGGAGTGCCAATGCTATACGGAACAGATTGGAAATCTCAAGAGGCTAAAATCAAAGGTAATGTTATCATACATTCTACCAAGTAACTTGTATAGGTAAACAGGCTTAAAACCTTTAGGATCATTAATTTGTTATGCCAAAAACCTATGCTCATGTTTGAGCATGGCACAGGCTTAGCAATTCGACTCAACTAGACTCAAGGTTGACTTAGGCATAGGTTTTGCAAGCTTTCTCCACAAATCGGAGGTCTATAACATGCATACAATAGATAACAAAACATACTAAATAAAATTAAAAATAGCATTTAAATAAACAAGTATTAATAACTAAAACTTACCGTTGCTGGCGCCAAACATAGTTCCTTTGTATTACTTCGCAATACACGTCCAATATAACGTTCTGATGTCAAATTCTGAAAACAAAATTAACTATATATAATTACAAAATATCTTGAATAAAAAACATATAACTTCCAAAAATAAAAAACACGTCTATCCACAAACAGAAACTTACAAATTACACTACAGGAAACAGGCATACACCTGCAAATTCTTATCCACTATGCAGTTATCTAACAAGTGCACCCGAAACCTAAACCTCTGCAATTGTAATGCTATCAATTAGAATCCAAACTATCAAGAAATTAACACAATAGTAATGCTAGCCTAATTGAAAGCGAGGTTCATATGAAAATTAAACGAGTACAACGAAACCTAAATGTCTGCAATTTTAACCAAAATTTAATCCATTTTATCCAGACTATCGACATGTTGATGTAAGCTATGAATGCTAGGGTTAATTGAAAGCAAACTTAAAACAAACTATTCATACAAAACTATTCATGCAAAACTATCCATGCAAAAGCAAACTTAAGAACTTAAAACGAGTGCACCAGCACCTAAACTTCTCCAAACTAATCAATTTTAATCCTATATATCAACAAAATAACGCAAAACTAGTAGCCCTGGGGCCAACTGAAACTAAGCATAATGAAACGAGTGTTCTACACTTTTAATCCATTTTAATCTAAACTAACAGATTGATACAAAACTTCAATCTAAATCACCTAAATTTTATAAACTGTAATATCTAAAAATTAACACAAAACTAGTAACGCTAGGGCTAATTCAAATAGAACTTAACACGACAATAAAACAAGTGCACCGGATCCTAAATATCTGCACTTTCATTAAATTTTATCGATTTTCACCTAAAATATAAACAATATGATACAAAACTATTCCTCCGAAGTTCTAATCCATCTAAATCGCCGATTTTTAATCTAAACTACACATAACAAGCAATTAAAACCGAACTGAACACGACGTAAAATCGAGCACACAGTAACCTAAACTTCTGCAATGTCAACCAATTTAACCAAATTTAACCTATATTCTCAACAAAGTAGCACAAAACTAGTTACGCTGGGGCTAATCAAAAGCGGACTTAATACAACCTCAATACCACAGTAAAACGAGTGCGTTGTAACCTAAACTCCTTCAATTTCAATCAAATTTAATCTAAACTATCAACAAATTAACACAAAACAAGCAACGCTAGGGCTAACAAAAAGAGTGCTTAACACGACCTTAATACGACAATTAAACGAGTGCACCAGAACCTAAACTCCGTCAATTTCTATCGATTTTAACCTAAACTGTCAAAAAAATAACACAAAACTAGTCACGCTTAAGCGAATTATAACTGAACTCAACACGACAATTAATCGAGTGCACCTGAACCTAAACTTCCCCAATTTCATTCAATTCAATCAAACTAAACCTAATCTCTCAATAAATTGTTACAAAACTATTAATTCCAACATTTAATCAATTTAACCCTAATTTATCAACAAATCGATACAAATTAAACAATAATAAACGATTAATAGATGTAAATAAAGATAAAAATTAGGTTAAAGCGATCATACCTGAAATGATAACGATTTAAATCGATGATTGTGGATCTATATATATAGAGGCGATATATTTATATGTGTGTGTAGGTTAATTGTACAGTGGGGGAGAGAAGACCCGACCCGTATTTATTATGATGATATGTGTGTGTGTAAATGAGTAATTTTTTTTTGGGGGGGTTTATAAAGGTGGTGGGGTAAAGGGGTAAAAAGGTAAAAAGGTAACTTTTTGTGCTTAAGTTTTACGCTTTGTGTTGTTTTTGGGTGGTGAATGGTGATGGTAAGTTTTTCAAGAATTTAAGTTTTAACCGTGTGTGTGTTGGGAAGGGTAACTTGACTTAGGGGTGTTTGATAGGCACTTATTGAAATAATTAAGCATGAATCAATGAATCTGTCAGATGAAGTGGTGTTTGGTAAAAATTATGTTGGTGCTGAACGAAAATTTTTCACGCTAGATGGGCCATGACATGAGATGTAGCCTTTTCATTCAAAAGGCATCCATGTACAAATTTCTTTATGTTATGTACGTGTCATTTTTAGTGGATATTATTAGTTTAATGTATATGAAACTTTTTATGTCAAGAATATACAACTTTTTAAAACTAGATATGATGACACGTTGATAATAGGCTCCATTACAAAAAAATGCACACATCTTTACACTTGAAAATATATGTTGTTAAATAATGTCACTAACCTTTTAAATTTGCACTACAAGTAATATCAATTCTTAACATTTATCAAAAAATATATTCCCTTACTAGATTATATAAAAAGTTAAAATGGCAATATATTGTGGTTCTGGGTATTTATTCAGGAGAGATATCAAACATTCATTTTCATTCAGAATCATGCTCATTCAGCACCTATAAATCATTCAGTGTCTTTAATCCATTCAGCGCTAAATCATAATATTTTGTCAAACAGCCCCTTAAATTATAAGCTATGTTCATGTTTTATATGCCCCGGCTTCGCTGCGGGATGAATGTAAATATGCTCTAGATTTAATTAAGGGATCGTTTCAAAATCGGTAGGTACCCAAATGGCCTAGTTATGTGATTTTTCATTACACAACAGTACTTAAATTTAACCTAGGGACTATGTGTGTAATCTCAAGTGTTTGTTACACAAACAATCCGTAGATTTAGCCTAATGATTGGTTGTGTAACCGCAAGTAACTAGAGGGACAGTTTTTTTGCAATTTTATGGATTTTTTTGCAACACACGTAAACCGGAGGAAAATTCTCTGTAATATTTGTTAGACACACAGTCCTTAGGTTTATTGTTCTATAATCAAGAGTAAATGGCAAGGACCTTGTTTGCAATTTTTATGGACTATGTAATTTATGTCATTTTAAGTGGATGTTTACTATTTAGTGAATATGAAACATTTAAAAAATGTTTATATTTAAAATTAAAATATGTTAGCCGTCTATGTATGGTTGTGCTTTTGCACTTAAACGAATTTTTACATTAACAAAGTCAATCGTGATATATCACGACTTTAGCACATCACTAAAAACATGAGTTATATATCTCATTACGCATGTTGGTTATAACTTAGGTGTTTCACTGGATTGTTTTATGCAAGGTTTTCAAGATCAGGATCCTACACAAAATCGTTTTTGTCTTTGTAAGATTGAGGTCGTAAAATCAGATCGGGATCTTAAGATCTTACCATAGTGTTATTTTCGTATTAGGCATTGTCAAAATATGCAAATCATAAATTATTACATATCAAACGCAAAATTATATAAATCTTTCATGAAAATATCGGTTTAAATTATGATTATGAAATGTTTAAGAGGGTTACCCTATTGATTTATACGTTTTATAAAACTTCATCTATAGTTTTATAGTTTTTTTAGCTTGTGGTTCGAGCAAAGTAAGATTAGATCGGATCGAGATCTTAAAATCCTAATGGTTAAGATCCGGATCCAATAAGATCTTACGTTTGCAAAGATCATACGTAGGATCATGATCGTTTTTTCTCTATAACCTTTTGTATCTTTGGGCCTCCTTCTTGAAGCCTTTGTTAATATATTATAATGTTTTCAGCCTATAAAAAAATATATATATGCATAAAAATGTTATATCGGAAGCCAAACTTATTACATATGTAAGTTTTAATCAAGTTAAAACACGACATGTTCCTACACAACCTTGACCTTTAGTACTCTAAGTTTTGCACGAAAACAAATCTCATAAAATTTTAAACTCTTATAGTTGGTTGGGGTTTTGTAGTATTATACTCTCATGATTGCCTTATTTTATAGTTGATTTTGAAAAAGAAAAACGATTTAAGTATTTTATTTTATTTTTATTCTAATAAAATTATGCGAACATCAAAACTATTAAAGTATTGGGCTCATTTCAATCAAATTTCAAAAATCTTTATATTGATATAGTTTTCATAAGGGAAAATGATAGAAATACCATAAAATCGCAAGATTTGTGAATTTTTTGAAAAGATTTACAAAGTTTGACTTTGCGAGGTCAAATCTTGCAAATTTTTGAAAATTGCTCCATTTTTCTTTGGTTTTCACGCTTAGCTCACAATACGAAAGTTGTAGACCGATCTTTTCTCGTCAAATGGCTTTTGAATCATGCACAAAGAAGTTCGTATGTGGACGTTATGGCCAAAATACCACAGCAACTACGAAAAAGTTGTGTGGTATTTTGTCCATAATTTTCTCAAATAAACACCTTTTTGGATGATTCAAAATGCCACTAAACAAGAAAAGAGATGTCTAAAAATTTCATTTTTTGAGCGTGAAAACCGAAGGAAAATGAAGCAATTTCCAAAAATTCACAAGGTTTGACTTTGCGAGGTTAAACCTTGCGAAAAAATTTAAAAAAATTCGCAAACCTTGCGATTTTTTTTTTAATCTTGCGAATTTTTGGAAATTGCTCCATTTTCTTCGGTTTTCACGCTTAGCTCAAAATATAAAAGTTGTTGAATCACGCAAAAAGAAGTTCATTTGAGAAAGTTATGGCCAAAATACCATAGCGATTAAACAAGAAAAAGTTGTGTATTTTGGCTATAACTTTTTCGTACAAACTTTTTTTAGGTTATACAAAAAGCTACTAAACAAGAAAATGGATATCTAAAACTTTCATGTTTTGAGCTAAGTGTGAAAAACAAATGTAAAGGCAGCAATTTTCAAAACTTTTGCAATTTTTCTAAAAAATTCGCAAACCTTGCGGATGATTTTTGTGGGTATTTTCGCTTTTTTTTATATATAGATCGGGGGATTTTGTGAAGTATGTTGGTAAAAATGAGTATTTTTTCATTTTCCCTTTTTTTAAACTAGTTGCTAAATATTTGATAAAATGAAATTTCTTGTATTAGAAATAAAAAAAATGAAAAAATTTAATGTGAAAGTTTCCAGTACATTTTATAAACAGTTATATATGAAAGGGTTTTTTATTGAAGTTTTTCTATACAATACGGTGTTATTGGCAAACGTAAGTATATATAGATAGTAAATATTTGTTACATATTTGGTAACTAAAACTTGTTGTGTTAAAAATAAAAAATTATAACAATTAATGAAAGTTTTGGGCATATTTTGTACATACATATATGATGTAAGAGCTTTTCTAAAAAAACAAAAAACAAAACAACCTTATACAGAACGGTGATGTAGATGTATAAGTAGATAATAATGGCAATCTTATAATGTTTTAACCGGTGTATATTGGTGATAAAGGTCTTGAATCATATGATTTAGTCGAATGTCCACGCAATGTGACACCATCAATGAGGAGTAGGTAACGATGATTTGTTGTGATAGACGTAAGAGTGTTGATGCGTTGATAGTTATTCGTGATAGCGAGTGGTTTTAATGACACAAAAATGCCCTAAATCAAACTTTTTAGTGATATTTTTTAAAAAGTGTGGGCAAAAGGTCAAAATTTTGAGATTCAATGACACTTTTTGTGAAAAATATGTCTCATAAAGGCAAAAAATATTTTTACACTTTTTTTGTCATTATAAATTTATAATCACTCACTTTTACCTACACGTTTTAAATGTAGGAAAAACTGTTTTTCCTACAATTAAAGCATGTAGATAAAAAGTATGAAACTAAAAGATAAAGATGTGTTTGAGTGTTTCCAAGCATGAAACTAAAAGATAAAAAGTACTTGTGTTTGGCATCAGATGCGGATTGGGATATGGCTAAGGTACTATGTGGTAAACTAAAAATATTCTACGATGCAAGTGTTTTCTTTTCTAGTACTGCTTATACAACTACTAATGGATTTTTCTCGTTGGTATGTAAACTTAAAATTGATTTGACAAATTGACTTTATGATGAAAATACTATTATATCAGATATGTCACACATTATGTTGGATAAGTTTAACAAGTACTGGCTAGAAGTTAATACCATAGAAATTAATGGTATTATGGTTGTGGCATCAATACTTGATCCGAGGTACAAATTAGTGTTGGTAAGGTATTATTATGAGATTATATATGGTCCACTTGGAAAAATGAAGTTCAAGCTTCTATTGATAGCGTGGAAGATTTTTGTAAAGTCCTGTTTAATGAATATGCAAATGCTAAAAGCTCTAGAACCAATGAGGAGAACTCTACAGTTCGTACAACTACTGGTAATGTATCTGATCATCTTTCTCAATTTGACATCTACGTTAAAAAAAACTGTTAGTGCAACTCCTCAAATATCAAAACTAACAAAATATTTGGGTGAACCCGTCAAGCCTAGAACACCATATTTTGATGTGTTGGCATGGTGGAAAGTGAATGCACGAGATTTTCCAACTTTGGCTTTAATTGCTAGAGATGTTCTTGCGATCCCGGTATCCACAGTTGCTTCTGAAGCTGCCTTCAGCACAAGTGGTCTCTTTGTTATCTCACATCGTAGCAGGCTGCATCCAAAGACACTTGAGGCGTTGATGTGTGCACAAGATTGGTTATGGTCTCAAATTAAAGGTGATTTATATTGCAATGCTTTACATTTATTTTTTTTGCCAATATATGTTAGAGTTTGACAATCAAAGTACGCATATTTGCGGAAGCTAGGATCAAGTATAACACATACAAAGATTAACTAAAACATAAATAGGAATGTACCTTTTAGCACTTCAATAAATCTTGGTCTTGTGTAATATTAGATCTAAGATAAACCCCTTACCATTTTATTTATCGATCTCTTGATAATAACTATTGTGAGTTATTACCTCGTTCTTGTACACACAAATTAAACCGTATTAAGGTTATGCAAGTAACTACACAAGATGTATTTTTGATTCACAAAAATCGACCCACTCTCCCTAGGGGTGTGTGCCGATCGGTTTTGGAACAAGAAGAGGAGAGGAAAAAGTTTGGGATAATTGTGTGCACAAAAGTTATGAAAACAATGACCCTAGGTTTGTTTATATAGTAATTAGGATAGCTTAGGGATCAAGTCAAGGCAATGGATTGCCTTGTTTGTGGTGTCCGGCCTACCCAAGCCTAAGGGGGGGGGGGGGGTTCTAGACCCTTCCTTGGTTACCAAATTACATAAACACCCTTTTTCCTCTCTTTCGACGGTCGTTAGTCCATTTTCCGTTAAGTACTAACGGTCGTTAATATCTCGTGTCTAATAATAAATATAATAAAACATTTATTATTTTTCCTCAATACTCATTTGTAATGTGTGCAATCCCGAGGTCTCGGGTTCGATACTAGTCATTTACATATTAATATTTATACGTAACTTTTAACAGCTCCCACTCGTATATCTATTAATAGTAAAATGACATTGGTTGGCGTCTTGCAACACTCCAATGCTCCCAGCACGATCCGAGCTAGGTTTCCTAGAAAAACCTTTAATGATTCATCATTATAATTATCCTTTTGTTTCTAATACTACATTTAATAAAGATGTGAGATTCTTTATTAATATTTCGTTTCTCGTCTCTTTATGATTGAACAAAATTACCAAAACATCTAAAGGTATTCCAGATAGACTTTGGGCATGGCCACGCAAACATTTTATCAACCCTACGAGGGGCCCAGCAGTATTAAACTTCTGAACAAAACAGAAGGAACAAATTATTTCTTGACTACAAGAATAACCCATGAACTTTGCAACACTTCTGAAAACAACCCTTATGACTCCCAATTACGGTAAGCGGTAGATTGCTTCACAAAAATGCACTACATCCATGACACTTATCTGGTATCTCAAGTCTGAGGATAACTTTAAATATGATTCTCACATTAAATATTAAATCATATTGTTGGGATAAGTCCAATACTCAATTCATTGAATATATGTGAAATTGGTATGACTACGAATCAATATACTTTCAAGTATATCCTTAACCAATACTCAAAATTGTCTTAGTTTAATGATATTCCCATATCATTAATCGACAACGGACAATTTAGAATAATAATTTATTCATGGATCTAAACATGCAAATATAGGATATATTATTAAGATAATGAATAAATAAACATAAACAATATTTTATTAAAATAATAATTGTACATTACATCCCTTATCCAAATACTAATCACAAATGGGCATGAAACTTTCAGCTAATTTAAGTCCTATTCCTTCAGCATGCTTGTAAAGCTTGGTGCCAGGTAAAGACTTTGTAAATTGATCTACTAAGTTTTCATCTGTGTGAACTTTGAGCATTTCGATTTCACCTATTTTGACTTGTTCTCGAACATAGTGATGCTTAATCGGGAAATGTCTGGTGCCTTTCATGATTCCAGGTTCATTGGCAAATGTAATTGCAGCTGAGTTGTCACAATACATTTTTATAGGTCGTCGAATCGAAGGCATAACCCCAAGCCCTGAAACAAACTTCCTAATCCAAACAGCTTCCATTGTAGCTTCTGAAGCAGCTATATACTCACTTTCTGTAGCAGACATTGCTAGTACACTCTGCTTTCTGCTCCTCCAATCCACACCTCCTCCGTTAATGACAAAGACATAACCCGTCTGAGACTTCGTATCATCCTTATCACCTTTCCAAGAAGCATCGCAGTAACCTGTAACATCAAGTTCTGCAGATGGAGTACCCCCATAAACTAAGAACATCTCTTTAGTAGCCCTAAGGTACTTAAGAATATTCTTAACAACAGTCCATTGTTTTTCACCTAGATTCTGCTGATATCGACTGGTTAAATTCTGAGCAAACGTCACATCAGGCCTTGTGCTTTTTACCGCATACATTATAGATCCCACAGCTGAAAGCATAAGGGACTCTCTTCATGCGTTGCACCTCTTCAGGTGTTGAAGCACAAACTTTCTCGCTCAAGCCATGTTGTTCTTGCATCGGCAAATATCCCTTCTTGGAATTTTGCATATTAAATCTCTTCAATATTTTATCAATGTAAGCACTTTGGCTTAATCCAATTAATCGCTGAGATCTATCTCTATATATCTTGATTCCCAGAATAAATGCAGCTTCCCCTAAATCTTTCATAGAAAAACAACTTCCAAGATATGCCTTAACCTTTTGCAAACTTGGAATGTCGTTTCCCATGATCAATGTGTCATCAACATATAATATAAGGAAAATTACATTACTCCCACTAGCTTTGTGATATACACATGGCTCATCAAGATTTTGAGTGAATCCATACTTTTTAATCTCACTATCAAATCTCTTATTCCATTGTCATGATGTTTGCTTCAATCCATAAATGGATCTTTTAAGCTTGCATACATGATTTGGGAATTCTGGATTCACAAACCCCTCAGGTTGCGCCATATAGATGTCTTCATCTAGGCGACCATTTAAGAAGGCGGTTTTGACATCCATTTGCCAAATCTCATAGTCATAGTAAGCGGCTATGGCTATAAGAATCCTAATAGCCCTAATGTCAGCTATAGGAGAAAATGTCTCCTCATAGTCAACACCCAAAGTTTGAGTATAGCCTTTAGCAACCAAACGGGCCTTATAGGTGTGTACAATTCCATCCATATCAGTCTTTTTCTTGTAGAGCCATTTACTCCCAACTAACTTGGCACCCGGAGGTAGGTCTACTTCTTCCCAGACATCATTGTCTTCCATGGATTGCATTTCCCCATTCATAGCAACCTGCCATTTTTCCTTTTCAGGACTATTCATGGCAGCTTTATAACTTGTAGGTTCATCAAGATCCCCTATCAAGTTTTCATTACACTCTACATTAAGACATTGACTTGTAGGAGCTTTCACAGGTCTAGTTGACCTACGAATGGGAACCACTTCAACTTCAGGTGGAGGACCTAAACTTTCAGGTTCCACAGGAAGTTGGCTAGTGTTTTCAGAAGGTGCTACATCTTCATGATCGTATTCCAGATCATATACTCTCCCACTGAATTCTTGAGATATGAGCTCCTTTTCCAAGAAGTCTCCATACCTTGCAACAAAAACTTTGTTTTCAGTTGGGTAATAAAAGTAGTAACCCATAGTTTCCTTAGGTTATCCTACGAAGATGCACTTCACAGATCATTGTTGGAGTTTGTCTGCTGAGTCACGTTTAACATACGCCTCACAACCCCAGACCTTAAGATAAGACAAGTTAGGAGCTTTTCCAGTCCATAACTCATATGGAGTCTTATCAACCTTCTTTGTTGGAACCATATTAAGAATGCGAACCGCAGATTCTAAGGCATAATCCAAAAACGAATAAGGAAGAGTTGTTAGATTAAACATATATCGTATCATGTCTTGCAATGTACGATTCCTTCTCTCAGATACACCATTTTGTTGTGGAGTATATGGAGAAGTAAGGTGCTGGACAATTCCCTCTTTTGCTAAGTAATCTATGAACTCCTGACTCAGGTATTCACCACCTCTTTCGAATCGAATAGCTTTAATCTTCTTTCCAAGTTGCAACTCTACTTCTGCTTTAAACACTTTGAATGTTTCAAACACCTCATGTTTATGTTTAAGTAAATAAACATAACCATAACGGCTGTAATCATCCGTAAATGTTAAGAAGTAGCTAGCACCCCTCCTTGACACATGTCTAAGTGGTCCACACACATCTGTGTGAATAAGACCAAGTAGATCATTAGCCTTTTCAATCCTATTTTTAAAGGGTTTCTTTGTCATCTTCCTAGCAATGCAAGATTCACACTTATCAAATGATTCATCATTGATCTTTTCTAAAAGCCCATCATGTTGCAGCTTTTTCATGCGAGCCTTGCCAATGTGAGCAAGTCGACAATAAGACGAATCCAGACCTTTCTTGATTCTCTTATTATTGATGCTATACATTGAATTATTTTTAACAAAAGCATTATCATTATCATTCATATCAATTTCAAAGACACCATTCACAGCAATAGCATTAAAATAAAAAACACCATTTAAAGAAACTGAAATTCCATTGCTAGAAATATACTCAAAGCCAAGGTTCAACAAACATGAAAATGAAATTACACCTCTAACAATTGACGGTGCATAATGACAATTATTTAAAGATAGTACTAAGCCCGAAGGCAACACTAAATTAAAAACTCCTATAGCTTCAACTCCTGCATGCGCTCCGTTACCCACGTGCAAGAATTGTTATCCATAGGCCAGCTTTCTCTCAACTCTAAACCCCTGCAAGGTATTGCAAATATGAATGCCACATCCCGTATCATATACCCATGAATTCAATTTAGGATTAAGAGTGAATAATTCAATCATAAAGAACGCACCTGATGAACTAGGGTTACCAGCTTCATTACCCTGCTTCTTGAGTCACAAGTCATGAATGTAGAGAGGACAATTGCGCTTCCAATGGCCCTTTTCATGACAATGGTGACAAGCCTGATCCTTCTTGTTTGGCGGATTCACCTTGTTCTGCTTAGGCTGATGCTGCTTCATCTTGGGTTGAGGTTGATATGCCATGACCTGCTTGCCTTTATCACCTTTCCCTTTGCCTTTGTTCACATGCGATTTCTTTTGGATTCTCCCCCCATGAATTGCCAACACTTGCGGGGTAGGGGCCTTGACCTTGGCTGGTAGACTCTTCTCATAATCAACAAGCAGTGCGAGTAATTCTGAGACTGTCTTCCCCGAGCAGTGCATGTTGAAATTCTGCACAAAACCAGCAAAGTCCTTATTAAGGGACCTGTTGATCAAGTGCACTTGCACATTTTCGGGGTAACCAAATCCAATTCTATGAAGCTGATCAAAAGATTCCTTCATCTGAGTCACATAATCTTCAACTGGTTTACCATCACCATGCTTGCAGTTGTGTAGCTTGTCAAGTTCATCATACAATTCAACTGCGGGTGGTTTCTCATAAGACTGCTGGAGTACTTCAAGCATATCTTTAGGGAAAAAGTACTCAACTTCTTTTGTAATGGAGCACTCATGCTAGTGAGCATTAAACAAGCAACCTCATTATACTTAGCATGTTCCACCCTCCAAGCTGCCCTAACATCTTCTGGTTCAGATATAGGAGGCTCAGCTGGGCATTCCTGGGTCAAGTAATTGAGCTTACCGGCTGCCCTCAAGACAATTCTGAGCGAACGGTGCCAATCATTGAAATTCTTTCCAGTCAATTTTTCTCTCTCAAGATGACTCTTGAAAGCAGAAATCACAGTTGGGTTATCGGGTTGAGCCATATCTACAGATAAAAGTTCAAACATTAGTATTTTCGATAATAAATATCTTCAAGAAAATAAAATACCCATAGGCTATATTCATATAACCACCAAAATTTTCTTGAAAATCTAGGATCCAACTTTACATAGTTCCACCACATCAGTTGATCTGCTATTGGTGAAAGTACAAAAGATGGTAATCTGTAGAACAATAATTGGCAAACAAGATTTCCAATTCCTAGACCATTATGGGATTTACATCAAATTGATTCATCAATTTGCCTTGTAAGCATGTTTCATCACATCTCATGCCTTAAGTTTTAGGTCTCACACACAACTTAATTAAGTCGTCTACCTTAGAAACTGTAAAATTACTATCTATGCTCTCACGCATTAACAAAATTTTACCTTGTTATAATAATTTAGTCTAGGTCTCACGTTTACTAAATTAAAATTCCAAGTGTTCCTTATTTATTATGTTGCAGGATCCTGCTCAGGTGGACATGCTGCTTGTTGTACTTTTTTTTTAAGAAATGGAAGAGGATGAAAAGGTATGAGTTAACATATTATGTAAACTTTCACACCTTCACACCCTTCATAAATAATTTGATATCATTCTTTTTCTTATATGTTTGTATATTTAATGTATAATAAACTTATCCTTATTTGACGACAGGGAATTATTGAGGAAGCTGTTGATTTGACAAAGTGTTTTTGAAGAAGTAGGATGCTAAGAAATGCCAAGAATTTTTTGTTTTGCTAAAGATGTTTTAAACTATTTTACTTTATCTCTTTAATAAACAAATATGAATGTGATTTGGTGTATTGATCTTTGATTGCTACTTTCAAACATGTGTTTAAGTATTTTGTGAACTTAGTATTTGGCAAATTTTGGTATCTTATTACGCAATTTCATAGTTAGTTTTCATATCATGGTTTTGTATTTGTTGCATAACACTAACCCATAGGCAACAAATACCCGCGGGCATGGGCATGGGTAGAAAATTGCACCCATTGGCGGGTTACGGGTGGGTGACGGGTGAGAAAAAACTACGTGCGCGGGTGACGGGTTAGAAGTACCCCGTGCCCATTGCCTACGGGTGACATCCCTAAAATAACAAAGAAAAAAAATCAAGTGATGTCTTTTTATAGCTTTTATTGACATGTTTATACTTTTTGCCATATTTTTTTGACTTTAAATGGCAACTTTTTGTGTGTCAATGAAGGACAATATTTTTGTAGTGATACTATGTCACAAAATAATCTACATGATATTACAAGTAATTAGATCCAACAATGATGTCATTTGCATAATTGCACGTTCAAATGCAGATAACACACGTATTACATGAGAGTTAAGACCGTAAGCTCGATGAGAGCATAAGCCAAGCCCTTATAAGCTTGATCTCGCTCATTGTGCTTTAGTAGGTCATATATAAGCTGGAATGTACGTGAGCTCTTGTTGCATGATTAACACTTAAATCGTGTTGAACCTTGTGTTTACGTATATTCACGTAATTAAGTAAGCGTGTAAAGGCATAAGTACGAGTAATATAACATTAAGCGATTAACAGAACTAATCCTCGTTATTATTTCTAACTAATTTATTTAATTTTCTTCACATAATAAACATATATAAAACTCAGCAACCCTGCATCATGATTCATGACGTGTCATCAATTAATCGCCAATGTCAACTGTTATTTTTATAATAGGTGCATTATTATATATCTCAACAACATTCATCATTTGTCCCCTTCAGAATCTATAATACAGTTAGCTGATGTTCCAATACTTGGTAGGTCTTTCATCACAATATTTGATTCATAAATGTTCACACCAATATACCAAGCAAAAAACCGTAAAGAGATACCAACACAAACAGATTTCATGCGCAAAGATGAAGGTTCTGAATTTCAAATATCAGATGATCGTCAAACATGTCATAACTACAACGCTTAAAAAAAACTCTAGAAATCACAACTTCAAGTCTACAAGACTAGATCTCAACTCAACCCATACACATCAATTCATATTCCGAGTTTTAAAGCTTAAGGTTCTGAAATTCCAACATCATAAATGAAATATCGTTGGACGACACACATGATAACCTCATGGGAGCAGGTTCGCCAGCAACCTGTAGATAAAGAGAGAGATTAGATGAATAACTTTAGACACTAAAATTCATACTATATGTGAGTGATTGTGTATCTTGGTAGCAATAAAAGAAGTGGCCGCATTTGAGTATATTGTACTTACTGTAGTCGAGATTTGACGCATTGCCTGTAGAGCTCCAAACAGATTTGTAAACCTGCCACATCAAAAATCAAAAATTGAGCGTTGTGCAATAATGGGTCAAAATGGGTATTTTGAATAAACCAATTTAGGACGTTGTAAGCACTAGGAAAGCACTTTCTACTGCTTTCGATCTGTTTTTCTTGTAGCTAGTTTTTCAATTTACCCATTTGACATGTCAGAGAGAAAAGTAACCCAAATCGACCCATTTATAAGTCAACGGGTTGAAATAACAATACTTAGTATGGTAAAAGACTAGTGAGTGAAACATACATCTGTTCAAAACTCTGATTAAAGCCTCCAATGCCACCTGTTAACATAAAAAGACAGTAAAGTAAAAAACTTTGATAAGAAAATTAACGAAAGAATTTATAAGAAATTCAACATTACCTGTCTGTGCAACAAAATAACCAGCTGGATTCTGAGTCACTTGAGCCGATTGAAAAGGAGATGTAACGGAAGGCTACATATATAAACAACAGAAGTATTAGAGAGTGACATATATACTGGATTCGTCAAATACCATTGTTGGTATAATAAAAATAAATAGAAGTCTTGCGAGTCTCCAGTCACAAATGCATGTGATTTTTTTTTATTTATTTATAGTAAGCACTAGATTTGGAAGGGAGGGGGTAATAATAATAATTAATAGAACACACGTAAATAACACTAGCTAAAGGAACTCACAGTTACCGGTGTACTTGTTCTAGCAAAAGCATTCGATTGACTGAAAGGAGGAGCACTCTGCACATTATATGGAGCAGCCTGATCAAAAGGCGAGCCCGCCGGCGGCCTAAATGGTGAACTCTGCCAAAATGGTGAACTCGTTTGTCCACGAGCGGGTGAACTCGACTGAAATAAATTTGCCGATTGAGTACCAGGGTTTATTCCATTAGCAAACGACGAAGTTGTTCCTTGAGCTTGAGTTGTTCCAAATATAGAAATCGGTGTTCCAAAACCTGATGTATTTGGTGTACCAAACAGTGAACGTGAAGGTGGAGTATTAAAAGGATCAGATGATGTTGGAAAATAAGTCACTGGGATTTGTGCTGGAGCTGTCCAAAAAGGATTTGATGTATTTGGTTTACCAAAAGATGGTTGCGAAGGTGTAGCACAATTAACAGGACATGGAAAATTTCCAGACGGTGTTTGTGATTGTACTGATGCAAAAGGATTCGATGTTGGAGGCCCAAAGGGTGTAGGAGTTGAGCTAGGTGTATCGAAAGTTGAAGTCTTTTGGCCAGATGGGTTGAAAGAAAACGGAGCTGTAGGGGTACTGAAAGTTGAAGACTGAACAGCAGGATTTGGGCCCCCTGAAACAAAAGAAAAGACTAATTAAACAAAAGACTAAATTAATCAGGAAATTGTCAATAGGAAAAAGTGTTGAGAGTGACACCACAATGATTAATATTTTTACCTTTGTCTCCTAATTGATAGTCCTCCCATCTAAGTTCTTCATGAGATTTTACACTGTATAATGGATAAGTTTTTCCATTGTATGGATGCATAGCTGATATCGACTCCAATTTTGCAGGTTGTGTACCAATGCCACAGTCTACTTCAGGTGTGCAAGCATAAGAGTACACTCTACTTCCCATAGGTGGTTGATTAAATCGCACAAAACCATGATTCTCAAACGCCGGTGTTGTGGCGCGAGGTCCTGCATGTGTGTAAAGTAACAAAAATTCAGCAAAGTAAACACTTTTACTGGCGAGTCAAACAGTATTTCTTTTCTCCTTTATTGCTACATTTTGCTCATTACATAAAAGAAATTACTCTTTCTGTCCCATTGTTTAATTCCAGAAAAGAATAGAGTGAATTGATTAAGTTTTCCATATTACACCTAATTCAAATCAATATTACAAAACACAAAAAAGGCATTAACAATTGTTCCAAGGGCAAATATGTCATTTTCTAAATTATAACTGTAATAAGTAGACTTTTAAAAAACTTCGTGTTTTTGTCTAGTGGACAATTATTGCTAGTTCTAGAATATAATCAGACATGCACAGAAAAAAACATACCAAACGGGGAGCTTCTGCTAAATGGAGACACTGGTATTGCTGTAACACCGAAAGGGGTGGGTGAATCGGCAAACGCTGGAGCTGATGCAAAACTGAAAGAGGAGCCAGTAGAACAATAAGCAGGAGTAGGCGATGTCCATAACGCTGGAGTTGTTGATCCAAAAGGAGAGTTAGAATCCCCAAATGCAGAACCTGGGCTGCCAAAAGCTGGAGTTGAATTTGAACCAGAAGCAGGTGTGCTTGAATCACCAAAGGCAGGGGTGACTGAAGATGAAGATGCAGATGCTGGTGCGCTAGTAGCACCGGTTTCACTTGAAGCTTCAAGTGGTGGTGTGCCAAACTCTCTCATAGCAGGTCCTGATTCCTGAGTGAATCCAATACGATCAGAAGCAGGGTTCTGCTCAGACACGGATGAACCTGTAATTTGCATTGAAGGTTATGAAATACAGTAGTATATAAGATATAACAAGGGATAAAATAGAAAATAGTATTTACGTAACTGCATCATAACAATCACATAGTCTCATCTACAACATACTTATACATATTCTTTACAAAACCCACGTGGATATTAAAGATGAAGTCAAAGTCGTTAGGAGTGCATTAATTGAATATCTAGCTTAGAATACATTCATGTCTATGCTTACCACCAAAAGGAGATGGCGAAGCAGTTCCAAAGGCTGGGCTTGAAGATGTTCCAAAAGCAGGTGACGAGGAAGCACCAAAAACCGATGCGGATCCTATTGGTGAAGAAGATGGTGTACCAAACACACCAGTAGAAGTGCCACCAAAATTAGAACTTTCAGTTTGCGCACCAAAGGGAGATGTAATACCAAGTGGTTTTGCAGCAAAGGGATTGCTATTTGCATTATTGGTCTGCCCAAAAGCTGACGGGGACCCAAAGGGGCTATTAGAAAACTGCCCAAATCCTGTTTTAGAAAGAAACAATTAGATGTATACAAATAAAAAAGAAACACTTCACAGAAATAAGTTCCAAGAGTCAGGCATTTAGGGTTGCATATTTGCATATATAGGCTTGCATGATAATATTACCGAATATCGTCAATTATTTGTTGCAGAGTAGTTTTACATGGAGCTCTTTAAATAGGGAGTGCCAATGCTATAAGGAACAGATTGGAAGTCTCAACAGGGTAAAACCAAAGGCAATGTTATCATACATTCTACCAAGACTTGTATAGGTAACCAGGCTTAAAACCTTTATAATTAATTTCATAATTTGTTATGCCAAAATACTATGCTCATGTTTGAGCATGGCACAGGCTTAGCAATTCGACTCAACTAGACTCATGGTTGCCTTAGGCACAGGTTTAGCAACGCTTTTATAAGGAAAAAAAAGCTTGTCTCTGATATCAACACTAGTTTCTAGCTTTGCATTCTTTTAAAAAACTACAAAGATCTCCACTCGTATATCCCAATAAGTAAGTCAATAAGCTGAATATAGAGTCAAACACACATAATAGATGGAGTAACTCAACAAATCAGAGGTCTATAACACGCATACAATAGATAACAAAACATATTAAATAAAATTAAAAATAGCATTTAAATAAACAAGGATTAATAACTAAAACTTACCGTTGCTGGCGCCAAACATAGTTCCTTTGTATTACTTGCAATACACGTCCAATATAACAACGTCCTGATGTCAAATTCTGAAAACAAAATTAACTATACATAATTACAAAATATCTTGAATAAAACACATATAACTTCCAACAAATAAAAAACACATCAATCCACAAACAGAAACTTACAAATTACAGTACAGGAAATAAGCACACACCCGCAAATTTAATCAGTTAGAATCCAAAATATCAACACATTGCTGCAAACTATGAATCCTAGGGCTATAATTCAAAGCAAACTTAGTACAAAAACTAAACAAGTGCAACAAAACCTAAACTTGCACGATTTGAATAAATTTTAATCGATTTTAAGCTAGTGGTAAGGTCTCGCTAAGTGAACATTGAGATGGCCAGGGAAAAGTCACGAAACGGGGAATACCGATTAGCCCGCTAACATCAGGGCCAAAAAGGCTCGACTTCCTCGTGTAACCTGTATAGGGACTCGTTTTTTACCGACACAAGCTTATAAATGCCAGGGTGATTAAAGGAGTGCATGAAAACCTAAACTTTCGGCAATTTCAACAACATTAATTTTTACCCATTTTTTAGTCTCAAATTCAGTAGATTAACTAATATGATTACTACTGTATTATTTTTGTTTATAAGGTTATTAGTTATTAAGATCCATAGATGTGTTTGATTAAGCTTATTTTTTTGGCTTATTATTAGCTTATTTGACAACGACAACGACACCCAACCTCTTAAAAAGGGGTAAATAATGTAAAATGCCGACAGTCATACATAGCACATGTGACTATGTGAGGTTGTGGGAGACTGCTTATTAGCTTCTTTTTATATAGCGGCTTATTTGGTTTTCGGCTTATTTTTCATAAACACATTATTTCGGCTTATTTTGAAACTTTTCGGCTTATATAACCTAGTGGAAGATAAGGGGAGTCAAATAAATTTAACATGCATTATTAACAAATACCCGGAAGATGAAAACATGTAAAGATTAAAAGCTAAAATTACGATCGTACCTAAAGAAAGACGAATTGATCGAGGAGGGGTAAATCTTGGAGGTTTTTAACCGTATGTGTAAAGTGTGATGCCTTTATATATATACTGTTTAATACTAGCGTAACAAATAGGCTAGTATTTGTTTGTCAGTCGGATGTAAATGAACGCGTAGCCCATAAGCTAGATTTTATTAAATACCCCGTATTATTTTAAACCATTACTAAAAAAATTAAAATTCATATATATATTTTTTAAATAATAAAAAAGAAACTTTAAATTCATTTAGAAAAAAAAAAAATAAATAAATAAAAAAAAAATATAATAAGAAACAATAGCATCGATCAGTTTTGTTACTTCTTCCAATGACATTTAGGGTGCGTTTGGTATCCTCCTATGAGAATGAGGGAATCATAATGGTAATGATTCTAAGTGTTTGGTTAACATAAGGGACCCACATTACATGAGAATAAAACATGGATATTATCCATACTCCATACGAGTCCAAGAGGTGAGGAATGACTCTATCGTAGACGAGAGGCTCACCACTACTATCAAACTCATACCCATTGTGATTTACGGGAGCATACCAAACGCACCCTTAAAGTGTTTATGGATTTGTTTGGTACATTAGATTATGCTCAACTTTTCGAAAAAACAATCTATTTGAAATGGAAAAAGATTGGGAGACTTAAAAGACATGACTAATTTTGTGCTTAACTTATGTGTCATTACTTCATTGGATTGTGAAGAAGTTGGTCCGGTTAATATAACGAATAAATTGTTGCCACATATATTTAGGCAAAAAAATTAGGCATAACTTTTTAGGTGTGCCAATCATTTCTCATTTAAAATTTATAAAAATAATTCCGCTGCATCTACATTTACATCTCCAATTTTAGGAACAATTATTTTCAACAAACTTACCATACATGTATGTAATGGTTACCAACATTACTACCGCCAACTTACATCCCCATCATCTTTTCATTCCACCAGCAACATTACCACCAAACATGTGTAATAAGATGATCGACTTCAACACCAAAATATACTCACTTAAACACATACTTCACTTAAACACAAGCATACCCCATAATATACATAGACACACACAAAAATAAAGAAAAAAAGAAAGAAAAGTCGGTCGTGCAGATGAGCAATTTGTGCTCAAAATCGGTCCTAGACTTGTCCTTGACGAGTTGTGTTATAAAGTAGCACACAAATTTACAAATTATTATTTTAGCAATTTGCAGATTTTTTTGATATGTAAAGTATTTTAAGAAATAATAGATAGAGTGTGAATTATTACTTTTACTTTCTTTTCAAGTGGACATTTAAAATGAGACAAAAAGCTAAAAGTGATCTGTTTATAACAAAACAAATACGTAAAGATATCTTTTTCTAAAAGAAAGACTAATAATACACAAGCAATGCTATGTTTCTTTGGATTAATTATATTTTAATTTCAATATAAAAAATTGACCAGTAAAATATACAGTTAGTTTTAAAGTTTTATATATTTGATACTTAGAGTTGTTAGGAAGTATATAAATTTTGTAACCGCTAAGTCACAAAATGCTTAATACGACTGTGTATGAGTTTGGGTTTGCCTTGAGAAGATGCTGGGCTATATCGATATATAGATATAACGTCCGCACTACAACCCATTCCACCAAGGTTAGAGCTCAAGATATGAGGTCGTAATTTATAGTAATAAACAATCATGGATGATAGAGTAGGTGTAGGATTAAACACAAACGAAAATATGCAATCCAAAAATGTAAAAGTAAATAATGTTAATCAAAAACTAAATGCTCGATATTCTTAGTCTGGGAAAAACCTTTCTTAATAACCTGTTTTTTACAGAAATCAAATCGAATGAAGTACTACAATTAAAAGATAAGAAGTATATAGTAATAAAATTGCAAGTAAAAGTACCTCACCAGCTTGCTTAGCAGCATCAATTGGGACTATGAGAAACTCATATGCGTATAAAAGATCATAAATACTTGGACGTCAACTCACGTTGCAGGATGTATCATCTTAACTTCACAAATGCACAAATTATGAGTTTATAAAAAAATTAAGCAATCAAAGATCCAAGAGTTTTCTAGCTCAGTGCCCCATGTTTTTTTCCTGATCTCTAGCTCAGCTTCCACCATTAAGCATCTTTTCAGTTTCACTTTTAGCAACCTATACACATTTATAGAAAGAAAATACATTAAGTTGAACAAAAATAGAATATGCAAATGAATGTGTGTGCTAATTGATTCCTCCCGAACCAACCATGTTTATTTCCCAACCACTTGTGAATGGTCGGTACCAAAAGCCAGAGAGCCCGGGAGGAAAAGCAATTGTGAACGAGGAGTATAGTATATTCCTAGGTCGTTAAGTCCCAACGAAGTGTGAAATCTGTAATACAACGAATCTGTGTCTAGGTGAAATTAAATATAAAAACAAGAATCTGACTGACTAACACTAGCAATGTGAATAGTAAATAGCTCTTGTCACAGCTATTTCAGTAAAAACGTACAATCAGAAACCCTAAAATGTAAAAGGATAAACAAACGTACGTTTAGATTTAAATAAACGTAAACGTATAAAAACAAAGTGGGAATTATAACAAAAGATGGATTTGCATGCCTTAACGGCTTAAATGCAAATTAAACAAACTTAAAATATTTATTTATTAATTACAAACTTATTTAAGAAAACCTAAAAACCTAAAAATGTGAAAAGTAATAAAAATGTACGTTTAAATTAAATTAAACGTCTACGTACTAAAATAAAACTGAAAACTGATCAATACAAATCCCACAAATGTGAAATTTATATTTTTATGATCCTAATAATATAAGAAAATTAATTATGAATTAAAATGATTTTTACAAATACTTATGTAATTACTATTAATTAAAAACTATTTATTTATTATTTAACTAATTAAACTGATTTAAAATATTACACATACTAAAAAAAACTTAGATAATTAAGAAGATTTTTATAAATCTTATTAACCATCACAGGAATCCTAAAAATTATAAAAAGTTAGTTTTGTGTATTTTTAATTTATTTTACTAATTATTATTCTAATTTATTAATTAATATCTAATTACTAAATACTATTATTAAATTATTATAAATACTAAATGACTAAACAAAAATCTAAAACTTTTTACAAAATTCTAAACTAATTATAAGTAACTAAGAAAAATATAAAAACTATATATTATTAATAAAAATAAGAAAACTTAATTAAAAACTATTATTATTTATTTAAACTAATTAATACTAATTTAATTATTATACATACTAAACTAATTTATAAAATTATGAATCTTTTTATAGAAATACTTAACCATCTCAGGAATCCATAAAAAATATAAAAAGTTTATAAAAATTATAAATAAGCTGTTTTAAAAATTTATTACTTATTATTTACTAAAACCTAATTAAACTATTATAATTATTAAAAATACTATTTGAACAGTAAAAATTATGAAAAAATTATGGAAAGTGTATTATCTTATGAAGAAGCTAGGAAAAATAAAATGGGGTCATCAGCTTATTCCAATAAGCTGGAATAAGCCAAACAGTCCACATAAGCTTATACACCAAAACTACCTTAAGTATACCTTGTATACCCAACGGAACTGGTGCCCCAGAGCAGATGGAAGGGGTGTGGGGGTTATGCATGTATACTAGCGAGAGGTCTCAGGTTCGAATCCCACACCCATCATTTTTGCCATTTATTTTATTTTTTCATTTTTCTTTTTGCAAAACTATATAATAAGTTATAATATTAATCTTTAACAAAACCAACTTTTTCAAAACTAAGAAATAAGCTCTGTAAGAGCTTATTTCCAACTCAGATGGCTTTTTAAGCCTTAAGCTTCTAAATAGAAGCTATCACTTATTGTTAAAGCTTTGTTTTGGCTTTTCTTTTTATAGAACTATATATATACTGTATATTATACATGTTTAGCAATAATGAAACTTTAGAACCTAAAAATAAGCCATTCGTGGGCTTATGAGTCATTCAGTTGAGCTTTTGGGCTCACAGTGGACTCATAAGCTTGGAATAAGCTTAGAAAAAGCTATACAATGAAAACAAAAGGTAAAAGTATATATGTACAAGTATAATGGATATATTTAAACAAGATTAAGCACTGGAATAGTGTTTATAAGCATGAGCTTATGGTTTAGACAGTTAAGCCTTTTGGGCTTAACTTGGATTGAGTGAAAGCTCAAATGAGCTTGGTATAAGCTCCATACTTGAAATAAAAGTAGAAAAAGTATTTATGCAAGTTTTATATACATATTAATACAAGCTTGTGCACTGAGATTCACTTATAAGCTCAAAATAAGCTAATAAGCAATACTCAGATGCACAACCATCCAAACACCCCTGCAACCTTTTACAATGGCAATTTAAGCTTATTAAATAAGCTTCAAAAGCTAAATTAGAAATTGGGGTAGCAAGATGGGTTGGTAAGGATTCCAAAAAGCCAAAGCTCAATCTGTGGGGTCCACAGATGAGCTTTTGAGGGGCTTATGAAATATGTCTTATTACACTGACTTCCAGTGTAATAAGAATAATGGGGCAAACAAAAAGCTAGTTGCAGCCCTAGTGAATGAGCTGCAACATGGATTCTAAGCACTGGATCCTATGGTCTGGTGGTTAAGCTTCCCAAAAAGCTAAACCACATAATCTGGGTCCAAGTATTAAGCTTTTTGTGAGCTTATGAAATAGGGTGAGTATGAGCAAGTATACTGAGGACTCAGTATACTTTTCATTTTTGTGATAAGTTAAAGCTACTTGCAGCCTAGTCAAATAAGCTACAAGGTGGAAATTAATTGCAGAATCCTAAAGCTGGGTTGCTAAGCTTCATAAAAAGCCAAGCCACACAAGCTTATGATCACTAATGAGCTTTTGAGAAGCTTGTGGAAATGGTGTAATACCACTGAATGCTCAGGGGTATGTTGTGAGTGGGCAAACAATAAGCTCTCATTTAACTTATCAAATAAGCTCACAATAGCTCAACTAGCACTGAGACTATAAGCTGACTTGCTTGGCTTTGTGAAAAGCCAAGCTCACACTCTTAAGCTCAGTGAGGAGCTTGTTATGGGCTTATGAAAAAGTACTCACCTTCACTGTTTGCTTCAGTGAAGGGAGTATGGTGAACAAAAAGGTGGGGTTGAAAAAGCTATCTAAATAAGCCAGAAATTAACAAATAAGCTTAAACATAACATACATGCCACATAGGCATCACAAAGAAACCAAGTGCACCAAGTATGGTCAAGTCATGAGACTTATGCAAGCTCATGAACTTGACAGATGACTTGTGACACAGGGCAAAAACAAGCTAAAATAAGCATTAATTTAAGCTATTAAACATAGTAAATAAAAATTAACAAAAATATATTAAGCAAGATGAGCAGCAAATCTAAAACATATCATAAGCACAAGTTATGAAACTTAATATTAAATCCTACACAAAATTCTAAGTTTATTTAAAAACCTGAAAAACTAAAATTTGACTTTTTGAGTTTTATGATCAAATTTGACTTTGATCAACTTTGATCTGAATCTATTGACTAAATAAGACAAGCTAAGAGAACATGAAACTAACAAACATTATCAACTTTTAAACACTTATGCAAGGTTTTAGGATCAAATGATGTTACAGTAGACAGATAACATAAAATCAAGAGTCATTTTGACTATTTATCATGTTCACTGTTTCATTAAGGCTTAAATGAGTTATAAAGGACCTAAGTAGTGTGTATCCAACAAGAACAACAACAACTAAACCCTCTAACACAGTCTTACCCATTTATCCAAACAACCCTTTAATGGAACCAAATTAAACTTTTCATTACATATAACTGTGTAAACTTAATCTCTCAAATCCAGAGGACCTAATTAGTCAGATTAGACCTTTTTGAGTATAAACAAATAGTCACAAAAGTCTATACCTATGATTTTCAAAAATAAGCCTTATTGACAGTCAAAATGAAAATTCAAGCATAATCAAATTCCAAAACATGAACAACTAATATTAAGCTATAAAATTAATAACTAACATCAAATAAACATGAAAATGTGGAAATTAAAACAGATAAGTAATCAAAGCAATAAAATGCAATAATTGTAAAATTGGCTTACAAGGTGTATCAAGCTGAGAATCACAAGAACCAAGGATTACTTACTACCTAAAGCTTCCCATGAAGCACTAAACCAAAGGGCCATCAAGAATTTACCCTGCTCCAAGCTTGTACACCATGAACACATAATTTTTTGATTTAATTTTCTATTTTCTCTATTTTTTATCTATTTTTGATTTTTTAAAGATTAAGCTGCTTAAAGGTTTCTACAAGCTTTAAAGCTTTTGTCAGGAGCTTATATGACCTATAAGAGTCCAATAAACAACACTAATCAACAAGAAATTGAAATGACTTGAAATTTAAAGACAATTAAGCTAAAATTGGAAACTGAAAGATAACTTGAAATTAAACTGTAAACATTGTTCCATTACACTAATTTGAGGTTAAGTACAACATTAGAAACATTAAAAGACATTAATTTAAAGAAAACAATAAACTACATTATGCTACGTGACATTGGCTAGCCCAAGGTGAGTATTCCACTGCTCCTTCTCTTCTTTTTATACCCTCTGAATTCCTTGGTGCCCACTTAACAAATCCCATCACTTCTCTTGGCCATTGATTGCCTGTAACTCATCCTAGCCGTTTAAACTGCTTTTGGCGCCAAAAGTCTTGGGGGTACTGTAGATAACGTGGGGAGGGTTTTAGGGAATTAAATGGATGTTGGAATGTTGTGGTGAGGTGGAGGTGATGAGGTAGACAGCTGGGGGTGGTGGTATGGTGAAACTAGTGAGGTGGTGATGGTGGTATTGGAGCTGTGAGGGAGAAAGGAAAAAGGAGGGAGTGGAGTGGTTTTGGTTTGGTCAAACGGGGTTTGACCCCGTTTATATTAGTAAGGGTGTGGGCCGGTTTATGTTTTGGGCCAAGGGAAGTAGGGTGGGCTTGGTGTGTAACTTGGGTTGGATTAGGATTGGTTTTGGTAATAATAATAGGGTCCGGTTTGGTTTTATTTCACACAAGGACCAAAGTTGTAATTTGGTGAAAGTTAAGGGTGGGGTTTTGGCAACTTTCCAATTTTATCAAAGGGACCATTCATGCCATACTTGAATACCCCAAGGACCATAAATGTATATTTTCCATTTTAATATTTCCAGGGACCTTTTCTGTCAATTCACCAAACTTAAGGGACCAATTATGTAATTTCACCAAACTTGGCATCAAGGACCATTCCTGCAAAAGATTATTAGTACACGGACCAAAATTGAATTTCTCAAAGTTTTTAACATCCCAGGGACCATTTATGTCAATTTGCAAAGTATAAGGACTAAACTTGTAATTTTGTGAAACTTTGCACCAAAGGACTAAATATGTAACTTTATGAATAAAAAGGACCTTTGGTGACTTTTTCATGTTTTTAGAATAACCAGGGACTAATTTTGCCAATTTATGAAACTTGAGGGACTGAAACTGCCAATTATGCAAACTTTGTACGTTTTTCATCTGTTTTTGCATATTTTGCATTTGAAACATATAAAACACACTTCTAAGATATTTTAAGTATTTTGATGCATATTTGAGTGTTTTTGTATGTTTTGGCAGCTCAGATTGGTATAAAATGATGAGTATTTAGACACTCATCACTAATCATTATTGGATTTTGCAGCAATCAAGAGCCACCTAAGAAAGATTTGCAGTAGTTAAATACCTAATAGCCCTTATTTTTGATGAGCTCCTTCAGGTTATCGACCATGAAGATGAACCCGTCTTCATCAATGTAGCAAAGGTCTCCGGTTCTTAACCATCCAGTCGAGTATATAGCATGGATTACTAAAGTAACCTGTAATAACATGATATAAAGTTTCAACTTTTGATCATGTTCCCCCATGCACATGAATACCTGATGTTGATATCACCAATACACATCATTTTTTATTTTGCTATAAATTTGAATCTTTAACAAAGGAACTCACCTTGTTACGTGCACCAATAAGAACTACTGGATATACTCCTTCCAGTTGTCCCTGGTGGCTAAGCCCACGTTCACGATTAAACCTAATCATACAGCAAATATTACCTTATGCATAGTTATTGAACTTGATTAGGAAGAAAAAAAACATACGATTACACCACAACGTGAATATATAAAAATTCATATTCGGAAAATCAGTTATGAGTCATACTATACCCAAGCGCTAGGACATTACTAATAAATTTCAACAAACGTAACCTTTAAATATGACCCTTGAACATCACTTTGTTTTTTTTTGTTTTTTGTTTTTTTTTTTTTATCCCATGGGTCAGTTTTCTGCAAGAATGCCTAAAGTTTGCACAGTCCAGTGCAAGAATGTCGACAATATATTAGGTCCAAAATACCAAATGGGATAGGTTAGTAATTTCCCTTTATGCTTTACTTTGGGCATAAATGTTGATGAGCATGTAGCGACAAATGAGTAGTGGATTTCGTTCTTGGGCGGTTAGACTCTAAGTCCAAGTAAGAAACGATTATCAAGGCTGTTATAGACTATATAAACATATTATATGAACACAGTAGTCAAATATGTGGAATTGAAATCAACCTAATATCCTTGAAGCTACAACAAATTTTGCATATGTAGTGACCTGGATACATAAAAATTATTAGAATTATGTAATTAACCAAATGCAATAGGCACAAAGGCACAATACAAAAGTACCAAGTGGATATCGTCGTTAAAGGCGACGATACAAAAATGTGGACATACTCATTAATTGGTGGTTCTTAAATTTGTACCTCAATGAGTAAAAGACTAAGTCATGAACACTGGTCTTGATCGAGCTTCTTAATACCATAAACACCCTATTAATTAGTTATTTTTCTTATTAAAGTCATATAGCGTAACTATTAGTAGCCCACTAAAATGAAAACATGAAATTGTTACCTCAACTCTCTTCATTTCCATCTCAAGTGTTACACACATATCAGCAAATAATCATGAACGTATTAAAACGCGTATACCTGTGCTTGGGAAGTCTTGATACGACGTCTATCAAGCAGAGTAAACGTATGTTAGCATTGGAAACATGTACCTTGGTTTGCAGGTGAGCATGTTCTGGCAGGTTGGGCTTAAGCACATCCAAGAGGAAAGTCGTCGCCTCTGTTATTAGGTTCCTTTGAAAGATTGAATGGGAAAAAAATACTTAAAATCGGTTATATTAAAAATACCTATTTACCCTTTCTTTTAACCTTACTTTGAGGGACTACTACAAAAGACCTCTCAGTATTTCTCAGAAATGTCACTTATCAGGATCAGAAGTTGGTCAACACTAAAAATACATTTTTATTATCTTAAACAGCTAAAAACAATATAAGCGTATCCAACACTATCTTGAGCATCCCTAACATGTAATGAATGAACGATTAAATGTTCTAAACGATCCATATATCTACGCATCATCATAATATTACAGGTGAAGACAGAGGCGTAATAAATTTTAATATTACCTTAACAGCAATACCAAATTTAGCACAATCAATCGCAAGGTGGGTAGATCAGTCAATTGTATTCTTTGTCCATGTTAGTGGTGCAAGACTGGCTTCTAATGATGTGAGAGAATATAATAATCCAGTTGCCTGTTGGGTTTGGGTTCTCATTCACAGCACAACTACTTCTGTTTTTAGGACCAGGAACAACAGTCTTTAACTCTGCCATGTTCGTCAGGGATGAAAAATTATCAACTTCCATGTTTTCTTCTGTATTTTCCAGTCTAAGACAAATACTATGATGTTAATATTGCAGCTAGAATAGCAAAAACGTGCAGTAGCAAATGGAAAAACACAGTAATATTTAGAGGCGACGCTAATATTTGTCGATTCAGGTTATTTAACCACTGACGGGTCAAGATGGGGACCAACAAAATGATGTACACCAATGTATATTTTTCTTTGAATGAAATTCCTTGACACAACCGATATCATTTGTTTCCCCCATGCACAATTTCCCCTAATATAAAAAAGGTTACCTGTACTATGTGAAGTATGTTGATTGTTACAACAATATCCTTTTATTTCCAAGTGCACATACAGTAGGATAATAGTAAAAGACGCTACAATGATAAAGCAATTTTTATGTTTAGAATTCTATACAATCATGATACCGGCATATATACTAATATAAAGGATATGAACAACATAACCTGCAGATGGTTTGCAAAATAAGAAATAGCACATGAGGATTGTTTCACTATAATGTCCTTTCGAGGATTTGTTTGCAAACATGGTCTGATCATGTAATGTTAATGTGTTCAATCTCGTCAGAATCGTTTTCAGTTGCTCTTCTTTTTCAAGGTCGATCATTTTGTTGCAATACCAAGCCCGTCTTAGCAAATTGCATTTCCCTTCTGCGCTTCTCACTGGCAGTTTCAACCTATGAATATTTAGATGTTACAAATGAACACATTTCCAAAAGTACAGCTCTCAGAAGCGTTAGACAAAACACTAACCTGGCGTAAATTGTTGGACGACCACAAGGGTGAATAAGCATCATCCCGGAGTTTGTACTTCCTGATAAATTTTATAAAAAAGGCAAGAGCTCATTTTTCCGTGTCCACCTTCGTATAATAAAAAATTAGTTACATGTAAACCAAACGGAGTCTATCAAGCATGAGCATGACACATATAAACTGATACACAAACCTCAAGCTTCTTGAGCTTTTTGATCTTATTCTTGATCAGATGATTTAGAATATCTGACACATAACATAAGTATCCCATAATCTAAAGCTTACTCAACAGGTAACTCATCTAGGTTTAAGCAAGAACTATTAAAAGGATACTTGGGTCCACAACTTCAGTAAACATGGATCTAACAAAACTACAAAACAAAAAAAGTGTAATATATTTAGTTGTAATTATTCTTTATTGTGCACACAGATAAACAGAAAAACACATTAAAAATAATTAAAACCCCAAAATCATATAGGAGTTTTTTGATGGAGAGAGTTGTGATCATTAGGGTTTTTCTTTGTGGAAAAATATACGTATGTTTTCATCTTCCATCATCTGTTAAGGGGAGTACCGTATCATTAGAGGAGATGGCTGAGGAAATTCTGATTAGGGGTTGGAGAAAACGTATGGATAATGATTTTAATTAGATATGGATTAGCAAAATTCATTAATTGCAGAGGTTTATAGATATGGTGAGGAAATTCTGATTAGGGTTTGGAGAAAACGTATGGATAATGATTTTAATTAGATATGGATTAGCAAAATTCATTAATTGCAGAGGTTTATAGATATGGTGTTGCAAACATTATCACAAAAATTGGCATGCTTCAATGGTAGAAGCGCTTGTGTGTGGATGCAAAGATCCATGTTCGAATCTTGTAATGGACTAAAATTTTAAGAATTTTAATTAATCCGAATTTTATTGATTGAATGCATGCTTAGGTGGACTACATGTGATGACATGGCTGCTAAGATGGCAACAAAAGTTGCTTACATGGCCAGAATGTGATGACATGGCTGCTAATGACAATTACATGGCAATGAGGTGGCGTTTTCTTGATTTATCTACGTGTAACGCCTCCTGTTATATATAATATATATATATATATATATATATATATATATATATATATATATATATATATATATATATATACTAGCAGGGTACCCGCGCAATGCGGCGGCGGGTACTTTGTAACTAAATTTTGTGACGACCAAATATTTCTCTCTTTTTAAACGGTACATTTTTATCATTTTGTGAATTACACAATCGATTGAGTATTACTCCGTATCATTTTGTGAATTACATATTCGATTGAGTATGTGACCCCATCGTCCAAATTGCCTTCCACAGCCGACAACGACCGATTGGTCACAATGGTGGCGACTCAGTCTACTAACGCACAACCGACTGGGTCGACCGACCATTGTACCTAGCATGCGGGTATTTTGCTGTATAATTAAAAATACGTTTGTGTTTGAGAGATATGAAATGGTTTGTTTGGATTTATTTGGTCGATGCGGTTACATCGTTTTAATAATCATTATCGATGCTGTTACAAGAAGTTATTAAATGAGTTGTTACAAGTGAATTAAAGACATTTAATTTCGGGAGTTGATTTGCACACATTAAGTATTGATTGACACACTCATATGTACAAGCACTTAAAACACAGTTTATTTACAGTACAACAATATAATGCATAAACAAGAGTGTCCCAATCAAAAAGTTGAGTGTGCAAATCATTTCCCTTTAATTTCCATGTATATGTATTAACTTTCACACGTTTTATTTGATTGCATTGAAATGGGTTGTTACAAGTGAATTAAAGACGTATTTCTATAATAAGTACCCGTGCATAGCAACGAGATTTTATAGCGACAAATAGTTTATTGATAAAAAAAGTTTATAGGTTATAAACGAAAAATAATGTTTTGAAACCCGGTTCGACCCTGGTGGTTCAACCGGTTGAACAGTTCCGGTCGAAAAATATGTCGATTTAAACCGGGTCAACTTGCTAGGTTGGGTCGAAAATGGGTCAAATTAAACCGGGTCAATCCGCCGGGTTTGAAGCGTCCCGGGTCAACCCGATTTGTATTTTAATTGGTTGTATTTAATTCGGTAGATATGTTTTTTAATTGGTTGTACAATATGAATAAATCATTATACTTTTAAGTAAAGGATAATGTTTTGAAACCCGGTTCGACCCGGGTGGTTCAACCGGTTGAACCGTTCCGGTCGAAAAATGGGTCGATTTAAACCGGGTCAACTTGCTAGGTTGGGTCGAAAACGGGTCAAATTAAACCGGGTCAATCCGCCGGGTTTGAAGCATCCCGGGTCAACCCGGTTTGTGTTTTAATTGGTTGTATTTAATTTGGTAGATATGTTTTTAATTGTTTGTACAATGTGAATAAATCATTGTACTTTTAAGTAATAGATAATGTTTTGAAACTCGGTTCGACCCAGGTAGTTCAACCGGTTGAACTGCTCCGATCGAAAAATGGGTCGATTTAAACCAGGTCAACTTGCTAGGTTGGGTCGAAAACGGGTCAAATTACCGGGTTAACCCGGTTTGTGTTTTAATTGGTTGTATTTAATTTGATAGATATGTTTTTAATTGGTTGTACAATGTGAATAAATTATTGTATTTTTAAGTAATGGGATGTTTTAATTACAGTATTAATTACAATAATTTTCTCTCACATTTGACTTTCAATACTCAACTTTCAAGTTTGACCATTTTTCTGTTATAGATAGTGTGTGTGTATATATATATATATATATATATACTAGACGAGTACCCGTGCATAGCAACGGGATTTTATAGCGACAAATAGTTTATTGATAAAAAAAAGTTTATAGGTTATAAACGAAAAATAATAAAAGTTTGAAGATTTGGGAATTAAACATAATATTTTGAAACCCGGTTCGACCAGGGTGGTTCAACCGGTTGAACCATTCCGGTCGAAAAATGGGTCGATTTAAACCGGGTCAACTTGCTAGGTTGGGTCGAAAACGGGTCAAATTAAACTGGGTCAACCCGCCGGGTTTGAAGCGTCCCGGGTCAACCCGGTTTGTGTTTTAATTGATTGTATTTAATTTGGTAGATATGTTTTAATTGGTTGTACAATGTGAATAAATCATTGTACTTTTAAGTAATGGATAATGTTTCGAAACCCGGTTCGACCCGGGTGGTTCAACCGGTTGAACCGTTCCGGTCGAAAAATGGGTCGATTTAAACCGGGTCAACTTGCTAGGTTGGGTCAAAAACGGGTCAAATTAAACTGGGTCAACCCGCCGGATTTAAAGCGTCTCGAGTCAACCCGATTTGTGTTTTAATTGGTTGTATTTAATTTGGTAGATATGTTCTTAATTGGTTGTACAATGTGAATAAATCATTGTACTTTTTTAAGTAATGGATAATGTTTGGAAACCCGGTTCGACCTGGTTGGTTCAACCGGTTGAACCGTTCTGGTTGAAAAATGGGTCGAGTTAAACCGGGTCAACTTGCTAGGTTGAGTCAAAAACGGGTCAAATTAAATTGGGTCAACCCGCCGGGTTTGAAGCGTCCCGGGTCAACCCGATTTGTGTTTGATTGGTTGTATTTAATTTGGTAGATATGCTTTAATTTGGTTGTACAATGTGAATAAATAATTGTACTTCTAAGTATTGGGGTGTTTTAATAAGAGTATTAATTACATTTCACTTTCTCTCTCATTTAACCATTGTTGAAGACTCAACATTTCACTTTTGACCATTTTTTCATTATATATATATATATATATATATATATATATATATATATATATATATATATATATATATATATATATATATATAACAGGAGGCATTTGAAGAATATGCCACCTCATTGCTCAGTCAATGCCTAGTAATTCATTACAAGCCATGTCATCATATTCTGTCCATGTAAGCTGTACATTATAAGCAGAGATTAAATGTATAAAAAATGGACTTAGAAAGGTTCGAACATGGGTTGCTCTATATATATATATATATATATATATATATATATATATATATATATATATATATATATATATATATATATATATATATAGTTTCTAAATAAAAGAACTTTCAAAATGCACCCTTAACCTATCAAATAACTTTAAAATTATCCTAAATTTTTTTAAAACTATAGCGGTCAAACTTAGCCCCGTCGCAACACACTGGTGCCCGACACAACATTCATTCCAAAATACACGTCGTACGACAACTACAAATATAACTTCACACAACATTTGTTCAAACAAATGCAACACGTGTCGCAAAAAAAATATATCACGATCTTACAACGAGAAGCCTCACCCAAACATTATTCGTAAATAATTATTGCAAAAAGTCCTCGAAAATTCCCGCTGCATCGCAACGGACGCCTTGCCACTTGTTATCATATATACGACCATATAAAGTATTCTAAATGATATCACTTTTTTTAAAGAAAAATACTAGATCCACCTACACTTTAGAAAAATTTTCCCACACGCTGACGTGGCAGAGTGTTGATTGGTTGGTTTTCTGTGGGCACAGAAAACCAACCAATCAACACTCCGCCACGTCAGCGTGTGGGAAAAATTTTGTAAAATGTAGGTGGGTGTAGCACACCTCTTTTTTAAATGTGTAGTTGACCGGTTACAAATAATTTTTAATGAAATTAATCCTAGTTCTATTTCAATTCTTGATACAGGTAATTATTGTCTATGGTTATGTCTTTCAAAGAGGGCTCAAGACATGTGCAAGTGATGTGGTCACACTAAGTCTCCATTTAAAAAAAATCACATTTATCTTATTCTTATATATATATATATATATATATATATATATCTCAACCTATATATAGCACAAGTGTAATTGCTATTTTTAGAAGCACAAAACTCTCCCAAAATTCTAAAAAAACTACACCTGGAAACATCACTACTAATAGAAAGTTTTCTAAAAATTTTTAAATCAAATTCGGGATAAAAAATAGGGAGATAAACTAGGGAGGCATTAATTCTTTCTTCTCAGTCAAACGAGATCTCTATCATCTCCTATTTCACTCGGCATTTTCAAATTCATCCCACCCCCATTCTATATAGGCTATGGCATCGGCATCATCATCATCATCATCATATCTCACATATTGTGATCCGGTTATCTCACCACCAAAAGATCTCACAGGCTACGACATCATCATCAAAGATATGATTTGCCGGTGGTTGTTAGTGAAGTTGCAGTTGCGGCTTTGGAGTTTGCCATTGATGGGGTGCGTAATTTTATGGGGTGTAATTGGTAACGACATTTGTTAAAGGTTATGATTTTTTTATTTTAATTTGGATTTTTATGTGTTTTGTTAATTTCCTTTTTTTAAGGTTTACAAATGGTTACACCAGTCATTTTGGTGAATAAAGTTTAAATCTTTGACTTAACTTTGTGGTTTTGTGGGTAGCACATGAAAGATTAATTTGGGACACAAAAGTGGAAGAAGGTGATATCGTTGTTTCTCCATTCTTTGCAGCAGCTATGATTGGAGATGTGGGTGAGGTGGAGCTTTTCTCAGTCGTAACCTCCTCAATGTGAGTAACGGTCAAATTAAAAGTTAGATTTGTTAACATACACTAGAAAGGATCAACTAAGTCTAGCATGAGTCAAATTTTTTCCTTCAGTGTAGGAATCGGCTTATTATTGAGTTTGATGATAATGGGAGTTGGGCACATGTATACTATTTCCAGTGGACGGGGGATTTGAAGGTACCCAATGTTTTTTTTACTAATCGCCTAATGGATAAAGAGGATCTCATTATGTTACTCTTTGAGCTCAAGAACAATTTTGCTCAACATCATCATATTGTTTTTGCAACTTATATGGATGCTACGATACATTTGAATCTCATGGAGACAAATTAATAATTTATATGCTTCAGCAACAGTTTAATTGGAACATAATTAGATACCGCCTAAAGCAGATGATGAGGACGCTAATTTGATAGTTTATATGCAGGCTCAGTTTGCGAAATACATAATTAGGTTCCTACTTGGACTATATTTGTCACCTACAATTCATGTGTCGAGGATTTGTTGGACACATGAAATATTGTGCAATGATCATACTTGCAAGTTTGAAAAAAGGATTATCAGGTGATTAGTTTCTTTGGCTGATTTTCACCATCAGCGGTTCTTCATTCATCAATAATTTAATCCTGCGCTATTTCATATTGCTTCACCTATTTGTTGCCGGTTATGGGAAAAAGTGCTCATGAACTGGGTTGTTGAGCATAAGACTGCATCGGAAAGTCATACTATGGTATTTTTACTTTTGCTACTTGCTTTTATATCACAGACTTTCATTTTGATTTCATTATTAGATTCGTTTTGAATTCAAATGAAGTTGGTCATATTTTATATCACATACTATATTGCTTACTCGCATTGTTAAAAAGGATTTGAAGATTAAAAATATATACACAATTTGTGATCTTAAACTTTGCTGTTGATCTGATTGTAGGTGTAGAGACAGTGGACACAAGAAATGCAGCTGAGGCGCTTGCTAGCTCAAAATGTGAGGAGTGCTCTTTGCTTTAAAAATCATGGTTTGGTATTGTTTAATCATAATATCATGCTTGGTTATTATCATAAATGAAATTTCCAGACAAAGAGTTGAGTTACCTAAACAAGTTTCTAATGGCAATGCTCATCAAGAGTGTTTTGACAGGATATCCCGAGTGGCTGAGATTGAGGACGTACAGGCACCACACGAGCTTCCGGTATCGCCACTTTATATAAAGGTAAGTAATATTTTTAAATAATAATGTCTTGATGTAATTTTATCTCGATGTGTCTGATAGTTTAATCTTATACAGAAACCTCTGGATTACTATGATTCTCAACAAGTTAATGCAACGAAACAGGAAGCTGGAATGAAACAGATCGCCAACCTCATGCAAAGAATGATTTTTAGGTAAATGCTCCTTTTATTGTCTTCTATTTTTGTGCTCGGAAATTTATAGTGCTTAAGGGGTGTTTGGCTGAGCAATTCATGGTGTTGATTCGAACATGGGTTCTGAATAAGTCTGTCATATATCTTTACCACTGCACCAACATAATTCTTGGGATTTATTTTGCAGCATATACTTATGGGCATAAATTTATTAATCAACAGTTCAATGTAATGCCAAGGATTGGTTGGCAAATAGAACCCTTTGGCCATTCGGTGGTGCAAACTTACATATTGGGGCTGAGGTCAGTTACTTTTTTCTATAATCTTGACTAAAATGATTTTTTGCATTCGACCCGTTGTAGACAAGCACAACCTTGATTAGGTCATACATAGACAAAGTGATCGAACCTTGCTGAATTTGTTTTGGGAGAACTTGGTGTCACAAGTCTGTATTTTTCTAGAAGCTTAACTAAATACCATTTTTACGATCCTACTTATGTTTGTGTGATCTCTTATCCCTTTTTTTCTAGGAAAAGATCAGCAAGATTAAAATTTTACTTTCAGTATTAGTATGGTATTATCTGAACTAAAATCTGTAAAAGCAGGATATAGAAAATACCTACTTTGAAATCCTATAGAAATTGAATATTGTGATTCTTTCTCATATCTTTTAATTTATTCCTTATCAACAGCACTCAATCACGTAGCTGGTGAAGGAATCAGTATCTGTCTTTCAGTATTGTGATGGTGTCAAAGAAGGAATCAGATGGCATTGTGCATCTCTATATGTACGGCAAGGATTTTTTGTCATTCAATACTATCGACATATCACAAAATGTTAATGTCTCCCATTATGTCAATAACAGCCGCAATCGTTCGACCTTTCAAGGTAAATGTGGTCTTGAGTTTTTTAGGTAACCAGAACAAACTTGAGTGGATTTGTTTGTGTTCTAATTAATGTGTATTGAGTTGAATAAATCCATTTTCATCAAGGTAATTGTTTGGTGCAGCATGTTGACATAAATAATGCCTAAAAACATTATTAACATGTTATCAATATCTCTATGTTTTAATTATCACAAAATATAAACTCATAGAACTAAAACTTGTGACATAAACAAGTATTTATTGATTAATATTTCTCTTTACATCCAAATCACTTAAGGTATGAATAAACAAAGTGTTTAGTGCAATTTATGATCAAAGGGGTATTTAATTAACTAATGCAAAGTTTATTTAATTATATAAACATATTATATATTTTTGAAAAACACTTTTGGTAATAAAAGAAAAATGTTTTATTCATACTAAATATATGAATTCAAATTTTTAACCAAAATCAGTTAGTTTTTCTCCAAATAAACTTTCCCCACTAAAAGACAAAGATTCTGGCCGTTTCAGCTGGGCGGCCCCCTTAATTATAAGGGGCGGTCCCCTTAAAATTAAGGGGACCGGCCACGCTCCTCTGTCAGAATCTTTTGCCTATAAATACCACCTTAAACCTGGATTTTTTCCTCACCTTTTGCACTCCAAAACTTTCTGTTCTAGATCCACATTTCCTTTCTCTTAATCCTTTGATCATAAGTACATAATTCTTTGTTTCAAAGTGATTCAAACATCATCCTCTCAAGTGCAAGAGAAGAATACTTCTATCCCCCAAGACAAGAAGTATTACAACTTGTTGTGACCTCCACATACAAGTTGTTGGTACATCATCAAGATTATTTAGATCATTCTTTGTGAAGATTGTTGTGTATATTTGATTGTAGATAGTTGTGCTAGATATATAGATTGTGTGATTAGTTAGTTGCTTGGTGTGAAGAAGAAAAGTTAGGAATTAGATTGTAGTGAAGAGGATAGGTGTGGAGTAGTTAGTTGTGAAGTGAATTGGTGTGAAAAAGATAGGAGTGGAGTAGTCAGTTGTGAAGTAGATTAGCTTGAAGAAGTTGTGACTTAGTTGTAAAGAAGTTGTGGTGTGTAAAGTGGTGTGTAAATTGGTGTGTAAGGTTTTCTCCGCCATAAGGGAGCTTGTTGACATAGTGAAGATGTAACAATTCGTAATTTCAGGTTAACTTTTATTCCCGAAAATTTTACTATTCACTTTTTACTATTCACTTTTACTATTCACATCCAAAATTTTTATTTCATATTCTCCTAAGTTAAACTATTTTAATGATAATCCGAGAATTTCACACTCGTCGGATCATTTCTGCAAAAATCACAAAGCCGTGTCCGAGATTTACTTTTAGGTTTAAACGTCATTCCAGCATCCCGATATGTCCATAAAACATTATAAACAATAGAAATATGATTTTCTCTCATTTTAGGACAATTCCAAAAGTTTCGGAATTTTACGTTTTTCAGTTCAGCGTTTTACGCGAATTACGCATTTTAGACCTGCGTTTCCAGTTTTAGCAGCGTTTAAGAAACCCGATAGAACTTGTCACTCATTAAATATGCTAAGATAGGTTATATTGATAAGTTCTAACATATTTATAAGTTTCATATTTTTAGGATACCCGATTTTAAGTTTCATGACTTAATGACTTACCGTTAGCGATTATCGGGACCAAAACTCACTCCGTAAGCTAGATAATACCAAGTTTAAGTACCTAGTCACTCCTCCCACCATATGAACGTGTATATGATGATTCACCAAGCCTTGGTGGCTTGGTGATAAGCCTTGGACTTTAGGATACTTGTATATTAAGCAAACTTGGTCACCAAGGGTTCATTAGATCATTACAAGTGTACATCTTGGCCTCCAAGTTTAGGCAACTTCCTAACACCTTCCTAGTACCTCCTCAAGGCCCTATATAACCCTCCTACCCCTCTTGAAGTCGTTCACAACACAAAACAAACACAAACACTCTTATTTTGATTTCAATCTTCAAGTTACACACCAAAGTTGAAGGCCTAGTTAGTCTCTACATGAATCAAGAGTTTGTTTGGTGATTCCATGGTTAAATTAAGAGCTACATAAGGGTACTAGGGCTGAAGTTAATGGGTTTTCACAAGGGTTATATCAAGGCTAGCAAGGGTTACAAGAGTTATGGTGAAGGGTTTACAAGCTTAGGTTTAGTGTCCTAGTTCTATACTTGACTTCCTTTCTTTAGAAAGCCAAAAGTTGTAAGAAACTCTTATACACTTTCTTGCTCAATATCATTTTCATGCTCTTTGTGTTCCTTTCATGCTATATATGTTCTTGTTATTGTGTTCATGATGTTTAAAAATGGATAAAACAAGTATTGGTATACATATGTTAACTTATGACAAGTAAACAAGCAAACTAGTGACTTTTATGGAGAACCACGACCAAAATAGTACAACTATGATATTTGACACTTACTTACTGTTAAAGAGGACTTAACAAGGAAAACATAGTAATTTGAATCACCCAAAACGAGTACCCGAGTCAAAAGATACGACCGTAGGAAGTTAGCGACACCAAAACGCCGAAACTGCCTATAACCTACTGTTTTGCATTCTGCCAATTTGAAAGTTACCCTTCTGGTCCGATTCATCAAAAAGTTAAAACACAAAAGTTGTCTGGAACGACGTTTTCGTTCAGGTACAAAGAAGCTCGAGCCCTGAAAACGCTTTCCGAGTGATAATTTCTTCAAATTCTTAACAGCCCATTTTTAGACCATATTCACTATATAATAGTTATGTTTTACTAAGACCAAGAGGTCTAATGACCTAAAGCCAAGACCACAACCATGGCTAAAGCCAAGGTTGAGTCTCAAGACCATGGTAACAATGACCAAGGTCATGGCAAAGCCACGGCTAAAGACCATGTAACTTTTAAAGATCAAAACTTATATATATGTTATCAAATACTACAATAGTAGGGAGCCTCATGTGAGGAGTTCATTAAGTAAGCCGTCGAGATGAGTTGTGGATTTACGAATTAAAGTGTCCTGGCTCCTCGAACGTTTACTCCATGACTTCTGAATTATGTCGGCCCGAACGATAGTAAGAGATATACAACCTATACATGTTTCATAGACCACTTATATTCAACGACTTACACTATATACTAAGTACTACATCATGAACTATATGCAAGACATATATAGGCAATTCTTTGTATTCTTAGACGTTACTCCAAACCTAAGTCGCAACGTTCTATTATAGGCTGCTCTTAGAGACTTTCGCGATTCGACTACCACTTTCATTTCTCATTACATAAGCTTAAGGTGAGTCATAGCCCCTACTCTTTTCATACTTGTTTAACTCTTTGGGGGAGATACATGCACAACTACTTGCTTACTTGTACAAATACTCAAAACATTTATACTTGATTGTGTTATACTTGATTGGCATTATACTTGAATGCGTTATACATGATAATTATACTTGATTGCGTTATACATACTTGTTACACTATACTTGCTTAATTTAAATACAAGATTTGTATTTACGTACATACACAATACTCTATGCTGTCAAAGGAGAGGTATTAATAGTACTAGTATGGGCCTACACCCCCCACCCAAGTCCAAGATTCGAGACGTTGGGTGACATGTACTATTTGGGATGGTGGTTCCCCGCCTATGGGTCCAAAATGACGTGACCATGGGTGAATATAATCCTGAGAAACTATATATTAGCAGTGGGTTGTGAACACACAGGTTACAAGTCTCTTATGGCGGGACTTGTAACTGAGTGGATTCACGATGCCTTTGCTGTGCGAATATTCTTTTTAGGCTTTTCAACTGTTTTAAGACAAACTCTATGAACTCACCAACCATTGTGTTGACACTTTAGCATGTTTATCTCAGGTTAGTACTGCGATAGCTAGTGCGTGGAACTTAGAGTCAAGCTGCATATTCTGAAGACTTACGCTTTTATCATTTACCATTCAAAACATTTGTATACATTTATGTATCATACTTTGGAATCTCATGTTTGTAACTTTGAATTCATTAATCGAATGGTAACTTTTCAAAACATCTCATTTAGAGTTCGTTTTCTATAACTTGTACTTTGTATTATGAAGTAGCACCCCTATGACACAGTCTTCCGCTGCGGTATTTTGGGGGTGTCACAGAAGAAAACTCTCGAGTAGGTGACTCGAGGAGTGGAGTAGGGCAAGGAAGGTGTCCTTGTAGCCGAACCACTATAAATCCTTTGTCTCGCGGTTAGATCTTTCCATATCTTACTTATTATCTTGCTTATATCGTTATTACTTTTGTAGACGTAAACGTATATATATATTTGCTCATATAGTGCTAGTATTGATTTTACTTAAAGATCAAACGAAAGTTTCATTCACAAAACAAAGTTTTTACAATCAAACTAAAAAGGTAACATACATATAATTGATCATTTCGATCAAGTAAAGTTTTCATACAAAATATAACTAAGGATTATAAAATAAACTATTACTTACTTATCTCTCGTATATAGCTATAATTGTTTATAATTGTGCATGTATTGATTTCACATACTTAGCTTATATTATTATTGTTCATACTTAGATATAGTTGTTCATATTGTTCAAGATTTGAGTTCACATAAGATTGAATCAAAGTTTTAAAAGCAAACAAGGTTTTAAAACTAAACTAAGTTTTCATAATAAAATTAAAAAGACGTAAAACTATTCAACCCCCCTTCTAGTTTTCCACACAGCAGGGAGGGCGATGGAAAACGGTGGTGGTTTGATGCAAGGTAACTACTACTTTCTCACTTTTGGTTCCCTGCATATTAGGTCACTAGGCTTTAGTATATTTGTGTATTTTGAATTCAACCTGGTGCGGCTATATAAACTACACCTTTTTTTTCTTATTGCGGAGAGTGTCTTGACTAAAAAAGATGATATACATTCTCTAGGCACATAGAGTACTATTCCAATAGTTTTTTTTACTAATAGAAAGTTTTGAATTTTTGTTTATGTGTATCATAATATTCCCATGAGATCGTCAGCTTCTGTTACGAGTCTCATGTCTGCTAATTCTTTAAGTAAAATGTCAAGCATTTTTAACTTTTGGCGGTTGCTACAACATAAAAAAGGAAATTTAGTGTGTGATATGAGTATGATTGTAAATGACCCACAAAAGAACATCAACACTTTTAGTATGAGTGTTTCGTGAAAATCTATGTGTATAATTCTATTTAGACTTCTATATCTAATTGAGATGATCACGATATTTAGAATTCGCATTTGTGTTATGAAGTGACTGATATATGTTAAAATTTTATGATATGATCAGAATCTAGCATATGAATATGCAAGAAGAGGAGTGTGTCTGGCTCTATCTGCACAGAGAAAGTATAGTCTACGAGAAGTTGTTGCTCGGTGTCTCCAAATCGGAACGCCGGATGTTATCAGCATCCAAGGAGAACTGCCACAAGCCTTTTGCCGATGTGCTGCTGTCAAAGGGCGTCTTTATGTAAGTCATGTCATATTTGCTATCATTTAGTTACAATGTATTTAATTTTTTTCGCTATCATTTATTTTACAGGTCTTGAAAATGCCAGTGATATCTATACTTCTGGACGAGGTTTGTTGAAATGACTTCTTTTTCTATTACCAATATGCTGTTTTTATTCATACTTGGTTCATCATTATTTGTTTATTATTTTGCAGGATGGTGGGGCTTATAAAGTTGTCAAATTGGTTTCGGGGCAGGAAATAACCAATGATAAGCTGGTTATGGATACATCGATTACCATCACATCCACACCGATTAATCCTCCTTCAAAAGACGTTTTGATCGTCTTTAAAGTTGGAGGTGTTAGTGGCACGGGGAATACGCATCACAAAGAGCTTTTAAAACCCAATATATCCGGTTGTTTGGTCATATATCCTCCTAGATGTAAGATCACTGTTGAACAGTTATCTTTAAACTTATTGAAACTTTATTGTTGCTTTCTGACTCTGGTCTCTCTTTAGCTCTGTACCCTTCTCAGGCTACATCGATACGTCACATTTACATCCCTTTCAAGATGTGGATTATAATAGTGTAACCAAACACCCCAGCTGATTATATATTTATATGTCATGCTTATTTAAATACACGTGTATGGGTCACAGGTGAGCAATCCTGAATATCCCTTTAATAAGTAATGCAAATAGAATAATTCTACACTTCATGTTAGTTATGATAAATCTTGATTTCAGGTGGTGTCTAATTGTTGAATTTGAATGATGTAGATGACAAATCAGAAGAGAACAACCCTTTTGAAAGAGAAAAGTGCTTCCAGTGGAACACCCAGTACTCAGCATGTTACTGTGAGTATTGGTCTCGCATATAATTGACACTGCTGACCATGTTAAATTTTGTTTAAATTGCCTTACACACTTTCAATATCTTTTCCTTAAATACGGTTTTGTTTGGCCTTTTGTCATTACTGTCGAATGAAAATAATAGAGTTGTATTATTAGCAGCTGCATCCTCTTAATACAGACTAAGAGCAATGGTATGTTACTCTCTCAGTTTGCAATATAAACTCAAATACAAACCTTTGTCAATAAAGGACACATTTAACACTTAACCTTAAAAAAACAAAAGGTTCCATTCACATTTATTTAAATAAGAGCATGGAGACTGCAAATTCGTATTTCGGATTAGTGTTGTGCTGGGAAATAATGCAACAAAGGGAGATGAGTAAAGAGAAGATTGAGGTCATTTGGAATTCGGGGGTTGTTGAGGCGTATGGGAGAAAGGCAAGTAGACTTTAGGTGGTTAAAAGGTTAACAATGTTGTCAACTGCGAGAATTCGGATTTGAAGCTGAATGGGTTGTTTTTTGCTATTGGACACGAGCGTGCGACTAAGTTTTTGGAGGAGCAGTTGGAGCTTGATCCAAATGGGTATGTTATGTCTAAGCCAGGGAGTACGACTACGAGTGTGAAGAGTGTTTTTTCTGCTGATGGTGTTCAAGATAATAATTATAGGTAAACTATTATAAATGACCTTCAAGAAACCTATACATCATCGCTCTTCAAGTTACTCAAATGAGACCCGCCATAAGTTGTGTCAAATCTTGCGCGGAAAGTAAAGGCTGCCAATCTGGAGAAATTCTCTGCAAACTTCAGTAGTGTGTTCACAAGGATTGTTTCTAGCTCTCTAGGAAGCTCTCTTGGTATGGATCAAGAAGTTTGTCGTTCACGGCGCCAATAAGTTGGAAGTTTTGCAATCATAAATCTTTGTATGCTGTAATGCACAACTATCACTGATTGGCTCCAAACGGTCAACCTAAATTGACCAGGGATGGTCAACAAGGTCAAACAGCTCAGAGTCAATGCTCCACGGAAGTATAGTGTTTCCCCGGGTCGTATGTCCCGACGAGGTGTGAATTGTAATCAAAACGGTTTCGTGATCGGGTGAATCTGGATGAGAAAGGGTTTGTGTGTGATTAAGCTAAGGAATATACGAAGAAATAGCTTAAACAAGCTATATAAACAAGACTGGAAAGTTGGAAAAACCAGAAACGTTTAAAACTTAAAAACGCGTACGTTCACGTTTGAATAAAACGTAGACGTACGAAATAAAACGTGAAAACTAAAATCTGAAAACACCCAGGGAGTGAGAATGACTTTTTTACAAACTTAAAAGTAAAAGAAAATTTAAAATGAAAATAAAGTTATTAAAATGATTATTTTAATATTTAAACACTAATTAATCAATTAAAACTATTTTAAATCTAATTTAAAATAAACTAAAAATAATAAAGGTTACAAAATAAACTAAGAATTTACAAAAATATTTTCTAAACCTTAAAAAGAACTTGAAGAAAGTATAAAAAATAAAAATAAATATTTTTGTCTTTTTATGAGTTTTCTATTAATTAAAAACTAATTATCTTAATTAAATTATTTAAACTAATTTAAATTACAAATAATACTAAATTAACTTAGAAAATTATGGAAGAATTCCTAAAACTATTTTATAACATTAAAAAGCTAGGAAAAATATAAAAACTAGGTTTTGCTTAATCAAAACTAATTATGCTATTTTAAACTAATAATTAATTAATTTCTAATAAAACTAATATTAAATATAATAAATACCAAATGATGAAATAAAAATCTGAGAAAATTAATATAAATACTTTAATATAATAGGTAATTAATAAAAATATAAAATAGCTAAGTACTTAATAAAAATTTAAAAATGAAAATTAAAATTAAATTACATTAAATAGAAACTATCACTTAATTTTAAATTTGTTTTTCTTGATTTTTCTTTTACAAACTTATTTAATACTTAAAAACAAACACTTTTTGTAAAAACAACTTTTTTATAAACTTAAAATAAGCACTTTGGAAGGTAATAAGCAAAACAGTTGACTTTGTTTGACCAAAGTTGAAAATAAGCTGAAATGGGTACAAGTGGGACCCACTTTGGTTAAAACTGATACAAACAACTTATATGAACTTGTTTAAGCTGGAAAAAGCACTAATGGACCACAGAATAAGCAAAAAGCTAATCGAATAAGCACTTGGAAACTTATAAGAACTCAGAAACTGGGACAAGGTATATGGCTTGATTTAGGTGGGACCCAGGGGGTCCAAGGTCAAAGCTATGGTCAAGAGATGATCCCTACCAGGAGGGGGGGTTGTTAGGAACAAAGATGATGGCCTGGGGCCCACTGGGTTGGCTGGAAAACCACCACCAAGTGGTGGTGGTGGACACTGATCTGCTGAGACAGAGTGTATGGCTGCCCTGTAGCCTTGTTTGGGGCAATGTGGGGCCCACAGAAAATTAGCTAAAAATATAAAAATGGTGAAACCTTGAAGATGGGCTGAGGGACAACAAATGGTGAAAATCTTAGGTCCTAAATCACATCACAAAAATCACAACAAATCTTTGAACTTTTGTAAAAATCTGAAGTTGAACACTTTTGACTTTTGTAAAAACTAGGAACTTTGACTATTTTGGATTTTGGTTGGATCTAACTAACTTAAAACATGTTTATAAGTAAAATTGAAACCAAAACAAGTTAAAGGAACAACTATTGTTGAGAAATGATGAGTTATGGAACTCACAAACCACCACAGTTAACTGTGGTGGTGGAACTTTTGTGAATTTGACTTTGGGTGTTTAAGGTACCAATTTATTGAGTCCTAGGACCTAACTAAACCTAAAGCAACATGACTGAGTAAGAGACAACCACTAAAACACCTTTGAGGTCAGTGGATTCTACTAATCCAAACACCCCCTTACATCCTTATTATGAATGAAACTAACTAAGACTTAGAACTAAAACCTAATCTATTAATCAAAAACCATCTACTGAGCTAGGATTAAGTTAAATAAACAATTAATAACAACAAATAAGCTTATGAGCAACACACACTGATTTGGAAAATAATATGAAAATGCTTACAGTGCGATCATATGAACTCCAAACCAAGAACAAGTATACCAAACTAAACCTACAGCCTCCCTGAGGCATTTAAACCATATAAGCTTCCCTTGCAACCATACTTTCCATTCTCTGCATCATCCACAAAGATTTTTTTTTATATTTCCTTACTATTTATTTATTATTTTTGGTATTTAAGGAGAAATTTAACTAAACACTTCACAGGCTTTCAGAAACTTATTAACAAGCTTAGATGAACTTATTAGAACTATGAAGCACCACTTTTAACAACTTGAGAGTGATTTGAAATTTTTAAGTAAAAATGCAAATTGTAACTTAGAAACTGAAAACCTTGCAATAAATGTTAACAAACTTTGAAATTGAACTAAGAAAGTTGATTACAACAGATTTAAACAAGAGATTACAACTGAGTTTTGAAATTAAACTAAGACATAAAAGACAATGTTGGGAATTCTGTGTAGAAAGAATTCTGCTGCTGTTTCTGCTGAAAGGATCCTGCTGAAGAGTTGGTTTCTGCTGAAGCAGTGTATCTGCTAAAGACATAGTTCAGCTTTATTAGTTTTTGCGGATATAGTATTTCCGTATTTTATGTAATGTAGTTTGGATATGCATGAGTTTATTTAGGAAGTGATAATGCATATCTTTTAGAAGTATTAGTATATACGTTTCTTGAGAAACGGTTTAGGGTTCCTTGAGTATAAAAGGAACACACGGTTTATGTATTGAACGACTTTTAGAAAATTCTTATTATAATTAAAAAGATCCATAGAGGATCAAGAGTTCTTAGTATCAAGCTTGTGTTTTGTTTCCGCTTTATAAATACAAGTTGCAGGGATTGTCTATTAGTGTGTTATTGATTACAGTGACATTACTAACGATTCTAGAGTGCTCAAGAAGATCTATCAAGGTCTTTAGTTCAACAAGTGGTATCAGAGCCTCGAGAGAGTCTCTGCCATACTAAGAAAAACAAATCTTACACCTTTTCAAATCCAAACAAATCAAAAACCATGCCTGGATCTGATGATGATACTGATACAACCCAAAACATTAACTCCACTTCTCTTCAACAACTCAACCTCTCTAACAGTAATGCTAAGTTTCCATACTTGAAGAATGCTGAAGAATATCACTTGTGGTCCATGAAAATGCAGAACTGGATCACAAACATAGATTGGAATCTATGGGAGATTGTTAAGAAGGGGAATAGCTTAAAGAAGCATGTTACTGATGCTGATGGAGTTGTGACAATTGTAGCTCCCAAAACTGCTGAAGAGATTCTGGCTGTGCAGAGGGAAAGTAAAGTCAGAACTATTTTGCTCCAAGCTATACCAGATGACCATATGGGTGACTTCCATTTTATGGAGGATGCCAAGGATATTTGGATGGCTATAAAAGCAAGATTTGGTGGGAATGAGGAATCAAGAAGGTTGCAGAAGTCTTTGCTGAAGCAGAAATTCCAAGAATTTCAGATATCTGAAGAAGAGGGAATTCATAAAGGTTATGACAGGTTTCATCGGATCTTAAGTCAACTTAATCAGTTGAAGGCTAGACCTGACAATGAGGACTGCAATGCTAAGTTTCTGAGATCTTTGCCACCATCCTGGTTGCAAGTCAGTATTGCTCTCAAAACAAAGGGTGGCTTGGATTTAATCTCCTTTGATGATCTCTACAACAAGCTCAAATCACTTGAGCCTGATGTTAGAAGTCCTATTCGTCCATCTACTCATTCTGCATTTGTTGGTGCTTCTACAAAACCTGTGCATCAAGCTTCAAGTTCATATACATCTGGAGCATCTTCTCAAACTCATAATCAATCTACTCCTAAATCAAGATCAAGTAATGTGTTGGAGGATCTGATTCATTCATTTGTGGCTGAATATGAACCTCAGCAGTTTATTGCTTATGAGGACTTTGAACAGGTAGATCCATTGGAAATGGAGGAGATGCACTTGAAATGGGAGCTTGCAATGATCTCAATGAACATCAGAAGGTTTGAAGCCAAGTCTGGAAGAAAGTTTAGTTTTAATGGCAAAGAAGCTGCAAGGTTTGATAGAAGGAAGGTTAAATGCTATACTTGTGGTCAAGTGGGACATTTTTCAAGGGAATGCAAAGATAGAAAGGCTGGAGATGAAGTTAGATATGGTTCTTATCCATTGGAAGCAGGGAATACCAAGACTGTACCTTCAAAGGCCATGGTGACTCTGGATCACCAAATTGATTGGGGTGATCATGAACCTGCTGGAGAGGAAGCTGCTACTTCTTCACAAGTGAATCTACTGGCATTTACACCTTCAAAAGACAAGAAGGAGCAAGTCTCCTTGATGGGAATCTCTCAGGTACACAATTGTGTGTTTGGATGTAGTGTAAGATACAATGAACTTAAAAAGGAATTTGATGAATTGAAACCTAAGTACACTGAATGTTATATAGAGGTAGAGTCTTATAAATTGGCTTTAAAAACTCTAGAGAAACAAAAAGTATGGTTTCAAAAGAATCAAGTTAAATATGATGAAAAAATAAGAGTTCTAGAAAGTGATTTAGAAATTGCTAAGATAGAATTAAAACGTACTGAAAAAGAGAAGTCTAATTTGGAACAAGAAAACCAAAATTTACAAGTTAAATTAGACAAAGAGATAGCTAGAGGTAAACAATGGCAAATGTCAGGTGATAATCTTGCTAGGGAACTTTATGGTAGTCAGGCTGTGAACTCTAAAATAGGTTTGGGATTTCAAAAATATGTTGGTTTAGAGGTTAAGAATGACCTAGGTAAATCCACACCTGCAGGTTTAGCTAACTTTGTCAAAGAAGGTAACTTACATGCTGTCCCTGGACCTATAAGAGGGGAACATATGCCTATTGACCTATCCAAACCTAGTGACTTTGATGGATCACACCATCTCTATGGAAAAAAGTCAACTGACTTGCCAGACCCTAGTGTTAAATCTACTGACTTTGTCTCTTGTTGTGACAGTGACAAGTCTTCTGATGAAGGGTCTACCTCATTTGCCAGCTGTGATTCAAGTGAGAAGTCTGACCTGCCCAAGACCATGCCCAAGACCACACCAAAGATATCACCCAAGACTCCCCACAAGCCTTCTAGAGTTGCTGCTGATAACAAGACAGTTTCTATTGAAGACTTGTTTTTCAATTCTTTGCATAATAATACTTTTGGCTTTGTTAAAAACAATTCTGTTTGTCATGGTGATTTGAATACTTTTTCATGTTATGGAAATTCTTTTGGTTTGAATAAATCTTCTAAAAGGAAGAAGTGTTTTGTGTGTGGAAGCAAATATCACTTGATTAAGGATTGTACATATCATGAGCAAAGAATAAGTGCAGGTGGTAGTCAAAGAAAAACTAGGCAAATGTGGAAAAATGTTAGTGAAATACCATCTTTTGTTCCACATCAGCAGAAACCCACTTCTGCTGAACCACATTCTTCATGGAGAAGAACCAGTACTAGACCTTATGTTCGACCCACTAGTTCTTTCTTTTCTAATGGTTATTGGCCTAATCACTTTGACTCTATGTATTATGGTGGTGGGTGTTGGGATACTGCTGTGAAGCCCTCAGCAGGTTGTTCTTGGACCAAGAAGGGATCTAATATACATTACAGGCCCAAGAACAATGGTGGATCTCAAACATCTACATGGCCTGTTACTAATGATCCACAAGGCAGGCTCAAGTCAGCAATGACTTGAGTCTCCAATGTGTACTAATTTTGTATAATTTTGTTGTTGTTGTAGGAACATCCTTTGAAAAGTACTGAAGTTGGCATTTTTGATAGTGGTTGTTCTCGAAGTATGTCTGGGAACAAGGATAAGATGCATGACTTTGAGCCCATTGAAGGAGGTGGCACTGTAACCTTTGGTGGTGGAGATGGCAAAATAACAGGGAAAGGAACCATAAAGACACCCTTGTTAGACTTTGAAAATGTTTACTATGTGGAGGAACTGGAAAATTTCAATCTTATCTCAGTATCACAAATTTGTGACACTAAGCATAAGGTTTTCTTCTCTGAAGATGAGTGTCTTGTACTTTCCAAGGACTTCAAACTCCCAGAAAACACAACTGTATTGCTGAGAGTTCCTAGAACCTTCAACTTATACACATTCAATCTGAATGATGTTCAGCCTGAAGGTGATCTAACATGTTTGGTTGCCAAAGCTTCCCTGGATGAATCTAATAAATGGCATAGAAGAATGGCACATGTGAATTACAAGACCATCAACAAGTTATCAAAACTTGGTCTAGTTCAGGGCCTTCCTTCTAAACTCTTCACCAATGAACACAACTGTATTGCTTGCAACAAGGGAAAGCAACACAGAGCCTCCTACAAAACAGTTCAAGCAGTGAGCTCCATTACAGAACCTCTTCAGTTGTTGCACATGGATCTTTTTGGTCCAACCCCCATTAGAAGTATTGATCACAAGTACTTCTGCATGGTTATTACAGATGATTATAGCAGGTTTTGCTGGGTGTTCTTTCTCAAAACTAAGGATGAAACAACTCCAATTCTGAAAGAATTCATTATCTTAGTTGAGAACCAGCTGAATAAAAAGGTTAAGGGAATTAGGTGTGACAATGGTACAGAATTCAAAAATGTTGTATTTATAGAATTCTGTAAGTCTAAAGGGATTAGAAGGGACTATAGTACTCCACGAACTCCACAACAAAATGGAGTTGCTGAAAGAAAAAATCGAACCCTTATTGAGGCTGCAAGATCAATGCTTGCAGACTCCAAACTCCCCACCATGTTTTGGACTGAAGCAGTCAGTACTGCTTGTCATGTCTTGAACAGGGTATCCATCACTAGACTTCATGTCAAGACACCTTATGAACTTCTTACTGGGAAGATTCCACACATACATTACCTTAAGCCTTTTGGATGTAAAGTGACTATTTTGAATACTGCTGATATACTGGGTAAATTTGATGGGAAAGCTGATGAAGGTTATATAGTTGGGTATTCAGCTCACAGCAAGGCTTATAGGGTTTATAATCTGAATGCTAAAAGGATTGAAGAGACCCTTAATCTGAGATTTCTTGAAGATCAGCCTAATATTCAGGGACAAGGCCATTCTTGGTATTTTGACCTAGACTATTTGACTGACTATTTGGGTTATACTAGGCATGCTTCTAATCCTAATGCAGGTACCAAAGATTCAAGTTCTAACCCTGCAGGTTCCATGGATGATGACTCAGAATGTGAGTCTGAGACAGAAGAGACTACTTTTGTTGTACCATCTTTTCCACCTAACCATTTTGTAGGTAATCACTCTGCTGCTGAACAAGATGATGAGTCACATTATGCAGAAGATCTTGCAAGATTGCAGAAGCAGGAACATGCTGCTACTAAGGAAGCTCAGAAACTCCATGACAAGGTTACACAAGAGACTGACGCTATCCTACATCAGTCAGCACAAGCAGTCAGTGGAAACAAGGATACTGCTGAAGGCACACCTCTTCCCACTGACAATGTCAAAGATGCTGATTCTGCTGATGTTCATTCTGCTGATTCTACTGAAGTCTCTACCGATTTTGACAAGCCCTTTACCAGATTTCCTAGTCCTTCTGACCTTGGAAATTATCAACCAAAGCCTGGTTTGTTTAACTCAGCCTCTTATGACACTGAGTTTGAGCCTACACTCACCAACATTGATGCCACCATTGATGTTCCACCTACAGCTACCAAAAGGATTCACAATGCTCATCCCCTATCCAAGATTATTGGTGATCCTAAAGACCCTGTCAGAACTAGAAGCACTGTCAAGAATACAAAATATGGAGAAGTTGCTTTTTTCTCTTATGTCTACAATCAAAAGAGGAACAATCACACAGACTACAAACATTGTCTGTTTGCATGTTTTCTTTCTCAGATTGAACCAACTAGTGTTCCTCAAGCACTGGCTGATTCAAGTTGGCTTGAAGCAATGCAAGAGGAGATGCTGCAATTTAAAAATCAGCAGGTTTGGATTTTAGTTCCTCTTCCTGATGGAAAGTATGCCATTGGGACCAAATGGATTTTGAAGAATAAAAGAGATGCCAGGGGTATTGTGGTGAAAAACAAAGCAAGACTAGTGGCTCAAGGTTTTAGACAAGAGGAAGGCATTGACTATGATGAGGTCTTTGCACCAGTGGCCAGAGTTGAAGCCATACGGATATTTTTGGCCTATGCCTCTTATATGGGCTTTATGGTTTATCAGATGGATGTGAAAGGTGCTTTCTTGTATGGAGAGATAGAAGAGGAGGTGTATGTGACTCAACCCAAAGGATTTGAAGACCCTGATCATCCTGAGTATGTCTACAAGGTTGTCAAAGCTCTCTATGGACTGCATCAAGCTCCCAGAGCTTGGTATGCTAGACTCTCCACATTTCTGCTGCAGAATGGCTACAGAAGAGGTGCCATTGACAAGACCTTATTTCTCAAGAAAGATTCTAGGGATATTATTCTTGTGCAGGTGTATGTGGATGATATTATCTTTGGTTCTACCAAAGAAGCCTGGTGTAGAGAGTTTAAGGATTTGATGAAGGGAGAATTTCAGATGAGTGCCATGGGAGAACTCACTTTCTTTCTGGGTTTGTAAGTTCAGCAGAAACCTGATGGTATATTTATACATCAGGAGAAATATGTAAAAGATATGTTGTCCAAGTTTGCTATGGAAAATGTCAGGACTGCCACAACTCCATATGAGGCTCCTAAACCAAAGAACAATCTTAATCCTGATCTTCCTGTGAATGTTCATTTATACAGGTCTATGATTGGTTCTTTGATGTACTTGACTGCCTCAAGACCTGATATCACATTTGCTGTGAGTGCATGTTCAAGACACCAAGTCACTCCACTTACATCTCATATGAATGCTGTCAAGAAGATTTTTAAGTATCTTAAAGGCCAACCACACTTAGGTCTTTGGTATCCCAAAGAGTCTCCATTTCAGCTAGCAGCTTATAGTGATAGTGACTATGCTGGTGCCAATTTGGATAGAAGATCCACAACTGGAGGTTGTCAATTTCTTGGAAGAAGACTGATTTCTTGGCAATGCAAGAAACAGACCATTGTTGCTACCTCTACTACTGAAGCAGAGTATGTTGCTGCTGCCAATTGTTGTGGTCAGGTTCTATGGATTCAGAATCAATTACTGGATTATGGGTATAATTTCATGAATACTACCATTTTCATTGACAATCAAAGTACCATTTGCATTGTTAAAAATCCAGTTTTTCATAATAGAACCAAACATATTGAAATCAGACATCATTTTATAAGAGATGCTTATGAGAAACATTTGGTTAAAGTGGTCAAAATTCACACAGATGAAAATGTGGCAGATTTATTAACCAAGGCATTTGATGGACCAAGGTTTCAATATTTGGTGGTCCATATTGGCATGTTAAACCCATAACTGCAAAGTTTAAGGGGAGGCATAAGCCTCAGGGGAGGCATATGCCTCAGGGGAGGATGATGACTGTAAACTTTGTATTATTTGTATATGTTGAATAATAATTTCTGAGTTTTTAACAAGTTTTTAACACTAATCCTCTAACAGTGGTGCAAGTTGTTTGGTGTATTTGCTTGTTTGGTGTATTTGCAGATGTTCTGAGAATGAAAGTTCCATGATTAATGTCACCAAGAGCTAAAGTCAAAGGAATGTGGTCAATATGCTGAACATGGTTTCTACTGAACAAATTGAATAATGCTGAAGGTCTTACACAATGGATTTATTCAAATAAGATCTTTTCATTCATTCATTGAAACAAGTTACAGCTTAAATTCAATGTTGCAATTGAGATACAATGACCATTCCTAAACTTTTGGCTAATCCAGTACTACTAGCTTCTATCACTTATTACAAAATACTTGAGGCTATGACAAGTACAATGAAGAAGCTGAAGATGAAAATGGAAAAAGAAGAGAAGGAAGATTGGGAAGATGCTCATGAATTAAAGTCAAGAGAATACTCAAGAACTTTGCCTCATGGTTACATTCCTCAATCACCTACTTCTGCTTCTCCTTTCCCTTATGTATGATATCAGTCTTCTTGCTCTGTCCAATATGATCTTGATGTGGAAGACCAGGTTCTGGAGCAGGAAGATCCAACATCAAATTTTGTGATGTTGGAGGAGATGGATCCCTCTTAATTGATCTTGGTTGGGATCTCTCTGGTGTGGATGGAGGAAGAAAGGTTGGATCTTCACTTTCCTCATCTGAAGTGTCTTCATCAGAGGTATAGATGAAAGGAGAGACAAGCTCTCTTTCAGCAGGATTGGGTGCATTGCTTGGTTCACCCCTCAAATGAGCATTCCACCGTCTTTCTTCTGCATCCTGGCGTTTCTCCAATGCTCTTTCAAAATCAGCACCTTCCAGCCCCCATGGATATGGTGGTATATCTTCTTCTGATGATGAAGAAGAGGAATTTGAATCTGAGGTTTCTGGGTGTGAAGACATGTTTTTGAATGGTGAATTGGGGTTAATAGAGATTAGGGTTTGAAAGATAATTTGGGAAAGTTGATGAATGAGATGTGTGATTTGGGGTGATTAAATAAGCTAATTTTAGGAGTTACGATATTAAATGCGAGTTGGGTGGCACAGTAAAATCAAGATATTGACCGAAGATATTTTTACCTTTGGTTGATTCTGCTGATAGTTGACTGTGTTTCAGCAGGTTTGACTTTCGTTACTGCTGAAGGGTTAATTTTAAAATTAGAAGTTTTGTCAGACTTGGTCAATAAGTTGTTCCGATAATTTTGACCACGATTGGGGAACTTCCAAATTTAACTCACTCTGCATATCTTTTCGAATCAAAATTATTCACTTATCACTTCGACTAAACCCATTATTCTTTGAAGAAATTCATAACATTCTCACACACATTCAGTCAAATGGCTCAACTTGAATTGAAGGGGGATCATAACAAATACGCTATTCTAACAACAAAGAAGGGACATGAAGAATTCAATTTGATGGTGGAGTTTTTACAAAGGTCAAAGATTCATTATGCTTTGACTTATTGTCCTAATTTGGTGTGTGAATCTCTGGTGAAACAATTTTGGGCATCTGCTACTAAGAGATCTGCAACAGAGATTGTAGCTGAAATTGATGGTGTAGAATATGTGGTGACAGAAGGGTTGATAAGGACAAAGCTTCAGTTGGATGATGAAAATGGTGTGTATCATTCCATCACTGCAGAGATTCTTGCTGGGCTAAGAGAAGCTGGATATCAAAGTACTGACACATCCAAGTGGCACAAGAATCAATTTTGTCCAAAGTAGAGGTATTTGGTGCATGTGCTGCTTCAATGTATGAGCAACAAGTGTGGTAGATGGAACCAGTTCTCTCTGCAATTGGGTTGTGGTATTGTTTGTCTATCTAAGGGTGAAACTTATAATTTTTCTAAGTTTATTTTTGAAAATATGCTAGAAAACATAGATAAGGAACAGCATAAGTTTTTAATGTACCCTAGATTCTTACAGATTATCTTAGACATAACCACTGAAGATAGAACCCATATACCCATTAAAAGTCTAGGTTCTAAGTTGTTTGCCTCAATGAAAACTAATTATACTGGGGAACATCACCCTATGTTGGAAGCCATGTTGCCTCAAGGCAATGCCAATGTAGTTGAGGATGATGATGTTGGTAATATGCCTGCTCCTAATGCTGCTGATGGTAATCCATCATATTCTGGTGTTGCTGCTGATGGTATTCCTTCAGTGGTAATGGAGGAAGCGCCAGCTACAACTGCTGAACCTTTACCTGATTCTACTGACTTACCACCACCTACCCCTGTACACATGTCACCTAGCTCTACCATCTCACCAGTTCAGGATGCTCCAACTGAGCAATTTCATAAGTTTGAAGATGATTTACAGACTTTTGAACCTGAACTTAATAGACTACCTTCACCTAGTTCTTTGGGAGAGCAAGTTAATGTAGGTTCTCCTAATGTTGTACATGAGTCTGTTTATCCTGCAGGGTTCAATGAAGCTCCTCATACCACTGAGCAATCTGCTGGTAGAGCAGAGGACCCTATTACTCTCACATTTGTATATGATTCTCTTACCAGGTACATGAAAATGACTGAGGATCTCCAAAAGGAACTTGCTGAGACCAAGACTACTCTTGGTAATGAAATTCAATGTCTGAAAAGCAAAGTCAAAGATTTGGAGGCACAGCTGACTAAGCAGCAGCAAAGCAATGATGGATTGGATTCTGCTGAAGTAGAAAAGGAGGCAAATTTGGAGTCTACTAATCTGGACTCTCTTGAGATTCTAGCTGAAGTTGCTAGACAGTCTCATGTTGTACCACCTAAGGCTGCTGCAGCACCTCAATCTAAACCAATAATACTTGTTCAAAGAAGGAGTACAAGACAGTATTTGGCAAGGAAAGCTGCTAAAGCCTCAAATGTATCTGGTGGTGATAATGATGTGCTGATGACTGAAGCTGTGGATATACTTCAGGAGAAACAAACATTAAGTAGGGTTGCTACTGAGAAATCTGCTGATAAAGGACATACATCAGGAGAAACATACTTTGTAGCTGGAAGAGAATACTTGCATTCTCCTGTTCATCATTCATCAGAGAATCCACAAGTTACTACTGAAAGAGAGGTTCAAGATTTACATGATGAACCTATGGCAGATGTGCATGTGTCTATTGATGATGTTGCTGTAGATAATGTTTCTCATGATGGTTTGGATGAACTTGTAACTGATGAAGATAGGGCTGAACAAGGTAGATTATTACAAGATTGGGAAAATTATATGAAGAGTACCAAACTAGCTGAGGAAGTACAAGTTAAGTTTGATGCAGAATTAGATTCAGAGACTCAAAGATATGTTTCTACATTACCTATTGAAAGACAAAGGGAATTGGATGCAGCAGTTCTAAAGTTTGATGAATCAGATTGGCAGATGATTGGGAAACAGATGCTTGCTAATCCTACTATCACTGCTGAATTGATTGGTAAGAATGTAGAGAAACAAGATTTTGAATCTGAGATTGTGAATATGTTAAAGATGAGGAAGAAGGAAGCTGATGAGTTGAAAGCTAAAGCTAAAAGAGATAAACCTATGACTCAAGCACAGCAGAGAGATTATATGAGAGTATATGTGAGAAATCAAAGCAGTTCTTTGTTCAATAGTGCTTGGTCTAAGCGACAGGTGTGGGGACTTCCATTTGACAAACTTGTTGAGATTTATAACAGAATCAAGACTAAGAATGATAAGGAAGGATTGGGTGCTTCCAAGAATATTCCTCTTCTCAATGCTGATACTAGTACTACTGAGAAAGTATCTTTACCTGATACTTCTGCTGGTGTATCTCATGTTGCTTCAGATCCTCCAACTAGGAAGATTGTGGATAAAGGTAAAGCAAAAGTAATAACAGCAGATCCTCCAACTAGAAAAAGAACCAGGAAACAATTGGAACAGGAAAGAATGGGTGAAGAAGCTGCTAGGAAGTTAGATGAGTTCCAAAAAGCTGAGCTTGCCAGATTTCATGAACTAAAGACAAGAGAAGTTGAAATTCAAGCTGCTAGAAACAAACAAATAAGGAAAGCTATGGATGAACAATATGCATCTGCTGCACTTGAATCTTCTGAAGATTCTGCTGATGACCAAATGAATACTCCATCAGTGGATACTGAAGCTGCAGAAGGTGATTCTGCTGAAGCAGCAGTTCATGATGCTATTTATGTTCCTGGAAGAAGAGGAAAGAGAATGGCTAGAGTAGGATCATTACAAAGTATAATTAATGTAAATGATTCTGATGCTACATTTATAAGGGAAGGAACATCTGATGATTGGCCAGAAGGAACTAGAGTGGTTCTAGTGAGTTGGGAGTTAAGTCAAGATGGTCAACTCAATATCATTCATAGATTGGATAAGTCATCCATCTCTTTTGTTTTTCTTCAGCAGATTCTTCATCTTGTAAATTATCAAGATTTGGTCGCTCTACATGAGTTGGTTACTCAGTATTATGCCACTCATACTCCTGAAGGTTCTGGATTGTATTTGTTGGGTGATCTTCAAGTGTTGTTTGATTCTTCTACTCCTACTGGTGCAAGTTATGATATATGGAAGAATAATCAGAAATGGAAAGTTCAGAGTTGGAAGTTCTATCCTATGTCTTATGTACATGTGCTGGACACTACCACTGGTCTGAGGATTATCATGGATATTATTCACAAGTATCCTCTGAAGGTATCTTTGATGGAGAAAATGTTACAACAGAAGTTGGAAATTCCTCCTGATCCAGCTGGTAATACAAGATTGTTTGCTGAATCTTTGGTGAAGGTTTTCAAACAAAGGATTAAGACTTCCAGAGCTGCAGTTGAGTAGGGATATTATGTTGTATATGTCTTTTGTTTTTTTTATTAAAAAAAAAAAAAAAAAAAAAAAAAAAAAAAAAAAAATTGTTGTATAGTATTTGTCTGCAGGTTTGGTTATCAACTTACCTGATGTTGACTATTCCATCATAAAGTTGGCTAGTCCAAAGGGTACAGCTTTGGTAAAGACACATCAAATCTGTTGATAGCTGTAATGGTTTGCTCAAAACCATAGGGTTGTCAACTCACCAATGCTTTGTTGCTGAGTAGTTGAAATGGTTGTCAATTGACCATGGATTTTTCCTTTATGGATTCTGAATAATTGGCTAGCCCACATGTATATGGCTTGTGGTAAAGGCAGTGGAAAACCATATTTGGTAATCAGTTAACCAAGATGATTTTCATCAAGATAATTGACTAGTCCTGAGCAAACGGCTACAGGTAAAGACATCTCAAATCCGTTTATAGCTGATGATTTGCTCAAAATCATGTGGTTATCAGTGTACCTTTGAACACTTGGCTACTCCAGTAGTGATGGCTATTGGTAAAGAGACATCAAATCCATTATTTTCAATGATTCACCTCTCTCAGGAGTTAACACACCTGGAAGTGATGAGAATAGTATGCAACTAAATTGTTTTGATGTACATTAAGTCATTTGTTGCTGCAAAGAATGGAGCTGTTCAAGTATTTGCTGATCATAGAGATTCTGCTGATGATAATTCTTTGCTGGTGCTCTGTTACAATCCTCTTGGTATGTTACTTTAAAGATCTATCAAGAATCTTGAACTTAACTGGGTCAAATTCAAGATTAGGGGAGGATTGTTGGGAATTCTGTGTAGAAAGAATTCTGCTGCTGTTTCTGCTGAAAGGATCCTGCTGAAGAGTTGGTTTCTGCTGAAGCAGTGTATCTGCTGAAGACATAGTTCAGCTTTATTAGTTTCTGCGGATATAGTATTTCCGTATTTTATGTAATGTAGTTTGGATATGCATGAGTTTATTTAGGAAGTGATAATGCATATCTTTTAGAAGTATTAGTATATACGTTTCTTGAGAAACGGTTTAGGGTTCCTTGAGTATAAAAGGAACACACGGTTTATGTATTGAACGACTTTTAGAAAATTCTTATTATAATTAAAAAGATCCATAGAAGATCAAGAGTTCTTAGTATCAAGCTTGTGTTTTGTTTCCGCTTTATAAATACAAGTTGCAGGGATTGTCTATTAGTGTGTTATTGATTACAGTGACATTACTAACGATTCTAGAGTGCTCAAGAAGATCTATCAAGGTCTTTAGTTCAACAGACAAAATTACACTAAAACTAAACTACACTAACTACTACTTTTTCTTCACTCTTTTCTTTTCTTTTATAGTCCTGGAGCACTTCTCTCTCATTCCCACTTTCATTTGTAGCCGTAGGATAGCTTTGTTTCAATCCTACCCTTTGAATCAGTTTTGGCGGGAAAAAGGGCTTAGGCAGTTGAGTGGGTTTGGTGAGCATTTATTGAGGAGGGGGAAGGTAAGGGTGTAGGTGAGGTTATTAATGAGTTTGGAGAGGGTTTGGTGAAAAGTAGAGGAGGGGGAGGGAACACAGAAGCGGGTTTTATGGAGGTTGAGGAAGGGTGAACAGTACCCTGGTGTTGTGGGGGTTGACTGGGTCAACGAGGGAAACTATTAAAAGGTGGGAGTGGGCCGGGTTAAGTGGTGATGGGCTGGGGTTGCTTGCTGGATCAGGCCAAAAAAAGGGAAGGGTTTGTTTGTTTTTAATATCTAAGGGTCCATTTGGCAAAGTGTATAATCACAAGGACCAATATTGTCATTTGCTGAAAATTAAGGACCAAACATGTAATCTTTCCAAAGTATTCATAAGGACCATAGATGCCAAACTTTATTATCCCAAGGACCATTGATGAAGTTTTTCCATTTTAAAACACCCGAGGACCATAAATGTCATTTTACAAAAGATGAGGGACCAAACATGTAAATCTATAAAACTTCACACCAAGGACCTAAAATGACTTTTATGACTTCCTAAGGATCAAAAATGATTTTTCTTTCAAACTTATCCCACCAGGGACCGAATCTGCCAAAATCTGTAACTCCAGGGACTAAATTGTAATTTTCCAAAACTTTTATGATTTTTCACCAAAGGACTAAATATGACCACTTATGATTTAAAAAGGACCTTTGGTGATAGTTTTCTATATTTTGAATATCCAGGGACTAGTTTTGTAATTTTATGAAAGTTGAGGGACTGAAACTGCCAGTTTTGCAAACTTTGTGCGTTTTTCATTTGTTTTTGCTCATTTTGCATCTAAAACGTATAAAACACAATTTTGAAATATTTTCAGTATTTTGATGCATTACTGAGTGTTTTTGTATGTTTTGCAGTTCAGATTAGACCAAAAATGATGAGTGTTTGAGCACTCATCAATCACTACAAATTATAAATTTCATTTGTGAACGACTCTGAAAGTCGTAAGAGTCATTTGCGTAACTTTGATAAGTTGCACATTTGTAAGTTAATAACTTTAATGGTTGACAATGGATTTTTTTTTAATAATTTTTTTAGTGTGATTTTGCATTTAAACAAATAGATCAAAGTGGGGCCTAATTTTTATATACGTGATAGAAGTATGAGAAAATGCTTTAAATAGATGTGAATCTTATGAAAGAAATAGATTATTAATCTCAAATCTTTTTAGATGAGTAACGCATCTAGATGCCATTCAACGACACTTATAAAATATTACTGCGTATTTAGTAATATCTAGAGTTCGATTATAATGCAATTACTTGTGTTAAGTATTCGTTGTTCTCTTTAAAGTTTAAGTAATGATATAATTAAGAACTAACAAATATAGACAAAAAGATCATTATTTATAAACTTTAAAAATAATAATTCATAGCATGCCAAAATCCGTGCGTGCAAAGAAGAAAAGGGAACTGATTCAAGATCTTAAGGATATAGACAAGGAACTTGAGGATTTGGAAGCATTTAATCACGCCTTAGTGGTCCATGAGCGAAAGAGCAATGATTACCGACAAATTGTATATCTGATTCAAGATCTTAAGGATAAAGGTGAAGAACTCAAGGATTCATATCGTTGCATCTTTGTTGCATTTGTTTAATAAGTTATATCATTATTACGAATCAATTGTGTATATTTAATCTTTTAATATTTTATTAAATTCATATAATAGAGCTAGCCCGCCCATCGGGCGGGTCTTGAAGCTAGTATATATATATATATATATATATATATATATATATATATATATATATATATATATATATATATATATATATATATATATATAGGGGAAGGTTAATGTGATAACTTTCTTAAAGTTGTAAAAATAAGAACTATCCTAAAATACCATAAAAACATTGATACATAACCATTTTAGCAAAGATGCACCAAAATATTATATATTAATACAAGTTAACATTAAATCGACTAATAACTAACTCATACATAAGAAACGGATTACTGATACACAATTAAATTTTTGATACATATACATTAAAATCTCAAAAAACTAATTTCTTATACATAAATTGACACATTTAATACACAACAACCACTAAAAACTTGATACACAATACTAAACCTTTATACACATTACACGTTGAATCAAAGTGTATCACTTAGTTTACATCAATTTTCACAAGAAAACCCATCAAAACTTTAACAATTTTAGTTATAATTAATTATGTTTTTGTTTTCTTTTAAGTTGAGTGTCATTTGTGAGATTTTGGTTGGTTCTCATTTTATAATTTTAAGAAAGTTCTCATTTGATCTCAATTCTATATATATATATATATATATATATATATATATATATATATATATATATATATATATATATATATAATTTTTTTATGGTAAAAGTGTTAACTCGACAAATTTTATTAAAGAAAAAATAAAAACAACACAATGAGAGTTCAAGTGCCACTAGCAAAACTAAATGCCTTATATGACGAAAGCTGCATCACACCGTCCACGCATTCTAAACAAAGAATTATGAAGCTACATATTTCTAGCAATATTTCATTCAATCCTTATAGGGCTTATACGATCCTCATCATCCGAGTCATTCAATATGAGAGATATTAACTTCAAACAAGTTGTCGTGAATAATAACTCAAAAACTTGATCAACTTGGCAAGCCTTCTTCTTGAAGAGTCTTTTGTTTCTTTCTTGCCAAATATAATAAACCGTAGCCCCAAATAGAAGTTTAGCCACAACAACTCTAGTCAATCTTTTATGAGCAATAATTTTATGTTGTTCGCTAGAGTCGTCCAGGAATTATCACTAACAAGAACATGAATAAAATGTCGCACCTTAAGCCATACCTGTATAGAGAAGATGCACTCGAAAAATAAATGAGAATGAGAGTCGCGTTGCAAGTTACAAAGAGGGCATCGCATGTCCTTCGGGTTTACTGAATCATCAATTTCCCATGCATGAATCTTGTATTGCGTCTTCAGCTTTTCACCAATGAGTAACCATATAAGGAACACATGACGGGGAATACATTGGGAAAGCCAAACAACATCGAACCATTCAACTTCAGAAGCATGAGGACGAATTGCATTCCATGCTTGAGCCACATAATACGTATGGAAGTTTACCCTCCATATCCTTCCACCAAATTTTATCCTCCACGTCATTAAGCACCAAAGGGGCTAAAGAATTCAGTATCGGGTACTTCTGACCATGCCCACTGGTCATCGTGATGCAATTTCTTTTTAATCTACGAGTGTAATAAGGCTTCCTTATCTTTATTGCATTAGGCCACTAAAAATCATGAAACGACCCTGATGCCTTTGAGTAAAGGTCAGTAGGGGTGTCCAAAAGAACCGAGGAACCAAAAGAACCGAGGAACCGTACCGGAACCGAACCGTATATTAGAACCATGGTACGGTTCTTGGTTCCTAAAATTCCAAATTTTACGTTCTCGGGACGGTTCGGGTCGGAACCGTCCGGTTCCGGTTCTTTCCCGAAAGAACCGACTACTTTAAAAATATGAAATTTTATAGGGTTTATTTGGGACATTGTGTAATGTGTATAGCATTTTAAGGAGAAATAAATAAATAAATAAATAATAAAAAAAACCTACTCATTATTAAACTGTAACATAAGAAATCTAAAACTTAAAACACATAATAAAATTAACGCCCAAACTTTTAATCCATTCAAAGATCATCATCATCATCATCATCATTTATCAACATAAAAGTATGTTTATCTTGAGATTATTATCGTAAATTTGATACTTACCTATATTAATAGAAAAATCAAGTGAATTATATAATGCAATATGTGACGAATGACGAATTTGTAGTTAACGAGTATAATGGGTTGGAAGTATGAATACATGTTATATTATATAAAAATGTTGTTGTTTAAGTATACAATATTTAATCATGTTAATTAGTTAAATACCATGTGTATTTGTATTGTTATAGCATTATTAACATGTCTTTATGAATGATCGACGATGAAAAAAATAAATTATTTAATCACTTAGGTTCTTGTGGGAATTACCCGAAATTCCTGTACCGGAACTGAGTACCGTACCGAAGAACTTGGGACGGTTCTTGGTTCCACTTTTTTTCATATTTTCGGTTCTCGGTTCTTTCGGGACGGTTCCGGTTCGGGACGGTTCAGTACCATGGACACCCCTAAAGGTCAGTCAACAGTCGACACTAAAAAAATGCATGAAATTAAAGTTTAACGATCAATTTAAATCTTTTGAAAGACTATAAATGATGCCAAATTTGAAAGTTCATGCCAAAATTGATTTAGCATTCACATAAATTAATTCACATTAAATCCTTAACTTGTATTGACAAGCAACCATTTTAATAGTCTTGGACTCTTGAAAACAAAAATCTAAACTTCTACTGTAGTAGATAAATAAAAAAAAAATACAACAATTATTGGTAGAATTATAAAAGATCTCAAAACCAACTTCTTCAACTCTTCTTCTTCATCAGTTGACACTAGAACTAAAAATAAAATCAGGGTTTATTTTTTCATCTTCTAAAATTCGAGCTAGTAATTTAAAAAATGTCTTCGAAAAAGGGCATTCATCATCCTCCTAAAGAACTCATTGATGATCTCTGCAGGTAGTACTTTTTTATTTGTCTTTTTAGTGATTCTTTTATAAGAAATGATACTTTATGTAGTCTTATTGTTTGAAACAAAGTCTAATAATGTTTTTTTTTGTCGAAATGTGTAGTCGATTTGTTTTGAATGTTCCGAAAGAGGATCAGCAGTCATTTGAGAGGATTTTATTCCTAGTGGAGTATGCACATTGGTTTTATGAGGACAATTCTGTCGAAAATAACCCCTCGTTGAAGTCGTTTACTTTGAAGGAGTTTACGTCTCTAAGTGTCCTTTTTTACTGATTGTTAGTTTATTTCTGTGGCTTAACGGCTTATTTGAAGCTGGAAATACGATTAAGCTTGCTTCTTTTTAGAGCTTACGGCTATTTTAAGTCCAAAAGCTCAAGTTGACAAGCTCATAGGCCCTAAAAGAAGTGAGCTTATTGGCTTTTCCAGTTTAAAATAAGCCCGTTAGTCGGGAAAATAAACTAATCTGTACACCCCCTTAACATATGATATAAAATTTTGTTGTATATCTTTTCTTTTGTTATCATTTGTGTTCCTTAAGGTATTAATAGTGTTTAACAGCTGTGATGTATTGAAGCCTTATGTTCCTCATATAGATGATATATTTAAGGATTTTACATCATACAAGGTTCGAGTTCCTGTTACTGGGGCGATTATCTTGGATCAGACATACGAAAGGGTAAGGGGTCGTTTAGTTGGTGAAAATTTTTTCAATTTTTTCATCTCTAAATTCCTTGAGAAGGGGATGATTTTTCTTCTCTAGAGAAGAGTTGAGAATTTTGAAAACGCGTTTAGTTAAAGTTATATTTTTCTTTTTTGAAAATGATAAGAAGATTACCTCAAATTGCGACGGTGGCGGCGACGGCGGGCGGTGGCGGCGACGGTCGGTGGTGAAGGATGACACGAGAGATTAGGGGTAAAATGATGTATGTGTTTTTTTTTTGGAGTTTGGAAAAAAAATGAAAAAGAAAAAAGTAAGAATGGTAGAATGGGCTTTTCAATTTCTTAGTTAAAATTTAGAAAATGAGAATTTCATTTTTTTTGAAAATTGTTGAAAAAAAGTTCGACTAAACACGTTTTCAGTTTTTTCATTTTCTTATGAAAAATTTCTTGAAAAAATGAAGAATTTCTCTCCAACTAAACGCACCCTAATGTTTCTTCTGAACCTAGTGTAGTTATGTCGGTCCTCTTTTAATTTTTATATCTTATGTTGCTTAAAGCATGTTTGTCTTCTATGGTTCATGTTTGTATTAAACAAGAAGCAAAACACTGTAGCAAAAACAATACTGTAGCTATTGTAGCTAAGAAGGCCCGGTGAATGTTATATTAGATAATTTTCATGTCCGTTTTGCATCAACTAAACGGCCCCTAAAAGTTTTGCAAACACAGATTATACATGCTGTAATTTATTTGAAGGCTGTAGGGTTTCTTAGTAAAGTTACTTGATGGTACACATAGAGTTATAGACGAATGGCAAAAAGTTTGTTTATGATTGAATGGGATTCAAATTTTGATTATGCGCTTTTGCTGAGGTTCATGCAGCTGATATGAAGCAAGGACAGGTTATGTCAGTATTTAGCTTGCTCGTTACTTAAATTTTTTAGGTGAGTCTGAGTTGTTCTTAAGATTACAGTAGATGGTAACGCAAGTTAGGCTTGCAATCAAGGTCTCGACAGTCTACCCCAAGGATCTTGATTATATTTCTGTTTTTAAATGTGCCTTTATCATGGAACATGGATAAAAATCTCAAGAGACATGTTCCCTGAATTTTTATTGGTTTAGTATAAGTTGGAGTACATTCTGTCAAATTTAAAGGAACACAAACCTTTTTGTACCAAGAAAATGTTATCTGTGATGTTATAGTGATGCTGATTGTCTCCACATGTGGTATAAAAACTTAATTGTTTATTGTTTATAATTTGTTTTTACTTTTGAGTAGCCCATGTTTCTGATTTTGATATCCTTTCCCGTAACAGTGTGTACTAGTGAAAGCGTGGAAGGGATCAAGTTGGAGTTTTCCAAGAGGGAAAAAGAATAAAGACGAGGAAGATCACAATTGTGCTATCAGAGAAGTAAATATTATAATTTTAGTGTGCAATCATATTGTCTTTGGTGACCCTTTACCTGTTTTATTTCATCATATTTATGAACGGTTTATGGCTTAATTATGTGCCTCGCCTGGACTTGTTTGCATCTGACGATGACGGTTTATATCTAAGATTTGGAAATTTTATCTGCCATAAGCTTTACTTCAATATGTTTCCTTCGAATCTGGAATGCTGCAAACTAGTTCTAGGTCACATTTTATAGTTATTAAACATGATCAAATTTCAGTTGCATATCGGTTCTCATGACCTGTCTTTTCTTTTTGCAGGTTCTGGAAGAAACAGGATTTGATGTTTCGAAGCTTATCAACCAAGATGAGTTTATCGAATTGACATTTGGGCCACAGAGAGTATGACTCTACATAGTTGGTGTAACTGGCCTTAAGCTGTACATGGTTGCCCCATTTTTAAAGTAAGTCAAGTGGCACTACTATGTGCGTTGAATTAATCTTATTTTTTCTTTGTGCTAAGATAACCATTTCTTATGTGTTAAAGTACTAATGCATTCACATGTGACTTCTAACAGATCCCTAAGATCATGGATTTCGACACATCAACCCCCAGTAAAACCAAAAGTAGATGCAACTGCAAGAGGTTTGTATTTATCTATTTAGTTCTAGTGAAGCAAACTGTCTACACTTGTCTTTGGTTTAATTCATTTTGCTGATTAAATTATATGTTCTCATGAAGCAAACAGCCTGTGGAAAGTGAAAGGAAATTCTCCAGGGAGTAGCTTAGTGACAACAGAGGTTCTGTCAAACAAAAGTAAGCCATGTTGCAAATGCCTCCAACAAAGGCCCTGGTCAAACCTTCAGAAATTTCTAGTTCAATATGCATCCCATATTACAGGCCATAGATACTTCTTTCTCCTCGTAAAAAGCCAGTGTAAACAGTTCCTGCACATAGTAGATCCAGTGTAATCCTTCACACCCCCATGATCTTGACATGCTGAAACTGTATGCGCTGTAAATTTAAATTATGATTAGAGGTTTGAATATGTCAGTAGTATTCCTGTAATCCTGTGTATATAACTAGTGTTTGGCACACTATATTCTGACGAATGATGTTGGATACTTGTTTCTGAATGGATTTAATTAGTCTTGATGAAAAATTTTGGTTTTCTATGCCAAATCTGTTTTCTTTCCAGTTAAAAAGATAGTTTGTTTTTAAGATGTGCAAGCATAGGTGACTAATCTTCACATTGGTCGTTGTTCTGGATGTGGATCGAGGCTTGGTATCAGTATATCTGCAAGATCTCTTGGCATAATTCTCTCAGGTTCTTGAGAGCCATAGTTATATGTGATATCTGTTCTTCAACTTGTTTGACTTGGTGAATGTATATTGGCCGTCGAAATGCATATCATGTACAATATGGTCTGTAGAATCTACTGATATTAGTTTTTTTAGTTTACAGGTTTGAGATTCGTTATTGACTTGTTGTATGTATCTCAACAGTTAAAAGAAAAAACTCGGTATGACAACCACACCATGGCCAATTTTCAACATGAGATCTTATATTTAACGAACGGTTGTTTTTGGAACTTCGTACTAACCAAGCAATGCCATTGCACATATATATGCAAGAATCATTCTAGGTTATATTTAGAGAAAAGTCCAAAATACATCCCTGAGGTATGCCAAATGATACGTTTACATCCTTTTTCTTTTTTTCGTCTCAAATATCATCCATCCGTTAGTAACTTTGGAACAAATACATCCTTAGGGACTAACGATGCAAAATTTTGCCCGTTAAGTACCCCACGTGTTAGTCACGTGAGGGGTATTTTTGTCTTTTTCTTTTCTTTCTTTCTTTTCTCCTTTCCGTTTTTGTTTCTTCTTGTTCGAACATTAGACATACCCAAATCCAAATTCTTATAAATAACATCTAACACATACCCAAATCCAAATTCTTGATAAGGATCAAAACTTTATAAAATTTAAGGTCTTACAAAATTCAAAAAAACATACCCAAACTCAGATTCTTGATAAAAGCTTAAAATCTTATCTAAATTCAAAATCTAAAACATACCCAGTTTCCAGTTTTTGAGGGCAAGATCAAAACTTTATAAAATTTAAGTAATGACAAGGTCTTAAAAAATTCAAAAAAACATACCCAAACTCAGTTTTTTTCATAAAAACTGAAATATTATCTAAACTGAAAATCTAAAGCATACCCAGTTTCCAATTCTTGATAAAGATCAAAACTTTATAAAATTTAAGGCCTTACAAAATTCAAAAAAGCATACCCAAACTCAGAAAAATCAATTCTTGATAAAGATGAAAACTTTATATAAAATTGAAGTGATCAAACAAAAGAAAAATCAAACCACAAGGGTCACGGTTCGAAAACATTAGACCCGTGTCATTTCTACCCGAAATATTAATATTAGTCACGAGTTTGACTCGCGACCGAGTCAAACCACGCGTTAAACGCGTTATCTTACCGTGTCTTCAATAGATCTACAAGTAGTAAGTGGTAAAAGTGGTGGCGAGGGTTTGCAGGCGGCGGTGGTAAATAACAGGTGGTGGAGGTGTTATTTTAGGGTGCGTGTGGGGTAGTAGGGGGTAGAGGGGAATGTGGTGGTTCGTTTGGTGGTGCGGTGTAGGGAGGTGACCGGCGGTGAGGTGGTGGCGAGGGTTAGCAGGTGGCGGCTAGGGTTTTGAAAGGGAGGGAGGGAGAGAGTTTGGTGAAGATGATGATGATGATAAAATGAGATGGGGAAGGGTGTGTTTGTTTATTTGTTCGAACAAGAAAAGAAAGAAAGAAAAGAAAAAGACAAAAATACCCCTCACGTGACTAACACGTGGGGTACTTAACGGGCAAAATTTTGCATCGTTAGTCCCTAGGGATGTATTTGTTCCAAAGTTACTAACGGAGGGATGATATTTGAGATGAAAAAAGAAAAAGGATGTAAACGTATCATTTGGCATACCTCAGGAATGTATTTTGGACTTTTCTCTTATATTTATAAAAAAACCATTCTGAACTAAAAGTTATCCCAAGTAATAGACTATCCATTTACACTGTAACAACTTTTCTATACACTAGCATTTGCTTAAAGTGGTCAGTTTTAGAAAACTGGTCTACAATTCAAGACTCCATAACAGAAGATAGAATTTATGGAGATTGAAAGATCAGTGCCTTGGTGGATAAATGATGCTTAGGTTTGTACCTTTTCAATACAAGCAGAAGACAGGTTGTTGATTAATCTGAGTACCGAACCAAATCGTAAAATTATACAACAATTTTGTTTCGATATTCTACCTACACCCCAGATCACCACAACTTATAGAAGTACAATACGTTTGTTTTATAACCAGTGCAAATCCCATGTTCCCAAGTGCGGACAACCCAACCTACTACGATTAAACTCCAACCAAAAATATGATGCCACAAGAGGCTGACTGTGACATTCTCCATTTCTCTTCCCACCATGAACATATACATATAAAGCAAGAGTACCCGAAAGTCTGCTACCTACAATTACAGATTTTGCAGAACACAAGCCAACACATCCTAATATTTATTCTTTTTAATCATTTCTCACTTAATATCAAATTTGTAACTCCTTCAAGTTATTTTCCAGTTTGGGTTCTTGAAATTTCGCCTCCTCTTCCTTTGGTGTTGACAAACCACCCATTGTGGTGACTGAAGTTGCTGACAGTTTGACAGGAGACTTGGAATCTTGGACAGTAGAAATGGTATGCCCTTTGTCTTCTATTGGTGGTATTGAGTTGGACACTGACTTGATAAGAGGATTGAGGGATATTGGGAGCAGAATAAACTAGCACCGCTTGTCTTATAGTAACCGGAGGTGCTACACCACACATAGTCGGCAGCCCCTGAACTGAGGCGGAAGCTGATTAGGCTATACTATACCCATATGAGGCATAGAAAGCGGAGGGGCAGAAAAAGCAGGAAACATCACATGGATAAATCCTCACTTCACAACTAGGGCTGGCATAATAGGTCACACGAACCTGTTAAGACACAAACCTGTTAAGACACGAGCCTGTTAAGGCCAAACACGAACACAACCTGTCAACTAATCGTGTCATTTTTCTCAAACACGAACACGACACGAAAATTAACAGGTGCACCTGTTAAGACCTGTTAACATGCATATTATAAAAGTCTTGACTAAAACTTAAAAAAAAAAAAAAAAAAAAAAAAAGAAAAAAAAAAATCCTTAACAATACAAAAGCTCTTAACTAATACATAATGATAATAATCCTTAACATTACAAAAGTTCATAAAACTCTTAATTTTAAGGATTATATATATATATATATATATATATATATATATATATATATATATATATATATATATATATATATATATATATATATATATATATTAACAGGTCATAACAGGTCTTAACAGGTCCAACCTGTTAAGAAACCTGTTAAGGCCAAACAAGAAACCTGTTAAGAACAGGTCGTGTCGTGTTAACGGGTTTCGTGTCAAAATTGTCAGCTCTATTCACAACACTTGACACGCCAAGCACACAAAGCCTCAACATACCCTAAGATTAAAACAGCCTAAACTGTCCACCATCGTAAGCGACTCATTAACCTAACATAACCTAACCAGAAATAATCACCACAAAAATGCAAAGCATAAAAATTCAGCAACCAAAGCATCCACAAATTCAACCGCAATCAAATTGTTTAACCTAACCAAGGCGAAGCATCATACCAATTCCTCACAAAACATATATCCTAAGATTACCAAAATTCACCACAAAACATACAAAAAACCTAAATAGCAGCATGACACATACATAATAATATACAATTCTTATTGATTACATAAGGAAATCCAACAGTTTAAACGTTAGCAATAGTAATCATGAAAGATGATGATTAATTGTAGTAGAGTTCAAGGCCCATGTGATACGTGGGAATCACACCAGGCTTTACCTCTCAAGGGATCTTGAGAAGCTTAGAACCCCCACCAGGCAGTGTACCTGATCGTTGTAGTATAGTATAGTGACAAGTACCGGGGGATTGATCGTTCAGCTAGGAATAGTGTCGCTAGGATTAGAAAACCTAAATACTAGTTCTAAAGATGAGGGATGATTATTTTTGTATTTTATATTTTTTAGAAAGCAAATAAAAATCTCGGGTTTTGAAGGATTTGGGCGGAATTAGTTGCTAGTCAACTAACCCAATACTACAATGCAATCAAAATAAAATACTAAAACTGAAAATAAACTAAATTATACTAAAGTTGTGAGCAATAAGTGGAGAAAATGTGTTTACTTAGATTTCACTACTCCCTAGAAATCTTTTACACGTTAATTACTTGTTATAATTGCATGGATGACGGATCGTATTCCTTAATACCATTCATGGGGTGGCACACTTAACTCCCCAATTCTATGAGCTCTTATCTCCTCCTACACCATGCCCAGCACAACTATAGGGATTGTAAACAGTGGCTCATGCATTAAATACAACCAATAAAGACCTAGTGCGCGTCAGTTCATGTTTCTTAAGACGTTCAAGCATGTTACCAATTGGAGATCTGCCAGTTTTCTTAAGCCTAACATATAAATCATTTATCCAAGACAAGAAAAAACAAGTAATCAACACATAATCAACATCTAGGTTTCATTAGATCCAAGCAAACACAAGATAGATCTAGCCTAGCATGATGGAATTAAGACAAGAACAAGATATTGACAACCAACACATAGACATATTGATTGAATTGAAAGAACACTTATCTTAATTACACATGAAAGGTATCAAGGGCTTGGAACCCTTGAAAAACCTGTAAAATTCGCATCAAGTTCGTACTAGGGTTTCTCCAAAACTTCTATCCTAATGTGAAAAAATTAGAAAACTATATATAGGAAAAGGGGTCTGACGGCGTCAAGACCAATCTTGTGACGCCGTCACCTCGCCGCCAAAACTCTTCTCGGACTGCCTTGATCTACATTTGACGCCGTCAAGTGATAATCATTTCCAGGCCGTCATGACTTTTACTCTTGACGCCCAACTTCGTGACGCCTTCAAATCTGTACTGGATCGTCATGGAATTTTGCTCTTGACGCCGTCAGGGAGTTACTCTTGACGCCGTCACCTACTGTTCCCAGCAAGGAAAATTAAGACTTTGGCGTTTTCTTCACTTTTATGCTCCAAAAACGTCCGAATTGCTTCCTTTTCCAGATTTCACTCCCAAAGTACCTAAAATCACAAAAGGAACGATTTAGGGCAATATTTGATCAAATAAATTCGAATTCGGGCTTAAATGACCCCCTAAAAACGGATCATTTTTTGCCTCATCATATACCCTTACACTTGAGATTTGCTTGTCCTCAAGCAAATGCGCTTTTATTCTACTCAAAATACAAGTTAGGGGTCATTTAACACTAATATAAAAGTAATTACAACAAATAATCGTTCCACTAAAGACCAATAGACAAGCACGGAGGTCATACACAAGCACCTCACAAATAGTGTTTAGATACTCACATCTCTCGGGTGTAATAAAGTGTAAATTACAATATGGAAACGGAAGATATCTCTCACTACCTGTCATAGCAAAATAGATTACCATAGGCTTGGGGAAGGATCAAACCTCCACCACATGGCGTAAGCACCTAGGATAAACTATCAAAGAGGTCTTTTAAAGGGTTGTAACGTTAGGTGTAGGGATATGAAATACACGGTTTTGTTGGATAAAGGAAGTTTTACTGGTGGCGAGTTAACAATCTTGGTTAATTACATGTACAATATGGCGTTGCTAAGCCAAGACTAGACTCGACTTAAGCTAATAAATGAAAAATAACAAAAAAATAAAATGAACATAGAATGAAAAGGGATGGTAGTCCGTATGTTTTTTTCTCTTCTTTCCTTTTTCTATTTTTTTTTTTTTTTTTTTTTTTTTTTTTTTTGTGTGCATACACTCTTACCCTACCATCCAAAATAATACATCATAGGGAATGAACGTTCCCCTTACACTTGAATCTTTACATACTTTACAATAAATTAAACTAATGACTCGAATCAAGATAATCAAAACACTTGGATCACTTTTAAGATTAACGCACATATGGGGGTAATAAATGATGTTCTTCCCCATTACTTCATAAAATAAGTACTTACCCATGAGTCCCAATCGTCCCAAAATAATATGTACAAGGATATGACTCGACTTAGCAACCATGTAATCAATTAGATAGTTAACTTAGGGTTTAACAAATAACAATAATGCACTAAAAATGAGCGCATACACGGAAGGCTAAGCCGATTTGGTTGTACATTTAAGTGGGGTGTAACAAATTCTTCCTTTAAGTAAGATGCTTAAAGTTAAAAACGAAAAGATAGGCTCGGAGGGGTGTACTAGGGGTTTCGTGTACTAAAAATGAGTACAACGCTAAGGGTGTGGGAAAAATTAGTTGACTTAACTAGCCCAGTAATATGACTTAAATGGTCAAGTAATTATAATACGGGTTTAACACAAGGGTGATCCTAATGCCTCTTATCATGTAGTAAATCCTACTACATGAATGTAGTCTCACTAGCGGTCTCGGGATGCATCACTAACGCAAGTTCTAGAATCTAAATGCTACCGGTACACTCATAAGCACTAATAGTAAATGCTTTTCCTATCAAATCTAAAGGCGAACCTCACATATTTGGGTGGAAAATTTTTCTGAATATACGGTTATGTGCTAGTCATACAATCTCCTATCCATGAGACGCTTGCTATGGCTAAAGTTTCACTCCTAAATGTTGTAAAAAAATTTAAATTTGGCGCTAAAATTGCACTAACAAGTATTTCTCATAGTTTTATTACACATCTACAATTAAACAAAACAAACTCAAGCGAAAGTGCATATGTAAGGTGTCATCTTTTTACCCTCCCCTTACACTTAAGATGAACATTGTCCCCAATGTTCAAGTAAAGAATGTAAAAGTTAAAAAGTAAAAAGAATGAAATCAAATACTCCCCTGATTCGCTCGGTATGGATAATTAGGTGGCCAGGTTAGATCTTCCTCCAAGAAAATGAACAATCAAAGCTTCCCTTTCAGAATATAAATCATCTTCTTGTCATACATAACCTGTTAAACCTGAGAAAACAAACACAAACCCAAAGCATCAACCCGAACAAAGAGAACTCACAACTAGATGTAATTCCAGACTTAGGAATAAAAACAAAACAATGAAAGATATAATGCTTGTGGAATGAATGTTTGCAGATTTCCTGGAGTTTATAAAACTAAAGAATCAACAAAAACTTTAAGAGTCCGGTATAAACAAAACTAGCAAAATTTCCAGAATTTTACACGTGACGCCGTCAAGAGTAAACTCGTGACGCCGTCAGAAGTGACCTGCAGAAATTCTTATGTTAAGTTTCCGGAAAATTTCTGGAAAAACTTCGTCCTACTTCCTGGAAAATCTTGCAAAACATCATCATGACTCGATACAAGCATTTGACTCTAACAAGTACTAATACACATGTCCATTTAATATTGTTGTGGTTCATGCTCAATTTCGTTCTTATAAACAAATTTGGATCTCCCTTACACTTATCTTCTGCAAAATACCTTTATATGCAATTAAGACGAAGTTAAAAACAAAATAAAGCATTTTCACAATTTACCTTGAAACATGAGCCACAAGCAACAAAAATAAAACATGCATATGGAAACAAATAAAATTAAACAAACAAACAAACAAACAAACAAATAAAGCTTGGGTTGCCTCCCAATAAGCGCTTGTTTTTGTTCGAGTCACGAGCCTGACTCTACCCTTATTTAACGGAAATAGGGGAGGTTTTCCCTACACTTTGAATTAAGTGCGGGTGGAAGTAGCGATACACACCCTTAGGGTGTGAATATGCCACGTGAGGTGAAGGGGGTGAGTGAATGGCTTCCTTCATCCTAAAACTACCCGGATAATATTGGTTGATGGGTGGGTCGGTTCTTCTTTTGTCTCCTAGAAATATATCTAAGGATGGAAAGTTGTGTAAAGGTCGAGGTTCCGGTTCATCAACACTAGAAAATTCCCTAGAACTAGGAGTAAGGTTATCACTACAAGTATTCAAACCTATATCCTCTAATGGTGCCTGGTCCAAGGGTTCTACCTCCATTGGAATTCCTAAAGTTTCTTCTACTTCTTCCGGGTAAGTCACGGGCGGTGTGTGTGCCTCAAATGATGGTTGAGTATTTTGTGGGCTTATGTTATTTACCTCATCATTCCATGTGTCAAGATCACCTATATCCTCATCATGTGTTTTATTATAATCTAGCCCTAACATTCTCCCAAGTATCTCACGTGCTTCTTTAGGCATCTCAACTTCTATGTCCGAATCATAAGGATCATCCTCAAAATTCTGGCTGCTATATACAAATTGCCCAAGAGATTCATCATCTGTTTCTTGATATTCATCATCATCGATCATAAAACCTAGGTCTTTTTGATCAATGTGATCATGCTCGGCTAAATCCTCCTCAATTGTTTTCTTAGGTAGTGATAATAGCAAACCTAGTGCTTCATCCAACTTATGATTTGTTGCAATGGCTCTCTCCATAATTCCTTGGCAAACTAGGTCGCATTTCCTATTGGCCTCACTAAAACTAGATCTTAAACATGGAGGTTGTTCATAAGAATCTATCCTAGGTGAAGGCTCATATGATTCATAGGTGTCTCTAAATGAGGTATTTTGAACTCTTTGGTGTGTTAGCCACTCAACCCTATCTTGTAATCTTAGAAGTCTAAGTGTAGTGTCCATTTGAAGCAAATTACAAACAAAATCACAAAGAAAAGATAGACTACGAGAAAGCTACAAAGTAAAAAGAAAAAATCTCACTTGATAGGAATCTAATGAGTAGACCTAATAAAAATCAAATTCAACCTAAACAATAACTATTCCCCGGCAGCGGCGCCAAAAACTTGATACGTGAGAATCGCACCAGGCTTTACCTCTCAAGGGATCTTGAGAAGCTTACAACCACCACCAGGCAGTGTACCTGATCGTTGTAGTATAGTATAGTGATAAGTACCGGGGGATTGATCGTTCAGCTAGGAATAGTGTCGCTAGGATTAGAAAACCTAAATACTAGTTCTAAAGATGAGGGATGATTATTTTTGTATTTTATATTTTTTAGAAAGCAAATAAAAATCTCGGGTTTTGAAGGATTTGGGCGGAATTAGTTGCTAGTCAACTAACCCAATACTACAATGCAATCAAAATAAAATACTAAAACTGAAAATAAACTAAATTATACTAAAGTTGTGAGCAATAAGTGGAGAAAATGTGTTTACTTAGATTTCACTACTCCCTAGACATCTTTTACACGTTAATTACTTGTTATAATTGCATGGATGACGGATCGTATTCCTTAATACCATTCATGGGGTGGCACACTTAACTCCCCAATTCTATGAGCTCTTATCTCCTCCTACACCATGCCCAGCACAACTATAGGGATTGTAAACAGTGGCTCATGCATTAAATACAACCAATAAAGACCTAGTGCGCGTCAGTTCATGTTTCTTAAGACGTTCAAGCATGTTACCAATTGGAGATCTGGCAGTTTTCTTAAGCCTAACATATAAATCATTCATCCAAGACAAGAATAAACAAGTAATCAACACATAATCAACATCTAGGTTTCATTAGATCCAAGCAAACACAAGATAGATCTAGCCTAGCATGATGGAATTAAGACAAGAACAAGATATAGACAACCAATACATAGACATATTGATTGAATTGAAAGAACACTTATCTTAATTACACATGAAAGGTATCAAGGGCTTGGAACCCTTGAAAAACCTGTAAAATTGGCACCAAGTTCGTACTAGGGTTTCTCCAAAACTTCTCTCCTAATGTGAAAAAATTAGAAAACTATATATAGGAAAAGGGGTCTGACGGCGTCAAGACCAATCTTGTGACGCCGTCACCTCGCCGCCAAAACTCTTCTCGGACTGCCTTGATCTACATTTGACGCCGTCAAGTGATAATCATTTCCAGGCCGTCATGACTTTTACTCTTGACGCCCAACTTCGTGACGCCTTCAAATCTGTACTGGATCGTCATGGAATTTTGCTCTTGACGCCGTCAGGGAGTTACTCTTGACGCCGTCACCTACTGTTCTCAGCAAGGAAAATTAAGACTTTGACGTTTTCTTCACTTTTATGCTCCAAAAACGTTCGAATTGCTTCCTTTTCCAGATTTCACTCCCAAAGTAGCTAAAATCACAAAAGGAACGATTTAAGGCAATATTTGATCAAATAAATTCGAATTCGGGCTTAAATGACCCCCTAAAAACGGATCATTTTTCGCCTCATCACCATGCCATCATGAATCTCATAATCAGCAATAGTGATGTGATCCTTGTAAACAGTGTACCACTTCTGGATCCTTATCTTTTCAGCGCGTGTACCTGTTTGTGCTGCTACTAGCTTCTTCAAGTCTCCGATTGTGTCGTCATCGTTGCACTTCACTCGCACCTTCTTTCCCAATCGATCGTTCAACACCACCTCCATCATCTTTCACTTTTGATTTCACCGAATGGGAATATGAAGGGGATTTTATAGGCCCAAATAAATTTAGAGTAAAAATAAAAAGCTAAAATTACGATCGTACCTAAAGAAAGAATCGAGGGGTAAATCTTGGAGGTTTTTAACCGTATGGGTAAAGTGTGATGCCTTTATATATATACTGTTTAATCTTAGCGTAACATATAGGCTATTTGTTTTTCAGTCGGATGTAAATGAACGCGTAGCTAGATTTATTAAAGGCATTTTTAGTCCATTTTGATATATTCTTGATTTAGCTCGGGTTGGCCTGGCCAACAAATATAGCCAACTGCATGATAGACACGTGTTCTCCAATTGCTCAAAAATTATAAAAGTTGCCTAAAAAACACAAAAGTTGCCCAAAAAAATGACACTTGTCATAATACGGGTGGCTATACGATTGTTGCCCAGGGCAACCCGGGCTAAAACAAGAATATTTCAAAATCAGGCTAAATATGCCTAGACCAAGGGCAACCGGGCTATTTTAGTATTTATCCCTTTATTAAATACTCCGTAGTCCTTATTGTTTTAAACCATTACTTAAAATTCATATCTTTTAATAATAATAATAATAATAATAATAATAATACTTTAAATTCATTTAAGAGAAAGAAAACCATGTTTGGTACCAATAGCATCAATTAGTTTTGTTACTTCTTCCAATGACATGTAAAGTGTTTATGGATTTGTTTGGTACCAATAGCAAGGTAAACCATGTTCAATTCTTTGGATTGCTGATGTCGATGGCAAATAAATTATAATCAAGGGTGTCTTATGCCTTTAAACCTCATTTAATAAGATTTATTTATTTATTTCCAAAGATGCCAACAAGTTGTTGCTCTATACTTCTATTGTATGCTTAACTTTCTGAAAAAATAAGCTATTTAAAATATATGTAACTTATAAAAATAATTCCGCTGCATCTACATTTACATCTCCAATTATAGGAAGGAACCAGTGTTGCAAAAAAAGTCTACAAGGCCGATTAATCGCCGATTAGGTGCTACAAGGCCACTGACCTTGCCGATTTATGTCACTGGGTCAAACAAATAGGTCGACTATGGTCAACGGCGATCAACGACGGTCAATGGTGGTCAAACTTGCCGGAAACCTATAAATCTTGCCGGAAGTACCCAAAACTCATTGTAAACTTATTTTGATCACTTATAGTAACTGTTTAAGTCTATTACAAGTTGTTTTTTAGAAAATATCTTACCGAAAATACCTAAAACTCACCGGAAATACACAAAACTTGTAGGAAATAACTAAAATTTGTCAGTAATGTCAATCCGATGAATCAACGATTAATCCCGCCTAAACCGATTATAAGCTACAAGGTGGTCGACCACCCGACTACCAATTCATGATTTTTGCAACCTTGATAGGAACAATTGTTTTCAACAAACTTACCATACATGTAATGGTTACCAACATTACTACCACCAACTTACATCCACATCATCATTTCATTCACCAGCAACATCACCACCAAATATGTGTAATAAGATGATCGACTTCAACACCAAAATATACTCACTTAAACACATATATACTTCACTTAAACACAAGCATACTCACAATATACATAGACACACACACAAATAAAGAAAGAAAAAAAAAGTCGGTCATGCAGATGACCAATTTGTCCTTAAAATCAGTCCTAGACGTGTCCTTGATGGGTTGTGTTATAAAGTAGCACACAAGTTTACAAATTATTATTTTACCAATATGCAGATTTTTTGATATGTAAAGTATTTTAAGAAATAATAGATAGAGTGTGAATTATAACTTTTACTTTCTTTTCAAGTCGACATGTAAAATGGGACAGAAAGGTAAGAATGATCCGTTTATAACAGAACAAATTCGTAAAGATATCATTTTCTAAAAGAAAGACTAATAATACACAAGTAATACTCTGTTTCTTTGGATTAATTGTATTTTAATTTCAATATAAAGAATTGACCAATAAAATATACAGTTAGTTTTAAAGTTTTATATATTTGATACTTAGAGTTGTTAGGAAGTATATAAATTTTGCAACCGCCAAGTCACAAAACGCTTTACATAGTATTGACAACATTTTTTTTTCTTTTATCATATAAAAAAAAGGTAAAAGCTACATAACATAAACGTGCTTACATTTTTGTTCCGTTTCAATACACTTACTTAATTATTATTGTTTTGAGCCATAATTTTTCATTTTGTTCCAATACGGTAACCTGTTATCTGTAAAATGTGTTGTGTATTTTCCACACAATTTTTTTATTGGAGTAGTGCTATTTACAAAACAAGCCTAATGCATAAATCACTTGTGCATTTGTATATGTACTTTCTCTCTCTAAATTCCCACTAATCATTTTTTTTTAATTAACCAATCAAATCCTTAGAATGATGTCTTTGTTCCTAGTCCTTTAAGATAATATGCCTTCAAGGAGATGAAAAACATAATACAAATGTGATTTCGAAGGTATGTCATTTGATGATCTTGCAAAAATCGTTAGAAGGTTAGTTTTTGGTTTAATTACAAGGTTATATTATTGCAAGACTAGTTGCACATTGAGCTTGGGTATAAAAGATTTAAAGTTAGACATATGATGTTGATGAATTTTTTAGGGTTGGGTATGGAAATAGTTTTATGGTTGATTTATATGTAGAACACTTAGATTATGATGTGATAGATTTTATAAATATAGAGCAAAATTCAGAGGCTAATAGTGAATCTAGCGAGGATGAGCATTGTAGTGAAGATGAGATGACATTGACTATGTTGATTTTTATAATATGGGTGAAGAGGGTGTAGTGATTAAGAATATAACTATTGAAGATGATTTTCTCAATAGACTTTGTAGTAATAGCTTATGGTTTTGAAAACCGGTCTGGACAGGCCTTTTAGACTGGTTGAACGGGGAACTGCTTGATCAGCTGGTTTTTGTAAGGCGGGTGAACCAGTTGTGATTGACTCGTTGTGAACCGGAAAACCAGTCAAACTGGTAACTGAAAAATCTTCGCCGGAAACATGCAAATTCATCTAATATGGTTACTTATTGTCAAAAAAAAAAAAAAAAAAAAAAAAAAAAAAAAAACGGTGAAATGACACTATAAACCTATCAACTTGGCTGGAAAAATGCAATTGTTGCACGAAATCATTTTAACTAGGTCATGCCAACACATACAATAAAGAAAAGATGGAGTTAAACTGAAAAAAGTAAGTTGGTGTTGAAGACGATATGTTTTCAATATGATTGAAATGGGAATGATAAAAAGTAGGTGTATAAAGGTATCTTTATACAAGAAAAGATACTTTTTTCATTCCCCGTAAACGAACTAGTGTATCTTGTTATTTTAATATATCATTATTTTGTATTCAATATAATTTTCAAAGAACATATATATGTAGTGTAACAAGAAACAAGAAGGGAAAATCTGCAACATTACTACATTCGGTCGAATCGAGAACCGGAAATTTAACCGATTTGATGTTCGGTTTGGTTTTTAAAACATTGGTAATAAGGGTACTTTCAGAGGTAATGTACCAACACCGCCCCCTATACGTAACATACAAGGAAAAGACCTTGATGTGAGTTCAATAGATCATGTATATAAGGTTACAAAAGGTGTGTTTTATCCTTTTTTTTACCCGAATATACCATCGAACCAGATGGAACCTGTACTAGGCATGAAGTATATATGAGGACTTTGAAGTTTGAACAGTTAAAGTTAGCCTTGGCTAATTATGGGGTTGTTGATGGCTATCAACTATGGTTTTTGAAACATTATTGGAAATGTTTGTTGGTATATTGTGATAGAGATATTGTAGATGGTAGGTGTGTTGGTAAGAAAGGTAACAGAAATAGGGAAAAACAAGAAAATGTAGATGCAAATCTAGGTTCAAAGAAGCAGGTTGGTGTGAAAAAAGAAAAGAAAAGAAAATGATTAAGAAGATTAGTGGCAAAACAAAAAAAGTGAATGATAGTGGTGAGGGTATAAGTAGTAATGTTGGTCCTAGTCAATCACCTAAGTAGACAAAAAAAAAGGATTGCAAAGGCAAAGAAGAGTTGTCATTGTCCATTTAGATTATGGGCATCATGGATGAGTAATGAAAACTCATTCCAAATTAAGTCACCAATATTCTTACCACAAGTGTGCAAGGAATTACAATTCGGGATCTCTTGTTAACTTTAGGTGGATAGCTACACAATATGCAAAAGAGATAATTAGAGATCACATTAATCCTTTGAGAACAATGAAGGAAGACATGAGGTAGAAGTATTTGAAGGATGTGTGTCTTAGAGAGTGCAAGAGAGCAAAACAGAGAGATTTATATGATCATGAATGAGGCTTGATTGAACACTATGGAAAACTATGGGAGTATATACTGTTAGTTTTATAGACATGAAATAATAGACGTGTGTTAGGATCGAACTCGAGATCACGGGATTGCACACTTTACGTATGAAGAGTAAATGAATAATAATTATTATAAATGTTAAGAATAATTATTAAAACACTAAAACACCTAACGACCGTTAGTATTTAACAAAAAGTGACTAACGATCATTAGACAAAGAAAAGGAAAGAGTTATTGGCGAATAATTGGAAGGTCAAGAAGGTTCCGGAATTCCCTAAGGGATCCCTAAACTGATCGGCTACAAGGAGGGTGGTGAGTGCTTATTCACTCACTTTTTCTTGTCCAACTATAAACTAAATAATCCAAAAACTAACCTAAATTGCCAAAGAAAGTGTGTTTTTGTGATTGTGAATGTGCAGGTACGGATATTTCATAAAAAGACAAAAATCAAACGAAAACCGACAAAAAACAAGCACGAGAGTGGAATGAAGTCAAAAAGTCAAAGATGAACTCAGAAAAGTCAATGGAAGTCCTTGGAAATGCTCAAAGTGTCAAGAATAGTCCCTGGATGAACTTTGAAAAAGTGTTCATTTTCAGTCCCTGAAGTTTTAGCAATTGTCAGAAAGGGTCCTTTGATTATATTTTTGGAGAAGTGACAATATTGGTCCTTAAAGATTCAGAATTTACAACTAAGGCCCTTGGATCACAAATTTTGGAAATGTCAGCTTTGGTCCACCATTATTCAGATTTTATATATTTGGTCCTTGTTCACTTTTAATTACAAAAATCTGAGGGTTCGCTTGGTTCAAAGTGGGGAAAGGGAAAGTGAAAGGTAAAGGGAAAGAAATGCAAAGAAATGAGTGAAGTGGGTAACCAATACATTACCCCTCAATTTACTCTATAATGGTTGAATACCCAGTACGAGGTAATCAATCCTTTACCCCTCACTAACCAAAAAGCCTAGTCCTGAAATGACAATTAACTAAGCCTAGTCCAAAAAGCCAAGTCGAAGTCCAAACATAAAACCAATCCCAAGCCCATTCCAATAAAACCCGGCCCACACACCTTTTGGTCAAAACACTCACTCACATGGTCAAACAACAATAAAAAAACATTTACCCTTTTCCCTCCACCCCTTTTAACCCCGTACACCATCATCCCCAGATTATGAACCCTAGAAATTACAAAAATTAAATTTACCCACGTTACTCTAATTAACCACCAATTAACCATAAATTGAGCCTTCTAGAAACATATCCCACGTGTTTGGAGCATGACAAAGAGAATGATCAAGCATGGACAAATGGCAGCTAGTGATTGGATGCACCACGTCATTCCAATCATTGGATACTCATTCTAGAAGCTGCGCACATGTCAGAGAGAGAAGGTGCATCCACGGATTGCCAACTTGGCATTTTAGAGCTTGTTGATTGCAAGTCACAAATAATGATCCAAGGGCACTCATTTGAGCAAAGAAGCACAATGATGATCTGAGGGCTGCAATGAGCTCAGAGAAAGCACAGAAGTCATGAGGGTTGCCAGCTTGGATTTCTAGATCATTCAACCTCTCATTGGCTATAAAAACATATAAAAAACAGAAAATATAAAAAATAAAAATAAAAAAAATGTTTTTAACTCCTTAAAACCAGCTTGCAACTAAGCTTATTGTTGTGTAATCAATCTCATATTAGCTATTTAGCTACTGTGAGAGTGTGAATTAGCCTGAATCAATTTCAAGTATTCATGTTCATGTATGGTCAACAAAAGTCAAACTGAGAAGAAGAGATGATTGTTGGTTTAAATTGATATGCTAAACAGAGAAATGGATGTGTTTAGCCTATCCAAAGATAGGCTATGACGAAGTAAAACCTCTGTTATGCTGAGGTAGCGTTTGCAAGTTCCTATTTCCAATAGTTAAATTCAACAATGACATCATTTGCATGTTCAAACTTACCACAGGACTATAAGTTTTATAATAGCTCAAACCGAGCCCTTGTAAGCTTGATATCACTTGTTTTGTTTCAGTAGCTCATTGTTATGCTCGAACTTGATAAAATATCGACTTTAATGCACTTGAACTCGATCTTAGAGCATCTTTAATTGTGTATGTGTGTGTGTGTTTGTTTAAACTTGGTGCTCTTTCAATAAGTTACTAAAATGACTTATTGAATTAGGACAATGCCTTTTATTACCAAAAAGTTGGTATCGATCGAGTGCTGGAACTTTTGAAGATATTAGTTTTTTTTCATCATCATCATCTACATTTTCACTCTCAGTGTCATTTTTGCATTGATGAAAAGCTATTGAACTAGTTTTTGCATTGAAAAAGGATGTACAACATGACTTGTTGAATGACAAAAATGATTAAAAAGCTTATGAAATGCTTTTTTTTTTTCTTTTCCTTTTGGTGCAGAAACTTGATGCATTGTGATGCTCTTGTTGTTTGATTCATGATTCCACTATATATGGATAACTGGTTTCAAACTAATTATTCATAGTGTTCAGTGTTCACACCAATATAATAAGCAAAAAACCTTACAAAAATAGTACTACGTATAATACCAACACATTAAACAAAATTAATGCAAAAATAAAATAAAATAGGTTCTTTAATTTCCAATATCATATCATCAAACATGTCAAAACTACAACGCTAAAACAAAAAACTTAAGAAATAACAACTTTAAATCTAAAAATCTCTACTTCTCAACTTGACTCATATTCGCATTCATTTTTTTTTTTTTTTTTTTTTTTTTTTTTTTTGGTACGAGGGAAATCCAGACTCGACAGACCATCCTGTAAGACACATGGAGCCAGGTAAAATCACTAGCGCTCCACACTTGATTAGTATGGTAAAAGACGAGTGGGTGAAACATACAGTTGTCTAAAACTAGTCGAGCTCACAAGAAATGTTTGATGTGTCACCAGTGCCACCTGGTAAAGCAAAAAGACAGTAAAAAGTTAGAAACTTTTATAATGAGGACCAACTGGATTCGAAGTCGGTTGAGCTGATTAAAATGAGCATTCAATTACCTGTCGTTTGCACCAAATGAGAACGACTATCTGGACTCTGAGTCGGTGGATCATTCAATTTTTTTTGGGTACGAGGGAAATCCAGACTCAACAGACTGTCCTGTAAGACACATGGAGGCTGGTAAATCACTAGCGCTCCACACTTGTTTGATGTGTTTCCAGTGCCACCTGTTTAGCAAAAAGACAGTAAAGTGAACTTTGATAATGAGAACCAACTGAATTCAGAGTCGGTTGAGCTGATTAGTATGAGCATTCAATTACCTGTCGTTTCCACCAAATGAGAACCAACTGGACTCTGAGTCGGTTGATCATCAAATTGAAAAGACGGTAAAAAGGAAGACTGCATGCATAAACAACAGAAGTATTAGACAGTGACTAGCTATATTATATAGACACTGGATTTGTTAAATACCATTATCGGCATAATAAAGAAAACTAGAAGTCTTACGAGTCCCCATTCACAAATGCATGTGATTTCATCTATACCGGAGAATAAATTTGAAACGGAGGGAGTATTTATATTAATAAAACACATATAAAATAAAACTAGCAAAAGGAACTCACAGTTGTCTGATTAAACTCCATACTGCTCGTGCTTAGTGGGGTGCTAGAAAACATTCCTTCAGATGCATTTGATTGACTGAGGGCTGAAGTACTCTGCTCGAAAGCTAAGCCTGTCTGCGCAAGGGGTGAACTTGTTTGTCCAAAGGGTGAGATCGACTGAAATAAATTTGAACTTGGTTGTCCAAAGGGTGAGCACGACTGAAATAAATTTTCTGATTGAGTACCAAAGTTAAATCCACTACAAAAAGGTGAAGGCCGAGTTATAGCTCCAAAACAAGAAAAGTTATACCAGATACAGAAGTCGATGTATTTGGTGTATCAAAAGGTGAAGGCGAAGTTCTAGCTCCAAAACCAGGAGTAGTAGTCGATGTTCCGGAAGATGCTGTATTTGGTGTACCAAAAGGCGAAGGCGAAGTTCTAGCTCCAAAACCAGGAGTAGTAGTCAATGTTCCAGAAGCTGATGTATTTGGTGTACCAAAAGGTGAAGGCGACATTATAGCTCCAAAACCATGAGTTGAACCAGATACACAAGTCGATGTATTTGGTGTACCAAAAGGCGAAGGCGAAGTTCTAGCTCCAAAACCAGGAGTAGTAGTCAATGTTCCAGAAGCTGATGTATTTGGTGTACCAAAAGGTGAAGGCGACATTATAGCTCCAAAACCATGAGTTGAACCAGATACACAAGTCGATGTATTTGGTGTACCAAAAGGCGAAGGCGAAGTTCTAGCTCCAAAACCAGGAGTAGTAGTCGATGTTCCGGAAGCTGATGTATTTGGTGTACCAAAAGGTGAAGGCAACATTGTAGCTCCAAAACCATGAGTTGAACCATATACACAAGTCGATGTATTTGGTGTATCGAAAGGTGAAGGCGAAGTTCTTGCTCCAAAACCAGGAGTAGTAGTCGATGTTCCAGAAGATGATGTATTTGTTGTACCAACGGGTGTTGAAATACCAAACGATGGGAGAGTACTCTGCCCGAAATCTGGGCCCGTATACCCACACGGTGAATTCACTTGTCCAAGAGCGGGTGAATTTGACTGAAACAAAGGTGACGACTGAGTGTTACCAAACGTAGAATTTATTCCTCGGGCTTGAGTTGTCCCAAAAATAGACGTCGTTGTTCCAGAATTTGATGTATTTGGTGTACCAAAAGGTGAAGGTGTACAGAAAGGCAAAGTTGGAGCTCTAAACCTAGAATTTGCATGAAATAAAGATGGTGTTTGTGATTGTGCTGATCCAGAATGATTAGATGTTGGACCCCCTGAAACAAAAGAAAGACTAATTAATCAAAATATTATCAATAGGAAAAAGTGGTATGAGTAACACCACAATCAATATGGATGGCAATTCGTAACCATTTTTTTTCTTCCATACATCACTATATTAATGATTTCAGTGTTTCACGATTTTACCATAATGTGTGAAGTAGTTAAAACCATAAATATGATATGTATGTCACCATTCTATGATCACATGTTTATTACCTTTATCTCCTGATTGATAGTCCTTCCATCTAAGTTCTTCATGACTTTTTTCTTCGTTAGCTGATATTGACTCCGGTTTTTCAGCAGGTTGTGTACCATTGATATTGAATGTCTCAGTTGTTTGAGCATAAGGAGGTGATATACTTCCCACATGTTGTTGATATGGTTGCCCAGAACCAGAACTCGCAAAATCTGGTGCTGTGGCGTGAGCTCCTGGATATGTATATAGTAACAAAGATTCAGCAAATTAGTAATCATTTTAAATGGTGAGTCAAATAATATTTCTTTTTTCCTACATTGCCGCATTAAAAACTACACTTTCCATCCCAATTTATTGTCCGTATGTTCCAAAATAATTGTTTGCTTCTAGAAAGGAATAGGTTATATCGATTTAAGTTTCCCATATTACAGAACATAAAGAAGCCGTAAAAAGTTGGTCAAAGGATAAAAAGGTCATTCTGCAAAACTAAAACCGTCATAGTTACACTTTTTTAGAATTTTGTGTTTTTGTATAGTCGACGATAATTTTGGAACGTGAGAGTTTTAAGTCTAGAATAATAATCAGACATGAAGAGAACAAAGTACCAAACGGAGAGCTTTGAGCCCCAAATGGGCTGCTGCCAAATGCAAATGCTGATTGACCAAACACCGGACTGAATGAGAAACTGAAAGAAAAGCTAGTAGCACCAAAAGCAGGAGTGGGCAAAGAACCAAACACTGGAGTACTTGAGGCAGTAAATGTAGGAGCGCTGGAAGCACCAAATACTGGGGTACTCAGAGCTCCAATAGCTACAGTGACTGAAACACCATAAGTAGGAGCAGGCAGCAAAGAGCCAAACACTGGAGTACTCGAGGCACCAAATGCAGGTGTGCTTGAAGCACCAAATGCTGGGGTATTTGTTGCTTTTAAAGCTGGAGTAGTCGATCCAAAAGGGGAGTAAGAAACACCAAATGCAGAACCTGTGCTGCTAGATGCTGAAGTTGACGCTGAACCAACGGCAGGTGTGCTTGAGTCACCAAAGGCATGGTTGACTGAGGGTCCAAATTCTGGTGTGCTACTAGCACCAACAGAGGGTTTACTTGAAGCTTCATGTGGTGGCGAGCCAAACCATCTCAAAGTAGGCGATTCTTGAGATAGGCTTCCAGAAAGACTTGACGGTGTAGTGGATCCAAAGCCACCAGAAGCCGCAGGCTTCTGCCCAAACATGGAGGCACCTGTAATTTTAATAAGAGAATATGAAACAGTAAGATATAAAATGGAATAAAAGATAAAAGAAGATCGAAGATGCTACTGTAATATAGAATTCATACATAAGAATATTAAGACTGTCAGCTCTTGTAATTAAAACGGTTATTACTAACAATTTCTGAAACAAACCTCACATAATCTCCATGTGACCAACATGGATATTAAAGATTAAGTCAATGTCATAATTAGTACAATATTGGTATAATTAACTTAGAAAACACCAAGTGTGTTTACCACTAAAAGAAGATGATGAAGGAGCACCAAAGGATGGGCTTGAAAATGCTCCAGTAATAGACGTGGGACCTATTGGTGAGGAACCTGGTGCACCAAACAAACCATTAGAAAAACCACCAATCACGGAACCCCCTGTTTGTGCGCACCAAAGGGAGTGTTATCTGCATTATTGGTGATCTGCCCAAAAACCATGGTTCCTTCTTTTTACTTCGCAATACACGTCCGAAAACAATCTCCTGATCTCAAATTCTGTAGAAGAAAAATATCAAAATACATATAAATTACAAAACAACAAGTAGCCCGAGAGCTAATTATCTTCTGCAGTTGTATTCAAGTTTTTATAAACTTTAATACTTGTATAGACTATCAACACAGTAACACAATAGTAATGCTAGCTAGGGCTAATGAAAGAACTTTATACAAAAGCTAAACGAGTGCACCAGAACCTAAACTTCTGCAATTATAACCATATTTAATCACTTTCAATCCAATATATCAACACATTGACGCAAAAATATGAATGCTAGGGTTACATGTACAAAAATTTAACGAGTGCACCATACAATATACTCTGCATTGAAAAAACAAACCAATTTGATAAACACATGCATGTGGCATAAGCCTCAAAATGCTCATGTAATAAATTTCTAGTCTCGGTTTTTAACGTTAAATTAAAGTTCGGCTCGTTTGTGACCATTGGTGGAGCCAGGAAATGTAATCATTGGGGGCGGTAAACAATGAGAAAAAGGCTAGTATATGCTATTTTTCGTGTAACTCAAAACAAGTTGGGTCGGGTTTAGTTAAACGCAAATCACTCAAATTCAAGTCAATTAACACTAGTAAGAGATGTATGTATCTATACAATAAAACCTAGTTAACATAGGTTATTTTGACGGTTTAGCACAAAAATAAGTGGGTTTAAGCGGAATTGTTTGTGTGACTGTGTTTATGCGACAAACCAAACGTTTCTCAAATGGTTATATTGCACTTGCAATCAAATATGTCATAAAACAAGTTGATAATATCAACAGAATAACTGAAAATTTTAACAGAAAACATTAAATATAAATTTGAAAGATGTTAAATCAAGTAAAGGGGCGTTAATTGTTTTGCTAATGGAAATAATGGTGGACTTTCAAACATATACAACTAGACTAAGTACTTATAAGTCTATTGGGCACATTTAATATATAAAATGAAAAATAGAACCCACAAAAGTCCATTGGTCAATACAGTTAGTCTTCTTATTCCTTTTACTTTTACAGAAAACGCAATACGGGAAGATAGAACAAACCCATTAGTAAGTTCGATTAAATTACGAAATTCAATTTAAAAGCACTTGATATTGGTAGTCATCACTCACAACGAGGGCACTACGAATTCTCAGCCGAGGGCACTAACCATTTTTTCAATAATGTTACCTATTTTTTCCTGCTAATTTAGTCTTTCTACAAGAGCATGGTTGGAGGCATCGCCCCCCACTACTCTCTCTACATGGCTCCGCCCAATTGTGACCCTAACCATAGTGTGAAATTTAAATGGATTAACAATATATCCTTCCAAGCTTCTTTTCTTATGTTCATGAACTGAATTTACGTTCTGAAGTTGCATTTATAAATTTTTAAAGATGTATCGACTAATAATCTAATATTTTATAATATGTTTTCAACAACGTACGTACATACCTACATTATTATTTACAGGGTTGTTAAAGCTAATAATCAAGATACATAACAAGTGAAATTAAACAAGTAAAGATGAAACCTAGGGTTAACGATCATACCTAAAGAAAGATGAATCGACGGGTAACTCTTTGAGGTTTTTAACCGTTTGGTTAGAGTGTAACCTCTTTATATAGTGTTTAAAATTAGCTTAACAACGGCTATTTGAAATTCAATAACTTCCATGAACAAACTTAACCCATAAGCTTTATTACATATTTTCATTTAATAAATTAAGGATTTGCTAATATTTTTATACTTAACTTTCATATTTTATGTTGAGATTATTGTCAACATGTATAATTCTTAAATTACCAGAAGGGTACTCGCGCAATATGACGACGAGTGTTGATGACTATTTTTGTGGCGAACAAATGTTTTTCATTTTAAATCTTTATTATTTAGCATGTCTCAATACTTTCTAACATAGTAGATATATATTTTTCAAAAGTAGAACGTCTAAATTATTAATAGTGTAAATAGTTGACACTTTTATTATTCAAATTTTATCATTAAATTGGTGGTTATAAGTTTAGTGGTTTTTCTTATAAACAATTCTATTAAAATATATAATTATTTGAGGGAATTACTATATGGTTTAAATGAAACTTAAACTTTTAAATTTTACATTAATTTTCTAATTTTCCCTTTATAGTCATGTTTTTTGTCTTAAAATTTTAAGACTTCCTTTTTTATGAAGTCCAAAATCCTTTATAATGTACTGTAGTATAGATTACAATTTATTTATTTGTTTGCTTCTTTAGAACCGCACTTTTTCACAAAACTCACACAATCTCACAAATTTCTCTAACAACATTTGAACCGACAACCTTTTGATTGATGTGACACTCACATAACATTAGGCTATAGGCCTTGTGTATTACAAGTTAATTGTATTACTTGGTGATTTATGACCAAATGGGCCAGACATTCATCTGTTCGGGTTTAGGGTTCAAATATTTTTGAACGCGAAACCAAAGCGGAATGAATTCAAAGTAGACCCAACCGAACCAAAAATCAAATTTGAATCCGGTTCAGAGTCGGTTTTGGCCAGAAAAACCGAATTAAAAACTTCTTAATTTTTCTAATCAAGTAAATAAATTTGTTGCCTGAAATGTATTAAATAATTAAGCTTGAGCAATATAAAAGAGATTTATTACAAATGAAAGTGAGTTTATTAACTTAACAATTGCTATCTCTTATACTAAAAGATATTTTCAAAAAGTGGGAAAAAAAAAAAAAAGTTGAAGCAATTGAAATTGAACTAATGGGAATTTTCAATTTTGCCACGGAGGAGAAATGAAGTCATTGGCCAATAGAAGTAAAAACTAAAACAATTTGGTTAAACCCATCTAAATTTATCTAAAAATATGTATAAAAACACATGTGTTGATTTTGAAAAAATAAAATAAAGGTAATTAATAAAACTTTTAAATTTTAAACAAAAATTATGTGAACATAAGTAAATTTATCATTTTTCATGTTTTTTAATAACTTATTAAGTTTAATAAATACACCATACACTTTATACGCCTTGGATTTTATATCTTTCTAAAGAAGCAACAAATATTCCATTATTATTTATAAATATTATTATCAGTATATATTAAAATAATGTATAGAACAAGATTATAAATATCAAAATGAAAGCACGACTATGATATGAAAATGAATACCCGAGATTGTACATATACGAAAAACTCATGTTTTTCATTTTTATGAGATAATTTAAGGATGTTCAGAAAAGTTTTTTTTTTTTTTTTTTTTTTTTTTTTTTTTTTTTTTTTTTAACATCCAATAAAGATTCATGTTATTTCTATATATAAGTGTAATCCACGTGCACACGAGTTTAACAATTAAATACGACTAAACATATTATTATTATTAGGAATATAAATATCAAAATGAAGGCATGACCCTACGAGTTACTGTCAGATGAAAACATATGCATGAAATTGTGCATATAGCGACGACACAGTAATTACTCTTTAAAGTTTGAATAAAGATGTCCAGAAAAACATTTTTAAGGGTTATTACGTGCTATAAAACGCATAATGTTTAAAACATGATATCATAAGTAAAAATTAAACAATATCAATCTCAATACCATATCAGTTATATAGAGTCAAATCCTTTGTCCAACAAAAATGTATATAAAATATTAATCAATATTAATACATAATGAAAATGTATGTAAAAATTCACGCGTGCACGAGTACTATAACTCTATAAGTATAATTTTTTTATATAATGTTATAGAAAATCTTATTGAACAACTTCGTATATGCACCGGACATGTTTACTAATTATGCCATAATAGAAATTAGAAATTTACATTCTTAACCAATTGTATTATTAAAATCACATAATAATATAGACTTATTTTGACTTATATCAAAACACATTAAGTAAGATTTATGTCAAAGCCTTCTGCATGCACAAAGGTATATGACTAGTACTTGTAGTTAGAGGTGGCCAACGGATCCGGTTCCAGAACCGTGACCGGATAATTATCCGGAACTGAATCCGGTCAACACCGGTTCCGGCAAGAACCGGTCCGGTTCCAAAATTATCCGCATGATCCTGTCCGATTCCACATTTCTGAGACTAGATCCGGTTCCAAACCGGATAATCCATAACCGGATCGCGAACCGGTTCCCAGGAACCGGATCCGAACCGGATCCAACGTTAACATTTGCTTTTTATGGGTTTGTAACACAGTAGGCTAGCAGCAACAGTACCAACGGTCATATGACCGTTTTTCACATAAATTCCAACGGGTTTGTCCCCCATTTGTCCCATTTTAAGCTCCTAAACATTCCTATAAATACCATTGATCATTTTGGTTGAATCACAACAATCAAATTCAAGAAAAACACTCAAAATTTGCTCACAAACTTGATCAAAAATGTCTAGAAGAAACCAAGCTTCTCAATCTCAACCAACATCATCAAACAATACCGCTTCTCATGCTCAAAGTTCTACAAACCAACCTTTGGAAGTTGGGATTGAACCAACAACCCGAAACCAAGAGATTTGGTGTCATTTCGACTTGGTTAAGTTTTCGGATAATTCAAAAAAGGCTCGTTGTAAAGCTTGTAACACTTATATGTCTTCATCGGGGAATTCTACGTTGAAAAAGCACACGAATCACCATTGTAAAGCAACAAAATGCGTTGGGTCATCGGATCAAAGTGTTATGGGACGAGATGGGAGTATTTTTGTATATGACGAGAGGGCGCTTCGTCAAGATTTAGCTCACTTTGTGATTCAAGAGGGTTTGCCGTTCAACCACTTCGACAACCCTCGGTTAACGAGGTTGATTCAACAAAGGCTTCAACCACGCTACACTCATGTAAGTCGTCAAACTCTTAAACGTGATTGTATTAAATCTTGGGCAAAGGTTAAAAAGGAATTAATATTTGGTTTTGATGCTTTAAAAACTAGTGTAAACTTAACAACCGATGTTTGGTCGGCTGGTCATGGTTTGCCGGGTTCGTACTTGTGCGTTACCGCACATTGGATTGACCCCGCGACTTGGCAAATGATGAAACGTACTATTGGTTTTGAAATATTTCCAAATCCGCACACGGGTGAAAATTTAAGTATAATGTTGAGATATGTTATGAAAATGTTTAAATTAGAAGAAAAGGTTTTTTCAATATCATTCGATAACGCTTCTAATAATACAAATGCGGTAGGATTACTAAAACTAAGATACCGACCGATTGTTGATGGCATTTTTTATCATAGTCGATGTGTTGCACATATCATTAACTTGGTTGTGCAAAGCGGACTAGCGACCCAACAAATGTTTAATTTAAGAGAATCTTTTAGAAAAATGTTACAAGATATTTTTCAATTTCATTCGAATAGATATTTGGATTATATAAAATTGCGTCATGAATCGAATTCTATTTTTTTATCACCAAATTGGGACGTTCCTACAAGATGGAATTCGACCTATGACGTGTTTGTTAGTGCTTTACGTCAAAAAAACACGTTACAACATTTTCATGATGAGCTTTGTGCTAGACAAAAGCGTGGGGAAAATATGGTACCATTTTCGGTTGAAAATTGGAGTCTTATTAAAAAAATAACCGATTTACTCAAAGTTTTTAAAACCGCAACAACTATGTTATCGGGTGTTTATTATCCCACGAGTCATTCGGTCCTCAACCAACTTTATGTGATGTGTAGAAAATTAGGAGCATACGAATATGATGGTCCACTTTTTGCTAATATGGTTGTACCGATGAAAGAAAAGCTTAAAAAACATTTTCAAGAAATTCCACCGGTAATTACTTGTGCCGCCGCAATAAACCCATGTTATAACGTTAGCGGGGTGGAATATCTTATCAAAAAGATTGGTGAAGACTTGGATTTGAACCAAATAGACCCTTTTTATGTAAATAATGCACAAGAATCGTTTAAAAATAATTTCAAACGTTTATATGATGTTTATTTTGAGAAATATGGTGCAACAAATGTGGGAACGAGTTCGGTGCCAAGTATGTGGTCTTCATCTTCATCCGTGGATCCGGATTTGGACTTATTTTCAAGTTTAAGACAAGAAAGTGGTAAACGGGCTAGGAGTGACAATTTAACGAGCAACGAATATGGGAGATATACGGGAACCGATTGGTTAAACACTATCACATCCGAAGAGTTCAAGAAATTTGATGTTTTGAATTGGTGGAAACAAAGGGAATCTCAATTTCCCGTTCTAGCCGCAATGGCCCGGGATTTACTAAGCGTACAAGCTTCAACCGTTGCTTCGGAATCCGCTTTTTCTACTAGTGGAAGGGTATTGTCGGTAAGAAGAACAAAACTCACACCTTTATCTTTGGAGATGTGTATTTGCTTGAAGGATTATTTGGATGGGAATGAACGTATACAAGACGTTTCAATACTTGAAGAATCGATGGACTACCAAAAACAATTACAAGAGGTCGAGGTGCAAGAAGGTTATGTAATCAATCTTACCGAAGAAGAAATTGCTTACGATGAAGCTACAAGCGCCGCAAGGGCCGCCGTTCAAGTTGAAATTGAAGATGAAGATGAAACCGAAGAATAATAAATAGTCGAAATGTATTAAATTTGTGTTTCAAGTACTTTAAGTGTGACGTCTATTAGTTTTTTTTAATAAAAGTCGAAGTTTATTAAGTTTATTGTGTGGGAAACGCGAACGAAAAAAAAAAAAAAAAAAAACCCGGAATCGAAAAATGTTGCATGCCCACTGTTAAGAAAATGACCACCGGTTCTTTGGAACCGGTCCGACTGGTTCTTGGGACCGAACCGGATTGGATCCGATCCGGAACCGGGTATACTTGTTCCGGTTTTTGGACCCCGGATCCGAAAGGAACCGGATCGGATTGGAACCGGATCCGGTCCATTGACTTTGACTGCCGAACCGGTCCGGTTTTTTTGGAACCGGCAAATGGCCACCTCTACTTATAGTAGTAAATATTAAAAAATATACATATATACATATGAATTCTGGTTTAAGCTCGGTTCGGTTTTGAACCAAAAATCATTTTATAAAACTGGTTCAATTTTAAAACGGTTTAATTCTGTTTGGTTTTTTGTTCCTTGTAGTTAACAACGATAGGAAAATCCTTTTAAGAAAACGGCATGGGTTCGATCTTAATTCATATAGAAAAGTTACTAAGACAACATGAAAATTTCTTGATCCATGAAGATGGGGCAATTGACACCCACAAGTGCACGTGGTCAGGGTTTCTTCGCGAAATTAAAACCTTTTCGAGACTTTGATGATTTATGGGTTATATGGACGAGGCAACAACTGAATATGACATAATCCATGAAAATCCTATAATTAATGGTCTTATCTAATACGTAAATAACTAAAACTCATCATTGATGTTGGGGAATTAGTGATTTCTAAAGTACTTCTGTATGAAATACACAAGTTAGTGTCTAGTAGATCCCAACAACATTACACTGAAAGCACAAACCATTAAACATATTTCTTGCACAAAGATGAAGTTTCTTAGTTTCTAATATCGAATCGTCAAACATGTCAAAACTACAATGCTCAAACTAGTCCTCAAAGAAATCACAACTTAAAATCTAAAAAAACTCTACATCTCAACTCAACCCATATACATCAATTCCTATTTAGAATCTTAAAGTTTTAGGTTCTGAAGTTTCAAGATCAGAAATGAACTCTCGTATGTCATCAGAGATGATATCCTCAAGAGAATAACTTCGCTAACAATCTGTAGAGAAGAAATGACCAGATTAGTTAAAAAAAATACTATTAAACTTACACTGTGTGTGTGCATTTGATTTATATTGTACTTACTGTACTTTAGGTAAAGTTCCAAACGGGATCTGTAAACCTGCGACATCGATTATATTGTACTTACTGTACTTGATATCTGAAGCATTGCAGGTAAAGTTCCAAACGGGATCTGTAAACCTGCGACATCAAGAATAATTTAAGCATTGTTTGATAATGGGTCAAAATGGGTATTTTTGTAATGGTAAAAACATATTGGGTCGAAACACCTTTTGCCAAAAAAGGAGAGGAATAAAAAATTAAAGGTTGTTCCATAACCGTAAAATAAATACTTAAGTAACCATTACCTGAGAAAACGAGGGAAATGACATTCATTACCCCCAGAACTCTTCAAACCCATCTCCTAGAACGACATTTACTCCGCTGTCTCCTAGGGGATCCCATACATGTCATTAGTTAATTAGTCATTGTAGCTTGTACATCATGCCAAGTAAGATTTGTGCCTATCTATTACGTTTAATTTAGCCTAAAACTGTAATAGGTAGTCCCATTACAGTTCCCTTTTCCCATTACTTGCATGCATAAAAATATATTTTGGACAACTTTTGACCCGTTTTCATTTTAGATTTATTTAATTAGTTTAGCCGTTTGACATCTTGGAAAAAAAGGTAATCCAAATCGATCCATTCATAAGTAAATGGGTTCAATTTACCACATCTCTCTGGTAAGGTAAAAGGCTTGTGGGTGAAACATACATGCTATATCTACTCGGAGAAGAACTTCTTGAAGTGCCACCAATGCCACCTGTTGAGGCACAAATACAATTAATTAAGAAACTTTGAGAATAAAATTAATGGAAGAATTTCTAAAAGTGCATTGAATTACCCGTCGGTGCTGCAAACAAAGAATCAGCTGGATTCTGAGTTGGTGTAGCTGGTTGAATAGGCACTGGATGGGAAGTCTACATATATAACCGGAAAAAGTTGTAGTTAGTGATTATATATAACGGATTCGAGCTCAGAAAATAATTTTCAAAATGAAAACCCTTGGCAATACGCATTACAGATAAATGACATGAGTAATTTCGTTGAATATCATTATTGGTGTAACAAACACAAAGATAAAACCTTATTTTTTCTTCTTTTGAGTATCATATGTAGATAAAGAACACTAACAAAAGAAACTCATGGTTATCTGATTGAATCCCATGTTGCTAGTGCTTTGTGTTGACGGTATGCTTGAAAACACGATTCCTCCAAATGCATTTGACTGATCAAAAGGCGAAAGACTTGCCTGCCCAGCGGATGGGGAAGCCTGCTCAAAAGCTGAGACAGCCTGTCCAAAGGGAGAACTTGTCTGCCCAAAGGGAAAACTTGACTGTTTGTTGTTAGTATTTATACCCGTTCCACCACAAGACTGACAAACCGAACTCAACCCCCCTGAAATATTAAGATAATGGTGTTCATACTAATCAACCACAAAATCTAGAAGTTGAACTAGATTAACACCGAATGCTCATACATGCAATATTAAGTTTTCCACTCCATCCCAAAATCTATTAAGCATCCAGCATTACGCCTATTTGAAGTTAATTACAGGAAAAAATAAAAAATAAAAATAAAAAAATAAAAAAAATAAATGGTCTAAAGATAAAAACTGTCATTTTTACTAAATTAAAGGCGGAATAATCACACTGTTTTTATAATTTGTGTTTTTATCTAGTGGACAATAATACTGAAACGTAGAGAGAATATATTCTAGAAGACTAAACAACCATGCACAAGAAAAAAAAAATGTACCAAACGGAGAAGTTTGAGCCGCAAATTGGCTGCTGCAAAATGCAGATGTTGATTGACCAAACGCTGGACTTGATGCAAAACTGAAAGCCGAGCCACTAGCACCGAAAGTCGTGGTAGGTGAAGAACCAAACGCTGGACTTGATGCAAAACTGAAAGCCGAACATGCAGGAGCGGTTGAAACACCAAATGCTGGTGTACTTGATACACCAAATGCTGGAGTTCCAAAAGGATTAGATGAAGTTGTATTAAAGACAGATGTAGTTTGTGCTGGTGTTGATGCAAAAGGATTAGTTGGAGTCACAAAGGGTGAAGAATTAAGTGTGGGAGTTGAACGAGCAAACCCAGGATTACCAAAAGTTGAAGTCTTTCGGGAAAATGGGTTGGTAGGTGATGTAGTGGAAGAAAACGGATTTGCAGTTGGCTGTGTAAATGAAGGTGATGAAGAAAAAGGGTTTGGCTGTGTGTTGTTTGTATTAAATCCCATTCCACCAGAAGACTGACCAGCAGGATTTGACCCCCCTGAAACAAAAGAAAAGACTAATTTGTGCTGGTGTTGACGCAAAATGACTACGGGGGGTCTTGATTCGTACACCGTCTCTCTTGCCATACACCAAGATAATAATAGTTTGTACACAATCTTTTTATGCCATACAGGGACCATGGTAATGGCTTTTACCAATTTTACCTGTCACTTTCTTGATCTTCTTGTTTATTTAGTGAAAGGTGATATAGTCAAAACCACAAACATAGTGCGTATGGCAAAAGAAGGCGTACAAATCACCATTCAACGATTAAATATTTATTACCTTTATCTCCTGCTTGATAGTCCTCCCATCTAAGTTCTTCGTGACTTTTTTCTTTGTATGCAGGCATAGCAGATATCGACTCCAGTTTTCCAGCAGGTTGTGTACCAGTGCCACTGTCTGCTTCAGGTGTCTGAGCATAAGGGGTTGCTCTACTTCTGGCACGTTGTTGAGTTCCAAAAGATGGTTGACCAAAATTAGGAGTTCCAAATGCTGGAGTTGTGGCCTGAGCTCCTGCATGTGTGTAAAGTAACAGCAAAAGTGAACACTTTCATCAACCAGTTAGAGTATTTCTTTTTTCCTCTATGAACACCGAATGCTCATTGCTCATACATGCAATATTAAGTTTCCCACTCCATCCCAAAATCTATTAGGCATCCAACATTAAGCCTATATGAAGTAAATGCACAAAGAAGGAATTATAGATTGGTCTAAAGCTATAAAAAAAAAAAAAAAAAAAAAAAAAAAAAAAAAAAAAAAAAAAAAAAAAAAAAAAAAAAAAAATCATTTTTACTAAATTAAAGGCGGAATAATAACATTGTTTTTAAAATTTGTGTTTTTATCTAGTGGACAATAATACTGAAATGTAGCTAGAATATATTCTAGAAGACTAAACAGCCATGCACAAGAAAAAAATGTACCAAACGGAGAGCTTTGAGCCGCAAATTGGCTGCTGCCAAATGCAGATGCTGATTGACCAAACGCAGGACTTGATGCAAAACTGAAAGCCGAGCCACAAGCATCGAAAGTCGTGCTAGGTGAAGAACCGAACACAGGGGCACTAGCGGCACCAAATGCAGGAGCGGCTGAAACAGCAAACGCTGGTGTACTTGATACGCCAAAAGCTGGAGTGCTTGAATTACCAAAAGCTGGGGTGCTTGATCCGAAAGAGGAGTTAGAAACTCCAAATCCAGACCCTGTGTTGCCAAACGCTGGAGTGCTTGTAGTACCAAACACTGGAGTGCTTGATACACCAAAAGCGGGTTGGCTTCCAGCTCCAAAATTCGATGAGCCAAACTGGTTGCTTCCGAAAGCAGGTTGTGATTGTGAAAATGAGCTTCCAAAAGGACTTGATGTTGGAGTTGATCCACAACCACCAAATGCAGGCTTCTGCCCAAATGCGAATGAACCTGTAATTTGGATTAAAGGACACAAGACATAATATATGAGATCAAAAGGGGATAAAGAGAAGATAGAAAAGAAAATAAAAGATGCTACTATGAAACTCATACTAAACAATATCAAGACTACCAACTACTGTAACTTAAACAATTGGATAAACATTGGATGTTATTGCTACTTGCTAGCAATCTTCGTTTATTATGTAACAGCGATCACATATTCACATCTACAACAAACTTCCACAGATTCTTCACATAACCAATGTGGATAATAAAGATGTAGTCAAAGTAATTAGGCGTACAATATTTGAATATCTAACTTAGAATACGTGCGTGGATATGCTTACCACCAAAAGGAGATGACGAGGCAGCACCAAAGGCTGGAGTTGAAGTTGTTCCAAAAGCAGGCGTTGAGCTCCCAAAAGCAGGTGATGCCGAAGCACCAAAGGCTGGACTTGAATTTGCTCCAAAAGCAGGAGTTGAGCTCCCAAAAGCGGGTGATGACGAAGCACCAAAGGCTGGACTTGAAGTTGCTCCAAAAGCAGGCGTTGAGCTCCCAAAAGATGGTGATGACGAAGCACCACAAGCTGGAGTTGAAGTTGCTCCAAAAGCAGGCGTTGAGCTCCCAAAAGCGGGTGATGACGAAGCACCAAAGGCATGACTTGAAGTTGCTCCAAAAGCAGGCGTTGAGCTCCCAAAAGATGGTGATGACGAAGCACCACAAGCTGGAGTTGAAGTTGCTCCAAAAGCAGGCGTTGAGCTCCCAAAAGCGGGTGATGACGAAGCACCAAAGGCTGGACTTGAAGTTGCTCCAAAAGCAGGCGTTGAGCTCCCAAAAGCAGGTGATGACGAAGCACCAAAAGCTGGACTTGAAGCTGCTCCAAAAGCAGGCGTTGAGCTCCCAAAAGCAGGTGATGACGAGGCAGCGCCAAAGGCTGGACTTGAAGTTGCTCCAAAAGTAGGCGTTGAGCTCCCAAAAGCAGGTGAAGACGAACCACCAAAAGCAGGCGTTGAGCTCCCAAAAGCGGGTGATGACGAAGCACCAAAGACTGGACTTGAAGTTGCTCCAAAAGCAGGTGATGACGAAGCACCAAAGTCTGGACTTGAAGTTGCTCCAAAAGCAGGTATTGAGCTCCCAAAAGCAGGTGATGACGAAACACCAAAGGCTGGACTTGAAGTTGCTCCAAAAGCAGGCGTTGAGCTCCCAAAAGCAGGTGATGACGAAGCACCAAAGGCTGAACTTGAAGTTGCTCCAAAAGCAGGCTTTGAGCTCCCAAAAGCAGGTGATGGCGAGGCAGCACCAAAGGCTGGACTTGAAGTTGCTCCAAAAGCAGGCGTTGAGCTCCCAAAAGCGGGTGATGACGAAGCACCAAAAACCGATGTGGATCCTATTGGTGAGGAAGCAGGTGTACCAAACACACCAGTAAACGTGCCATCAAAAATAGAACTTCCAGTTTGTGCACCAAAGGGAGATGTACTACCAAATGGTTTTGCAGCAAATGGATTGTTATTCGCATTATTGGTCTGCCCAAATGCTGTTTTAGAAAGAAACAATTAGATGTATACACAAATAAAAAAGAAACACTCCATAGAAATAAGTTCCAAGAGTCAGGCTTTTAGGGTTGCATATATAGGCTTGCATGATAATATTACTGAATATCGTCAATTATTTGTGGCAGAGTAGTTTCACATGGAGCTCTTAAAATAGGGAGAGTCAATACTACAAGGAACAGATTGGAAGTCTCAAGAGGCTAAAACCAAAGGCAATTTTATCATACATTCTACCAAGTAACTTGTATAGGCGAACAGGCTTAAAACCTTTAGGATCATTAATTTGTTATGCCAAAATACTATGCTTATGTTTGAGCATGGCACAGGCTTCGACTCAACTAGAATCAAGGTTGCCTTAGGCACAGGTTTAGTAAGCTTTTATAAGGAAAAAAAAGCCCGTCTCTGATATCAACACTAGTTTCTAACTTTGTATTCTTTTAAAAAACTACCAAGATATGAAGATATCCACTCGTATATCCCAATAAGTAGAATATAGAGTCAAACACACATAATAGATAGAGTAACTCCACAAATCGGAGGTCTATAACATGCATACAATAGATAACAAAACATATTAAGTAAAATTAAAAATAGCATTTAAATAAACAAGGATAAATAACTAAAACTTACTGTTGATGGCGCCAAACATAGTTCCTTTATATTACTTCGCAATACACGTCCAATATAACAACGTCCTGATGTCAAATTCTGAAAACAAAATTAACTATCTATAATTACAAAATATCTTGAATAACACATATATAACTTCCAACAAATCAAAAACACGCCTATCCATAAACAGAATCTTACAAATTACACTACAGGAAACAGGCATACACCTGCAAATTCTTATCCACTATGCAGTTATCTAACAAGTGCACCCGCAACCTAAAGTCCTAAACCTCTGCAATTGTATACAATTTTATCAACTAAAATCCAAACTATCAAAAAATTAACAAAATAGTAATACTTGCCTAATTGAAAGCGAGGTTCATATGAAAATTAAACGAGAACAACAAAACCTAAATGTCTGCAATTTTAACCAAAGTTTAATCCGTTTTAATCCAAACTATCGACATGTTGATGCAAGCTATGAATGCTAGGGTTAATTGAAAGCAAACTTAAAACAGATTTAAAAGAGCGCATCAGAATCTAGACTTCTTCAATATTAACCAGTTTTAATATTAATCAATTTCTTTTCCAAGCTATCAACAACACATCAATTAGTGTTGCGGTTAATTATCAGAAAACTTCATACGAGTGCACTGAATTCTAATTTTAACCAGTTTTAATCGGAACATGATACCACTTATTGATGCTAGGGAAAAATCAAAAGCGAGCTTAACCGAAATCTATTAATGCTAAGGCTGCTCATAAGCAAACTTCATACTGTGTGCACCAGAATCTAAACTATTGTAATTTTATTCGATTTTATTCCAAACTGTGAACAGATTGTTGCTAAAGCGATCTTAAGAAGAAACTTAAATGTGTGCACCAGCATTTAAACTACTCCAAAAGAGAATCAATTTTAATCCTATATATGAACAAAATAACGCAAAACTAGTAGCGCTGGGGCTAACTGAAACTGAATATAACGAAACGAGTGCAGAGGAACCTAAACTTCTACACTTTTATAAACTAACAGATTGACACAAAACTTCAATCTAAATCACCGAAAGAATTAACACAAAACTAGTAACGCTAGGGCTAATTCAAATAGAACTTAACACGACAATAAAACAAGTGCACCGGATCATAAACATCTGCACTTTCATTAAATTTTATCGATTTTCGCCTAAACTACAAACAAATTGATACAAAACTATTACTCCGAAGTTCTAATACGTCTAAATGGTCGATTTTTAATCTAAACTACACATAACGAGCAATTAAAACCTTTTATCACTGGATAAATTTACCAAGAATTCATCATCCTCATCCTTGCATCCTATCCAACAATCATCATTATGACCTATCATCATATTAATACAAAATCAATAACAAGGGTTTATACAACCCAAGAACCTACCTAAATCCAACTTTAATCATCATATCATCAATTATTAAACCCTGACAACTAAGTTCCCTTCCTTCCTTTTTTTTTTTTTTTTTTGATCGACACACACCCCAACATACCAAATGACCAGGAACTTTTAAAAAGGAAGTTACTTCAACTATGCATAAAGGTGTTTTAAACAGTGCTATTTTCTTTCTAATTGTTGTGACACATCATTTACATAAGAGTGGAGGGAGTGGGCTCGGCAAACTCTCGGCAAAAATCGGCGATCTTCGGCAATACCGATGCCACCGTTCGGCAAGAATCGGTAAAGCAAAAATTCGGTAACATTTACCGATTCATAAAGTGTTGGTGTTGGTAAATACTTGAGAAGGAAGAGTGATGTGTAAGGTTTTTATTGGGTATTGATGATGTGGAAATTTGGTGAAACCAATGCCACCAAATTGGTGAAAATTGGGGTGAATTGGTGAAGTGTGAGTTGTAAGGTTTTTATTGGGTATTGATGATGTGGAAATTTGGCAAAATTTGGTGAACTGGTGACCACTCCCTCCGCCCTAATATTTGACGATGGTTTTTTCTAACTGGTGCCGTACATCAAAAGTACACACATACCCCCACACATGTATATGTATTTTTATGTGGATCAATGTGTACTTTTCTGTAGGTCATTATATATTTTTTTTTGTGCTTAACTTGTGCACCTAGAGCACATGTTAAAAAAACCCATATTTGATTTATAGTTTGAAAATATTTAAACTTATAAAAGTCGTAGTCAAACGATCTCATAAGGTGGTGTTAAATAAAAGTCGTAGTCAAACAATATTTAACTACGACTTTTATTTGGTGTTAAATAAAAGTCGTAATTAACAATATTTAACATACTCGTAATTAAATACCTGGAAACTGGTTATGGATCTTGTTTTTTGTGATGTTTACGTAATATTTGATTTAGTTGGTTTTGGGATATCTTAGCTACATATATATATCTATACTATCTATAATAGTGAAAAATTTCCTAGGAAATTTATATGAAAAAAAAAATTGAAAATCCGTTTAGTTAAATTTTTTTCCAACAATTTTTAAAACATGTGAAATTCTCATTATCTAAATTTTAATTAAATGTTTGAAAATCTCATTCTACTCTTCTCACTTTTTTCATTCTCTAGGAATTTAGAAACGAAAAAATAGGAAAAATTTTTACCAACTAAACGGCCCCTTAATTTGGTCAAACATGAAAAGTGAACACACTTGAAAGCTTGTGCCATTTGGAAAGTATTAGTTGACTTTCAAATTAATTTAGAGAACATTTATAATTTGTGCACTTTTTCCATTTAAAATTTAAATGTGTTCCATTTGTAAAATTTAAAATATTATAGGGACCGTTTAATTGGTGAAAAATTTCTCATTTTTTCAAAAAAAAAATCATATGAAAAGGGAAAATTTGAAAAATCCGTTTAGTTACATTTTTTTCCAACAATTTTCAAAAAATGCGAAATTCTCATTCTCTAAATTTTAACTACAAATTTGAAAAGCCCATTATACTCTTCTCACATTTTTCATTCTCACTTTTATACGTCCGTTTTAATACGTTTTCATTCGTTTTTAACCGTTTTCATCCCGTTTTCTAACGTTTCGTCCGTTTTTTACGTTTTTGTCCTTTTTCCACGTTGTCATCCGTTTTCTAAGTTTTTGCCCGTTTTCTTAAGTTTTCACCCGTTTTCTTACGTTTTCATATGTTTTTTTACGTTTTGTCTGCTTTTTTACGATTTCGTTCGTTTTTTTGAGTTTTCGCCTTGTTAATACAAATATCGCCTAAAAACGTTATTTATATTTTACGATATTTGCTAAAGTTTTGTTAATGACAAAGTATAAACTTTAAGTTTTAGCAAAACATGAATATAGCTTAAGTCTTTCATAACCAGGCTTTATTTCATATAAACATTACACTTGCTACATTTACATTTCATATAAAACATAACATTTTCATATTTCTAAAAATAGAAAATGTTGTATGACATCATGGCATACATTAGTTGACTTTTGGAAAGATCTCATACACTTTTGGAAAAATTTTTACTCAACCTATCTTATAGTTAACTTAAAGGATCTTGATTAGATTTGGTTAGATATGAAAAGATTTCTTGCGTATTTGACTGTCAGGCCTGACGGAACCCTTTGGGTACAATGGCGGAACCCTTGTTTTGGTTCCGTCGGTTCCGCCAACATGCTGTCTTAGTTGGCTATAAATAGCAAACCACACTCAAGAAATTCATCATCACTTACCATTATAATTTACACATACATTCTCATTTCATTCATCTAACTCATTAACATTTTATTTGTGTGAGATCTTTTGTAGCAAAGAAGATCACAAGTTCATACCGAAAGTTACAAGTCTCAACATAATGTTGCAAGTCTTGTTAGCTTAGCATTGTGTAAACTTGTATAGTTTACACTTCATTTGATTGTGTAATTTCAGTAGTGATCAGTTAGTATTTTAGTCCTTAAAATACGTAGTGTGACGGGAGTAGTTGTACCCTTGTAAAAGAACTCGACATCTAGCTTTGTGTCGGTAATCTTGTGGAAGTGACGTGTAAGGTTTTCTCCGCCGGTGAAAGGAGCTTGCTGACTAGTGAAAGAAACTCTCGAGTTGGATACTCGGGGCGTGGAGTAGGGCAAGGAAAAAGAGTCCTTGTAGCCAAACCACGATAAACATTCGTGTTGTGATTTGATTGTTTCTTACTTTACTCTTGCTTAGTATCCAATATATATATATATATATATATATATATATATATATATATATATATATATATATATATATATATTAGCCAGTTTTTCCGTTTGCAAAAAAAAGCCTCCCCATTGGTTGGAACCCTGTAGGAACACTGTTCATCCAACTGTTCATCCGTTATATCACATAACCCGTTCCGTTTTCCCAATTCATTTATTCTCAAACTTCCACACTCTTCTCAAACCCTACTCCTACACACATGATTCTCAAAATTCCCTCTTTTTCAAATCATTGAATTGAACATGATGCTACGCTTTGATTAAACGCACAAAAATATTCATATCAAGATACAAAATCATCTTTCTCTTCCTCTTTCAAACCACCGAACGCAGGTACCAAATTATGTATACAAATTTGATTAGGGTTCTTATACTTTGGGGGTTTTGTTAATAAATCAAAAGATTGAAAAGGTATGTTCTTATTTCAATTAAATCTTCTCTTTTAATTTCCGAATCTGATTAGAAGCCGATTGATGGTTCATGTTTCTTGATTGTGTTTTGTGGGTTTTGTTGGTGTTTTGTTTCCGAAATTATTGTGTGTTTCAATAGTTAATGTTAGGGTAAATCTCATTTGCTTGAGCTTTTGGTGAAAGCACCACACTTATTATAAACCTTGACTAATTGATATATCATATGCTAACCGCAACAAGCACAAACCTTTTAATGCTCTTAAGAATTCAAGTGCCCATACACTATTCCCAACCCAAAACCAGAAATATTTGACATCACAAACTAAGGTATGAATGTTTTGATTTCTTATTTTTTATGTTCGTGTTATGTGTAGGCCTTTTTCAGGATTCAGCTGCGGTGAACTAACATGACTAGGCAACATGTTTGTATTCCAGGTATGTGACAAATTAATGTTGATTTGTTTCTTCATAAATTATCAGATTCTGATGATACTTTTTTGTTTTGTGAACTTTTTGGGGATTTTAGTTCTCTGACTATTTGTAAAAAAAAAAAAAAAAAAAAGGTTAGTGGGAGCATGGGATTGTTGTACATCGTTTTAGAGTAGCTAGGCAGATTCAACTTGGCATACCAAAATTACCATATTTCTCATCAATAATTTACACAGGTTCTAATATAGGTCAAGGCATTAAGCATTCGTTATATATCAAGGACATTCAAAAAATGTCATTTTATTAATGAGGTTATTTCATATAATTAAGAGAATGATTTTTCAACTGAAATGCAAATTAACACTAGAATAGAAGCCCTTAGGTGGTTAAGGGGTGTTTGGAATAGCTTTGTTTCTGGGCTTATCAACTAATTTTGGCGATAAAACGCTAAAAACCCATGTTTGTTTTATGTTTCTTCATGTTTTTTTTGATGTTTTGTTAGTGTCTTATTTGTGTCATGGATCTTAGATAAAGATACTTATGCATTGGGTGTGTGATAAAAGAAATAGGTATGTGGTGTAGTTCAACTAATGTTTTGTCGGCTAGAACTTTAAATATGTTAGTGTCATATTGTTGTACAAGAAGATCTATTTTATTGTCTTTGACTTAACTATTACCTTGGTGAGTAATAAGTAGTGACTCCCAAATTTCTTTGGCAGTGTTACACATAAAAATTCTTTCATATTCTTTGCGTGGTAACGCATTATAAATTACCATTTTAGCTTCATTATTTTTTGCTAATTTCTTTTTCAAATCATCATTTTGTTTTTCAAAATGTACAATTTCATCCATTTTAGTTTCCGGATTTTGTTGAGTAGGAGAAAAATCACCAAAGGTAATAACATGCCAAAGATCAAGATCTTTAGATTTCACATAAGTTTCGAATCTATTTTTCCAATATAAAAATCCATCACTTTCAAATAGTGGTGGTCTTTGCATAGATTGTCCTTCTAAATATTTTTCAGATTCCATAGATTGTTGCAAGTTTTAAAATACAATATATTTTAAAGATCTCGCTTGACGTAGCTCTGATGCCAATTGTGGAAAACTAGAAGGGGGTGATTGGCTCTGAACAGTCAACCTAAATTAACCAAGTATATGGTCAACAAGGTCAAACTACCTAGACCAATGCTTCCGGGTAATATAGAGTATCACCAGGTCGTTATGTCCCGACGAGGTGTGGATTGTGCTTTAGCGTGCTTGTGATCGGGTGATTATTCACAGAAAAGGGTTGTGATAAGAATTATTTGAGAATTATGAAATGAAATAGCTTAGGAAAGCTATGTGATTGATTACAGGAATTAAGATTAAGGAGAAACGAGCTAAAACCTAAAAACGTACGTTTTAATTAAAAACGTACACTGACGAACGTGAAAGAAAGTACAACTGATGAACAGAAAAGGCTACGAGTGTGAAATTATTATTTTTACAATCCTAATAAATAAAGAAAATTTTTAGAAAAAGAAAAATTATTTTTACACTATTTAATTATTTATTATTAATTAATTACTAATTAATTATTTATTAACTAATTATATTGATTTAAATTATTACAAATTACTAAAAAGACTTAGATAATTAAGAAGATTTTTATAAATCTAATTAACCATCACAGGAATCCTAAAAAATTATAAAAAGTTGATTTTATGTATTTTTAAACTAATTTACTAATTATTATTCTAATTATTTATTAATTACCAATTAAACTAATTACATTATAAAAAATAGAAAATGAATAGTAAAAATTCTAGAAAAATTTATAAAAATGTTTTAACTTATATAAAAGTTAGAAAAATTATAAAAACTAGGTGTTACTTAATAAAATCTAATTATGCTATCTAATTCTTAATTATTAATTAATAATTAATTAAACTAAAATTAATTCTAAAAATCACTAAAAGACAAAAGAAGAATCTGGAAAAATTTCTGTAATTATTTTAATCTAAAAGAGAATTAATGAAAATATAAAAATACTAGATTGCTTATAAATAAGCTAAAAAGAAAATTAAAAAGATAGTTTCTATTAAATAGAAGCTATCACTATAACTAAAATTGGTTTTTTTTTTTGTGTTTTTTCTTTTTCCAAACTAATTTAACATTAAAAACTTTTACAAAAACACTTTCACTGAAACTCAGAAATAAGCACTTTAAGTGCTTATTTGTCCAACAGTTGACTTTCTTTGACTAGACAAGGGATTAAGCTCAAATGGGCTTATGTGGGGTCCACCATGGCTAATTCTGCTTCACTTAAGTTATATGAACAATGTTAATACAAATATCGCCTAAAAACGTTATTTATATTTTACGATCTTCGCTAAGTTTTGTTAACGACAAAATGTAAACTTTAGTTTTTAAGCAAAACATAATCTTAGTTTTTAAGACTTGCATAAACTAGACTTTTGCTACATTTTACATTTTATAAAACACAACACGAGTTTATTTCTTAAATTAGAAATAGTCACATCACATTTATGGCAAGTTTTGTCATTATGCATTTATGGAAAAAAATGTGTTTGACTAACTTTGTTGTTGCTTGCAAGCTTTGTATTTGACTTGTTTTTAAGTGATGTGACATTGTTTGGTTGCTAGGAGTTATGAGACAAGACCTTGTTTGGTTTGAAGAGTTATTGCAAAAACCTACTGCAGACCCAGCGGTACCCTGGGGGTACACGGGCGGAACCCATCTGAGGGTTCCGCCTGATCCGCCGAGCATGCAGAATGTTGTGCTATAAATACCAAGCCCTAACTTGATTTTTGGCTAACCTCTTGAGATCATATTTTACACACACACTCATATTTTCTTCTAACCTCTTAACATTGTAAATGTGAAGTTTCCTTTTGTAGCAAAGAAGCTCACAAGGTCGTCAAAAGTTACAAGTTTCCAACACAACGTTGCAAGACTTGTTAGCTTAGTATTGTGTAAACTCTTGTTGTTTACACATCAATTGTTTGGGTATATTCTGTAGTGAGTGGTTAGTATTTTAGTCCTCAAAATACAAAGAGTGTTGGGAGTTGTTGTACCCTAGTAAAAGAACTAAACGGGAGTGGTTGTGCCCTTGTAAAAGAACTCGACATCTAGCTTTGTGTCGGTAAAAGTATAAGCGACGTGTAAGGTTTTCTCCGCCGGTGAAAGGAGCTTGTTGACTAGTGAAAGAAACTCTCGAGTTGGATACTCGGGGCGTGGATGTAGGGCAAGGAAAAAGAGTCCTTGTAGCCGAACCACGATAAATACTCGTGTTGTGGTTTGATCGTTTCTTTCATTTACTTGCATGTTATATATTATGTTTGTGCATATATCTTTGATCAAACGGAAAGTTTCAAAGCCAACTTAACAAGTATAAAAAGATTTTAATCGGTAAACTATTCAACCCCCCTTCTAGTTTTCCACAATTGGCATCAAGAGCTACGTTACTCAAGCTTTTAAAATATATTGTGTTTTAAAACTTGAAACGATCCATGGATTTTGAAAATTACAAAGAAGGGCAATCTATGCAAAGACCACCACTCTTTGAAGCAAATGGTTTTATATATTGGAAAAACCGTTTTGAAACTTACGTGAAATCTAAAGATATAGATTTGTGGTATATAATTATTGATGGTGATAACGTAGTTACTAACATCAAAGATGATGATCAAAAGAAATTAATAGGTAAAAATAATGAAGCTAAAATGATGCTTTATAATGCTTTGCCTAAGAAAGAATATGAAAGAGTCTTTTTGTGTAAAACCGCCAAAGATATTTGGCAATCTTTAATTGTCACTCATCAAGGAAACTCACAAGTTAAAGATAACAAAATTGATCTTCTTGTTCAACAATATGAACAATTTGTTATTTCCGAAGATGAGATTATTGATAATGCCTTTGCTAGGTTTAACACTATTATTACTTCACTTAAAGCACTTGATGAATCTTTTTGTAGTAAGAACTTTGTCAGGAAATTTCTTAGAGCACTCCATCCGAAGTGGAGAGCAAAAGTGACGGCAATTGAAGAATCCAAAGATCTTTCAAGCATGTCACTTGATGAGCTTATTAGAAACCTCAAAGTTCATGAAATGGTAATGGAAAAAGATTCGGAACTAGTTAGAGGCAAGAAAGAAAAAGTTAAGTCCATTGCCTTGAAAGCTAGAGTCCAATCAAGTGATGATGAAGAATCTACTTCGGATAGTGTTGATGAGGAATATGCTATGGCCGTGAGAGACTTCAAGAAGTTCTTTCGTAGGCGAGGAAAGTTTGTAAGGCAACCTAAAGATGACAAGAAAACCTTCCGGAAAGATGACAAGAAAACCTTCCGGAAAAGTTGAAAGAAAATGTTATAGGTGTGGAGACACAAGTCATCTTGTAGGAGAATGTCCAAAACCACCCAAGAGCAAACCTCAACAAGCTTTTGTGGGTGGTGCTTGGAGTGACTATGAAGGAGATGATGATGAGCCAAAGAATGATGATATTGCTCTCATGGCTCACAACTCAAATGAGGTACTCTCCAACTCATCTTACTCCTCTATAGATGATGATACTTTACAAAATGAATATAACAAACTTTGTGAGTTAAGCTTAAAAATCATAAACAAAAATAAATTTTTGAAAACTAAAAAGGAGTTTTTAGAAAATGAAGTCTATGAGTTAAAAGAAAAAGCTAAGAGATTAGAAAAGGGTAAAGATATTGACACCTCATGCAAATCATGTGAAGAACTTAAACTTGAAGTTGAGAGACTTAAAATTACTCAAAATGATCTAATCAAACAAACCACAAAGTTCAAAAAGTTCGATAAGAGCATTTCATGTGCGGATGAAATTATGAAACTTCAAAAGTCACCTTTTGATAAAACAGGTCTAGGTTTCAGGAAAGTAGAAATCATTAAGGGACAAACGAAACAAGAAAAGAACACACATGAAACAAACAAAATTGCTACAGCAGCCCGCGGACCAAACGGAACCCAAATTAGGGTTTCGCCCGTTGGCCCCGAGGGATCCGCCAGGACTGCTGCAGCAGTAACTCCATCCACATCGGATCGTTCAAAATTTGTTAAAGTTACATATAAAAATGGAACAAAACCTGCCTTTAGAACTGGAGTAGGACTTAGTAAAAGTGAATTTAGAGCTAAGACTACTCAACCAAGACCTAAGACTCCAATTCCCAAACGCCCCTTTCCAAAGAGCAACTTCAATGCTCGACCAAACTACCAACACGCTTGGAATCAAAACACTCCTGGACATTACCAAAACTCAAACTACATGCCATGGAACCCTTATGCTCTATTTTCCTATTTGGAACGAATTAATGGTATGCTTAACCAAAATGGACCCATGAGAAATTGGGGACCAAATGTTTGAGTGTTTTTCATAAAATAGGTGTGCCTCAAAGTTTGTTTGGATCCGGATGAATGGATTAAAGATAGCGGTTGTTCAAGGCACATGACGGGTAATAAAAGCCTCTTCTCAACATATCACAAATGTGATGGAGGTAATGTTACGTTTGGTAGTAATGCTAAGAGCAAAATCATCGGAAAAGGTACAATCTCTCATGACTCCCTTTCTATAGATGATGTTGCTCATGTTGATAACTTAGGATTTAATCTTCTTAGTATTAGTCAACTTTGTCGTAATAAGTATAATGTCCTTTTTAGTGAAAACGGTAGTAAAATCCTTAAAGATGGTATAACCGTAGCAAAAGGTGTCCTTAAGAACAACGTATACGTCATGAAGTTGGATTCAACATCTAGAGACAAACTTTGTCTTACCTCATTAGATGAATCTTCAACTTTATGGCATAGACGTTTAGGACATGCTAACATGAGACTAATCCAAAACCTCTCCTCCAAAGACTTAGTTCGAAACCTACCCAAGTTGAAATATGACCAACACTTTTGTGACGCTTGCAAAGTCGGTAAACAAGTCCATAGTAGCCATAAGGCTAAAAACATGGTGTCTACATCTAGGTGTCTAGAACTTTTGCATATGGATTTGTTTGGTCCATCCGCTATACAAAGTTATGGAGGTAACTTCTATACTTTGGTCATAGTAGATGATTACTCACGTTATACTTGGACAAAGTTTTTGAAAAGTAAAAATGAAGCTTTTGATAAATTTGAGATTCTAAGTAAGAAAATTCAAAATCAAGTAGGGTCTAATATAGTGTCTATTAGAACGGATCACGGTCGTGAATTTGATAATGAATTTCAATTTGGAAACTTTTGTGATAAAAATGGAATTACTCATAACTTTTCGGCTCCACGTACTCCTCAATCTAATGGTGTAGTAGAACGTAAAAACCGGACATTACAAGAGATGAGTAGAATAATGCTTAATGAACAAACTATTCCACAAAAGTTTTGGTGTAATGCCGTTGACACATCAACGTACATTCTTAATCGAGTCCTAATTAGACGATTTTTGAATAAAACTCCTTATGAACTTTATAGAGGTAAAAAGCCTACATTAGGATACTTTAGAGTGTTTGGGAGTAAATGCTTCATTCTTAACACCAAGGATTATCTCACCAAATTTGACCCAAAGTCTTATGAAGGTGTATTTCTTGGATATTCACAAAATAGTAAAGCTTACATTGTTTTGAACAAAGAAACCTTAAGAGTCGAGGAATCGTTAAACGTAACATTTGACGAAAGTCCACCTCCCTCTAAGACATCACCTTTGGTAGATGATGACTTAGTTGAAAGCCAAGCAATTGAATGTCAAGAAATCTTAGGTAATGACAAGGAAGATGAACTATTAAACAAAGAACTTGTCAATGTCAAAGAATCTAAAAGTCATCCATTAGACGGTGTCATAGGCAACATTAACGAAAGAACACTTAGATCAAAAGTTCAAAATGAAAGCAACTACTTTTGTTTCGTGTCAACCATTGAACCGAAAAACATTAATGAAGCCATTAAAGATGAATCTTGGGTAATTGCAATGCAAGAAGAATTAAACCAATTTGTTAGGAATGATGTATGAACATTAGTTCCTCAACCAAAGAGTCAAACAATAATTGGAACAAAATGGGTCTTTCGTAATAAAATGGATGAAAATGGAATTGTGTCTAGAAACAAAGCTAGGCTAGTAGTACAAGGATATAATCAACAAGAAGGCATTGATTACGATGAAACTTTTGCTCCGGTAGCTAGGCTCGAGTCAATTAGAATATTACTTGCTTATGCGTGTGCACATAATTTTAAACTCTTTCAAATGGACGTCAAAAGTGCATTTCTAAACGGAGTCATTAATGAAGAAGTATATGTGGCTCAACCACCGGGCTTCATCGATTTTGAAAAACCTAATTATGTTTACAAACTTAAAAAGGCTCTTTATGGACTTAAGCAAGCTCCAAAAGCATGGTATGATCGACTTAAAACATTCCTAGTTGACCATAAGTATACCATGGGCTTAGTTGATAATACTCTCTTCACTAAGAAGAAAGATTCACATATTATCATAGTCCAAATCTATGTTGATGACATTATATTCGGATCAACTTGTCAAGAATTATGTGTGGATTTCTCAAAAATCATGCATGACGAGTTTGAAATGAGTATGATGGGAGAACTCAACTTTTTCTTAGGACTCCAAATCAAACAACTTGAAGATGGTATCTTCTTTAACCAATCTAAATATATTAAGGACATGCTTAAGAAATTTGGACTAGAAGATTCGAAACCTATCAAAACTCCCATGTCCACGGAAACTAAACTCACCAAGGATGAGGAAAGTGAATCCGTAGATAGCACTAAATATAGAGGTATGATTGGTAGTCTACTTTACCTAACGGCTAGTAGACCCGACATTATGTTTAGTGTTTGTCTATGTGCTCGTTTTCAAGAAGATCCTAAAACTACCCATCTCGAAGCCGTTAAAAGGATTTTTAGGTATATTAAGGGCACTACACATTTAGGTTTATGGTATCCCAAAGGAACGGGAATAGACACCATAGTGTATGCCGACTCGGATCATGCCGGTGACTATGTCGATAGAAAAAGCACAAGTGGTATTTGTACTTTTGTTGGATATTGTCTCACCTCATGGTTCTCTAAGAAGCAAACGGCTCTTGCTATCTCAACAACGGAAGCCGAGTACGTTTCGGCCGGAAAGGCATGTCAACAAGCTCTTTGGATGAAGCAAGCTCTTGTCGACTACGGAATTCAACTCAACGACATCACAATTCTTTGTGACAACAAAGGTGCCATTGATCTTAGCAAAAACCCGGTTCAACATGCTCGTACCAAACATATTGAAATCCGTCATCATTTCCTTCGTGACAACGTTCAAAAAGGAAATATCTCAATTGAGAAAGTTTCTTCCGAAGACAACATAGCCGACATTCTCACAAAACCTCTTAAACGTGAACCTTTTAATCTTCTTAGGCTAGGCTTAGGACTCATGGAACCTACATTGTAGTTCTGGACATTAGACAAAAATCACAAAAATCAAAACAAATCCAAAACCATTTTTCTCAGCAGGGTCGGCGGAACCCTCAGCCATAACGGACGAAACCCAACTCAGGGTTCCGCCGTATCCGTCGACCTGCAGAATCAAAACATTTGTTTATATTAAACCAAACACCCATTATCTCATACCACCACTTCCAAAACTGTTACTATTCACCATTCCTCTCATCCATACCCACGAAATTTTGGCCTTCCATTCAATCACATTACTAATCCATCATCATTGTAAGTATTCTTAACTTGATTACAATCCTGATCTGAGTCTAGGAATTCTATTTCTTGCACAAAAACAAAAACTTGGGGTTATGCATTAACTTAAGAAATTCATGCATGAAATTAGGTAATTAATAAAACTAATCATGTTTCCCATAGTTAGGAATTGCATCTTTAATTAGTATAAACATGTTTGCTAAAACACCCCATGTCAAATCCTTCCAAAAATTTCTCACAAGTAGGACAAATATTTTTTCGTCTCACATTGAGAATACAAAATCAAAATGTTATGTTCAAAACATCACTTGCATAATGTCTCTTGAATGCTAAAGGGAATACATAACTAATATGTATTTTCGGGTACATTCAAACGAAGCTACATTGAACTAGGAGTGTTTGGGTTATCTTTTGTTTTATAACAAAACTTGCATTGTAAAATGTTTTGATGCATCAAAATGAGTCAAGATAACCGCACCTCCACATAGTTTTCATATAGGCACACACTAGAACATCCACATTATAATAAGTAGTTTACTTAAACTAAAATGTGAAAATTTTGTTGTTCTAGGTATCATCATGCCTCCTCTAACCCACTACGACCACAAGGACACAATTAAGTACCTACCAAAACACCACAAAACCAAAGGCCTTACCCCAAACCAAGTCAACATTTTCAAAGCCTTAGAAAAACACTATGTCCATGAGGGTAGAACCATTGACCCATCTTTCCTAGAAGGCACAAACCTTTATGACGAATTTGCCGCAATCAACTTTGAGTGTCTTTTGACTATCGACGAGCCTATTGTCCTAGATTCATCCTAGAATTCTATGCTTCCGTCACCCTCTCCACGGGTGATTATGATTTCATATCCGTCAACTTTAGGGCTAGTGGTAACCAATACTCCTTCACTCTCGAGGAATTTGCTCAAATCCTAGGGGTCCCAAACCATGGTACTTGTATCTACTCCGATTTGCACTCCCTCTCAACCCTTGACACTCTCAATGACCGTTTCCATCCTTATGACACCCCTATTGTGTCCAAAGATGTACTCTGTAACCATCTCTTTGTTAGAACAACCACCACTAGGAGAACCCGTGGGGGAAATGAAGTCGAAAAGGATCCATATGGAATGGAACTTAATGAACTCTTGCCCCAATTCAAGAAATGGGAGGAAGTCCTTAGAGCCAATGTAATAAGCACCATAGGAAACCGAGACCATATCAACCTTTGCCTATGCTACATGCTCTACTCTTTGTCCGTTAGGCAACCTTTCAATCTTGCCTACTACATGGCTAAGAGAATGGCCGACATTCCCGTGCATGGCACAACGGCTATGCCGTATGGAATGCTCTTGACCCGTCTATTTAGGTTCATTTCACCCATTCCACCAACTCCTAACCGTCTTCGTCTTGACTACTCTCTCATCCCTCACACCTTTGTTCCACTTAGTGATAAGAGAATGTACAAAGCCCAAGGAAAACGCCCACATCCTCCTACCTCATCTTCCTCTTCCTCTTCCTCAATGAGTGAAGATGACAATTTGCCAAACTCTAGGCTCCCACCTCTAGAATACCTTTCCCAACTTCCGGATATTCCAAATGAGTCGGAGGAGTTCAAGCAAACAAAAGGGATGTTCAAAAACATAGGGAGATTCCTTGGAAAGATGAAGAAGAAGATGGACCGTCAATGAGTGCGGGTGTGTTAGGAGTGTTTGGCACAAGGTGCTATTGGAACAATTTGGTAGTCTTAAACAATATTTGTGATGTATTTGTGTGTTACTACAATGTTTGATACACTTTGGAACATGTTTTAACTAACAATGATGCAGGAAGACAACTTTTGGAAAGTTGTTAAATTTTCATGCTTATCTAATTTTCACTAAGTATAGTGAATGTCGTTACCCCCCGGTCAAAGTCTTATGATATGCGTGTTTACATGTCTAATTTTTGCATTTCCTAACCAGGTATGTATTATATTTTTGGTTTTAGGACTTTTCGAAAATTTTGAAAATCGTCTCGCGGGTCAAAAACGCGGACTGTGAACTTTTTCAGCACTGGCGGATCAGGCGGATCCCAAAATTGGGTTCCGCCAGTACAAAATCTGGGTAACCCAGATTTGGACCAACGGAACAGACGGAACCCTCATTTGGGTTCCGCCTGTGTATTCTCAAGGTGCCGCCAGTAGCCTGCAAAATTTTTGTTTTCGTTTTCAACATTTCAACATCCAAACACCAAAATCCAATTCTTTTAGCTAGAAATCCATTACCTGCAATGTATTTAGCTTACTAAGATACTTAGCATTCCTTATAACTCACTCAAAACCATTTCCCGCCAAAATTCAAAAATAGCCATAACTACCTCAAGTATCCTTCACACATAAAGGAAGGATCCCTTCTAAAGGATCCTTGAAATCCCTGAGATTTTTCCATCAAACAAACTCACCAAAACCACTAAGCATTTAGTGCAAAACTTGTCTTCTCACTTCACCATTCTCATTGGATTGACTTCCATGACATGACAACCCACAATTATGTTTTCCAAATCATTATGAACCACCATTTTTGTATGGACTAACATCAAATCCAAACACTCCTTCCCACAAATCTTCATCACTATAAATTAAACCATCCTAAACACTATCAAATCACACCTTCTTCATCACCATTTCTGAAACTTTAAACCATTTTAACCATGACCAAGTCAACAAACACCTCTCAACCATCACGACCCATCCGGAGAACCGCCCGGATAAGTGTCAAACCACTATGGTCAAACCAATCCATCAACCTTAGCTCCTCATCTTCGGATGAATTCACGTCACCCATCAAAAATGAACATTTTTTGAACCTTGCATCTCCATCTCCATCACCCAAACAACCAAATGAGCTTACTCCACCACCAACTAAATCACCCATTGACCCAACTCCACCAAGTGCTCCAACCCAACCATCCAAAACTCCATCACCATCACCATTACCCAAAATTGAACCTATGGAGCTTTTCGGGTCTCCTCCAACATCACCACACCCGTATGTCCAAGATTTGAATGATCTTCCACCAAGACATACCCAACCACCACCTTTTGCAAATCAATCACCAAGGTCAATTCTTGATCTTGATGAAGATCTTCAACTTACCCAACCACCACAACAAGTGTACCAACCACCCAAACCGTTGTTGTTTCACCCAATTTATCGTGAAATCCATGGTCCTCTTTATGGAGAACCAAATTTTGAACACCATGATCACCCAACTCCACCACCTTCTCAAGCCCAAACCTATGAGTCTTTCTTTCCCTCTTATGAGGAAATACAAAGCATGGTTGACAACCACCTTCATCAAGCAATGGAATTTCAAACCACCTTGCTTGATTCAATCCCAAATCCATCCTCCACCCAAGAACCAAAACCAAACCAACCCCTAAGCCAAGAAACCAAAACCAACCCATTTTCACCCACCCATCCACATGTTTGCTCAAATTGTGAGCAAATGGGTGAAAGCATCAAAACCTTGCTTCACCAATTCCAAAATGAAACCCGGTTTGCATTCCAACATGTCATTGAACGTTTGGATGCACTTTCCTACCCCAACAAATCCTAGACAACCCTTGGAGGCCGTTTGCCCCAATTTAGGAATGTAGGATTTTATTTTATTTTCTTGGTTATTTTCTTAGTTTTTGGTTACTAAGTAGTAGAATAGTTAACATTTCTTGTCTTTTGACTTTTATAAGTCAAAATTTTACTTGGAATGAAATTTCTTTCTACTTACTTTTGTGCATTGTTGGTTGATCAATGTTGTGTTGTCATTGTGGTTGCAATGTGTGTGGTAACTACAAGCTTGACTATATATATCACCAACTAACCATTTTTTTTTGTAAGTCTCAAAATCCATGTTTCCCATATTGGTACTCCATTTAGGGGGAGTATCGACCAAGGGGGAGCATGGCGATTATTCCGCTTCGCTACTCTACTTTTTGTTTCGACAAAAAGGGGGAGAAATATATTAAAACCTTCAATACTTAATATGCTTTTCGTCTCTTAAGTAAAACAAGGTTAATATAATTTTTTTTTTAAGTCTTGAAAACCAAGATTTTGCGTGTTACTTAAAAACAAAGTTTATGTTTTGTAATCAACAAAAATGGGGAGATTGTTAATACAAATATCGCCTAAAAACGTTATTTATATTTTACGATCTTCGCTAAGTTTTGTTAACGACAAAATGTAAACTTTAGTTTTTAAGCAAAACATAATCTTAGTTTTTAAGACTTGCATAAACTAGACTTTTGCTACATTTTACATTTTATAAAACACAACACAAGTTTATTTCTTAAATTAGAAATAGTCACATCACATTTATGGCAAGTTTTGTCATTATGCATTTATGGAAAGAAATGTGTTTGACTAACTTTGTTGTTGCTTGCAAGCTTTGTATTTGACTTGTTTTTAAGTGATGTGACATTGTTTGGTTGCTAGGAGTTATGAGACAAGACCTTGTTTGGTTTGAAGAGTTATTGCAAAAACCTACTGCAGACCCAGCGGTACCCTGGGGGTACACGGGCGGAACCCATCTGAGGGTTCCGCCTGATCCGCCGAGCATGCAGAATGTTGTGCTATAAATACCAAGCCATAACTTGATTTTTGGCTAACCTCTTGAGATCATATTTTACACACACACTCATATTTTCTTCTAACCTCTTAACATTGTAAATGTGAAGTTTCCTTTTGTAGCAAAGAAGCTCACAAGGTCGTCAAAAGTTACAAGTTTCCAACACAACGTTGCAAGACTTGTTAGCTTAGTATTGTGTAAACTCTTGTTGTTTACACGTCAATTGTTTGTGTATATTCTGTAGTGAGTGGTTAGTATTTTAGTCCTCAAAATACAAAGAGTGTTGGGAGTTGTTGTACCCTAGTAAAAGAACTAAACGGGAGTGGTTGTGCCCTTGTAAAAGAACTCGACATCTAGCTTTGTGTCGGTAAAAGTATAAGCGACGTGTAAGGTTTTCTCCGCCGGTGAAAGGAGCTTGTTGACTAGTGAAAGAAACTCTCGAGTTGGATACTCGGGGCGTGGACGTAGGGCAAGGAAAAAGAGTCCTTGTAGCCGAACCACGATAAATACTCGTGTTGTGGTTTGATCGTTTCTTTCATTTACTTGCATGTTATATATTGTGTTTGTGCATATATCTTTGATCAAACGGAAAGTTTCAAAGCCAACTTAACAAGTATAAAAAGATTTTAATCGGTAAACTATTCAACCCCCCTTCTAGTTTTCCACAAACAAGTTTGAGCAAGGTTCAATCAAATAAGCTGGCTGATTAAGCCAAAAGACCACAATAAGAACTTGCTTATTTGGATTCTGAGACAGAAATGGGACAGAGTTTTGAGGTGGTTTCAAGTAGGGTCCACAAGGTCTGAGGTCAAATGATTGGTCAACTCTTGAAGAGTGCCAGGAGGGGGGTTGGGAGGACCCAAAATTGGACTGTGGGACCCACTGGGGTAGCCACAATCAACCACCAAAGTGGTGGTGATGATGAAGGTCTGCTGATGCAGGGTAGAGGTCTTGCCCTGCAGGTCAGTTTGAAGGGCAAATTTGTCCACAAAGAAAATTCACAAAAATACAATATATGTGGGAATCTCAAGTTCAGCTGGTAGACTAACCACCCAAGAAAATTCAAAGCTTAACACTAAGTACAAAAATCTACAAAAATCTTGCCATTTTGAGGATTTCTGACTCAAAGCTCTTTTTGACTTTTTGTGAAAACTACTTGCTTTGACTTTGGTCAGATTAGATTGCTTCTAATTGATTGAAACCATGTTAATAAGCTATAATAAGGTTGATTTAAGTTGAAACACCACTTTATGCTAGATCATGAAAGATTTTTGAACTCCAAATCCCACATAGTTAACTGTGTGGGTGAGATCTTTGTGATTTTGACTTTTGGGTTCAAAAGGGACCAAACTGATGGTCAATCTGACTTTATATGATCCTAAGTAACTTACTTAAACCAAGTGTTACACTAACAAACAACTAGAACATAGCAAGATGCCATGATCCAAACACCCCCTACTAAAACTGATTTGAAGGTTTTCAGAGCCTCAATTTGAATTAATCCATATAACACAGAAGCATTTCTTATGATTAATTAAACCTATTTAAGCCCAAATATATCAACAAACAACAACAACTTAGAAATCACCACTATGCTAAAATGGGCTGAAATTGAAAATACTAAGCAACTTTTAATTCTTATGAACAACTATGCAATTTTAAGTTATATTATCATTAAAAAACTTTAAATAAACACAAACAAAACAGGATCAAGCAACAACAACTATGCTTATAGACAATGAGCTTAAAATGAATGAATGGCTTACAATTTAGGGATTGTGAGCATCAAAAACCAAGAACCAAAAGAACCAAATGATTCCTAACTCCTCCCTGAGGATCTAAACCCAAAATCCAAAGCTTCCTTGCTCCAATTCACCTCTGAATCCCCAGAATTCAATTTCACTTTACAGTTGACTATTGTTGACCATTTTTGTATTTTTTGATTTTTTGAACTAGACTAAGTTTTAATGTAACTAAAAGCTTTTACAAGCTTTATGGGAGCTTATGTGTCCTAATTCAGTCCATTATACCAATAAACAACAATAATACACTAATTATGGAATTTTGAAATAAACTTGCATAATCTGAATAATTAAACCAAACTTAAAATTGATACTTGAAATTGTTTTACAATACACTAAAATTAGTAAAAACAATACTTGAAAGCTTTAAACATACAATGAAAATGACAAAGTTTACTATTCGACCTAAATTAACCTAAATTACACTAGATATCTCTCTCAACTGCTTCCTTTCTCTTTATATGGCTTTCTTTGACTTCCTTGCACTTTTCTGAGTGAATCCCACCCATTGGATTGGGTGGGAATGATCTCAGCCTTTGAAACATACTTTTGGCGCCATTTTCTTTTTTGTCAGGATGTTTGAGTGAGGGTGATATAGATACAATTAAGGATTTTTGGATGTTTGTGGGAGTTGGGGGAGACATGGAGTGGGTTTGCTGAGGTGGAGGAGGGGGAAGGTTGAGTGTTGGTTTGGTTTTACAGGTTGGGAGGGGAGGAAGGTCAATGTTTGACCTTTGTTGACCGAGGGGAAAAACGGGGGAGTGATATATTTTTGAGAGGTGGGCTGGTGTTGGTGATGGGCCAAGGAGTGATAAGGGAGGGTGTTTGGGCCTGGCTTGTGTTTGGACTTAAATAAATCAAAGGGTCCGTTTGGTATTGTTATTAATAAGCAACAAGGACCAATTCTGTAAAATTCAGGAAATTGGGGGGCTGAAGTTGTAATTATTCCAAAGTATTCACAAGGACCAATGTTGCCAAACTCCAATGATACAAGGACCACAAACAAATTTTTCAATTTAAAAATCCCAAGGACCTTTTCTGCAAATTTTCAAACTCCAGGGACCAAACATGTAGATTTTCCAAACTTTTCACCCAAAGTCCTTTTTTGATAACTTTTGATTTTTGAAGGACTTGGGTTGACTTTTCTTTCAAAATAAATGCATAGGGACTATTTTTGACAAATTTTGAAACTTGGGGGACTGAAACTGCCAATATTGCAAACTTTGATCATTTTTCATTTGTTTTTGCTCATTTTGCATTTAAAACACATAAAACACAATCCCTAGGATAATTTCAGTATTTTGATGACTTTTCGATTGTTTTTGTATGTTTTGGCAGTTTAAATACGATAAAAATGATGAGTGTTTGAGCACTCATCAATCCCCCACACTAAACTATTGCTAGTCCCTAGCAATCTTTTTGGAAAACTTGATGGATTTGAAATCTCTTTACCAAAATCCATCACTACTGGAGTAGCCAAATGTTTCGATTCAAATAAGAACTATGGTCCACTTGATAACCATGTGATTTTTAGCAAACCACCAGCTTTCAACAGTTTTGATTTGTCTTTACCAAGAGCCGTTTGCTCATGCACTAGCCAACTCTTGATGGACCTAGTCAACATCTTGGTGAGCTGATTACCAATTATGGTTTTTCCACTGCCTTTACCGCAAGCCATAATCTTGCGGGCTAGCCAACTCATTCACTTTTTAGGATATGGCGAGTTGATTTACCATACAATTTTGGGCAAATTGCAAGCCGTCAACGGATTTGAGTTATCTTTACCAAGAGCCGTTTGCTCCTGGATTAGCCAATCCTTTTGTCGTTTTAGACATGGTGGACTGATAACCACAAAAATTTTGAAATAAAGTGAAAAAAAATTTGAAAATTTTGGCCAAAAACGGGGGTACTAGAAGATATATTGTGATAAAATTCGCTAGAATTTCCCTCCCACACTTAGAAGTGAATATTGTCCTCATTATTCAAGGTCCCGGCTATTATGCCGACTCTTTGAACGTAAAAAGCCAATATTCGAATCTAACTATGGAAACACCATATTTCACTTTATTTCTATACATATACACACATTTTTTTTTTGGAACTTATATACATATATACATTTTCAAACAGCGGGGGGTTGGCCATTCCCCCACACTTAGATGGTAGAAAGTAGAAAGAAATCAGAGATACGGGTGAAAACCCGTATTGTGCTATTGTTTTTGTTTATTGACTCGCTAGCTTGACTCGATCCCCGAATTCAATTGTCCTTGGGGAAAGTTTGGAGATCCGGGACAACCATGGATGGTATGTCCTCTCCAAAGTAATGTTTTAAACGATTTCCATTCACTTTGAAATTTGGACCGTCATTTTGAGATAATTCGACTAAGGATAAACCTTAGCGATAGTGAATGGACCAGTCCAACGGGTTTTTGGCTTTCCCGAGAAGATCGTGAGTCTAGAGTTGAAAAGAAGGACTCGATCACCAACGTTAAAAACGCGGTTCTTGATTTTTAAGTCATGAATCTTCTTTGTCTTTTCTTTGTAGATCAAAGAGTTCTCGTAAGCTTGATCACGAAGTTCATTTAATTCATTCAATTGAACTTTCCGATGATCACCCGCAGTTTTGAAGTCAAAATTTGCATGCTTGAGGGCCCAATAGGCTTTGTGCTCAAGCTCGATCGGAAGATGGCACGCTTTCCCGTACACGAGTTTGTAAGGCGTACACCCAATGGGTGTTTTGTAAGCCGTACGGAAAGCCCAAAGTGCGTCATCTAATTTGTCCGACCACGATGCACGATTTTCACCTACGGTTCTTTCTAAAATTCTTTTAATGCCCCGATTGGAAACTTTGACTTGTCCACTTGTTTGAGGGTGGTACGCAGTAGAAAGACGGTGAGTTACACCGTACTTTTGCATGAATTTATCGAATTTGTCATTACAGAAGTGCGTACCATGATCACTAATAATAGCACGTGGAGTTCCAAATCGGGCAAAAAGAGCTTTCAAGAATTACTACTCGGGCATCATTAGTGGGTAAAGCTTTCGCTTCAACCCATTTTGACAAGTAGTCAACAGCCACGAGTATGTATTTGTTGCCATGAGAAGATGGAAATGGCCCCATAAAATCGATGCCCCAAACGTCAAAGATTTCACAAACTTGAATTGCATTTTGAGGCATTTCATTTTTTTGTGAAATATTCCCGTGACGTTGACAAGCGTCACAGGATTTGACTAATTCCTGGGCATCCTTGTAAATCGAGGGCCAATAGAAACCGGAGTCAAACACCTTTTTGGCGGTGTAGTTTGGATTGTGGTGGCCCCCCGTGGGACCAGCATGGAAAGCCTTAAGAATTTCAGTGGCTTCTTTGCCATAAACACACCGCCGGATGACTTGATCCGCACAGATTTTGAAAAGATATGGGTCGTCCCAGAAGTAATGTTTTACATCTTTGAAGAATTTATTTTTCTGTTGGGACGACATCCCTTTCACCACAAAGTTACCCGCAAGGTAGTTTGCAAAGTCGGCAAACCATGGGGTAATAGAGTCTCTACAAAAGGTAACCGCATTGAGTGTCTTGAGAGGGAATGTTTCATTAATTTCTTTCCTCTCGAAGACATCTTGGTGGGGGTTTTCCAATCGTGAGAGATGATCAGCAGCTAGGTTCTCAGCTCCTTTTTTTATCACGAATAATGATATCAAATTCCTGTAGGAGGAGAACCCAACGGAGAAGTCTCGGCTTTGCATCTTGTTTTGCAAAGAGATACTTCAAAGCCGAGTGATCCATATACACTATGCTTTTGGTCAGTATCAAGTATGGCCGGAATTTTTCAAAGGCATACACCACAGCTAATAATTCTTTTTCAGTGGTGGTGTAATGACTTTGAGCCTCGGTCATAGTTTTGCTGGCATAGTGTATAGGCTGAAAATGTTTTGTTTTTCGTTGCCCCAAGACTGCCCCTGTCGCATAATCACTAGCATCACACATAAGTTCGAAGGGCAAGTCCCAATCGGGGGCAACAAGAATCAGTGCCTCAGTAAGCTTTTTCTTCAATGTTTCAAAAGCTTCGATGCACTCGGGGGAGAAGATAAAATGAGCATCCTTTTCGAGGAAATGGGTCATAGGCCGGGCGATTTTAGAAAAATCTTGAATAAACCTACGATAGAAACCGGCATGACCCAAAAAGCTCCTAATACCTTTGACGGTAGTGGGATGAGGTAATTTTGCAATGACATCCACTTTGGCTTTGTCAACCTCAATCCCGTTCTTTGAAATTTTATGGCCGAGGACAATGCCCTCTTTGACCATAAAGTGACTCTTCTCCCAATTTAGACATAACTTTGTGTCTTCACAACGTTTTAGCATGCTGTCTAAATGGGAGAGACATGATTGAAACGAATCCCCAATGACCGAAAAATCGTCCATAAAGACCTCCATAGTTTTCCCGATCATGTCGGAAAATATGGACATCATACATCTTTGAAACGTGCCCGGAGCATTACATAAGCCAAATGGCATACGTTTATAAGCAAAAGTTCCGTAGGGGCACGTGAAAGTGGTCTTTTCCTGATCTTGCGGATCAATGGGAATCTGAAAGTAACCCGAGAAACCATCGAGGAAGCAATAGTACTCATTCCCCGCTAATCTCTCGAGCATCTGATCCATAAAGGGCAGAGGAAAATGATCTTTACGGGTGGCGTCATTTAACTTGCGATAGTCAATGCAGACACGCCAACCCGTAACCAAACGAGTTGGAATCAACTCATTTTCCTCGTTTGTGACAACAGTAATGCCACCCTTTTTTGGAACACAATGAATTGGGCTAACCCAAGGACTGTCCGAGATAGGGTAAATCAATCCGGCATCAAGAAGTTTTAAAACTTCTTGTTTGATTACCTCATGAATTTTTGGATTCACCTTTCTTTGTTGTTAGACTACAGGTTTGAAGTCGTCCTCCATTAAAATCTTGTGAGTACAAAATTCAGGGTCAATGCCCTTGATGTCGGAGAGTCGCCAAGCAATTGCTTGTTTATGTGACTTCAAAACCTTTATGAGAGCAGCCTTTTCCTCAACACTTAAGTCTTTAGCAATTATGACGGGTAATTTATCATCACCCTCCAGAAATGCATATTCAAGATGAGGCGGCAAGTCCTTAAGTTCAACCTCAGGGAAGTCATCATTTTTCTCAACATTTTTGACTTCCTCTTTATGAAGTGTTTGTGGTAGAACAGGAAGAGGAGAGGGATCTTTGTTTAACATTTCTCAAGCAGGAGAATATCCCTCTCGGGGTCAATCTCTCGGTTATCGATTCCATCGGGAATCGAGGAGTCACTTTTGAGAAAGGCCTCAATTTCTTCTAAGATGAAGTCACTTCCCTCAAACGGAGTGAGGGAAGGAGGAGAATTGGCTATGATGGGATGAGAAGATTGAGTGAGGTTTTCACTCGAAGAATCATCAATGAAACCTAAAATCTCTTGAGCATACTCCTCAGCAGCAACATCGATGACATCTATTTGATTCACTGATTCTGAGTCATAATTGGAGGAGTATCTCGAAGTTTGATTTAGGTTGAAGGTGATGGCTTCCGTTCCAACACGCAGTGTGATCTCTTGCTTAAATACATCGATAAGAGCTCGCCCAGTTCTAAGGAATCCCCTCCCAAGAATGAGAGGGACCCTTGAATCGGCATCAAAGTCAACAATCACAAAATCTGCCAAAAAATGGAACTTTCCCACTCTAACAAACACGTCCTCGGCAATGCCAAGGGGACGAGAAATTGAATAGTCGGCAAGCTCTAAAGTCATGCACGTGGGAGTAAGTTCGGGAAGAGAGAGTTTCTTCCACACAGAATATGACATTAGGTTAATGCTAGCACCTAGATCGGCCAAGGCGAAGCATTCAACCATACCCGGAAAAGTACAAGGAATGAGAAATTTCCCGGGGTCTCCAAGCTTTTCAGGAAGCTTTTTCAAAAGAACTGTTGAGCAATTCTCATTCAGAGGAGTTCTTGCCATCTCAAAGAGTTTTTCCTTATTACTTAACAGATTTTTGATTGTTGATGCAAACTTGGGCATCAAGAGAATAGCGTCCGCGAAGCTAATGTCAAAGTGCAAATCTGGGAAGATTTGGAAAAACTTATCCATTTGGTGATTAGCTTTTTCACGGAGCTTTTGTTCACTAAGACGTGATGGATAAGGAATAGAAGTTTTGGATTTAGGGTTGTCCACTAGAGTTTCTGTTAGTTCAAAGACAACTCCAGGCTTACATATGGTTTCTGGAATAACCTGAGGTTGGACGTGTGATGTACTTCGTGAGCAAGTAGGTTGCACCTTGTCCTTTGTCACCTCAGGTTCACGTTCCACTACCTTTGGAGGAGAGGGAAAAGAGGTAGTAGGAATCGCGGGTTCATCATATGAAGCACCACTTCGTGTTGTGATCGCCTTAGCATCGCCCCTCGGGTTAGCGATCGTGTTGCTCGGTAAAGTAGTACCTGAGCCCGAGGGTCGATCATTTAAAGACTTCTTGATATCAGAAATCTGGCTGACCAACAACTTGTTCAACTCTTCTTGGGACTTCATGAATTGTTTTAACAACTCGTCAGATGAAGGCCCAGTTGGAACAATGGCTTGATTCGGATTAGGAATATTTGGAGCCCGATTGTTCGGATTGGGACCTTGATTTTAAAAATTACCCTTATTAGGGTTGTTGTTTCCATGAAAATATCCCGGATTGAAATTACCCTGACCTTGGTTTCGATTAAAGTTTCCTTGATGTTGGAAACCTTGATTTTGGAAACCTTGGTTTTGATTGTGAAAACCATGACCCTGATTGAAGTTACCTTGGTTTTGAAAACCTTGGTTCGCTCTATTTTGATTTTGGCCATGGTTTTGGATATTTTGGTTTTGATTAAAACTGGGAGGTCCAGGATAATGATGATGAGGACTATAGCTAGGGTCCATAGGAGGGCGATATTGATTGCCTCCTTGATTTTGGGACCCGGCTACAGCATGAGCTTCATATGGAGTACCATCAGTAGCTGTGCAATTGTAGTAGGCATGCGGCCCACCACAAGTTACACAGACTTCCACTTTTTTAACCTCAACAGGTGGAGGATGTTGTAGAAATGAAACTTTCTTTGTTTGGGTGAGAACCAAAGCTTGAATAGCTTCAGTGAGCTTGCAATCTTAGCATCTGTGCTAGATTGACTCACAGAAGATGAAGTGGAAGGACCCGCATTGATTTGAGAAACAATCGGTTTGCTTCGTGTAGAGCGGACCTTGGACTTGTTTTCTATGATTTGCAAAGCTTCTTTTGTGGTTCTACTCAAGAAATTACCTCCCGCGGAGGCATTGAGAGAATCCTGATCAGCTTGGCTCACGCCATTATAAAAAGTATCGAGTTGCATCAACTCTGAGAAACCATGATGTGGACACTTGCGAAGTAATTCTTTGAAACGATCCCACGCTTCACCAAAAGATTCATCATATTTCTGAGTGAACTTGGTGATTTTGTTCTTAAGACTCGTGGTCTTGGAAGGTGGGAAGAATTCATTCACAAATTTTTTGACAAGATCTTCCCATGTCTTAATTGATCGAGGAGGTTGTTTTCCAAGCCAAATCCGGGCTTGTCCCTCCAGGGAGAATGGGAAGAGAAGAAGTTTTATTGCTTCACAAGGGACATTTTTGTACTTGATGGTCGATGTGATTTTATTGAACCATCGAATGTGAGCATGAGGATCGTCCCTCTCAAAACCGTAGAATTGACTTGAGGTTACAAGATTGAGTAACCCGGTTTTGAGCTCAAAATTATCAGCCACGATGGCTGGAACAACAATGGCATCTCCGTAACCCTCGATTGGTGCTTGGAGAAGCTCACACATGGGGCGGTCTTCCGCCATGGTGACAGTGGGTGTGGCAACAGTATGGATCTCAGATCCGACTGTTGGTGCTGAACGTCTACGAGGTCTTCGAGGTTTCCTGACAAGCTCACGTAATGGGCTCGTGGACCTTGAAGAACGAGTGCGCATTCACTAGAGATAAAAACCAATCAAAACAAAATCGAGGCAAATCCACAGTGAACTTAAACCAATAATCACAAGTAAGTGGCTTCTTTAAGAAAGGTACACCACTCACAGGGATACAAAGGCAAGTTTTAAATCTTTGGTTTGAGAACTTATTATGTCCACACCCCCAGTTGGTAGGTGTTCTGTCTTGGTTTGCGACGGTTGGTTTTTATGTATTATTTATTATTCACAAGAAAAGACAGATGTTTTTGGGTTTTTGTATATGGGAAAAAAAATTTTGGACAATATTTTTGGTATCGTTTCGTTTACCAAAATCGTATTTCTTTAAGAATCACCTTAAAAGAAACACAATTTAGAAAACGTAACGATCTGTTTTGTTGTTTTTTTATTTTTATTTTTTTTGGTGTTTTAACACTTTAGGAAAAGTGTTAATGATTTTTTTATGTTTTGATTTAAAATTTACAAAAGTGGTGGTATTTGTACAGTGATTGTGGTGAAATAACACTAATCTCAAATGACGCTATAGAAACGCGCACACCTCCCCGGCAGCGGCGCCAAATTTTAATTGGCTCTGAACAGTCAACCTAAATTAACCAAGTATATGGTCAACAAGGTCAAACTACCTAGACCAATGCTTCCGGGTAATATAGAGTATCACCAGGTCGTTATGTCCCGACGAGGTGTGGATTGTGCTTTAGCGTGCTTGTGATCGGGTGATTATTCACAGAAAAGGGTTGTGATAAGAATTATTTGAGAATTATGAAATGAAATAGCTTAGGAAAGCTATGTGATTGATTACGGGAATTAAGATTAAGGAGAAACGAGCAATTAATCATATGATCCCATCTCCATTTGATGGATTCATAGTCATCTAATGAAACGCATCTATTTCTGCAATTCTGAAGAATATTTTGATGTATATGCCATCGACAGAGTAATTTGTGAGCGTCAGGAAATTCCGCTTTGCATGCCCCAACCAACGCTAAATCTCTGTCGGTGATGATAACACGCGGGTAGTATCTTTGATCTATCACTAACTTCACACGTTGCAATACCCATTGAAAATTAAACCCTTTCTCACTGTTTAAAAAGTTGTACCCCATTGAGAATGTTTTATTTGTCGAAGTTACTCCGAAAATTTCCAATAACGGCAATTTAAACATTGTGGTATTGTACTTGGAGTCCATAAGCATGATTTGAGAGAATGTACACCATAGAGCATACGATGTGGGGTGAACAAAAAATAGTTCCTCAAGCTGATTTTGCTCATTTACCCTGCATCGTAATATATATACCCTTAAATGTGAGTAAAGGACTTGAATTGGAGTTCGACCACTTTCTTTGATTTTCTGGATCTTACCTTGTGCGTTATATATAGTTCTAACGCTAGACACCTTATCCGGATTACGACCCTGTATTGTCGAAAGTATATTACGTGGTCGTACGTTATAACCTGCCAATTCTTTGACCAAACTGAACTCATCCTCCTTTAATCGCATTGCATATGGGAAACCATGCAACGACTCTGCCAAATCATGATTATGGCTATCATCTTTCACCCTCAAAATCCAAAAATCACCCGTCAGATGATATTTCGCCACTAATTTGAATGGACAATCCGTTTTAAAGGTATTGGTTTGCCGTTTTCCACTACCTTCAGGTCTATATTTTCCACCCTTTGAACACCTATAATTTATTTCGTACAGATAACCCTTTTCTGCTTTGGTTCTATTTTTAACAATGACAAAACCGAGCTCACGGGCTATACTTTGCACCCACTCAGTTAATTGCTCGTGAGAACCGAACGCCTGAAAGTACATTTTTAACAATACAAAAAACTTTTACAAATACATTTTACAAACATGAAAAAAATTAGGTTTTTACTAATAAAATGTACAATTACAAATAACTTTTACAAAATTACATTTTTTAACTTTTTACAATATATAAATAAACTTTTTAACTTTTTAAAATATACAAAAAAATTTTATTAACTTTTTACAAAATACATGTTACATATAACATTTTAAATATAACTTTTTACTTTTTACAAATTACATTTTTACATATTAAATTTTTACATATACATTTTAACATATTACATTAATACATATACATATACATTTTAACATTAATACATATACATTAATACATATACATATTACATTACATTTAAAATAAATAAATAAATAAATAAATAAAACGAAAACGCGTCCCCGTACACACACATATAACACGCTCTTATCTCACACACACTCACATAACGCTCTTATCTCACACACACTCACCACATATCCTCTCTTTTCTCTCTCTCTACTCTGTCTCATTTTTTAGATCTAAAACGTGGTTTTAGATCTAAAATTGGTTCTTTTGGTGATGTTTATGATGTGAGTGTGTGTGATAAGAGCGTTATGTGTGACTGAGGTACGTTGATATACTTTTTCTAGGTTGTTTTGGTGATGTTTATTTTGGGGTTTTGGAAAAATTGAGTGATTTATTTCAATTAACGTTTGTTAATTGAAATATTTGTGGTTAATTAACACGGATCTATGTTAATTTAATGAAACACCTAATATTTAAAAATTAGGGTTTTGAGAAAAAGTTGGGGGTTTTTGAAAAAGAGCAAGATTTATTTCAATTAACGTTTGTTAATCCACTAATTTGTGGTTAATTTTAACAGATCTATGTTTAATTATTGAAACGTCTAATTTTTAAAAATTAGGATTTGGTTTGGTGGTTCTGTGGTGTATTTATGTGATTATATGCTGATTATGTGGTGTATTATGGGTTTGGAAAAATTAGGGTTTTGAGAAAAAGTTGAGGGTTTTTGAAAAAGAGCAAGATTTATTTCAATTAACCTTTGTTAATCCACTAATTTGTGGTTAATTTTAACAGATCTATGTTTAATTATTGAAACGCCTAATTTTTAAAAATTAGGGTTTGGTTTGGTGGTTCTGTGGTGTATTTCTGTGATTATATGCTAATTATGTGGTGTATTATGGGTTTGGAAAAATTAGGGTTTTGAGAAAAAGTTGGGGGTTTTTAAAAAAGAGCAAGATTTATTTCAATTAACGTTTGTTAATCCACTAATTTGTGGTTAATTTTAACAGATCTATGTTTAATTATTGAAACGCCTAATTTTTAAAAATTAGGGTTTTGAGAATAAGTTGGGGGTTTTTGAAAAAGAGCAAGATTTATTTCAATTAACGTTTGTTAATCCACTAATTTGTGGTTAATTTTAACAGATCTATGTTTAATTATTGAAACGTCTAATTTTTAAAAATTAGGGTTTGGTTTGGTGGTTATGTGGTGTATTTCTGTGATTATATGCTGATTTTTGAGAATAAGTTGGGGGTTTTTGAAAAGTTGGTGTATTCTGTGGTGTATTCTGTGATTATATGGTGATGTTGGTGATTTCACCACCAACAAAATCACTTGTTTGATATTGTTGGTGGTTCTGTGGTGGATTATATGTGATATGTGACTGCTTTGGTGGTTCATTGGTGCAGGTTTTTGTGATATGTGATATGTGATACTAAGTAGGGAGGGTTAGTATATCCTACCCCTTATGGTGGTTCTGTGGTGATTATGTGGGTAGGTTAACACCTTGATCTGCCACCATAGAGTGGTATGAATACCTGCTCTGGCCTACCCCATTCCCCACAGACTTGTGATGAAACTGTTTTTTTTTAAATAACAGAAAACGCAATGATGATTTTATAAATAAATAAATAAATAAATAAATAAAAAAAAAAAAAAAAAAAAAAACTTGATTTTGGCATGGCATTTCCAAATGGACAGGTAAATAAACTATTAATTTGCAACCTTTGAAGTTGCAGCCAAACATGATGAGTAATATATATATGAATCTGAGCCTTTACCTGTTCTGTGTTAAATGGTGAGTTCGACATTTGTTGTCTTGGACTTTCTTTGCTTGTGTTACTTGTGCTGCTTGTGACAAAACCTGGACTGGTAAACCTGTGGTATGGGTTTGGTTAACAGCTCCCTTGATGCTTGGGTGAAAAAAAACCTGCACTTGTGACTTTCTTTGCTTGTGTTACTTGTGCTGCTTGTGAGGTGTATCCCTTGTGGTGGGTGATATATACTGACCCTCCCTATTCTGATATACTAACCCTCTGGTGAAACTTGTTTCACTTGTGTAACATGTGCTTGTGATACTGTTGAGCTTGTGAACTTGTAGGTTGTGGAATCTGAGCATGTGTTGTGAGAATATTATTGTACTTGTGTTGGCTTTTGTTGGGAATTTGTAGAATCTGATCTATGTTGCTTGGTGTTGGCTTTTGTTGGGAATTTGAGATATGTTGCTTGTGTTTCTGTTGCTGAGCTAGTGAGAATCTTATGGTACTTCTGTTGGCTTTTGTTGGGATTTTGTTGAATCTGAGCTATGTTGCTATCTGGTTGCTTGTGTTTCTTGTGTTGCTTTGGTCAAAACCTGGACCTTGTGTCCAAAAGGCGATGACGAATGGGTTTTTCAACCCCGAATGGATGGCAAACAATTACGTTTGCAACCTTCAAATCCGAGCCTTACTAAACCTATTTTTTTTTTTAATTATGTTTTCAAATCCGAGCCTTTTTCGGCGATGACGAAAACCTGCACTTGGACTTTTTTTTTCTGTTTGTGTTTTTTTGCTTGTGTTACTTGTTTTGCTTGGACAAAAACCTGCACTTGGACTTTTTGCTTGTGTTGATTGTGTCAAAACCTGCACTTGGGACTTTTGTTGCTTGTGTTACTTGTGTTGCTTGGGAAAACCTGGACTTGGACAAACCTGGACTGTGTTTGCTTGTGTTGCTTTGAGAAAACCTAGACTTGGACACAACTTGGACTTGTGTTTGCTTGTGTTGCTTTGGGAAAACCTGGACTTGGACACTGTTGGACAAAACTATGACAACAAAAGGACAAAAGGACAAAAAAAGTACAAAAGTACCCTACCCTATGGGAGGGTTTGGTACTTGCCTCCCATAGGGAGGGTTCGGTTAGTTGCTCTCAAAAATTTAATTACCTATACAATATGAGTAGGTAGTAGTTGTGTAAAATTTAATTGTTGTACAACATGAGTAGGTAGTAGTGGTGTAAAATTTAATTACTTGTACAATTTGACATCACAATCAATGACTCAATTCAAAAGGACCTCAGTTAATTCGGGGTGGTTGGATGAGATTGAAAGTAAAAAGTGGAACTTACTCTGATATGCGTTTGCCAGTTTTGAATATCTCTCGTATATCTCTGCTTTCATAATTAACGAGTGTGGTAGCCCGCACGTTGCCGCGGGATTGCCTTGTTGATAGCGTTAAGATGTGTAAGGTGTCTTAAATATTATTGGTGTTATTATGTTGAAAAAATTAGATTAACTTTTTTGTTGGGCCTAGGTTTGTTTATAAATCTTATATTTTGTAAGCTAGATATGAGATAAGAGTTTGCATGTTAATACATACTTAGCTAAAAAAGTTTGATACATAAGTGCGCTTGCAAAAAAAAAAACTACCGATGACGCGAGTGTTACGTGTGTGACTAATGATTTGAAACATATATGATCATTACATCCCGTGAACCTACCTCCAGTACATACTTCTGAACCAACCCATCGAATCTACCCCTTGAACCTATTATAGATGTGCAACCAACATATTTGTTAAACTTGCAACACCAATTTATATCAAAGGAGAATAGGTAGTGTTATTTTGCACATGAAGACTTTAGCTTATGACGTGAGTTCGATTTCACTAACAATGCATCTGATTTAACTTTTTAAGTAACCATACCAGCTTGATATTTTTCCAATAAACAGTTCCCAAATAACGATGAATTGTTCTAAAATTTTAATAATGCATTGTTAAAATGTGGCTAATCGTATAGAGGTTTGGGTACGTACAATATAATCACATAATTTGTCAATAACCCATCTGACCTCTACAGCCTGAATCCCGCTTGACTCACCTACCTAATTCGACGCACACGCCTTAGTTGACGCTCCTGACCCGGCAAACCCATTTGCCCCAGCTGACTCATTTGCATGTGTGCCCCTGCTGCCACATTTGCCTTCTCCCTTGTTTCAGCTATTCTACATACGTTATCAAAGATTCAACCTACAAAATTTCATATTACAGCCTATCATAGTTCATTTTAATTCATCTATACTATTAACGGAATTTAATGCTATCGTATGTTCAAGCTTGCAGCATGTATAACTCCAACATAATGAAAAGACATACAACTTGTGTTAGTTAATTTAGTAAACTAATATTATATCTTAAAAACTATGGCAAATGACTGTGTGGTCAGTTTTGGTTTACATAATTATTTTTAATCTTAAATGGCCCAAAAACATCTAACTTTTAATGACATAGTTTTCGACTAACAATATCTATAACCAAGCCATCACTTTTACTTACGTGTACAATTATTATGCGTATAGTCAGCAGAACGGAGGTCTGCACCATGCAGGTCAGTAACATCATGAAAACTTCTGACATCAACCGCAAATAGTTAAAAAAACGGTTAATCAAAAGAAACAACAACAAAGGAATTGAACACGCCGAAAATGTAAAAATGGGATACCTTGGAAATTTGATCCATATACTGATTTGCACCATGTATAAACTGAGTTCCGCCTCCTGGAAATATGAACTTGTCTTTCTTTCTTGGTATCCACTTTTGTCCTCCACTGACTTGACCCAAATCATCTGCAAGCCATAAAAAGTTGTTAAAAAACAACATACAATGCTGTAAAATCTTTGTCCAAACATTTCTTATTTCCACTATCCAAATAGCATATAAAAGTTATTAAAAACAGCATACAAATCTGTTAAACGCAGCATTAAAAACAGTTAAAAAATAGTACACGGAGCTTAAAAGCAGCATTAAAAATAGTTAAAAAAAATAGTACACGGAGCTGTATAATGCGTGTCCGAACACCCTTTTTTTCTATAGTCCAAGTAACATATAAATGGTGTAAAATAAGCATTTAAAAGCTGTGAATATCAACAGCTAAAGCCTGTAAAAATCTGCATTTGTAAGGTGTAAAAAGTAGCATATAAATTCTGAAAAGACAAAACAAAAAGAAAGGTTGGCCCAACCTTTTATGTAAGCTTGGCCATTAATGTCACACAAACAGCAGCTAATGTTCATGTAGTCGATCCCATTGCCAGAGTCAACTCGACATGTGCTGAAAATTCTTGGAGTGCACCGTTGATACCTTGCCCTCTCCACCTAATGATGCTGCATAATTACTTCATACATTAACGGGGTGTTTAGGATTGCTTATTATAACTACTGGATAACTGTAAAATATAATAAGAACACAAGATAGAATCCAACCAACCACCCCTTGATTCAAAGTAAGAGAAATATGTTCAATACAAGAAGACCAGAATCAGTATGTAAACAATCACATACAATACAAATACAAAATAGATTAGATTAAGAATGAGCATAACTCATCAATACAACAAGATTTATTATTCCAAAGCTTATAGAGCCGTTAGAGAAGAGACAAAGATAAGAGAGATACTGAAAGCCCTAGCAGGGAAGAGACCATATATAGCCACACCATCTTTGCACTTGACCACCTTAGGCCCCTGCACAATGCAACACAAGACAAACATGGAAAGACAAACTAGAAAAGAGTTAGAAAGGTTCTGTAAATGACAGAACCAGCCCCTGAACATTATGAGGGAAAGGTTTGACCAACACATTCAACACCCTCCCTCAAACCTTTAACCCTGAACATGTCCAGCATACCAAGCCTATCACACAGGAACTTGTGTTGCTCAGTACCCAGAGCTTTAGTCAGGATATCAGCAATTTGAAGAGAAGTATGAATTTTCTCAATTTTTATCACACCAGCAGAGACCTTTTCTCTAACAAGATGAACATCAATTTCAAAGTGCTTAGTTTTCTCATGGAAAACAGGATTTCCAGCAATCTGTAAAGCAGAGTTATTATCACAATGCAACACCACAGGCAACAGGTTTTTAACACCCATTTCACCAAGAAGATTTGTAAGCCATATGATTTCACAAGTGGCAGAAGCCATGCTTCTATATTCTGCTTCAGTAGAAGACCTGGACAAAGTAGACTGTTTTTTACTTTTCCAGGTCACTAAGGAATCACCCAGAAACACACAATATCCAGAGACATATTTTCTAGTAACAGGGCATCTAGCCCAATCAGAATCAGCATAAGCTTTGAGCTTAAGATTTCCAAGTTTACTGATTTGAATGCCATTGCCAGGAGAGGCCTTTAAGTATCTCAAAACTCTAAGAGCAGCCTCAAGATGAGACTGCAAAGGAGCATGCATGTGTTGGCTAAGACAGTGAACAGAGTAAGCAATGTCAGGCCTAGTATTGGTTAAGTAAATCAACTTCCCAACCAATTTTTGATAATTGCTAACATTAGACAAGGCTTTATCATCTTCTATTTCAATATGATTCAAGGTAGTGTTTTCAGGCAAAGGGGCATCAACATGTTTGGCTGCAAGCAAGCCATATTCATGTAAGAGATCAAGGCAGTACTTCCTTTGACTTAGGCAAACACCATTTTCATTTTCCAGAACTTCAATTCCAAGAAAGTACTTAAGTTTTCCCAAATCTTTAATTTGAAACTTGTTTTTTAGGAAACCTTTAAATCTTTCAATTTCATTAACATCATTGCCAGTAATGACAATGTCATCAACATACACAAGTAAAACCATAAACATATTCCCAGCACTTTTAGTAAACAGAGAATAATCAAATTTGGACTGTATAAAGCCATGTTCACTAAGAGTTTTAGTTAATTTGGCATTCCATTGCCTGGGAGCCTGTTTAAACCCATACAAGGATTTATTAAGCTTCACAACTTTAGACTTATGATCATCAAAGCCAGGAGGGAGGGTCATATAAACATCCTCAGTTAAGTCACAATATAGAAAAGCATTATTAACATCTAATTGAAAAATGCTCCAATTATTACAAATAGCAACATTAATCATGCATCTGACAGTGGACATTTTAACAACAGGACTGGAAGTTTCCATATAATCAAATCCCTCCCTCTGACTAAAGCCTCTGGCAACCAATCTAGCTTTATATTTATCTACTTCACCAGTAGATTTATACTTGATTTTCCATAACCATTTACTACTAACAGGTTTTCTTCCTTCAGGAAGATCACACTCAGTCCAAGTATTGTTCTTTTTTAAAGCAGATACCTCATTGTTCATGGCATGATTCCAATGAGCATATTTAGAAGCCTCTTCATAAGAAGTGGGCTCAACAGATTTATTCAGAGTAGTGGAGAAATAGTAATTGGCAGAATCAAGATTAGAATAAGACACATATTTTTAAGGCCATATTTAACATTGCTACTCACAACATAATCATTGAACTTAGCAGGAGCTTTGACAGATCTGCTAGACCTTCTAAGAGGAGGTTGCACAGGACTCAAGTTTCGAGTGGGAAGAGCTTGTGTATTTTCATGGTCAGAATTGGATGGGACATTTCCCTCAGATGGAGTTTTATCACCCATAGATGCTGCGTTGCCATTAGTCTCACTATCACTAGAAGTATTTGTACTTCTAGGGCAAGAAGAGACATCACCTCCATCATTGGGTGTATTTGGGCCTCTCCTTTCATCATTGGGATTAGAATGATTTTCATTAAAGAAATTTTGATCATTTAGAGTAGCATCATAATTCTGATCAGTTTGAAGTCTAGAATTCATTTTGAAAGGGAAAATGGTTTCATAAAATTGAACATCTCTAGAGTAAGAAACCATTTTAGATTCAAGACTGTAAACTTTGTAAGCCTTTTTTGTTGTAGAGAAACCAATTAAAACACATTTTTCAGATCTGGGAGACAACTTATCTCAATTATTAAGCACAGAGGAGAAACATAGGCAACCAAAGCATCTCAGATGAGATAGTTTAGGTTTTTGACCATACACAAGCTCAAAAGGAGATTTGCCACTCAGAACAGAAGACGGCAACCTGTTAATTAGATAGGTAGCAGTTAAAATGCATTCAGGCCACATACTTAGAGGAATGCCACTTTGAAACAACAAACTCCTAGCAACATTTAGAAGATGCCTGTTGATTCAGTCGTTTTAGTACAGTTTTATATTTATAAAAGTTTTCCCGTTAGATAAAATAGTCACTTGTGAACAAATAACGATTCTATCTCCCGAGGTCATTTTCCCAACGAGATTTGAATTGAGATTTACGTTGTGTTTTTAGTTAATGCTTGAATATCCAATATTTTAGGTTTTTATAAAAGGTTTTAAAAACTAATATAAGTGGTAAAAACTAGATTAATAAAGCAAGATAAAACTAAGGCCTAGAAAATAAGATGATAAAAAGATATGCTTGCTAAGTGACACAATAAGTTCATTAAGTGTGGACTAAGGTTTGATGACGAATTATTTTCCTTAAACAAGATTATTTCCTCACAACGTTGGTTTATTTTGCAAACAATCCTTTAAAAAGAAAATAATTACTAGATGTGTAATTTGATTATTTTCTAGCTTTTGCCCTTCGAATAATAAAATTACAAATCTAAATAATTTGTCTAATTATTAATCACAATCCTCTTTTATTAATCCACACTTAAATCACAAATCCTTATCACTTAGCAAACATAAAAAAAACTACTCGCTACGCATATCAATAACACTAACAAATAAACATACAAGCATAATCATATTAATAAACTAAATAAAAGAGAAAAGGATAAGAAAATAGAACCCGGATATAAGAGATGAGATGAAATTAACCACCCGATCTTATAAACTAAACAAACCATAAAGTTTAATTCCTAAAAAGCTTTAATAAAACCAAATAGTTAATAAAGTTTGTGACTTTATTAACTAATTAGCTTATTAAGACTAAAAAGTAATAAACTTTATTGATAAGCTAGCTTATAAGACCCTTAAGCTCTGGCCTTAGTGGTAGAAATGATGATAAACAAAGAAAAATTAAAACTTTATTAGGATTAAGCAATAATAATGGCCAAATAAGCTATGAAAGAGCTTATTGGTTGATAAAGCTACAAACTTTATTGTTAAAAACCTAAGAAAATGCTAAAAGATTAAAACTTTATGGTAAAAACTTAATAGATCTAAGAAATTAAGCTATTTTGAAAGTAAAAACTAATAAAGTTTAAAACTTTTTAGGAAATAAGTGCTAAAATATGTAGATCTATTTAATAAACTAAAGGGTAGCTTTTAATAAACGAAAAACTAATAAAAATCAAATCTTTTTGGTTTTTATAAAGTAATTTGTAAAACAAATACTAGATCTAGATTTATAAAGGCTTTAAAAATTAAGTTATAAAAAGTGACTTAAAGTTTTATAAAAACTAATAATAAAAAGATTAAACTTTATAAAGAAAAAGAAAAGAGTAGAAGTAGAGAAAAGTAATAATCTTCAAATCTTTAAAATAAAACTTCATCTTCAACAATATTAAATCTAAAAAGTTTATTACACACAAGAAATAAGCAAATCTATTACAATTAATCTAGATCTACTCCTACTACTATGTGTAAAATACACCTACTCCTACACCTATTCTAATTAATTCCTACTCCTAATATGTGTAAATGTGATCCGGATGTGTGTATATATAGCAGAGCTCTTGGTCTAGATCTTTCACAAATACAGCTCACACATGCCACGTGTCGCGCTCCCATTGGTGGATCGGACTGCTAGAAGCTTCCTTGGACGTGCACACTGTGACCTCGTACTGACGCACGCCTGTGCACTCTGAACTCCTTCTGACACGCGCCTACCTCGGACTGACACACGCTTGTTTCGTCATCTTGTACACGTGTCATCCTGTGATTGGTTAGGTGCTCTGCCACGTCTGATCCTCGTACCTGTCATGTCAGTCTGACCCTCGTACCTGCCATGTCAGTCTGACACCTGTACCTGCAGTTGCAACTTCGTACCAATCATTAGCATTTAATGAGCCGCTACGTGGCAGCCTCTTATTGGTCCACGTCACTGCCACGTCAGCAGGTGGGGGCCCACTGGTCAACGTTGGTCAACGGCTGGTCAACGCCGGTCAACGGTAGTCAACGCTAACCAGTCAAAGTTTGACCAGTCAACGGTCAACAAGTCAACGCTGACGGTCAATGGTCAACGTGGTCAACGGTCAACGCTGACCAGTCAAAGGTTGGACCGGGTCGGGTCGGGTCTGGATCGGGTCGGGTCTGGATACGGGTCCGGTTCGGGTCGCCACGTGGACCATTGAGGTGGTGCCACGTGGCATGGAGAAATAATACTCCATTTTTGCTCATGCCTGGACTTGAACTTGGGTCTTGGCAACCACAAGCCAACCCTTTGCCAACTGAGCTGGGCACGGGTTTGATTATATGGTGCGTTTGGTTGTTTATATACCAACATTAGCCCAGTCCAGATTTTAGTTATAAAAAGGTTCAAACAACTATTGGTCCGGGTCATTTAGAGAAGGATCAAAAGTATATGAAAAAACCGCCGGACTCGTTTTTTCGTGCTCTTTCCAATGGTGTGATCGGGGAATAGTTTTGACTTCGTCTAAACCTCGTAAAACGTGAAAACCTCGTCGAAACTCATCCGAAAGTCACCGTTTTTGCTTTGTTTTCAAACCCTTTGTACCTGCAAGACATAATAACATATTCCAAACATATTTTCCATAAAATTTAATGTATTTCATAGTTATTAGTCCGCTTTAGCATTGTTTTTGGTATAAAAATGATGTGTATTTACAGACACATCACCTGTGCTTTCTCTCAGCAATCCCATTTTGCTGAGAAGTGTAAGCACAAGTAGTTTGATGGATAATACCATGACTGCTAAACAAATTGCTCATTTTATTATTTACAAATTCAGTCCCATTGTCTGATCTCACAGTTTTAATACCACATTTAAATTGGTTAAGAATCAGATTGACAAAGTTAATGAACAAGTTATAAACTTCATCTTTAGTTTTGACAAGATATATCCAAACAGCCCTGGTAAAATCATCAACAATGGTCATAAAATATCGAAAACCTTCTCTACTAGTGACCTTGTAAGGACCCCAGAGGTCTATATGAACAAGATCACCAATGGCAGAACTCTTATGGTCACTAAGAGGAAAAGGTTCCCTGGTCTGTTTGGCCTTGTGACAGATGTCACAAGGAGATACATGAGATCCCTTGGTGATCTAAAGATCAGATAGAAGCATGTCAACAGCTTGGTTAGAGGGATGACCAAGCCTGTTATGCCACAAAGATTTAGAAACATAGCAAGTAACAGACAGATTACCAATTGTTTGATATTTAGGAGCAATAGGAGAGGGTGTATCAAACAAATAGAGGCCACCATTTTCACTACCAGTCCCCATGATTTTGTTTTGAGTCAAATCCTAAATGTAACACTTAGATTCATCAAAACCAACAAACATTCTGCTGTCCTTGATAAGTTTATGCACAGACAAAAGACTAACACAATATTCAGGAACCACCAACACATCATGTAAGATGACTTTATCAGAGAGTTTTAGATTGCCAATGTATTTGATTTTAGCAAGGGTACCATTGGGGTGACCCACAGTAAGATTTAGGCCAGAAATATCAACAATACTAAACATATTAATAGTGTTAATGGTCATGTGTTGATTTGCCCCTGAATCAATAATCCACCCAATACTGACTTTACATAAGGCAATATTGTGATTATAAAACTTGTGAAAATTTATATTGAAGAAAACATTATTGTTCATAAAACTTGATATACCTGACATATTGGCTTGCACATTGCTAGAAGGCATTTCATTGATAAGATTCATAAGTTTCAACATCTGCTCATTGGTAAAAGTCATGGAAGAACCATTTTCAACAAATGTGGAGCTAGAATTAGCATGATAAGAAGGTTTGAAATTAGTTTGTTTTTTGCCAGGATTTTTGTTATAACCAGGAGGGTATCCATTGAGTTCAAAACATCTGTCAACAGTGTGACCAATTTTATTACAATGAGTGCAAAGCAAGTTTGGATTAGGCCCTCTGTTCCCATTGTTGTTCCCAGTATTAACAAACTTTTTATTATCAGAGTTAAAAACCTTCTTATTATCAAATCTTTTATTCCCATTATTAGTCCAATTAGTTTTAGAAACAAAACTAGCAATTTGGGATTTAGAATCAGAACCAGAAGAGGAAGAAGAGGCAATGCCTATATGAGACTCTTCTCTGGAGACAATAGAAAAAGCATCTTTCACATCAGGAAGTGTTTCTCTAGAGAGAATACTACTCCTGATTGGTTGATAAACATCATTAAGACCCATGAGAAATTGCATAAGTTTCATCAGTTGATTGTGTTTTAATACATCTTCTCTAGCAGCACATATACACTTAGGCAACTTGGTCATGATATCAAATTCTCTCCACAAAGAATTCAGTTTATGATAATACTCAGAAACAGATAATTCACCTTGTTTGAAGTTATTAATTTTTTGCATAAGGTTTAGAATTATGGATCCATCAAGTTTATCATAAGTTTCCTTAAGTTCAGTCCAGACATCATGAGCATTCACAGAGAACATTTGACCAAGATACAATTCTTCAGACACAGAATTAAGCAACCAAGATAACACAATAGAGTTACATCTTTCCCACTGATTAGCCAAAACTTCACTAGAAACATAAGAGGCCTTAGTACAAGTACCATCAATAAATCCAGATTTATTTCTAGTATTAATGGCAAGTTTCATAGCAGTGGACCAAACTCTATAATTTTCAGTTCCAGTAAGTTTCATAGATATAATAGAACTGGTACTAACATCATTAGCATGCAAGTATAAAGGACTACTCAAATCAAGACTGCTAATGAGATTCTCATTACTGCCACTGGCAGCCATTTAGAACAAATAAGCAACAGATAAACAAGAGATAGACAAATAACATCCAAGAAGGAAGCCAAACAATGAAAGACTCACACCCAAGAGTTACAAGACCTAGCCTAGAGGACTGGGTGTGACCAGAGCAGGTATTCACACCTCTCAAGGAGGCAGATCAAGATGTTAGCCACACCGTTTGCACCCTCTAAACTAAAAACCAAGTAATCTTATAAGAAAGGGAAGAATCTTACAGTGCTATACGGTAAAGAGATGCGGAAGAGAATCACAATACTCTTAATTCACTTAGTTAAGAGATATTGTGAAAGAATCAGGTCCCAATAAACACCAGTAACCTTCAGAAACAAGAATCCCCAAATCCAGAAAATTAGGGTTTCCAAGATCAGACCCTAATTCACCGGATCCAGTCACCACCAACAAGTAACCCAACAAGGAGTGTCGAATTACCCACGAATCAACCAGATCTCACTCAAATTAAGGAAACCCCCAAAAATCAGATGAAACCCTAGAAATCCAAATCACCAGCTTATATGATAATCAAGAGCCGTAGCTCTGACACCATGTAAAATATAATAAGAACCTTTGCCGTTCAAATATATATATATATATATATATATATATATATATATATATATATATATATATATATATATATATATAAAATAATAATAATAATAATAATAATAATAATAATAATAATAATAATAATAATAATAATAATAATAATAATAATAATAATAATAATAATAAGAACACAAGATAGAATCCAACCAACCACCCCTTGATTCAAAGTAAGAGAAATATGTTCAATACAAGAAGACCAGAATCAGTATGTGAACAATCACATACAATACAAATACAAAAGAGATTAGATTAAGAATGAGCAGAACTCATCAATACAACAAGATTTATTATTCCAAAGCTTATAGAGCCGTTGGAGAAGAGACAGAGATAAGAGAGATACTGAAAGCCCTAGCAGGGAAGAGACCATATATAGCCACACCATCTTTGCACTTGACCACCTTAGGCCCCTGCACAATGCAACACAAGACAAACATGGAAAGACAAACTAGATAAGAGTTAGAAAGGTTCTGTAAATGACAGAACCAGCCCCTGAACATTATGAGGGAAAGGTTTGACCAACACATTCAACAATAACCACTTAAACTAAGCAGTTTGGTGCTCGCTTATCTTAAAGCAACGAAAAATTATAACTATACGCTAACTCCAGGATCTGTTATATGTGAATTGAAAGTGCAGTAATCAGATAATAACTCTCCAAACACAATCGCAAACAACCTGTAAATAACGTATATTATGATATATGAACACCACTTACCTTAACTCCTTTCTCGGGCCCAATTAATCAAATATGTATCACTAGTACCCAATAAGTAATCCGAACTATGTTGTGGTGAGCTCGCTGCCAATTATGGATATCTCACACGGTATAACCGCAACAGTAGCATCAGCTTCACAATTCAGGTAGCTCATTTTGTCTTCTCGGAATCCAAACCGGGCAGGTAACCTCCCTACCATGCGATGACCTTGAAACTAGTATACATGGACAACCTTTACATCACCCTGATAAAAAAAAAAAACATATGTAATCATAATGAACTATAAACTTATCACACTTCATTTGAAGATCCACAATTAACAGAAAGTATGAAAGATTTGGAAATATTGTGTGCAATACAATATTTCAGTCCCCAGTTAATAACTATTAACTATTTAAATCATGTCAAAATGGATCACAAAAAACTTAACACCCTGATTTTTGGATTTATTATGAAAAGTGCCGTAACTGATTTAGTAAGAAATGTAACACGGATCCTATATTTGTAGCTTTAAGCCTTATTTGTCTTTGTATAACACAGTACATAATGCTCAATTTCAAAGAAAACAAACCTCTAATTATCCATTTAGGACCATGCTCTTCCCTGAGAGGCAAAATGTCCAGCGTTGACCTGCAACAAATAGAAGTGGCAAAGGAAAATTAATGTTACGTATTTAGGAGTAACTTCTGGACGTGCGCATTATGCAACTTGTAATGATGCTAAAGCTCAAATGTTTATAATGAAATGAAAATTAACGTTACCACTATTCATTTGTGATCCATCGCCCTCTCTTGACTTTTTATACACACTTTTCTTTTTATAACACTCAATGGAAACAGTAGCAGGTTTGATACATAGAGCCTGGACCACAATAATCAAATGCAAAAAGTTAAGCAGAAATAAGCAGTTCAACAAAATCATCCAATCCACAGTTCATTTAAACCTTCTCAAGCAGAGTTAAGCATATTCAAACATAAAACAGAATAACATCATCGTTATCATTAATAGTTGGACCTGTTTCAGCAACAAGAACCCTAAACCATGGTTTGATGAATCGATTCATCATCATTATTATCAAAAGTTGAATCTATTTCAGCAACAAGAACCCCAAAAACCCACATTTAGTATGAACTGGGGAAGAAGCGAGTGGGTCTAGCTCATGTAAAGGTTTACATGAGGAGAGGAGTTATATTGGCAGTTCACATAGCTTTACTACACTGGTTTCTTTGGGGTTCATTGTACGGTCTCATTAAACAAATGACCTGCATCGCTAAATTCGATAAAACATTCTACAAATAAAAGGATTTTGCTTACCTTGAATTGAAATCCCGATAAATGGCCATCACAAAAGTTAAAATGTAATAAGATATACTAGATTATTAACTGAAGATGTGAGAGATTAGATGATTATTAACTCTAAACATGTACAGACTGAAAATGAAAAGTTAAATGTAAGATAATGCTAGAGAAAATTGCAAAAATCGTCCTTGTGGTTTGGCCAAATTGCACGTTTCGTCTTTACTGTTCATTAATTGCAAAAATGGTACGTTGACTGCACTGTTTCGTGCACTTTTGGTCCTTTGACTTAACTGGCGTTAAAGGGACTCCGTTAACAGTTACACTTTAGCCCCTTTTGGTTAACTACCATTGCAGCACCCATCCTTTAACCTATAATTTAATTTTTTTTCGAATTTTTTGAAAAAAAAAATCCTCTGTTTTTTTTTGAATTTTTTTAAGAAATAAAATTTCCAAAAAAAATTTCAAAAAAAAAATTTCCAAAAAACTTTTCAAAAAAAATTTTCAATGTGCCGCAAATACTTTTTTGAAAAACTTTGGAAATTCGTTTGTAAAAGAAATTTTCCTAAAAAAATTTTCAAAAAAAATATTTCCAATTTTTTTTTCAATGTGCCGCAAATACCTTTTTGAAAAAATTTGAAAATTCTTTTTGTAAAAAAAAATTTCCAAAAATTTTTTCATAAATAAAATTTTCCAAAAAAAAAAATCGATGTGCCGCAAATACTTTTTTGAAAAAAATTGAAAATTCTTTTTGTAAAAAAATTTCCAATTTTTTTTTCAATGTGCCGCAAATACTTTTTTTAAAAAATTTGAAAATTCTTTTTGTAAAAAAAATTTTCCAAAAAAATTTTTCAAAAAAAATATTTCCAAATTTTTTTTTTCAATGTGCCGCAAATAATTTTTTGAAAAAATTTGAAAATTCTTTTTGTAAAAAAAAATTCCAAAAAAATTTTCAAAAAAAAAAAATTCCAAATTTTTTTTTCAATGTGCCGCAAATAATTTTTTGAAAAAATTTGAAAATTCTTTTTGTAAAAAAAAATTTCCAATTTTTTTTTTCATAAATAAAATTTTCCAAAAAAAAAAATTCGATGTGCCGCAAATACTTTTTTGAAAAAAATTGAAAATTCTTTTTGTAAAAAAAATTTCTATTTTTTTTTCAATGTGCCGCAAATACTTTTTTGAAAATTCTTTTTGTAAAAAAAATTTTCCAAAAATTTTTCTAAAAAAATATTTCCAATTTTTTTTTCAATGTGCCGCAAATAATTTTTTGAAAAAATTTGAAAATTCTTTTTGTAAAAAAAAATTCCAAAAAAGTTTTCAAAAAAAAAATTTCTAATTTTTTTTTCAATGTGCCGCAAATACTTTTTTGAAAAAATTTGAAAATTCCTTTTGTTAAAAAAAATTTCCAAAAAAAATTTAAAAAAAAAAATTTCCAATTTTTTTTTTCAATGTGCCGCAAATACTGTTTTGAAAAAATTTGAAAATTCTTTTTGCAAAATAAAATTTCCAAAAAAAACTAGGTGATTTTTTTTTTTCAAAAAATTCGAAAAAAAGTTAAATTATATGTTAAAGGATGGGTGCTGCAATGGTGGTTAAACAAAAGGGGCTAAAGTGTAACTGCTAACGGAGTCCATTTAACGCCAGTTAAGTCAAAGGACTAAAAGTGTACGAAACAGTGCAGTCAACGTACCATTTTTGCCATTAATGAACAGTAAGGACTAAACGTGCAATTTGACCAAACCATAAGGACGATTTTTGCAATTTTCTCATAATGCTATGTAAGGTTATTGGAACTGATATGTTGTACACACAAATCAAGATGGACCCTCACATTTTCAAGTTGAAAAAATACGAGATTTTTGGTCTATGAGTTGATCTGTAGTTATTGACATTGTTTGTGAGTTAACAAATAGCATAATCATTAGTTAGTTAGTTAGTTAAAAATAATAATAAAAAATAAAAAGTAATATGATTTAAAGAAGACATCTTTTTAACAAATGTAGACCTGTTCGCTGGGCTAAAACAAGTGCCCATGAAATTCATATGTTGGGCCTATATGACCCATCATTATATACCCAGAATTTCAGTATTATAATTTTAACAGAACATACATACTTTAGTGTTTTCTTTCTTTGAACATATGTTAATGTTTATGATACAACATACCGCATACCGTATGTTTGTGTAGTAATCATTTCGAATAATGCAACCACGGTGAAAAGAACTTTTGTATTTTTGATTGTGACAATGATAGAGTGGGAAATTAGGATCCATTTCCTCCTCACATATCACAATAGAAATCTTTAACAACATTCTTTTCTCAAATTAGAAGTTTGCATCTTACTTTTGAAACTATCCTATCTCCGTTTGTCAATTGGAAGCTTCTTTCTATATCATACAAAACTAAATATTATGAATTTAAACTTATGTAATTGTGGAAAATTACAAACAAGAACACTGTAAATTGAAAAACGAAAATAAGGTTTACTTGATGAATTTAATTTATGTAAACGCATTTAACTCAACTTCCATATGTGTTACCGAAACGAACTTGTTAATGAATGGATGATCAACTGGTTGGGTAAATGGGCTTAGCTATGACAACTTAACATGTGGATCATATGTTCAATAAAATTTCTCAATACTATCTTGTTATTTGTTTATCTGTTTTATTGTTTTAGATAGATATTTACTAAAGTAGGATCCAAAACTTAATTAGCAAGTATGACAAGCATCAAAAAGGAAAGAAGCAGATCTTGACTGGAGGGTCAAAGTAACGACACGGTATACAGGTCATCAGCGCCAACGACTACGGTATCCTAGCTTTCAGTTACCTGCAATGGATGTTCTTTGTGGCTAAAGTTATGTATTCAAATCAAATGTAGCAACCTAAACCCACATTTTTCAGTTACAACATATTTTGAGCAAATAAATAAAACTTGAACCCACTATTGTTTGAAGTTGAAGATACTCCAAGATTGGTTGAGGCAATTCATCAAACATATAACATATGTTACTTATTAGTGGACTAACAACCAAGTGACCTCATTATTTTAAACCCAAATTTACTCGATGAAAAAAGAGTTATTCAATTACTACAACGCAAACGTATTTTAGTCGTTAATTACCCAAAAAAACAACAAGAAATTGACTAATCAGCTGTTCGATCAAATAAGCTCTACAGAAGCATCCAATCAGCAGTTCTCTTCTCAAGCAGATTCAAATATAACAGACATTCAACATCATCATTATTTCAAAAGTTGGATCTGTTTCAGCAACAAGAACCCTAATTTAATGAATCGATGCACTGGGGAAGAAGCGTATAGATCCAGCTCACGTGATTCTCATGTGTCGGTTTATAATAAGGCTGGTTCAAATAGAGGAGTCGATTGTGGCAGTTCACATAGCTTTACTGGTTTATGTGTGACCTCATTTTACGGATCTATCTATATTATTAAAATTGAAAAAAAAAAAAAAAAAAAAAGTAAATTATCAACAACAAAAAAGTACATTATTATACAAAGTCAAATACAACAAGAGAAAAATCCATTTTATTGAAACCCCTCCCTGCTTCCTCCAATATCACGTTATCTTTTTCAGATGACATAGATAGCAAATATTGAAATTACACACTCTAGCCCGACATTCAAGTACCAAGTAACCATTTATATCTTGATTACAAACTGAACACACATACTTTGGTGTTTTCTTTCTTCGTACAAATGTTAATGGATGTTTATGATACGCCCGAGTTCTTGTGCCCCCATACCATATGTTGGCGTAATAATCAATTCGACTAATGCAACCAAGGTGAAAAGAACTTCTGGATTTGTGATTGTGACAATGATAGAGCGGGAAGTTGGGGTTCATTTCCTCCTCACAAATATCACAGTAGAAATCTCCTGGATGATCATCGACCGGCGGATACGTCAATGGGATTTCATGTCCCTTGCAATACCTGTGACCAAGGGACTTTGGCGACCTCATTGCACAATGCATGTCTAGTATGTAATCACAATCCTTACAAGCATAGCTTATGCCACCATACCATTTGCCACATGCGTTGCAGAGAACTTTGGGATCAATACATTGGGTAAGAGTATGGTTGTGGGATTCGTGTTTGATGGTGATGGGTAAAAATGCACAATTTACACAAAAGTAAAACTGACAATTAGTTTCACATTTGTATGCAAACGTGTTGCCCCAGCTAAAACAACCATTGCATCTATAGAATTTTTTATGTCCCCGTGTGTCTACCAAGTGAAGGGTGTGATTTTGGTGAAGTTGATGTTGTAATGTTTGGGGTAAGTGGGCACAATATTTGTGGAGATCAGTGAATACAGAACATCCATCCTCTTTACAGCTATAGTATGGGTAGGAGAGGGGTCGTACACATGCATAACATACCTTTATTGGGTCACCAGAGTTGATGTCGGGAATCATGTTGTTACCTTGTGGATCTTCAACATTCAGGACCAATGGATGAGCAGGATGCCTCCAATGATTAATCTCAGTTGTTTCATTATCATCTTGAGCTATGATTTTAGAATGTAATAGTTTCAATGGGTCTGTAAATGCCTCCGACATGGGAAAATGCAGCAAACTGGTTTCATTATCACTAGCTGCGGAAGTGCTCGGATTATCACTGAAATCATGAGCATATTTTGTATTCAGACGATAATTAATCACAAACATACACAATTAAAAAGATACTATATAAGTTAGATTTACCTTGGAGTGGAAGGTTGCTGTTGTGCATTCAAGGCACATTTGATATGTGCAAAATATCTACAGTTTGCACAATGATACAACCATTCATTCCCTCGAATGAGTTCATTGCAAAATTTGCAATAATACGGGTATTTGTAGAATTTTTCTGGAAGTGAGTAGACAAGAACAAGTGTGTGCTTAGGGTGATGATGTGGTAGATCGATGGTAGGTGGTAAGGAAGCACAGTTCTCATGGATCCAGAAGTCACAACTATCACATTGATAGAATAAGCCTTTTTCGTCAGTTTTGCAAGCGTCACAACGGAATGCACCATGCCTTAATTGGAGGGTTAGAGTATGTTGCGGGTGGCCTTCGTGTTGTAATTTCATTTTTGCCTTCTCCTTGATAGCATCATATTCTGTCTTACAAGCAAACTCAACAAGAAAACAGTTACTGCAACAAGTAAATATTGCCTCATCACGACCGTAAGTAGTATAAAAAAACCCTTTAGCTATTCTTTGACGACAAATTCTACAATGATAAAGAAATTCGGAATTAACAGTTTTGAACATTGTGATTGTTAGAGAATGATGATATAAAGAAGGGTAGTCGATAGTTTTTGGCAGTTGTGAACATGATTTATGAAGAAGAAAACGACACTGGGTGCAAGCATATGCAGAGTCACCAATTGATAATGGTTCCTCACATAAATCACACCCAACTACATCTCCTTTTGGTTTCTCCTCATTATTACCAAAATCAACACCCATGATACCTATAATCGTCTCCCAGACGATGAGCATTAACGGATGCTCACTGTGAGCAAAATGATGAAGAGAAGCATGTTGACCTTCTTCTTGAGTTTTGACTAAAGCTTTCTCCTTGAGTGCAGCATTAGCATCACCACAATTCAGGCATGCATCAAAGTCACACACCGAACACCCATACGAGAACTCACCACTTTTGTAGTCGTTCAAGCACACGTCACAGGACCACTCAACTTCGCAAGCAGCAAGTGTAAGAGGAAACGGGTGGTTTACAAAAGGGAGAGTGGGTTGTAGTTCCGCACATGTCTTATGCAGAAAGTATGGACACGAGATGCAACTGTATAATGAGCCATCTAATATCGGTTCTTGGCATCTATGACAATGGACATCCTTCACCATTTCAGAGGTTTCGATTAGCTTTAGTGGATGTTCTTCATGGCCAAAATGATTTATCTCTTCCATTTTCTCTTTCCCTCTTTTCTCATTTGCCATGTCTATCAAACGTAAAATAGTATGGCAGATGATAACAATGTCTTGAAATTAAGGAAACAGAAAACTTTTTTATATCTTAAACTTTTTCAAAACAGAGAAAATGAAAATAAAATCAAGTTTATAGAAAAAAAACTGCGATTAGTTATTAACTCTCACCAAATCTGATAAAAGTGTATTTGAAAGGTCAAGAAATTGAAACTCCTAGAGAAAGTGATATGAACTTGTATTTATAAATAGAAAAAAGTTTACTCGTGTTGTCTTCTAAGTGGTTTATTGTCTGCATCTTTCTATTTTTGATTAGGAAAATGAATTGTATGCCTAAAATTAAGACCTAAAATTAGACCTAAAGATTTGATTGGTTCATTTGAAAAATTAATTAGTGAAAAATGATGAGAGAGAATTAGTGTTTAACACTTGTCATGAAATGAATGGATTAGGTCTATTAGTAGGTCTAGGTTGTAGGTCTATATATCAACACTCTTTTGATTATATCAATTTTTTGGTACCCATTGTTGTAAACTTTTTCGGCGTCGTAAGGTTTAAACTCACCGTCACACAGATTGAAACCGGGTAAATTCTTTCTTTCAGGAGATTGTCGTGATCATTTTAGATTTACTATACTACCTCTAAATTAAAGTATTATCACAAAACCTAAATAGAAAATAATTATTAGTCAAAGGTTAAAATATCATTTGACAAAATAAAACTGTTTATTATTATGAACTAAAATTGTTATATGTTCCTATCTAACTCTCGATCAAGACGCATTTCACCCAAGTACAGTTAAAAATGTCATAATTTAGGTATATAATTTGCTTATGAATTAGGCATATTAAAAAAAAAAAAAAAATGATAACTTTTTGATGATTAACTTTTGACAACTATAAGCAACATAAAAGAAAAATCTTCTCTTTAATCTTAACTTCTTGATTGCTCTTTAAGCTTTTGTGAACATAAATTAGTCTTTAGTTTTAACTTCTTCATCACTCTTTAAGCTTTTGCCAACATGAATTGCTTTTTAATCTTAACTTTTTTTATTACTCTTTAAGCTTTTATGAACATTAATAAAAAGAAAAGTATCTATATCGTGTTTTGCTCATGTAAAAAGCATATGTAGGATGGGATAGGATAAACTAATTAATTTGTAGTTTATTTTCCTGTATATATTTTAATAGTTATGTTGTTTTCAAGAGTAAAAATAATATACAACGTTAAACATTAACGATCCAATATTCTAACATAAAAGCTGATAAGCTGAATTTCTAACCTATATGGAAATTTTCGTTATCGATTTGAATAAAACTGGAAATAAGATAGTAACGCATTCTTTTCAAAAAAATTTCCCTAAAAATAAACCCCTATCTTTTTTTCTTTTTTTCTTTTTTTTGGGTGAACATATAATTAGCATACGAATTATGCATATTAAGAATTTAGCTCTTGATTAACTCTATATTCACAATATATACAAAATCACATGCATAATAACCGTTTGAACAAGCAACATAAAAGAAAAAATTGCTCTTTAATCTTCTTTATTTCTCTTTATGCTTTTGTGAATATGAATTGCTCTTTAGTTTTAAATTCTTCATAACTCTTTAAGCTTTTGTGGACTTAATTGAAAAGAAAAGTATCTACCTCGTGTTTTGCTTTTGTTAAAAACATATTGGATGTGATAGGATAAACTAATTAATTTGTAGTTTATTTTTCTGTATATTTTAATAGTTACGTTGTTTTTAAGATAAAGATAATAGACTAAGTTAAACAATCCAGTATTTTATAAAAGATGATAAGTTGAATGTCTAGTATACATTGAATTTCTTTTGTTACCGATTAGAATAAAAATGGACATAAAATAATGTAGTTGAATTATTACTTTAAGATGGTTTGAGTGCAAGTAATGCATTCTTTTCAAAAATTGTTTTTTACTAAAATCATTTCTTTTTCATGAACATACATTTCTTTTAAAGTTGAAATTCACAAAAGATATAAACAGATTTCTTGTCACTATACGCGAGCTATGCTTCCAATTGTTTTGCAGCAATGCTTATTGAACATATTTCTTCACTTTGTTTAACTCAGCAGATAAACTGCAATAAATAACCAACTTTTGTTAATTTGACATGAACTTCCTTAAGAGAATTTGGTAATTAAAGTTTTTTTTTCCAAGAACATTCGTTTCTCAAATTAGAAGTTTGCATCTTACTTTTAAAGCTTTCCTATACTTTTGTCAATTAGAAGCTTTCTTTCTTTTGTTAGTTTGACATGAACTACCTTAAGAGAATTTGGTAATTAAAGTTTTTTTTCAAGAACATTCGTTTCTCAAATTAGAAGTTTGCATCTTACTTTTAAAGCTTTCCTATACCCTTTTGTCAATTAGAAGCTTTCTTAACATTCACACAAAAGTAAATTTTATAAAATAACCCTTGTAGTTGTTAAAATTCCAAGCAAGAAAACAATAGATGGATAATGAAAAATAAGATTTTTAGTTGCTGACTTCAACTGATGTTAACGCATCTAACCAAACTTTTAGAAATGTGTCAACCAGTTGCATGGGGATGAAAGGTTGGACGGGCTTAGCCGCTTAGGCTAGGCAAAACATGTGGAACAAGTGCTCAATAAATGTCTCAATAATATATTGTTCTTCATTTACATATAAACTAATATTCATTATGTTTTTTATTTTATTTTTTATTCTATTATTTTTTTCTATGAAATGCTAAGATTTATACCAGATGGGGCTGACTTGAAGTTATATTGGCAACTATACTCAAATGTAGCAACCTGAACTCACATTTTTCAGTTAAAATTGAACCAGACACCCCACTTATTGATGATGAAGAACAAACAGATATTTTGAGCAAATAAATAAAACCTGAACCCGCTATTGTTTAAAGTTGAAGATACTCAAAGATTGGTTGAGGCAATTCATCAAATATATAAACATGTTAGTGGACTAACAACCAACTGACCTGATGATTTTAACCTAAAAGTACTCGCAAATACAAGTACTGCAACCCAAACATGTTTTAGTTATCTAACTCACCCAAAGAGCAATAATAAAATGACTAATCAGATGTTCAGTTAAGCTGTACTGAAGTAGAAATAAGCAATTCAACAAAATCATCCAATACGCAATTCAATTAAACCTTCTCGAGCATATTCAAATATAATAGACATTGTCTCACTATGTCCTAGTTTAAAATAAGACGGGTTCAAATTAGGAGAGGGAGTCATTTAGGCAGTTCACATAGTTTTAGTGGTTTAACCCTATAGATATTCTTTTGGCAGGTCTAATTAAACACGTGACTTGCATCACTAAATTTAACAAAACATGCAAGATATTTTGCTTTACCTTGAATTAAAATACTAATAAACAGCTACCCCAAGTTAAAATGTAAGATAAACTAACTGAAGATGTGAGAGACTAGTTGATAGTTAACTCTAAACATGTAGCGTCCGAATATGAAAAGTTTAAAGTAAGATAATTTTGTACGTCTATATACGTAAGGCCCATCAATTTATATGTTGTACACACGATTCATGATGGACCTTCACATTTTCAAGTTAAAAAAAATACAAGATTTGGGGGCTATGAATTAATTTTAAATGAAGAATCTTCCTATCAGCCGGGCTTGAATAATTGCAAATGAAATTGATATGTTGGGACATCTAACCCACGAATTTATACCGATTGGTTATTCATACCCCTAAATGGATTACGACACCCTCTTCTTTCTTTTTTTGGTTTTGGTTTTATTATAAAACCACGAAACTGACGGTATTGAACATAAAATTATAAGTTTGATAAATCAAAAGTATTAAAAGACAGAAAATACGGAATATAAAACAATAAAAATCTGACTTATAATGTTATCAGAATGGTAAAAATGAGGTACGGGGGTGCCACTATCCACTAAGGGTGTACTAATAACACATTTAAATAGCATTATACTCGTGCTTTACATCGGAACAGTTTTATCAACACGATTAAATATATATATTTTCAACGTTTACCAACACAGACACGTTTAACTTGAACCTTTACAACGTAATAAACAACAACCAATTGGCCCTTCATTATTAACATTATTTTCATCTTCTTTATTTCTCAATAGAGGGGCAATTGCATATATACCCATTAAAACTTGAATATTTGCATATATGCCCAAAACATGCTTAATTGACATTGTATATCATGCATTAAAAACTTGTGTTTTAGGTATATATGCAAATTTTTGAGTTTTAGTGGGTATATATGCAATTCTCCCTTCTCAATAATATTCACCAAGTGCATTTAATGTAAATGCCAAGCTAGCTGATCACTTAAAGACCGACATGATATGGCCCGGTCCTAGTCCTATCTGGCCTGGCCAGGCCTAGTTTGACTTCTCTTTCAAAGCCCAGCCCTGTGCCCGACAGAATAACAGGCTTGGCCAGCATGGCCTAGTTTAAACCCCGACCTGTCCGGTCCATATAACAATAATATGACACTTTTTTGTAGGCTTTGTTGCCTTCTATCAACAATTGTACTGATCCGGACTTGCAAGCACACATGAAGAAGATGTGTCCACAAGTAAAATACACAGGATCCAATACAGCATCCTGATCAACAAATGCAAAAAAATATTTTATATAATAAAACAAAACTCCTATTGGGAATTTTCCATTTCAAAAAAATGCATTCATACCTTATTTAGTAATAATTGTATTTAAAAAGAAAAATATTGTTTTTTATTAGGTAACATTTTATATTTATCCATAACACAAGTAGAAGATAAATATAAAAAATATAGATAAGATGCAATTAACACAAGTAGAAGATAAATACAAAAAATATAGATAAGATGGAATTAATAATAGGATTAAAATTTTTAAATAATTATCTTTAATAATAAAAAACCCGCGCGTGCACGGGCATTATAACTAGTATATAAATAATCCATCTCTTAAAAAAATGTGCATGAAGTCGATACATGAACAAAAATGTGGCAAATTTGACCCATTTACCTAAAAGATAGGTTGATGTGGATATCATTAATTTCGTATTTTATAAGGGGAGATGATTTGTACACCTTGCCTAAAGTGTATTCGTATGCCTCAAAGAAAGAGACAACAGAATGTTAGTAGATTAAGTGGGAAACTGTGTTAGCTTCTCTCGAAAAGGGGGGGGGGGGGGTTGGGTATTGGAAGCCTGAAGGCTTTCAACCTTTCTCTTCTCCAGAAGTGGCGGTGGAGGCTTGTTACTAACTCGAATTCCTTATGGGCTCAAGTCATCAGAGCTATACATGGGGAGGAAGCAGGTTTCGATCAAAATAGATGTAAAAGTAATGGGGTGTGGTCAAAAATCGTTGGCTCCATTAACCAGCTACACTCAAGCGGCATTGTTCCAAAACATACCTTGTGTTACAAACTTGGCTGTGGTACGAAGGTACGGTTTTGGAAGGACAACTGGAGTGGTGATACACCATTTGCTCATCGTTATAATTGACTATTCAGATTGGATCCCGATCCTAACTGTAAGGTTATTGATCGGTTTGTAAATGGTGAATGGAACTTGAAATGGATAAGACCAATTATCTCAGGCCGGAATCTTGATTCCCTTGCATGTTTGTCGACAGAGTTGGACCAGGTAGCGAGTTTTGAAGGCCAGGATGAGCTGCGTTGGTCCATTGGGTGTGATGGTACGTTCACGGTTAAAGACACGAGACAACACATTGACGATACCATTCTTCCGACACTTGATGCTCCTACAATATGGTGCAAATATATTCCTAGAAAGGTGAACATTTTCCTATGGAGACTCAGGTTGGATCAACTCCCTCTCCGATCAAATCTTTCGAAACGTGGATTGGAAATTCAATCTATTATGTGCCCTCTATGCTCGAACGGTATGAAATCAAATGACCATTTATTTTATACATGTGAAGTGGCGTCAAGTATTAACCGGTTAATCGAGGTTTGGTGTGACTTGCATTTCCCGAACCTTATTTCGTCGTTAGATTGGACAACATGGATAGATAATTTGCATTTATCAAAGGATAAGAAGAATCGTATCCAGGTGATCGTGGCAGCTACTTGGTGGACTATATGGAAATTTCGAAATTCGGTTACATTCAATTCTCAAAAATTGAGAAAATGTGAGTTGTTTGATAGCATTAGACTTGATTCATTTTCTTGGTTGAAAAGTAGAAGTTCTATTAGTTTAGTTTGGGATGATTGGCTAAAAACTCCATTGTAACTTCTCTAGCTTTTTGCTAGTTGTCTTTTTATATATATATATACATACTTGCTGTTAAAAAAAAAAGAATGTTAGTAGATTAGCTATTCAGCCCGACCTGTTATAATGTTCCACGTTTTGACCCGTTATTCTATTCAAGAACATGACACAACAAACCCCACATCAGAAACCTGACATCAGAAGCACAACATCAGAAACCAGACATCAGAAAATAAAGCTATATAACAATAATAAGACACTTTCGAAAAATTGATTGACCTTACATATTACGCTATCATCGTCCTTAATCCTTATGAACTTGACACGTAATAATTCCGGTTGTTACAACATTTATATGAATGGATATGGGTTTCATCATAATCTAATATTGCCAGTTGTTACAAAATTTAGTAAATCATTATCCATATACAATCACAATAACTTTTGTATGTAATTGAAGTTGGCTTACCAATGAGCCTCTGGTCTAGCGGTATGGAGGTTTTACCATCATAGGCAAGGTCTCAAGTTCAAGTCTTGTCTAGGGCGATAGGGTTTCCTCCCGCGTGCGTAAAGGAAAGGGTGTCATTGCCTTCTGGGCTGGACCCAACCTGGTTGTGTGGGCTCGCTACGCCTTCTGGGATAGGGGTTATGTAGCCACAATTGCCGTCCAAAAAAATAAAATAAAAATTGAAGTTGGCTTATGGCTCGCGACACAGTATCTTAAAGTTGGCTACTCACCAATAGCTGCAAGTTTAGTTTAATGCATTCTGCTTGTGCTAGCTTGCTGTTCCAAGGTTCCTTTTTTTTATTGGTTTTGAGCTTCTAGATCCAACTCGATAACCCGATAGACACAACACGACCAACCCGCAACCCGATACTATATAGGATCGGGTTGCGGGTTAGTTTTATTTCTGAAAGCCCCGACAGGGGCGACCCTATAAGACCACTAAACCGACCCGATAGCCTGATTGACACCTTATATCATCAAGTTTTATCAATCGAAGTTACAAAGCCTTAGGTGTAAGAACACAATTAAAACCTCCCATTATATCTTTAAATGGCAATGAGCATGTATGTTTATCATTTTAAACATTTCATAAGCAACTTGAATGTGCAAAGTTAAGACTGTAATGTACACACTGCAAGTATCATCGGTTGTGAACATGATGCCCAATAGTCAATTCTCCAAATCCGTGTGAGAGATGTGTTTTCTTGTTGTAAATGATCAATTAATATATCTTCCAGGTGTGGCTACTACTATTTCTACTCCTGCCCGAAGCTTAGACCTCTATAAGGTACCCACAAACAAATAGCAGCCCTTTATGACTTTTATTTATACGCTACACAATCGTGTAAACTTTGTTGGCAATGCAGAAAGAAGACGGTACATGAATGGTTGGACCAACAGTTGTTGCTACTGTAGCTCTCTTTTTTGTTAGTACTATGTTACCTGAATTAAAACAAAAAACATACTAATACTAACAAATATAAAGATATACTACAAATTTAAAATATATGTAGCACTGTATCCCCAAAGCAACATACAACAACTGGACACCATGCGATGGACTTGACATACATAATGTTAGTAAGATAATCTGTTTAGAAACAGGATCAAGTTAAACAATTATAGTTATCAACATTTACGAAAGCAACTACTACTTCAAAAAAAAAATGTATTTATCAACTGGTCTCGGCAAGATTGTGTTATATATGTCAGACTTCGTGTATTTAGAGATGTTGACTGCACAAAATGTGTTATGTTGTCTCCAAATACTCGCTAGGAGGTTTATGCAAATAAATGTTGAGGTGGTGCATGCATAACCAAACCCCCGATATATAGTATTAGGAATTTAGGATCAGATAATACCCGAATCGAACCCAACTAAATAAAGCAACCTTTTCTGGATCAACCAGGTTAATGGTTTAGCCTAATTAATGAACACCTCTTTATCATGTTACTTAAGTAGTATACATATTCAGAATTAAAGGTTAGCCTTCTCAATTAAAATCCCACTCATGAAAATCAGAAATTCTGTGCATGTTAATACTTAAAATAGAGATAGCATAAGAAAACATACTAATGGTAACTTGGTTGAGTTACTTTACTTGAGTAGATGCTTAAGTAGTTTGTGATGTCAGCTTGGAAGATCATGAGCATCTCATCATTCACATAACAGAAAAAATCACAACTTAGAAGATAATTTGAACACATTTACTCATGAATCGGTAACTTGGGTTGAGTTTTTATATCCAGGAGTCACATATGTAATATGAAAATAAAGCTAAAAAGGAAACTGGCCAAAAGTCTACCAAAGGGTATTGTTAATGCACACAACTTACTATACTGAATTTATTATAAAAATACCAAATTTGATAGTAACTATTAGCAACACCAGATAGAAAGTCCGAGAAGCTAAACCTTTCAAGGGTTTGAAACTCTTTGTGCATTAGCATTGTCGTTCTGCCCATGAACTCATGAAGCCCTCCATAACAATCTTGTACCCATCTTGACCTCGTGGCTCCAGCTATAGAGTAAGAAAACATTATCAAGTCATCTACTACTTCAAACCTCAGTCCATAAACCTATACATAATAACTAAAGTATACTACAAAGTATCATGTTAAACGACCCGTTTTCAAATGGGTCAACGGGTAAAAAAAATCACCAAACCGTATGAGATACTTTAAATACCATCCAAACTATTTTTAAATGGGTCAACGGGTCAAACATCACGAATTTAAGTGAGATATTACTTTCACACAATAGTAAATAAAATATTGTTTTAGACACCACATAAGAAAGTTATTTTGTTGTTCCATTAGCCCACCTGCCTATCCCACACATTTTATCACATCTAAAAAGGAGCACACATCATACTAAAATGTTACCTGTTTACACAGCCGTTGGAAAAGTTCCTCTTGTGACACTCATGTTCAAAGGACTAATCGTTGGGTCTGATATTACTGCATCCCATGACTCTTAGTTGAGGGTTGGTTGACCCATGCCTGGGAAAACCTGTTCGACATCACAATTAAAGTTTCTTTAAATGCAGACAACCTCATAAATCATTTTCGGATTCAATTTAATTAACATGTTAAGACTGAGTGACCTCAACCGCCCCTAACCTTATTTCAATCAACTATCAGAAAGTAACCTGCTTTCTTCAAATAGTTGATCACTTAATCATGTAACATTAGCATCTCACAAGACAAATATACTAATCTGATTCATGCGAGGACATACAGAGACTCACCTGTTTTTAACAATTAAGTTATTTTATATGATATAAGAATGTCGATATAGTTATAGGATATAAGAATGTCAATATCCTTTACCATAATTCCATGATAAGAAGGTACAAAAAAAGGTTGACCCATTCTTTTGATAAATAGATTGATAAAGCCAACTCTACAACTACAGTTGGTAATTTTATAGACAAGTAAAAGTATGTTTGTCACATAAAAAGTTTACCTTCGACTTAGTAAAATGTTAAGCTCGACCAAGTGGAGAGATCCCTTGTAAACTCCTGCCTGTAAAAACAACAGAAATATTTCACCAAATGTTAACAATGGGAAATTAAAACAAAAAAAATGGGCGAAAGATGGCACATACTTCTCGATAAAGAGGACACTTTTCTGTAGGCTTTGTTGCCTTCAGTCCATCAACAATTATTACTGATCCGGACTTGCAAGACACATGAAGCGGAAGATGTGTCCATAAGTCAAATACACAGGATCAAATACAGTATCCTGATCAACAAATACAAAAAAATATATAAATAATCCATCTCTTAAAAATTGTCCATTTACCTAAAAGATAGGTCGATGTGGATATTATTGGGTTAATCCCAATCTTACCCGAAGTCAAAGTCAACCAAGAAAGTCAAACGCAGGAAATAACTGCCATAGCAGTTACAAAAAACAGTTATTTATCAAAGGGACACGACTGTTGGATCAAACGAACCAACACAGCCATTCACTTGTACCCTTTCATTGTACCTTTTCAGTTAGTATAAATAGATTAGATTCTGTATGAATTCAGATATGACAAATTAATAAAAGCATTTAGTTTTTTAGCAAAGTTTCAATCTTTATATTTTATTTTAGTATATCGTTGATTAAAGATCCGTGAAATTGGGCCAACAATTGGCATCAGAGCCGAAATCATCATATACCAAGGTTTTTTTACATCCCTGTTTTTTTTTGAATCAATACAAGTTTTGTCTCGGTAATTTTTTTTTTTGCAAAACCATTCGAACAACAATAATCAAAAAATCATTTTATTGTGTTCTACAATAAAAGAGAATCCAACTCTTTTGTCACCACGGTAACAATCACAATAGTGATTAATTTTACCGGCATCAAAAGTTTCCTCTTTTATACCGAAACAGAACCAAACCCAGAACCATACTCATCAGGATTGGACTCGGTTAACACAACCGGTATCTAATCGATTCAAAAACAAAGAAAAAACCAAATACCAAATTCTAGATAACAAGAAACCCTTACGGTTTGTCATCAAAAGGGGCAAGCAAAATTTATTGATTCAAAAACAAGGAACAAACACACCTGTTCTTTCGAAGAATCAAATTTAGCACCCGTAATTGAATCATCACTTGATTCAATTGATACACGGTTCAAAAATCCCAAATTGAACGAAAACCTAATTTCGCACCAGAGGGATTACAAGCGTTCGAGAAGAACACACCAACCGTGGAGAAGAAGTAGTTAACCAAGCCAAATACTCGGCGGTCAACCATCAAGAATCAGAAGCAGTTTTAGTCTCAAAGAAAAAAGGAGACGTTTTTATCTCAGAAGAAAAGAGAGGCGCATATAAGAAGTTAGGGCAAAGTGAACCAACATCAAATAAGGGCTACGGGTAATAAACCCCCCAGGTTCCAAAAAAATTACAAAAACCACCCTCTACTTTTATTTATACATATTTTAAATTAGTATTTATATATAAGTTTGTTTTTAGAATAGTTTTTTTTTAGTTGTAAGTTTCTTAAGTATTTTTAAGTTTTTTAAGAGTTTTAAAGTTTTAAAGTTTTTCTTATTTGGTTTATGATAAGAATAAGTTTTTTAAGTTTTTTCTTATTTGGTTTATGATAAGAATAAGTTTTTAAGATTTTCTTATTTGGTTTATGATAAGAAACAAGTTTTTCAAGTTTTTCTTATTAGGTTTATGGTAAGAAACGAGTTTTAAAGATTTTATTGGATTTAGGATAAAAATATATATAAAGTTTAAGGTTTATAAGTTTTAAAGATTTAAGTTTTTTTTAGTTTTTTTATAAAGTTTTAAAGGTTTAAAGGTTTTAAGATTTACATTATTAAGGTTGTTAAAAAATTATAAAGTTATTTTAAAAGTTTTATAAGAGTAGTATATTAGACTCAATACGTTTTCAAAAATTAATTATGGGAAAAGAAGAAGAATCTAGTAGTTCGAACAATGGTACAACTAAGGGGATGGGATCGACACCCTATTTCCAATGCCCCTTGTTGACGGCAACAAACTATACGATATGGTCAATAAGAATGAAGATCATTTTACAAGCAAATGGTTTAGGAGAAATGATTGAGCCTACCGTTGAAACTAAAATCAATGATAAGCAAGACAAGACTGCGATAGCATACCTATTTCAAGGACTATCCGAAGAAATGACATTGCAAGTGGCAAATAGCAAAAGCGCAAAAGAAGTCTGGGATACATTAAAGATCAGAAATGTTGGAGTAGATCGAGTGCAAAAGGCAAAACTACAAACACTCAAATCAGAATTTGAGTTACTACAAATGGAGAAAGATGACACCATCGATTCATTCACCGCAAAGATGACAAGTATTATTTCAAAGATGACAAGTCTTGGATCAACACTTGATGAATCAACTCTCGTACGAAAATTGCTAAATTCTGTACCTGAAAGATTCATTCAAATTGTCGCATCCATAGAACAATACTCCGATCTAGATACAATGACTCTAGACGAAGCTATTGGTAGAATGAAAACCTACGAAGAAAGAATAAAAGTTAAGAAAGGAAGAGCATTCAATGATCAAGATAAACTATTGTTTACAAAACACAACGATAATGGTCGAAGACATCACAATGAAGCAACGAAAAAGCCTAGAGATTTCAGCAAAGTAAAATGTTATAATTGCAATGATTATGGACATTATGCCTCACATTGTCATAAAAGAGATCGAAGAAATCAAAGACAAGAAGAGACGAACCTCATCGAAGAAGATTTAGAACCAACCCTCTTATTGGCAATTTCAAACACTACTGAAGACCAAGTTACTAACAATAAGACAACTTATTGGAGTTAAAGATTTACGACAACGCGATTGTGATTAAGGGGGAGAATATTGGGTTAATCCCAATCTTACCCGAAGTCAAAGTCAACCAAGAAAGTCAAACGCAGGAAATAACTGCCATAGCAGTTACAAAAAACAGTTATTTATCAAAGGGACACGACTGTTGGATCAAACGAACCAACACAGCCATTCACTTGTACCCTTTCATTGTACCTTTTCAGTTAGTATAAATAGATTAGATTCTGTATGAATTCAGATATGACAAATTAATAAAAGCATTTAGTTTTTTAGCAAAGTTTCAATCTTTATATTTTATTTTAGTATATCGTTGATTAAAGATCCGTGAAATTGGGCCAACAGATATCATTAATTTCGTATTTTGTAACAATGAAGTAGGGTAAAAAAATGTTGAATATGCTGAGAGTTGCCTAAAGTGTATTCGTTTGCCTCAAAGAAGAGACAACAGCTAGAATGTTAGTAGATTAGTTATTCGGCCCGATTGTTATAAAGTTACACGTTTTGACCCGTTATTCTATTCAAGAACCCAACATCAGAAACACGACATCAGAAGCCTGACACACGAAAAAGACATCAGAAACCCGACACCATAAACCCACACCAGAAACACGACATCAGAATCCCGACACCAGAAACAGGACATCAGAAACACAACATCAGAAACCTGATTCAATATAAACCGCTACAATTTATTTAAAGATCTCAGAAAGAACTAAACATCATTGATCCTTTCAATCAAAAATATAAAACATTCAAAATCAAAACAGGGTTTTCACCAAGATCCATACTACTCAAAAAATCAAAGTTCAAATTCGAATAAAAAAACATCAAACAATTTGTTTTGTTTGACCAGGGCTGGGAGGCCTTTCTTAACCAAGCACCCGTCTTTAGTCCTCTTAAATAGTGAAATCACATAACACAATAACAAATAAAATAATAAACTGAATTAGAGCCATGCAACCTAAAACGATTATCAGATCTCGATTTATTGATTTAAGCACCAATAAACATAAACCCAAACAAGCATAACAAAAACCGATGGCCAATTAGCACGGAAACATCATCAAAAACTACAAAAAAATAACCAAAACCACCAAATATGAAAACTGATCAGACCAACAGACTAAACTAAGTTGGTGGTGGTGGCGGCAGTTTCAGATAATAGTGGTGGTGGTGATGACGGTAGTGGTGGTAGATAGCTGTTGGCAAACAAAAATTAGTGCAGATACCTCCATCAAGAATTGAATTTTCTATATAACTTCTGTTTACAAACTGAAGCGTCGTATTTGGGCAGTAATTGCTCATCAATTGTATATTTGTTTTCTGATACACACAAATAACACTGATGTGTTACATGATTAAAGAAATTGTTGAATCCTTAAATAAAAAGAAATTGTCAAAACCATAAATAATTTTAGAAATTGATCGAACATTAGTTTTGCTTGGACTGTCGTTATTGACCAATCAATCAACAATCTGGTTTACCAATATTACACATACCACTTCCGACGAAAACAATCCAGTATACAAAGCCACACACTTTCTTCATCATACATCTGCGATTTTAAACATCGCCATTTTAGTAAATAGCTTGACTGTCGAGAGATAGCAGACAAAATATAAATACAAATTATGTATCAACAAACATACATATTGACCATTTTAGTCAACTCACCAAACAACCTGTAATTTGTTAAGCACGAAACAAACAATCATACTTTAGTTTCATAATATAGGCACTCTAAACAGCCTCATAGGAAAATGACGATTTCTACAACTTTCAATCCTTTTCTTCCCTGAAAATCGGTATTTAATTTGACCCAAAACCCTTGTATTAATCATAGAAGTTACCAGTTAAGGTGCCCGACATTCCACAATCATTGTATACACCAAAGATCCCCACCATAACCTTCAGCATGGCCAAGATAACATCCTCCAAAATCAACCCTTTTAACTTGAATAAAGTCATATACCTATATTCAAGAATAATGAGTGATAAAGATCAAACCTTTTTTGTTATTCTTGACACAATTTAGCATGTACAGGATCAAACCTTTTTTGGGAGTACTTGAAATCTGTTTATTACGTACCATATTCTACACAGTTCAATTAAACCTTCTTGAGCATATTCAAATATAATAGACACTGGCTCACTGTGTGCCAGTTTATAATAAGAGGGGTTCAAATTAAGAGTAGGAGTCATTAAGGCAGTTCACATAGTTTTAGTGGTTTATCTGAGAGTTCATTTTACGTACATGTGTTACTTTGACCCTATAGATCTTCTTTCGGTGGGGTCTTATTTAAACACATGACCATTCCTCAAACCTTGCATGTTAGGCAATAATTAGTTGTTGCATGGAATCAGAAGAAATTCAGATCAAACCATTATGCTGCACTTTTGAGATTTGATAATTTAATATGGAATTTTTAGTTACGTATGCTTCAAATTTATTACTCCCTCCGTCTCAAATTTATTGTCCCATATTGACTTTCTTGGTCTTTCTTTCTCAACTTTGACTATAAATATTTTTGTTTGTGTTATACAATTTTTGATAAAAATTATATCAAATGAAAATACATTTTAAACTCATTCCGTTCATATATTTTGTATCAAATATTATGTAATATAAACAAAAATACTTAAGGTCAAAGTTGAAAAGTAAAGACCGAAAAAGTCAATAAGGGACAATAAATTTGGGACGGAGGGAGTATTTGTTTACTAACGAGTACTGCAGGGAATAAATAATCAACAATATATATTCGGTTTTTTGAATTTCACTTAATCTATAAATAATTACGAAGTACTTGTTAACATCTTTACCCGGCATAATGTTTTTGTTAAATCTTGAAATTATGGACGTTCTTTGTAAAGTGAGGTAACTAACATGGACAATTTACATAATATTTTCTAACACAAACCATCAGCCTTTGGACCGTCACTAGGTGGAAAATGGGTTGGGCGGGTCATGTAACGGTTCAAAACACGCCATTGCCAAATGATCATTACCTCTCTCTCTCCTAATTACTGATTTTCCACAAGCTTTGCACCACTACCATTGCCTACTTGAGGTATGTAGTTGAAGAGCATAAGGGGTACCAAACGGGTTAGGAAATGTTGTTGAAGAGCATAAAATGGCCGATTTGCTTTTAAAAGGTGGAAAAGTAAATCCGGTTAATTTTGGTGTCGTATCACTACCATTGTCTGATGTCTGACCATTAGGGGGTACCAAACAGGGCCAGGAGATGTAGTTGAAGAGCATAAAATGGCCGATTTGCTACATGCAGGTGGAAAAAAGAAACTTGTTGACCTTGGTGTCGTATAACTACATTTTTTCTGCCTGAGGTGTCTGACCATTAGGAGTACCAAACAAGCTAGGAAATGAATACCTTTGATTGACGGGTTTGCTACACAGATGTGGAAAATAAAAACCTGTTGACTTTGATGTTGTATCACTACCATTGTCAGCATTAGGTGTTTGCACAAAGGGGTTACTCTACTTCCTACAGACACAGATGGTGTTTGTGATATTGAGATCTTTAGGACACATGGTTCAGTAGATGTAAAGGAAGAAAACGGATTAGCATGTGTATGGGTAATTGCAGGCGTGAACGTAAAACTAGTTGACTGCATGTTGCTACGTGTTGGCCCCCCTGACAAAAAAATGGAAATAAAATAAATACTAATGAATCAGGAAATCAATAGGAATGTACTACGAGAAAAAATCAAAATGATCATTACCTTTATCTCCTAACTGATAATCCTCACATCTAAGTTCTTCATGACTTTTTTCTTTGTATGCAGGCATTGTTGATATCGAAAACAGTTTTTCAGCAGGTTGTGCACCCCTACCATTGTCTGCCTTAGGTGTCTGAGCTTTAAGGGTAACTTTACTTGCGGAACATTGACACCCAAAAGGTGAACCATGGTTTGGACAAAATTCAAATGGTGTTGATTGAGCAGGATTAGATGATGTTGACTTCAGCGGGGAAAACACGTTGGTTGATGTGGATGAAGAACATGGATTGACAGATTTCTGGGTACACTCTGGTCCAAATGTATTATCGGTTGACTCTGGTGTCATATTAGTACAATTGTTTGCCTGAGGTGTCTGATCATATGTAGAAACTCTGCTAACCGCACATTGACATCTAAGAGGTGATTGTCAAAAACCGTGAATTGGACAGAATCTAGATGGTGCTGATTGAAAAGGAGTAAAAAAACTTGACTTCTTCGGGTCAAATTGGTTTGTAGATGTAGATGAAGAACATGGATTGACTGATAGCAGGTGGGAAAGTAAAAGCGGTTGACTTTGGTACCGTATCATAAAAAGTGGTTACATTAAGGCCCACACATTGACCAAAAACAGCGCTTGTGTTGTTAGAAGCTGGTTGACTTGAAACTTCAAAATGAGTGGGGCCACATGGGCTGCTTGGAAAAGTTATAGATAGGCTAAAACCAGGTTGTGATTGCTGAAATGGGCTTTCAAAAGAACCCGACATTGTAGTGGATCCAAACGCAGACATTGATGAAGCGCCAAAACCAGAACTCTGAAATGCTGGTGCTGTAGACTGACCACCTGCACAAATGCATATGGTAACAATGTTTTGGTAAAGTAAAACCTATTAATCAACGCAATTATTAGTTCTGGAACATATAACAATTATGTAAAGTTGACAATATATCAAATGAGAAGCTTTGACCTCCAAAGGCTGATGTAGTAGTACCACATGTACATTGATGTGAGGGCTCTAATGGTAGTGCACTAGGAAAAACAAAAGAAGATGAACCAGAAACGCTGCTTCCGAAAGCAGTTTGTGATTGTGACTGGTGACATGCCGAACCTATAGTTTGAATTATATGAGATTAAAGTTCATAATCTGTAGATATTAACAATTGAATAATATGAACAAAAAGGACACAAGCTGATAATATAAATGCATCTTAAGTTCTTAACCAACCATATCAGAACATGAATATCTACAACAAGCCGCATAAAATCTTCACATAACCCACATATACAAAAGATACACTTCATACTCTAAATAAAAACGGACATATTTTTTCGTGAGAAGGTGAAGTATATTATTACTACAACAAAATATACACAAGCGACGAATTAGAAGAGTGATGGACATCCCAAACACCCTCTAAAACTGCATAACAAATAACCTGAGAAAACGTACATTCTGTAAAGACAATACAATGTACAACAACTGCCTAAGCATCAATCCTCCAATACGCTTGATCAGCCATACCAGATCCATCATACTGGAATATTCACTGCTGAAATCCAAAGATTCTGCCTCCTTAAAAACCTTCCCAAGTAAAACCCATTGGGAAAAACCTTGAGGAAGGAAAAAAGAGTGCAGCTATCAAAGGATTTCCAATACAATTGCACACAACAGGCCATCCATTATTATGCATACTCCAAAGACTTCAACCAGGAGAACCATCAGCAACTTACTACAGAAAAAGCAATCCCATCACAAGCTAGAAGGCAACATCTTTCAACACTCCCAAGTTGTGATAGGATACTTTTAAAGTATAGTAACCATTCTGCACATATAGAAGGCACTTCATTCTTTCTCCTGAAAAAATCTGTCCTTCCAAAGAATAAATTCTACAACCAACACCCCTATTCTTCATAACCATTAGACATGAAACTACCTTATGCTATCTACTAGCATTGGCCAAGAGAAGAACCAGACACAAAAGGTGCAGTCCCATCAGCAAGACATACCAGTTCATAAAATGGCACTCTAAAGTCAGAGCTTTCAACAGCAATGTACTAGCCATCTGTGTATACCATACTACAACCAAGCTAAACTGCCAATCTTTGCAGATTGCTCATAAATACATGTCCAAACACCCCTTTATGAAGACTGACTTAACATTAAGAGCTAAACTTGACCATAATACATATATCAAGCTCCATGTTTGATCACTTTCACTTTATTGGATTTATCATCACACGGGGGGTTTTCACTTTTCAAAGTGAGCATTCAAGTTTGTCACTTGAACCAGCAGATTTCATCATGACATGCATCAATCTTCCTTCATTTGGAAGAAACTGATATTAAGGGCAGATATCCGACACCGGAAGGAAACTATCCTTTTGGAATCTACTATCCAATAGATTAATAGAACAATTCTATCCTCAAAGTACAATCCATCTACCATGGCCTCTTGTATCTGAGAATAGAAGTCTAAAAACCAGAGGAGTTCAAAACCAAGGTATATAGCCATCTAAACCAGTCTTCAAAACCCAAAATACTCCCTTTAACACTATCTGCAACTGATCAATTAGTATTATCAATTACTTCAACTGTTTAACTAGTAGATTTGCCCAAGTGGAGAGCTGAACATACAATTCCAATCTCTATACAGAGCTTTATCAGTCAAAGTTCAATATCTATACCAAAACAGGAAACTATCCTTATGACTTCTACTAACCATTTACCATACAAGACCTTAAATTAACAACACAGCTACTCCATCCGAGTACACTGTATTAGTTATTATAAAATCCTATAAGTCAAGGTTTTCAAAGTCAAGGTACATAGCCATCTGTTTCAACCATCCCTTCAACCTGCATTTTCTGCAATGTGCTTTCAACCAGTAGAACCATCAGCAATTCAGTACTGAAAGAGCAATCCCATCACAAGCTAGAAGGCAACATCTTTCAGCACTCTCAAGTTGTGATAGGATACTTTTAAGGTACAATAACCAGACCCTAAAAACTTCACAGAATCCCTTTCATATCAATATCCCATTTTTTATATGTTTGAATAACTGCAAAATGGACATTTTTTCACATCACAAAAGTATGCATTCTTGTCTTAAGTCTAAGTAAACAAAAAGTAACTACTTTTACTTATTATCCAACTGCAGAATTCTTAAATAAGCGTATAAAAGCCAAGGGTGGCTCTCGACCAGTTAAAGAGCAATACCATGGAATACTAAAAAGTCATGTCGTAAGATGAGTCACACTCAAGCAATATATACTTAACAAATTTTGCTAAACCTAAAGACCTTTAGCCTTAACTTAGTATCTGTTCAAATTACGTGCTCAACAACATATGACCACTGAACAGGTTTGAACACACACGTTGGTTGCAGAGGGCCACACGCCCACACACCAGCGCCCAATGTAACCTCTTAATGGTGTTTAGGATTGTGTATTTTGAGTGCTTATTGGCTTATTGCATTTCTTATAAGGAAGAAGCACATTAGTAGTGTTTGGATTTGTGCTCATTGGCTTATATTGAGGAAGTAAGCATAGGCTATCTTAACTGTGAATAAAATATGGACTCCGAAACACCCCCCTAGATAAGCATTAGTTTCTTTACATAAAATGTGTCTTAACCAACCATATCAGAAGTTGCATCTTTTCAGCAAACACTAATTTAATGAATCTAGGTATTGGGGAAGAAGCAAGTGATTCTCATGTGCCAGATTTATAATAAGAGGGGTTTAAATAAAGGTTTGAATGGGCCTGGAAATCAGCCCCCAATAACTTGAAATTACAATTTGGTTCACATTTATACGCGAATATGTTGCCATGCCTGTGCACACCTATAAAATGAAACTAATATATTTTGTTTCAGCAACATTATAGTCTTTGACATGAAAATTTATAATCTTACAGTAGTAATTTATTGAAACAAAAGCAACAAGTAACTACCATAAACTTTGAGACAAATTATCAAACACGTAATCTGCATCCTTCAAATCATGTAGATGGAAATATCAAACAACCTTTCAATTTCTTACTTCCTCTAAAATCACCATTTCTTATTCCGATCACAATCATAGCAAATATTGAAATTACATGTTTTAGCCCGACATTCAAGTACCAAGTAACCATTTATATCTTGATTACAAACTGAACACACATACTTTGGTGTTTTCTTTCTTCGTACAAATGTTAATGGATGTTTATGACACGCCCGAGTTTTTGTGCCCCCATACCATATGTTGGCGTAGTAATCAATTCGACTAATGCAACCAAGGTGAAAAGAACTTCTGGATTTGTGATTGTGACAATGATACAGCGGGAAGTTGGGGTTCATTTCCTCCTCACAAATGTCACAATAGAAGTCTTCAGGATGATCATCGACCGGCGGATACGTCAATGGGATTTCATGTCCCTTGCAATACCTGTGAGCAAGGGACTTTGGCGACCTCATTGCACAATACATGCATAGTTGGAAGTCACAAGCCTTGCAAGAATAGCTTATAGTTCTATACCATTTGTTACATGCCTTACACAGAACTTTGGGATCAATAAGTTGGGTAAGGCAATGGGTGTGGGATTCGTGTTTGATGGTGATGGGTAAAAAAGCACAATTTACACAAAACCAGAACTTGCAATTCATTTTGCATTTGTAGGCAAATGTGTTGCCCCAGCTGAAACAACCATTGCATTTATAGAACCTCGTATCTTCCCATGTGTCTACTAAGTCAAGGTTATGGTGTGGGTGAAGTTGATGTTGTAATGTTCGGGGTAAGTGGGCACAATGTTTGTGGAGATCTGTGAATACAGAACATCCATCCTCTTTGCAGCTATAGTATGGGTAGGAGAGGGGTTGTACACATGCATAGCATACCTTTATTGGATCACCAGAGTTGATGTCGGGCATCATGTTGTTACCTTGTGGATCTTCAACATTCAGGACCAATTGATGAGCAGGATGACTCCAATGATTAATCTCAGTTGTCTCCTTATCATCTTGAGCTATGATTTTAGACTGTAGTAGTTTCAACGGATCTGTAAATGCCTCCGACATGGGAAAATGCAGCAGCAAACTGATTTCATTATCACTAGCTGCGGAAGTGCTCGGATTATCTCTGAAATCATGTACATATTTTGTATTCAGACGATAATTAATCAAAAATATACACAATTAAAAAGATACTATAAGTTAGATTTACCGTGGTGTAGAAGGTTGTTGCTGTGCATTTAAGGTACATTTGATATGTGCAAAATATCTACAGTTTGCACAATGATACAACCATTCATTGCTTCGAATGTGTTTGTTGCAAAATTTGCAATAATACGGATATTTGTAGAATTTCTCTGGAAGTGAGTAGACAAGAACAAGTGGGTGCTTAGGGTGATGATGTGGTAGATCGATGGTAGGTGGTAAGAAAGCACAGGTCTCATGGATCCAGAAGTCACAACTATTACATTCATAGAATAAGCCTTTTTCTTCAGTTTTGCAAGCATCACAACGTAAAGAAGCAGGTCTTAACATGAGGGTTAAAGAATGCTGTGGATGGCCTTCGTGTTGTAATTTGATTTTCGCCTTCTCCTTGATAGCATCATATTCTGTCTTACAAGCAAACTCAACAAGAAAACAGTTACTGCAACAATTAAATATTGGCCTATCAATGTCATCATCAGCATAAAAAAAACCCTTTAGTTATTCTTTGACGACAAATTCTACAAAAAAAAAGTTTGGAACGAACATTTTTGAACATTGTGATTGTTAAAGGATGATGATATAAAAAAGGGTAATTGATAGTTTTTGGAAGTTGTGAACATGATTTATGAAGAAAAAAACGACACTGGGTGCAAGCATACGCAGAGTCTCCAATTGATATGGATTCCTCACATATATCACACTCAAAGGCAACTCCACTTTCTTGCATCTTGTCCCAGTCAATGAGCTTCAATGGATGCGCCTCATGAAAAAAATGATTAATCTCTTCCATTATTTCCCTCTCTTAAAATTTTTAAAAAAAGTTTTGACACAAAGGAAATCTTTATTACTTAAACTTTAACAGAAAACAAATTTAAACGCTCTGTTAACGAATCGACTATATATTTATAGTTTTCTAAATTACAATTTTCACCCTTGGTATTTAAGCCATAGCAATTCTTTTGTCCTTCAACTTTTCGTTTAGACATTAGTACCCTTCAACTTTTCACACTTAAATGATTGATTATTTCAGATATTACAATCTTAAAGAGAACATGATTATTAGTCAAAGGTTAAAATATCATTTGACAAAATAAAATTGTTAATTATTATCTTGGAACGAAAAAAGTTCTATGTTCCTATATTACAATCTTCACCTTTGATATTCTACGTATCTTTAAAAAAAATTAGAACCATACCTTATTTAGTAATAATTTTATTTTAAAAAAAAATATTATTTTCTTATTAGGTAACATTTTATATTTATCCATAACACAAGTAGATAAATACAAAAAATATAAATAAGATGCAATTAACAATATGATTAAAATTTGTAAATAATTATCTTTAATAATAAAAAATTATAATTAAACATCATAAATCAAACAAAACAAAGATTAAATTAATTGTTTTTTAATAAATAAAAATATATGATTCAAAAAAAAAAAAAAAAAAAAAACCGCGCGTGTGCAGGCATTATAACTAGTATATAGTAACTTATATTCTATCTTAACTCGACCAAGACGCATTTCCCCGGTACAGTTAAAACATGTCATAAGCTAGGTATATATAATTAGCATACGAATTAGGCATATTAAGAATTTAGCTCTTGATTAACTCTATATTCACAATATATACAAAATCACATGCATAATAACTGTTTGAACAAGCAGCATAAAAGGAAAAATTGCTCTTTAATCTTAACTTCCTCTTTATGCTTTTGTGAATATGAATTGCTCTTTAGTTTTAACTTCTTCATTACTCTTTAAGCTTTTGTGGTCTTCAATGAAAAGAAAAGTATTTATCTTGTGTTTTGCTCATGTTAAAAGCATATTGGATGTGATAGGATAAACTAATTAATTTGTAGTTTATTTTTCTATTTATATTTTAATAGTTATGTTGTTTTTAAGATAAAGATAATAGACTAAGTTAAACGATCCAGTATTTTAATATAAAAGATGATAAGTTGAATGTCTAATATATATTGAATTTTCTTATTACCGATTAGAATAAAAATGGACAAAAAATAATGTAGTTAAATTATTATTTTAAGATGGTTTGAGTTCAAGTAATGCATTCTTTTCAAAAAATTTTTTTTACTAAAATCATTTTTTTTTCATGAACATACATTTTTTTTAAAGTTGAAATTCACAAAAGATATAAACAGATTTCTTGTCACTATACGCGAGCTATGCTTCCAATTGTTTTGCAACAATGCTTATTGAACATATTTCTTCACTTTTTTTTTTTTTTTTAACTGAGCCGATAAACTACAATAAATAACCAACTTTTGTTAGTTTGACATGAACTTCCTTAAGAGAATTTGGTAATTAAAGTTTTTTTTTCAAGAACATTCGTTTCTCAAATTAGAAGTTTGCATCTTACTTTTAAAGTTTTCCTATATCCTTTTGTCAATTAGAAGCTTTCTTTCTTTTGTTAGTTTGACATGAACTTCCTTAAGAGAATTTGGTAATTAAAGTTTTTTTTTTTTTTTTTTTCAAGAACATTCGTTTCTCAAATTAGAAGTTTGCATCTTATGTTTAAAGGTTTCCTATATCCTTTTGTCAATTAGAAGCTTTCTTTATTTTGTTAGTTTGACATGAACTTCCTTAAGAGAATTTGGTAATTAAAGTTTTTTTTTTTTTTTTTTTCAAGAACATTCGTTTCTCAAATTAGAAGTTTGCATCTTACTTTTAAAGCTTTCCTATATCCTTTTGTCAATTAGAAGCTTTCTTTCTTTTGTTAGTTTGACATGAACTTCCTTAAGAGAATTTGGTAATTAAAGTTTTTTTTTTTTTTTTTTCTTTTTTCAAGAACATTCGTTTCTCAAATTAGAAGTTTGCATCTTACTTTTAAAGCTTTCCTATATCCTTTTGTCAATTAGAAGCTTTCTTTCTTTTGTTAGTTTGACATGAACTTCCTTAAGAGAATTTGGTAATTAAAAATTTTTTTTTTCAAGAACATTCGTTTCTCAAATTAGAAGTTTGTATCTTATGTTTAAAGGTTTCCTATATCCTTTTGTCAATTAGAAGCTTTCTTTATTTTGTTAGTTTGACATGAACTTCCTTAAGAGAATTTGGTAATTAAAGTTTTTTTTTTTTCAAGAACATTCGTTTCTCAAATTAGAAGTTTGCATCTTACTTTTAAAGCTTTCCTATATCCTTTTGTCAATTAGAAGCTTTCTTAACATTCACACAAAAATAAATTTTATAAAATAACCCTTGTAGTTGTTAAAATTCCAAACAAGAAAACAATAAATGGATAACGAAAAATAAGATTTTTAGTTGTTGACTTCAACTGATGTTAACGCATCTAACCTAACTTTTAGAAATGTGTCAACCAATTGCATGGTGATGAAAGGATCAGGTTGGACGGGCTTAGCCGCTTAGGCTAGGCAAAACATGCGGAACAAGTGCTCAATAAATGTCTCAATAATATATTGTTATTCATTTACACATAATCTAATATTCATTATGTTTTTTATTTTATTTTTTATTTTATTATTTTTTTTCTGGGAAAGGCTAAAAGATTTATATCAAATGGGGCTGACTTGAAGTTATATTGGCAACTATACTCAAATGTAGCAACCTGAACTCACATTTTTCAGTTAAAAATGAACGAGACACCCCACTTATTGATGATGAAGCACAAAAAGATATTTTTAGCAAATAAATAAAACATGAACCCGCTATTGTTTAAAGTTCAAGAAACTCAAAGATTGGTTGAGGCAATTCATCAAACATATAAACTTGTTAGTGGACTAACAACTAACTGATCTCATGATTTTAAACCCAAAATTACTCGCAAACACAAGTTTTGCAACCCAAACTTGTTTTAGTTATCTAACTCACACAAAAAGCAAAAAAACAAAATCACTAATAAGCTGTTCAGTTAAGCTGTACTGAAGCAGAAATAAGCAATTCAACAAAATCATCTAATACGCAGTTCAATTAAACCTTCTTGAGCATATTCAAATATAACAGCTCACTATGTGCCAATTTATAATAAGACGGGTTCAAATTAGGAGAGAGAGTCATTTAGGCAGTTCACATAGTTTTAGTGGTTTATCTGGGGGTTCAATTTACGTAGATTTTTTTATCAAAGGGCATACTTGACCCTATAGATCTTCTTTTGGTAGGTCTAATTAAACACGTGACTAAACAGCTACCCAAAGGGCATACTATATAGGATCGGGTTGCGGGTTAGTTTTTATTTCTGGAAACCCCGATAGGCGCGACCCTATAAGACCACTAAACCGACCCGATAGCCTGATTAACACCTTAGATCATCAAGTTTTATCAATCGAAGTTACAAAGCCTTAGGTGTAAGAACACAATTAAAACCTCCCATTATATCTTTAAATGGCAATCGGCATGTATGTTTATCATTTTAAACATTTCAAAAGCAACTTGAATGTACAAAGTTAAGACTGTAATGTACACGCTGCAAGTATCTATAAGGTACCCAAAAACAAATAGCAGCCCTTTATGACTTTTATTTATACGCTACACAATCGTGTAAACTTTGTTGGCAATGTAGAAAGAAGATGGTACATGAATGATTGGACCAACAGTTGTTGCTATTGTAGCTCTCTCTCTTTTTTTTTTTTTTTTTTTTTTTTTTTTTTTTTTTGGTACTATGTTACCTGAATTAAAACAAAAAACATACTAATACTAACAAATATAAAGATATACTACAAATTTAAAATACATGTAGCACTGTATCCCCAAAGCAACATACAACAACTGGACACCATGCAATGGACTTGACATGCATAATGTAAGTAAGATAATCTGTTTAGAAACAGGATCAAGTTAAACAATCATAGTTATCAACATTTACGAAAGCAACTACTACTACAACAAAAAGTATTTATCAACTTGTCTCGGCAAGACTGTGTTATATATGTCAGACTTCGTGTATTTAGAGATGACTGCTCAAAATGTGTTATGTTGTCGCCAAATGCTCGCTAGGAGGTTTATGTGAATAAATGTTGATGTCGTGCATAACCAAACCCCGATATATAGTATTAGAAATTTAGGACCAGATAATACCCGAATCGAACCCAACTAAAGCAACCTTTTCTGGATCAACCAGGTTAATGGTTTAGCCTAATTAATGAATACCTCTTTATCATGTTACTTAAGTAGTATACATATTCAGAATTAAAGGATGTTACTTAAGTAGTATACATATTCAGAATTAAAATCCCACTCATGAAAATTAGAAATTCTATGCATGTTAATACTTAAAATAGAGATAGCATAAGAAAACATACTAATGGGTAACTTGGTTGAGTGGATGCGTAAGTAGTTTGTGATGTCAGCTTGGATGATCATGAGCATCTCATCATTCACATAACAAAACAAATCACAACTTAGAAGATAATTTGAACACATTTACTCATGAATCGGTAACTTGGGTTGAGTTTTTATATCCAGGAGTCACATATGTAATATGAAAATAAAGCTAAAAAGGAAACTGGTCAAAAGTCGACCAAAGGGTATTGTTAATGCACACAACTTACGATACTGAATTTATTATAAAAATACCCAATTTGATAGTAACCATTAGCAACACCAGATAGAAAGTTCGAGAAGCTAAACCTTTCAAGGGTATGAAATTCTTTGTGCATTAGCGTTGTTGTTCAGCCCATGAAGTCCCTCCATGACAATCTTGTACCCATCTTGACCTCGTGGCTCCAGCTAGAGTAAGAAAACATTATCAAGTCATCTACTACTTCAAACCTCAGTCCATAAACCTATACATAATAACTAAAGTATACTACAAAGTATCATGTTAAACGACCCGTTTTCAAATGGGTCAACGGGTAAAAAAATCACCAAACCTTATGAGATACTTTAAATACCATCCAAACTATTTTTAAATGGGTCAACGGGTCAAACATCACGAATTTAAGTGAGATATTACTTTCACACAATAGTAAATACAATATTGTTTTAGACACCACATAAGAAAGTTATTTTGTTGTTCCATTAGCCCACCTGCCTATCCCACACATTTTACCACGTCTAAAAAGGAGCACACATCATACTAAAATGTTACCTGTTTACACAGCCGTTGGAAAAGTTCCTATTGTCACACTCACATTCAAAGGACTAATTGTTGGGTCTCATATTACTGCATCCCATGACTCTTAGTTGAGAGGGTTGGTTGACCCATGCCTGGGAAAACCTGTTCGACATCAAAATTAAAGTTTCTTTAAATGAAGACAACCTCATAAATCATTTTGGGATTCAATTTAATTAACATGTTAAGACCGAGTGACCTCAACCGCCCCTAACCTTATTTCAATCAACAATCAGAAAGTAACCTGCTTTCTTCAAATAGTTGATCACTTGATCATGTAACATTAGCATCTCACTAGACAACTATACTCATCTGATTCATGCGAGAACATACAAAGACTCACCTCTTTTTAACAATTAAGTTATTTTATATGATATAAGAATGTCGATATAGTTATAGGATATAAGAATGTCAATATCGTTTACCATAATCCCATGATAAGAAGGTACAAAAAAAGGTTGACCCATTCTTTTGATAAATAGATTGATAAAGCCAACTCTACAACTATACAGTTGGTAATTTTATAGACAAGTAAAAGTATGTTTGTCACATAAAAAGTTTACCTTCGACTTAGTAAAATGTTAAGCTCGACCAAGTGGAGAGATCCCTGGTAAACTCCTGCCTGTAAAACAACAGAAATATTTCACCAAATGTTAACAATGGGAAATTAAAACAAAAAAAAATCGGCGAAAGATGGCACATCCTTTTCTGTAGGCTTTGTTGCCTTCAGTCCATCAACAATTGTTACTGATCCGGACTTGCAAGACACACGAAGCGGAAGATGCGTCCATAAGTCAAATACACAGGATCAAATACGGTATCCTGATCAACAAATACAAAAAAATTATATAAATAATCCATCTCTTAAAAATTGTCCATTTACCTAAAAGATAGGTCGATGTGGATATAATTAATTTCGTATTTTGTAACAATGAAGTAGGGTAAAACATGTTGAATATGCTGAGTTGCCTAAAGTGTATTCATTTGCCTCAAATAAGAGACAACAGCTAGAATGTTAGTAGACTAGTTATTCGGCCCGATTGTTATAAAGTTACACGTTTTGACCCGTTATTCTATTCAAGAACCCAACATCAGAAACCCGACATGAAAAACCCGACACCAGAAATCCAACATCAGAAACACGACATCAGAAGCCTGACACACGAAAATGACATCAGAAACCCGACACCAGAAAACCGACACCAGAAACACGACATCAGAATCCCGACACCAGAAACACGACATCAGAAACACAACATCAGAAACCTGATTCAATATAAACCGCTACAATTTATTTAAAGATCTCATAAAGAACTAAACATCATTGATCCTTTCAATCAAAAATATAAAACATTCAAAATCAAAACAGGGTTTTCACCAAGATCCATACTACTCAAAAAATCAAAGTTCAAGTTCGAATAAAAAAACGTCAAACAATTTGTTTTCTTTGACCAGGGCCGGGAGGGCTTTCTTAACCAAGCACCCGTCTTTAATCCTCTTATATGATTAGTCATCAAATCACAGCAAAGTCTATCAAAACAAAAATCCAGGAACCATCAGGTTAATTACTTGGTGTTTAGAAAACATTTAAATAGTGATATCACATAACACAATAACAAATAAAATAATAAACTGAATTAGAGCCATGCAACCTAAAACGATTATCAGATCTCGATTTATTGATTTAAGCACCAATAAACATAAACCCAAACAAACATAACAAAAACCGATGGCCAATTAGCACTGAAACATCATCAAAAACTACAAAAAAATAACCAAAACCACCAAATATGAAAACCGATCAGATCCACATTCCACAGACTAAACTAAGTTGGTTGTGGTGGCGGCGGTTTCAGATAATAGTGGTGGTGGTGATGACGGTAGTGGCGGTAGATGGCTGTTGGCAAACAAAAATTAGTGCAGATACATCCATCAAGAATTGAACTTTCTATATAACTTTCATTTACAAACTGAAGTGTCGTACTTGGGCAGTAATTGCTCATCAATTGTATAGTTGAATCCTTAAATAAAAAGAAATTGTCTAAACCATAAATAATTGTAGAAATTGAACATTAGTTTTGTTTGGGCTGTCGTTGTTGATCAATCAATTAACAATCTGGTATACCAATATTACACATACCACTTCCGATGAAAACAATCCAGTATACAAAGCCACACACTTTCTTCATCATACATTATGTATCAACAAACATGCATATCGACCAATTGACCATTTTAGTCAACTCACCAAACAACCTGTAATTTGTTAAGCACAAAACAAACAATCTTAAAAAATGTGGCAACATCATCATACTTTAGTTTCATAATATAGGCACTCTAAACAGCCGCATAGAAAAATGATGATTTCTACAACTCTCAATACTCTTCTTCCCTGAAAATCGGTATTTAACTTGACCAAAAACCCTTGTATTTTGCTTTTCCGTCGCGTCTAATTTGACAACTCTGTTGATAGCAATTACTCGAGTATTAATCATAGAAGTTACCAGTTAAGGAGCATGACATTCCATAATCATTGTATACACCAAAAATCCCCACCATAACCTTCAGCATGGCCATGATAACATCCTCCAAAATCAACCCTTTTTGATCACTTGAATAAAGTCATATACCTATAGTCAAGAAAAATGAGTGATAAAGATCAAACCTTTTTTGTTAAACTTGACGCAATTTAGCATGTACAGGATCGATGGTGAACATCAAATAAGCACAAATTGACATAAATAAAAATTGGGAGTACTTGAAATCTGTTTATTACGTACCATATTCTACACAGTTCAATTAAACCTTCTCGAGCATATTCAAATATAATAGACACTGGCTCACTATGTGCCAGTTAATAATAAGAGGGGTTCAAATTAAGAGTAGGAGTCATTAAGGCAGTTCACATAGTTTTAGTGGTTTATCTGAGAGTTCATTTTACGTATATGTGTTACTTTGACACTTCTTTTGGTGGGTTTATAATGATTTTTTTTTTTTTTTTTTGAATACAACAAGTTACATCGACACAACAAGTTACATTGAACAACAAGTTACATCGAATATAACAAGTTAAGACAAAACAAGACATATACCCTAATAGTTGTGACAGACTACAGCAACACCATACAAGGGTGGGGGAATCACCAAAGTGAGCTTTTGACAGACACAACCATATGCAGGTGTAGCTTGACAAAAGTACATAAAGTACATAATACATACATAGATGATAAAACTAGGCATCCTTAAACGAGCCAGACCAAAACCTAACAGATCAAAAATCAAACCCCTAGGCAGCAGCGAGCCGTCGATAACGGGCCACAACAGATCTGAGCAGAAGGAACCGGATGGTAGCAAATCTGAGCAGAAGACAGCGGTGGCGGCAGCGATGACAACAGTAGCAGCGAAGATGTGGGATGACAGATCTGTGGGTAAGGCTTTATTGTAGAAAAAGAAAAAGTACAAAAAGAAAGAGGTCCGGACGGCCGGCCAAAGCCGACCGCCAGAAAAGAGATACGTTTGGTTTAGGATAAGTTTGGATTATAGAGAGAGGTGGGAGGATAAGTTAGAGAGAGAGAGAGGTCAGTGAAAAAGTCGCATTATCATGTTTATAATGATTAGTTGTTGTATCGAATCAGAAGAAATTCAGATCAAACATATAACACATTTCACAAAGGACCTCTATTTTTCGGCTCCACAAAGACGTTTATGGTGAGAGAATAGTCACTCAAAGGCCCCAAAATTTGTAGCATGTAGAGTTTGAGCATGAGATTTCCACTAAAGAATTTCGAGCCCCCATCACTGCTGAAGAATCTCAAACCCCACCATTATGCCGCACTTTTGAGATTTGATAATTTAATATGGAATTTTTAGTTACGTATGCTTCAAATTGATTATTTGTTTAATAACGAGTACTGCAGGGAATAAATAATCAACAATAAATATTCGGTTTTTGAATTTCTATTAATCCATAAATAATTACGAAGTACTACGTGTTAACATCTTTACCCAGCATAATGTTTTTGTTAAATCTTGAAATTATGGACGTTCTTTGTAAAGTGAGGTAACTAAAATGGACAATTTACGTAATATTTTCTAACACAAACCATCAGCCTTTGGACCGTCACTAGGTGGAAAATGGGTTGGGCGGGTCATGTAACGGGTCAAAACACGCCATTTTGCTAGATAAAAAGGACAGTTAGCGCTAAGAGAAAAAACAAAATGATCATTACCTCTCTCTCTCCTAATTACTGATTTTCCACAGGCTTTGCACCACTACCATTACCTACTTGAGGTATGTAGTTGAAGAGCATAAGGGGTACCAAACGGGTTAGGAAATGTAGTTGAAGAGCATAAAATGGCCGATTTGCTTATAAAAGGTGGAAAAATAAATCCGGTTAATTTTGGTGTTGTATTACTACCATTGTCTGATGTCTGACCATTAGGGGTACCAAACAGGCCAGGAGATGTGGTTGAAGAGCATAAAATGGCCGATTTGCTACATGCAGGTGGAAAAAAGAAACTTGTTGACCTTTGTGTCGTATAACTACCTTTTTTCTGCCTGAGGTGTCTGACCATTAGGGGTACCAAACAAGCTGGGAAATGAATGACTTGATTGTCCGGTTTGCTACACGGATATGGAAAATAAAAACCGGTTGACTTTGATGTTGTATCACTACCATTGTCAGCTTGAGGTGTTTGCGCATAAGGGGTTACTCTACTTCCTACAGACACATATGGTGTTTGTGATATTGAGATCTTTGGGACACATGGTTCAGTAGATGTAAAGGAAGAAAACGGATTAGCATGTGTATGGCTAATTGCAGGCGTGAACGTAAAACTAGTTGACTTCATGTTGCTACGTGTTGGTCCCCCTGACCAAAATGAAAATTAAATAAAACTAACGAATCAGGAAATCAAGAGGAATGTACTAAAAGAAAAGACGTTGGTTGATGTGGATGAAGAACATGGATTGACAAATTTATGGGTACACTTAGGTCTAAAAGTATTACTGGTTCACTTTGGTGTAGCATTAGTACCATTTTTCTGCCTGAGGTGTCTGCTCATAAGGGGTAACTCTCCTAACCGCACATTGACATCCAAGAGTTGATTGTCTAAAATCGTGAATTGGACAAAATCTAGATGGTGCCGATTATAAAGGAGGAAAAAAAGTTGACTTATGTTATCTACTAGCATTGGCCAAGAGAAGAACCAAACACAAAGGGTGCAGTCTCATCACCAAGACATACCATTTCATGAATGGCACTCTAAAGCCAGAGCTTTCAACAGCAATGTACTAGCCATCTGTCTATACCATACTACAACCAAGCCAAACTGCCAATCTTGCAGATTGCTCATAAATACATGTCCAAACACCCCTTTATTCAGACTGACATAACATTGAGAGCTAAACTTGACCATAATACACATATCAAGCTCCATGTTTGATCACTTTCTTCACTTGATTGGATTTATCATCACAAGGGGGATTTTCACTTTTCAAAGTGAGCATTCAAGTTGTCACTTGAACCAGCAGATTTCATCATGACATGCATCAATCTTCCTTCATTTGGAAGAAACTGATAATAAGGACAGATATCCGACACCGGAAGGAAACTATCCTTTTGGAACCTACTATCCAATAGATTAATAGAACAAATCTATCCTCAAAGTACAATCCATCTACCATGGCCTCTTGTATCTGAGAATAGAAGTCTAAAACCCGTAGGAGTTCAAAACCAAGGTATATAGCCATATAAACCAGTCTTCAAATCCCAAAATACCCCCTTTAGTATTATCAATTACTTCAACTGTATAACCATTGACCGTACAAGACCTCAATTAACAACACAGCTACTCCATCCAAGTACACTGCATTAGTTAATATAAAATCCTATAAGTCAAGGTTTTCAAAGTCAAGGTACATAGCCATCTGTTTCAACCATCCCTTCAACCTACATTTTCTGCAATGTGCTTGCAACCAGTAGAACCATCAGCAATTCAATACTGAAAAGGCAATCCCATCACAAGCTAGAAGGCAACATCTTTCAGCACTCTCAAGTTGTGATATGATACTTTTAAAGTACAATAACCAGACCTTAAAAACTTCACAGAATCCCTTTCATATCAATATCCCATTTCTTATATGTCTGAATAACTGCAAAACGGACATTTTTTCACATCACTAAAGTATGCATTCTCGTCTTAAGTCTAAGAAAAGTAATTACATTTATTATCCAACTGCAGAATTCTTAAATATGTATATAAAAGCCAAGGGTGGCTCTCGACCCATCAGTTAAAGAGCAATATACCATGGAATACTAAAAAGTCATGTCGTAAGATTAAAGGGCGTATATTTACATGCCTCAGGTAGGACTTGTGAGTCACACTAAAGCAATATATACTTAACCAATTTGGCTAAACCTAAAGACCTTTAGCCTTAAATTAGTATCTGTTCAAATTACGTGCTCAACAACATATGACCACTGAACAGGTTTGAACACACACGTTAGTTGCAGAGGGCCACACACCCGCACACCACCACCCAATGTAACCTATTAATAGTGATTAGGATTGTGTATTCTGAGTGCTTATTGGCTTATTGCATTTCTTAACAGGAAGAAGCACCTTAGAAGTGTTTGGATTTGTGCTCATTAGCTTATATTTTGATGAAATAAGCATAAGCTATCTTAACTGTGAATAAAATATGGACTCCAAAACACCCCCCTAGATAAGCATCGAATGTGACTACTAGCAAATAACTATAAACTTTGAGACAAATTATCAAACACATAATCTGCATCCTTCAAATCATACATCATGTAGATTGAAATACCAAACTAACAAGTACCAATTGGAAATCAAAAGAAAATGTAAGATAAGAAGAAGAGAATGACAATATACAGAAATAATTTATTGAAACAATCCCACAACCCTTCAATTTCTTACTTCCTCGAAAATCACCATTTCTTATTCAGGTGACAATCATAGCAAATATTGAAATTACATGTTTTAGCCCGACATTCAAGAACCAAACGACCATTAATATCTTGATTACAAACTGAACACACATACTTTGGTGTTTTCTTTCTTCGTACAAATGTTAATGGATGTTTATGATACGACGGAGTTCCGGTGCCCTCAAACCATATGTTTGCGTAATAATCAATTCGAATAATGCAATCACGGTGAAAAGAACTTCTGGATTTGTGATTGTGACAATGATAGAGCGGCAAGTTGGGGTCCATTTCCTCCTCACAAATGTCACAATAGAAATCTTCAGGATGATCATCGACCGGCGGATATGTCAATGGGATTTCATGTCCCTTGCAATACCTGTGAGCAAGGGATTTGGGGCACCTCATTGCACAATACATGCCTAGTATGAAATCACAATCCTTGCAAGCATAGCTTATGCCTGGATACCACTTGTTACATGCATTGCAGACAACTTCGGGATCAATAAGTTGGGTAAGACGATGGTTGTGGGATTCGTGTTTGATGGTGATGGGTAAAAAAGCACAATTTACACAAAGCCAGAACTTGCAATTCATTTTGCATTTGTAGGCAAATGTGTTGCCAAGACTGAAACAACCATTGCATTTATAGAAGTTCTCATCTTCCCATGTGTCTACTAAGTCAAGGGTATGGTCTGGGTGAAGTTGATGTTGTAATGTTCGGGGTAAGTGGGCACAATATTTGTGGAGATCTGTGAATACAGAACATCCACCCTCTTTGCAGCTATAGTATGGGTAGGAGAGGGGTTGTACACATGCATAGCATACCTTTATTGGATCACCAGAGTTGATGTCGGGCATCTTGTTGTTACCTTGTGGATCTTCAACCTTCAGGACCAATCGATGAGCAGGATGACTCCAATGATTAATCTCAGTAGTCTCCTTATCATCTTGAGCTAAGATTTTAGAATGTATAATTGGTAGTTTCAATGGGTCTGTAAATGCCTCCGACATCGGAAAATGCAGCAAACTGATTTCATTATCACTAGCTGCGGAAGTGCTCGGATTATCTCTGAAATCACGTACATATTTTGTATTCAGACGATAATTAATCACAAACACATACAGACAATTAAAAAGATACTATAAGTTAGATTTACCGTGGAGTAGAAGGTTGCTGCTGGGCATTCAAGGCACATTTGATATGTGCAAAATATCTACAGTTTGCACAATGATACAACCATTCATTCCCTCGAATGAGTTCATTGCAAAATTTGCAATAATACGGGTATTTGTAGAATTTTTCTGGAAGTGAGTAGACAAGAACAAGTGTGTGCTTAGGGTGATGATGTGGTAGATCGATGGTAGGTGGTAAGGAAGCACAGTTCTCATGGATCCAGAAGTCACAACTATCACATTGATAGAATAAGCCTTTTTCGTCAGTTTTGCAAGCGTCACAACGGAATGCACCATGCCTTAATTGGAGGGTTAGAGTATGTTGCGGGTGGCCTTCGTGTTGTAATTTGATTTTTGCCTTCTCCTTGATAGCATCATATTCTGTCTTACAAGCAAACTCAACAAGAAAACAGTTACTGCAACAAGTAAATCTTGCCTCATCACGACCGTAAGTAGTATAAAAAAACCCTTTAGCTATTCTTTGATGACAAATTCTACATTGATAAAGACATTCGGAATCAACAGCTTTGAACAATCTCATTGTTAGAGGATGATGATATAAAGAAAGGTAGTGGATAGTTTTCGGAAGTTGTGAACAAAATTTATGAAGAAAAACACGACACTGGGTGCAAGCATATGCAGAGTCACCAATTGATAATGGTTCCTCACATAAATCACACCCAACTACATCTCCTTTTGGTTTCTCCTGATTATTACCAAAATCAACACCAATGATACCTATAATTGTCTCCCAGACGATGAGCATTAACGGATGCTCTCTGTGAGCCAAATGATGAAGAAAAGCATGTTGACCTTCATCTTGAGTTCTGACTAAAGCTTTCTCCTTGAGTGCAGCATTAGCATCACCACAATTCAGGCATGCATCAAAGTCACACACCGAACACCTATACGCGGACTCACCACTTTTGTAGTCGTTCGAGCACACGTCACAGATCCAATTAACTTCGCGAGCAATGAGTGTAAGAGGAAACGGGTGGTTTACAAAAGGGAGAGTGGGTTGTAGTTCCGCACATGTCTTATGCAGAAAGTATGGACACGAGATGCAACTGTATACAGAGCCACCTAATATCGGTTCTTGACATCTATGACAATGGACACCCTTCACCATTTCAGAGTTTTCGATTAGCTTTAGTGGATGTTCTTCATGGCCAAAATGATTCATCTCTTCCATTTTCTCTTTCCCTCTTTTCTCATTTGCCATGTCTATCAAACTTAAAATTTTAGATCGGTAACAACCTTAAGGTCTCTGTATCTGGATAAGGTCTCTGTAGTATGTGGTAAAGAAGAAGACCAAAGTACCTTTTTTTTTCTTTTTAGTGTTTTGTGTTTATTCAAAATTTTATTTTAACCCTTAAACTTTAACTATTTTTTATTTGATAGCCTTTCACAACAAGCCAAATGCGTAGAATCGTAGATATCGCTTATTATTACTTGGTATGTTACAAAGAAAAACTCAGCTACTTATATTTTGTAGATGCATTTATGTATAGAGAACACTAAACATTTGTGCTAGAATTGACATAAGTACTTGCCTATAAATTAGAGACTTTTCCTCTTTTTTCAATGAAAAACACATATTAATGCTTTCCAACCATATATCACATACTAGTCAAAAAATCGAAGTTCAAGTTCGAATAGAAAAACATCAAACAATTTGCTTTCTTTGACCAGGGCTGGGAGGGCTTTCTTAACCAAGCACCCGTCTTTACTCCTCTTATATGATTAGTCATCAAATTCACAGCAAAGTCTATCAAAACAAAAATCCAGGAACCATCAGGTTAATTACTTGGTGTTTAGACTTTAGAAAACATTTAAATAGGGAAATCACATAACACAATAACAAATAAAATAATAAACTGAATTAGAGCACATGCAACCTAATACGATTATCAGATCTCGATTAAGTACCAATAAACATAAACCCAAACAAACATAACAAAACTACCAAAAATTAACCAAAACCACCATACTGCCTCAAAAACCACTATGTCCCAAAACCACCAAATATGAAAACCGATCAGATCCACATATCTAAACTAAGTTGGTTGTGGTGGCGGCAGTTTCAAATAATAGTGGTGGTGGTGATGACGGTAGTGGCATTAGTTGGCTGTTGGCAAACAAAAATTAGTGAGGATACCTCCATCAAGAATTGAATTTTCTATATGACTTCCGTTTACAAACTGAAGCGTCGTACATGGGCAGTAATTGCTCATCAATTGTATAGTTGTTTTCTGATACACACAAATAACACTGATGTGTTACATGATTAAAGAAATTGTTGAATCCTTAATTAAAAAGAAATTGTTAAAACCAAAATAATTGTAGAAATTGAACATTAATTTTGCTTGGACTGTCGTTATTGATCAATCAATCAACAATCTGGTATACCAATATTACACATACCACTTCCGATGAAAACAATCCGGTATAGAAAGCCACACACTTTCTTCATCATACATCTGCGATTTTAAACACCGCCATTTTAGTAAATAGCTTGACTGTCGAGAGATAGACAAAATATATATAGACATTATGTATCAACAAACAATCTTTAAAAAAGGTGACAACATCATCATACTTTAATTTCATAATATAGGCACTCTAAACAGCCTCATAGGAAAATGACGATTTCTACAATTCTCAATCCTTTTCTTCCCTGAAAATCGGTATTTAACTTGACCAAAAACCCTTGTATTTTGCTTTTCCGTCGCGTCTAATTTGACAACTCTGTTGATAGCAATTACTCGAGTATTAATCATAGAAGTTACCAGTTAAGGAGCCTGACATTCCACAATCATTGTATGGCCATCATAACCTTCAGCATGGCCATCATAACATCCTCCAAAATCAACCCTTTTCGATCACTTGAATAAAGTCATACACCTATATATATATATTCAAGAATAATGAGTGATAAAGATCAAACCTTTTTTGTTATTCTTGACACAATTTAGCATGTACAGGATCGATGGTGAACACCAAATAAGCACAAATTGACATAAATAAAAATTGGGAGTACTTGAAATCTGTTTATTACGTACCATATTCTACACGGTTCAATTAAACCTTCTCGAGCATATTCAAATATAATAGACACTGGCTCACTATGTGCCAGTTTATAATATAAGAGGGGTTCAAATTAAGAGTAGGAGTCATTAAGGCAGTTCACATAGTTTTAGTGGTTTATCTGAGAGTTCATTTTACGTACATGTGTTACTTTGACCCTATAGATCTTCTTTTGGTGGGTCTTATTTAAACACGTGACCATTCCTCAAACCTTGCATGTTAGGCAATAATTAGTTGTTGTATGGAATCAGAAGAAATTCAGATCAAACCATATAGGATTTTACATATCTTCTTTTTTTATATTTGATCCTATGTTTAATAGTATCAATCCTCTCCTTATTTAGAGGAATGATTTATGGTAAGGTCAATGGTTGTATCGGTATTTATTCTTGGTTTTACCATTGATTCAACTACAGAAAATAATAAAGAAAACATTAACCTTTATCTTCTTCTGTTCCATCGATTCCTAGATGGCATCAGAGAGGGTTTTCACAAACCTTGTTTTTTAATCAATCACAAACCTAAAGGATGGCAGGAGGAGATGATAGCAACAAAAATGGGGGTGAAGGCGGTGGGATCACACATGACTCACCCTATTACCTCCATCCATCTGACTACCCCAAACAACTACATGTAAACGAGGTCCTCACCGACAACAATTATGCCGATTGGAGTCAAGAGATGACAAACTTTCTCTTTGCCAAAAACAAAGTGGAGTTTGTTGATGGGACGATAAAGAAACCGGAGAAAACATCCAAGGAATACATGCCATGGATGCGTGTTGATGCCATGATAAAGGGCTGGTTAACAACAGCCATGGAGAAGAACATACGAAACAGCGTGAAGTATGCAGATACGGCATCAAAAATATGGTCAGACTTAAGCGAACGTTTTGGAAAGGAGAGTGCCTAGGGCATACGAATTGAAACAAAAGATAGCCTCCGCTCGACAAAGTGGTGCTTCGGTGTCCACTTATTTCACCCAATTGCGGTCAATATGGGACGAAGCCCAATCCATACAGCCCTTTCCTCGATGCACCTGTGATAAATGTGTATGTGATTTTGGCAAGAAAATCAACGAGCATCAAGAAAAGGAGCGCCTTTATGAATTTCTTATGGGTTTGGATACTGAGTTCTCTGTTATTAGAACCCAGATCCTAGCCACAAAACCGCTCCCTTCCCTTGGTACCGCATATCATATGGTAGCCGAGGATGAGAGGCAAAGAGCCATCTCGAATGAAAATACCACACATGAATCCGCTGCTTTCAAAGCCTTTCAAAGGCGCAATGGCCCTCCTGGTCTGAACAAAGAAAGAAATGGAGCCAAAGCCGTGGAGGAAGGAAATAAACACTGCACCGAATGCAATAGAGATGGTCACACGCGTGAGGGCTGCTTCAAGTTGATCGGTTACCCGGAATGGTGGCCAGGAAAGAAAGGAGAAAAGATCAAAGGAAAGGCGGCTTGTGTTGGGGCAGAGACTAGTCCCATTCCCGGGTTGACACACGAGGACTACCAACTCGTCCTGAAGCACTTTTCTGGATTGGCCAATGGTAAAAGTTCCAAACCTATTGCTAACATGGCTCATAAAGAAGACGTCGAAGGTGAGTGGATTATTGATTCGGGTTGCACCGAATATATAACTCATTTATCCAACGTTCTTGTTAACAAGAAAGAAACCTCTCTTGAGGAACCTGTTGTTATCCCAACTGGGGAATCGATTCCGGTTAAAGGAAAAGGGGATCACACGCTTCCAGGAGGAGCAAAAGTGAAAGGGGTTCTTTATATACCTGATTTCAAATGCAATCTTCTTTCTGTTAGTCGCCTTAGTCGTGACCTTCAATGTTGCATATCATTCTTCCCTGATTTTTGTGTTATGCAGGGATTACAGAGGAGGAACTTGATTGGTGCGGGTAGATGCGAAGGGGGACTATACCGAATGAAGATGGTTCAAGGAAGAAGAGCCATGACAACCACAGTTGAGACATGGCATAAAAGACTTGGACATGCATCAAAAGGAAAACTAGCTAAAGTTGATTTTCTCAAAACAAGTACTTTTGATTTTGATAATTTTTGTGATTCTTGTGCTAAAGCAAAACATGTCAGAACACCTTTTCCTTCTAGTTATATTAAAACCAATGCTCCTTTTCAATTAATTCATTGTGATATATGGGGAGGTTATCGGGTACCTTCATATACAAGAGCCAACTAATTTCTTACTATAGTTGACGATTTTAGTAGAGCGGTATGGGTATTCCTCATTAAAAATAAAAGTGAGGCCAGCAAGTGTCTCATGGATTTTCAAAAAAGGGTTGAAGTTCAATTCGAAAAGCAAATCAAAAGGATAAGGTGTGATAATGGTGGGGAATTCACATCTAACAACATGCTAAATTTTTACAACGAGAAGGGAATCCTATTAGAAACCACTTGCCCACACACTCCCCAACAAAATGGTGTTGTCGAGAGGAAGCATAGACACCTGCTCGAAACTGCTCGAGCTTTAAGGTTTGATGCAAATCTTCCTAAACAATTTTGGGGAGAGTGCATTCTAACCGCGGCGTATGTGATTAACCGCCTCCCGTCCAAAGTCATTAAAAACAAAACGCCTTTTGAGTTGATTTGGAATCAAAAGCCTGATTATGAACTCCTAAGGGTCTTCGGGTGCCTTGCGTATTTTACAAACACCAACACGAAAGGAGATAAGTTCGAAGAAAGGGGGAAACCAGGGGTCTTTCTTGGATATCCCCCGGGAACCAAGGGTTATAAAATCCTTGATCTCGAGACCAGAAAATTAGTAGTTTGTAGAAATGTAAATTTCTATGAACAAAAATTCCCTTTCAAAAATATCCAAGAAATCAATGAAGATTGTGTTGATGAACCAATAAAATGCCATGATTGCATCTGTCATCACGAGTTCACATCAACTAAGGCCAAAGAACAAACCCCGACTGTTGAAGAACAACAAATGGATTCTACCCATATCGAAGGAAACGAGCCCAACGATGTTTCACATGGGCCGAATGTTGAAAATAAATCAGGCCTTGAAAATGATGTTTTGGGGGCTGATGAGATGTTGTTTAATAATGAGAATGAGGTAGAAGAGTTGGTTGATGAAACTGAAAACCAAGCTGAAACGAGACCTACTCGAACAAAATCTCAGCCATCAAAGTTCAAAGACTACGTTGTCCAAGTTCCCCCTTCGGTCAAACACCCGGCATCAACATCCAATCAGGTTACCTCCACGGTACGCTACCCAATCTCTAATTTTGTTTCTTATAATAAATTCTCCAAAAATCATAAAGCCTTCTTAGCATCTATCACTAATAACAATGAACCCAAGTCTTTCAAACAAGCTTCACAGGATGCTCGATGGCGTGAAGCCATGAAAAAGGAGGTCAAGGCTTTAGAGGAAAATGGTACTTGGACTATAGAAGATCTACCAGAAGGAAAACGAGCTATAGATTCGAAATGGGTCTACAAGATCAAATTCAAGCCAAACGGCGAAGTTGAAAAATACAAGGCACGTCTTGTTGCAAAAGGATTCACTCAAATGGAAGGGGTGGATTATCATGACACTTTCGCACCAGTCGCTAAGCTGGTAACTGTTCGCACTTTACTAGCAGTGGCGGTTAAAAGGGACTGGATTATCCATCAACTTGACGTGAACAACGCCTTCTTGCATGGAGATCTAGATGAGGAAGTTTACATGAAAATCCCTCAAGGATTTTCTAAAGATAATGACAATCGAGTTTGTCGGCTGAGAAAGTCTTTATACGGGTTGAAGCAAGCTTCACGCAATTGGTATCACAAGTTCACCACCTTTCTACGAAGTCTAAATTTTAGACAATCTAAGGCGGACCACTCGCTATTCATTTATGAGGTTGGTAACATAATAGTGGTGGTTCTAATTTATGTGGATGACGTCATCATTACCGGAAACGATCTCACCAAAATCCAAGAAACCAAGAAACAGCTTGACGACGAATTCAGCATTAAAGATCTCGGTCCATTGAAATATTTCCTTGGGATAGAGGTAGCAAAAACAAGAAATGGTCTGGTTTTAAGCCAACGAAAATATACGTTGGACATTCTGGAAAATAGTGGGAAGTTGGGGTGTAAACCGAGTGCTTTTCCCATTGAAGAAGGCTTGAAGTTAGACAAAGGAGAAAGTCAACCACGAGTGGATGCAAGTCAGTATCGCCGACTCATCGGTCGACTTCTTTACCTTCAAGCCACTCGGCCTGATATCACATATACTGTCAATATTTTAAGCCAGTTTGTAGCCGACCCACGACATAATCATTTGGAGGCAGCGAATCGTGTTCTTGGGTACTTGAAGGCCACTCCAGGCCAAGGTATCCTCCTTTCTCGAGCAGGAGATCAAATATAAAAAAAGAAGATATGTAAAATCCTATAAACCATTATGCTGCACTTTTGAGATTTGATAATTTAATATGGAATTTTTAGTTACGTATGCTTCAAATTGATTATTTGTTTACTAACGAGTACTGCAGGGAATAAATAATCAACAATATATATTCAGTTTTTTGAATTTCAATTAATCTATAAATAATTACGAAGTACTTGTTAACATCTTTACCCGGCATAATGTTTTTGTTAAATCTTGAAATTATGGACGTTCTTTGTAAAGTGAGGTAACTAACATGGACAATTTACATAATATTTTCTAACACAAACCATCAGCCTTTGGACCGTCACTAGGTGGAAAATGGGTTGGGCGGGTCATGTAACGGGTCAAAACACGCCATTTTGCTAGATAAAAAGGACAGTTAGCGCTAAGAGAAAAAACAAAATGATCATTACCTCCCTCTCCTAATTACTGATTTTCCACAGGCTTTGCAACACTACCATTGCCTACTTGAGGTATGTAGTTGAAGAGCATAAGGGGTACCAAACGGATTAGGAAATGTAGTTGAAGAGCATAAAATGGCCGATTTGCTTTTAAAAGGTGGAAAAGTAAATCCGGTTAATTTTGGTGTCGTATCACTACCATTGTCTGATGTCTGACCATTAGGGGTACCAAACAGGCCAGGAGATGTAGTTTAAGAGCATAAAATGGCCGATTTGCTACATGCAGGTGGAAAAAAGAAACTTGTTGACCTTGGTGTAGTATAACTACCTTTGTCTGCCTGAGGTGTCTGATCATTAGGGGTACCAAACAAGCTGGGAAATGAATGACTTGATTGTCCGGTTTGCTACACGGATATGGAAAATAAAAACCGGTTGACTTTGATGTTGTATCACTACCATTGTCAGCTTGAGGTGTTTGCGCATAAGGGGTTACTCTACTTCCTACAGACACATATGGTGTTTGTCATATTGAGATCTTTGGGACACATGGTTCAGTAGATGTAAAGGAAGTAAACGGATTAGCATGTGTATGGCTAATTGCAGGCATGAACGTAAAACTAGTTGACTGCATGTTGCTACGTGTTGCCCCCCTGACAAAAAAGGAAATAAAGTAAATACTAATGAATCAGGAAATCAATAGGAATGTACTAAGAGAAAACACGTTGGTTGATGTGGATGAAGAACATGGATTGACAAATTTATGGGTACACTTAGGTCCATAAGTATTACTGGTTGACTTTTGTGTGTATTAGTACCATTTTCTGCCTGAGGAGTCTGATCGTAAGGGGTAACTCTACTAACCGAACATTGATGACATCCAAAAGGTGATTGTCTAAAACCGTGAATTGGACAAAATCTAGATGGTGCCGACTGAAAAAGGAGGAAAAAAAATTAGACTTCTTTGAGTCAAATTGGTTGGTAGGTGTAGATAAAGAGCATGGATTGACGGATATCTGGATACTAGCTGGTGGGAAAGTAAAATCAGCTGAATTTGGTGTCGTGTAATAGAAAGGGGTTACATTAAGGCCCATACATTGACCAAAAACAGAGCTGGTGTTGCTATAAGTTTGTTGACTTGAAACTTCAATATGTGTGGGGCCACATGGGATGCTTGGAAAAGTTATACATAGGCTAAAACCAGGTTGTGATTACTGAAATGAGCTTTCAAAAGGACCCGACATTGTAGTGGATCCAAACACAGGCGTCGATGAAGTGCCAGAACCAGAACTCTGAAATGCTGGTGCTAAAGACTGACCAGCTGCACAAATGCATATGGTAAGAATGTTTAGTTAAGTAAAACCTTTTAATCACCACAATTAATAAGCTTTGAGCTCGAAAGGCTCTAAAGATAGTGCACTAGGAAAACAAAAGACGATGAACCAGAAACGCTGCTTTCGAAAGCAGGTTGTGATTGTGACTGGTGACATGCCGAACCTATAGTTTGAATTATATGAGACTAAAGTTCATAATCTGTAGATACTAACAATTGGATAATATGAACAAAAAGGAAACAAGCGGATAATATAAATGCATCTTAACCAACCATATCAGAACATGAACATCTACAACAAACCGCATAAAATCTCCACATAACCCACATATACAAAAGATACACTTCATACTCTAAATAAAAACGGACATTTTTTTTTTGTGAGAAGGTGAAGTATATTATTACTACAACAAAATATACACAATCTACGAATTAGAAGAGTGATGGACATCCCAAACACCCTCTAAAACTGCATAACAAATAACCTGAGAAAACGTACATTCTGTAAAGACAATACAATGTACAACAACTGCCTAAGCATCAATCCTCCAATACGCTTGATCAGCCATACCAGATCCATCATACTGGAATATTCCCAAGTAAAACCCATTGAAAAAACCTTGAGGAAGGAAAAAAGAGTGCAGCTCTCAAATAATTTCCAATACAATTGCACACAACAGGCTATCTATTATTATGCAGACTTCAAAGACTTCAACCAGGAACTTACTACTGAAAAAGCAATTCCATCACAAGCTAGAAGGCAACATCTTTCAACACTCTCAAGTTGTGATAGGATACTTTTAAAGTACCCTTCTGCACATATAGAAGGCACTTCATTCTTTCTCCTGAAAAAATCTGTCCTTCCAGAGAATAAATTCTACAACCAACACCCCTATTCTTCATAACCATTAGACATGAAACTACCTTATGCTATCTACTAGCATTGGCCAAGAGAAGAACCAGAAACTACAGGTGCAGTCCCATCACCAAGACATACCAGTTCATGAATGGCACTCTAAAGCCAGAGCTTTCAACAGCAATGTACTAGCCATCTGTCTATACCATACTACAACCAAGCCAAACTGCCAATATTGCAGATTGCTCATAAATCCATGTCCAAACACCCCTTTATGAAGACTGGCATAACATTGAGAGCTAAACTTGACCATAATACATATATCAAGCTCCATGTTTGATCACTTTCTTCACTTGATTGGATTTATCATCACGCGGGGGGTTCACTTTTCAAAGTGAGCATTCAAGTTTGTCACTTGAACCAGCAGATTTCATCATGACATGCATCAATCTTCCTTCATTTGGAAGAAACTGATATTAAGGGCAGATATCCCACAACGGAAGGAAACTATCCTGTTGGAATCTACTATCCAATAGATTAATAGAACAAATCTATCCTCAAAGTAAAATCCATCTACCATGGCCTCTTGTATCTGAGAATATAAGTCTAAAAACCAGAGGAGTTCAAAACCAAGGTATATAGCCATCTAAACCAGTCTTCAAAACCCAAAATACTCCCTTTAACACTATCTGCAACTGATCAATCAGTATTATCAATTACTTCAACTGTATAACTAGTAAATTTGCCCAAGTGGAGAGCTGAACATACAATTCCAATCTCTATACAGAGCTTTATCAGTCAAAGTTCAATATCTATACCAAAACAGGAAACTATCCTTATGACTTCTACTAACCATTGACCATACAAGACCTTAAATTAACAACACAGCTACTCCATCCAAGTACACTGCATTAGTTAATATAAAATCCTGTAAGTCAAGGTGCATAGCCATCTGTTTCAACCATGCCTTCAACCTACATTTTCTGCAATGTGCTTTCAACCAGTAGAACCATCAGCAATTCAGTACTGAAAAAGCAATCCCATCACAAGCTAGAAGGCAACATCTTACAGCACTCTCAAGTTGTGATAGGATACTTTTAAAGTACAATAACCAGATCTTAAAAACTTCACAGAATCCATTTCATATCAATATCCCATTTCTTATATGTTTGACTAACTGCAAAACGGACATTTTTTCACATCACAAAAGTATGCATTCTCGTCTTAAGTCTAAGTAAACAAAAAGTAACTACTTTTACTTATTATCCAACTGCAGAATTCTTAAATAAGCATATAAAAGCCAAGGGTGGCTCTCGACCCATCAGTTAAAGAGCAATACCATGGAATACTAAAAAGTCATGTCGTAAGATGAGTCACACTCAAGCAATATATACTTAATTAATTTGGCTAAACCTAAAGACCTTTAGCCTTAACGTAGTATCTAATCAAATTACATGCTCAACAACATATGACCACTGAACAGGTTTGAACACACACGTTGGTTGCAGAGGGCCACACGCCCACACACCACCACCCAATGTAACCTCTTAATGGTGTTTAGATTGTGTATTTTGAGTGATTATTGGCTTATTGCATTTCTTAACAGGAAGATGCACATTTGAAGTGTTTGGATTTGTGCTCATTGGCTTATATTTTGAGGAAATAAGCATAAGCTATCTTAACTGTGAATAAAATTGGGACTCCGAAACACCCCCCCCCCCCCCCCCCCCCCCCCCCCCCCCAGATAAGCATCGAATGTGACTACTAGCAATATTTTTTGTAATAAAACATTACATAAGCATCAACTCCAGTTACTAGCAATCTTAGTTTCTTTACATAACCAACCATATCAGAAGTTGGATCTGTTTCAGCAAACACTAATTTAATGAATCGAGGTATTGGGGAAGAAGCAAGTGATTCTCATGTGCCAGATTTATAATAAGAGGGGTTTAAATAAAGGTTTTAATGGGCCTGGAAATCAGCCCCCAATAGCCGTAAAATACTCAATTTCATCATCAACTAAGATTTGACAAACAAAAGTAGTAATTTATTGAAATCAAAGTAGTAATTTGAAATTACAATTTGGTTCACATTTAAATGCCTGTATTCAAAAGCAGCAAACAACTATAAACTTTGAGGCAAATCATCAAACACGTAATCTGCATCCTTCAAATCATATATCATGTAGATGGAACTATCAAACTAAAACAACTACCAATTGAAAATCAAAAGAAAATGTAAGATAATTTATTGAAACAATCCCACAACCCTTCAATTTCTTACTTCCTCTAATATCACCATTTCTTATTCCGATCACAATGATAGCAAATATTGAAATTACACACTCTAGCCCGACATTCAAGTACCAAACGACCATTAATATCTTGATTACAAACTGAACACACATACTTTGGTGTTTTCTTTCTTCGTACATATGTTAATGGATGTTTATGATACGCTCGAGTTCTTGTGCCCCCATACCATATGTTTGCGTAATAATCAATTCGACTAATGCAAAGAAGGTGAAAAGAACTTCTGGATTTGTGATTGTGACAATGATAGAGCCATAACTTGGGGTCCATTTCCTCCTCACAAATATCACAATAGAAATCTTCAGGATGATCATCGACCGGCGGATACGTCAATGGGATTTCATGTCCCTTGCAATACCTGTGAGCAAGGGACTGTGGCGACCTCATTGCACAATGCATGTCTAACTGGAACTCACAAGCCTTGCAAGCATAGCTTATGCGTTTAGCCAACTTGTTACATGCGTTGCAGAGAGCTTTGGGATTAAAAAGTTGGGTGAGAGGATGGTTGTGGGATTCGTGTTTGATGGTTTTGGGTAAAAACGCACAATTTACACAAAGGTAAAACTCACAATTAATTCCACATCTATACGCGAACGTGTTGCCCCGGCTAAAACAACCATTGCATTTATAGAAGTTTTTATGTCCCCATGTGTCTACCAAGTGAAGGGTGTGATTTGGGTGAAGTTGATGTTGTAATGTTCGGGGTAAGTGGGCACAATATTTGTGGAGATCAGTGAATCCAGAACATCCATCCTCTTTGCAGCTATAATATGGGAAGGAGAGGGGTCGTACACATGCATAACATACCTTTATTGGATCACCAGAGTTGATGTCGGGCATCATGTTGTTACCTTGTGGATCTTCAACATTCAGGACCAATGGATGAGCAGGATGACTCCAATGATTAATCTCAGTTGTTTCCTTATCATCTTGAGCTAAGATTTTAGAATGTAGTAGTTTCAACGGATCTGTAAATGCCTCCGACATGGGAAAATGCAGCAAACTGATTTCATTATCACTAGCTGTGGAAGTGCTTGGATTATCTCTGAAATCATGTACATATTTTGTATTCAGACGATAATTAATCACAAACATACACAAAAAGATACTATAAGTTAGATTTACCTTAAAGTAGAAGGTTGTTGCTGTGCATTCAGGGCACATTTGATATGTGCAAAATATCTACAGTTTGCACAATGATACAACCATTCATTCCCTCGAATGAGTTCTTTGCAAAATTTGCAATAAAATGGGTATTTGTAGAAGTTCTCTGGAAGTGAGTGGACAAGAACAAGTGGGTGCTTAGGGTGATGATGAGGTAGATCGATGGTAGGTGGTAAGGAAGCACAGGTCTCATGGATCCAGAAGTCACAACTATCACATTGATAGAATAAGCCTTTTTCGTCAGTTTTGCAAAGCGTCACAACGGAATGCACCATGCCTTAATTGGAGGGTTAAAGTATGTTGTGAGTGGCCTTCGTGTTGTAATTTGATTGTTGCCTTCTCCTTGATAGCATCATATTCTGTCTTACAAGCAAACTCAACAAGAAAACAGTTACTGCAACAAACAAATTCTGGCTTATCAACACCGTAAGCAGTATAAAAAAACCCTTTAGCTATTCTCTGACAACAAATATTACAATAATACATTTTGGACTGAACAGATGTGAAACTTTTTAATCTTAGAGGATGATGATATAAAGAAGGGTAGTTGATAGTATTCGGACTTTGTGGACATGATTTATGAAGAAAAATACGACACTGGGTGCAAGCATATGCAGAGTCACCAATTGATAATGGTTCCTCACATAAATCACACTCAACTACAACTCCTTTTGGTTTCTCCTCATTATTACCAAAATCAACACCCATGATACCTATAATCGTCTCCCAGACGATGAGCATTAACGGATGCTTACTGTGAGCAAAATGATGAAGAAAAGCGTGCTGACCTTCTTCTTGATTTTTGACCAAAGCTTCCTCCTTGAGTGCAGCATTAGCGTCACCACAATTCAGGCAGGCATCAAATTCACACACCGAACACCAATACGAGAAAACACCACTTTCGTAGTCGTTCGAGCACACGTTACAGATCCAATTACCTTCGCGAGCAACAAGTGTAAGAGGAAACGGGTGGTTTACAAAAGGGAGAGTGGGTTGTAGTTCCGCACATGCCTTATGCAGAAAGTATGGACACGAGATGCAACTGTATACAGAGCCACCTAATATCGGTTCTTGACATCTTTGACAATGGACACCCTTCACCATTTCAGAGGTTTCGATTAGCTTTGGTGGATGTTCTTCATGGCCAAAATGATCAATCTCTTCAATTTTCTCTTTCTCTCTTTTCTCATTTGCCATGTCTATCAAACTTAAAAATTCTACACAACTCCAAGATGTGTTATTTGTATCTGACTTGCGTATATCATCAATGATATGATATTGTATTTGGGTGACAGAGCAGATGTCGCTGAGATGTGTTAATTTCACCTACCGTGAATTTTTAAATTGTATAATGACAACTATCATCTGCAAATACATGCATCGTTATATATTTCTTATTTTTTATTTTGAACTAAATAAATCGTCATTTCAGTACGAAAAAATTACATTAAAATATTAGAGAATTGATTAGATAAGGTCATAATAAGAAAGTAACATTGGGTACATAAAACATAGATGCACAAAAGTTAATCACTCATTATTGTATACTAAAAAGTTAGGGACATAAAACATGAGCATAAGTGAAATGCACACCCCTCAAAGTAAGAGTTGTTACGCTGAAGATGAACTTTTATGCTAAAAGTAATGGTCAACTTTTCTCGTAATATACAATAACACCATCTCAGCTTTCTTTCTCCTTTCACAACTCCTCCATCTTTCACTCGAGTGGTCACCACTCTCCTCAACCTTCATTAAAACACACATACCATGAAAAGTGAGTGACACCTTTCATTTCCCTTTTTCCCTCCCTTGACGCGTGACATAAGATGAGAGGAATGGAGATGAAAGGTAAGGTGGGATGAAAGGTGAATGGCTCACTCACCACTCCCTCCGGTCATAGATAGCTATAGATAGAGTGGGAACGGAAATTAAAAAGAATAAATACTTTATATAAAGTATATGAAGTATAACTTAATTTAAATATATATATATATATATATATATATATATATATATATATATATATATATATATATATATATATATATATATATATATATATATATATATATTTCTAGAATTTTTTTATAAATTTTTTATGTCAAACAAAGCTTATATCTTATATAGCTTACTTAAAATAATAAGCATAATTTTTTAATAAGCTTTTCTGCCAAACACGGGAGTAGGTACTACTAATGCGTTATTCTTTTATTAAAATAGTCTATTACAAATATATATGATACGAAAGTGTTTCGTACATCATCATTTTTATCCGACGGTGCCAATTTAAACAAAAGTTTGATTATTACAAAAAGTTTATGACGTACAAAACCTTCCAACAAGAGTGCCTATGTATAACTACTCGCTTGGTATTCTTAGCTTCATTATATAAACCTAAAGAAGATATCAAAGTAACTATTTCACTAAAAAGTGTGATTGACGTATGTAGCCAAAGTTAATAATTTCTGGCAATACTTTATGGTTAAAGAGGCAAATAATGTATATGATGTAAGATGACACTAGTTATATTAAACTCAACATGAGACAAATCCTTTTGTCCTAATTATATTAGAAAACTATATTGTCATTGTCCAACTTAATGTATACTACGGAGTATTAAACAAAAGTTTGTTCTTATTATCATCTTCTACTAGGTGTTAATCATCTACTGTATTTGTTTGAACCTTTAAAAAAATATTTAATGCTCATGTCATAATCGATGATAATTTATAAAGACATTTATTTACTTTATCCTCTTTATAAAATTTCATTTGGCATATTGTTTTTATTTTTTTTTAAAAACAGATGCCTCCCTCGGCAATCAATAACCATTCACATCACATAATTATTCCGTAGACAATCGGCATGAATTTTTCTGCTCCAGTTGAAATTCAAAATCCATCTTTTGTTGGGGTGTTTGTTTCGGTTTATATAGCTGGCATATGACTTATTTGGTTTTGGACTTTTTTTTTTTTTTTTTTTTTTTTTTTTGCCTTATTTTGAAACTTTTCTACTTATACAAGTTTATATAAGCCAAAAAAAAAAATCAAAATTAATTATAAAAAGTCAGCTTACGAAACATAAGCCCAAAACCAAATAAGCCGCCAACAAACATCCCCTTTATCTCCTAACTTCTATGTTCAAAGTTTGTTCACTAATTAAAACCAACAAGTTTTGCAAAAGAGTAAATTACTTAAATGACCCATAACAAGTATCCGTTTACAAAAATAAACCTCGCGCACATTTTTTACGAAAATGAACTTTAGCATATGATCCGTTAGTTTCAGTTTATGACAACTTTTGAACCCTACACATGTCTCTCATTTTTCTAGGCGATATTAAAGGCGATTGAAAAGTATAAATGCTACATGCGAGGCTGTGGGCGAGGTGGTGGGAGTCAAGAGCTGGGGCGAGGTGGTGGGAGTGAAGGACTGTGGGTGAGCTGGGGCGAGGTGGTGGGCGAGCACACCTTTGGGAGGCGAAATTTTGGGCAAGAGCATGCACCCTTGAGCGAAAATCTGGGTTCGTGATGTTCCTGTGTGTGTTTTTGCCTTTTTGAAGCTCAAGAGTAAGCAGCACATCACATACATTTAGGGCTGTAAACGAACCGGACAAACACGAACGGAGCCCTGTTCATGTTCGTTCATTTAATTTTAACCGGACAAATAAACGGACACGGACGCTTAAACCGACGGATTTTCTTGTTCATGTTCGTTTATTAAGAAAATGAATTGTTCGTGTGCGTTTATGTTAGCTCATTAAGACACTAAACGAACATAAACGATCGAAAATAAATGAAAATAGACAAACAAATATAAACTTTATTGAATTCTTCACAATATATTGTTTTATAAGTGTTGCTTTGTTTAAACAAGCCAATTTTTAAAATTATAAAATTAAAAGATATGATACATGAACATAAATAGATAAATAAACGAACGCCTAATCGGACGTTCACGAACATAAATGAACGAACGAGACTTTTGTTCATGTTCGTTCATTTAACTAAACGAACGTAAAATATTGTTCATGTTCGTTCATTTAATAAACGAACGAATATAAACGAACTTTTTACCGAACGGTTCATGAAATGTTCACTGAACGTTCAGTTCGTTTACAGCCCTACATACATTATAACATAAGTAATAATGCAAAAACATTGTCTTATAACATTTAAATTTGGTTTACTTACGTTGACAATGTAACATGATGTAAAATCTGTGAATAGTTTTTCGTTACTCGAAATTTAAACTTCATCGTCCCTGAGATACCGGACTAAAATCATGAAAAACTGAAAAGTATATTGTTCAAGTACACTATTGCTCAAAAAAAAGTACAGTAATACTTATCTAAGGGTGGTGGCAACCATACCTCCCAAAAAATTTCATACCTCCCAACCAACCAATAATATCATTCCACCTCACCCACACTTTTTTCATACCTCCCAACCCTTTTTAAGTGGCAACCATACTTTTTTCATACCTCCCAAACCACCAATTTTTTTTTTTTTTCATAAATAAATAATTTAATAAAAACATAATATTTCATTAATAATTAAAATAAAAATACATAATACTTTAAAAAGAAAATTACACAATACTTGAAAAAAAAAACATAATTATTCTAAAAATCCGTAGGCCATCCATATTTCTCCGCGATCTGACGTTTTTTAGCAATAGTGAAATCTCGCACAGCCTGATTGGTTATGTTATCAACGGTGGTGGAGGTTGTGCATAATATTGTTCTTGAAAGAATTGTGGTTGAATCGGTGGTGGAGGTTGAGGATAGTAGGCCGAATGAGGGTGTTGTTGAGTTGCAACTCTCGGACGAAAATGTTGTCCACGAACGCCACGACCACGACCTCTTGAGCTAGATTTTCTTTGATCCATGCTACAATTGATTTTTTGTTGCAAACTTGATATACAGATTTAGAGATGGAGTGAGATTGGAGATGGAGTACTCAACTTGAAATTGAGTTGCAATATATAGGAATTTTTTTCTCTTTTTTTTTGTTCCAAACCCCAACGTTCATTTTTTTTTTGTCTCTTCCCCAACGTAAACACCATTTAATGAAACCAACGGATACAAATATTCAAACCGCGTCGGTGAAAAACCCTGCCCAACCAAACCGCCGAACCAAACCGCTGGGGTGGCGGCGGTGTTCCCCGGCGGTTTGGAGGCAAACCGCTACCCCAGCGGTACCGTTGCCACCACCCTAAGGAGTAATATGAGTGTCTGTAACTTTTGGTGGGCCATGCGAATGGAAATTCAAAACTTTGATAGTGACATATTTTAGTTACTCCGTATTTTGGTATTGTAAACTTACTCCCAACAAAGTTCATTCTTGCAATTGGGTGTTTATCTAATTCTAGGGCTGTAAACGAACAGGACGAACACGAACGGAGCCCTGTTCATGTTTGTTCATTTAATTTTAACCGGTTAAATAAACGGACACAGACGCTTAAACGAACGAATTTTCTTGTTCATGTTCGTTTATTAAGAAAATGAATTGTTCATGTTCGTTTATGTTCGTTCATTAAGACACTAAACGAACGCTAAACGAACATAAATGATCGAACATAAATGAAAATGACAAACAAACATAAACTTTATTGAATTATTCACAATATATTGTTTTATAAGTGTTGCTTTATTTAAACAAACCAATTTTTAAAATTATAAAATTAAAAGATATGATATATGAACATAAATAGATAAATAAACATAAACGAAATTTAACGAACGCTTAATCGGACGTTCACGAACATAAATGAACGAACAAGACTTTTGTTCATGTTCGTTCATTTAACTAAACGAACGTAAAATATTGTTCATGTTCGTTCATTTAATAAACGAACGAACATAAACAAACTTTTTACCGAACGGTTCATGAAATGTTCACTGAACGTTCAGTTCGTTTACAACCCTATCTAATTCTACTTACGCTCCAGAACTTCAACAAAAATGGTTCATCGATGATATGAATTTTTAGTAATTAGTTGGAGATCCAAGGTCGCATCATTCTAATCACTGTTAAACTGAAACATGTAATTTTGATCTACTTTCAATTTTAGTCCTCCAAAAAACAATTCAACCAGCTACATACGTGGATACTAGACGTTTGATGAATTTCTCAAGAGGTCCTTGATCAAATGTTTAGTTTTGTTTGACGAACACCACACGTTTGATGAAATACTAAAAATGCATTAATGTTTATTGTTGCTACACTATGGTGGGATGCTTGCAATTGAGTCCATATGGGCGTTAAAATTGAAAGTAAGACGAGGAAAGGGATGGGATGTGGTGATTGATAGTGGGTGGTAGTTCTAGCTGCACATGTCTTATGCAGAGTAACCTTAGTCGATGATTAATCAACGATAAAGTTTATACAATGAGGAAGGAAGAATTGTTAATTAGCATCCTCTCATGTCTATTTATAAAGAGGAAGGGGAAAATCTAACCAACCGATGAAAACAATCAGTTCCTAATCCTTGTCTAATCTTATATTACTAATTACAATAAGTCCCTAAGCTAGTACATGTTAAAAACTAATCCTCTAAATATAACAACAGTATGAATGAGAGCATCTATGGAATAAGTTTTCACAAACTTCTTCCAGAAGGTTTCACTCGAGTTAGAAGAATATTCATTTTTATAAGGAATGTGATTGATTTAATTAAGAATCGAACATTTTTCTCTTCATTTATCTAAATCATTCACTGATATATAAAATTTTCCGGTTGATTTAGAAATCGATCACTCTTGTTCTATGGTGTGGTGAAAACATGTAAGAAACAACTACGAGACATAAGTAAAAAAGAAGAGAAGTTAATGTGTAATAAAACGTGAATTTGGGTTTTTGTCTAGTATCTTTTTATTAAAATTAGGAAGAACTAATATTTTTCTATTGACTCTAAATTGGTTATAGTTTTACATTCAAAGTTTTAACCTACTCTTTTGTTTTGGTACTTTCTATTTATCAACTCTGTTTCTAGCATTCTGAAAGGTCATACAAATTTATCTAAGAAAGATTCCACAAAAAAATCTTTTAGGAATACTAAACTAGTCAAATACTCAAACATGTGATCTGCATAATTAGAATCCAAAATTAGTCTACTCACGTTAGTATGATATACGGAGTAACTTTGACATAACAAAACCACTAATAGCAAGAATGTTAAGATCAGAAGAAGTGAAAACAACTTACTGAAATAATCGTACAACCCTTCCTCCTTACTTCCTCTAATATCACCATTCCTTATTTATGACACAATAATAGCAAATAATGAAATTACATAATCTAGCTCCACATTCAAGGACCAAATAACCATTAATATCTTGATTGCAAGTAGAACACACATACTGGGGAGTGCCTTTCTGCCTTCGAACAAATGTTAATGGATGTTTGTGTATAGATAAATTGGTTACCTTGCCCTTGTGTATAATGTTTGCATACCAATCAATTCGACTAATGCAGTGAAGGTGAAAAGAACTTTTGCATTTGTGACAATAATAGAGCCAGAACTTTGGGTGCATTTCCTCCTCACAAATATCACAATAGAAATCCTCAGGATGATTTTCAACCGGGGGATACGTCAATGGGATTTCATGTCCTTTGCAATACCTATGAGTAAGGGAGTGTGGCGACCTCATTGCACAATACATGTCTAGTTGGAAGTCACAATCCTTGCAAGAATAGCTTATTATACCACCAGACCCTTTCTTACACGCCTTACAAATAGGTTTGGGATCGATAAGTTGGACAAGAGGATGGTAGTGGGATTTATGTTTAATGGTGTTTGGTAAAAATGTACAATTTACACAAAGGAAGAAGGTGCAGTTAGTTTGATTACATTTGTACACAAATGTGTTGCCCAAGCTGTAACAACCAGTGCATTGATAGAAGTAACCATGTCCTGATGTGTCTACCAACTCAAGGGAATGATGATGGTGAAGTTGATGTTTTAGTGTAAGGGGTAATTTGGCACAATATTTGTGGAGAGCGAATGAACATCCATCTTCGCAACAGCTATAGTATGGAAGGGAAAGGGGTCTTACACACCCATAGCATACTTCAATAAGATCACTAGAGTCTATGTCGGGCTTGTTGTTACCTTGGAATTCTTCATGAAGGATTAATGAATGATCTGGATGGCTCCAATGGTTAATCTCATATGTTTCATTATCATCCTTTCCAGAATGTAGCAGCTTCAGTGGATCAGTAAATGAGTATGACATGGGAAAATGCAGTAAATCCTTATCATGATCTTCAGTAGCAACAGAGGTACCTTCATCGTCTCTGAAAATTACATATCGAGTTTAGATGGGGAATTTCACAACAAGAAGAATAAAAACAAAAAAACAGAGAAACTGTTTGACCTTGGAGGTGGAGCATTTAAGGCACACTTAATGTGGGCAAAGTATCTACAATTTGCACAATGATACAACCATTCATTGCGTATGATGACTTTGTTGCAAAATTCGCAATAAAACTTGAAGTTATAGAAATTATCCGGAAGCAAATGGACAAGATCAAGAGAATGATGGTGATGGGGTAGATTGATGGTAGGAGCTAAGGAAGCACAAGTTTTGTGAATCCAAAAGTCACAGCTATCACATTGGTAGAAAAAGTCTTTGTCTTCACTATGACAAGCATCACAAAGGAATGAAGCAGGTCTTAACTGGAGCGTTAACATATGCGGGTGACCTTTATGTTTCAGTTTGATCGATGCTTCCTCCTTGGATACAACAGCAGCTGCACATTTTAAGCATGAATCGAAGTCACACTCCTGACTCCTCACATCTGTAGCTGAACCCAGGTAGTATGTCTCTATCACCGCACACGTCACAGTTCCACACACAATCTTGGAGTTTGAGCATAAGAGGATGCAAGGGATGGATGTGGTGACTGATAGTGAGAGCCAATTCTGTACATGTCTTGTGCAGAAAGTAACCACACTCGACGCATCCATATACGACAGAGTCACCCGATACTGAAATGGGATCTCGACATCCCTTACAATAAACCACACTTTGCTTCCCTTCATCATCACTAACAACGCCTAAAACCGTCTCCCAGTTTTCAATTAGCTTCAATGGATGCTTCTCATGACTGAAATGATTAATCTCTCCCATTAATTAAGTACTCACACTCTTATGTTATATGAATTAATGGATCTCGGTATATAATGGCAGATGGGAAGACATGTATACTTGGTCACTTATATAAGAAAGATGAGAAAGAGAGAATACCATGACCAATTGACTAGCACGACCAAGAAAAGTCAACACACATTATTATTACGTAATATAAAATGACCTTAACCCAAGAAAAACTTTAACAGACATTTTGGCATAACAAGTTTAAAAAGATATCATGTTTGTGATTAAGTTAACTTTTTTTTTTTTTTTTTTTTTTTTTTTTTTTTTTTTTTTTTAAATAATTCACCCATTTTCAGAAAGAAAAAAAAAATGATTTTTTTTTTTAATGATTTTTAGATGTAACATGTAAATTTTATTACATATATCTTCGGTGGTAGTTGAATTATTTAAATGCAGACCATGTGGGTCGACAGCATAATGTCATTTTTGCTGCAATTGATGTGGAGCAGTGTTGTACAAAGACATTTAAATTTGAAGACTTTTAAGGGGTGTTTGGTTGGGGTAAATTCAAAGTAATTGGAGGAATTTGAAATTAAAATTGCTTTAATTCTCTTGTTTGGTTCAGAATAAATATGTGAGCCCAATAATTTTATTTGCATTAACTAGTTATAACGCGCGTGCGCGGGTTTTTTTTTAAGTTTTTTGAATAACATATTTTTATTTATTAAAAAATAAATAATTTAATATCTGTTTTGTTTGATTTATGATTATAGTTTTTAAAATAAATAATTATATTTTTTTAAATTATAGTTTTTTATTATTAAAGATAATCATTTAAAAATTTTGCATCTTATCTATATTTTTTGTATTTATCTTCTACTTTTGTAGTATATATCAACAAAACGAATTTAGAAATTTATAAATTAAAAAATAATGATTAATTAAAATATTACTTAATAAAGAAATAATCTTTTTTTTTAAATACGAAAGTCCCCACTAGAGGTTTTGTTGTATTATATAAAAGATGAGGCTAAAAGTGAGGCATTTTAATTTTCTTCCACATGAGAAGCATTTACATTTGTTTAGAATTTTAAATAGCACCATTTATATATCTTGAACCAAACGCCCCCTTATTACACTTTTTTGGGTCCCATGCAAATTTTGCGAAGGCTTCAATAATTCAACATATATTAAGGTTGATCCAGTAAAATCCTTTTATCTTTGAGGGTTATTTGGTTTGTTGTTAGGAATTACAATTTTGTATGAGGTAGAATGATAATGAATTTGAAAAAATATAGGGTAAAGTGCAAAAATGGTCCTTCACGTTCAACAAATTTGCAAAAACGGGACCGAGACAAAAAGTAGCGCAAAAAAGCCACCCACGTTCCAGATTTTCGCAAAATCGCCACTGAGAGCCCTTTTCTGTTAACTCCCGTTAGTTTTCCCTTCAGTCAAGGGTATAATCGCATGAAATGACAAATATACCCCTTTAACTTCAGATACAACCCTACCTCTTGCCGCCAAATCTTTACCAGTGCAATTTCCGCTTTAATTTTCCTCCTGTTTTGTGAGTTTTATTTATTTTATTTTTTTTCTTTTTGTTTGTTAAAGGAGTATTTGTTGTTAATGTTATGGACTTACAATTATAGGTGGTCAAATGGGAAATGTGAAAGTAGTAGAGGTTGATAATGAAACAGAGGAACAGAGTGGCGGGAGTGATTCAGAGGATTTGGACTATAATCGAAATGATGATGAAGTGTTTGATGACGATGATCAGGTAAATGAAGATGTTCCCGTAAGTAAGTCTGATTTGCTATGCCATAAATCTTGTGAAATTCAATCAGGTATACCTGTTTTTACCAAACATTATGCACTGATTAGAGAGTATGCCAAAGAGTTGGTTAATCAAAATCCAGGCACTACTGTTAGGATTGATGTACAGCTAGAACCAAATCCAGCTAGTTCAACAAGAACTTTTAAAAGGGTGTATGTGTGTTTGGGAGCTATGAAACAAGGTTTCAAAGCTTGTGGCAGAGAATTCTTAGGATTAGATGGATTCTCCATGTCAGGTCCTTTTCCAGGTCAATTACTAACAGCAGTTGGGATTGATGCAAACAATGGGATTTATCCAGTAACATATGTTGTAGTTGATACACTAAATAAGGCAACTTGGTGTTGGTTTTTGAAACTACTAGGAGAGGATCTTGGGATAGAAACCAACTGCAAGTTCACTTTCATATCTGATAGGCAAAAGGTGCACATTTTTATTGTATAATTAATCATGTGTTTTATGCACAATGAGAACATGTAAAGTTTTAACACCATCCATAACCATACCTGTTCACAGAGATTGATACAAGCTGTTGTTAGTGTGTTTCCAAATGCTGCACACAGGTTTTGTGTTAAGCATATTCATGAGGAAATGAAGTCACATTTTAAAAGAGGTGTTTACAAGGACATGCTTTGGAAGGCTGCAAGAGCCACAACTGTTGTTGAATTCAACAAAGAGATGGATCATCTGAAGAATAACAATGCTGCAGCTTATGATTGGTTGCTGAAGATTCCAGCTGAACAATGGAGCCGATCACATTTTTCAAGTAATTCATTAAGTGGCAGTGGAAAAAAGCATACTGATAATTGATCATATATTAATACATAATGTGTGATTTGTTCAACAGGCAAAGCCCTATGTGGCCTACTCTTAAATAACATATGTGAGGTGTTCTGTAGCCAGCTAAATGATGTGAGAGATAAATCTATCATCGTTTGTCTTGAATATATAAGGGAGTACTTGGTGAAGAGGATTGTGGTAGTTCAGCAAATAATAGAAATGAGTGTTGGACAACTTACTCCTACTGTGCAAGCCATGGTTGATAGAAACAAAAAAGAAGCTACTGATTGTGTTGTTGAATGGATTGCAGCTTCGTTATATAAAGTATATGTGCCTAACGAGGATCATTGTGTTGCTAACTTGCATAGGAAGGAGTGTGGTTGTAGGATGTGGGAGCTGACTGGAATACCATGTAAACATGCTATGGCTGCAATAAACTATATGAATGAGGATGGAAAAGGAGTTGCTGTGCCTGAAGAGTGGGTTCATGCTGCTTACAGCCTAGAAACATGGGCGCGTACGTACTCATTCAAGATCAATGGGTGTTCAAGCCGCAGATACTGGCCAAGAATTGAGTCTACAACAGTCATAGTACCACCCAATCACAGACCTCAGGTTGACAGGCCAACTAAAAAGATGAAGTCAAATGATGAGCATGCACTTCCAACTTCTTCATGTGTTACCCACTGATCTTTGAACAATAAGTTAAACGTTATTGTTTCTTGGATTCTATATTTGTAATCTTTGTTTAACTTGATTGTCTTTAGGACAATATGTTTGAACCCATTGCAGTTGGACTTTCAAAAGTCAAACTTGCAAAAAATGTTTATGTTTCTGAATGTAATGGATTCTATATTCCACCCATATATTTCAAAAATGAAACAGAAACATAAAGAAATGAAAATCGAAACACAAACATATCAGTAACATAAACATAAAAACTTTCATTCATCATAGGAATTCACAACCATTACAAATTTCCAACAGATATCTAAACAAACACTTGTTTAGTAGTTTGAACCGCTGCCCTCCGCATTACCCCTTTTCTTCTTTTTCTTCAATTCTTTTTCTTCCTTGTCCTTCTTCTCCTTTAGGTACTTGAACACCTTTTCAAGATTGGAAATCTTCTGTTCCAACTCATCAAACTTGGGTAAAACGGTATCCACAAGCTCTTGCTTCTCCTCCTCCTCCTCCTCATCACTCAAAAGCGCTTCATAGTAGCCATCTTGTTTCCTCAGATGGGTCAGAATCTTAGTTCTTAACTCCTTAGGTATCTTCCTATAAGAACCATACTCATCAATTGGTTCTCCGCCAAATGCATCAAGAAGTAAATCGTTTAGATAATAGGTTCTTAAAACCTTATCAAATTCCTCTTCCTCGGTACCAATGTAGATACTTGTAACAATTCACAATTTCAGTTTAACTTTTATTCCCGAAAATTTCACTATTCACTTTTTACTATTCACTTTTACTATTCACATCAAAAAAATTTTATTTCATATTCTCGTAAGTTAAACTATTTTAACGATAATCCGAGAGTTTGACGCTCGTCAGATCATTTCTGCAAAAATCACAAAGCCGTGTCCGAGATTTACTTTTAGGTTTAAACGTCCTTCCAGCATCCCGATATATCCATAAAACATTATAAACAATAGAAATATGATTTTCTATCATTTTATGACAATTCCAAAAGTTTCGGAATTTTACGTTTTTCAGTTCAGCGTTTTACGCGAATTGCGCGTTTTAGACCCGTGTTTCCAGTTTTTAGCAGGGTTTTAGCACCCGATAGAACCTACCACTCATTTTATATTTTATTATGGACTATATTGACATGTTTAACAATACTTTCAAGTTTCATATTTTTACGATACCCGGTTTTACGTTTTGAGGCTTAATCATTTACGGTTAGCGATTTACGGAGTCAAAACTAGCTACATACTTAGGATATTATCATCCAAAGACCATGACTACTCATCTAGTCACCCTATCCATATACAAACCGACTTAGGAGGGGGGGAGTCACCATGTGTGGTTAAATCTTGACTTTAGCCATTAGATCTTACTTAATTACAACTTTGTCACCAAGTTATAGCACTTTCCTAGCAAGCTTCCTAACCTCCTCATTCATAGTATAAATACAAGCTCATTCTTCTTCCTTTCTTCACCACAAAAACGCCACAACATATGTACCTAGCACCATGATCCTTTGATCTTCCATATACAAGTTACACTACAAAGTTCAATGTCTTAGTATTCTCTACCTAGTTCTTAAGTTTGTTTGGTGATTCCATGGTTGAATTAAGAGCTACACAAGGTTACTAGGGCTGAAGTTAAATGGCTTTCACAAGGTTTATATCAAGTCTTTCAATGGTTACAAGAGTTATGGTGAAGGGTTTACAAGCATAGGTTTAGTGTCCTAGTTCATATTTGACTTCCTTTCTTAAGTGAAAGCCAAAAGTTGTAAGAAACCCTTATACACTTTCTTGCTCAATATCATTTCATGCTTATTATGTTTCTTTCATGCTATATATGGTCTTTGTATTGTGTTCATGATGTTTAAAAATGGATAAAACAAGTATTGGTATACATATGTTAACTTATGACAAGTAAACAAGCAAACTAGTGATTTTTATGGAAAACCACGACCACAATAGTATAACTTTGATATTTGACACTTACTTATTGTTAAAGAGGACTTAACAAGGAAAACATAGCAATTTGAATCACCCAAAACGAGTATACGAGTCAAAAGTTATGACCGTTTGAAGTTAGCGAAACCAAAACGGCAAAACTGCCTAAATAGCATTCTGATCAAATTATGATTTTGAAAGTCCCACTTCTGGTCCGATTCATCAAAAAGTTAAAACACGAAAGTTGTCCGGAACGACGTTTTCGTTCAGGAACAAAGAAGCTCGAGACCTGAAAATGCTTTCTGAGTGATAATTTTCTTCAAATTCTTAACAGCCCATTTTTAGACCAAAGTAACTATATAATTGTTATAATTAGATGACACCAAGAGGTCTAATGACCTAAAGCCAAGACCACAACCATGGCTAAAGCCAAGGTTGAGTCTCAAGACCATGGTAACATGACCAAAGTCACGGCAAAGCCACGGCTAAAGACCATATAACTTTTAAAGATCAAAAAGCTTATATATATATATATATATATATATATATATATATATATATATATATATATATATATATATATATATATATGTTATCAAATACTACAATAGTAGGGAGCCTCATGTGAGGAGTTCATTAAGTAAGCCGTCGAGACGAGTTGTGGATTTACGAGTTAAAGTGTCCTGGCTCCTCGAACGTTTACTTCATGACTTCTGAATTATGTCGGCCTGAACGGTAGTAAGAGATATACAAACTATACATGTTTCATAAACCATTTATATTCAAAGACTTACACTATATACTAAGTACTACATCATGAACATTATGCAAGACATATATTGGCAATTCTTCGTATTCTTAGACGTTACTCCAAACCTAAGTCGCAACGTTCTATTATAGGCTGCTCTTAGAGACTTTCGCGATTTGACTACCACTTTCAGTTCTCATTACATAAGCTTAAGGTGAGTCATAGCCCCTACTCTTTTCATACTTGTTTTAACTCTTGGGGGGGATACATGCTCAACTACTTGCTTACTTGTACAAATACTCAAAACATTTATACTTGATTGTGTTATACTTGATTGGCATTATACTTGAATGCGTTATACATGATAATTATACTTGATTGCGTTATACATACTTGTTACACTATACTTGCTTAATTTAAATACAAGATTTGTATTTACGTACATACACAATACTCTATGCTGTCAAAGGAGAGGTATTAATAGTACTAGTATGGGCCTACACCCCCCACCCAAGTCCAAGATTCGAGACGTTGGGTGACATGTACTATTTGGGATGGTGGTTCCCCGCCTATGGGTCCAAAATGACGTGACCATGGGTGAATATAATCCTGAGAAACTATATATTAGCAGTGGGTTGTGAACACACAGGTTACCAGTCTCTTATGGCGGGACTTGTAACTGAGTGGATTCACAATGCCTTTGCTATGTGAACATTATTTATAGGCTTTTCAACTGTTTTAAGACAAACTCTATGAACTCACCAACCATTGTGTTGACACTTTAGCATGTTTATCTCAGGTTAGTAAGGAGATAGCTAGTGCGTGGAACTTAGAGTCAAGCTGAATATTATGAAGACTTATGCTTTTATCATTTACCATTCAAAACTTTGTATACATTTATGTATCTTACTTTGGAATCTCATGTTTGTAACTTTGAATTCATTTAATCGAATGGTAACTTTTCAAAACGTCTCATTTAGAGTTCGTTTTCTATAACTTGTACTTTGTATTATGAAGTAGCACCCCTATGACACAGTCTTCCGCTGCGGTATTTTAGGGGTGTTACAGATTGGTACCAGAGCCTTGGTTATAGAGAACTAGGTTGCATTTAGTGCCTAGACTATAACTGCTATATACGTTAGGACCCTCCTCTTCATTTGCCTTACACACAGTTCATACGCATACGCTTTTTTGTAGTTGTTGGTTTAGTTCCACGCTGTTAGATGATATGACTTTAAGTATTATAAGGAGCCCCAGAGATTAGCCGAGTCATTAAAAACATGGAGCTCAGTAATAACTAATTATTTAACTTGATCTTGTGACAGTTCTTGTTTGATGAGACATAAGATTTGAGTTAAATAATATTATTGCTTAGCTTTATGGATTTGATGACTTGATTATCTTACTATCGGCCTCAGAAGGCAGATTTTGTGTCAGAAATTCTTAAGTAGGATGTTTTAGAATCTCCTTATTTAAATAAATTGGGATGCCTCTTCATTTAAATAAAGAAATTGTAAATCACCGAACTATAAGTTTATGAGACCTTACTTACATAAATTTGGACGCTTCTTTATGTAAGTAATGTGTTATAAATAAGTGGGCTTAATTGTAGCCGATACAACTCCTTAACCACAACCTTAGACGAATCAGAGTGAACACCACTATTTTAGAGATCCTGAAATCCCGAATTCTCTTAGACACACCGTAAGTAATTAATATCAACTGAACTTCGGGACGAAGTTCTCCTTAAGGGGTAGAGACTGTAACAATTCACAATTTCAGTTTAACTTTTATTCCCGAAAATTTCACTATTCACTTTTTACTATTCACTTTTACTATTCACATCAAAAAAATTTTATTTCATATTCTCGTAAGTTAAACTATTTTAACGATAATCCGAGAGTTTGACGCTCGTCAGATCATTTCTGCAAAAATCACAAAGCCGTGTCCGAGATTTACTTTTAGGTTTAAACGTCCTTCCAGCATCCCGATATATCCATAAAACATTATAAACAATAGAAATATGATTTTCTATCATTTTATGACAATTCCAAAAGTTTCGGAATTTTACGTTTTTCAGTTCAGCGTTTTACGCGAATTGCGCGTTTTAGACCCGTGTTTCCAGTTTTTAGCAGGGTTTTAGCGCCCGATAGAACCTACCACTCATTTTATATTTTATTATGGACTATATTGACATGTTTAACAATACTTTCAAGTTTCATATTTTTACGATACCCGGTTTTACGTTTTGAGGCTTAATCATTTACGGTTAGCGATTTACGGAGTCAAAACTAGCTACATACTTAGGATATTATCATCCAAAGACCATGACTACTCATCTAGTCACCCTATCCATATACAAACCGACTTAGGAGGGGGGGGGGGAGTCACCATGTGTGGTTAAATCTTGACTTTAGCCATTAGATCTTACTTAATTACAACTTTGTCACCAAGTTATAGCACTTTCCTAGCAAGCTTCCTAACCTCCTCATTCATAGTATAAATACAAGCTCATTCTTCTTCCTTTCTTCACCACAAAAATGCCACAACATATGTACCTAGCACCATGATCCTTTGATCTTCAATATACAAGTTACACTACAAAGTTCAATGTCTTAGTATTCTCTACCTAGTTCTTAAGTTTGTTTGGTGATTCCATGGTTGAATTAATAGCTACACAAGGTTACTAGGGCTGAAGTTAAATGGCTTTCACAAGGTTTATATCAAGTCTTTCAATGGTTACAAGAGTTATGGTGAAGGGTTTACAAGCATATGTTTAGTGTCCTAGTTCATATTTGACTTCCTTTCTTAAGTGAAAGCCAAAAGTTGTAAGAAACCCTTATACACTTTCTTGCTCAATATCATTTCATGCTTATTATGTTTCTTTCATGCTATATATGGTCTTTGTATTGTGTTCATGATGTTTAAAAATGGATAAAACAAGTATTGGTATACATATGTTAACTTATGACAAGTAAACAAGCAAACTAGTGATTTTTATGGAAAACCACGACCACAATAGTATAACTTTGATATTTGACACTTACTTATTGTTAAAGAGGACTTAACAAGGAAAACATAGCAATTTGAATCACCCAAAACGAGTATACGAGTCAAAAGTTATGACCGTTTGAAGTTAGCGAAATCAAAACGGCAAAACTGCCTAAATAGCATTCTGATCAAATTATGATTTTGAAAGTCCCACTTCTGGTCCGATTCATCAAAAAGTTAAAACACGAAAGTTGTCCGGAACGACGTTTTCGTTCAGGAACAAAGAAGCTCGAGACCTGAAAATGCTTTCTGAGTGATAATTTTCTTCAAATTCTTAACAGCCCATTTTTAGACCAAAGTAACTATATAATTGTTATAATTAGATGAGACCAAGAGGTCTAATGACCTAAAGCCAAGACCACAACCATGGCTAAAGCCAAGGTTGAGTCTCAAGACCATGGTAACATGACCAAAGTCACGGCAAAGCCACGGCTAAAGACCATATAACTTTTAAAGATCAAAAAGCTTATATATATATATATGTTATCAAATACTACAATAGTAGGGAGCCTCATGTGAGGAGTTCATTAAGTAAGCCGTCGAGACGAGTTGTGGATTTACGAGTTAAAGTGTCCTGGCTCCTCGAACGTTTACTTCATGACTTCTGAATTATGTCGGCCTGAACGGTAGTAAGAGATATACAAACTATACATGTTTCATAAACCATTTATATTCAAAGACTTACACTATATACTAAGTACTACATCATGAACATTATGCAAGACATATATTGGCAATTCTTCGTATTCTTAGACGTTACTCCAAACCTAAGTCGCAACGTTCTATTATAGGCTGCTCTTAGAGACTTTCGCGATTTGACTACCACTTTCAGTTCTCATTACATAAGCTTAAGGTGAGTCATAGCCCCTACTCTTTTCATACTTGTTTTAACTCTTGGGGGGGATACATGCTCAACTACTTGCTTACTTGTACAAATACTCAAAACATTTATACTTGATTGTGTTATACTTGATTGGCATTATACTTGAATGCGTTATACATGATAATTATACTTGATTGCGTTATACATACTTGTTACACTATACTTGCTTAATTTAAATACAAGATTTGTATTTACGTACATACACAATACTCTATGCTGTCAAAGGAGAGGTATTAATAGTACTAGTATGGGCCTACACCCCCCACCCAAGTCCAAGATTCGAGACGTTGGGTGACATGTACTATTTGGGATGGTGGTTCCCCGCCTATGGGTCCAAAATGACGTGACCATGGGTGAATATAATCCTGAGAAACTATATATTAGCAGTGGGTTGTGAACACACAGGTTACCAGTCTCTTATGGCGGGACTTGTAACTGAGTGGATTCACAATGCCTTTGCTATGTGAACATTATTTATAGGCTTTTCAACTGTTTTAAGACAAACTCTATGAACTCACCAACCATTGTGTTGACACTTTAGCATGTTTATCTCAGGTTAGTAAGGAGATAGCTAGTGCGTGGAACTTAGAGTCAAGCTGAATATTATGAAGACTTATGCTTTTATCATTTACCATTCAAAACTTTGTATACATTTATGTATCTTACTTTGGAATCTCATGTTTGTAACTTTGAATTCATTTAATCGAATGGTAACTTTTCAAAACGTCTCATTTAGAGTTCGTTTTCTATAACTTGTACTTTGTATTATGAAGTAGCACCCCTATGACACAGTCTTCCGCTGCGGTATTTTGGGGGTGTTACAATACTCTTCCCTTTTCCATTGTTTGCCATCGTCGGTTGTTTTGATCGTTGGGATTGTGTGTGTTATGGTTGAATAAGCGGGATAAACGTGGACTTTATAGTCCTATGCAATCGATTGGGTTGCCGAGTTGCACAAAAAAAGAGGGAAAGGTTAATCGCCAAGTGTGCCTCCAAAATTAAGTTTCGTAACTTTACAAATTTGGTCATTGAAATAAAGTTGGGGTAGTCAAAGGCGGGAAGCGAGTGAAATGGCGATTATACCCTTGACTGACGGGAAAACTAACGGGAGTTAACGGAAAAGGGCTCTCAGTGGCGATTTTGCGAAAATCTGGAACGTGGGTGGCTTTTTTGCGCTACTTTTTGTCTCGGTCCCGTTTTTGCAAATTTGTGGAACGTTAAGGACCATTTTTGCACTTTACCCAAAAATATATCTTTACGATTGTTTATGTTTGATGATAAAATATGATATGAAAAAGTGCATAGATATTTGAATTTTGTGATGAAAAAATAAAAGCCCCGCAGAATGGATTTCATAAACAAAAAATCGGTGAATAATGAATTTATAGCTATAATATACTCATTTTATTCCTTGACCCACTAAACAAACACATTTAATCACTTTTAAACCCATAACTCCATTCCCATATACTCATACCAAATGCACCCTGAGATTTTACTCGATAGCAATTGTCATGAGTAAATTACATATGTCGATCTTAGATAGTTATTAAAATACCATTGGTCATTGCTAATAGATTTTTTTTAACGGCGAATTTTATAAAAACTAGCAAGAAGCAAAAAAAAAAAGAAAAAACTACAAAAGAACAAGCATAGGATTTTGTGACCATCCTACCCAATTAATGTTTGCTCTACCTCTAGAATTACACCATTTATAAGATATCGTAACTAAATCATCAAACAATGTCACCTTTTTCGGCTGTTTTAAACCGAAAATAATCTCATTCGAAACCGCCAAATCTTCCAACACATTACATAGAAGATGCCTTAGTACATAACTACAATTGTACATCATTTGAGTCTCCAACAATTATTCCAATAATTATATCTACAAGGCGTACGCCCAACCCTTTCTTAAATTGATAGGTATACAATTTATGAAATGGTAATGTAACTATAGTCTTGGTTATTAATGATTTATTTCTAAACATCATGTTAGGCGCAAATCTCCATAGTTCTGAAAATTGCAAACAAGAAAAATTGTACATTAAATGGATTACTAAACCTTAAATTTTGCTTAAATTATTGGGCTTGTTGAGTCATCTCTTTAATTAGGTTATGATGAAGACAAGATTGAAGAGTTAGCGGAAGAGTATATGGAGCTCTTGGAATGTGGCAAAGATGCTCGTAAAAAGAAGATGTAGATTTATTTTTTCTACGGCTTAGGGCTTAAGCCTTATCTACGCCGTATATGCTACGAATCAATTTTGGTTGTTTTTATAGCTTGTCTACACCGTAGAATATTATCTCCTTTACACCGTAGACGTATCGACGGCAAATTTCCTTATTTTAGCTTAAGTCAGTTTTGGATGTGTTTTAATTACTTTTTCCCCAAGTTTTGTTATCATATATATATAGGGCTTGGTTCAATGTTTAGACATTCAATAATTAATTAATTCTTGACTTTAAGTCTATTAAATGCTTGTGATTTGTTTAGGGCAAATGACAAAAAAATTAATCGAACTTGACACTTTTGTCATTGTGTGTAGCCAACTATTTTTTTTCTTATTGTATGTACTGAACTTTCAAATTTCAATTATTGTGTGTATTTTGTGACTATTCTGCCATGTGAAATGACCATTTTACCCTTCAAATTTTGAAAAAAGTAAGGGTAAAATTGTCACAAAATACACACAATGATAGAAATTTGAAAGTTCAGCATATACAATAAGAAAAAAAAATAGTTAGCTACACACAATGACAAAAAGTGTCAAGTTCGATGCATTTTTTTGTCATTTGCCCATTTGTTTAACCCTTATTAGAGCATCTGGTGTAGTGGCATGTCATTTTCACTCTTTCGGTGACATTTCAGTGTCACCTCAGTATCTCCACTTTCAACACTCAGACTCCAAAACACACTTCACTAGTGGCATTACACTTTCTCTTATTTGGGCTCTACCTACTCACAATTTATTTTCTTTAATATTTTTTTCAAACAAACTAAAAAAAAAAAAAAAAAAAAAATGTTAAAGTGTAAAGTTGATTATACAACAGTTCATTTAGATTAATATAAAATGACCTTAACCCAAGAAAAACTTTAACAGATAATTTGGCATAACAAGTTTCAAAAAGATATCATGTTTGTGATTAAGTAAATTTTATTCTTTTTTTAATAATGATTTTTAGATGTAACATGTAACTTTTTTTAATAATGATTTATAGATGTAACATGTAACTTTTAATAATGATTTTTAGATGTAACATGTAACTTTTATTACATATACCGATACTGAAATGGGATCTCGACATCCCTTACAATCAACCACACTTTGCTTCCCCTCATCATCACCAACAACGCCTAAAACCGTCTCCCAGTTTTCAATTAGCTTCAATGGATGCTTCTCATGACTGAAATGATTAATCTCTCCCATTAATTAAGTACTCACACTCTTATGTTATATGAATGGATCTTGGTATATAATGGCAGATGGGAAGACATATATACTTGGTCACTTATATTAGAAAGATGAGAAAGAGAGAATACCATGACCAGTTGACTTGACTAGCACCACCAAGAAAAGTTAAAATGACCTTAACCCAAAAAAAACTTTAAAAGATGGAGTAATTTGGCATAACAAGTTTAAAAAGATATCATGTTTGTGATTAAGTTAACTTTCTATACTGATTTTATTTTATTACATATACCAATATTTTCGGTGGTTGTTGAATTATTAATGCATACCACGTGGTTCGACAGTGTAATGTCGTTTTTTGCTGCAATTGATGTGGAGCAGTGTTGGTACAAAGACATTTAAACGAGACTTGCTATAGAAACGCGCCTGTAAGACACAGTACAAACCGTTATGTACACAGTATAACACTGTTATGCACACAATACAACTCCGTTATACATAAAAAGGTTGTGTGTATATAGGAGGTTTTTGGTGTGTATATAGCACAACCCTATTTAAATTTTAAGACTTTTACATTTTTTTGAGTCCATGCAAATTAAATTTGCGAAGGCTTCAATAATTCAACATATGATAAGGTTGATCCAGTAAAATCCTTTTATCTTTGACATTTTTAGTCGATAGCAATTGTCATGAGTAAACTTCATATGTCGATCTTAGATAGTTATTAAGATACCATTGGTCATCGCTAATAGATTAGTGCATAACTACAATTGTATATCATTTGAGTCTCCAACAAATTATTCCAATAATTACATCTATAAGGCGTACCCCAACCCTTTCTTAAGTTGTAACTATAGTCTTGATTATTAGTGTTTTATTTCTAAACATCATGTCAGGCGCAAATGGGGATTGTTTGCACACCACATGTTTTGATAAAAACATAACTCTGTACAAGTTGTATAGCACATCGTACAACACTGTATGCACAAGGTGTGGTGAAGGAATAAAAAAATGTAGTGTGCAAATCAACCCCGGCGCAAATCTCGTCATAGCTTTGAAAATTCCAAACAAAAAAAATTGTACTTTTAGATAGATTGCTAAACCTTAGAATTTGCTTAAATTATTTGGCTTGCTGAGTCACCTAGAGGAGTTCTTTAATTAATTTATGATGAGGACAAGACGAGGAGTTAGCGGAAAGTAATCACACTCAATGCATCCATATGCACAGCCACTCGCTAATGATATGGGATCTCGACATCCCTTACAATCAACCACACCTTTCTTTTCCTCATCATCACCAACAACGCCTAAAACCGTGTCCCAGTTTTCGATTAGCTTCAATGGATGCTTTTCATGGCTGATCAGAGAGATAAGGATCATTTTTTCTAGGGACGAAGCACTCATTTAACACATTTATTAACAACTCTCATTTGGTTGACCTTCCTTTGGGTGGGCGTCTATTTACAAGATGAGAACAAAAATGAGTAAGCTTGATCGATTCTTAATTTCAGATTCTATCTCAGATTCTATTCCGGATGCTCGTGTTACTGTTCTAGACCGGTTGTGGTCTGACCATAATCCAGTAATGTTTCATGTTATCAAAGTGGATTACGGGCCCATCCCATTTAAATTTTTTCACTCATGGTTGCATCGAAATGGCTTGGATGAGGTAATCAAATCAGGTTACTCTAATGATCCAAATTGTTCGTTTCATTCTAAACTCAAGTCTTTGAAGCAACGTGTTAAAGAATGGCACATAACACAAAACACAATGAACGTTCCAGGAAACAAGAAATCTCTATTTTGTTAAAAGAGATTGAAATTAAGATAGACGCCGGCTTCGGAGGAGGATAGAACCACTCGAATCAATTTATTACATGAGTATAATGAACTTGAAAAATATTCAGAAATGGATGTTCTTCAAAACTCTCATATTAAATAGGACGTTGAGGGAGACGAAAACACGAAGTACTTTCATGGCCTCCTCAAACAAAAGAGACGACATCAGTCAATACAAGGTATCACAGTTGATGGCAATTGGATTACGAACCCTCATCAGGTTAAAACCGCATTCCTAAATTTTGGTTGACCTTCCTTTGGGTGGATGAACAAGGTGGGAACAAAAATGAGTAATCTTGATCAATTCTTAATTTCAAATTCTATCTCAGATTCTATTCCGAATGCTCGTGTTACTGTTCTAGACCGGTTGTGGTCTGACCATAATCCGGTAATGTTTCATGTTATCAAAGTCGATTACGGGCCCATCCCATTTAAACTTTTTCACTCATGGTTGCATCGAAATGGCTTGGATGAGGTAATCAAATCAGGTTAATCTAATGATCTAAATTGTTCGTTTCATTCTAAACTTAAGTCTTTGAAGCAACGTGTTAAAGAATGGCACCTAAACATAAAACACAATGAACGTTCCAGGAAACAAGAAATCTCTATTTTGTTAAAAGAGATTGAAATTAAGATAGACGCAAGAAGGGCTTCGGAGGAGGATAGAACCACTCGAATCGATTTATTACATGAGTATAATGAACTTGAAAAATATTCAGAATTGGATGTTCTTCAAAAATTTTGTATTAAATGGGACGTTGAGGGAGACGAAAACACGAAGTACTTTCATGGCCTCCTAAAACAAGAGAGACGACATCAGTCAATACAAGGTATCACAGTTGATGGCAATTAGATTACGGACCCTCATTAGGTTAAAACCGCATTCCTAAATTTTTCAAAGCTAAGTTTCAAGAAATGGAAACTCCTATTTCCTTTAATCCGCTGGCTGAGGCATCAATTCTAAATGACACGGATAGAGGTATTTTAGAATGCCACGTCTCGTTGGATGAAATTAAAGCTACTGTTTGGGAATGTGGGAGTGATAAAGCGCCTGGGTCGGATGGTTTTCCATTTTTCTTTATCAAGAATTATTGGGACTTACTAAAAGGCGACATCCATAGCTTCGTGGTTAATTTCATGACTTCTGTTCTCATGCTACCCGATTCTAATTCATCATTCATCACGCTTGTTCCCAAGGTTGCTAACCCGATTCATATTAAAGATTTTCGGCCTATCTCTTTAATAGGGGTTCAGTACAAAATCGTTGCTAAAGTACTCGCAATCAGGTTATCAAAAGTAGTTGACAAAATTATCAATGGTGAGCAATCTGAGTTCATTCGAGATCACCAAATTCTTAACGGTCCTCTCATGATGAGTGAGGTCATTGACTGGTATAAGATGAAAAACAAACAACTCCTCATATTCAAAGTTGACTTTGAAAAAGCCTATGATTTAGTTAAGTGGAGTTACCTCGATTTCATCCAATCTTAACTTGGTTTTGGTTCGCAATGGAGGAAATGGATCTGGGCTTATCTTCAATCCGCTAGGCTTCAATTCTAGTTAACGGAAGCCTATCATCGGAGTTTTCAATTAAACGTGGTTTATGACAAGGTGACCCGTTGTCTCCTTTCTTATACATTATAGTCATGGAAGGTCTTCACCTAGCCATTAACGAGGCTGTCCAAGCAAATCTTATTCATGGAGTTTCTGTTGGTGCTTCTGATTTTAACGTTTCACATTTTTTTCTTTGTGGATGACGTCGTTATCGTCACGGAATGGAGTAAGCATGACATGGATAATCTTATCCGGGTTCTTCATGTCTTCCATCTAGCTTCTGGTTTGAAGATTAAGATGCATAAATCCAATGTTTTTGTTGTTGGTATTCCTACAGAAGACGTTGTTGCTATGGCCCGTGGAACAGGTTGTGAAGCTGGGTCCTTACCTTTTAAGTATCTCGGCTTACCAATAGGTTCTAATATGAACCGTATCGACAGTTGGTCACACTTGGTCTCGAAGTTCAATGATAAGCTATCGAATTGGAAAGCCAACCTTCTTTCTACCGGAGGGAGATTGACTCTAATCAAAGCCGTCTTAGGTAGTGTAGGGATTTATCACATGTCTATTTTCAAATTGCCTAAAACAACGATTCATACTCTAGAATGTAGGCGTGCTTCTTTCTTTTGGGGAGGTGACGAAGATCGAAAACATATGGCTTGGATCAAATGGGAATCGGTTTTGGCTTCTCTAGATAAAGGTGGATCAGGAATGGGGAGCTTGAAAGCTTTCAACTTAGCTCTTCTCCTAAAATAACGTTGGAGGTTCGTTAACAATCCGAATGCTCTATGGTCTCGTCTGATTAAAGCCATCCACGGTGATCAAGCAGGCTTCGATTTTAAAGCTTGCAAAACACAAGTTGTTTGGGATAGAATCGTTGGTTCTATCAATCATCTCCACTCAAGTGGAGTGATTCCACATGGTACGTTTAAGATCAAAGTGGGAGATGGTTCTAATGTTCGATTTTGGAAGGATACGTGGCTAGGTGATGTTCCATTAGAAGTTCGTTATAATAGACTTTTTCGTTTGGATTCTCATCCAAATTGCTTCATTAGTGACCGTTTTGTCAATGATTCATGGCAATGTAGTTGGAGTAGGCAATTATTTGGAGGTAATAACACAACTTCTTTATCCGTGCTCTTAAGTGATCTCCATGATTTTCATCTTGGCTCCGGACCTGATTTTTGGCATTGGAATCTGGATGTAGATGGGCGGTTCACGGTTAGTGGCGCTAGATGACATATTGATGACTTTCTCTACCATCTTTGTCGTCTAAAACAAGATGGTACAAGTTTCTGCCTCGAAAGTAAACATCTTCTTATGGCGTCTTCTTTTGGATCGTCTTCCTACTCGTTTAAATCTATCATTCTGAGGTATCAAAATCAATTCCATTATTTGTCTATTTTGTTGCATGGGTGTTGAATCTAGAGATCATCTTTTTTTGGCATGCCAAACCGCGAAATCTATTTGGTATCTCATTCGCATTTGGGTTGATATTCCTTGGCCAAAGAGTACGTCTACTGACGAGCTTTATTTGTGGTTGGATTCTTGGAACGGTTCAAAAGACAAAAAATATCGCTTGCACGGTATCATCGCTACAACTTTGTGGTGGATTTGGCATTTACTTAATGATGTCATTTTTTGCTCCTATAATCTGAGAAAAAGTGGCATTTTTGATAATATTAGGTTTTTTTTCTTCTTTTTCTTGGTTAAAGTCTAGAGGTTGTAAATTTCTTTGTTGAAATGATTGGCTTAGACATCTCTTGTAATTCTCTCTAGCTCCTTGCTAGTTGCTGTCTTCTAATATAATTTGTTGTTCCAAAAAAAAGTACTCAAACTCTTACGTTATATGAATGGATCTTGGTAAATAATGGCAGATGAAAGAGAAGTATACTTCGGGGTGTTTGGGGCTGCGCTTGGAATCGGATTATCTACTTATCACTGTGTTTGGCAAAACATTCTTGAAGATCAATTATTTTCTTGTTTGCTTTTTTGCTTACGTTGATGTTGATGGAGACATCAACTATTTGTGTCTGCTTAACTTGAAAATCAATTATTTGCGTTTGCTTTTTTGAAAATCAATTATTTGTGTTCGCTTTTTTGATTTTTGTGATAATATATCGGGAGGTTACTCAACTTTTATTTTTTTCTCTCATATAGGCCACTCAACTAACATATTAAACCAATACGAATAAAAAACTGTGAAATTCAGTTTCATTTTTCTAAAGTACTTTTAATAATATACATGCACACCTAAATTAAGGGTATAATCGGTATTTTGCATCAAACTTTTCTTTCATATTGCTTGGATAAGCTAGAGGTCGGTTCGTTATTTAAATTTTATAGTTTTCAGTTATAAATTTGACCGAAATTGTTGTCAACGAAAACAAACATATGGTTATATAGTTGGACGACCAATAAATGAGTGGCCTTTATGCTAAAAGTTGAAAACTTGGACGGCCTTCATATACATTATCATTTGATTTTTTTTTTTTTTTTTTGATTACTTGCTTTTTTGAAAATCAATTAATTATTTGCTCTTTTGAAAACCAATTATTTGAATATCAAAAAAATCAATTATTTGCTTTTTTGAAAATCAATTATTTGTGTTTGCTTTTTAGAAAATCAGTTATTTGTGTTTGCTTTTTTGAAAATCAATTATTAAGTTGAAAGCAATTATTTGTGTTTGCTTTTTGAAAATCAATTATTTAGGTTGCTTTATTGCTTAAGTCGAAAATCAATTATGTAGTATTTGTGTTTGGCAAAATATTTTTGAAAATCAGTTTTTGCTTTTTAAATTAATTATTTGAAATTAATTAAATCAAAAAAATTTCTTATTTCTTTTTTAAAAATCAATTAATTGCTTTTTTGAACCTCCAAATGCAGACATGGAAGCAGTTATGTTGATGGAGGCGACATAAATTGAAACAAAGCCCTAAATTTGTTCTTAAAGTAAACTGTTTATAAAATCTAAACTAAATTGTTTTTAGAGGCCTAATATAAACAAAATTGTTTTATAGGCGCATTCTAAACTAAATTGTTCTTTGAGGCCCAACTGCTAAGAAAAATATTTATTTCGAAAAGTCCAGTAACTATTGAATAAACTTTTAAAGCATACATGTGTAGATTTTTTAAAGGGGAGTTATTTTGCAAACTAAACAACGCTCACATACCGAGGGACATATCTCATGCGTCCATTTTCATGTCATCCAACGACTTAGATTAAAAACGTGTTATAAATAAAATAAAATATAGGAGTAAAACTATAATTCACACACACGTCTACCCCCTAATCTCCCGCTACTCATACAAGTTCAGTCCATTACTTTCTCTCACCAAACACACACTCAAAACATACACAACTGACACAAAACCAATCAAAATCATAGAAAATGTACCTTGGATAACAACAAAAATGTAAAATCACTCTAAAAATGCAAGAAAAAGACGTCGATGATGCTATGATGGAACAATACATGATGATGGAATGAACCGGTGAAACTCCGACTAAACTGAAGAAAAAAAAAGCAGTTAAAAAACTGCTTTCTTGTATGATAATTGAATTTTGTTATTAACTGCTTATTTTACTCGCCGTTACTATTTTTTATGATTTTATACAGTTTATGTTAAAGATATTGTGATATTATTCAGAAAGTGAGTGATAAATAGTTAGGTTTGAATGTTTAATGAGTTTTTGATGATGTTGTTGAAATTTTAGTGAAGAAAATTGTGATTAGAAGTTAGGTTTTCAATGTTTACAGAGATTTTGATGACGTTATTGTGATTCTAGTAAAGAAAAGTGAGATAAAAAGTTAGGTTTTCAGGTATAAAAAGTTTATGTTGACATTATTATGATTTTAGTTAAGAAATATGTGATTAGAAGTTAGATGTTTGGCTTAATTCAGCTATGCCTTCATCAAAGCCGAAGGCTTAGTCGTAGACGAACACATAGCTCGTCTACGACTAAGCCTTCGCCTTGGACTTCAGATAACTGTAATATTTTAGTGAAACACCATATGTGATTAAATAACATATTTGCATTGACGTCTAAGCCTAAGTCAAATGGCTACGCTTCACCTAAATGTTGCGCCAAAAATTGTCTTAACAAAATATTGTGTTATTCAAACATCACATATGATTATTAAAAATTTATGTGTGTATAAATTCAGATAAAGAAGAAAGTATAAAAGACAATAATCTCAAAAAAGCTTTAGAAATTGTTTCATCATTGCCGTTTTTAAGAACTACCAGGTCACAAGTAATCGAGACTGAAGGTAAATTTTTTGTTATGGTATATCCATGTGACATAACATATGAAATTACTGTTATATTATGATAATATTGACAGTATTAAGTCACATATGATAGTATGACAGAATATACACATTTCAATGCAGAAAGAAGAAGCAGACGGTGGCTGAAAGAATTTTAGAGTTACAGGAACAAGAAAAAAGGAAATGTAAAGAATAAAAAACGAAAGAAAGAAGAGGAGGAGAACAAAGAACTAGAAGAAGAAGCAAATAAAGCTAAAATGGATGCAAAGAAAGCCGCTGAAGAAGCAAAAAAAGCCGCTGAAGCAGCAAAGAAAGCTGCTGATGCAAAGGAAGTAGAAGAAGATGTTAAAGGAAAAGCTAAAATGGATGAACCGAAAGGAAAAAAGAGGGTAGTAAAATAGATGTGCAATTCAACAAAGAAAATATACCAGTTTAAAAAGAGAAAATTTGACGAATCACCCCAGAGAACAACAAGAAGTGTTTCTCTCAAAAAAATGTACCTGAAGAAAGTGAACAAGAAAGCGAACATGAGACTAATAAAGAAGAAAGAGTTTATGAAGATGTATATGACGTAATAATGGAAGAAAAAGAGAACAAGGCTAAAACATCTAAATCACCCAAAAAAAAGCAAAAACAAAGAGGTCAGAGGAGTCGAAACATGAAAAGCAGAGTGACAATGAGGAGTCGGATGTTGAAGAGGAGGAAATCCCAAAACATTAAAAAAAAATCAAAGAAAAAAAAGAAAAACCAAGAAAAAAACAGTGAAACAACCAAAATATCCTACATGTTGAACCATATCTTCACCAAAGCCATTGTATGATGCAATGAGGTGCTTATCATGTGAAAGGAAGAAGTGTCTGAAAGAGATGGGGTATTATGTGGTTGACTATTTCCATACACCAAGTATGGAACTAAGGTTGCAAAGAGGATCGATAAAGGTAACAAGACAGAAAGTTCATGAAATGCTTGGGGTGCCAATGAGAAAAAGAAAGTTGGAGGACCTAGAACCAAGAGAATTTGATGATTAATTCATTTAGAATGGGAATACCAGTACGCTCATCTGGGAAAGCTACGCCAGCTGCAATAACTATGGAAATAAACAACACAAACAATGTTGACTTCATGTTCAAGATAAATTTCTTGATGCTATTTGCAAGCACAATGGCAATACTTGAAAGTGAAGGAAAATTTCCAGCGATAGTGCTGAAAAATATAGAAGAGGATGATGATATCTTAGATATCGACTAGTGTGGTTACATAGTTTATTGCTTGGAAGTAAGTAGCTAAACTGTGAGCATGTGAAGAAAGGCACCAACTACTACTATGGTCCACTAACGTTCCTCAATGTAAGTTATTTTTCATGTTTCTATAAATTTATTTAGTTTACCACATATGTGTTAGAATCGTTAAAGTGATGATATTACGGGATTGGACTAGGTATGTGACTAGCTTTACCTGCATGGACTATTATTGTATTAGTGGCAAAGTTAGGGTGTGATGAGCCTATAAATACCCTTCATGACTCTCCATGAGGGGTGTGGTTTGTATTGCATTCTTTGAAGCTAATAAACCTTCTTTTTACTGACACCCTCTCTCTACTTTCTCTCACTAGAAACCACCATGGTTTACGAGTACTTTTCCTCCCCTAGACCACCGGATCTTGAGTTATATGGAACCTGAAAATTTGATTAATACATAGAAAAATATAGACTTACATAATCTCTTATTTTTATGTTACATGATAATAGAGAGAAAACAGGGGAGAAGAAAACACACACTCCGTGTGTGTGAAAATATGAGGGTTTAATTGAGCGGGTTTTAAAAAAAATGCTTTTTATATTGACCAAAAATGCCCTTATAGTGTAAAAAATGATTTAATTCTCAGCCATTAGATCAAATGAGGATGGAAGGTGAGAATTGATCTCTTGGTATGTTAATAAAACTTGGTATTAAAACTTATAATTAAAACATTCTAAGGTTCACAAAATATAAAACAAAACCAAATCTAAAGTGAAGCCCAAAACAAAAAATCTTCAAGAATCCAAATGTGAAAACCTGAACCCAAATCACCTTCAACAAGCTTGAAATAGTCGGTGGTCGCGCGTGGTCATTGTTGTATTGGTTCAAGGTGATGGTAGACATTGCTTGCGACAATGGTGTTGGTGGCTCATGATGATGGCTTTATGTGTCGATTGTGTTTGGTTGTCATTTGGTGCAGTGGTGGCCAAGAGATGTGTAATCTTTCGTCATCATGGTGACGGCGAATCAAAATTTGCCAATATTGTGGTTGTGTGATTTCTAGTCTTGGTGGGTACCGTAATTTTATTTTTCATACTTCAGATTATGGTGGTTGGCCGGATTTGGTATCTAAAGGTGAAAGTATGGTGGTTGTGACAGATATTTAAGAGAGAGAAAATATATGTGTCGTGCGAACTGAGAAATGTGGAGAGAAAAGATGTGTGTGTTGTGTGAGAACTCACAAAAAGGAAAAAAAAGAACTGAGAAGAGGAAATCATCATCATCAAAGAATCTTCAAACTTTCAATAAAAGGTACCTACCTATGACATTTATCAAGATCTAAGGTAGATGATTGAATTTTGTTGCTTTTGTGAATTGAAATCAAAATAAAAGAAATAAGATGATAGGTATATTCTATATCTAGGTTTATCGTTGTGTACTTGTGTTCATAACATTCTTTATTCTTTATTAATGTTCATATTTTGATTATAAATATGTAAAATCTATTTTTTTTATTAAATAAAATAATTTATAAAAATGTAATTGGAGTTATTGGGAGATAAATTAATTTTGATAATTTTAAGATTAGATTGTAGTAAATTTTATGTATAAAATGAGTGGAGATTTGATTAAATAAAACAAAGGTCTCACAATAATAAACGAGATTTTTTTTTTAAATAAACACTTTACCTCCATGTTTACCAAAATGAACAATCTAAACGTTTTTTTTTTTTTTTTTTTTTTTTTTTTTTTTTTTTTTCTCAAAATTGACACTTTGGGCGAGCAAGCATTTTGCTCTTCATGTTCTTTGTCTTTTAGCGATGCGGAGAGCAATTGGAAGGGAGAGCAAAGCATTTGCTCTCCATGTTCTTTGTCTTGTAGTGAGGCAGAGAGCAATTGGGAGGGAGAGCAAATCATTTGCTCTTCATGCTCTTTGTCTTGTAGTGAGGATATGTGGGTAAAATGAATTGGAGAGCAAATGTTTTGCTCGCCCAAATGGTTTGCTCGCCCAAAGTTTCGATTTTGATAAACTCATTTGAAAGTGTTATTTTTGTAATTGAGTGTGAGAAGTATTTGTTGTGGTAATTGATTTATAATAAATTATTTGTTCTTTCCCTCTCATAACAACCTCAACATGATAGGTCATGTTCATTTTGTACATTAGAGAATCTTAACTCTTAATTTAAATGTGTGTTTTGTAGTTCATAATATTTAGATTTTCTAAAGATATGGTAAATTGCAAGGGGTTAGCATCATATAAGAAAAATTAAAATGAGAAAGATGAGAAGAAACAATAACCACACATTTTAGATGCACTTACAAAAAGATATGCATATCTCTTTTAAATTTTCTTTTTTTTTAAATGTGTGGCTAGAAATCCTTCTTATTCTTCTCATTTTAGTTTTTCTTCTCACCAGATCCTTTCCCAAATAGCAAGAACACAAAAAAGGTAGAAGATGAAGATGAAAAGGGGAAAAAATGAAATGACTAAACTACCCTTGTGTGCCAATCATGTGACTGGAGATATGGTAAATGAGCTAACATAACGGTCGTTATAATTTTGAACCAGCAACGTGCAGATATCCAAACGTCGAGGACTGCAGTAATTTCTCTATTTTTTGGACTAAACATGAAATCTGGCAACTGCAGAAGGACTAACGGTGTAATTTACCCAAAAAAATTGTGCAGGTACACTAAAAATGACCTCGTAATTAAGTACTAGTAGTAAAAAGAAGCGACCAAAAAGACGTTGACTTGACACAACTAAATCTCTACTATAAACTACCAACCCCAAAAGGATAACTACTTTAAGCTTTCTATACTCTGTTCATTCAAATCGCTGACTTGTCATTTACATGGTTCTTCTCCTCAAAACTTTGTAACGTTATTATTATTAGTATACTGTTAATGTTTTCATCTAGCTAGTTTATTTGTTATTGCTTATGTTGTTTCATCGTATTATGTTATGTTTGCATTTGTACTGTTTCAGTGTAACATGATTTGTTCAGATTGCTTATACATTGATACTATAGTGTCTTTTTTTAGTTGTTGATACTTTTACAAGGTCAACGGCTTGTTTGCTAAGTCAACGGGTAGTAAACTCATGCTATCATGGGGGTCTTTGTTTCGGCTTATATAGTCGGATTATGGCTTATTTAGTTTCGGGCTTATGTTTGATAAGCTCACTTTTTGTGGCTTATTTTGAAACTTTTTGGCTTATATATATTATAAGCTAAGAAACTTATATAAGCCGAAAAGATTCAAAATAACACAAAAAATGAGCTTATCAAACATAAGCCCAAAATCAATTAAGCCATAAACAGGCTATATAAGCTGAAACAAACACCCCCTATGTCATGATTAGTGATTTAAATGTTAACCTCATGGATAAGGGTGTAGTCCTTTATTACACCATATGTTTTGTATTAATGATTCACTCATCATTTTTGTTACCATTTTAGCTTTAGCAAGTTACTAGATGTGGCAAAATGTGGGCTGAGTAACGGGTCGTAACGGATCCAAAGTTATTACAGGTCACGGGTCAAACGGCAAACGTACCGAGCTGGGTTTACTCGCCACTTTTTATCCGTTTTCTTTTTCATGAAACACGAATTATAAATTATTATTTCGCTAGCGCATACGTACGTGTGGGGCTTTTGAGGTGCGTCTTTGGGGAAGGGTCGCATCGAGTCCAAAAACGGAGCCCGGGTTTGGGTTGCCTGTCGAACTAACCTTTTGAGAATTATAAATTATATTTATTTTCTGTTATCAGGAACTTACTTGTTCTGATATGATTGTAACTTTTGGTTAATTTAAAAGAAGGCTTTCTTGTTTTCCCAAACAACATTGAGTGGAATTTTGAATAAAAGTTTTTGCATAATTTTTGGAAGATTTAGGGAAAAGTGTTCTGTATTTCGTAATATACTGCTTTATAGGAATTTGTTGTTTGTTACAAGAACAAGTGCCTACGACATTTGATTCTAAAAATCAAATACGAGTATCACTTATTTTCATAAAGTGCGACCACCAAGTTGATTAAAGGCAATAACTCATCCTAGAATCTGTGGAACTTGGTCTTTGACTTCTTTGTGAAAAAGAACTTGAATAACTTTGTTTTTCTGAAGGTCATTCAGCAGGCTGCCTTTCCTCTCTGTTTTTTGGAACATGCGTCTAGATATGTCAAGGACTTCTTTGTGAAATAACTTTGTGAAAAAGAACTTGAATAACTTTGTTTTTCTAAATGTGTGTTTAGTCAAGTTTTATATATTGATACGTAAGTATCAAGATTTGCTGGTTTTTAAGAAAAAATATGCAGCTTAACTCATTTGGTGTTTATCCAACTAGAACTGACTTGTAAATACTTGTCTACCCATGTAACTGGATGTTTTGAGTTGAGACACCTACATATGCTTATGTTTCAGATTTAGCCTGATATGTGTAACTCTTAGTTGACATTTGACAAGCTCAGATTTTTTAGGAAATGTGTGTTCTATTTTCCTTAGATAACATTCCTAAACTTACATGCTTTCGTAATTTTCCCTTGTAGAATACTTCTATTGTAGTTGACGGGATGAATTCACTTCAGAAACAGAAAGAACTGTACGAAGCCCTGAAAGATAAGAAGATCAAGACAGTAAATCTTTATGGGCCATCAGGAGTTGGGAAGACATGGATGGCAAAGAGGATAAGTGCCCTTAGCTCTAGACCCACAAAGAATCAGTTATTTGATATCACACTGTGGGCATTTATGAGCAAAGAATATGACCAAGATATCCTCTCTGAGAGTATCGGTCGGCAGCTAGGCTTGGTTCCCACTACTATAGAGTGGGAGGCTGTTGATGAAATTGAAGGGGTTAAGCTTATTCCCCAGGATGAGGAGCCGGAGACTTTGGCTGAAAAGATAAGAAAGGAACTCGAAGATAAAAAAGTTCTTTTAGTCATCGATGATATTAAGGATGCCGAAATTAACTGGACGGTAAATGAAGATAATAAGTTTCTTTCAGCATGGAAGGAATTGTTTCCTCCCGATTGTGATGTAGATTTGAAGACACTTTTAATCACCAGATTAAGTGAGGGAGATCAAAATATTTCCACAGTTGAGGTGAAAGCTTTGTCACCGGCAGAGTACAAAGCTTTATTGATGGAAAAAGTTGATGCTGAATGGAGAAAGTCTTTGAGAATCCAAGCTCTAGTTGAAAAATTCATTGAAAAAAGTGATGGTTATCCTGGAACAGCTACAATGATAGCCAAAGTCTTGAATTACTTTGGCGAAGATGCATCTGGAGTGCGTATGCTAGAAAAGGAGTTGGAAGAAGCATCTGAAAACTACAATGTCAACAAGTTGCTGACCAGGATGCACGATGTAATGCCAATCGGTGTTTTGAAAGATTTATGGTGGCCTGGTCGCCATTTCTTTCGTGATTCTGGAAGTGTTAACTACAACGAGCTAATAACTTACTGGATCTTGGAAAGATATCTCGGTTCTGATCAAAGCTTGACAAAGTTGTACGAGAAGGGTCATCATATTCTTATGGAGCTTATGGATTGTGGCATACTGAAAGACCAAGAGAGTGGTTATCTGTTCATGAACAAGTCACTTTTAAATGATGATGTTCGAAACCAGTGTCTTGACGAGATCCCCAGTCTTGGGCTGGCAACAGTGTTTACAAATGATACAGAACGTTTTGGGAAAGTTGCACATAGTGACGGTATGCTAAAAACACCCCGCGTAATTAAGAAGGGGAAGGAGAAGGAAGAAAAGAGTCAACATCTTTCAACTTTATTGCTAGACGGAACCCATTTTGACCAGGGCGCTCTCGTGGAGTTCCTTGAAGTTGAAAAGGAACTTCAAATTCTTGCTTTGTTCAATCCCACCTTCCAATCACTGCCAACGCCTTTGGAGGCGATGAACAGGCTTCGCGTTCTTGTGCTCAGAGGCTGTGCATTTTTGGAAGACATTTATCTTCGTCTCAGAAATCTGGAAGACAATAATCTACCTCTACCTTTTAAAGATTTGTGTGTTCTTGAAATTTCTGGTGCTAGATCTTTAAAAGAAATGAAAGACGAGTTCTTCAACGACATGCCACTTAAAAGCCTAAATCTTTCTGAACTGCAAATCACTTTATTGCCTCGATCCATTTACGATCTTGAGCAATTACAGTGGCTGATCATTAAGGATTGTCCTAACTTGAAATATGTTAGTAAGCTTGCAAAGCTTAAACATCTTTTGGTTCTTGACCTCTCCGGCAATGTCTCATTGGATTATGTCGAAAAAAATTTCTTGAACTTTGAAGAACTCAAAAGTCTTAATCTTTCAAATACCATGATTTCAACTACACCATTGTTCAGAAATATTAAACAAGTCACTCATCTGCTATTTCGTGACTGTAAAAACCTTAGCAGGATACGAAGCTTGACCTCACTAACCAAGCTCCAGACCCTTGATCTCTCTGGTTGTACCAACTTTGAAGAGTTTCATGATCCGTCTTTAGAAAAGTTGATTTCCCTCGAAACCCTAGACCTGTCAGGAACTTCTGTTGAGCGCCTACCTTTGAACATTGCAAACCCCCGTTTTCTATATCTTAAAAGTTGCCTTCAGTTAAAACAACTTTCGTGCATCGATTCCCTTGTACGTATTGAAGTACTTGATCTTTCGGGTTCAAAGAATCTCAAAGACCTTGAAGATGATTTTTTTGACCGTATGACATGTCTTCGAGTGCTCAATCTTTCAGAAACAGATGTTGCTGGTCTTCCATCACTGTCCAAGCTTTCCAATCTTCGTGAACTATATCTATCTCACTGCACAACCTTGAAACAGTTGTCGTCATTAGAATCTGCTACAAATTTGGAGGTTCTTGATGTCTCAAAGTGTAGTGCCTTAGAAGATATAGGAAATTCCACTTTTGAGCATATGATTTGCCTTAGAAAGCTTGATCTTTCGGAAACAAAGATAAGTTGCCTTCCTGTTCTTCCAAATCCAAACAACCTACGTCAGCTCTTACTGAAGAACTGTACTGCTTTGCAGAATCTTAAACTGAATTCATCTTTATTGAATCTTGAGGTTCTAAATGTTGCTGGTATAACCTCTTTGGCATCTAATGGAGCTGAACCCGTGAAGGATATGAGCAAGCTTGAAGTTCTTGACATGTCTTTAACCCATATTGAAGGGTTACCATCTCTGTCGAACCTTAAAAATTTAACTCATCTTTCTCTCGCGGGTTGCAAACGTTTATCAATAGTCCCTGATTTGGATCATCTTAGCAAGCTTGAAGTTCTAGATCTTTCCGGATCATCAGTCAAATGTTTACCGAAGTTTAGCAGTTCCAAAAATCTTCGAAAGCTTCTTCTCCGTGATTGCTTATTGGTGGAAGATTTTCCATATGTGGAGGTTAATGATCTATTGGGGCCTACTCCCAAATTACCTTTTGGGATATCTACATTAAGTAGTCTTGAATACCTCGAGTTTCCAAATTCCACTGACATGGAAAAAGTCAAAAGCAGTCAAGTAGAACTTTCATCGGACGAGATGAATCAGGATCAGTGGAATATCTGTCGGTTGTCAGAGGATGATAAACCTCCACTGTTTCTTAGTGGCACACAGTTTCTTCAAATTCCAGAGGAAACTTTTTTGCAAAACGAAACATTCCATTTATGCGCATTTCCTGCCATGGTGGAAGGTGAAACTGGGGATTGGTATCTTCAAAGAAGTGAACTTGTCTTTGCTGATGTGTACCTCCAAACTTGTCAGTTTGCTCAATACCAGGGTAACAGGTCGTTGCAGATTCGTGGATTCAATCATTCCCCCAAGGGAATCGAGAAGATTATCTGTCACGTCAACTTGGTGTTTCTGATTGATAATAAGTTCAAGAGTATGCTAGCTGGTTTAAGTGCTTCGATTCTTAATGAGTTAAAGGGCTGTTGGATTGAAAGATGTGATGAAATGGTCAGCTTATTTGATGAGATGGAAATGAAAGATGATTCCAAATATAGAATTGCTGTGGAGGATTTAGGAATAATAAATAATCGCCATTTAGCAAGTATATATAACGGGAAACAGCAGTTTGTGAGCTTCAACAGTCTGATGACTTTGTATATAGACTGTTGTCCAGAGCTTACGACTGTATTTTCATCATCATGGCTGACACAGACTCTCAAAGTTCTGCGCATCAAATTTTGTGACAAGATGGTGTCGCTATCTGAAGCTGAAGGTGAGCTTCCAAATCTTAAAACGTTGCATCTGTGGGAACTACCAGAACTGCAAAGCATCGGTGTCTCATTTCCGTCTATACAAACTCTCAAAATCTCTGGTGCGACTAGTTTGAAGAGCCTGTATTCCGGAAACCAGGATTTCAAGTATCTTGAAACTCTTTACTTAGAAAACTGTCCGTTGCTTGAAAATGTTATCTGTTCGAGTTTGCCACTGGCACAACTTAAGAATGTCGAGATTAAATCTTGTGAGAAGTTGCAAACTCTGTTCCAACATAGCAACTCGGTTGGTTGCAATTTGCCATGTTTAAAGAAAATGCACCTGGAGGACCTTCCAAGCCTGAAAAGCATAGGCGCTCCTTTACCCTCCCAAGCAGAGAGATGTATTTTGGAATGCCCAAAGCTGCAATTAGATGGGATGATTGGTGATCAGAAGTGTCTCAACACACTTCGAGCATTGTTACAGGTATTCTATCAACTCCAGGCTAGATAACTCTTTTTATAAATTTCATGGACACTGTATGATAAGAAAAACATTTCTCACCTTTTTTAAACTACAACAATAGTGAACTCGTTGTCAGCATGTTAAACACCCCCTCGTTTTCTGACCCATTCAAAATTCTTGGTTCCAAAGTTCTGCCCATCTTTCATGTTTTACTTATTCAGCAAGCTTAAATATAGTATTATGTAATTATATTCTTTTATACCGAGACTTTCTGTATTTGTTACGCTATTCATTGATTTTGACATGTTTGATCATTTTCCTCAGGGTGCAACAATGGAAGGGGAAATCAGAGGCTGATATATATGCAAAGAAAACAATAGCAAAGTAAGTTTTGATCTTTTTTCTCTCTTTATAAGTTACAAACAAACATAAGAAAAGTTAATTTTCCCAGGTTTTTTTATGTTTAGATTACTCGACACGGCTATAATTATAAGATTTATTTATAGGGATTTTTCTATCTTGCCCTAGGGGCACATGATAAGAAGGCAAAAAGGACACAAAAATGACTCAGGGACCCACAAAACACACATTTTTATGAGTCCATTAGTCCTTTTTTGTGGGTCCATGAGTCCTTTTTGTGTCCTTATGGCACAAGATAGAAAAACCCTATTTATAGATATGCATATGCTTATTGTTCAACATTCTTATGTAGTGCTTCATAGACCTCGGTTGTGTGCTCGAGTTCAACGAAAACATGAAGCAATTGGTGATAGGATATTCATTCAGCAACAATCTTGCAAGAACTAAAGCTTTTTGTTCAGCAGCGAAGCGTCAAGATGGTACAATACAACAATGTATGTAGCGTGCAAAGTAATCTGTAATTTACTTGGATTATTCTTATGCCAAACATCTGTATGAACTCGTTTAATTACATCTTTATCTGTAGGACTTGTAACATTTTCCAATTCATTCTAATCTTTGATAAAGTCAACTACAAAATTTGGTACAAAATCTCAAATATTGGTTAAGATACTTGAAATTTGGTACCTAAAGGTGTTGTCATACTAATTGGGGTAGTTGTTCCATCATTTTCATGTATGTTTCTTGGAAGTCCTCTATAGTCTTATCAAATTTTCAGTAAACTAAGTTTTATATTATGTTCCTCAGTTGAAACAAAGTATCAATTTATGGCAAACATGAAATGTGGGTTGTGTGAACTGATTGGAACTGGTTTTCGTCTTAAAAACGTTAACAATTGTGCTAGCGTCTAATCATGCATGTATATGATGGTTGAAGAAAGGATATTGATATTGATAGCTAGCTCTATTATGATGCAAAAGGTTCAACAATGTATCATCAGTATACTATAAAAGGACTTTGATTACTGCTGTTTAACATAGTTCATGTCTATTGCATTTTCTTTGTCTTGATCTTCACTTGTGATCATACAATGTATTGGTTACATATATACTCCGTATAATGCATAATGTACTCGTATATATTTACTTAGGCCTTGTTTTCAGAAACGAGAATCATTTTTTTCAAGAATAAAAAAAGAATCTAGAAATTTATAAATATTCTAATTAAAATCTTATTTTTAACAAGGGAAACCAATCCTCTAATGGCCTTCACCGCGGCCAATCTTACAACCAACATGAAAAAATAAATCACATAGCAAACATGAAACACTTCTAGCAATTTAAATGAATACCAGGAAGAATTGTTTAACACCATTTTAAGGGGCACCCTGCAAAAACTCACATCCTAATTACATCTAGCACAAGGCCGAGCGGCTAATTAACAAACGTGAGAGTAAATGCATGTGAACTAGTTAGTTGAACATTGAATGAGGTTGGAGTATAAATACTACCCCAACTACTGGACGTGACAATATGGGGATGGAGAGGGCCGAGCTAGCTATGCCTTGTCTAGGTGCTAGGCGTCGGTCCACGTGGGGGACAATATCCCGCAATATCCGGGTTTAGGCAGCTCAACTATGGTCATTGGTACAGACTGCTGGATAAAAGAGGTCTCCTAGGGTAAAGGAGTGTTTACCTCTGTTGTGTCGTTTGACATGCGTTCATACAGATCCGTGCCCTTTGAAGAAGTGGAGACACTTGTCGTCCGAGACGTGTCCTCCGACCATATACACCAACAGAGTACAATACGCTCTTAAATATATAAAGAGTCAAGCCAAAGTATTGAAGTACTTTAACTAAATTCATATCAAGTAATGTATGTTTTAGTACTTCTCTTATAAATCTTGAATCAAAGCTGTTTTATTCGACTAGATTTCGAATCTATGTTAGATTCTTCTCGATAAGATTTAAAACTTGTATTAAAATTCAAGAAGAGTTGTTATTTTCATGCGTATACAAGATTAGCTTAAGCTCGATCACTCGATCAAGCTCAACTCGACTAGATTCTCATCATGTACCTATGAATGTGAACATAAAAGATGTGAAGTGTTCAAATTTGAAAGACCGAAAAGGTTCCAAAAATGAATTATAGAAGATGTTGAAGTGAAAAGCATCTGTCTGTCGGTTGGACCCATACTGTATGTGGCTTCCTGCGAAACCACCCAAAATTTTGCAAAACACGTACGGAAAGATACGGAAATCTGTACCATGCATCAACTCCTCAATTATTATCATTTTAATATTAATTTTCGTTTAATTTATTTTGGCATGAGTTATAAGGACCCCCTCATAGGGAGGGTTTGTGGAAGTTTTGTGCTGCCGCCGCCTGTACTGTCTGCTTTAATGCTTGTACATTTGACAAAAAATAGGTGGGACCCTCATGATAGACCCCGTCCAAATAGGGTATCCCTTTATTTTATAGTTCTTTTTTTCTAAGTTTAAGTTTTCATTTTACGGAGTGAGTTAAGTTTTAACGCAGCAAAAAAAAGGGTGAGTTACCTTACCGGGCATGAAAGTCAAAAGAAAGTTAACTTGGTGCGTTAAGCCCTTTAACCCACGTTAAGGTGACTTCTTTGCTTAAAAAAAAAATCATCCCACCCCTCTAACGGGGTTGAAATTGAAAATACTAATTGAGGTGGAGGTAAGTTAAGGTGAGTTAAATGTAAGTTATGTTACCGGGGTAGAAAGTCAGAGTTAAGGTTAAAAGGTAAAAGCTGATGTGGCGCTGACGTGGCAGTGCGTTAAGTTTTAACCCGAGATGACCTTACCGTGTTCTCTAAAAGAAATAACTCAATTTTTTTTGGAAAGTATAGTGAATAGGAACATGATTGATGTCTAAAATATATTAATTTTATGTTTAAGTTAATCAAATCTTAAGATATATATGGCTTACACTTCTTTTTTTTCTCATTATTACCATTGATTTTGTTACATGACATCCTTGCCATTGAATTATCGTGTGAGATACCAAAGTAGAAAAATGATTGTAGTAATATCAAAGAACATTAGTACTATGATTATTAATGTATTTGTAAAAAAAATATTTACATGTACTTACCATGCATTCTATATCTTGTGAACATTTGTTCAAAAAGCAAGATGTTGAAGAGAAAAACCCATGCGTATTTTTGTTATTTTATTTTTTATTTTTTTTGAAACCATGGTTTTTGACTTTTTAGCTGACTTATCCACATGGTTTGAACCTACCGTCACCGAAATTTTTGTATTTACAACATTCGATTTGGACAAAACTCTTTTTCTATATGTTTGACGTGGTCGAGAAAAAAAATACGAACAGTTTAGATTTGAAACAATCAAATAAACAAAAATATTTATTGGGTATGTGTTTCTTCACCCAACAATTAGGATTCTGTGGAGAATTAGGAATCGGGTATGTTTTAATTAGTAAATTGGTCCGTAATAGATTGATTGGATTGGTGACTCAATTCAGTTTTGTACTACTATTTTGTATTCTCTTTTACTGCCTTCTTGCTAGTAGTTCTTAGAAAAAGGGTGGATTTGAACACCGTCTCTCGATCATTAGAAAGGAGTATAACTGAAAACTAAGACTTGAAATAACATTTTGGCACTTGCACGATGATAAAACAAATTTTGTTAAAATATATGGAGTATAACTGAAAACTTATATTAAAAAGTTATCCAAAAATTTATTTTAAGTAGGGTAAGGGTAGTGAGGAGTAGGAAGTAGGAAGTTGCTAGTGGCGGCAGTCTATAGTACGTAGTACATAGAAGCACACGGAATGAGGCAGCTGTCATTTGCAAGCTGGAAAGATATGAAGAAACGACACTGTTTGTATATAAATCCATTGCATCACTTTCAAGTTTCAACAACCAAATATAATAAAATAAGGCCTTTGTTGACCACACACTAGTCTATTTTTTAGACAAACCCTCTCCTAGTGGGAGGGTGTACTTTTTTTTGTTTTTTTTGTACTTTTGTCTTGTAGTTGTCTTTTTTTTTTTTTTTTTTTTTTTTTTTTTTTTTTTTTTTTTTAAGTTTGTAATGTTTTTGTTTTGTATATATTTTTTTAATGTTAGTAATGTTGTGTATACTTAATTAATAGTTGCCTATATGACGTTATAAAAAAAGATTAATAATTGCCTATATGACGTTATAAAAAAATATGACGTTATAAAAAAAGATGACGTTGACTTATTTGCATTTATAAACTAATGTTTGTAATGTTTTTGTGTTGTGTATAGTTAATTAATAATTGCCTATATGACGTTATAAAAAAATATGACGTTATAAAAAAAATATGGCGTTATAAAAAAAGATGACGTTGACTCATTTGCATTTATAAACTACTACAAGATCAGTGTTTACACCTAAACTTAAATTATTTAAAAACAACAACTATTATTATAAAATTAAACGTCAACGTTAACATATTATTTAAAAACAACAATATCTACGACATATGAAGATTATTCATTTCGGTTAAAAGATCATGGAGCCGGGCACTTGACTGACAAGCATGATCCTCAGGATTCCTTGCCATTTCTAACTCCATTTCCAGCGTCTTTATTCTTTGCTTCAACAACTTGATCTCATTTTTTGTAGCAACGCAGTTTGAGCAATGCGTTGAAGAGGCTTGACTAAAGTGCTGTGCTTCAAATACATCTTTCCACGCGAAGTATCGACACCCATAGTCTTTTGTACCTGGCTGTTACATGTTCAGGAAATAATAAGAAATGTATTTTTAACAAACAAATTATTTACATAACTAAGCAAACGTATGATTAATTACCACTGAAAGAGGACATGCATAAAACAGTCGCCCACGACTACCATCTTGCCAGGATGTCCGTTCTACAATAAATCCTTTATTACATCGGCACCAGAAAGGATTTCTTTGGCTCATCTGACCAAAGAATTTGCATAATCAATCAATAATGTTATTTACTAATATAAATAAATATTTAATCAATTACTATATAATACAAACAGTTATTTACAACATAAATCAATAATCATTTACAATGTCGATAATCGATGTTGATATAAACTTATCCATTGTTCTGCAATTGGCTGTCGGAAAAACCTCCATTGTGGGTGGTTACGCGGAAGTGTAAAAGTTGGGTCTAGCGTCGGTATAATGTAATGAGCACATGAGCCCTCCCCCACACGGGCAATCACAAGGGGGTCGATTCCTTGTGTGTTGTTTGGCCCGGAAAAAAGCGGAAAACATGTGTTATAACCACGCATGGATAGAAATACAATCGGTCGATTTAGCATTGAAGCGATAACTAGACCCGTCATTGGCATCACCATCCAGTAACCTTGATGTGCACCTCCGTTGAACCAGTTTATCGTATTCCAAAGAAAGTTAAAGTCTTGTCCCCCCCACATATCTGTGTAAGTACTCCTATGGTAATCTAACTCTTGCAATAACCTATGTCTGGCTTCGGCCCACATATGTTCGTTTTGAAAAATAAAGTGAGCAACGCACCGAAACCCGCAATTCCCATCACCCGCAACATTACGTATACTTATTACGTATGGACGGTAAAGCAGTGGAATTCCCCGAATAAAACCATTGCTCACAGTATCTCCAACATATAATCTGTGCCGTGGACTAGTACCCGTGTACGAACTGTGTCTTGGAGGCTCTTTCGGCAATTTCGGGACTTTCGTAGATCTTGTGTTCGTACTTCTTCGGTGATCTACGATCGGTACTTCATTTAAGTCCGGAACTTTTGTAGCCTTGGACTTTTTGTTCTTTTCGCTCGGACGTCCACGGGTATTTTCCTGAACAACAGGTTGACGTGTGTCCACAGATTCAGGTTGGTATATCCCTCTTAACTTGTTCAACATATTCTTCTTGACAAACGACGTCGCTTTGCCAAAAGCACTCTTGAATTGTCGAACGTCATTTTCAAACTCTCTTTCATCATCATCATCATCATCATCATCATCATCATCATCATCATCATCATCATCATCATCATCAAGCACAAGGTTACCGACAACGGGCCACGGTACAGACAGGGTTCTCCAAAATATATCAATGCTTTCCAATGGAATTGGCACACCTGCATTTATCAAAAGTGACTTATGTAAAACCATTTCGTGGAAGCATTCCGTGAAAGCATTCATTAATATTGACTTTAATATACTTACCATGAATTCGATACCCCATCATTTGACAAAAGCACGGCAACCCATAAATTGATCGCAACTGATGGTTACAATCTTCTGCGGCGAAATTCGTTTGAAGGAGTTCTCTGTGCATGAGTGTAAAAGCATGTTTGGAAATGTTATACAACAACTCTGAAAATATTGGTATATCACATTTATTCATTTTCTCATTTTTGCTCCTGTTAAAAGTCTCTTGTATCGCGCTCTTTTGAGAAATAAGAATCTTATCAATCGAAATCAACAACGTGTTTAAGTTGGATTGTGCTGTGCCCAAATATAATTTCAACAATGCATGTTGAGCCTCAACTCTACACGTTGTTGACTGGCCGTAGCTTTGATATTCATCGGTAACACACGAGACAAACATGTGCCCGTACTCTCGGAGCCAGTTATCCAGATACTGGGCAATCTCTGAAAAACGATGAATTAATACAAGGTCAATCGGGTGCATATTTGTTAAATAATAAAAAACACTAAATTAATAATGCTGTACCCGGTTTGTTGACCAATTTTTGTTGTAGTCGTAGATAATGTTGCTCGAATAAGGCGCGTGATTGAGCTTTAACCATCCAATCCCATGTGCGTTTGATGGAGTCGTACTCATCACTCGACTCACATCTACCTCTGCAATGCTGAAGTATATTTTGGGAAATATGCCATCGACATAGTACTTTGTGAACACCAGGGAATTCTGCTCTGCATGCCCCAAGCAAGGCTAAATCCCTGTCGGTGACGATAACACGTGGATAGTACCTTTCCTCTATCACCAGCTTTACACGTTGCAATACCCATTTAAAATTAGGCCCTTTTTCACTGTTTAAAAAACTAAACGCCATCGAATATGTTTTATTTGTTGATGTTACTCCGACAATCTCCAAAAATGGCAATTTAAACAGTGTGGTATTGTACGTGGAGTCTATTAGCATGATTTCAGGGAACGTACACCATAAAGCGTACGACGTAGGGTGAACAAAAAATAGTTCCTCAAGCTCATTATTAGCACTTACCCTATCGTAATATGTGTACCCTGATTGCTGCAGGTGTGAGTAAAGGACTTGAATTGGAGTTAGATTACCCATTTTGGCTTTCCGGATCTTAACTTGTGCGTTATATATAGTTCTTGTGCTAGACACGTTATCCAGATTACGACCCTGTATTGTCGAGAGTATTTTACGTGGTTGTACGGTATACTCTGTCAATTCTTTAACCAACTCGAACTCATCATCATTTAAGCGCATTGCATATGGCACACCATGCAGCGACTCTAACATAGGATGATTATGACTATCATCCTTCACTTTCAAAATCCAACATGATCTTCTTTTAAGATATCTCGCCACCAATTTGAATGGGCAATCGGTTTTACATGCACTGGTATTCCGTTTTCCAGTACCTTCGGGTGAATAAATCCCACCCTTTGTACACCCATAATTGATTTCGTTCATAATACCGTTTTCTGATTTACTTCTTCTTTTAACAATCACAAAACCGAGTTCCCGAGCTATGTTTTGCACCCAATCCGTTAATTGCTCGTGAGATCCGAACCCCTGAAAAAGCGTTACGAACGCGTATGGTGACGTTTTTTTTTTTTTTTTTTTTTTTTAAACTAACTTTTTTGTATAACAAAGTGTTTTTTTTATAACAAAATATATTTTTTTTTATCACAATTTTTTTACAACTAATTTTTTTGTATAACAAAATGGTTTTTTTATAACAAAATATTTTTTTATCACAATTTTTTAACAACTAACTTTTTTGTATAACAAAATGTTTTTTTTATGACAAAATATTTTTTTTATCACAATTTTTTTACAACTAATTTTTTTAATAACAAAATATTTTTTTGTATAACAAAATGTTTTTTTTTAATGACAAAATATTTTTTTTATCACAATTTTTTTACAACTAATTTTTTTAATAACAAAATATTTTTTTGTATAACAAAATGTTTTTTTTAATGACAAAATATTTTTTTTATCACAATTTTTTTTACAACTAACTTTTTAATACATTTTTTACAACTAACTTTTTAATACACTTTTTTACAACTAACTTTTTAATACACTTTTTTACACTTTTTAATACACTTTTTTTTTTTTTTTTTAAAGAAAAAAATTTAATAAAAACGCGTTTTGTGTTATCCAGCTGTCTCACACACGCGTTTTGTATTAACACCACAGCTGTCTCACACACACCACACACACACCACACACTCAAAACTCTCTCTCTCACTCTAAGTTATCTGCTCTCTTTTTAGATCTAAAATCACACTAATATTTGTGTGATGTTGTTGGTGATTTGTGAGAGAGTTTGTGAGTGTGTGGTGATGTTGGTGATCTGTGATGGTTTTGTTAGGTACGTGATGTTTATGTGATGTTTTTCTGATGGTTTTGTTAGGTACGTGATGTTTATGTGATGTTTTTGTTAGATTCGTACGTGAAAGATTCAAAATCTTGAGTTTTTTTAAAGAAACCCAATTTTTTTAAATTAAGGTTTCGTAAAATTGGTTTGGGGGTTTTTGAATCTGACTTGATTACTTCATAATAAAGTGTGTTAATTGAAAGATTCATACGTTAATTTATCAAAATCTTGATTTTTTAATGAAACCATAATTTTTTAAATTAGGGTTTCGTAAAATTGGTTTGGGGGTTTTTGAATCTGACTTGATTACTTCATAATAAAGTGTGTTAATTGAAAGATTCGTACGTTAATTTATCAAAATCTTGATTTTTTTAAAGAAACCCTAATTTTTTAAATTAGGGTTTCGTAAAATTAGTATGGGGGTTTTTGAATCTGACTTGATTTACTTCATATAAAGTGGTGGGTGGTTCTGTAATAAAAAAGTTTAGATCTAAAAAAAATAGATCCGTGATGTATCTCTGATGGTTTTGTTAGATACGTGATGTGATGTTTATGTGATGTTTATGTGGTGCTGGGGTGGTGGTTCTGGGGTGGTGGTTCTGTGTTCTTAGGTTCTTATGTGATGCTTCTGTTGTGCTTAATTGTGTGTGAGACAGCTGTGGTGATAAAGTGATGTTTCTGTGATGTTTGATGTTTATGGTGATGGTGTTGTTGACCACACACTAGTCTATTTTTTAGACAAACCCTCCCTAAATGGGAGGGTGTGATGTATCTGATGAAACTGCTTGTGATGGCTATGATGATTTAAAAAAAATAAAAGCTTAATTTTGGCGTGGCATTTCCAAATGGATAGGCAATATATTTGCAACCTTTGATGTTGCAGCCAATATGATAAAGGATTTAATGTAATCTGAGCCTTACCTCCCGTGTGTTAAATTGTGAATTCCACATTTTCACTTGTTTGTGATTCAGACTTGTGGTTGCTTCTTTGAGAGTTGCTCTGTGTTTCACTTGTTGTGATACTGCTTCTTGTGTTTCACTTGTGATACTGCTTCTTTCAGACTTGTGGTTAGTAACTTGTTCAGACTTGTGGTTGCTTAGTTGTTGTTTGTGATTCACACTTGTGGTTAGTAACTTGTTCAGACTTGTGGTTTTGTTTGTGATTCACACTTGTGGTTAGTAACTTGTTTAGACTTGTGGTTGCTTAGTTGTTTGTGATTCACACTTGTGTTTATAGTCCAGGATTGAATCCTGGGAATCCTTACTATTTGGCTTGTGATGTACCTTTTGAGAATCCTGCTGTTTGGGCATGTGACTTTTGAGAACTTGTGCTGTTTGGGCATGTGAACTTTTGAGAACTTGTGCAGTTTGGCATGTGAACTTTTCAGAACTTGAGAATCTTTGGCTGTGTAACTTGTAAATTTTGTAGGGTGTAGGCAATGATGATTGGTTTACAATCTGAGCCGAGGCGATGACGAATGGTTTTTAAAACCGAATGGTATGGCGGAGTGATATTTTTATCACTTTCGCAACCTTCAAATCCGAGCCTTCTAAAAATTCCACATTTGGCGATGACGATAACAATTATCCGAGCCTTTTGTTTGTGTTTGTCTCAATACTGCAGTTGTGTTTGTCTAAAAAATAGACTAGTGTGTGGTCAACAAGGGCCTTGGTTGTGTTTGTTTGCAGCTGTGTTTGTGTTTGCAGTTGTGTTTGTGACAAAAAAAAGAGGACTTGGCGATGACGATAACGGAAAAATCCGAGCCTGTGTTTGTCTCAATACTGCAGTTGGTTGTGTTGTGTTTTGTGTTTGTGTTTGTGTTTGTGACAAAAAAAAAAAAAAAAAAAAAAAAAAAAAAAAAAAAAAAAACCCTAAAAGGACAAAACCTGCATGTGGGCCCCACTAGAGGAGGGTTTGCAGGCCTAGTAGTAGTAGCATACCGTGGGGTTAACACTACCCTAAAATAATGCTGTTTTTTAAGGTTCTGTGATTGGTTGCATTTACCGAAATTATATATTTATTTTCTGTGCCATTTACTTAGATATACATAAGCTAAAAGGGAATGGCTATGAATGTTAGAGGGCAAATTTTTTCAGCCGACGTCTTGGATTTCACAAGTATTGTTTCTCATGTGTCTTTAACGAGATTTTAACTTACAACTTATTTGACGAGTCAATCACTTATTGTTGGGTTAAAGTTTCTAAGGTGGTAGTTTCGACAAACACAAACGCTTCATACATATGACAAATAATAATAATCGTTATTGTCTTTTGTTACAAACTTCTTCTTTTGTTACAAAATTATAGATTAGGGGATAAAAAAACAGTTTAACACTAGCGTTAAAAAAATAAACAAAAGAGAGGGGGTGTTTCTTTTTATGTTTAGAATGTCTTAGTGCTAAGAGTGATTGGCCCGAGCAATATAATAATATATATTTTTGTTAAATCCTCTATATGCCAAAGGCCATCAAAAGCTTAGTATTCCCCATTAAGAGGCTTATATGGAGGTGGACCCCACAACCTCTTAGTCTAGAAAAAAAAAAGAAACACCCCCTCATTCTACTAAGGGAAAATTGATGAAATGTGTTTCGCTATGCATATTTTCAAATGCTTCAAAAATATATTCTTTAAGTTTTCAAGCTTTTACATAAGAACTTTTGAAGAAGCCATTTTTTTTCTCTTTTTATTATTTTTCACTCACTCATATCCGACTTAGGCCTCGACATCTCTAATTTTATTATGTTCTACATTCTAAAATGACATTCAATTCAGAATACTTTCCTTTTTAACTTGATATCGATTTCGATATGGTTTTGATCCAAAAAAACGTCGTTAAATTACATGACACGTCAAGATAGGTGACGATAGATCTATGACACTCCGCAATGATTGCAATGGAAGTCACGACTCTTTAGTGCATTTATGGCCTGAAAAGTTGTGTACTGTCATTTAAAAATGCTATCGATGTAAATCGAAAAAACACGATATCACTTAACACTACGGTTACAAATAGTAGTGTGTGTGAGATTTTTTCTCATTGAATACTTTCTTTTCATTTTTATGCATATCCTTACACAAAATGGCTTATCAGTTAGTAATTATTTCATCTTTAACAATAACTCATTCATTAACTCCGGGCAAGACTTGATCACCACATCGATAGAGGGTTTATATCCACTCATCATAGTTGAGTTGCTTCTGTACCATGACTTTTATGATCCAGAAAGTGTAGAAGCATTTTTCGGTAGACCACTTCTAAAAGGATCTTCAGCTTTTGAAATGATGAAATCAAAAGATGTTATCAATTCATGCCAAACCCTTGATGATTTGGAGATTCGTAAAGGTTTAGTTTTCTTAATCGTTCCTTCGTACATGAGCTTTGCAATAAGAAAGATGAACATGAAAATACATGCATGAATGATCTTCATTTCAAGTGGTTAATAGTATTTTTCTTTTTTAGAGATGTACCTAATATATTACAAATATTTAATCACATTTTTTGTTAATGTTAATGAAATATTTCTTGATGTGTTTGATACTTTTGTTATGATTATAAATGTTGCTTATATGCAATGAATTTAAATGGAGTAGTGAATACTTAATACACAACTTTTGATTACCGATAACGAACGACATTAGATGGACGAAGAACCCCAAAACACATGAATGTCTACAGACACACAAAATACATTGGAAATCATACATTTAAAATACAACAAAGCATGATCGACTAAAATATATCACGAGTTTCATAGATAAGGATCATGGTATTGTTGTACTCGATTTTCTTATTCAGATGTTCAATCTCCTCCTTAAGACGTGCAACCTCATCCTCAAGACGATAACGCTTTGCCTTGTATCATTCGTGAAATTCAGCCAAAACCCACAAATTTTGTCTACAGTGCCTTTAGGGTTTGAAGTACGCAGATGTTTTTCCTCCGAATAAATATGATAGTAGAAACGTGGTGGTAGTGGTTTACGAATAATGTTTGGGTTGGGCTTCTCGTTGTATTTTTTTTGCCAACATGTGTTTTATTTGTTTGGCACAAATGTTGTGTGAAGCTATATTTGTAGTTGTCGTATGATGTCTTTTTTGAAATGAATGCTGTGTCGGGCATCAGTGTGTTGCGGCGGGGCTAATTTTGACCGTTATAGTTTAAAAAAATACAGGATAATTTTAAAGTTATTTGATAGATTAAGGGTGTATTTTGAAAGTTCTTTTATTTACAAACTATATATATATATATATATATATATATATATATATATATATATATATATATATATATATATATATATATATATATATATATATATATATTAAACTTTAACATTTTTTATAAAACCATACGTACATCAAAAGTATATTAATATTGGGCTTGTTTTGTTCGTTATCGAGAGGCTTTTTTGTCAGTATTTTTTTATTCAAGAAACTGGTATGTATCTGTTAGATATTTGGTAAATAAAATTTGTTATCCAAAAAAATCGTGAATATTAAAAAGTTCAGGGTGTATTTTGTAAATTTTCTTGTTTTTACTAATATTCGAATAAACAAATAATTTTCGTTGTCTTCACTCGAGAAGATTTAAGACACTATCGCTCCATAGATGGTTGTACAACAACAGCCGGTGACGGTGGATATTCTCCAGCAATCGACGATAGTGGTTCTAGTAGTGAGTTAGTCGGTGGTGGTGGTGGTGGTTGTACAACAACAGCAACCGGTGGTGGTGGATGGACTTCAACAATCAAATAATGTGGTTCTAGTGGTGAGTCAGGCGACGGTGATAGGTTTAGTGAGTTAGGCAGTGGTGATTCAGCCCTTACACGCTTATGTGATTTCATTGCTTGATGTAATCAAAATAAATGTTTTTAAGTGGTATAAATATATTTACATGCATCAAATATTTCCCACCAAATCAAAGTATTGATATTACATCGCCTCTTATCACGGTAAATTGCTACTACTGCATGACGTGACATTGTATGTAAAGGCAGATGTGATTATTTTCCCTGTGGTAAATGTCAATATGTCATTATTACGCAAACAACTGTAGGTTATCATTCAGTATCGCAGTCGTCGCTATTATTGTTAATGATTTGACATAACGTAACAAATAAGTTACTGCGGTCTGCCTTGTATTGGGTTTAGCTCACATTTTTATTCGAAAATCTACTAAGCAATCAATATAAATAGGACCAATGTATTTTGCATAATGAAGAGATATAAAAAATTTATTAACAAAATAGAATATCATCAACGATTAGACGATAGCGGATAACTTATATACAAGTTGGTGTTTTTAGTCATATTTTTCCCAAAACACTTGATCATGTCCCAACTAGTATTTCCCATATCTCACGATACGTACAAATTTCCCAAATATATTATTAAACATTTCATCCCAAGTCTTGATCACTAAACGTCATTACATATACCTTATCTCTTATATAAAAAGATCGTGTTGGTGAATTAAAACGTCGGAGCAGTCATGGTTACCAATAAATCCCAGTTTAGAACTGAAGGTGTTCCTCCATGACATATATGTTGAATCCTATTTATAATCTCGGTACTCCTTTGGAGATATAGGCGATTCTTATTTTCTAGTTTTGGTAGGGATATTTTGAGCGACGATCACAACAAGAGTTGCAAAAGCGTTATAATGTGCATGTATAATTATAAATCAAATGTAATAAAATAAAACATATTAGATTGAAATAATGCTTACAAATAAAATATGAAAATACATTAAACGGACTAATTATTCGATTGATATTCATTCAAAATTTGCTTTGTTTGTCTATAAAACTCGATCTCTACTTTGTCGACCTAAATATAGATGCGAAATTTATCCAACTCATCCAGAAGCATTCATTTGTTTTCAAGGTTTATGCCTATTTGATGTTGATGAGAGATTTTGCAACCTCACAAAAGATTTTACTTCTCAAGAGATCTTGAGAAGCTTGCAATCCTCCACGCAGCGTACCTGACCGTTGTAGTGTAGTAAATGTTAGGCCCGGGGGATTGATCGTTCTCTACGAGAATAGTGTCGTTAGGATTGAAGTGTATGTCAACTAAGTCTAAAGGTGAGGGATGATTCTTTTTAGTATTTTATATTTTCTGAAAACAATTAAAATCTCAGGTATTGGAAGAGTAGGCGGAATTAGTTGCTAATCAACTAACCCAAAACTACGAATTAAACTAAAAACAATAAAATAAAAATAACAAGAAAAGTAAATGTGGTGGACTACTTATATGAGAAACGTGTTTACTTAGATTTCCTTACTCCCTAGTTATCTCTTGTTGGTTAGTTAAGTGTCACAATGCAATTGTTTAGCTGAAGGGTTGTATTCCTTAATACCAGTCGTGGGGGTGTGCACACCCCAACTCTGTGAATATCTATTTCTTCTTATGACGACACGTTTAATACCCTATCATAGAATCATTAACATCTACTCATGCATTAAATACAACCAATAAGACCGTAGTGCACATCCGATTATGTTTCTTAAACGTTCAAGCTTGTCACCGTATAAGAGATTAGCCAGTTTTCTTAAGCCTAACGCGAATCAATCAACCAAACAATAAACAACTTACCACCAATTAATAACTAGGTTTCATTAGATCTGAGCAAACACAAAACAACCTAAGCTAACATGTTAAAAGAAAGAAAAACAATAAATATAATCAAACAACACATAGACATGATGAATGATTAAAAGATTACTTATCTTCAATGAAACATGAGAGAAAAGAGGGTTTGGGAACCCTTGAAATCTCTGGAAATTCATCCCTAGGATTTTGCCAAAGTTACACCACACTAATGAATGAAAATTCCAAAACTATATATAGATTTTACAAGTTGACGAAGTCAGGTTATAAGTCATGACGCTGTCAGAACGCCGCTCTTTAGGGTTTCATATCGCCCAAGAGATCTTCTGACGTCGTCACTTGTTAACCCTTCTGGACCGTCTCGTGTAGTTGCAAAGCCAGACGGCCTCAACTCTTTTGCACCTGACGCCGTCAGGTGCAATCTTCCAAAATCTTTCTAGGGCGTCACGTTATAAAATTCCACCATTCTTGTCTTCATGTGACGGGTCAGCATTCAAGCCTGACGCCGTCAGGTGTAAAATCCTGACTTTTTTCGAATTTCTTGTTTTCCTCATTCTCGAGCCTAAAAACGTCCAAAATGCTCCATATTCCCGAATTCATGTCCCAAGTAACTAAAATGAGAAAAGAAACGATTTAAGGCAATATTTGATCATAAAGTCACGACTTACGGCATAAATGACCCCCTAAAAATGTGTCAAATAAATCCTTATCAAATATCCCTACACTTGGGATTTGCTTGTCCTCAAGCAAATGAGCTTTTATACAAATCAAAATACAAGTTAGGGGTCATTTAACATTAATATCAAAGTAATTACAACAAATAATCATTCTACCTTAGTCGAAACAAGCACGGAAATTATATACTAGCACCTCACATTTAGTGTTTGGATACTCTCATCTCCCGGGTGTTATAAGTTTATATATCATAAATGAAAATGAAAAAATATCTCTCACTACCTGTCATAGCAAATAGATTACCATAGACTTGGAAAAGGATCAAAACCTCCACCACTTTGGCGTAAGCACCTAGGATAAACTATCAAAGAGGTCTTTTAAAGGGTTATAACGTTAGGTGTAAGGGTATGGAAAACATGGTTTGTTGGATAAGGGATATTTTACTGGTGGCAAGTCAATTGTCTTAGTTAACGACATGTACAATGAGGCGTTGCTAAGCCAAGACTCGACTTAAGTCAAACTAACTACTACTCTTTTTGGATTTTTCCAGACACTATATTGACTTAAACATAAATAAAAGAAACAGATGGTAGCCCGTATATCTTTTTCTTTTTTTTTCATTCACTTTTACTCTACCATCCAAAATAATACATCAAAGGGAATTCGTTTCCTCCCTACACTTGAGCTTTTACATACTTTAAACTTAACTATTTTAATAACACGAATTAAGAAAATCGAAACACTTGGAGTACTTTAAAATATTAATGCATATATGGGGGTAATAAATGACGTTCATCCCTATTACTCCATATTACTAGTACTTTACCCATGAGTCCCAATTATCCCAAAACAATATGTACAAGATATGACTCGTGATGAGGCGGAAAATGAACCGTTTTTAGGGGGTCATTTAAGCCGGAATTGGAATTTATTTGATCAAATATTGCCCTAAATAGTTTCTTTTGTGATTTTAGGTACTTTGGGAGTGAATTCTGGAAAAGGAAGCATTTTGGACGTTTTTAGAGCATAAAAGTGAAGAAAACGGCAAAGACTTAATTTTCCTTGCTGGGAACAGTACCTGACGGCGTCAAGAAGAATTTTATGATGGCGTCAGGAGCAAAATGGATGACGACCCAGAGAAAACGTGACGGCGTCAGAAGTAGGGCGTCACGAGTAATTTTGGTGACAGCCTGGAGCAGAATTACACATGACGGCATCAGATGTAGATCTAGGCAGTCCGAGAACTTTATTGGCGGCGAGATGACGGCGTCAGAATTTTACTCTTGACGCCGTCACCTCACAAAATCTATATATACTTTTCTATTTTTCATTCATTAAGAGAGGAACTTGTGTGGAGAATTCTAGGGCCGAACCTAATAAACCCTAGGTCATTTGTAACAGTATTTTCAAGGGTTTTCACCCCTTGAAACCCTTCATGTTCAATTGAGATAAGTTTTTTTTCAATTCATTCAATATGTCTATGTGTTGTTTGAATATATCTTATGCTTATCTTGATTTTAACATGCTAGGCTAGATCTTTTGTGTGTTTGCTTAGATGTAATGAAACCTAGATGTTGATTATAGGTTGATTGCTTGTTTATAGTTGTAATGGATGAATGATTTCAATGTTAGGCTTAAGAAAACTGGCAGATCTCCATTGTGTAACGTGCTTGAACGTCTTAAGAAACATGAACAGATGTGTACTAGGTTTTTATGGTTGTATTTAATGCATGAGCGAATTCTAGTGATCCCATGTTAGGAGCTTCTTAGCCGGCTCGACATAGGAGTGAAGTAGGAGCTTATAGAATTGGGAAAGTAAGTACGCCACCTCATGATTGGTATTAAGGAATATAACTCGTCATCCACGCAACTGTAACAAGTAATTAACCTGTAAAAGATATCTAGGGAGTAGTGAAATCTAAGTAAACACAATTCTCCCATATATTGCTCACACCACTAGTTTAATTAGTTTATTTTCATTTTTGTTATTTTATTTTGATTGCATCTTAGTTATTGGGTTAGTTGACTACCAAATAATTCCGCCCACTCTTCCAATACCCGAGATTTTACCTGCTTTCATAAAAATATAAAAATACAAAAAGAATCATCCCTCACCTCTAGACCTAGTTTTTAGGCTTTCTAATCCTAGCGACACTATTCCTGAGTTGAACGATCAATCCCCGGTACTTGTCACTATACTATACTACAACGATCAGGTACACTGCGAGGTGGGGGTTGTAAGCTTCTCGAGATCCCTCGAGAGGTAAAGCCTGGTGTAATTCCTACGCATCAAGTTTTTGGCGCCGCAGCCCGGGGAATAGTTATTGTCTAGGTTAGAATTTCTTTTTATTAGGTCTACTTACTAGAATCCTTTCTAGTGAGATTCTTATTTTTATTTTTATAGGATTCCTTTAGTCTATCTTTTTCTTTATGCCCTTTGTTTGTAAAACCATTTTCATTTGTCTTCATGGCGAATGAGATTCCATTTAGATCATTAACAATAGAGGAACAATTAGTTTACTCGGATATATTTGCTTCCTGTTGTTCCAATGAATTTTTAAGTGATCTTTGCTATATACAAGAGGAGATGGGTGTAAAGTTTGATAGGTTTGATGAGTTATGCGCATGTGTGGCCTATATTAAACAATCATTGTTAGGATCAATTCCTTTTAGTAAGACCCTTTGGAAATTTTTTGAGGAAAGCCTCCTAACCGTGAACCATGAGTTCAATGAATTGATGGGTTTGTATACATCACAACTTGAGGAAACAATTAAGGAGGATTTAGCCGAACATGATCATATTGAGCAAAAAGATAAATCCTTTAGGCAAATTGAACATTGTAATCAAGTTATTGAGGAAGGTTCTTATGAATCAGACTTAGAACTTGAAATGGCTAGAGAAGGATTTGAGATACTTAGGAACATGTTTAGGTTAGAATCTACTAAAACACGTGATGATGATATAGGTGATGTTGAGAAAAGGAAGGATGAGGTAAATAACACAAACCTACAAAGTACCCTGTTAATACAAATATCACCTAAAAATGTTATTTATATTTTACGATCTTTGCTAAGTTTTGTTAACGACAAAATGTAAACTTTAGTTTCTAAGTAAAACATAATCTTAGTTTTAAAGACTTGCATAAACTAGACATTTGCTACATTTTACATTTCATAAAACACAACACTTTTTATTTCTTAAAATAGAAATGTCACATCACATTTATGGCAAGCTTTGTCAATATACATTTATGGAAAGAAAGTGTGTTTGACTAACCATATGTTTGCTTGCAAGTTTTGTGTTTGACTAGGTATAAAGAGATGTGACATTGTTTGGTTTGCAAGATTTATTGCAAAACCAACTGCAAGCCCGGCGGAACCCTGGGGGTACACGGGCGGAACCCATCTGAGGGTTCCGCCGTATCCGCCAGGCCTGCAGAAGGTTTTGCTATAAATACTAAGCCACTGATACGTGGGAATCGCACCAGGCTTTACCTCTCAAGGGATCTTGAGAAGCTTACAACCCCCACCAGGCAGTGTACCTGATCGTTGTAGTATAGTATAGTGACAAGTACCGGGGGATTGATCGTTCAGCTAGGAATAGTGTCGCTAGGATTAGAAAACCTAAATACTAGTTCTAAAGGTGAGAGATGATTCTTTTTGTATTTTTATATTTTTTAGAAAGCAAGTAAAAATCTCGGGTTTGAAGGATTTGGGCGGAATTAGTTGCTAGTCAACTAACCCAATACTAAAGATGCAATCAAAATAAAATACTAGAAATGAAAATAAACTAAATTATACTAAGGTTGTGAGCAATAAGTGGAGAAAAGGTGTTTACTTAGATTTCACTACTCCCTAGACATCTTTTATATGTTAATTACTTGTTATAGTTGCATGGATGACGGATTGTATTCCTTAATACCATTCATGGGGTAGCGCACTTAACTCCCCAATTCTATGAGCTCTTATCTCCTCCTATACCATGCCCAGCACAACCATAGGGATTATAAACAGTGGCTCATGCATTAAATACAACCAATAAAGACCTAGTGCACATGGTTCATGTTTCCTAAGACGTTCAAGCATGTTACCATTTGGAGATCTGCCAGTTTTCTTAAGCCTAACATCAAATTCATTCATCCAAAACAATTATAAACAAGTAATCAACACATAATTAACATCTAGGTTTCATTAGATCCAAGCAAACACAAGATAGATCTAGCCTAGCATGATGGAATTAAGACAAGAACAAGATATAGACAACCAACACATAGACATATTGATTGAATTAAAAGAATACTTATCTCAATTACACATGAAAGGTATCAAGGGCTTAGAACCCTTGAAAAACCTGTAAAATTCGCACCAAGTTCGTACTTAGGGTTTCTCCAAAACTTCTCTTTTTTTAATGTGAAAATCAGAAAACTATATATAGGAAATAGGGTCTGACGGCGTCAAGACAAAGCTTGTGACGCCGTCACCTCGCCGCCAAAACTCTTCTCGGACTGCCTTGATCTACTTCTGACGCCGTCATGTGTTATGCATTTCCAGGCCGTCATGAATTTTACTCTTGACGCCCTTTCTTGTGACGCCGTAAAATCTGTACTGGGTCGTCATGGAATTTACTCTTGACGCCGTCAGGATGTTGCTCTTGACTCCGTCACCTACTGTTCCCAGCAAGGAAAATTAAGACTTTGGCGTTTTCTTCACTTTTATGCTCCAAAAACGTCCGAATTGCTTCCTTTTCCAGATTTCACTCCCAAAGTACCTAAAATCACAAAAGGAACGATTTAGGGCAATATTTGATCAAATAAATTCAATTCCGGGGTTAAATGACCCCCTAAAAGTGGTTCATTTTTCGCCTCATCAGCCACAAGTTTGATTTTTGGCTTATCACTCTACATCATATTTTCACACATTCATTCATTCTTTCATCTAACCTTTTAACATCTCATATGTGAAGTTTCTTTTTGTAGTATAGAGATTCACGAGTTCATAAAAAGCTACAAGTATTCAACACAATGTTGCAAGACTTGTTAGCTTAGCATTGTGTAGACTTGTGTACTTTACACTTCATTTGATTGTGTATTTTCAGTAGTGATCGGTTAGTATTTTAGTCCTCAAAATACAAAGTGTGACGGGAGTTGTTGTACCCTTGTAAAAGAACTAACGGGAGTGGTTGTACCCTTGTAAAAGAACTCGACATCTAGCTTAGTGTCGGTAAACGTGTATAAGCGACGTGTAAGGTTTTCTCCGCCGGTGAAAGGAGCTTGTTGACTAGTGAAAGAAACTCTCGAGTTGGATACTCAGGGTGTGGACGTAGGCAAGGAAAAAGAGTCCGTGTAGCCGAACCACGATAAATACTCGTGTTGTGGTTTGATCGTTTCTTTCATTTACTTGCATGTTATATATTGTGTTTGTGTATATATCTTTGATCAAACGGAAAGTTTCAAAGCTAATTAAACAAGTTAAAAAGATTTTAAACGGTAAACTATTCAACCCCCCTTCTAGTTTTCCACATACCCCACAACTCCCACCATCACTTGAGGAATACACACCACCCGTGACTTACCCGGAAGAAGTAGAAGAGACTATAGGAGCCCCAATAGAGGTAGAACCCTTGTACCAAACACCACTAGAGGATATAGGTTTGAATACTTGTAGTGATAACCTTACTCTTAGTTCTAGGGAATTACCTAGTGTTGATGAACCGGAACCTCAATCTTCACACAACTTTCCATCCTTAGATATACATCTAGGTGACAAAAGAGGAGCCGACCCACCCATCAACCCATGTAGTCCGGGTAGTCTTAGGATAAAGGTGGTAGACTTTAAGCCATGTAGAGAGGAAGCCAATATAGGAATGAAACATAACCTTACATGCTTACATCACCCATTCATGATTGATCACAAGAAACATTACGGGTTTAAACCAGGTTTATTAGGTCAAGATGGATTCCCAACTAGGAGTCTCTCGAAGTTGATAGAAGATGATCCCTGATGAGGCGAAAAATGATCCGTTTTTAGGGGGTCATTTAAGCCCGAATCCGACTTTATTTGATCAAATATTGTCCTAAATCGTTCCTTTTGTGATTTTAGGTGTTTGGAGAGTGAATTTTGGAAAAGAAGCTATTTTGGACATTTTTGGAGCATAAAAGTGAAGAAAACGGCTAAGTACCAAATTTCCATGCTGAAAATACAAGGTGACGGCGTCAAGACCATCAGCTTGACGGCGTCAGACATGAAGAATTAAATATCGAAGGTGGTGACGGCGTCAGACGGACTCATGACGGCGTCAAAATGGCAAAATTAATATACCGTGGGTGGTGACGGCGTCACATAGGCCGTCATAAGTGGATCAAGGCCGTCCGAGGAAGTATATGGCGGCGAGGTGACGGCGTCAGAAGTTACTCTTGACGCCGTCAGACTGTTTTTCCTATATATAGTTTTCTAGTTTTTTCATAAAAGGAGAGAAGTTTTGGTGAAACCCTAAAGACGATTTTGGTGCCTCTTTTACAGGTTTTTCAAGGGTTCCAAACCCTTGAGACCTTGCATTGTAATTGAGATAAGTTTACTTTCAATTCAATCAATATGTCTATGTGTTGGTTGTTTATCTCTTGTTCTTGTCTCAATTCTACTATGCTAGGCTAGATCTCTCTTGTGTTTGCTTAGATCTAATGAAACCTAGATGTTGATTATGTGTTGATTACTTGTCTATTCTTGTTTTGAATGAATGATTTATATGTTAGGCTTAAGAAAACTGGCAGATCTCCAAATGGTAACATGCTTGAACGTCTTAAGAAACATGAACCGAGGCGTACTAGGTCTTTATTGGTTGTATTTAATGCATGAGCCACTGTTTACAATCCCTATAGTTGTGCTGGGTCATGGTGTAGGAGGAGATAAGAGCTCATAGAGTTGGGGAGTTATGTATGCCACCCCACGAATGGTATTAAGGAATACAATCCGTCATTCATACAAGTGTAACAAGTAATTAACATGTAAAAGATATCTAGGGAGTAATGAAGTCTAAGTAAACACAATTTCTCCAATTACTGCTCACAACCTTAGTTTAATTAGTTTAATTTCATTTTCATTATTTTATTTTAATTATATAATAGCTTTGGGTTAGTTGAATAGCAACTAATTCCGCCCACTCTTCCAAAACCCGAGATTTTACTTGCTTTCATAAAAATATAAAAATACAAAAATAATCATCTCTCACCTCTAGAACTATTAATTAGGTTTTCTAATCCTAGCGACACTATTCCTAAGCTGAACGATCAATCCCTCGGTACTTGTCACTATACTATACTACAACGATCAGGTACACTGCCTGGTGGGGGTTGTAAGCTTCTCGAGATCCCTCGAGAGGTAAAGCAAGGTGCGATTCCCACGCATCAAGTTTTTGGCGCCGCAGCCTGGGGAATAGTTATTGTCTAGGTTAGGATTTCTTTTTATTAGGTCTACTTGCTAGATTCCTTTCTAGTAAGATTTTTATTTTTATTTTTAGGTCTTGTTTAGTCTATCTTATTTCTTCGTGCCTTTGTTCGTAACTCTTTACCATCCGACATCATGGAAGGTGGTAACATCTTTGAACCCATCATCCCACCACAACAAAACCCACCACTAGAACCCCTTAGGCCCCGAACCTTAGGAGAGTATTCCCGACCTATCCACCAAGGCTACCGAAACACCATTGAGCTCACCGGAGCCAATGTGACCCCCTTGCGATCCGACACCATCCGGTTGGTGCAAAGTGGATGTGCATTCCATGGACTTCGTTCCGAAGATCCAAACCAACACCTTAAGGACTTCCTCAAAATCGTAGATTCCATAGACCTAGGTGTTGAAACTAGAGAGACTACCCGTTTACGCCTATTCCAATTCTCTCTACGGGATCAAGCTAGTCAATGGCTTGAGCGTTTACCCGCGGGATCCATCACCACATGGGATGATCTCAACACTCGTTTCCTTGCTCAATTTTTCCCACCGGGGAGAACTACTAAACTTAGGAATGACATCTTGATGTTTCAACAACGTCAAAATGAATCTCTTTATGAAGCATGGACTCGTTTCAAGGACTTACTCCAAAAAGTCCCTCATCATGGCATAGATCTTTGGCTCCAAGTCCAAATCTTCTATGACCATATCGACATCTCCACGAGGCGAACCATTGACCAATCGGCCGGTGGTAAGCTACGTGATCTTAGTGCGGAACAATCATGGGAACTCATAGAAGATCTTGCTCTCTATGACAACGAAAGTTGGAATGATCCCCGTGATTTGAACAAAACGGTCAAGGCAATATCTTTGCCTTCGAATAATTCAAGCACTCCCGACCGTAGGATCATGGAACTTGAGGACCAAGTCAAGTTTCTCATGAAATCTTACGAAGCTCCGAAGCATTCAAGCCAAGTGAACAAAATCACTTCTTCATGCGAATTATGTAGTGGTCCCCATGACACTCGTGATTGTGTGGAACTCCCCGGAACAGCTTTTGCGGACTACGCATCCACGCGTACCGATGAAGCGGGAGATAAGTGGTACACTTTCAAGCCCGAGCCAAACACATACGGTGATTCATATAACCCCTCATGGAAAAATCACCCAAACCTTAGGTGGAAACAAAATCAACCAAATTCTTCCAATCCGCCTAATCGTTACCAATCAAACGGTCCCCCATCCAACCGTACCTTCAACAACAATCCTTCTAACAACTATGGTAGTACCAACAATCTTGAAGGATTTATGTCGAAATTTATGGCATCTCAAGAAGCTCGCATAGCTAGGTTTGAAACCGAATTCAACCAACAACAAACGGAGATGACCAACAAGATCGACAACTTGTTGAAAGCCCTCAACAACCAAACATTAGCCACACCTAGGAAGGACACTAGGGACACCAATAGTGGAATCCAAGTTAAGGACCCCTCGTCATCCAAACATGTCCACTTTGTCAATGTTGTCACCATTAAGCCGATAGATAGGGAGATAGAGGAGAGTGACAAAGATGAAGTTAGAGAAGAAGCCAATAGTGAGGATGAGAGTAGGGAAGTTGAGGTTAATAAGGATGAGGAATTAGAGGATGTAGAACCTATAGAGGAGTATTTTGATAAGTTGCCAACCAAGGAAGAACGGGAATACCATAAGGATTTATTCGATAGTCCCGAGACAACATATATCTTTGGCGACCCCCTGATCAAAATGGGAGACCCCTCTAACATTAACATTCCATGCAATATCGGGCACATGCATGTATGGAAAGCTTACATAAACCCTAGATCCCCCGTGAACATCATGTCTAGGACTTATTACAATTGGGTGATGAAGAAGCAACTCAATTTTAGGATGATGTCCGGTAAAAGTTGGATAAGTAATTTTGCAGGAAGAGTTAAGGGAGTACATGTGATTATAGGGAATCTCACCTATGAGATTGATTTCATGATAGTGGAAGACACGCGTCCGGTGATAGATGCTTGCCTAAGTCAAATAATATTCGGGAAGCCTTTTGTTGAAGCCACTAGGATGAGTTATGATCCGACTTTAGGGATAGTTAGATTCAAGGAAGAGAATGATGAGGTTGCTTACCAAATGCCCTACAAAATCGAACAATACCGCCTTCTCTCTAATTTCGAAAAGGAACGTAAGCAAGCGGCTTATTATAGGAATGATGAGGATAGACGTAGAGGAGTAGAGTATGTTAGAAATAGGATGCTTGGTTTCTACAAAGAATGCTTGCAACTAGGTCCGGAATACAAAACTGGTTTAGAAGACGACCTAGAGAGTGAAACCAATGATGAGATCACGTAGTAACCCACGGCTTTGAGTCTAGCTACAAGACTCGTAAATAAATAAAAGCGCTTCTTGGGAGGCAACCCATGTTTTGTGTGATTTTTATTTGTTTGATTGTTATTTGCTTCCGTATGCATGCTTTGTTTTTATTGTTGGTTGATCATGTTTCTCTACTAAAATGTGAAATACTTTATTATGTTGTTTGGCCTAGTCTTAACTTCAACCTAAAGGTATTTTTTGCAAAAGATAAGTGTAAGGGGAAACCCCAAATATGTTTTTAAGAAACAAACCGATCATGATTCTCCACAATATTTAATGAACATGTATATTCGTATTTGTTAGAGTCAAATGCTTGTATTGAGTCATAATGAAGTTTTGCAGGATTTTCCAGGAAGTAGGACAAAGTTTTTCCAGAAATTTTCCGGAAACTTAACATAAGAATTTCTGCAGGTCCATTCTGACGGCGTCAGGGTATTGCTCTTGACGGCGTCAGGAGTTAAAATCTGGAAATTTTACCGGTTTTGTTTTTCTAACGGAGTCTTATGGTTTTTGTGAATTATTAAGTTTTATAATCTCCAGGAAATCTGCAAACTTCATTCCACAAGCATTATATCTTACTTTGTTTTCTAGGATTTAGTAACTTATATAGGATGCCGCCGATTTTACGCGAGGTTGCCTTGTCTACTTTTGTCAGGATTTACAGGTTATTTATGACAAGAAGATGATTTATATTCTGGAAGGGAAGCTTTGATTGTTCGTTTTCTTGGAAGAAGATTTAACCTGGCCAACTAAAATCCATACCGAGCGAATCAGGGGAGTATTTGATTTCATTCTCTTTACTTTTTTAACTTTTACATTCTTTACTTGAACATTGGGGACAATGTTCATCTTAAGTGTAAGGGGAGGGTAAAAAGATGATACCTTACATATGCACTTTCGCTTGAGTTTGTTTTGTTTGATAGTAGATGAGTAATAAAACTACGAGAAATACTTGTTAGTGTAATTTTAGCGCCAAATTTAAAATTTTTTTACAACATTTAGGAGTGAAACTTTAGCCATAGCAAGCGTCTCATGGATAGGAGGTTGTATGACTAGCACATAACCGTATATTCAGAAAAATTTTCCACCCAAAAATGTGAGGTTCGCCTTTAGATTTGATAGGAAAAGCATTTATTATTGGTGCTTATGAGTGTACCGGTAGCATTTAGATTCTAGAACTTGCGTTAGTGATGCATCCCGAGACCGCTAGTGAGACTACATTCGTGTGGTAGGATTTACTACATGATAAGAGGCATTAGGATCACCCTTGTGTTGAACCCGTATTACAATTACTTGACCATTTAAGTCATATTACTTGGCTAGTTAAGTCAACTAATTTTTCCCACACCCTTAGCGTTGTACTCATTTTTAGTACACGATACCCCTAGTACACCCCTCCGAGCCTATCTTTTCGTTTCTAACTTTAAGCATTTTACTTAAAGGAAGAATTTGTTACACCCCACTTAAATGTACACCCAAATCGCCTTAGCCTTCCGTGTATGCGCTCATTTTTAGTGCATTATTGTTATTTGTTAAACCCTAAGTTAACTTTCTAATTGATTACATGGTTGCTAAGTCAAGTCATATCCTTGTACATATTGTTTTGGGACGATTGGGACTCATGGGTAAGTACTTATTTTATGGAGTAATGGGGAAGAACATCACTTATTACCCCCATATGTACGTTAATCTTAAAAGTGCTCAAAGTGTTTTGATTTTCTTAATTCGAGTCATTAGATTAGTTAATTGTAAAGTATGTAAAGATTCAAGTGTAAGGGGAATTCTCATCCCCTATGATGTATTATTTTGGATGGTAGGGTAAGAGTGTATGCAAAAAAAAAAAAAAAAAAAAAAAAAAAAAAAAAAAAAAATCGAAAAAAAAAATTAAGAAAAAGAAAAAAAAAATATAGAAAAGAAAAAGAGAAAAAACATACGGACTACCATCCCGTTTTCATTCTATGTTTATTTTATATTTTTGTTATTTTTCATTTATTAGCTTAAGTCGAGTCTAGTCTTGGCTTAGCAACGCCAACTTGTACATGTAATTAACTAAGATTGTTAACTCGCCACCAGTAAAACTTCCTTTATCCAACAAAACCGTGTAATTCATATCCCTATACCTAACGTTATAACCCTTTAAAAAGACCTCTTTGATAGTTTATCCTAGGTGCTTACGCCATGTGGTGGAGGTTTGATCCTTTCCCAAGCCTATGGTAATCTATTTTGCTATGACAGGTAGTGAGAGATATCTTCCATTTCCATAATGTTATATTACTTTATTACACCCGAGAGATGTGAGTATCTAAACACTATTTGCGAGGTGCTAGTGTATGACCTCCGTGCTTGTCTATTGGTCTTTAGTGGAACGATTATTTGTTGTAATTACTTTTATATTAGTGTTAAATGACCCCTAACTTGTCTTTTGAGTAAGGGTATATGATGAGGCGAAAAATGATCCATTTTTAGGGGGTCATTTAAGCCCGAATCCGACTTTATTTGATCAAATATTGCCCTAAATCGTTCCTTTTGTGATTTTAGGTGTTTGGAGAGTGAATTTTGGAAAAGAAGCTATTTTGGACGTTTTTGGAGCATAAAAGTGAAGAAAACGGCTAAGTACCAAATTTCCATGCTGAAAATACAAGGTGACGGCGTCAAGACCATCAGCTTGACGGCGTCAGACATGAAGAATTAAATATCGAAGGTGGTGACGGCGTCAGACGGACTCATGACGGCGTCAAAATGGCAAAATTAATATACCGTGGGTGGTGACGGCGTCACATAGGCCGTCATAAGTGGATCAAGGCCGTCCGAGGAAGTATATGGCGGCGAGGTGACGGCGTCAGAAGTTACTCTTGACGCCGTCAGACTGTTTTTCCTATATATAGTTTTCTAGTTTTTTCATAAAAGGAGAGAAGTTTTGGTGAAACCCTAAAGACGATTTTGGTGCCTCTTTTACAGGTTTTTCAAGGGTTCCAAACCCTTGAGACCTTGCATTGTAATTGAGATAAGTGTACTTTCAATTCAATCAATATGTCTATGTGTTGGTTGTTTATCTCTTGTTCTTGTCTCAATTCTACTATGCTAGGCTAGATCTCTCTTGTGTTTGCTTAGATCTAATGAAACCTAGATGTTGATTATGTGTTGATTACTTGTCTATTCTTGTTTTGAATGAATGATTTATATGTTAGGCTTAAGAAAACTGGCAGATCCCCAAATGGTAACATGCTTGAACGTCTTAAGAAACATGAACCGAGGCGTACTAGGTCTTTATTGGTTGTATTTAATGCATGAGCCACTGTTTACAATCCCTATAGTTGTGCTGGGTCATGGTGTAGGAGGAGATAAGAGCTCATAGAGTTGGGGAGTTATGTATGCCACCCCACGAATGGTATTAAGGAATACAATCCGTCATTCATACAAGTGTAACAAGTAATTAACATGTAAAAGATATCTAGGGAGTAATGAAGTCTAAGTAAACACAATTTCTCCAATTACTGCTCACAACCTTAGTTTAATTAGTTTAATTTCATTTTCATTATTTTATTTTAATTATATAATAGCTTTGGGTTAGTTGAATAGCAACTAATTCCGCCCACTCTTCCAAAACCCGAGATTTTACTTGCTTTCATAAAAATATAAAAATACAAAAATAATCATCTCTCACCTCTAGAACTATTAATTAGGTTTTCTAATCCTAGCGACACTATTCCTAAGCTGAACGATCAATCCCTCGGTACTTGTCACTATACTATACTACAACGATCAGGTACACTGCCTGGTGGGGGTTGTAAGCTTCTCGAGATCCCTCGAGAGGTAAAGCAAGGTGCGATTCCCACACATCAATCCCTTTCTAAGAGAAAATCTTAATCCGCCCACTAACCCAATTGAATTAGGTAAGGTTATGATGATAGGAGCACAACCCCTTAAGCATATAATTCATCCACCACTCTTTCCTTACGTGACATATTTCCGCCCTAAGGGTGTGTATCGCTACTTCCACTCGCACTTAATCCTAAGTGTAGGGAAAACTTCCCTTTTATCCGTTAAATAAAGGTAGAGTCAGGCTCGTGACTCGAACAAAAACAAACGCTTATTGGGAGGCAACCCAACCCATGTTTTAAATTGTTTGATGTTTTTATTTTATTTATTTGTTTGATTGTTATTTGTTTCTGTATGCATGCTTTATTTTTATTGTTGGTAGATCATGTTTCAAACTAAAATGATGAAAATACTTTATTTTGTTGGTTGGCTTTGTCTTAACTTCATCCAAAGGTATTTCGCAAAAGATAAGTGTAAGGGGAAACCCCAAATATGTTTTTAAGAAACAAACTCGATCATGACTCTCCACAATATTAAATGAACATATATATTCGTATTTGTTAGAGTCAAATGCTTTTATCAAGTCATAATGACGTTTTGCAGGATTTTTCAGGAAGTAGGACAAAGTTTTTCCAGAAATTTTCCGGAAACTTAACATAAGAATTTCTGCAGGTCACTTCTGACGGCGTCAGGAAGAAACTCCTGACGGCGTCACGTGTAAAATTCTGGAAATTTTTCCAGTTTTGTTTTTCTAACGGAGTCTTAAAGTTTTTGTTGAATCTTTAGTTTTATAATCTCCATGAAATCTGCAAACATCATTCCACAAACATTATATCTTACTTTGCTTTCTAGGATTTGTTAGCATATATAGATTGCCGCCGATTTTACGCGAGGTTGCCTTGTTTGTTTTCTCATGTTTAACAGGTTATGTTTGACAAGAAGATGATTTATATTCTGGAAGGGAAGCTTTGATTGTCCATTTTCTTGGAGGAAGATCTAACCTTGTTACCATAGTATCCATACCGAGCGAATCAGGGGAGTATTTGATTTCATTCTTTTACCTATTTTACTTTTACATTCTTTACTTGAACATTGGGGACAATGTTCATCTTAAGTGTAAGGGGAGGGTAAATGATGATACCTTATAGATACACTTTCGCTTGAGTTTGTTTGTTTGATGGTAGGTGTGTAATAAAACTAAGAGAAATACTTGTTAGTGTAATTTTAGCGCCAAATTTAAATTTTTTTTACAACATTTAGGAGTGAAACTTTAGCCTTAGCAAGCGTCTCATGGATAGGAGATTGTATGACTAGCACAAAACCGTACTATTCAGAAAAATTTTCCACCCAAATATGTGAGGTTCGCCTTTAGATTTGATAGGAAAAGCATTCATTATTAGTGCTTATGAGTGTACCGGTAGCATTTAGATTCTAGAACTTGCGTTAGTGATGCATCCCGAGACCGCTAGTGAGACTACATTCGTGTAGTAATATTTACTACATGATAAGAGGCATTAGGATCACCCTTGTGTTAAACCCGTATCATAATTACTTGACCATTTAAGTCATATTACCTGGCTAGTAAAGTCAATTAATTTTTCCCACACCCTTAGCGATGTACTCATTTTTAGTACACGAAACCACTAGTACACCCCTCCGAGCATATCTTTTCGTTTCTAACTTTAAGCATCTTACTTAAAGGAAGAATTTGTTACACCCCACTTAAATATACAACCAAATCGCCTTAGCCTTCCGTGTATGCACTCATCTTTAGTGCATTATTGTTATTTGTTAAACCCTTAGTTAATTATCTAATTGATTACATGGTTGCTAAGTCGAGTCATATCCTTGTATTTTGGGACGATTGGGACTCATGGGTAAAGTACTATTGTTATGGAGTAATGGGGAAGAACATTTATTATTACCCCCATACGTACGTTAATCTAAAAAGTACTCCAAGTGTTTTGATTATCTTAATTCGAGTCGTTAGATTAGTTTATTGTAAAGTATGTAAAAATTCAAGTGTAAGGGGAATGCTCATTCCCTATGATGTATTATTTTGGATGGTAGGGTAAGTGTGTATGGAAAAAAAAAATCGAAAACTTAAAAAAAAGAAAAAAAAAATAGAAAAAAAGAGAAAAAACATACGGACTACCATCCCGTTTCATTTTATGCTTATTTTAAGTTTTTGTTATTTTTTATTTATTAGCTTAAGTCGAGTCTAGTCTTGGCTTAGCAACGCCACATTGTACATGTAATTAACCAATATTATTAACTCGCCACCAGTAAAGATTGCCTATATCCAACAAAACCGTGTATTCCATATCCCTACACCTAACGTTATAACCCTTCAAAAGACATCTTTGATAGTTTATCCTAGGTGCTTACGCCATGTGGTGGAGATTTGATCCTTTCCCAAGCCTATGGTAATCTATTTTGCTATGACAGGTAGTGAGAGATGTTTTCCATTTCCATAATGTGATATATACTTTATTACACCCGAGAGATGTGAGTATCTAAACACTATTTGTGAGGTGCTAGTATATGACCTCCGTGCTTGTTTTTGGTCTTTAGTGGAACGATTATTTGTTGTAATTACTTTTATATTAGTGTTAAATGACCCATAACTTGTATTTTGATTAGAATAAATGCGCATTTGCTTGAGGACAAGAAAATCTCAAGTGTAAGGGTATATGATGAGGCGAAAAATGAACCGTTTTTAGGGTGTCATTTAAGCCGGAATTGGAAAATATTTGATCAAATATTGCCCTAAATCGTTCCTTTTGTGATTTTAGGTACTTTGGGAGTGAATTCTGGAAAAGGAAGCATTTTGGACATTTTTGGAGCATAAAAGTGAAGAAAACGGCAAAGACTTAATTTTCCTTGCTGGGAATAGTACCTGACGGCGTCAAGATGAATTTTATGACGGCGTCAGGAGCAAAATGGATGACGACCCAGAGAAAATGTGACGGCGTCAGAAGTAGGGCGTCAAGAGTAATTTTGGTGACGGCCTGGACCAGAATTACACATGACGGCGTCAGATGTAGATCTAGGCAGTTCGAGAACTTTATTGGCGGCGAGATGACGGCGTCAGAATTTTACTCTTGACGCCGTCACCTCACAAAATCTGTATATACTTTTCTATTTTTCATTCATTAAGAGAGGAACTTGTGTGGAGAATTCTAGGGCCGAACCTAATAAACCCTAGGTCGTTTGTAACAGTATTTTCAAGGGTTTTCACCCCTTGAAACCCTTCATGTTCAATTGAGATAAGTTTTCTTTCAATTCATTCAATATGTCTATGTGTTGTTTGAATATATCTTATGCTTATCTTGATTTTAACATGCTAGGCTAGATCTTTTGTGTGTTTGCTTAGATGTAATGAAACCTAGATGTTGATTATAGGTTGATTGCTTGTTTATAGTTGTAATGGATGAATGATTTCAATGTTAGGCTTAAGAAAGCTGGCAGATCTCCATTGTGTAACGTGCTTGAACGTCTTAAGAAACATGAACTGATGTGTACTAGGTTTTTATGGTTGTATTTAATGCATGAGCGAATTCTAGTGATCCCATGTTAGGAGCTTCTTAGCCGGCTCGACATAGGAGTGAAGTAGGAGCTTATAGAATTGGGGAAGTAAGTACGCCACCCCATGATTGGTATTAAGGAATATAACCCGTCATCCACGCAACTGTAACAAGTAATTAACCTGTAAAAGATATATAGGGAGTAGTGAAATCTAAGTAAACACAATTCTCCCATATATTTCTCACACCACTAGTTTAATTAGTTTATTTTCATTTTTGTTATTTTATTTTGATTGCATCTTAGTTATTGGGTTAGTTGACTAGCAACTAATTCCGCCCACTCTTCCAATACCCGAGATTTTACCTGTTTTCATAAAATATAAAAATACAAAACGAATCATCCCTCACCTCTAGACCTAGTTTTTAGGCTTTCTAATCCTAGCGACACTATTCTTGAGTTGAACGATCAATCCCCCGGTACTTGTCACTATACTATACTACAACGATCAGGTACACTGCCTGGTGGGGGTTGTAAGCTTCTCGAGATCCCTCGAGAGGTAAAGCCTGGTGCAATTCCCACGCATCAACTCGACTTAGCAACCATGTAATCAATTAGACAATTAACTAAGGGTTTAAACATGTAACAATAATGCACTAAAGATGAGTGCATACAAGGAACGCTAAGGCAATTTGGGTGTACATTTGGGAGTGGATTGTAAAGAAATTCTTCCTTTAAGTAAAATGCTTAAAGTTAGAAACGAAAAAGATAGGCTCTGAGGGGTGTACTAGGGGTATCGTGTACTAAAAATGAGTACATCGCAAAAGTGTGGGAGAATTACTTGACCAATTAAGTCAATGTAATTATAATACAGGTTTAAAACATGGTTATCCTAATGCCTCTTATCATATAGCAAATCCTAACTACACGAATGTAGTCTCACTAGCGGTCTCGGGATGCATCACAAACGCAAGTTCTAGAATCTAAATACTACCCGTACACTCACAAGCATCAACAATGAATGCTTTTTCCTGAAGTCTAAAGGCGAACCTCACATATTTGGGTGGAAATTTTTGAGTGGTACGGTTTTTGTGTTAGTCATATAATTCCTATCCATGCGACGCTTAGTAAGACTAAAGTTTCACTCTTATATGTTGCAAAAAATTTTAAATTTGGGGCCAAAATTACCCTAACAAGTATTTCTCTTAGTTTTATTACACATCTACTATTAAACAAACAAAAGTCAAATGAAGTTATATTTTCTAAGGTATCCCAATTTACCCTCCCTACACTTAAATCGAACATTGTCCCCAATGTTCAAGATAAAAAATGTAAAAGTAAAGATAGATGAAAATGAACGAAACTAATACTCTCCTTATTCGCTCGGTATGGACAATGTGGTAACATGGTTAAATCCTCCTCCAAGAAAATGAGCATGTAAAGCTTCACTCCTAAAATATAATCATCTTCTTGTCCAATATAATCTGTTAAACAACAAAGAAAACAAACACGAAATCTCGCATAACATCGGCGGTAAGTTCTATATAAACATAAATCCAAGAAAGCAAGTAAATATATAGTGTTTGAAAAATAAATGTTTGCAGATTCCTAGAGTTTAAAAAGCAAAGATTTTACGAAACTACACAATTCCAGCAGAAAAACTGATGAGAGGAAAAGTGTACCGCTTTTAGGGGGTCATTTAAGCCCAAAGTCGAGATTATTTGATCAAATATTGCCCTAAATCGTTCCTTTTGTCATTTTAGGTACTTTTGAGAGGAAATCTGGAAAAGGAAGCATTTTTGGAGCGAAAAAGTGAAGAAAACGACAAAGTCTCAAATTCATGCTGGAAATTGTGCCTGACAGCGTCAGGATATGCATGTGACGCCATCACCCTTTGTCAAAGAGGTGGATAAATCAAGTTACACGTGACGCGCCAGAGAGATTTTGGGAGAATTTATACATGACGGCGTCACCAAGGCCATCAAGAGTAATTTGCATGTGACGACCAAGATGAAGTTTACACATGACGACGTCAGAAGTGGATCTAGGCAATACGATGATAATTATGGCGGCGAGTTGACGGCGTCAGAACCTACTCTTGACGCCGTCAGACCTAATAATCTATATAAAGTTTTTGATTTTTCATTCATTGTGTGCAACTTGGAGAGGAGAAAAACCCTAGACGAATTTTACTGTATTTTTGAGGGTTTCAAACCCTTGTTTCATCCATGCTTAATTGAAGATAAGTTTTCCAACAATCATTCAATATGTCTATGTGTTGTTTGATTATATCTTATGCTTGTCTTCTCTTTAACATGCTAGGCTAGGTTTTCTTTGTGTTTGCTTAGATGTAATGAAACTTAGATATTGATTATTGGTTGGTTGTTTGTTTATAATTGTTGTGGATGAATGATTTTGATGTTAGGCTTAAGAAAACAAGCAGACTTTCAATTGGTAACTTGCTTGAACGTCTTAAGAAACATGATCGGAGGTGTACTACGATAAATTAGTTATAATTAATTCATAAGTAACTACTAATGAGGCCATGTTAGGAGCTAGTAGTCGGCTCGACATAGGAAGAGGTAGAAGCTTATAGAGTTAGGGAAGATCGTACACGGCCCTACGAATGGTATTAAGGAATATAACCCGTCATCCATGCAATTGTACAAACTAATCAACCGGTAAAAGATAGCTAGGGAGTAGTGAAATGTAAGTAAACAAATTTTCTCTTATTATTGTTTTAGCTACATTTACTTTAAGTTCATTTTATTTTATTTTGTTTGCATTTGTAGTTAATTGGGTTAGTTGATAAGCAACTAATTCCGCCCACTCTTTCAAAAACCTGAGATTTTTACTTGCTTTCCATAAAATATAAAAATACAAAAAGAATCATCCCTCACCTCTAGACCTAGTTTAATTGAGTTTTAACCCTAGCGAACACTATTCTTTGAGTTGAACGATCAATCTCCCGGTACTTGTCACTATACTATACTACAACGGTCAGGTACACTGCCTGGTGGGGATTGCAAGCTTCTCAAGATCCTTTGAGAGGTAAAACCTTTTGCAAGGTTGCAAAACCACGCATCAAGCTTTTGGTGCCGCAGCCCGGGGAATAGTTATTGTCTAGGTTGAAATTTCTTTTTATTAGCTCTACTTGCTAGATTCCATTCTAGTAAGATTTTTATTTTTATTTTTATACGTTTCTATAGTCTATCTTTTTCTTTGTTTCCTTTGTTCGTAACCGTTGCCATCCGCCATCATGGAAGGTGGTAATCTCTTTGATCCCATCAACCCACCACAACAAAATCATCCACAAAACCCACCACAACTAAACCAACCTCCTAGACCCCGAACTTTAGGAGAGTACTCCCGTCCTAGCCACCAAGGCTATTGAAACACCATTGAGCTTACTCAAGGAGCCAATGTGTCTCCCTTGTGATCCGACACCTTCCGGTTGGTGCAAAGCGGATGTGCATTCCATGGACTTCGTTCCAAAGATCCTAATCAACATCTCAAGGATTTCCTCAAAATCATAGATTCCATAGACCTTGATGTTGAAACTCGAGAAACGACCCGATTGCGTCTCTTCCAATTCTCTCTACGTGACCAAGCTAGTCAATGGCTTGAGCGTTTACCCGCAGGATCAATCACCTCTTGGGATGATCTCACCACTCGTTTCCTTGCTCAATTTTTCCCACCGGGGAGAACTACTAAGCTTAGAAATGACATCTTGATGTTCCAACAATGTCAAGGTGAAACTCTTTATGAAGCATGGACTCGTTTCAAGGACTTACTCTAAAAAGTCCCTCATCATGGCATAGATCTTTGGCTCCAAGTCCAAATTTTCTATGACCATATCGAACACTCCACTAGGCGGACCATTGACCAATCGGCCGGTGGCAAGCTTCGTGATCTAAGTGCAGAAGAATCATGGGAGCTCATAGAAGATCTTGCTCTCTATGACAATGAAAGTTGGAATGATCCCCGTGATTTGAACAAAACAGTCAAGGCAATATATTTGCCTTCGAACAATTCAAGCACTCCCGACCGTAGGGTCATGGAACTTGAAGACCAAGTCAAGTTTCTCATGAAATCCTACGAAGCTCCTAAACCTCCAAGCCAAGTGAACAAAATCACTTTTTCATGCGAATTATGTAGTGGTCCCCATGACACTTGTGATTGCATGGAACTCCCCGAACAAGCTTTTGCGGATTACGTATCCTCACGTACCGACGGAGCGGGAGACAAGTGGTACACTTTCAAACCCGAGCAAAACCCTTACGGTGATTCATACAAACCCTCTTTGAAAAATCACCCAAATCTTAGGTGGAAACAAAACTAAAACATGCCCTAAAACAATTCTTCCACTCCATATAATCGTTATCAACCAAACGGTCCACCTCCTAACCGTACTTTCAACAACAATCCTTCCAACAGCTATGGTAGTACCAATAATTTTGAAGGATTGATGCCCAAATTTATGGCATCTCAAGAAACTCGTTTAGCAAAGTTTGAAGCCGATTTCAAACAAAAACAAAGTGAGATGACTAATAAGATTGACACGTTGTTGAAAGTTCTCAATGACCGAGAAATGGGAGCTCTCCCAAGTAACATGGTCAAGAATCCGAAACTTAACGTTAACGCTATATCATCTGTTTCGTCTCCCACTACTTTTCCACAATACTATTCGGTCAATGCCGTGAGCACGTGTTTCAAGCAAACCAAAATTTTTCAAAATGACCAATTAAATAAAACACCCAATGTCAAACCGTTCAATAGCATAGTTGAAACACCCCCTACACAAGACCTTGGCGACAAATTCAAGGAACTTCACCTTGAGCGCCCCGTCATTGATGTCTTAGCCCGTGCTCCCTACTACAATGCCCTTTTAGAGAAATATGAAGAGAAACTTAAGTTGGGTAAGAATGGGACCGATTTCATTCAAAACAAGTTGCCTAAAAAATTAGATGATCTGGGCATATTCGTTTTACCCTGTAAGATCGGAAATTCTGAGGCTTTTGACACATTAGCCGATCTTGGGTCAAGCCTAAATTTGCTTCCATTATCTCTGTGCACCACTCTTAAGCCAGGAAAGTTAGATGAAACGGAGATAATCATAGGGTTTGCGGATGGAAGTGTGGCATATCCGGTTAGGGTAGTGAAGGATGTGTTAGTGCATATAGGAAGGTTGACAATATTAGCCGATTTCCACGTCCTTGATATGGTTAGTGACACTACATTCCCTTTATTGATAGGAAGATGATTCTTAGCTACCGCAAGTGCGATGATTGATTGTAAGGAATCTAGAATAGCGGTAGGAGAAGGAGAAACTTGGTCAGTCTATGATGTTAAGAAACATGCCTATGATACTAGTGAGGAACCAACACCTCATTGGGTAGATTTAAATAGGAGACCATCTAGATACGGACCTTGGGTTAATAGAGACTTCATAGGACCTCAACGCCCATTTTATTTAGAGGAGGAGTTTATAAACAAAACATATTCGGTAGAGCAACTCATAGCTAAGGATGAAGAACTAAACCCCTTTGAGGATCCCTTAGTCTTTAGGAAAATGATTAAATTCCTAGGAGTGATGCCTATCAACTTAGAGATGAACAAGTGGAAAAGGGAATGTGATAAATGTAAATGGAATTGGGACATGCCACCTAAGGAAGGTGACGGATCATGGCATATGAAGATGATTCTATATGATCCGGATGGAGAAAAATTTGAGAAGTCATACCGAACTAAGAGAACCGATAGGAAATTGAAACCTAATTAGTTTGATCCCAAGGATGTCCTCGATGAGGAACTCACTCATATAGGATAGCCCGTGATCTTGAGTCTAGCTACAAGACTCGTAAATAAAGAAAAGCGCTTCTTGGGAGGCAACCCAAGTTTTATTTATTTGATTGTTTGTTTGTTTGATTTTATTTATTTCCGTATGCGTGCTTTATTTTTATTGTTTGTGGCTCATGTTTTAAAATAAATTGTGAAAATGCTTTAACTTGTTGTTTAACCTCGTCTTAACTTCATATAAAGGTATTTCACAAAAGATAAGTGTAAGGGAAATCTTAATTTGTTTCTAAGAACGGAATTGAACGTGAACCACAACAATATTAAATGAACATGTATATTAGTATATGTTTGAGTCAAATACTTGTATCGAGTCATAATGATGTTTTGCAGGAATTCCAGGAATTAGGGCATGAGTTTTTAAAGAAATTTTCTGGAAACTTAACATAAGATTTCTGTCAGAACACTCTAATGACGTCAGGATCATAACCTGACGGCGTCAGGTGTAAAATTCTGAAAAATTTTGCAAGTTTTGTTTTTCTATTGGAGTCTTAAAGTTTTTGTTAATTCTTTAGTTTTATAAACTCCAAGAAATCTGCAAACATTCATTCCACAAGCATTATATCCTTATATATATAGATTGCCGCCGATTTTACGCGAGGTTTGCCATGATTGTTTTCTCAGGTTTAACAGGTTATATAGACAAGAAGATGATTTATATTTCTGGAGGGAAGCTTTCAACGTTCATTTTCTTGGAAGAAGATTTAACCTTGTTACCACATTTATCCACACCGAACGAATCAGGGGAGTATTTGTTTCATTCTTTTACCTTCATTACTTTTACATCCTTTTTATTGAACATTGGGGACAATGTTCAGCCTAAGTGTAAGGGGAGGGTAAATGATGATACCTTAGAGAATACAATTGCACTTGAATTTGTTTGTTCAATAGTAGGTGTGTAATTAAACTAAGAGAAATACTTGTTAGGGAAATTTTAGCGCCAAATTTAAATTTTTTACAACATTTAGGAGTGAAGCTTTAGCCTTAATGAGCGTCTCATGGATAGGAGTTGTATAACTAGCACAAAAACCGTACCACTCAAAATTTTCTACCCAAAATATGTGAGGTTCGCACCTAGATTTGTTAGGAAAAAAATGCTTATGAGTGTACCGGTAGTACTTAGAATCTAGAACTTGCGTTACTGATGCATCCCGAGACCGCATGTGAGACTACATTCGTGTAGTAGGATTTACTACATGATAAGAGGCATTAGGATAACCCTTGTGTTAAACCCGTATCATAATTACTTGACCAATGAAGTCATAATTACTTGACTAGTAAAGTCAATTAATTTTTCCCACACCTTTGCGATGTACTCATTTTTAGTACACGATACCCCTGGTATACCCCTCCGAGCCTATCTTTTTCGTTTCTAACTTTAAGCATTTTACTTAAAGGAAGAATTTGTTTACAATCCACCCCAAATGTGCAACCAGATCGCCTTAGCCTTTCTTGTATGCACTCATCATTAGTGCATTATTGTTATGTGTTTAAACCCTTAGTTAATTATCTAATTGATTACATGGTTGCTAAGTCGAGTCATATCCTGTGCATATTGTTTTGGGACGATTGGGACTCATGGGTAAAGTACTAGTGTTATGGAGTATTGGGGGGAAGAACATCATTTATTATCCCCATATGTGCGTTAATATCTAAAAAGTACTCCAAGTGTTTTGATTATCTTAATTCGAGTCATTAGAATAGTTAATTGTAAAGTATGTAAAAGTTCAAGTGTAAGGGGAATATAAATCCCCTATAATGTATTATTTTGGATGGTAGGCCAAGAGTGTATACAAAAAAAAAAATAAAAATAAAAATAAATAAATAAATAAATAAATAAATCGAAAAAATCAAGAAAAAGAAAAAAAAAAAAAAAAAAAAAAAAAAAAAAAAAAAGAGAAAAAAAACATACGGACTACCATCCCGTTTCCTTTTATGTTTATTTTATGTTTTGTTAGTTTATGATTAGCTTAAGTCGAGTCGAGTCTTGGCTTAGCAATGCCACATTATACATGTAATTAACCATGATGATTAACTCGCCACCAGTAAAGATTGCCTTTATCCAACAAAACCGTGTTTACCATATCCTTACACCTCACGTTATAACCCTTTAAAATACCTCTTTGATAGTTTATCCTAGGTGCTTACGCCAAGTGGTGGAGGTTTGATCCTTTCCCAAGACTATGGTAATCTATTTGCTATGACAGGTAGTGAGAGATGTTTTCCATTTCCATATTGTGATATATACTTTATTACACCTGAGAGATGTGAGTATCTAAACACTATTTGTAAGGAGCTAGTGTATAATTTCCGTGCTTGTTTTTGGTTGAAGTGGAACGATTATTTGTTGCAATTACTTTTATATTAGTGTTAAATGACCCCTGGCTTGTATTTTGATTAGAATAAAAGCGCATTTGCTTGAGGGCAAGCAAATCTCAAGTGTAAGGGTATTTGATGAGACGAAAAGTGTACCGCTTTTGGGGGATCATTTAAGCCCAAAGTCGAGATTATTTGATCAAATATTGCCCTAAATCGTTCCTTTTGTAATTTTAGGTACTTTTGAGAGGAAATTTGGAAAAAGGAAGCATTTTTGATGTTTTTTGAGCGAAAAAGTGAAGAAAACGACAAAGTCTCAAATTCATGCTAGAAATGTTACCTAACGGCATCAGGATACGCATGTGACGCCGTCACCCTTTGACAAAGAGGTGGATAAATCAAGTTACACGTGACGCGCCCGAGAGATTTTGGGAGAATTATACATGACGGCGTCACCAAGGCCATCAAGAGTAATTTGCATGTGACGGCCAAGATGAAGTTTACATATGACGACGTCAGAAGTGGATCTAGGCAATACGATAATAATTATTGGTTGGTTGTTTGTTTATAATTGTTGTGGATGATTGATTTCGATGTTAGGCTTAAGAAAGCTAGCAGACTTCCAATTGGTAACTTGCTTGAACGTCTTAAGAAACATGATCGGAGGTGTACTACGATAAATTGGTTATATTTAATGCATAGGTAACTACTAATGAGGCAATGTTAGGAGCTAGTAGTCGGCTCAACATAGGAAGAGGTAAAAGCTTATAGAGTTAGGGAAGATCGTACACGGCCCTACGAATGGTATAAAGGAATATAACCCGTCATCCATGCAATTGTATAAACTAATCAACTGGTAAAAGATAGCTAGGGAGTAGTGAAATCTAAGTAAACACATTTTCTCTTATTATTGTTTTCGCCACATTTACTTTAAGTTCATTTTATTTTATTTTGTTTGTATTTGTAGTTAATTGGGTTAGTTGATTAGCAACTAATTCCGCCCAGTCTTTCAAAAACCCAAGATTTTTACTTGCTTACCATAAAATATAAAAATACAAAAAGAATCATCCCTCACCTCTAGACCTAGTTTAATTGAGTTTTAACCCTAGCGAACACTATTCTTTGAGTTGAACGATCAATCCCTCGGTACTTGTCACTATACTATACTACAACGGTCAAGTACACTGCCTGGTAGGGATTGCAAGCTTCTCAAGACCCCTTGAGAGGTAAAACCTTTTGCAAGGTTGCAAAACCACGCATCAAAAACAAAACCTGGATTTTTTTTAGAAATAACACCTGACGCCGTCAGAAATGATCTGACAGAATTCTTTATATTTGATTTCTGGAAAAATTTTAGAAAAATCTAAGTTTTAATACTTGGAATCCTGCAAAACATCCATTATGACTCGATGCAAGCATTTGATTCTAAGAAATACTAGTATGTATGCTAAACTCTAATTATTATCATTCATGTTCAATTCGTTCTTAGAAACAAATATGATCTTCCCTACACTTATTTTTTTGCAAAATACCTTTATATGTAATTAAGAAGAGGTTAAAGACAAAATAAAGCATTTTCACAATTTGTTTGAAACATGAACAATGAACAAAAAGATAAAACATACATACGGAATCAAATAAAAACAAACAAATAAGCAACTAAAAAAAAAGAAGCTTGGGTTGCCTCCCAAGAAGCGCTTTTCTTTATTTACGAGTCTTGTAGCTAGACTCAAAGTCATGCTCTATTACGTGACTCCATCCCTTAAGATGATGTATCCGCTATTGAAGTCCTCATCACCCTTGTGGTAGTGTTTCAATCGTTGGTGGTTTATAGTCATGTTCTCACCTTTATGATCAATCAAGACTACGGCTCCATTCTCGCACAAACTTTTTACTGTGAAGGGTCCATACTACCAAGATTTGAGTCTTTCGGAGGTAGTTTCACCCCTAAGTTATGCAGACGTACCATATCTCCTTCCATAAACTCGAAAGGATTCTTATCCTGCTGATTGTACTCAGTTTCAGCTTCATCAGAGCCCCTATTTCTACTTTTACCTCCCTCATTCCCAAACACTTGGTAATTCTTAATCCTTGCTTCCCATGCAAGGATCGTCTCTCGAACATAATTGTTAGATGCACTAGAGTTGGTTGAAGCTTCTTTCGCGTCAGTTTCTCATATTACATGGGGTCATGTGAAAATGAACCTTTCTTTGCCCTGACTTGAGTTCTATTACCCCCGTTTCGTATTTGATGGTTGCCCGTGCTGTAGCAAGGAATGGTGCCCCTAGGATTATTGGCATATAATCATTTTCCCTATCATCAATGATCAAGAAGTCAACGGGGTATATAAATCCTGCCACATTAATTAATACATCTTCTGCTATTCCAAAAGGGTACATATAAGAATGATCTGCAAGGGAAAGCCTAATGTGGGTAGTGTTTGGTATGTTATTAGTCAATTGGGCATAAATGGATAAGGGTAGTAAGCTTACTTCTGACCCTTGGTCGGCCAAAGCGTCTAAATATTTTAAATCTCCTATGCCGCGTGGTATCTCAAAATTCCTGTAAATCATTTGTTTCTTATTCACTTTCCGTTTAAGAATACTCTTGCACAATGGACCTACGGTTAACGTATCATACTTTTTCTCTCTCCTTTTTCCTTTAAAGACTTTAGGTGAATAATCTCGTCCATTGTTTCTCATCCAATTATCTATAGTCTTCTTATTAATGTTGTGTTGTGGTTCTTCTATTGGTTGTTTGTTAGGGGACATCTCCTTCCCTTTATTTTAATACGATTCATTGACTACACCTCGTTCATCTATTCCATCATCGGTCGTGATGAGGTTGACTTCACAACTTTCCTCATTGATCAATTGCTCTTCCTCTTCATTGTCGTTTTCGTGGACAATGGAAACAACATTAACAAACTTGGTGATAGGAGTATCGACTTCCTTCCGTACCAACACCTTTTTCTGGAGCCTTAGCTTTAGTGTAATCCCTTAATAGATTCATCATCTCAGCCATCTTTTCTTTCATTTCCTCCCTCTGTTTATAGACGGCTTTCTCGAATCGTGCCAATCTTTCTGAGTGAGCCGACATGTACTCGCGAGGAGGTGAAGATGGATAGGTGTATTTTCGAAAAGATTGACATTCTCTCTAAGAGGGGACTCAGAAAGTGGGATTGACTTCTTACTTGAGATGGAATTAACGGTTGCACGATTGGGGCTTGAAGGCTTTCTTTGTCTCTTAATTAGGTAATCGTCCCTTCCCTCGACTTCACAAAGTTTCTCTTCAGAGAGATGGGAGATTTTTGTAGGTGAAGAGATGGCTTTGACTACCGAGGTTAAATCACGGGGGTCATCCCAAGATTCGCTTCCAAAAAAGGCAAGCTCATCAATGATGTCCCATGATTCCCTCGCATCCTTCTCTCCTAATTTGCCGCCGGCCGCTTGATCAATGGTGCGTTGTTGTGATAATCGACATGGTCATAAAAGATTTAAACTTGGAGCCAAAGATCGATGCCATGATGAGGGACTTTTTGGAGCAAGTCCTTGAAACGAGTCCATGCTTCGTAAAGAGTTTCACCTTGATGTTGTTGGAACATCAAAATGTCATTCCTTAAATTGGTAGTTCTCCCCGGTGGGAAAAATTGAGCAAGGAAACGAGAGGTGAGATCATCCCAAGAGATGATGGATTCTGTGGGTAAACGCTCAAGCCATTGATTAGCTTGGTCACGTAGAAGAATTCGTTTGTTTTCAAGGTTTATGCCTATTTGATGTTGATGAGGGATTTTGCAACCTCACAAAAGGTTTTACTTCTCAAGGGATCTTGAGAAGCTTGCAATCCTCCAAGCAGTGTACCTGACCGTTGTAGTGTAGTAAATGGTAGGTCCGGGGAATTGATCGTTCTCTGCGGGAATGGTGTCGTTAGGATTGAAGTGTAGGTCAACTAGGTCTAAAGGTGAGGGATGATTCTTTTTAGTATTTTATATTTTATGAAAGCAATTAAAATCTCGGGTATTGAAAGAGTGGGCGGAATTAGTTGCTAATCAACTAACTCAAAACTACGAATTAAACTAAAAACAATAAAATAAAAATAACAAGAAACGTAAATGTGGTGGACTACTTATATGAGAAAAACGTGTTTACTTAGATTTCCTTACTCTTTAGTTATCTTATGTTGGTTAGTTGAGTGTCACGGTGCAATTGTTTAGCTGAAGGGTTGTATTCCTTAATAACAATCGTGGGGGTGTGCACAGCCTTCCCCAACTCTATGAATATCTATTTCTTTATGAGGACACGTTTAGTACCCTATCATAGAATCATTAACATCTACTCATGCATTAAATACAACCAATAAAACCGTAGTGCACATCCGATTACGTTTCTTAAGACGTTCAAGCTTGTTACCGTATAGGAGATTAGCCAGTTTTCTTAAGCCTAACGCGAATCAATCAACCAAACAATAAATAACTTACCAACAATTAATAACTAGGTTTTATTAGATCTAAGCAAACACAAAACAACCTAAGCTAACATGTTAGAAGAAAGAAAAGCAATAAAGATAATCAAACAACACATAGACATGATGAATGATTAAAATATTACTTATCTTCAATGAAACATAAGAGAAAAGAGGGTTTAAGAACCCTTGAAACTCTTTTACACCTGACGCCGTCAGGTGCAATCTTCCAAAATCTTTCTGGGGCGTCACGTTATAAAATTCCACCATTCTTGTCTTCAAGTGACGGCGTCAGCATCCAAGCCTGACGTCGTCAAGTGTAAAATCCTGACTTTTCTTGACTTTCTTGTTTTCTTCATTCTTGAGCCTAAAAACGTGCAATATGCTCCATATTCCATAATTCACGTCCCAAGTACCTAAAATGAGAAAAGAAATGATTTAAGGTAATATTTGATCATAAATTCACGACTTAGGGCTTAAATGATCCCCTAAAAACACATCAAATAAATCCTTATCAGATGTCAAATGAGCGGTGTACTCTTCACCATGATTAGGTCTCTTCAGACGTTCAAGCAGACTGTTGCATAACATAGGATGTAGTTTTATTGATGAAATTTTCTGGGATTTCTCGGGGTGATCGAGATCCCCTTAACCGCTTATTTGATTTCATTTATTTTTATTTATAATTTTTTTTCTTGTACTCAAATGTAATTATAACTAAAATTAATAGTGAGTTAAGAGGAGAAATGACTGTCGTGCATGTGACTAGACGATTAGAGTACTAACAAATCTTACATTGGTAACTATAACCAGTTAAAGTATTGCAACCCAACGTCTTCTATCGCCTTTTATTGGGAAAATTTTGCTCCCATTTAAATGTTTACGTGTGAAATAATTACTTTGCCGCCAACGCAATTATCGAGTAACATAGTTCGCAACTTTTTTTCAACTTTTAGTAATTAATGTCATGATGGTATCACGTCTGCAAAAACACCATAATCCATGTTTCTAGTCATTACCTACGTATTGTTTGGGTTCTATAAAAATTTATTTTACAAAACTTTCTCTCGCAATGGAATTCGGAACCTACCCTTCAATCCGCCTTCCTAGATGAAAAAACGAACTTCATGTCTGACGTTTTGAAAAAAGATGCTCATTTTGGGATCCATCTCCTTAAGAAGTTATCGATTTTGGATGAGTTGATCCAAGCCAAACATAAAAAGATCAAGAGGATCGAACAACTTTTTTTTTACATTAGATTAAACTATTTTAAGGATGTTGTCGATTTTTTTTACTAGCATATGAGTCGTGTCACGTCTATCTTAGATGTATGTATGCAACTGTTGAAAAAGCTAGATGCATCCATTGGTGCGAAACATCAATTTCTTGATGATATTTCATTAGTTATGATAAATATTTTTTTTTTGTTTTTTTATATGATGTTATGTACTTTCGTTTTCTATGGTGGCTATGTACTACGAATTTTGTTCGGAATTTAAGTAATTACTTATTTATTTTCCTTTTCGCATTGTGATATTATGTCAACGACAATTGATTAATAACTAAGATGAAGGATAGTAATCAAAGTAGATGAACAAGAACAATATTAATAGAGCTCAATTATAATAGTATATATCAAAAATATAAAAGTACATTCGGAATATTCATAAAAGATACATTTGGTAAATCCATATAAAGACATATCCGTTTATGTTGTTGATAGCATGGTACAAAGTAGATGTAAAGTCTTTACCTTCGTAGCGAATCAAAATCCTTTCCGGACCATCCAGATTAGTGAATCATTGATGGATTGAAGAAACATGCCAACCAATGAGTAACAACCCATGGCGTAAGATGATAAAGGCTTAAGAAGAAAAGAGGCCAAAAAGGATTCTTTGGTGCATAATAATAATAATAATAATAATAATAATAATAAGCGTAAGTACATACAAAATAATAATAACAATAATAATAATAATAATAATAATAATAAATAAAAGTTGAAAAAAATGAGACATACATTGCTATAAATATAGTGAAGCTGACTATTTTCTCTTGTGAATGTAATAAATCTTGCCTGAATATCTTTACGAAAGTCAATAATATCACATTGATCGTGTAATATCGTGGAGCCATACGTCATAATATCGTTTTTATCGATTGGTGTTGTATCATTATCGATTGTATCTTTATTAGTAGCGATTATTATCTTAAATCAACTTTTTCATATCGCAAGTTATCGACTAGACTATAGCGACAACTTTTTTAGAAAGATCTTGAAAGTTTCACGCTCCCAACGCATGATATAGATTGAGAAATGATAGTCTTGATATTTTTTATTTTGACGCATAAAAATAAAAAATTGTCTTTTTGAATGTTCTTCTTTCATCAAATTTAACTTTTCTAAAATAATTAAAAATATATATATACCTATAATATCTTTGACTTTGTAGCTGACATTTTTGTCGACCTTTTACTGAAGGTTAATGTTTGTTCTTAGAGTTATGAACACTAGATTAAATTAGGGATGATATGGGAAAATTAAAAATTTATTTTAAAAGATCGACAATTATTTGAAGACATTTGAAAAAGAAAGGTGAATAATAATTCAGGGACGGCAAAAATAGCTAACATAGAATTAATGATCAGATATTAAAATGGGTTTAAAATTGTCAAAATGGTTCCATGATTTTTATACATGATTGAAAAAAACACAGTTTTTATGTTTCCCTTTGCAATTAAAAGTTAAAAATATCAAAATGACCCTCACCCAATATAAAAAGCCAATAATTTTAAATATGAGAAAGTCAGCCCTCATGGGACTACCATGCATCTACAAAAGTCAGAAACTGTCATAAAGGATATGAATACGTATACATAAAACATACATGTAAAATAGTTAGGTATATAGGGAAAGAAAAGAATGAGAGAAACTTATTGATTACTCCGCATTAAATTATTGAAAACAATAGAATTTCTTAGAGTTATATTTGAGTAAATGATCTTCAAGAAAATTAATATGAAGATCACCTAAAGAATAAATAAATAACTATATAATAATATTTGATTAGATTATGACATGGAACTGCAGCAAAAAAAAAACTCAGCAGAAGCTCCAAAGAGGAATATCACCAATAATATCGTCTTCGATCACCAACGAGCATGAAGGATCAAACATTGAATCATCGTAAATTACATCGTTATATATAGGTGCATCCATGTTATACCAAGACCATGGTTCGTACATGCTCGTGTTAAGTGACTCACTTGCCAACCGTATTTCATCGTCTAAAGGACTTATTGGTAAATGCGAAAACGATGAAGATGGAGAAGAAAGTAATGATGATGAGTCACAAGGTGAATCGATTAGCAATGATGAATGGGAGTGTGTTGTTGTCATGATAGGATCAGTGGCGGCTGCGGCAGCAGCAGCCACTTTTTGGATTGATTTTGGTGACATGGCACTTGTGGAATACTCGAGGTGGTTGTAATGATGTGGAGGGAAGTTGAGATTGGCTGACGGCCCTTTTAGGCATAAAAGGGCCGCGTCATAGGCTCTAGCTGCAGCCTCAGGAGTTGAATGTGAGCCTAGCCATATTCTTGTTTTTTGATTTGGTGCTCGAATTTCCGAGACCCATGAACCCCAACTTCTCATTCGTACTCCTCTATACTTCTTTTTGCTCAACGTGTCTAAATTGGAATCTCCATCTTTCCTCTTCATGTGTTACTGAAGTGAAGCTCTTATGTGTAAAATCTTTTACTTAGGAAATAAATATGATAAATGAAATAAGTGATGATCAGATGATGATGAAGAAGAGGATATTGTGAATTTAATTTATAGTGTTTTGAGTGAGGCAAAAACAAGTGAAATGGATGACAGAAAGTATTCTATTCAAATATTTTCGATGACTATTTTTGTATAAACCTCCTGCAACTCTCCTTGGTTTGTCATTTGAGTCCATAAACTTGAGTATAACATGACATTCATTAATGCTTAATTACAAATATACATAAAACGTTTCCTTTTTACGATAACGACTTACCATCTTTCGACGTGAATATAACTATATCATCATTCTATCCAATGAATGTTTTCATTGTATTAGTTTGAGGTGTACGTGTTAGATGATAAGAAATCGGACACAAGTGGCAAGGGAACCCGAAAAAAAAAAGGTTCAACGTGATAGTCTCGTTCTTTTGTATTTGCTTAATCAACAAAAGCAGTGTAAACTATAACTTAATTTGGAGCATGCATGAATTCTTATATAGGTTGGTTCATGTTTATATCCTTGGGAAATTAGTTGAAGTAAACATCTTTTTAGAGTTTGAAGGGCTCATATGGAAGTAAATGAAAGTATGGGTCAAAAGTTAACTATTATATTATAAGAATTAAGAACATATAAGAGGGATTTCAGGAGTCTAACATAGAAAATGAAGTCATTGAAGGTTTTAGACATAACTAAGAAGTTTCCTAAGCCAGATAAGAGGGTAGCCTTAATAAGCAATTAACTATTGTTAAGAGTGTTTTTGTAGTAGTCTAGTACGTGGGAATCATGGGCATATAGGTAATTAACGTGTACACATGTGTCTCTTTTTTATCTCGAGTACTAGTATATAGATAAAACACAAAACATCATCATCAAACTTTTTTATGTCACTTTAGTCAAAGATTTACCAAGTAGAGGTTGTGATTCTTTTGAAATGCTGTAAAACTGGATGTTGAAAACTCATTCCAATACACTTAAATTTTAAGAAGCATTTCAAGAATATGAATATGATCGACATGCATAAAATGATACTTTCATAACTTTGAATGTTCTAAGCTATATGAAATGATGAAATGTGACAATCGCTCTTAAAAACGTTCATTGAGAGATAAAAGAGCAAAAAATCATTTGTACAACATGTCTTATTGATGTAGGATGATATTTCATATACGAAGATCATTTCTTACAACTTAGTACGTCGATGAACCTGAGATAAAGTTGCAAATAAGGTGACACCTTTATTATAAAAACTCACCACAGTTCACATGATACTACTAAAAGTAATTAAATGAACAATGTAGCCCAAGTAACTCCCTATCTTATTCGGTTCTCTTCCAAAAGTTTTCTAAACTGACATGATACTTGGTCATATTTGAGAAGTTTCTGTAAAAACATTTTTTTCAATAAAGTTTAACAAAAAATAGATGGTAAGTTTCAAAAGAAACGCGGTATAGAACAGTGGCTCCATACTCTGTTAACCAACAGCCAGCTATTGCTCTACTGGCTTTCAGTTAAGTTGGACCTGGTCGTCAGTCATTTGCCTATCCTTTTCAAATATAATCTGACCACCCCATGACTAAATATGTCACTTTCTAAGAAACCATCTATATTTCCATTATTTATCCACAAGTTTTTGTATCTTCATACTAGTTATAATGCCCGCGCATGCGCGGGTTTTATAAATTTTTTGAATCATATATTTTTATTTATTAAAAAACAAATAATTTAGTCTTTGTTTTGTTTGATTTATGATGTTTAATTATATATTTTTTTATTATTAAAGATAATTATTTAAAAATTTTAATCCTATTATTAATTGTATTTATCTATATTTTTTGTATTTATCTTCTACTTGTGTTAATTGTATCTTATCTATATTTTTTGTATTTATATTTTACCTTGTATTATGGATAAATATAAAATATTAAAATAATCTTTTTTTTAAATACAATTATTACTAAATAAGGTTTGAATTGATTTTTTGAAAATGGAAAATTCCAATAGAGGTTTTATTTTATTATATAAAAGATTTATCTCTAACATTTGTATCTCATTGACTACGCTTTACAATACTAGGTGGTGGACATGCAACGTAAAATAGATATGGTGTGTTCAAACTATCTCATCGTGTCTGTTTAATCATGGTGTTGTGTGATTTACCTCTGAAGCTCTGTTGTTCGTAGAACCTATTAGCGAGGGTCGTTTGTGTTAGATCATGTAAACCCCGTGAGAGATATTGTATTATTGATATGCATTTATAGTGCATTACATAGAAGATACTAGAAACTCCCACATTCGAGCTTGGGCCGTTATATCGTCTAATACTCTCCCGCAATCTGAGCGGCGAAATTACGAAAGCTTTGATTGGATTAGAAAACTAAATAAACATTTAAGTAATAAAAGTTTTGTTGATGAAGACGTTCGATAGCAAACAGAGAATAATCTTTATCTTCAGTAGCAAAAGCAAAATAAAGCGGTAGCAAAGGAAAAACAGCAAAGCAAATAATTAATTTTGATGATGACATCCGACAGAAAGCGGAGATTAATCTCCATCATGCAGCAACATCAAAAGCAAAGAAACAACAAATAAAAGCAAAGCATAATCTTTTATTTATTTATTTTTTGCCTGCAGTCAACTTCCAGTGTTGCGTGGTGGTGCATTCGGCGGCCGATGGAGGTGATTCAAGTTGGGCTTTTTGCATAATTAAAAGAAATGAGAATGGTGTTTACCACGTCTGTTAACAACAAACTATTAAATAGTTACAGTCAAAACAATATGCATCTATGGTTTTAGCAGAAAATTGAACAAGGGTGGTAACATAGGTATGTCGAGGTGGCTTAGGGGAGGCAGCTCAATGTAGCCACCTAGCTATGTCTGAAGATCAAACCCGTTCTATTACCATTGTGAAACCCTAATCCTAGTTGGCCCTAAACCCACATACGGGTTTGGGCCGACTACTTTATTATCTAATACTTTTTCGCAATTCGATCGGCTAAATTGCGAAAGCTCGGATTGGATTAAAGAAAAAATAAATCATTAAAAAAAACAAAATTATTGATAAAGACATCCGACAACAAGCGAAAACAAATCTTCAAACACCAACAACAACAAAAGCAAAATAAATCAGCAATTCGTTGATAATTAGGATTTTTGCATAGATTAGAAGTTTGATGTGAGTGTTATGGTCCGCCAGAGCAAAAGGCTCCAATGACACGCAATAATTTAATAGCAATTGGAAAAGATCGAAGTGACGAAAACTATTTGCAAAAACAATACGCGCAACTTCTTTTTTTTTTTATTGTAATTTAAGGTTTGAGAAGAGAGAGATAGAGTCATCTAACGGGGATGGTTTAGAGAAGGCGGTTCTTTTAATACAAATAATGTCTAAAAACGTTATTTATATTTTTTGAATCTTTTACGATTTGATAATAACAAAATCTAAAATCATTCTATGTTAAAAGTTAACATAAATAAGTTTTTTGTCGTAAATTCTCATTTCGATATTAAATCACTAAAGGTACGAATAATGAACATCAAACTTGATTGATAATCAAAGAAATAAATTTTTTCATACAAATGTGACAAAACGTTTTCATAAATATAATTAAACAAATTATTTTTGATATTTATAATTAAATATTTTATTAAAAATAAAATTCAAAAATCTGTTTTTCCCCAAAAAAAAGAATCCACCTTCATCAGATTTTAACTAAACCACTAAAGAATAAAAAATGAGCGTCTGACATGTCAGACGATACCCTTAATTATAGGGATGGTACCCTGATATATTAGGGTACCGTGGTACCGTCTGGACCAAGGTTTTCAAGATCGGGATCTTACTTAGGATTGATTACGTCTTTGCAAGATCGTGATCGTAAGATCGGATTGGGATCTTAAGATCCTACTATGATATCATTTTTTAGTAGCCTTTGTAAATTTATAAATTATTATATATCATAAACACAAAATTATATAAATGTTTCATAGAAATATTGTCATAAATTATGATTATGAAATATATAAAAATATTAACATGTTATTTTTTTAATTCTACAAAACACAATCCATAAATTTGTAGTTTTTTAGTTTGTGGTTCGAGAAAAGTAAGATCGGATCGGATTAGATCTTAAGATCATATGGTTAAGATCGGGATCTTATAAGATCTTAAGCTTTCAAATATTCTATGTAAGATCCGAATCGTTTTTGCTTTGCAGTATCGTAAAATCGTAAGATCCTAAGATCAGGATCGGGATCCTGACAACCATGGTCTGGACACTCCTAGTAGTTTTTACTGCCTATAAATAGTGGACTGTTTTATATATTTTTCTTCACCTTTTTGCACACAGTTTTCTGTTTGCTTTCAGTAGCATACATTCGCATTTCTTTGATCATTTAACTTGTTTATATTCATTCTAAAGTGATCCAGACATTCTTCCATCTTAAGTGCAATAGAAGTACACACGTAATCGTCAAGATATGAAGTGTTATAGTGAAGTTAGTGCATTTGTAACATTGGTCACATTCTTGTTGTATAATGTTGTACATCAAGTTCATAATCTCCAATCTTATGTAGCTGTTAGATCATGTTAGTATTATAGTCCTGAAAATACGTGAGTGACTGGGTTAGTATTTTAGGCCGGAAAATACACTTATGTGTGAGAGATTAGTTCTAGCTAGATTGGAACTCAACATTTAGCTTTGTGTCAAAAATCAGTGTAAGCGAAGTTGTAAAGTTTTCTCCACCTGAAGGGAGTTTGTTGACATAGTGAAGTGAACTTTCGAGTTGGGTACTCGGGATGTGATATAGGGCGAAGAGGGGTTTCGTTACCGAACCACTATAAATCTTGGTGTTGTGGTTTATCTTGCATTTTATATTTCGCCGATATTATTGTTTGTTATCTTGTGTTTATTTATTTAGTGTTCATATTGTAATTATTTAATCTCACGTAAACTCGGATCTATAAGTTTTTGAAGTATAATTTTAGTATGATAAAACGGTAAAACTATTCAAAACTCTTTCTAGTTTTCTACAGGCTCAACGTAGCCACTTCAGTTTGAGGATCGGACCCGCACCAATACCATGTTTAATAATGTAAACCCCGTATCATATTCTATTATTCATGCAATATGTATGATCATAGATACATTTTAAAACCCTAAATCCTAGTAGACCCTAGAAGCTCTCGTTCAAACTGCCGGATATGTTAGATGATATGTTAACACCCAAGCCTAAAAGCTTATAATCCACTAGGTTTAGCATTTTCTTTTCTTATTCTCTAAGTCATGTTCCATTATAAATAAACATAAATATCATTATGTAATGACACAAAAAACACAACAAATAATATATATTTGCTATTTTACGTAGTATTCGAGTTGTAGTTAAGATCGACTAACAAAAATTTGCTATCCTCCGGTCATCGGCTACTCACCGGTGATCCGGCGAGATCCATCATATTTTCACTTTATTGTTTTTCTATTTAATTGGGATTTTGTTTTCTTATTCAATATATAAACCTTATCACACAAAATTCTAGTCGTCATAGATAGAGTAAATATGTTGAGTTGCCATCAGTAAACAACATTTTTCTTCATCATCAAATTGTTTTCACTGTCGAAGATCAATGTCGTTGACATCAAAAGTTGACACCAAATTGACGCTCTCTCCAAATAACAAAGCAAGCCATGACGTAAAAACAATAGCAAATGTTATAAAAAATGGAGGAAACCGACAAACATTATACAATTATGTTTCCAAATACTCTCCATGCAAACAAACAACAAAGGAGACAAAAAAAAAAAAAAAAAAAAAAAAAAAAAAAAAAAAAAAAAAAAAAGGCAGTTTGTGCGTCCGAAAACTTCTCGTTCACATTGCAGAAGTGTTGGATGATAGGTTAATGCCCAAGCCTAATCAGAGGGTTTAAGGTCTATTTGGTTTGGGGTTTACATTAGCTTGTTCTCAAATATACGTTTTATTATAAGAGTAATGCTATTTCGGCCTACAATCCATGCCTAATGTATAAATTATTTGTACAATTGTATTATTCATTTTCTCTTTCTAAATTCCCACCAATTACTTTTTCAATCTACCAATCAAATTTTTAGACATATAAGTAGACTTGCTAATTAGATATAAGGGGGTTGGCAGTGGGCACGTGAAGGCACGGGACAGGATCGATCCTGTGCGGGAACACCACCGCCGGCACCACGGTAAGGCACGAGAAGGATCCCTCACGAGAAACTTACACGCACGAGATGGGGGTAAAAATTCGACCGTTGTGGGTTTTTTTTTTTTTTATCGTTGCATTGTTTCTAACGACTATTTTTTTTTTTTTGGCCAAATATATACTAGACAAACAATGGGAATGCACACTAAAAAAAAGTATACCGATAAAAAAAATTATACCGTGCCAAAAAAAAATATGGAGACTAAAAAAAATAGAGATCCAATTAAAACCAATCGAGTAGCGAGGGGCGCAATTCGTCCTCGAGTTCAATCACAACCTGACTACCACCCCCAATCATCTTCTCAATCACAACCCGGTTACCGTCCCCAATTTTACGAAACTCAATCTCCACCATTTTTCTACACCCAACAACCCCTCCCGCAATTGCTTACTCAATTCGACCCGTTTGAGCCGCGCTATACCCAACAAAAAAGGCGTGAACAGGAAAGCGGTCCGTTACCAATTCGTGATGATACCGATGATGATGAAGATTTCGACCATGTTGACATGGTACCCGAGACACAACCAATTAATGAAGAAGCCGTAGAAGTCGAACAAGATGTTGAAGTCGAAGAAGTTGAAGAGGTAGCGGTAACGCGGCCTAAAAAAAGTCATTAAGATTTGGACGCCCGAGGATTGGGTTAAAATTTCAGTGGACAAACCAGTTGGTGACCGTCAAACAAGGGAAGGATTTTGGAAGCGAGTTCTAAAGCATTATCAAACCCTTATGCCGAGAAGCCCACACACGAAAGATCAATTGAATTCGAAATGCACTCCTATGAACGCGTCTATTGCTGCGTTCAACGGTTACTTCCAACAAGTGGTATATTTTTTATATTTGTGATTTTTTGAAGTTTTAAATAAATACATACGTTATATATATATATATGTATATATATATATACATATATATATATATATATATACATATATATATATATATACATATATATATATATATATACATATATATATATATATATATATATATATATATATATATATATATATATATTGTTTTATAAATATGTAGGTGCGTATCAAAGAAAGTGGGTGCGACGATCTACAATATATATATTGTTTTATAAATATATATATATATATATATATATATATATATATATATATATATATATATATATATATATATATATATATATTGTTTTATAAATATGTAGGTGCGTATCAAAGAAAGTGGGTGCGACGATCTACAAGTTTATGAGAGAGCCAATGGTGATTTTGAAAAACAATTTAGGAAAGCGTTCGCGCATTCTAAAGCGTGACACATTCTCAAAGATCAACCAAAGTTGAAAGAACAACCGGTGATTAGTCAGACTCAAGAATCCACGGGATCTAGCAAGAAAAGAAAGTCGTCGGAGTCAAGTAGCGCTCAAACGCCAACAAACGTGGAAGATTTCGACTGTCACTTACCGAACCTCAACGATAACCCTGCTCCATAACGTCAATCAAGAGGCAAAAAAGGCGAATTCTGAAGATTCAAGCCGAATTTCGATACGTGATACCTTTGCAAGTTACACGGCCGAAAAGTAAAGTTTATTGCAGGCACAGTTGGAGGTTTAAAAGAAAAAGGACGCAGAATATTTCAAGTTTATTGATGGGGAGGCCTACAATTGGGACATGAAGTTCGTTAAGGGGCCGCACGACAATATCCCAGAACTGGCTTTTAAGGAATTCATCATCAATAGAAAACGCGGGATATGCGCACAACACGGTTGGCCGTGTAATTTGTAGGATTTTATGTTTTTTAAGTTAAGTTTTAATGTTTTTACGTTAGTTTTATGTTCGGTTTTTATTTTTAATGGAATTTTAGTTATTTTATTTTTTTAGTAATATTATGTAATGTTTTTTAATTTTAATGGAATTTTAGTTTTGTTTAAAAAAAATGAAGTAAGTGAAGGTATATAGTAAGTGACTCATTGACAACAAAAAAATGAGAGAATGATGGAAAAAGTAGATGAATGATGTGGCATAATAGGATTAGTTGTGAGTGAGTGATAATATTTTGGGTGTGTGTTGCCAACCACTAAAAATCATTTTTCTAACACATTCAATAATATTACTCTTTCTCTATTTTACAGAGGGTTTTTTCCCTTTCTTTTTACATTCTTAACTTTTTTTCTGGGGACGTCGTCTCCATTATAGTTTATACGAAGAAGATAAAGTAACTTTTATATGTCGAGCTTACACCCAATCTTCATAGTTCATACGAAGCTGATCTAGATGATTTGATAATAAATTGATTGTTTATCAGGATTAGAGTTGCTCCACCACTCATATACTCAAATTTACAGAAATAATGTTGTTCCATATATTTAATTATTTAAAGTTTGATCTTTTCATGAATTTGACTCGTAATTGAATAAGTGGTGCTTGTGACTTGTGATGTTTAATATACTTTTGGTAAATTTTAGATATTTGGGCTTGGGCCCATCTTTTGTTTCCATTTCAAAGGGTAGTTTGTAGTTAGAGTTTTGGGCTTCAATAATTTTAAAGTTATCATACTTTACGCATTTGTATTACTCTCTTTCAGAACCAAACACATTTGTGTAATTGTGTTACTGAGCTAATGTAATTCGTGTAAAGCATTCATCTAAACTTACATCAACATACTTGTTCGACTATGCTACCTCTAAAAATTTTAAAAAATCTTTAGCATCAAATGTTTCTCTTAAATTGTATAATGCCACTTTAGCTATTTTTGACTAGAATGACTTTTACGTGGCGTTTGGTTCGTGAATTTGAAATTCCGGAATTTCAAATTATGAGAAATTTCAGTTCTAGAGGATTTAGAAAATTTCAGAATTTAAAATACCTTCAGGTGTTTGATTGACAGAAATTTATAGTATTTTGAAATATGTTTTAATGTTTGTTATTGCAATTTTTTAGTAAGTCATGAATTTACTTTGATGCGAAAAGAAAAATAAATAAATAAATAAAAGGCCGACGCCAAAACAACATAAACAAAAAAGAAAAGAAAAAAATAAGCAAAAATCGTATTTTGGTAATTTATAAAAAAATGTGTTTCCAAGTAAATTAAAATGCTCTGCATTTTGGAGACATTCTAATTTTCCTCATGTGTCAATTTATGGAATTTTAATCTCTTTTATTTGGCATACCAAACACACTATTTCAAGAAATTTAAAAAGCAAATGCCATAAAATCCCCCTGATATACCCCAACCAAAAGCACCCTTAGTGTTATATAATTTAGAATTACTTCGTGTAATTAGATTTTGCAGTCTTTTCTTTTAACAGTCCGTTAAACTGATCATTTTATTATTTTTATTAGACTTTAGTGTCCTTTTTCCCCTTACATTTTTTACAATCGCTTTTCAATTTTACATTTCACCACTGAAAATTTCAAAACGAAATTAAATGATTCGTTATTTGAGATCGTAGTAAAATAGCAGTCAACTATATTTCTAAGCTTAGAGATTGTGAGAGAATGGGGTTTAATTAAACTACAATCAATTGTAGGGATTGACTGAATGATAAATGGTCGGAATGGAAATGGCTCTGAGAAAAACAACAAAATTGATATTAAGAAAAAATTGGGGCTGGAATTTTAATGAAAAAAACTTATTACCTTTTTTTACTAATTGTTGTTCGTAATAGTTTCGTAATTAATATGACACGTGATGCTATAGAAAATCATGTGAAATATAGATAAGCAATCGTTTTCAAAAAGAACGCTTTCACAATGAACCGTAAACTATCGCAATATTACCTGGTCTTACTGTCGAGTTGAGAATGGTAATACCGGACTTGCCGAACACCTTCAAAATTGAAAGAAATGGATTGCCGAAATGTAGAGAATTTAACAAGCAATTTTGTGAACTACTTGCAAGATATTTTGGTTCAAAAGGGAGGAAGAAATAGGCCAAAAAGATGACGAAAGAGGAATGACTAATTGTTAAGAGTGTAAAGTGTCAGGAAGAACTGACATAACTGACGCAAAATGTATCACAAAAGGAAAATATAAGTATTTCACATAAACATGTTCTATTTTTAGCAATATGCTATAAAGTTAAGTCAAGTTGGAAATAAGTGTAATCTATCAATTTTGCAAATTTCCTTTTATTTTTTGATAACATCTTCTTAATTGTTCTACTCTTTCATATGCTAATTATAAGAAGCAAGGATAATATTATCGCGCGTTGTGCAGTTCTTTTAGAACATACTACTATCTTTTTAGCGGAAAAGATTCTCATATTTGATTGTTTGTAACCTGGTAAATAAGAAAACGTGAGAGCTTTGAGAAAAAAAGTTCAATCACCTATCAAAAAAATATCCATGTTATCGTTGAACGAATTCAATTTGTGCATTATTAGTAAGATTTTGAGTTTATGCAACAATTTTAAGCATTAACCGAAGCGTAAATCAAAAGCTTAATTTCTCAATGTTTTTGTATATAATCTACACATATGATCTAGACAGTGTATCTAATACATTTGGATTAACTTAAAACCAAATTATATTTTTCAAAATATATGTTTGCATACTTCTATTTTTGTTTTGCTCTTTATATTTTAAGTGGATATAGCTTGATATTTTTAGATGAATTCTTTTAATATTAATAGCATATAAAAAGCAAAACTTCGTCTTACTTTTAAATATATACAAAACAACTCAAAATTTAAGGTTATGTATTAAAAAGTATAAGTGCACTCATAGAGACTCAATAGATGTAAATTTGAACCAAAGTCTCTCAGCCTAGCAGTATGTGAGTGGCCTATAAACCTAAAAGTTGTAGATTCAAGTTTCGTTGTAAACATGTGAGATAAAATTTGTAAGATAAGTGGTGTAGGATGTTCTAACTTTGTCATTCCCCAAAAAAAAAAAAAAAAAAAAAAGAAAAAAAAGAAAAGAAATGATCATACATAGGGACTCAAAATACCAAAAGAAAAGTATTTAATATAAACTTAGAAAACTACCCAAACTTAAGGGGGTTTTATAAAAAGTTTTATAATGGAACGGGCCATGTTTTTCTAATGAATAGTGCATTTAGGTCCGTTATAATTTTCATAATTTTATTATAGTTAAATTAGTACATTCAAAATTATTTTTACAAAACATACTTCAGTCATGTGACACATCAGTGCAACCAATGTTCTGAAAGGCTTAAGGCGCAAAGGGGGTCAAAGAGCCTCGAATCGAGACGCAAACAAAGGCGCGGGATTCATAAATATGAGACGCACTATACATTTAGGTTTTTTTTATAACATATGTGACTACTTATGTAGCTTAAATAACATAAAAATATCAATATTCAATGCATAATGTCACTTAATGGTTGTTACAACTAACAAAGCTTGCATTTAAACCCAAATTATCAGGCAAACAGCATATCAGAATCCATGAACTATCCTAAATCCCTGAATATAACATGTAAGGGCCCAATATATATAACATGTAAGCCCAAAATGTATCTTACTATTAAGAAAAAAAGGCCAAAACCCCGTTAAAGCTTCTAGGCGCAAAAATCTCCAAGGTGCAAAAGCGCAAAAATCCCTAAGGCACAAAGATTTTTACGTGATTCATGCATGTCGTGAGCCTCGATCTGAAAAAATCCCAAAAGCTAGAGCCTCGTGGGATTTAGGGAGTAGGCGCGCCTTAGGCGCGCTTTTTAAAACATTGAGTGCAACACAAATGAACTTGACGTGTAATGTTCAAACATTGGCTGCTTTGGGGTCGTTTATGTTTAAAACTAAGGGTGTGTTTGTTAAAAAAAATAAATAAATAAAAATCTTACTAACCGTGTTACTCTTACCAGTAAAAGGTAGGCAGACGTTTTGCTTGTCTGTTTTTTTCTTTTGAGTCAGACCCAGTTAGACATATAACATCTTACTCAGTAAGAGGTGTGAGACTTGTTTTACTGCCTCTTACTCGATAAGAGATTGAAGTCTCGTGTTAATATAATATATTTGATGGTTTATTAACTATGTTATATTTATAATAAAAAGTCTTGTTTCATATTTATATAAATTAATTAAATAAATTACATAAACGAGCACTTAAAATCATTTGGACAATTATACAAAAACAAATAACATTATTTCGTTTATATTTAGACTTTTTAGCCACATCTTACTGGTAAGATGTGGTAGTCAAATTCAGACCTAAAACATCTTAATGAAACAAACACACCGTACATTCAACCCAAACGTTTGACTTTTGAAACTTAGAAACTGTTCCGGTTTGGTTTATTGGTTAAGTTTTTTTTTTTTTTTTTTTTTTTTTTTTTTTTTTTTTTTATTATTATTATTATTATTTTTTCACTATGGCAGATTGATTTTTTTTTTTTTAGCATTTGATTTACGCGTTGGGTTTTGAGGTCAGAACAAATTAACCAATAATAAACTCTTTTAGGAGGAAAAATAAATAAATAAATAAATAAATAAATTAAAAAAAAAAAAAAAAAACTTGTTTAGAAAGTTTTAAACCATCATAACTTAAGTCGCCATGGTTTGAATAAAAGATTTACAGTAATTGCGAGTAGCTAACTGAAATACATATAAATCTAAGTACAAAATCATACATATGCGTTGTGTGATGGTTTTTGGGTTCGATTTTTCATATGCAACTAAAAACACCTCAAAATTTTCTTTTTTATTAAGCCTTTTTTTTTTTTTTTTTTTTTTTTTTTTTTTAATCTAATTATGGTGAGATTGAAATACTTCAGTGAAATTTTATCTATCTATTGTATTTACTTATCTATGTAAATCATTATATATTGTTTCAATTTAGTCAAACTAAGCACTTGTATATATCTTTGGATTCTAATATAGAATGTTTTAGAAAAATGTGGAGTAGTTTAGAAATCTTTTAAGAAAACCAACATAAGACAATCTTCTAGACACGTATGATAGGTTAAGTATTGTGTTAACCTTTACAAAATATGTTATGTGTAATGTTTGTAGCCAATGAAGGAGGTACGAGTCTATATAAGTATTTGCTTGCTTTGCATCTTATGAAACTCCACGCGAAGGATTTTTTAGCCCAACTAAAGTTTGTGTTGCATCTATACCTACACCAAGAAAACGAATGATCCACAATATCATCAAATATCCAATTTTTAGCCTGTGGTCTAGAAACAAAAAAAAAAAAAAAAATGTTGGAGGAATTCCAAACCGACCACCATGTAATGTAGAAAACACCTTCCAAAATCAACTTGTGCTTAGCCGGAAGACGTAAGATCGTGAACCAAAACCACCCGTCATCATATGAAGTATCACCGTTATGTTCGTATCACACCAAATAGCAATCCTCACATATATGTCATTAACCATGGTGCAAGCAAAGAATAAGTGACATGATGATTCAACTACCAAATTGCAAATAGGTCATAGAATGGATTCGAGCTCTAAACCTCAAATAGAAAGGTTGAGACGAGTAGGAAGATTATCCAACTTAACTCTTCAAGCAAGGATATTAACCTGTTTCGGGACCGCCTTGATCCAACGGGTTTAGGAAGCAATCTCGTGAAGGAAGTGATCCTCTATAAGATTTTTAACCGAAGCAATTGAAAACTGTCTTGATCCTAACAACAACCAAAACCATCTGCCACGCATATTAGCTAACTGAGCAAATGGAAAAAATCCTAAAGAGCCATCCCGGACTAGCTAACTTAGCAAATGAAAACCCAAAAAACCTGGCTATCAATAGACAACAAAGATAAGCCGTTGTCGTTGGTGAAATTTTAAGAAGTTTAGCATCATGACCAACCCCGATGAGAGCATCTGTAGCACAACCACAAAATTTTGCGCCATCCTCGGCTACTTTCTTGAAAATCTTTTCAACCCAGCTGCTGCCTTCATTGTTGTCACATAATTTGTTTGTTGCATAAGTTGTATACAAACCATAAGTCCATTTAAATTGAACCAAAATTACCCATTTCATGATTTGACCCCTTTTGATTAAAAAATACACAAACTAAGCTTTTAATGTAAGCCTGATTTAAACTTTCTAGCACCCAAATTCTTACCATAGCTTTTAACCATGTTTTAGACTAAGTTTAACGCGCAACTTAAACAACATGACTAGTTCGTGAAATGCTTTTGACCCAAAATGTACCTTTGTTAATCACTCACGATTTTACACCATTTATATACTCAGTAACTAAAACTTACCCATACACATCATTTTAAATCAAGTTTAAGTGAATATAACTTCAAAATATAGTATACATACTCTTATGAATGGACTTAATCAAACAACATCTATCTAACATGAATCATGCAACATCAGTAGGCAATATATGCATATGATATGATGCAATATATGTTCATGCATATATACATTAGTAGGCAAATACTAAAACATGATGCAATATATGTTCATGATATGATTTATACTTTCTTGCACCCAAATTGTTACCATATCTTTTAATCATGTTTTAGACTAAGTTTAACACGGAACTTGAACAATAAATGCTTTTGACCCACAATGTACCTTTGTCAAACACTCATGATTTCACCATCAAACTTACACCATTTATAAACTCAGTTTCCAAAACTTACTCATACACATCATTTTAAAGCAAGTTCAAGTGAATATAACTTCAAAATATAGTATACATAGTCTTACCAAAGGACTTAATCAAACAACATCTATCTAACATGAATCATGCAACATCAGTAGGCAATATATGCATATGAGTAGGCAATATATGCATATGATATGATGCAATATATGTTCATGCATATATACATCAGTAGGCAAATACTAAAACATGATGCAATATAACTTACTCGGGCAGACTCTTCAATAATGGGCGGATTTTGAAGTAAATGATACGTATCAAAACAGGGAAGCAAGTGGCGGTAAGTACACAAACGCACTCAACCCAAAACTCATTGTCGGAACTCTTAACCTACAAATAAACATATTACACAAATCACAAGATAATTAAACTCTGTTAGTTTTAATGGACAAATTTAATAGTGTATCTCCGGATTCGAACACGAGACCACAGAATTGCACACTTTATGTATGAAGAATTGATGTTTAATAATTTAATATAAAAAGTTATATTTAATTATTAGAGTTAATTACTTAAATGGTCCTTGTGGTTTATTGATTTTTACGGATCTTGTCCATGTGCTTTTTTTAAGCGGGTTGGTCCCTGTGCTTTTAGAATGTTACGGATCCTGTCCCTACTTCGACCCAACTTCAAACGACCGTTAAAAAGGACTTCAGTTGAATTAAATGGACTAACGTGAGGGATAAACTTGTAATTTGGGTTTTCCCTCTCAAAATACAAACCACAATGAAGATTTATGTAATTTACACAAAAAAAAAAAAAAAAAAAAAAAAAAAAAAAAAAAAAAAAAACTTTTTATTTTTTTATACGAAATTTTTTAAATTTTTTGTTATACGGAAATTTTTTAATTTTATTATAACAAAATTATAAAAAAAAAATAATAAAAAAAATAAAATAAAATAAAAACTTTTTAATTTTTATTATACGAAAATTTTTTGATTTTATTATAAAATAAACTTTTTAATTTTTATTATACGAAATTTTTTTGATTTTATTATTAAAAAAACATTTTAATTTTTATTATACGAAAATTTTTTAATTTTAAATCACGATTTTGACTCCTTTCTGGTTTGAATCATCAAAAGTGTAAAACACGAAAGTTGTCCGAAATATTGTTTTACATCAAAACACGCGAGATTTTAACCACGAATTGCAAAACAATGGTTGTTTAGAACTTATGTAAATCATCAAACTTATAAGATTTACAAGAGTATATAAGTGTATAAGTTATGAATTTGATCAAAAATTGCTTAAGTTTTGGTAATAAACAGTCATAGTTTTGCAATTTCATGTTAAAATCTCGCAATTTTTGATGTAAAACATCATTTCGGACAACTTTCGTGTTTTACACTTTTGATGATTCGAACCAGAAAGGAGTCAAAATCATGATTTAAAATAATACACAAACATTTTTATCAAATGTCAATTTTTTATACGTTTTATCTATTTTCATATATTTTTATCCGTTATACATAATATATGTATAAAGCATACAAATTTTTTTTGTAATAAATTTCAAAGAAAATTAAAATTAAAATTAAAAAAAAATAAATAAATAAAATAAATAAATAAATAAATTTTCTTGTTATAATAAAATTAAAATTAACATTTTTTTTTTAATTTTATTATCATTTTTTTAAATAAAATTAAAAATATTTAAAAAGTTTTTTTTTTCTTTTTTTTTTTAATTTTATTATAGTAAAATTAAAAAAATTTCGTTTAATAAAAATTAAAAAGTTTTTTTCTTTTTATAATAAAAATAAAAAATTTTCATATAAAAAAATTTAAAAGTTTTTTTTTAGTGTAAATTACATAAATCGTCCTTGTGGTTTGTATTTTGAGTGGGAAAACCCAAACTACAAGTTTAGCCCTCACGTTAGTCCATTTAATTCAACTGAGGTCCTTTTTAACGATCGTTGAAGTTGGGTCGAAATAGGGACAAGATCCATAACATTCTAAAAGCACAGGGACCAAACCCGCTTAAAAAAAGCACAGGGACAAGATCCGTAAAAATCAACAAACCACAAGGACCATCTAAGTAATTAACTCTAATTATTAAATACACAAAACGACTAACGACCGTTAGTAATTAACATATATTGACTAACGGATAAAAGGAAAAGACTATAGATGAAAAATAGAGAACAAGAAAGATCTAGAAACCCCATTAGGGGTGTTGGACGATCAGCCAAGGGGAGGAAACCCAACCCAAGACTTAACTTGTCCCAAAGTTTTCTCATGCTATATAAACAAATCCAACTGTTCATTGTTATCTAACTTTTGTACACACACTAAACCCTAAAATTGGTTTTCTTCTCCTCTTTGTGAAACTCGGCCGAACTCATAACCCTTAAGGGTGTTCGACTTTTGTTTTTCCAAAAAAAAAATTATTTTGTGTTTTCTTATACTAGCATTCACATTAATTTGGTGTTAGTACATGTGTACAAGAACGTGTCTTGGATTGAATTGAAAAATGGTAAGGGTCAATTCATTAATCTACATAAACCCTAATTAGGGTTCTTAAAGTGATCCAATTGATTGCTAGCTTGGAATTGCAAAAGGTACACATTCGCTTTAATCTTTGGTTCATATGATCATACGCTTTCGCATGTACTTTGATGTTTATTGTGTTTATAGTTATAATTTGTCATGTTTTATAATTAATCAGTGGCATCACGAGCTGTTATAATGTGTAATTAATTACCGAAACACGTAAAAATGAATATTGTATTGTGTTTATATGCATGTCGACTTCTAGGGTTTGTAAAATTGAAAACCCTAATTTTTTTCATAGGGCCGATTTGCCCTAACTTTTTTTCTTTTTTTTTTTTTTTAAACCCTAGTATTGCATGCTATGTTTACGTATTAATTAATGAATATGTGTTATGTCATTTATTGTATGCAATCTTGTAATAATGTTATGTGGAATCGATGATGGAACATGCATGTTCATCATGGATTACTGTTTTTATGATTTAATTGTTAAGATTTTTTCACATGTGTTTATTAATAGATTTTGAATTGGGGAAGACCTCAATTAAATTAATGAATCAATTATGTGTAATATGGTGTATATTTAGTTATGGCTTACGCAATCGATTCGTCGATGTATATGGCTCACTTACTTGTGTTAAGTGAAAGCCTTAGTTAAATATATGCATTATTAACACCTAGAATTGATTATTAATATGTTTTATTAAATAAGTTTGCATGTGGCTAATTGTTTACACATATTAATTGTTAAGTTATGTGCGCATTATTTAGATGCTTATTTTTTATTTTACTTGTTTGTTTATTTTTGTGTGACAAGTTGTATGCAAAGGGTAATTTTTTGAATAGAAAACTAAACAGGACTAAATAATGGTGAAACTTGATTGTGTATAAATTATAATCTTGCAAGTCTTATGTAACGATAGTGGTTCGATGATGACGGTAATTTTCTCCCAGGCGAGACTAGCAAGTTTTATAATTTATAATATGTTTTTAAAAGTTAAATCTAAACCTGTAGTTGATTGATGTTTTTTGTACCAAATAGTTAGAAATGCTCATCCAATTGTGACAAACTATAAGAGATGTATAAGGAGGGTACGGATTAAATTGTGACCCAAAAGAAACGGATTTTTAATACGCTTCGTGCTGACATTTGTTTCTCTGCTTCTTTGTGCGTCAAATTGGAGTTTCCTACGACTATTTTTTATGTACAAAATGATCTTAAAGGTGAATTGACCTCAATTCCACAAGCCACATTGTGGTAATTATCCGAATAACTTGGGTCTTTTGACTCATGCAGTTGTACGATATAGTGGGTGATAATTAAAGGTAATTCTCTGATTGGTGATCTTAATACCTCAATTAAATCTTTGTTGATTTAATCTTAGCGAAATTGGTTAATAAAAAGTTTTTTTACTAAAACCTATGATACGAAGTTGTATGCATTCTTCTTCATACATATTTTAATTTAACACATCAAATTAGTACCCTTAAATTTAAGTTTATTCCATCTAATTATAAGAAGCACTTGAAGTTTCAATTTAGCCTAAGTGAGACCTTAGCTAGATTGTAATAACAAGGTGAATTTCCATGATTACGTGAGACCGTACATGAAGAATTTACAGTTTCTAAATTAGACAACTTAATTAAGTTAGTTAGTGAGATCTATGACTCAACGCATAAGATGGGATGAGACATGCTTACATTACAAATAAATTTTAGCAAATGTAAATCCCATAATGATCTAAGAATTGGAAAATGTTTGCCAATTATTGTTCGACAATTACCTTATTGAATACTATCATTACCAGTAGATCAACTGATGTAATGGTACTATGTCAATTAGGATACTAGCTTTAAGAAAATTCTATGGTTTATATGAATATTTACCAATGGTATTTAATTTCCTTAAAGATTTAATTATCAAAAATACTAAAATTGAATTTTGTTAATTCTTTTAAAAGTATTAATGCAACATTAAACCGTAAACATGGGTTATTCTACTATTGGTAACTTGATCTACACCCGTAGGGGTTTTGGCTAGAGTCAACTTTACTAAAAGATAAACTTAGTCTCATTTTCATGAGAAGAAGGGTGAGACTCAATCCTATTCCTTTTCATGATTGAGAAATGTATGATAGGAACATTAGAATTGTCAAAATTTTAATATATCTCATAGCAAACTTTAACAGTTAAGAAAATTGCACATCTTATTTTCCTAGAGATTTCATTACCCTCTTTTGGTAATTGAATTTTTTTGTAATAAATATGACATTTGGTTAACTGGAAAATCTGTATAACATTATATGAGTTATTAAATTAGAATCTAGACTAATTACTGTAAAATTAGTAAAAGGCAAACTAGCCTTATTTATCTAGTGGTTGTGCTTTGACCATTTAAAGCTGCTAGATACCATTGTGGGGATGGTAGACCTATTAAGGAAGAACTTGCATGCCCAATTTTTCAAGTTAATAGCATTGATGGATAGTCCATCATTTACATAGAAGAATACACTCTAAATAGTACATAATTTGTTTTCACTGGTTATGAAACATTTACAATGCTGTCAAATCCAGTGGAAGCATTGTGTATTATTACTGAATAAAAAATTATTGTAATGTTCTCTAATTCAGTGGAAGCCACAAGCTTTATTGTCTTGGTAGTAACCCAGATTATCTCTAGAATGTCTCAAGATAATTACTTTCCAATTCTAGAATGTCTCAAGATAATTACTTTCCAATTGTAGACACTTGTGTTTTTAAAGATAGTCATGTGCATTTCTTTATTAGACGTACGTATAGTTTTACATCTAGTTGTTATATCTATGACACAATCATATTGTTCACACAAACAAACGTGTGTCGTTTGTTTATTTGCTACATGATTTTGTTCTATGCACAAGTGGGGGAAATTTTAATTGTGTGCAAGAAACAACACATAGAGATATGATTTAAAAGGATTCCCTTGACCGCAAGGTAAGAAACTAATGTTCTAATAGGACTTTAGTTGTTTTCACTGGTTATGAAACAATTACAATGCTGTCAAATCCAGTGGAAGCATTGTGTATTATTACTGAATAAAAAATTATTGTAATGTTCTCTAATTCAGTGGAAGCCACAAGCTTTATTGTCTTGGTAGTAACCCAGATTATCTCTAGAATGTCTCAAGATAATTACTTTCCAATTGTAGACACTTGTGTTTTTAAAGATAGTCATGTGCATTTCTTTATTAGACGTACGTATAGTTTTACATCTAGTTGTTATATCTATGACACAATCATATTGTTCACACAAACAAACGTGTGTCGTTTGTTTATTTGCTACATGATTTTGTTCTATGCACAAGTGGGGGAAATTTTAATTGTGTGCAAGAAACAACACATAGAGATATGATTTAAAAGGATTCCCTTGACCGCAAGGTAAGAAACTAATGTTCTAATAGGACTTTAGTTGTGTGCAAGAAACAACACATAGAGATATGATTTAAAAGGATTCCCTTTACCGCAAGGTAAGAAACTAATGTTCTAATAGGACTTATATACTTAAATGTAAGATTCTCTTGTTCTGATTATGTGTCAAGATGATAACATAGACTACTTCAATTTTATTATTTATGTATTCTTTGAATGACATGAATAAATTAAGTAATCTAGTACTACTTAAATTTGTATGTTTACGAGTAATTCAGACTCGTGCATTGCACACGGGCTCTATCTAATTGTTCATAGTGTAATGTGCATTAATTTTTTTCGTTATAAGACTTTTGTAAGTATGGCCTTAGTTGATCGGTAAATTTTATATTTAAACCTTTTATAACATATTAGTAGTTATTTATAAAGTTTATATTTTGTATCTATTCTCAAGATTTTAACATTATATTTAAACTTTTTATGACATATTAATAGTTACTTATAAAGTTTAGATTTTGTATATATTCTCAAAATTGTAACATCCCTATATTTTGATATAAAACTAAAGCTAACTTATAATTTTTTTTATGATCTAATTGGTCATAGTGTAATGTGTAGTAATTTTTTTCGTTGTTAGACTTTTGTAAGTATGGCATTAGTTGATCAGTAAATTTTATATTTAACTTTTTATGACATATTAGTAGTTATTTATAAAGTTTATATTTTGTATTTATTCTCAAGATTGTAACATTATATTTAAACTTTTTATGACATATTAGTGGTTATTTATAAAGTTTAGATTTTTTATTTATTCTCAAGATTGTAACATCCCTATATTTTGATATAAAACTAATATGTAATCTTCGGCACTTATTTTCGTCATTATATATCTAAGTTGTGATTGTATCACAACCTTTTCTAAGCATGACACACATTTAAAATAGTTTATTGACAATAAGTTCCTAAGTTGTGATGTTACCACAACTTTTGTTGGTCAATAAGTTCCTACGTTGTGATGTTACCACAACTTTTGTTAGCTTGGCATGAAAAATGTTGGTGCCTTTGTTTTTGTCAGTTTTAATTGGGGTCGAGTCAAAAACTATGTTTGCCACTAATTTTCGTCATAAACAATTTGGGCTGCCTCAGGACCTATAACAACCCACAAACACCCATTACTATCATTCCCATAACAAATACCTATAGTAGGTATTTCACGGGTAAATGTTTACTTTTTATATACATTATTACTTGCATGACTCACTAGACCTGCTCACGTATCTACACAAGCCAAATAACTCAACACTCACATCCTATAAACCCCAGGTATATCAAGCATAAACTCATAACAACACCATAATAAGTAATACACCAATTTAAAACACTAAACATAAACAAAACCCTAATAAACCCTAAACTAAAACTTAAGTAGGATTATGTGCTTATCTGAACCTATATGCTTAGTTAACTTAGGAATAGTTATTAGATACCCTTAGGACACTAACTTAGGCACAAAACCATAGGATAAACCCTAGTCTCTCACTAAACCCACTTAGGTCATTTAGGTTATAAAACTAGGTCAAACCTTCCCAAAACTTTCTCATAGGTTACCCACACTTAGAATAAACCCTTTAGGTCTTAGGATTAGTCACTAGATACACTTAGGAACTTAATTTAGGCACTAAAACTTAGGTAAAACCTTAAACACATAGTAAGTAGAAAACTAGGTCTAAACTTAACTAAAACCTAAACATAAGCACCTTAAACACCTCAACCTAGCACCCTAACACCTTATTCATACCCAAGCACACACCCTAACACCTTTAAGCACACACACAAGTAGGTGCATCACCTACTTGGCTAATCCACCACTAATCCACCCTAAATCTTCCCTAATCCACCACTAAACCACCCCTAATCACCCTAAACCACCCTTAAACACCCTAAGCTGCTTACAAGCACCTCCAAGCACCCAAGCAAGGAGGTGCATCACCTCTTTGTAAGCTACTACCACCCAAACCGCCTCTACGGCTCATCCACCACCACAACTGTCCTACGCCAGCCCCCTAGCTACTCCTAGCTGCTCCTTGTCACCATGTAGACTTGCCACAACCCCTCCTAGCTCTGCTTGCTCAGCCCTCCCCCTCCGTGACACCTATGAGACATTTTCCACCCAAACCGCCCTATCACAAGTATAAATACCCCCAGCCCTCACTTCTTCTCCACACCTCTCCCCCTCCTATCTACCTCACATTTCTGTGGTAATAATTCCTTAGAAGCTGTTAGGAACGAGTAACTAAGCCTTGGTCGAGTTGTGTTGTGGTTTGAAGTCGTACGAGTCCTAGAAAACCATAACCGTAGTTCTAACCCTCATAAACCCCCCCCCCCCTAGCCAAGTAAGTCTTACTTTTAGTTAATATAGCTTTAGTATAGTCTTAGGATAGATTTAGGATGCCTTAGATAGTTTAGATACCCTTGCATGAGCCTAGAACCATTCTACTTGCTAGTTTACGTTTTAAAACCCTAGATCGAGTCATATACTTGTATGCATGCTATAAGTAGTTAATTTAGGTCATACACTAGTTAAACATACCTTAGATAACTTAAAATAAGTAAAACATAATCTAGAAAACTTAAATACTAGATAAAATATAAGTTACATGCATATTAGGACTAGTTTTGCAATAGTTTACATGCATAGGGGTATATATCATAAATTCCTGAAATTATAAAGTCTATGGACTGTTTTTGACCTTTCCTAGAAGTTATAAGTAGTAAGGACTAGTTTTGCTTAATATTAAAACCCTAGGATAGATAATAACATAAGTACAAACTAAAAAGGACTAAAAACATAAATAGTATAAAGTTAAAGGTCTAAAATGGTAAATATAGAAAACTTAGGAGTCTTAGGGTAATATAGAAGTCTAGGGACTAGTTGTGTCAAGTATAGATAGTTATTAGTATAAGTAATATAAGTAATATAAAACTTAGGGTAGAAAACGTAAATATATAAACTATAAGGGTGTGAAAATATCATATAAGTATAAACCTAAATAAAGTTAGAAGCATAACACAATACTAGGGAGCTTTATGCGAGGAGTACTATGTGGATATTTCATTTTTGACGTGTTTGTTGGGTTTACGAATTAAAGTGCCCTGACTCCTCGATCGATTATTGCATATACTTCTGAGATATGATGGCCCGAACGGTGATATAATTATAACTAAACCTTAATAACAAAATAACTCAATAATAGGCAGCTTTGTGTGAGGAGTATTAACTTCTGAATTATGATGGCCCGAACGGTATTATGCTGATAACATAATACAATAGTAGGGAGCTTCATGTGAGGAGTCATATACTTCTGAATTACAATGGCCTGAACGGTGTTATGTTATATCTAAAACATTAACAAACCTAAAAACAATAACTTAAGAAACATAAACATGATAACTAAAAGCTTGACATACATACAAAACCAACAACAACACACTAGGATACGTGAGTAAGGCGGTCTAGTTCCCGAGTCACTATTTGCATTACTTAGATTACTCTACACTCAGGTGAGTCTTCATAGCCTTACATCTTTTTAAACTTTCAATCTAAATGCTTTTAAAAACCCTGTAAGGGGGATACATGCTAAATGTTTTACTTAAAACCGAATACAAGTCTTTTTCTTTGGTTGTTTGCACGAGTAAACTAACTGCCACCACTACATAACCAAAATTCATGAATCTAATCGTTTGGGAGGTTTTACCCAATCGAACGCGAATATAATTGATAGATTTATTAGAGTTTGACAACTCCCCTTGGTATTAACACCCCACTAGGTGGTACCAATAAGTACTATATTTGAATCCACTCAAGGTATAACTTTGGCAAGTTATCCTTCTATCCCCTCATGTTGGGTCTGCAGCCCACATGACCCGAATCGTTAAGTTGTGATTCATGAGCTTAGTGCAACCTACTAAACTCCTGATAATTGTGCACGCATCACAATTATCACAAAAACTTGCATTTTCCCAGATGGGTGTAACAACTGAACCCAGGGAACTTGTATTCACTAACCCCTAAACCTATGGTTCTCACTCAACACCTAGTGTTAACTTTTTAAGCATGTATTCTAGGTTTATTACTTCTATGGACCTATGGCGGAAGGAGGTACTGAACTCGGAGGTCTTTTCATGGTTATCATTCAGACACCACCAACCTAACTCTTAGATTTTTGGGACCTCAATAAAATAAAAGTATATCTTTTATAATTAAAACTCTGATAATTATGAATGATAACTAAATTTTCAAAACGTCTCTTTTTGAGTCGTTTTCTATTACTGTATCTGTGATTCTATGAAGTAATACCCCAAACACTTTATTCGCTGCGATCAGTGAAAAATGAGGGTGTTACAGATTGGCATCAGAGCTTCAGTTGTAGAGAACAAAGTCAAAACCTAAACTACAACTATTTTTCCTAAACCTGAGAAAGTCCTCAGTGCCTCTGCCATCCTCCATAACCATATGTGCTAAGGTAAGTATAATAATTGCCTGCTTAACTGCTAACTGATTTACTGTAATTTCTTTATATAGTTATGTCTACTCCCCTCTACTCTACCCCTATCTCATCTAGTCCACATCCGGAGAATGATCTTTCCTCTCCGAATGTACTAGATTACTCCCCTAAACCCTATAACTTAGAAGACGCTAGGAATAGCCTAGATAACCCTGATTTAAAACACATAAGAGATTTCTATGCTAAGACATCACCCCTACCTCCCCTAAACCCTGTTATACATCCACTTTTTCCTACCCATAAAATAGAACCCCATGGTTTCTTTCTCCCGAGAGAACCATATATACCTAAACAGCGTATCCCGACCTATACCCCTAGATTTGACTTTAGGCAACCCTATACCTTAAACCCTACACCTTACTTGATAAACCCTCACATTCCATCATGGAAAGATGAAATTGGAGAAAAACCCTCTAGGTTGACTCTAGAAGATGAGGAAAACCAATTAGAGGAGCTTTTAAATAACTTAGATGAAATTTTTCTTGATCTCCTTGAGAAGATAGAAAAAGGTCATAATAATAATAACTTAGATAATCAACCTGAATATAGTAATTTAAGAAAGGATTTAACAGAAAACACTTTTAAAATAGCTAAAATACAGAAAACCAAATGAAACATCACCATAAAATAGCTTTTGCCCGCTTTAGGATTTGCACTTTAGAAAAGATAATAGATAATGACGAGGAAAACTTAGAAAACACTAACACATGGAATTAGGTAATTAGGAAACTTTAGAAAACTTAGGTAGATAAATAACCCTAGGAGACATGCCTTAGAATAGTTAGAGCCTTTAGGATAAGTAGAATAGGAAATAAATAAAATAAGTTAGGATTTAGAAACTACTTGGTACCCCTCAATTAGGATAGATTATATAACTAGACTTAGGATTACCCTTCACCTTAGAAAACCCTTAGGAAACCCTATAACCTACCCTTAACCCTTGCCTTCAAACCTTACCCTTAACCTACCCCGATGTCTTAGGTAAATAGAATCTCTAAACTGTTTTAAATTTCTCTTCCTCTAACCCTTTTCAACTCGTTTTCCCTTCACCGATGCTATCTTCGTTCTAGTTAGAGATCTACCCCTAACTATTCCATATGCAAATATATGATCCTCATATATAAGTATATTCCTACTCTTTATTCCTCTTAGATTACTATGATACCCGAGCTAGTTTTCCCCAATCCCCTTTAGTAAACCCCAAAACCTTAGTTAGGATTTCCATACTTGAGGTTAGATAGACCATTAGGATTTAGACCATTAGGATTAGAAAACCTTAGACCATTAGGATTAGAAAACTTTAGACCATTAGGATTATAAAACCTTAGACCATTAGGATTAGAAACCAAAAACCCCTACCCCAATAGACATAGGATAAGATTTAATAGGAAAACATTAGGATTAGAATATAGATTAGGAAAAACCTAGGATTAGATAACCCCTCACCCTAAGCCTTTAGAACCTTAGTTTAGAATAGACACAATTACCCCATAGGAATAAGTAGATTTAGGTTATAGATTACCCATACCTAGCCCTTAGGATAACCATACTTATACACTTGAGGATTTTAGATTATACCTTAGGATTTGACAATTTTTAGAATACCCATTAGGAAATTTCACTTAGGAGTTACTATGGATAGTGCCTTAGCTGGTTTCAAATCCCTATGAATAGTAATACTCATAATAATAGTAATAATGGTAATAATAGACAACCTAAAACAAAAGAGAAAACCTGAAACAACACCTAAAAATAAGGATATACCTAGTCAACCCTTAGGAAAGAAAACACTTAAACCTAATCCCTCTTTAGAACCCTCTACCTCAATGGAACCAAACACCTCACCCTTAGAAATTAGGATTAGTTAGAAGAACCTTATGGGGAAAACAGAACTCTGGGAAAGATATCTAGTAAATCTAAAACTCTGATAGGATATTCTCCTTCAGGTATCCTATACTCTTACTCTTCCGTTTAATCTCATCTTTTCATTTCTGTCCTTCTACCGTTTAAATCTTTTCATCTCACTTCTTCCTACTCTTCTATTTAAAATCCCATTTTCCCGCCTTTTTCCCCACTCCACAAATTAAAACCATACTTTTCCATTTTCCCCACTCCTATACTTTTTCCCATACAACCCACTCCAAACTTCTTTTCCTTTTCCATTTCCCCTACTTTACCCATTCATCCTTTTTCCTTTTTCACTCCACTCCACTCCCATAAATCCTTCACTCCATTTCCCTTCATTTTTTTTCTCCGTCATTTTACACTCTATTTTCTTCTCTCTATATTCACTCCCTACCCCATCCTGCAATGCTCTATTAGTTAGAACTTGCATTTCTCGTCATAACGCAAGTTTCTATTAGTTAGAACTTAAAAGAATATCTACATCGAACTATAATCCTCATTATGTTCGACTATGATATTAAATCTCGCTTTGCAAGAAATTGTAAAAATGAGATCTTCACCGTTCGTCATTCTAGTCTTAACATGGGAATCTACCATGTGACAAGTTGCTAAACCGGAGAACATTAGAACTTGTCCCTACCATGACTAGAACTAGTTTCTATCATGACTAGAACTTGTCTCTATCATGACTAGAACTAGTCTCTATCATGACTAGAACTTGTCTCTATCATGACTAGAACTTGTCTCTACTTGAATAGAATATTCCTCTACCGCATCTAGAACTTGTCTTCACTGATATGACAACTATCAGTTGAAACTTGTCTCTAGAAATTTCCTTACCATATATCCATATATATGGTAAAACTCTTTTCATTTTCCACCAATACTGCTTAGGGATGATTTATAATGACTATCCTCTTAAAATGAACTAAGATGTTCCTACATTTTAATGAGAAAGTTATAAGTCAAATAGGTTAAGAGTTTATACGCTCTTGTTTTCAAATATTGGGACGCCTTTATTTGCAAATAATGAGATATAGAAACCTAAGTATCTGGTATATGTACAAGCAATTCTTACTCCGCTTGTGCAAAATCTTCTTCCTTTTCACATCATCTTCCTCGATAATCCTCTTCTTTCTCGACTTATTCTCTCCCCTACTCCTATCATCGTCAAAATCTCGGGACGAGATTTTCTCTAAGGGGGTAAGACTATAACAACCCACAAACACCCATTACTCTCATTCCCATTACAAATACCTATAGTAGGTATTTCACAGGTAAATTTTTGCTTTTTATATACATTATTACTTGCATGACTCACTAGACCTACTCACGTATCTACACAAGCCAAATAACTCAACACTCACATCCTATAAACCCCATGTATGTCAAGCATAAACTCATAACAACACCATAATAAGTAATACACCAATCTAAAACACTAAATATAAACAAAACCCTAATAAACCCTAAACTAAAACTTAAGTAGGATTATGTGCTTATTTGAACCTATATGCTTAGTTAAACTAGTAAGAATGTGTTCAAGGCTTAAGTAAGAGTATCTTTAGGAATATTAGGATAAATTAGGACTATTAGGTTTTAGAATAGAACCCTTAGAACTTAGATAAAAACCCCTTAAGCCCTAAACCATAACTAGGTCATAGATAACTAGAATTAGGTCTAAACCCACCCAAAACTTCCCCATAGGTCACTACCACTTAGTATAAGCCTTTAGGAACTTAGGAATAGTTATTAGATACCCTTAGGACACTAACTTAGGCACAAAACCATAGGATAAACCCTAGTCTCTCACTAAACCCACTTAGGTCATTTAGGTTATAAAACTAGGTCAAACCTTCCTAAAACTTTCCCATAGGTTACCCACACTTAGAATAAACCCTTTAGATCTTAGGATTAGTCACTAGATACACTTAGGAACTTAATTTAGGCACTAAACCTTAGGTAAAAACTTAAACACATAGTAAGTAGAAAACTAGATCTAAACTTAACTAAAACTTAGTAAAACCTAAACATAAGCATCTTAAACACCTCAACCTAGCACCCTAACACCTTAGTCATACCCAACCACACACCCTAACACCTCTAAGCACACACACAAGTAGGTGCATCACCTACTTGGCTAATCCACCACTAATCACCACTAATCCACCCTAAACCTTCCCTAATCCACCACTAAACCACCCCTAATCACCCTTAAACACCCTAAGCTGCTTACAAGCACCCAAGCAAGGAGGTGCATCACCTCCTTGTAAGCTACTACCACCCAAACCGCCTCTACGGCTCATCCACCACCACAACCATCCTACGCCAGCCCCCTAGCTACTCCTAGCTGTTCCTTGTCACCATCTAGACTTGCCATAACCCCTCCTAGCTTTGTTTGCTCAGCCCTCCCCCTCCGTGACACCTATGAGACGTTTTCCACCCAAACCGCCCTATCGCAAGTATAAATACCCCCCAGCCCTCACTTCTTCTCCACACCTCTCCCCCTCCTCTCTACCTCACAATTCTATAGTACTAAGTCCTTAGAAGCTGTTAGGAGCGAGTAGCTAGGCCTTGGTCGAGTTGTGTTGTGGTTTGAAGTCGTACGAGCCCTAGAAAACCCTAACCCTAGTTCTAACCCACGTAAAACCCCCTAGATAAGTAAGTCTTAATTTTAGTTAATATAGCTTTAGTATAGTCTTAGGATAGATTTAGGATGCCTTAGATAGTTTAGATACCCTTACATGAGCCTAGAACCATTCTACTTGCTAGTTTACGTTTTAAAACCCTAGATCGAGTCATATACTTGCATGCATGCTATAAGTAGTTAATTTAGGTCATAAAATAGTTAAACATAACTTAGATAACTTAAAATAAGTAAAACATAGGCTAGAAAACTTAAATACTAGATAAAATATAAGTTACATGCATATTAGGACTAGTTTTGCAATAGTTTACATGCATAGGGGTATATATCATAAATTCCTGAAATTATAAAGTCTAGGAACTGTTTTTGACCTTTCCTAGAAGTTATAAGAAGTAAGGACTAGTTTTTCATAATATTAAAACCCTAGGATAGATAATAACAAAAGTATAAACTAAAAAAGACTAAAAACATAAATAGTATAAAGTTAAAGGTCAAAAATGGTAAATATAGAAAACTTAGGAGTCTTAGGTTAATATAGAAGTCTAGGGACTAGTTGTATCAAGTATAGATAGTTATTAGTATAAGTAATATAAGTAATATATAACTTAGGGTAGAAAACGTAAATATATAAACTATAAGGGTAAAAAGTGAAAATATCATATAAGTATAAAACCTAAATAAAGTTAGAATCATAACACAATACTAGGGAGCTTCATGCGAGGAGTACTATGTGGATATTTCGTTTTTGACGAGTTTCTTGGGTTTACGAATTAAAGTGCCCTGACTCCTCGAACAATTATTGCATATACTTCTGAGATATGATGGCCCGAACGGTGATATGATTATAACTAAACCTTAATAACAACATAACTCAATAATAGGGAGCTTTGTGTGAGGAGTATTAACTTCTGAATTATGATGGCCCGAACGGTATTATGTTGATAACATAATACAATAGTAGGGAGCTTCATGTGAGGAGTCATATACTTCTGAATTACAATGGCCTGAACGGTGTTATGTTATATCTAAAACATTAAAAAAATCTAAAAACAATAACTTAAGAAACATAAACATGATAACTAAAAGCTTGAGATACATACAAAACCAACAACAACACACTAGGATACGTGAGTAAGGCGGTCTAGTTCCTGAGTCACTATTTACATTACTTAGATTACTCTACACCCAGGTGGGTCTTCATAGCCTTACATCTTTTTAAACTTTCAATCTAAATGCTTTTATAAACCCTGTAAGGGGGATACATGCTAAATGCTTTACTTAAAACCGAATACAAGTCTTTTTCTTTGGTTGTTTGCACGAGTAAACTAACTGCCACCACTACATAACCAAAATTCATGAATCTAATCGTTTGGGAGGTTTTACCCAATCGAACGCGAATATAGTTGATAGATCTATTGAAGTTTGACAACTCCCGTTGGTATTAACACCCCACTAGGTGGCACCGATAAGTACTATATTTGAATCCACTCAAGGTATAACTTTGGCAGGTTATCCTTCTATCCCCTCATGTTGGGTCTGCAGCCCACATGACCCGGATCGTTAAGGTGTGATTCATGAGCTTAGTGCAACCTACTAAACTCCTGATAATTGTGCATGCATCACAATTATCACAAAAACTTGCATTTTCCCAGATCGGTGTAACAACTGAACCCAGGGAACTTGTATTCACTAACCCCTAAACCTATGATTCTCACTCAACACCTAGTGTTGACTTTTTAAGCATGTATTCTAGGTTTATTACTTCTATGGACCTATGGCGGAAGGAGGTACTAAACTCGGAGGACTTTTCATGGTTATCATTCAAACATCACCAACCTAACTCTCAGATTTTTGGGACCTCAACAAAATAAAAGTATATCTTTTATAATTAAAACTCTGATAATTATGAATGATAACTAAATTTTCAAAACGTCTCTTTTTGAGTCGTTTTCTATTACTGTATCTGTGATTCTATGAAGTAATACCCCAAACACTTTATCCGCTGTGATCAGTGAAAAATGGGGGTGTTACAGGACCCGTGCGAAAATGATTGTGTAAATTGTCGGGTTGTTAGTATGATGGTGAGGCCTAAATATACAACAATAGTTTATTGACATTAAATGAGTTTATGTGAAGAGACTTTTTTCAAGATGTTACATTGAAAAGAGTCTCTTCACATGTAATTTTTTAATGTGTATAAGTTACATAAATTATTTTAAATATAAAGCGATGACATTAATGTTGAAGACCTTTTATATTCATCCCCGTGCGATGCACACAGGTTTGGACTGCCTCGGGACGCATGCAATGCACAAATGTTGGATCTAATTGTTTTTTTCGTAATGTTCGGGACTAATTTTTGGTTCATGTATGAAACTCTTTTTTTTTGTGAAATACGAACTTCGTTGTTTAAATAAATGACATTATTAAAAGTCAACTATAAAACAAATTTCTTTTTTAACAAAACTGTTAAAACATAAAACATTAAAGTAATTAGTGTTTCAAGAGTATAAATTATAACTCGTATAATAAAAAATCAGATCCAATGACCCAAGTCCGAATCATAAACCCGCTCCAATCAATCAATAGACCCGACATTTAACTAATCACAATTTTCTTCTCCTTTATATAATTCTTTGATTCTCATTGTTAAGATGATAGTGTGAAGATGTTTTTATTATATACTTCCATTTTCAATATGTAATATCGACATAATTTACACAGTCATATCAAATATCAAAGGCACGCAATATTCCAAGATGTTTAATTAAGAAAGTGACATTAACACACCGCAAGACAAAAAACTACATTAAGAGAAAAAATATTAAAATGCACCAACAAAGTGTAGTAATAATTATTGACTAAAAATTGAATGCTCGTCACATTATTTTCAATAAACTTACTTGCTAACAAATCAATAGCATTAGCCCGTTTATCGGTATTACATGAAGTAAAATATTGCATGTTTAATTTGTATCGTACTATTAATATGAATACTAAGTATTCATTCCACTGGTGGCCGTGGCATTGTTCTTGTTGTTCTTGTCTTTGTCGTTGTTATTCATTGGCCTTTTGTATGTTTTGTTCTTGATACAAATTTTGTGACTTCTCGATCTCTTTCTTTAATGCTTCTTAAAGAAATGCAAAAAACAATTAGATATAGTTGATCGTTAGTAACTTAAATACAGTTAATCAATATCTTGCATTTTTGATCAAATTGAAAATGTTCGTGCATGTTCCACTTAATTGATAAGACAACGATGTGTACGATATCTTAAACCATTAGAGAAGATGATGTTACTACCAAACCTCCTAAGCACCATATTTATGTCCTACATTGTTACATACACAAAATACACGTGAAATATACATAAAACAATATAAATCAATATGCTAAATAAGTAAGATGATATGATGCTTACTTTACCACCATAATAAGTTGTAGCCCAATGTGCGCGCGGTGTGGAGTAAGTTGTGGTTTGTTGTGTGTGGTTTTTGACACATTATATAGTTGATAAAATATTTTTAACTCATGGACGGGAAGGTAAAAAGACTAACCACTATTAATTAAGATGTTTGAGTTGCTTGAAATCAATGTACACATACTAATTGAGATGTTTGAGTTGCTTGGAATCAATGTTGAAGGATTTATATGACAGAATCAATTCTTGGGACATTTATTATGACCCATTTACAGTTATAAGGCTACTTAAGCTTTATATAATCTATAATACTATAAGATTCAGTCCATAAATTTAATGTGGAGTTATGATGATAGAGTTGTTAGAGTTAGAAACAAGTTTGAGTCGTTTAGTAGTTGCGTAGAGTACAAGATAGCTAATGCTCGGAATTCAATGCAGCTTCATAATAACTATACAATCATGAAAGGAGATGAAGTGCAAGGGTTGCCGGAATTGATCAGATGACATTTAGTATAGAATTAAAAGTCAGTTAGATGAAGTGCAAGGGTTGCCCGAATTGATCACATGACATTTAGTATAGAATTAAAAGTCGGTTAGATGAAGTGCAAGGGTTGCGAAAGGTTACAAGAATAATTAATGATTTAACCTAATTCATGCCTATATAAACCGGCAAAAATCACATTTAGTATGTACATTTGAAGATGATTCACACATCTTTTAGATCTTTGATTGTTGGTAGCGGTATGTAAATTATCTTTTGCAACATTTTGTAGATGATTCAAACATCTTTTAGATCTTTGTAATTAACTTGGTCTTTTTTTTTTTTTTTTTTTTTTTTTTCCTTAATTTAGTTATCATATGCAAGTACCATGAAAATCACACAAGATCATGCATGCTCAGATAAATGGAACCAAAGATTGAGATACCAACTATCTTCTTTGTTTCTTACATATTTAGGTGATTGTTATAGATAAGCATATATATAGATATATGTATTATGTTAATGCATTTTCATGTACAAGTAATTTATGTGCGTTTTCTATTGATGTAGCTCACATGTGCGAATTGATTCAAGAAAATGTGCACAAGCATGTATGTAAAGCAACATTTAAATGGTTAAATGATACTTTTTAGCTTGATTAGTTTATGTAAGTAGTTCCTTTCGAATGCTTTTTGAGAAATATTAGAATGAATTTATCGTGTGCAATTGAATTATTATTGAAAAGAAGAAGGGTCGCGCATCGCAAAATGTTTTCTTTTTCTATATGTAGAATCATTAGTGAGAAACTTATATTTACGCCAATTAAATGAGTTTGTCATAATAGCAAAATACGACATATTAAAAATATCACATTGAGTAATTAATAAAAAGGAAAAAATACATAATTTTGACTTAAATCCGTTTGTAAATTGTAATATCAAATAAAAAAGTTGAGTTTTAAACATAAGCAAAAGTTCAAACTTTTATCGAAAAACAAAACCGATGCATTTAATGTGAAGTATGTACAACATCGAGATGGAAGTGCAAGGCTTGCTGAAATTTATCACATGATATTTAGTAATTAGTATACAATTAAAACTCGGTTATGGATCGAGATGAAGTTGAAAAGGTTTCAAGAATAATTGATGATTTAACCTAATGTAATATATATAGATATATGTATTATGTTAATGCATTTTCATATACAAGTAATTTATGTGTATTTTCTATTGATGTAGCTCACATGTGCGAATTGATTAAAGAAAATGTGCACGAGCATGTATGTAAAGCAACATTTAAATGGTTAAATGATACTTTTTAGCATGATTAGTTTACATAAGCATGCAACTTGAATAATGAATATAAAAGAAAAATTATATAATTTTTGCTCAAACCCATTTGTAAATAAAAAAAAAGTATGTTTAAGATATGATAGTGGAGTCCAAAGGTTTTAGGAATTATTAATAATGTGTTAATTAATATTCATTTAGTTAGCTATTTATAATCGAGTTTATTGATAAGATTTATTAATATTAGTTAGACTTTATAATGTTAATTTTCAATAAAATTAGTTGTACATGAAAATGAGATGAAGCTAAAAAGGTTTGTAACGATTTTTATACAGTTTATGTGTGATTATTATATATACATTATTACACAAACTTTAACTTACAAAATTAATAAAGAAAATATTTAACGCACATTAAACTATAACAAATTAGATAAACCCCGTTTGCTTCATATTATCATGCAAAAACCATCTAATAGACAAGTATTGTAGGGCTAAGTAAATAAGTAATAGACCAAAAGAAACAAAACTATTTTTTTATCATGCAAATAAGTAATAGGCCAAAAGAAACAAAGCCATCACAACTTAATAACCAAAAGCCCATATATAGAATACAACACCACAAAACCAAAACAACATCAAACACCTTTCAATTTTTAGACAAGAAAGTTAAAACATTTCATATGATATACTAAACCATAATTAAGTATACACTCACCAATATACAGAAAGAATACACGATTAACAATTAGATTATTAGCCCGTGCGTAGCACGGGTTCTGCATGTCTCGTATAAGATGTATTATTGAAATGACATAAATAAATGAAGTAATAAATTAACTTGAAATTACTATTGAAACCAAGAGGTAGTGTTTATGATTACTTTAGTTATACATGTTTATATCTTCTTATAAACATGAAGTTTTTTAATTGTTACAAGACTTATAATAAATATTAAGTAAGACGTTAACTTGTTATGTATTTTTAACTAAGACATATACATGAAGTCATTGATAAGTGACTTATAACGTATAGTGGGATTATAACAGTTTATGTCTTCTTGTTATGACATGAACATGAAGTGACTTGGTCAAAAAGTACTTGTGTTATAAAGCATGCAATTGGTTTAAAAATTCTATTTCACCACTATGTTGACTTAGTTGGTAAATAGATAAGCCAAAAGATATATGTTTATCTTATATATTGTTAGATTGTCTTACAATTTTAATTTTAATGAAATACCACATGTTTATGGTATGTTCAGTTAGGAGAATCAAACTCTTGTTGTATTCTTTGATTCAAGATAAGTATATTTTCTTTCTTTCCAAATGTTATCAAGGTTAGAAAATTGAGTATGGATTGAATACACTTAATAAGACTCCAACCTAGAAGATTAATAAGACACCATTGTATTAATGGAATGTGATGAATCACATTCAGTCTTAAAATGAAGTTTAGAATTTGTTAAATTTATGATGAAACTGATCATTAACAAACTAGAGTCGGGAACTGTCAATGTGTTTTGTAATGTCCCAAAAAGAGAACAATGTATTGTTGCTCTACTCGCTAAAGTATTTATATATATTCTTTAAATTACAAAAAGCAAGTGGGAGTTTTGTTTAGATGTTGAAGAGATTAAATTACAAAATACATGATCTTCAAAAAACACTAGTGAATGTCATGATGAGGTTAAACATGTAAATGTTAAACCTTAAGATAATGGAATTAGATCCGCAAGAATATCTCATATATTTGATTAATATGCTGAAGAATATGATTTACATGATCTTGGTAAACCTGTTAATCATAATGAGGTATTGCTAACATTGAATTTGGAAAATTACTCATGCTATGAATGTTACGATGATGTCCATGAAGATAATCAATTTTTGGAAACTTGGTTTATCTTGAAATCTATGGTTAGACTATAGAATGAAGATGAGTTTCTTCAAAGAGATGGAAAACCCTAGTGCTTTAAATCTTTGTGTAGAAATCATATGAGTTTTTTTTAATTCTTTTAAAATATTTACTATGAGATTGCACACTTTACGTATGAAGAATTATTATTTAATAATTTAATATAAAAAGATATATTTAATTATTAAATACCCAAAACGACTAACGACCATTAGTAATTAACGGATATTGACTAACGGATAAAAGGAAGGACTATAGATGAAAAATAGATAACAAGAAAGATCTAGAAACCCCATAGGGGTGTTGGACGATCGGCCAAGGGGAGGAAACCCAACCCAAGGTCTAACTTGTTCCCAAAGTTTTGTCATGATATATAAAAAAAGCCAAGGGTTCATTGTTTTGTAACTTTTGTACACACACTAAACCCTAAAATTGGTTTTCTTCTCCTCTTTGTGAAACTCGGCCGAACACACAACCCTTAAGGGTGTTCAACTTTTGTTTTTCCAAAAAATTATTTTGTGTTTTCTTGACTTTTGTTTCACCAATCCCTTGGGACGACCTGGTCTTACCTGTTTACTATATTACAATGAGGGTTATACTTTACTCATCTGTTAGTCAAAATAAACGGATAAAACTAGTCTTATAAATTTAAAGCTTTATTAACACATCAAAGTTTTTGGCACCGTTGTCGGAGATTAAAATTGATAAATATAAGTTAGATAAGTGTTTTGAGATCATTTTACAATTTATGCCATACAGTTTTCTGCCAAACTGAACAAAAATTTGCTTTCTGATACTAAGTGTACGCCGCACTTGAGTTGTTGTGCGCCGTATTTTCTGGAAAAAATCAAACTATGCCAGTTTTGTAACCATAACCGCCGTACTTTCTGGAAATTCAAAAATGTTTTTTGAGATAATTTTAAGCAAACACAAAAACATTTCAATTCTTAAATTCAATGCTGGTATCATGAGAATTGCTTTTTATATGCTATTGCTATTTGGATTGATGCATTTATTTATATATTATGATTCACCAAAAATACAAAAATATTTGCTTATTTGGTTAATTAGATATGTCTTTACTTTTAAGTATTTATGCTTAATTCCTGTGCGGATTATTTGCTTGAATATGTTTCTTATATGTTCTAGGGAAAATGGAAAATTCAACAGCTATAAAAAGTTTTGGAACTTTGATCTAATCAAATCTATGATTTGTAATGAAAATTTAGGCCATCTGATAAGATAAACATCGTTGGAAGATTAAATGAGTGGATTAATTGGATTTACAAACTGATTCTCTTTGAAAAAACAAAACATGAAACTGGAAACAGGGGAAGTACAACGTACTTGTTACCAAGTACGACGGCTTTTCCTGAACAAATTCAAAATATTTTTAAGTCAAAACAACTAGATCACAAGGGCAAACAAGTATACAAAAATTATTTTCAAATTGGCCCAAAAATAATAAATTTAAAAATTGGTTTCGTTTTTCACTATTTCACTTTCCCCCACACTTAAGTTAAGCATTGTCTTTAATATAAAAAATAAACTTCAAAGTATGTAAAATAGGGAAAATAAATAAATAGATAGTCCAAGAGAAACGAAACTTCCCGGGCCATAGAAATCGCGATCGAACTACATATGATAAGGTGCTAAGCGAACGCTAGCATAAGCTTGTGAGATCACTCAATTTCGCATTCAACAAAACATCTCCATAGCAAGTATAATGTCACCAATAATCCAATCTCCAAGAGATTATTAAATCTGCAAAAATAAACTAAACTGCAAAAACACGTAAAATTCTAAAACTCACTTTCGTAGGCATCACGGTTGCATTTAGCGTATGCAACAAGCCTTTTAAACCCCTCGGTGGCCCGAGTGGACAAGTGAAGTCTCGTGAGGGTTTCCAGTGAACATACCCACAAAGTTCAAAACATTTTATTTTACTTAAAAAAAAGAACAAGTATTTATTTATTCACAATGTACTAAAATTAAAAATAGCAAAACTGAGTTTAAGTTGAATTATAGAAATGACACTCTTGCAAACACAAAATACATTTAAACATAAACGATCTAAACACAATCACACAAGAACAAAATAAGAAAAATGAACATAAAAACTTTTTTTTTTTTTTTTTTTTTTTTTTACGATTGGTCCATCCGATCGGTTGAAAATTGACACAATTAAACTTTTTTTACCTAGAGCTCCAACCGATCGGATGGAAATCCATCCGATCCGGTTGGCACTAAAATGACAATTTTATTTTAAACAACACAAAAAAATTTAAAACTTTTTCCGAGAGCTCCATCCGATCGGTTGAGAATCCAACCGATTCGGATGGTGGTTCTAACAATTTTTTTTTTCAATAAATTTATTGAAACAAGTTTTACTTAAAAACTTTTATTGAACAAAAATAAAACTAGAACGAAGAAGGTAACGGACACAAAAATAACACAAGTAAATACATAAACACATATGTACTATAAAAATATCAAGAACATTAAAAACAAAAATAAATGCACAAACAAATAAGAGCACGATAACAAAAGAAATGTAAAGCACATAGACGCAAGCAAACACAATTAATCACGTAACACAAATCAAAACAAAACAATCTAAAACAAGATAGTCTTATTCAAAATTTATGCGAAACTAATCTAGACAAAATAACACAAACAAAAAGAAACACAAAAACATGCAAGAGATCACATAACTTATAAGACTAAACTCACGAAATAAGAAAAACAAAAACTAAGAAAATTGGGTCTGAAGCCTCCAACCGAATCGGTTACAGTTGGTGACTGAGCGGTTAAATTGATTTGGGTGGGTTTTTTTTCGCAAACACTTTCGAGAACATTTAGGAAGCAAACATTGAAATGAGTTTTTTTTTTTTTTTTAGAACAATGGAACCAAAACCCCGACAACGGCGCCAATAATTTGTTGCGGCGGTGCCGGAATTATGATCAAGCAAGCAAATAATATATAAATCAATAAGACAATCAAACAAACACAAGAATACAAACGCAAGTCCCCGGCAAAGGCGCCAAAAATTTGATGCGCGACGATGCCGGATCATAAGAATAAAACAAGCAATTAATCAATCAACAAACAAAGAGCACAACAAACAAATCCCCGACAACGGTACCAAAAACTTGATGCGCTCCATCGAAGCTTTAAATTTATAAACAAGAATTACCGGTTAACTAGGAACACATTCGGGCAAGTATACCCTAGTAAATTATAGTATAGTAGTGGTAAGTCAAGGTCGTCTTAAGAGACTTGGTTGCACTCAAGTGTCGTATGTTTGTTTAAGCAAGTAACAAGTTGGTGGTTATGATCGTCACGGATCAAACCACAAGAAAAGCAATATTAGAACAAGAAGTTGATGGTTATGATTGTCACGGATCAAACCAACAACAAAATCAATATGAGAACAAGCACACGAAGAACATACATGTTTGGACAAATGATCACAAGGATATTAGGATGCTTAGTTTGGAAAACATATTATCAAAGGTAATCCTTTCGACCACATAGAACCATTAATAATTTAGTATTTTATAAATCAAATATGCATAAGCCTCAATCAAATGGTCATATCATGAACCTTATATCTAAACAACAACAAAGAATCCTTTCGTCCAAGACTTTGATGCCATTAATTTGTTAAGTTCCATTTACTTGGAAAATGATTAGAACACATATTCAAAAGATGTCTTTTGACCTTTAATCCAAATTAAGCCTTTATTTGTTATGTTTATTAAGTTCCTTATACAATCGTCACAAAGTACAAGACCAAAACCATTTGTCGACTAATGAATTGAAATCAACCACTTTTGAGAATCCTTTCGACTATAGACTCAACAATGATTAATCAAAATAATAAACAAGACAAGTTTCAATTTAACCAAATATGATGTCTTTCATCATAAACCAAACAAACACTAATTGTATCTAAACATCCTTTTATCACAAGTTATCATATGTACCAAACAAGCATTAAGAGATTATCATTATCAAAACACATCACATGAAAAACATAGAACCAAACATGAGATATAACATTCAACATCTTAAAAGTAACAAGAGGTTACCCAAGGTATCAATTACAATAGGTAAAGGTGAAAGATTTATAGCAACCTTCAAGCCTCCAATCAACTACAACTTCTAAACAAACCGGAAAATAATACCCGAACACTATCTTGAGCACTTGAGCACCACTTCTGGAAATGGCAGAGGGTTGTGGCCTTTTAGATGAGATAATAGTGGTGACAATTCATCCTTAAGGGTGGAGGAAAGAATTGCACCCTTAAAACCAAGCCAAAATGGTCTTATTTATATGTAAAAGCCACCCTTAGCCAACAAGTAAGTAACTTGGGCACAAAGTGTCATAAAATGGCAGTAAATAGAGTTATTAGGGACATATGATTGGACTTGGGGCTTAATGGCACCTTAATTGAGCATTAAAAATGACTTGGGGAGGTCAGATTCATCCATCCGATCGGTAACGGGACCATACCGAACGGATGGATGAGACATTTTAATCCATCCATCCGTCCGGATGGATGCATTTTGGCAGAAAATCATAAACTTCAAAGTTGTATATCTTTCTTTTAGCTTTCCGTGGCCGCAAACGGGGGGTCAAACGAAGTCCGTATGCTCAAGATATGGCCAAAATGGTGAAGGTGTATCGGGAACAACGAGTCTTCCATTAATTCTTCATTTAAGCTTCTTTTCTTCATTTCTTTTCTCGTTTTCCTTCTTGTCCTTTATTATTGAGTCTTTGGAATGACAACTTCATGACTTTTATCTTCTCGAATATGCTCCAAGAGACTTTCATTTGTCGGGAATTCTTCGTACATGCATAAATCTTCGGTTAATGATCATTTCTTCGTCTTTTTCATCATTTTCTTGTGCTTGAGCTTCCATGAACCTAAAATATGAATTATGCTCAACTAAGCACCATAAGTTCATAAAAGTGACCATAAAATCCACAATAACGCTCCTAAAAACATGTACAATTTGAGCGTTATCACGGACTTTAATGTATGTTTCATCACAGAGGACTAATATCTTCTTTGTTATGCTTAAACCAATATGTCTTTTGATTTCTAAATGTTTATTAATGTTATTAGAGTACAAAATATCACTGAGTTTTATTTGTACTAACATACTAATGTTTCATTTGATGTTATGTTGTTATACAATAGAAATGGACCCAAAATCAAGTGTTGGAAGAATGTGTCTCGATAAGGGAAATGCCTTGTCTGAGAAGGACTTAGTGGAAAGTAAAGGAAACTGGAATGGAAATGATACTTTGGATACAACTAACAGTGGAAAGAAAGAGGAGGTGAAAGCTTTCACTTTCTTTAGAATGGAAAAGGAAGATGGTACTAGGGATAGATACATTACACCATGTTATGTGGAAGGTGTGAATGCCTTTGATGGGGTAACTGATTTGAATCTTGATAAGAACCTGATTTCTCAAGAATTGGTTATTCAAAGAAACTTGAAGTTCACTGTTTTGGAGAATGGTGATAAGAAGCTTGATAATAAGTTGCTTGTAAACATGGTAGGACAAACATTTGTGTTAGAATTCTATGTTAATCCGGAAGAAGATGATGTGGAACCTAGTGTCATTCTTGGTAGGCCATTCCTAAGGCTTGCTAAGGCTGTGGTAAACTTGCAACTAGGTATAATCACCCTTTGGCCCAAACCAGCTGTGGTTGATTCGGATGATGGAGAGCTAGATGCTTTGCTAGCTAATATCTCGGTTGAAGAACTTCCACCCATAATACCTGATCCTGATGATTTCCCAAACTATGTGTGCAACATGGGAAAAGGAACTAGAAACAAAACTAAACCTCAAAAACCCTACAAAATGACCTATAATGGGGAAGGACCTTTGTTGATCGTGAACCGTGCAAAAACACAAGAAGAATTGACTATGGAAGAGTTTGAGAGGGATGTGTTGGAACGAGTTATATTGCATAATGAGAAAAGGCCAATTATTGAAACTTTGAAAAATGTTGACAAGCATAAGATGTTGCTTGATAGTGTGCTTGTGGATAGACTTAAGCTTGATGGGGAAGTAAACAATAGTGAAGAAGAAGAATTAGCTAAGGAAGTGGTTAGAGAGCACAAGTTTTGAAAGAAAAAGAAGATTCTGGATGCTTAATTCTACCTATTTGTTTGGAAGGGAAACTCGATTTCAATGCTTTGGTTGATACCAGATCTAATATCAACATGATGCCATACCGTATCTTTGAACTCTTGGAAAGGGGAAAAGCAAAACCTAAGATTGATAAGGTTAAGTTGTTGGACCATACTGATGCTGAAACCATGGATCGGTTTCTCAACGTTCTCTGCCAAATTGGTACAAACACCATGCTTGGCAATTTCTTACTTTTTGATGTGCCAATTGAAAATGATGTGCCGTTCGTTGTCGAAAGGAGTTTCATGAATACTCTTGGAACCATTATGGACATGAGGAGGAGTATGATAAGTGTGCTTGGAGGACACTACAAGATAGTGCCCATGAAGAAAAAGAAATAGGTGAGCGAAAGTGATGATGATGAGGAAGAGTATTCTCCAAGGAGGGATGAAAATGGGAAACCATTCTATGGACCGGAACGACCTAGTTATTTGGATTGTGAAAATGCTCTAGATTGTGCTCTAGGTGAACAAGATTATCTAAATCCTTTTCGTGACGTTTGTGTTTGTAAAAAGTTAGTTGGATTTCTTGGTGCATTACCTGTATCATTAACACACACTGACTGGACACCAAATTACTCGGGAGGAAACATAAATATTAATGGAGATAGGAAATGGCACGTTAATGTGAAAGTTGTGGACCCATTTGGAAATGCATTTGAAAGAGGATATGAAACAAAGAAAACCGAAAGGAAAGTCTCGGGGCTCTACAAGTTGAGTGACATCATGTCACCTGGTTACTTTCAAATCTGAAAACACTGAATGAAAGGATAGGAGTGGCAATTATGCTCCCAAGTTTTTTTCTTTCTTTCTTTTATTTTCTTTTATATTAATTTTAAGGTTTGAATAAAACGTATCAAAACCTTGTAATCCTGGAAAGTTAAGGATTGTTTTGATGTAAGCACCTATGAATGAATATTATGAAGTTTGATTATGTGTGGATTAACCGTTTTTACATTTTCATTTTAGTTATAAATTGCTAACTGATTAATAAAAATTCAGTAAGTACGACGTACTTGTGGTTAAGTATGCCGCACTTCTGAGCGGGACTATATATATACCTGAAAAACCTTTCATAAATCACCCAACCGAAAACAGAGAAAAATGAAACCGCCGCACCTTACAAACCAAAAAATATCAAAAATCTAAAGATCTTCAGAAATAAGTCCACATTGTCATGTCTTCGGTATATTTCTTTCATCTAATTCATTATTTATTGATTTTTGCTTGTCTCGATTGTTTTAGGGTTAAGTTATTTAGATGATAATAATTTTTAGGCTTTGTTAGTTTTTGTTAAGTACTTTAGATTCTTAAGGTTTAGATGATCGTTATATTAGTATGCTTAGCAATTTTGCATTATTTTTATTTCTAGGGTTAGGATTTAGCCTTTGATCGTTTTTCCACTATAAGAAAGATTAAAAATGGTTAATGAGTTAGTAATCACTATGGAGAAGGTAGATTGAGAAAGAAAAGTTGATAAAAAAAATTTGGGGAAATAAAATGGTTATGAGTAGTTAGTGTGACACTAAGAATGAAATAAGCTAAGGAATCTTGTGAATGCACTATAATGCGTACTGAGAAGTAAGAAGGATAGAGGAATGAGTATTGAAGTAAGTCTTGTTGGTTTTTCTTGCCTTGAAACCACAAAATTTTCGCGCCCAAGACTAGATGTGCGCCAGTTTTACAACTTGAACATCATAATTAGACTCTCCAATATCTCAATTCAAACCCTACAAATCTAACATTCTCAACATGTCCAAATGACCAAGACCATCTGTGGATTCCTACATTGGAATTAGAATCCTGGTTAGTTTAACTTCTTCAATAATTGTGGTACGATATGAAGGAATTCTAGCGGAGCACTCCCAAACTATCGTCTCTTTGACTAATGGTAGTCAACTGTTTTACTTATTTTGTTTAGCAAGTTGTTTTTGTCAGTGATTTGAATGACCCTCCTCTCATATTTGTCATTTGAATCTGATATTTCTTCTATTTTGGATAAAATCTGTTAAACTGATTTGGATTTTTCCAATTGACAAAATTCTGACCTTTTATTATATTAGACACAAGTCACCTACAAACAGTGTTATCATATCCTCTTTTTTATGTTTCATGTATTCTTAACTTTCTTTTTTAGATGTAAAACTTACGTTATTACTCTAACCATGCAGTCAGGTCATTTGGAACTATATATGGTCCTCAAGCCATGCCCCATCACCAATACCTCTCTTTCCATCCAAGTAACATCAAGGTACCTACTCGCCTGTTGTTATTAGGAGGCCTCTGTATATATTATTATATGATAAATGCTCCTCCTGGTCCTTTGTTTTTTATTATTGATATATTTAAATTCATTTTTCACCTTAGAGGGTAAGGAGTCATAACTCAAGTTAACACCGACTTCCCCGCCATGTCAGCGCCACATCATTTCAACACCAAATAACATAACACCAAAAAATCACCCTTTATCATAACACCAAATAACAACACCTTTTGGGACACACCAAATAACACCAAATCATTCGTTGAGTTCAAAAGTGATTTTTTTGTCCCTGCTACGTTTCAACTCACGTTGGTATACCAACGCAAGTTTCAATGCCAACGTAACGCAAAAGGCCTCGAAGTGGGAAACGCGCGTTAACATATGCCACACAGACCATAACGCAGCTCGTGCGTTATTACTCCATTCGCTCTTATACTAATTCATTTTTCACCTTATGTAGGTACGCAAATAATGGAATGCTTTATAGAGAGGAACAAGTGAACTATAGAAAATACTTTTGTTTTACTATATAGAACTTTAAGAGAATATATAAGTAAACTTGAGGATAGTTTACATAAATGAGAGCTCCTTTATTTATACTACAAAATCTGAACTATTATGTACATGGGCTCCATGATTATTCTATAACCTTAGAAGGGCGAAGTTTTCTATAAGGGGACGTTTGGTACGAGAGAATGATAAAGAATGGAATTGGAGCTAAGAATGAAAATGTGGAGAAAGATAATAAACTTGAGAATACATAACTTATTCTTTTGTTTGTTTCAAACATGGAATGCACATAATGAATGGGCTAGAAAAATCATTCTCATGTTTGGTAGGATTTTCATGAGAATGAAAATAAATTTAGTCACCCTTGTTCTTCTTTCAAACTACAAACCATCTTAATAAATAATAATACTTTCATCATATATATATATATATATATATATATATATATATATATATATATATATATATATATATATATATATATATATATATATATATATATATATATATATAAACCATTCGCAAGTGTTAGTAATTAATATGTTAGTCATATAACTCTTTTGTGTGTGCATAAATCTAACATTGTTCAAAACAGTTATATGAAAATTAACTTCTAAAAAATATTGTCATCTTCCTAAAACTGAATAGTTGAAGGTTGCTGCTAGTATTTGATTCCCTGAAATTTCCTTGAACACTCGAAGATGAATAATAAGTGGCGATGTTTTCCATTTTTGAATCTCAAAATCTTCCTGAAAACTTAAGATCATAGAAACATTTTAGAAAAGATCTGATAACATAAAATCAATCTCAAAATCTTCCATAAAACATGAAATCAATTGAAATCATAGAAACGTTTTGGACAAGAGATTCACCAAACTTACAGATCTGATAACTTGAATCGATCAACAAATCAGTTTGAAATTGCCAGGTTTCGATCAAAGAAAATGGGGAACAAGAACAGGCTAGAGAAAATATGGCTAGAGATTGAGAAGTTTTTTGTAATGGCGTGTGCTTGTCACATGGTAGCTGGTATTTATACCAATCTTTTTTGACGCATCTCTTGAATCTTACATAAAATGGACGGAGAATGGATCCCTTTTATTTTTACCATTCCACTCCTTTCTTTACTTTTTGTGAAGAATCATAAACCAGGAAAGGGAATAATATTTCGGCCCTTGTTTCCATTCTTCGACACAAACAAACAAAGGAAATGTTTCCCTTTCCCTTTCTCACCTTTCCTTTCCACCCTATCAAACATCCGCTGAGTTTTTGCAAAATTCAGGATTGATTGGGAAAGTTCAGAGAGACTTTGTTGTATCTTTCAAAGATTTCTTGCTTTTTTTTTTCCTAAAAATATATGTAATTAAATAGAAAAAAATATATAGAAATTATGTAATTCAGGTAAAATCGAAAATCGATACAAATTCAAATTTGGTTTTCGGTTCGGTTTAATCTTATTTGAATTCGGTTCGTTTTGGTTTTCGGCTTTACACAAAAAAAAAAACCGAACAGATGAACACCCTAGTTATTTCGCAAAAGACGCTAAGATTTCCAATAATCGTTCCTTATAAATAGATTAATGGATACAGTAAAACCTTTATAAATTAATAATGTTGAGACTAAGATATTTTATTAATTTAGCGACATATTATTTTATCGATAAATTAATAATCTATAATTTAAAGAGGTTTTACGTATAATCATTAAATTTTCAAGTGCAATATACTAGTTAGAGATGAAAAATAATTAGAAAAACAAATTCCAATTAATAATTTATGAATTCAAGGAATTGAAGAATTTTTTTCTTTTTTGGTAACCATGATTTCCGATCTTTTTGGCCAACTAATCCACGAGGTTTGGACCCACCGCCACACAAACTTAAACCAGGTAAAACCCTCCTTTTTCAAAAGGTTAGCGTGGCCACTTAAGGTTGTTTGCACCAAGTAGAAATTAAAATTGAGACTTCACACACATTTTTGAATGATAGTGACAAACCCTTTTGCCACTAGGCCACCCTTAAGTGTTAGGCATTGAAGAAATTAATAAATGTATACTAATAAATGTTACGAGGTTCAAGGCATACAAGAATTTGTGGAATTTTTAGTAATTATTAATTGAGTTAATACCCTAAATCGACCAGAAATTTCTCGATTTCCATTATATAGACCGCACGACTTGGTTTTCCAAATTTCATTTGCTCGACTTTTGCTTAAATGCTCGGTCGGCTCGACTCCATTGGAATGCTGCCAAGTGTCATTATCGACATGTGGCTGAAAAATCAACTGTGCTCGACAAATTTGTATTTTTCAAAAAGACAAAAAATCATATCGAAAAAATAAAGAAATTTGAAATTTTCAAACTTGAAAATTTTAATTTCTCTTTACCAGACTTTTTCAAGCGTTTAACCTGACTTTTCAGAATACAATGTCTGGATAATAGTTGGAAGGAAGTACTTGCTGAGCTTATAGCACTCCCTAATGTGAAAAACATTTGGACACGTGTGAACATTTAAATGGACTCGTGCAAATACAATTCGTCGCGCGGTCGATGATGTAATCTAGAGTAAGGTATTTCCGAAAAAGTTGCAACGAATGCAAATTCCCCGGATCGTTTTCCAGCGAAGATTTGAAGTCGAGTTTGTCAGTTCGGGATCGTGAATCGTGCATTGAATAGTGAATAAAAGTGAATATTGGAGTTTACACTACAAATTATGAAATAGGAAATAAAAACAAGTAATCAAGCTAAAGGAACGAATAACCAAGGCACATGAATCCTAGAACGCAAACTAAAATCTAATAAACGTAAATTAAACGTAATAAACTCACTAAAAAGTAAAACTAAAACAATTCTAATCCTACGAGTGCAATTCTAATTTTCTAAAGTCCTAAATGGTAAAAGTAAATTTCGGGAAAAAGAAAAATATTTTTGGGACTTTTTATAATTTATTTATGAATTAAAAACATTTTTAAACTAATTAAATGATTAAAAATACTAAACCTATTTAGAAAATTATGAAATTTTTACTAAAATAAGACTAAACTATATAAAGCTTAGGAAAATGAAAAATATGAAAAAGCTATTATTCTTAAGCTAGAACAAGCTATAACAAATTAATAAGCTAAAATGTACAAGAAAAATAAAGGGGTTTAAGTAAATAAACATGTAACATTTAGCAAGAAAGGCTAAAGGGGTGCAATGGTTCATGTTTGGTGTTTAAGAGGTTGTGGTGTGTGGGAGGTCAGGGGTTCGAGTCTCTGGACATCCCTTTTGAAAAATAAAAATTATGTTTCAAATTTAATTTTAAAAATTCGTTAAACTTGTGAAAATAAACATTTATTAAAACTGAAATATTTTATGAAATCTTTAAATAAGCAGAAAAAATTGGGAATGATATAAGCAGTTTTGAGCAAAGCTTTTAGAAGGAAATTTTATAAAGAAAGAAGAAAAAAGAAGAAAAAAAACAATTTCAAATGCTAAAAACTTAAGGTTGGAAAATATAACAACTGCTAAGAGTAATTAAATAAACAGTTCAATTACTAAATAGCTAACCAATTAAGTAGTGGATGAAGCAGAAGTGTAAGACAGTGGAGTTAGAAGGCTAAAAAGGAAAATTTGAAATGGAAAAGCTATATTTAAAAGCTAAAAGCTGGAATATGAGTAAAATAAACTAAGGGAAACTAATAGGATCCTAAATAAGCAGATATTACGTAATAAATTAGATTAAATAAGCAGTTAAGTGTCAAAAAGCAAAAAGACTGATGTAAACTAGAAAAAACAATAAGTTAACACAAGAAGCACAAAGGAACAAAGATGCACTCTAATAAGCTAAAAGCTGAGGCAATAAAACTATACTATGATGCAAATGAGCTTAAGATAATTGCTACTAAACTAAATCTATCATATGCAAGCAATTAAAGAACCACAAACACAGAAAAGCATAAAGGAAATCAACAAGCTAAAACTGAAACAGACAAGTGCCAAACAAGCCTATATCACCTATTTTAAGCTATTCAAAAGCTCTCCAAAAGTTACAATCAAAATTAGTAAAAATACAGAAATGCTAGATTAGCAGGCAAAGAGAAACCATGCCAAGTTTCAGAAAATTTTGCTAAGAAATGAGAAAACTAAAATTTAAAAACAAAAAGTATTTGAAACAAAAACCCTTTGGTGCAGGGGAGCAAAGAGTCCAAACAGCTCAATTTAATCTAAATTTTGAGTAACCAATTCAATTCCAAAATGATAAATTATGTTTGCTTAAGATGCGCAAGCTACCAAATAACATATAAAACCAATTTTTATCAATTTCCAATTAGATTTGAGCTTTTTATTTTATCTGGTGTGCAGGTCAGTTCAAACAGCATTTAGAATTTAAGGGCAATTGGAAAGATGACCAAAGGAGTTAAGTGACCAAACTTACTTATGCAGAACTTATACATATGCAATATTACACTAATATGATCATATCTTAACAACTAAAATGGTCTAAAAACTAATTATCCTAAATGAGCTAGCCCTAACTGTTTTATTATCTCAAATTTAAGTGACTTGTGCAAATGCTACAAAACTACTTTAAACATGTAAAAATCAATCCTAATCAACTAATATGCGTAAACTAGAGCTAATTCAAACTGATATTATGGCCTAAATCAAGTTGACCACCAAAAGTCAACTAATCCCATACACTACTTAACTTGACTGTTTTCAACTTTTATGAAGCAAATTATGAATCTAGGCCATGAAATCACTAAACATACTTATAAAATGATGCATGAAACTGATATAAGCACAGAGATACAAATACTAATAACAAAAGACCACAGATTCACCAATAAGCAAATTAAGGCAGTTAAGTAAACTATAACATGAAATATTCTAAACCAAACTAATTAACAACTACAAATGATTAATAAAGCTACTCAATGATGAATGAAAGTATAATCAAACAACAAACAAACAAGCAAATCAGATTTACTCTAATTAACTAGATATGCATATTAAAGCTAAAATAAGAAATATGGAACTCACAATGAAGACCTCAGCTGAATAGAGGTGACATTTCATAAAGCCTATCTTTAGATAGACCCAAATTCCACCTTAGAAACTTCACTTTAAACAGAAAACACCCTTTCTTCAATGGATTGATCATCTTTGACTTTAGTTGACTATTTTTTAAGAATTTAGAATCTGATCTATTTGAACTCTAAAATAAACTCACAAAAGCTAGAGAAGCTAGAATGACCTTGAAACTATAAAAAAATAGCTTGGTTGCAAGCTGAAATTAAGTAAATTAAACCATATTTATAAAAGCTTGAGTAAGCTTCTGAAAAGCTTAAATGAAACAGTAGAAAGCTTAAGAGAACATTGGTTAAACTAATGAAACATTAAAGGAATTAAGAGAACATGAATTAAATCAAAAGGAAACTTCAATTTTATTAATATAAAGTAGAATTACAATGAAAGAAAGCTGAAATACAATACAATAATCAAAAGCTAATTATTTCTAAAATCATTTTTGCAGCATTTTATTACCTAAAAATCTAATGCCAAAATGAAGTGTGGAGGGGGATTTTTATAGATGAGCTGAGGGTCTTGGGTTGATGTCATCAGAAGCTCCTAGAATCAAAAATTCTATCCATTCGATCAAAGTGTGCTTCTTTCAATCAATTAGGACCATGGGATTAAATCTGGTGAGGTGGCTTGTCCAATAGCAATGCTCCAATCATCCACTGTGGCAATCCGTGTGCATACTCTCTCTCTCTCTTTGACATGTGCGTTAGGCCTCTAGAAGAAGAATCCAATGATTGTGTGAGGTGTTTCACCCAATCATTGGTTGCCATTATGCCACGATGGCAAACTAGTGATGCAAATCCCTCTATCTTGTCAGCCATGTGAATTAAGCTTCTAGAATGCTCAATTAATTAGTAATTTCATAGGAATTGGGGTAATTTTAGGTGAGGTAAATTTAGGGTTTATAATTTGGGGATGAAGATGATGTACGGTGTAAAAGGAAAAGCGGGGTTAATTTTTTTTATTATTCTTTGACTTTGGTTTTGACTGTGGGTTGCGGTTAACAGGCCAAAGGGGTGAATGGGCTTTTGTAATTTTTGGACTTGGTGAATGGTTAAGGGAATTGGGTTGGTTTAATGGGTTTTGGGTTTTTGTTTTTGAACCATGTTTGTAGTTTGTAGTTTGTAGTTTTAGGTTTTAGGAATATAATTAATCAAGGACCAATGTTGTAATTATCCAAAAATTCAAGGGCCACAAATGCCATTCTTCATAAAATACACTAAGGACCAAATTTGCCTTTTGTTGATTCATGAAGGGCTCAAGTTGACTTTTCTTCAAATTAATCTTCAAAGGACTATATTTGCCAAACTCTAAAACTTGGAGGGCCAATCTTGTAAATTCTTCAAACTTCAACGAAAGGGTCATTCTTGTCATATCTGAATCATGAAGGACTCTATTTGACTTTATGAGTTTTGATTTTGACTTTTGATTTCCCCGGCTCCGGCTTTTGACACTTTTCTATTTCTCATGCTCGTTTTTGTCATTTTGATTTGATTTGAGTCCATATTTGAAATATCCGTACCTGCATGATCACAAACACAATATCTTTGGTAATTTAGGTTAGTTTTTGGTCGCTTTAGTCTTATTTTGGTAAAGAAAATGTGTGTGAATAAGCACACACCAGTCGAGTGAGTCTTTATTTGAAAGTTTTTTCTCAAAAACGGATTTGATCTATATGGTGGGGGAAAAAACCCCTCTTGGTCGATTTAAGTCATTGGCTCTTATTAATTTATAGTTTCGTTTGGACAAATATATATATTCGTGGTTTCAAAAAGATTGTTATCTTATTATTTTTATCAATTGGTGTCCAAATTTGTACTGACCCCAAGTTGGTATTTGACAAATTATTAATTTTATCGAGGTTATTAATTTATCGAGTATTAATTTATAGAGGTTTTACTGTAATGTCATATATACCCAATATAAACATTAAAATGTCATATATACCCAAAGCACAAGTTTTGAATGCATAATGCACCACGTAGTTAATGCATATTTTGAGTAAGTACAAGTTTTGAATGCATAATGTACCACATAGTTAATGCATGTTTTGACTAAATATAACTGTTGTTTAAGTAGAGTAAATATGGAATTGACATAAAGATTCGGCTATTTAATAGCCATTTCGTAAAAGAGTTACAGTAAGCAGCATAGCCCCTCCGAAGCTTTGTTTCGGCCATCTACTGGCAGGATTTCTGGTCCCTTGGAATTCTAATTATCTAGATTTAGTAGGAACTAGGGGCATGTTTGGTATGGTGAAATTCAGAGAAATGAAATGAAGCGCAGAAATCAAATTCACATAAATGAATTCCATAGAAATTCAGTAACAATTCTTGTGTTTGGTAACACTAGAGAATTGACTTAAGAAATCAGTAAAAATTATTATTATTATTATTATTATTATTATTATTATTATTTTATTTATTATAATTATTAATTATTATTATTATTATTATTATTATTATTATTTTATTATTTATTGTTTATTATTTTTATTTATTATTTTTATTTATTATTATTATTTTTTATTATTTTATTATTTTTTATTATTTTATTATTTATTACTGTATTTATTATTATTATTATTATTTTCCTTTAAGAATTGGTTTCCACTCAATATGTAAAGGAAATGAATTATTTGATTTTGTATGTAAATTCAACTTTTTAAAAATTGCAAATCTCCACCCTTTTATATCTTAGGCTACCAAACAAATAAAATAAATTTATTTCCAATTCTTTGATCTCATTTCCCCCAACCAAACATGCCCTAGGAAGAGGAAGTGGGTACAAATATCAGGTGGGCTTTAATTTTATTAACAGATTTAATTGATGGGCCAATTAATAAGGACCTTTTGCCATATAAACTTCATTTTATCGTTTGATTTCCAAATGACCAAATATAACCAATTAAATAATGCACAATAACTTTTTCATTTTACTTTTACACTATATAACATCATATAAAAATACATGTATTATATAACTAAGTACCCACTAAACATGAACATATATTATGACTTTGTATATATGATGACCACGTTACCAAAAATTGTGAAGTAGGATTGCAACTTATCATTAGACATGGTGGTCGTTACAACTCAACTTTAATTTATTTTCAGAAGATTCGAGTAGAACAGTTTAACTCAGGTTCATATTGTTTGAAGAGTATCGATGTATTGCATCTTGAAGACCTATACAAGAAAGCGTGTTAGTTGTCACATTAGTTTATAGTGTGTTCGTATTGTTAATCCCGCAGTAGTTTTTAAATGGTTGAGTGTATCATTTAGTTCTAAGTAACCTCAAGTATATCATTCTTTACAATATTATATCCAGTCCATCAATAATGAGAGGTTTTTTTCTTTTTTGTTTTTACCGCAATTATATGAATTTTGTCCATATCCTTGTTGCATATAGGTAGCGTGTTATACCAAAATTGTTCAATGTCGATAATCTGCCAAAGATACTTTAACTAATAGCTAGTTATAATGCCCGCGCACGCGCGAGGTTTTTTATAATTTTTTGAATAAATGTTTTTTATTTATTATTGATCAAATAATTTAATCTTTGTTTTATTTTATTACATTATAAACTTGCAGGCATGAGAATGGGTGTTTTTATTTCTTACCTTTTATACTTGCACGCATGAGATTTTTTCTAGAATTTTCAATTATGTATTATTATCGATTAAAAAATAAATTTAACATGCTCTAAATAATTTATCAAATGAAAGCAATGATTAGAAATCTTTTTTTTTTTTTTTTTTTTTTTTTTTTTTTTTTTTTTTTTTAATCTTATGTGCATCTGGGCAACATATTCCCCTTTTATTTATTTAAGATTAAATGAAAAGATACCAACATTTAGAAACGAACTTGGCTAAGAAATATTGAAAACATACTTCCTTTTAATTTGATAATAAAATTTCAGGCTACAAATCGTGAATCTTACCTAGTTGCAGACAACAATATTCGTTTTTCAAGTCCCACACTCCCACATATCATCACTCCAATTCATAGAAAACAAAAGCTATTAACAAAATTAAGTTGGTAATTTCTCACTCAAATATTGATGTAACAACAAACACCTGGAATTCGTGATACCATTCAATAAAAAATATTCTAAAACAAAATAACTAAGTCGTTTCAAGTTTGGCTTAGCTCAGAATTATTGAACAACTAATTGAGTTCGATCTTGAAAATAAGGACTTGATCAAACTCAAGTCGATCCATCTTTAAGGCTTTGTGTTTTATATTCGACTTGACGACCTTTGCGTCGAGTGTCATGCAACAAAAACGCAAACATAAATACTCAGAAATTATAAGTTCAAACACAACTTAATTAAAAACCTTAATAATAACATAATACTGTTGGGAAAGCTATTAATATTATGATCTTAAACTTAACTGTATGTTATAATACAAATATTTCATGTGTCGAGTATATTATAATTAATAATGCTAACATAATGATATGATTTTTAAAGTATGAGCCAAAATGCATACGCGTAATATTGGGAAAGTAGTATACTGATCAGTCCAGAATCACAACAAAGTCATGCAGGCCAAAGATCACATTTTTATGCTAAGTTACAAAATGGCATATTTATACATTTAACTTTATATCACATACAATCAACACGGAAAAATTATTCATCATAATGTTTTCTTAAAGAAATATAAGTTATATGGCAGTGATGTCTCAATTAGTAGAAAGAGGGGAAAATAAGCAACCTTATTCTTTTCCTAAAAGTAATACGGAGTAAGTTTTTTTTTTGGTTCCCCCACCTCCCCCACCCCACCTAGTAATAAATTGATAATCCAAGATTCTTATCAGACTCTCTAAGAAACAAATGTTAGACAAAATATCATTAAATCATCAGGGATTTGCTATTAAGAATTGGTGTGGGAAGCAGTGGTCATGGTCAGGCTTGTCATTTGGCAGATCAAACAAATCTATGCCCCCCAAAATTAATTCGCCCCGCCCAAAAAAAATGTTCTAGTTCCACCCGACCCGATAGGCTATCAGGTCTATCGGGTTATCGGGATGGATGCTTATCTCATCTCACAATTTGCTTCATTTATTAAAAAATCGCTAAACATGAAATTTTTACAAAAAAAGACCAATGCAACATTTGTATTTCCTTAAGCCTAATCTATAACGAAAAAACATGCACTTCAAAGTGTATCATACAGGTCCCAAAAGCTCATGAAAAAGCTCAACACATAACGAATGAAAAAAAAAAAAAAAAAAAAAAAAAAAATCATTTACATCTTTGGTCATATTTGATGAAACCAAATAAACTTGATCTAAACATTAACACAGACCTTCAAGAACAAAGCCTAGAGGGCGCATGCATTGTGTCCAGGTCAGACAAGATCACAAGTAGTGCAGGGAGAAGAACAACTGATACCCGAAAACTAATGTGCATCAGTAACCGATAATATATCCATCACATGCCAGTCCGAGTGTTTGAGTTTGTCTGTTGGAAGTGTTTGCGTTTACATACCTCGCTTAAAATAAAAACACTCTTTTTGGTAAACATTTATAAAAAAATGTGACTAATGGACTATAACAAACATAATCTACTGATCTCATTGCATAATTAATTGAGCAAAAATAAGTAAGAAAGCCATAGCCAACTTATAGTCATTACCTAAACACTAAATCTCAGTTAATTTGTTTGCATGCTAAAATTTCTTAATATTACATATCGATCATCGAAAACCTTCATCAAATCACTGTCAAAGAGATCATCAAACACGCTGCCAATAAAATTTAAGAATTGACATGTTACTTATAAAAGAATAAAAGTACCAAACATCGCTGAAGAGTGAAAATGTTCAAATTTGTTTGTTTTTTTGTTTTACGTCAGCAAGTAAATGTAAAACAAAGTTGGTTTGTTTTCAGGCGCGGTACTATAAGAGAGAGTAGATGCTTGGTAGGCTACTACTTAAAAATAAACCTGCGCATTTAATATTACTTCCCGCGAAATAAAATTGTACATGAATTTTAAGTGATAGTTGGTCACATTAAACACGATTGTTTACTTATTATCACACACGTAAAAGCTTAAGGGAAGAAGAGCGGGTAAAACACAAAGGAACCCCTCTTGACCATGGAAAACTTCTTATAACTTTGGTGATAAATAGTGGTTAGCTTAAGGCTCAATTGACACATCTACCACATTTACGACATTCAACTTCCAATTTAACCTACCATGTGACAGAATCCAGTACAGTTATGATAAACTCTATAGCTTCCAAAAGCATAAGCACCAATTTTACCATCTCCAACCCATAACAAACAACTTGATAAAAAAAAACAAATTACCTGCCGAGTAACCAAAAGAGGCACCTCCAGCTGTGATGTGTCATCTGTAACAGGTTCGTCTTTGGGTTTTACTAAGGGAAGGGCAGTTTTTTTGGGTTTCAGCTCTTTAAAGTGCACTCCATGGGACGAAGACCTGTATCAGATCCATGCTCATTTGTGACATCTGCATCTCCCATGGTTGCTTTCCCTTGTCTTTACTTTGTTGTTGCCCCATGCTAAAGCCTTGGATTGACTCTTGGGTATAGCATACGGAAGCGCTTCAATCTCCTCCAATATTGGTTTCTTAAGTGGTGCTCCATTTGAATTAGGGGTGCAAGAGGATCCATCTTGGTGCCTTAAATGGAGTCGTTTTAAGGGCCATTCCAGTTCTTATGTAATTTGTGTTTCTTGTTCTATAGCTTTCATTAGCTAGTGAATAAGAGTGGTGTTAAGATATCAGAAACAAATAAAACGTCATCTTAGAAGACAATTATCATTAACAATACAGTTATGAATCACATAAATACATACCTCAGCTTGCTCGAGTTTCTTTTTCTGCTCTGCTACCTGAAAAATGACACCAATCAGAAAGAAAGGACATGTTTATGCTTGAGATACAAAATGATGGTCCCTACTAAGGGTTTTATTTTATTATATAAAAGATTTGATTAAACTTTATAAGCTTCAAGGGGACGGGTTTGAAAGTCACCAAAGGTGTCTTTTAATATATAAAAGCTACTAAATCTTTTTCTCTATATTGTTACTAAAATAGTATACTAATTGTAGCTATAGTGACAAGCTAACTATTAACAGAAAGTATAGACAGACTGAACCAAAAACGCTAATTTCAGCTTTGGGTTGTCTATACTTACTTCAGCTTCAGCATTATTCGGCGGTTTCTTCTGTCCTACTGCCTGAAAATAATACCCGTTACACAATCTAACATATCAGCGATGCATAACAAAAGAGACGATGATTTGAATCCATAATTAGGTGTAACATATCAGGATCCAAATACGATACCTTTGATTCCTCTGTCAAAAATAGCATATGCAAGAGCTCTATAGTTTCCTATCTCAGTAAGTTCCCAATTCTTTTTATAGAGTTTCAGAAGATTCTTTAACACTGGTTTGTTTTCTCTTTTGGAATCCCGATTTATCTCATGGCACAAAAGGCTTTCACATCTCTTGGATTGGGAGGCACCCTTAACTTCTAAACCTATATTGTACTTGAGTCACACAGATCAATAACTAATATCATTTTATAATATTACTTCAAATTTGTTATACTTGATCAAGAGTAGGATTGGCAATAAATCCACAGGCAACATGCTTGCAAATATTGAAATATACAAAGAAAAAACCTTTTGCACCCTCCTCACATGAAAAAGAGTTGACATATTCACATTAAATTAACCCCCAATATTCAATCTTATTTACAATACTAACATATTAATCAGATATAAACATAGTCACAAAGATGTTATCCAGTTCAAACCCTTGAACATCAATATTCTCATAATAAAAAATTAAAAAAAAAAAAAAAAAAAAAAGTTCTTGTAGTTACCTGCCGATGACGGAAGTGAGGGTGTTAAGGTTATTATAACATGAACTTTTGATGTTGTTGCCGACATTGTTGGTGCTGCTAGTGTTGCTGTTGTTTACTATGGATAACACTATACATGATGTCTAAAGCCATATACTTGATCACCAAAAACAATACTCTGTCACATTATACAACAGCTACTCAACTAGCAAGATGAATCAGCAGTATTTGAGCATAAAATTTTGCAACAACAAATCACAAGGAAAAGATGACACTATGAACAACAAAAAAGCGATCTGTAGATAAGAACCGGTAAAGAATACCATATGCATAATAAAAGACGCACGTTTAAAGCTCATTAACTCATCTTAGATGTGAGAAGAACGGTCACGGCTACTTCTTACAGAATCTTCTTTCTTCCATATTGTTTCCACTTTCTGAAACCACCTCAATGGTCGAACCTGAATCACAATATAATAACATCATGATTATGAGTTTCACTAAAGCACAAGTTTGCTTAAGCATTGTGTTGGAAACCTGATAAGCCTATTGGCTGGTGTGCTAAAACAGATAGAAATATAGAGATACCTTCCAACGTCTCCTGCGATTGATAGAATTGTAGATTGATTCCAATCTAGTGATTATTTCCCTAAATGTTGGTCGCAAGTCTGGTTTCTCATGCCAACACTCTTCAATTAACCTTGAGAATAAATAGATTGATAATAACTCATCAGCATGTAATCTTTCATGAAATCAAATTAGCAACAAACACGACATGATGGGAATAGTAGGAAGTAACAACTAACATAAGAAAAGAAGAGTACTCTTACAAACTACATGTAGCTAAAAAGAACACAAACAAAGCACGTACTCTCTAAGCCCATGAGCATAACTTTTTGGTGGGGCATTAAATGGAGGGCGTTCATTAGCAACATATGCCTTAGGAACATCGTCTTCACTCTTCATTGAAAATGGTTGGTTGCCTTCAATCATCTTTGGCAAATTAAATGAGATTAAAGCATTAGATAATCAGAACATAAATCACATGATAACCAAATATACGAAGTGAACTGCAATACTATATAGGGACAGAGAAAAACGTATATGAAACAGAAAAATTAAAAAGCAGATAATATGAGCCTTACCTCCTGTAAAATCAAGGCAAATGAGAAAACATCCACTTTGGTATCATAGTCTTCATTTTTGAAGACCTCCGGTGCAACATATCTCCCTGTTATGGCACATAACAAACTCAGTGACTTCAGAAATTAACATCTCTGTTTTTATACAGTCAACTATGATACTATAACTTCACAACATTGTAAAAGTGATGCGTGTACAGTGAATATAAAGAGATTATAAAAAAAAGACTCACAGGTGGATTCATGATATGACATGTCCGTTCCTTGTTTTACCGTCTTGGTCACTTTTAGTAGCTCGCTGATTCCAAAGTCTGCGACCTTCAGATGCCCAGAATATTTAAAAAAAAAAAAAAAAAAAAAAAAAAAAAAAAAAAAAAAAAAAAAAGGGTTAAAATTAGCACACAAAAACACAAATACCTAACATTAAAAACAATTCTTTACTACTACTTGCAATCCAACACACCTAAATCATCAATCAAAGTACAGAAACAAAAGCCCACAACTCAATTACAAAAATAAATAAATAATAAATAAATCCCTAAATCTATTATAATTAGTTGCTGATATATACATAAGTTTTAACCCAAAAACATACCTTTGATTAATCCAAAAACGAATCCGGATATTTAGATGGACATGTCGGGGTGCGCGAATGGTAGTGGTCGAGTGTCGTGGCAGGAATGGTAGTGGTCGAGTGGTGGGTCGGAGAAGGAAGGAGCTAGGCTATTTTGGTTGTTTTGATTTATTCCGTAACTTACAAATTTAGAACAAAAGTTGTATATCTAACCTTCCACTTTTGATCCTTGAAGTTTATAACATCACACCCGCTTTTCAAAGTTTTATTTTTCACACTTTTGACACATATGTTTTTTTTACTCAAATTTCTCAAAAAACGAATTTATATACCTTTTTGCCAAATATAGAAATATTTAAGTTTTTTCTTAAATCTTTTTAAAATTAAAATAATAACAATAATTCAATTTATTTCTTAATAAAGTATGATTTGATTATTTTGAAATGAAAAAGTCCCCACTAGGGGTTTTATTTTATTAGGTAAAAGATGATAATCTGCATATAGGGACGATCCTTGCACTTTCCAAACTTTAAGGATGAAACGTGCAATTTGACTAAACTTTAGGGACGATTTTTGCAATTCTCTTTTGAGGGGCGATACAACTATAGGCTGTTATTCGGGTAAACCCGACCTGAATAAGTCTTAAGGGATGTTTCTTTTTTTCTTTTTCTTTTAGCTAAAAGAGTGTGTGGAGTGGCACATCTATATGAGCCACTTATTAGGTAAGCATGACAATTCATGTCTTATGGATATATACCAACTAAGAGAAATATTGAGTCTCACTTAAAAAAGAAATAATATTAAATAGGTTTATGACTCATTCTCTTAGCTAACTAAAAAAAAAACACCCCTTTAATCGGGTCTGGTTAATCGGGTTGCGGAAATAAAAAATTTATTGGTACCCAACCCTGATAAGGTGCGGGTTATTGAGTTATCGGGTTTTAGGTTATTCGGGTACGGATTAACCAGGTTCAGGTTAGTCGGTAAGGGTTAACCCAAATAAGTTAAATTATAATATAAGAATGAAAAAATAGACGTAATTTCATAAAAAAATATATATATCTTGATAAAATAAAATAAAAAAATCCTTTATGCGATAAAATATAATAAATATCTTGATAAAATAAAATAAAATTCCTTTATCCAAGTTAACCCGAAAGCCGAATAAACTTTAAACTCTTACCTGATAACCGACCCTAATAAAAGAGTTCTATTGTAATAAAATAAAATAAAAAATCCTTTACGCAGGCCTTACGTACAACGTCATATTATGATGTATAAAAGCAAATTATTTTACATTAAAACTAGTTATAATGCCCGCGCACGCGCGAGTTTTTTAAAAATTTTTGAATCATATTTTTTTATTTATTAAAAAACAAATAATTTAATCTTTGTTTTGTTTGATTTATGATGTTTAATTATAGTTTTTTATTATTAAAAATAATTATTTAAAAATTTTAACCCTATTATTAATTGCAATCTTATCTATATTTTTTGTATTTATCTACTACTTGTATTATGGATAAATATAAAATGTTACCTAATAAAAAAATAATTTTTTTTAAATAAAATTATTATTAAATAAAGAATGAATTGATTTTTTTGAAATGAAAAATTCCCGGGTTTTATTTTATTATATAAAAGATAACGTTTTTAATACTATCATAAAAGTGGAGACATATGAAGTAAGTGAACGATACTCAAATCAGCAACATTCTTATCTCCCATTGTTTGAGAACTTGTATACACCCAATTTGGTGCTATCAGGAGTACAAAACATACTTTCAATATCAAGAATTTAAACCAAAAGGCTTCGATGTCAACAATTTAAACAACTCATTCTCAAAAGATACCAAGTGTTAGCAATAACGAATAAGGAGAAACTAATTTTTCATTACTTGAATTCTAGCCCATTCTTTAGCAATAACATAATTTTCAGAATACTCATCTTCCCAAACCATCAATATCCTTGTGTTTTTCACAAGATCAAAAAGTGACTTTGAACCACAGAAAAGGTACACAATATTCTTTCATATTAACTCCCAATCATCCAACTTAGGTGGTAGAATGCATTAGATTTCAACCGTTAAAAACCAATCTGACCCGTTGATTCATGCCAAACCACCTAACTTAAATTAACCAAGGATTGGTCAACTAAGTCAAATAGCCTAGATCAATGCTCCGGGTAATATAATGTATCACCGGGTCGTTAAATCCCGTTGAGGTGTGAAATGTAACTTATAGCGTGTTCGTAATCGGGTGTTATTCACAGAAAAGGGGTTGTTGTGAAAATTATTTGGAATTTATAAACAAAAAAAGCTTAGGAAAGCTGTGTGAATAATTACGGGAATTTGGAGTACGAAGATTTGAGCTTAAACCTAAAATTATACGTTTTAATTAAAAACGTATACTGGTGAACCGTACAAAAAGTACAACTAAAGAACTGAGAGGGGTAAAAGTGTAAATTTGATATTTTTACAATCCTATGAATTAAAGAAAATTTTAAGAAAAATAAAAAGTATTTTTATATTATTTAATTATTTAATATTAATTATTCTACTAATTATCTATTTAATTACTAATTTAATTAATTAAAATTATTAGAAATACTAAAAAGGTTTAGAAAATTAAGAAAAATTTTATAAATCTAATTAACCATCATGGGAATCCTAAAAAATTATAAAAAGTTAATTCTAAGTATTTTTAAGCTAATTAAATAATTATTACTCTATTTATTAATTAATATCTAATTAACTATTTATATTATAAATACTATTAAATGAACAGTAAAAATTCTAGAAAAATTTATAAAATTATTTTAACTAAAATAAAAGCTATAAAAATTATAAAAACTTGGTTATACTATTTAAAAACTAATTAAGCTATTTAATTGATTAATATTAATTAAAACTTGATTAAATTAAAATTAATTAGTAATACCACTAAAAGACAAAATAAAAATCTGGAAAAATTTGTAAAATTACTTTAACCTAAATTATAATTTCTAAAAATATAAAAGTGATATATTATTTAGAAATTAAATAAAAAGAAAAATAAATAGATAAATCCTATTAAATAGAAGCTATCACTATTTTTAAAAGTGGTTTTTTTGATTTTTTTCTTTTTCTAAACTGACAATAAGCTAAAAACAACTAACTTTAATAAAAACACTTTTGTTTAAACCCTCTGAATAAGCAATTCAAGTGCTTATTGCACCCACAGTTGACTTTTGTTGACTGTGGAGTGTTTTAGCTCAAATGATGAAATGTGGGGTCCACAATAGACAAATTTGGTTTCTCTGAGTCTTAGGTACAATATTTAGCAACTTATAACCAACAAACAAGCATCAATAAGCCAAAAAGCTACAAATAAGCAGTTAGCAAAATGGAACTGAGGCAGTTTGGGGACAAACTTAAGGGTCCAAGTAAGGTGGGGTCCACAGGCCTAGGGTTCAAATAAAAGGTTCACAGACACTCCTGGGTAGGAGGGGGGTTGGGAGAACCAACTATTTCAGTGTGGGACCCACTGGATCAACCACAATAGGCCACCAAAGTGTGGTGGTGAGCTGAGGTACTGATGTGCAGGGCAGGGGTGTTGCCCTGCAGCTTACTTCAAGGGTGTGTAGGACCCACCAAACAAAATCTATAAAATCTGGAAAAATTCACAAAAATCTACAAAGTGGCAAAGATTAAACTCAACAAATTTCAGAATCTAACACCTAGGATACAACAAGTTACACACCTCCCAAGTTTGATCAAAATCTGAGACCCAACAATTTGACTTTTCCAGAAATTACAAAGTTTGACTTTAGTGAACTTGGGAAGCTGATTTCATGATCCAATAAGCTAACATAAGCTATATTAAAACTACTTTGGGTAAAACTTTAACTTTTGAAAAGGATTTTTGGGTTTTGAACTTCAAAAATCACCACAGTGGACTGTGGTGATTATTGTTGTGTGATTTTGACTTTTGAAGTGGTTTGGACCAAAACACTTGTTTCCCTGAGCTATATTATGCACAACAAATTGTTACAAACTAATAGATACTCAGAATAACAATCACAACACACTAAACAAAGCACAACCAAACACCCTCTTAAAAACAGCTATAGAAGAATTTAGCACTTAAACAAGTGATCAACACAAACAGATGATTACAATTAGTCAAGAAGCTATTAAATAACTGTAATGCACTTAAATTAACAACCTAAACTACTTTAAGAGTAAAAATGAAAAAGTAAGTAGCTTACAAAGCCTTCCAAGCTAATTAGTGAACACCAAGGACCAATCCAAACAAACCTATGCCCTCCCCTGAGGTTCCTAACCCACAGCCTTCCAAAATGCACTGTGCTCCATGCTTTTCCAACCAATGATCACACTTTTTTATTTTTATTTTTATTTTTCTTATTTTCTTGATTTTTGTTGAAAACTGAGTTGTAGGAGTTCAAATGAGCTTATGAAACTTGAATTATCTTATTTTTGAGCATACAAGAGCTTTTGAGTATTTTGAATTCAAACAACTTAACTTAATTGAAACTTGAAAACTTAAAGTAAGACTTGAAAGATTGAAATTGAAAATTAAACTTTAAATTGAACTTTGCATTAATAAAAGAGTTACATTACATAGAAAATAAACTGAAAATACAACTTAACTAAGAAAATTACACACCTTAAGCTTCTAAGATCTTATCCTTATATAGCGACTTAAAATACTAATGCTAAGCCTTCCACATGGGACCTTTTTGAAATCTGACACTCCCAAAGTCTTTGTGATGACTTCTTGACCAAATCCCATCCATTGAATTGCTGTGAGACCATTCTAAACCCTTGATCATGATTTTGGCGCCAAAATGGGGTCGGGGTTAAATAAGTGGTTCTGGTGAGGGTTTTGGGGGAGCATTAATGGTGGTGGAGTTGGTGGGTGAGGAGCATTAATGGTGGGGGGTTTAGTGGTTGAAAAGGCGAGGAGGGGGGTGGAGTTTCTCCCTGGTTTTCCGGGATTTGGTTGGGGGAGAAGGCGGTCAACGCGGGTCAACGAGGGGGAGTTATTTAAAACGGTTTTAAAGTTTTTGGGCTAAGTGGTGGGCCTGGGGTGTGTAGCTGGATCAGATCAATGCTTGGGTGGGCTAAGGGATTGTTTTGGGTTTGGATTTGGATAAAATGGGGTCCGGTTGGTATAAAGTTAACACAAGGACCATTTTGCAATTTGACCAAACTTCAAGGGCTGAAGTTGCCATATTTCCAAAGTAAACATGAAGGACAAAGTTTCCAAAAGCCAATAATTCAAGGACCAATTTTGTATTTTTCCACTTTTTCCAATTTCAAAAACATCCCAGGGACTACTTTTGCCAATTTTGGATTTTCAGGGACTAATTATGTAATTTATGAAAACTTGCAACCCAAATATGATATTTTGACTTAATTTGACTTTTAAGACCTTGGGTTGACTTTTCCTTAAAAATAAATGCATAGGGACTAAAATTGATAAGTTTTGAAACTTGGGGGACTGAAACTGCCAATACTGCAAACTTTGTACGTTTTTTCTTTGTTTTTGCACATTTTGCTTTTAAAACACATAAAACACAATCCCTGGGATAATTTAAGTATTTTGATATCTTTTTGATTGTTTTTGTGCGTTTTGGCAGTTTAAATATATCGAAAACGATGAGTGTTTGAGCACTCATCAATCCCCCACACTGAACTATTGCTAGTCCCTAGCAATCTTTTTAGAAAACTTGATGGATTTTAAACTCTTTACCAAAAGCCATCACTTCTGGAGTAGCCAGGTGTAAGAACTGTGGCACACCTGATAACCGTGTGATTTTGAGCAAACCACCAGCTTTCAACGGATTTGTTAAGTCTTTACCAGGAGCCGTTTGCTCCTGGACTAGCCAGCTCTTGATGGACCTAGTCGACATCTTGGTGAGCTGATTACCAATTATGGATTTTCCACGGCCTTTACCACAAGCCATAATCTTGCGGGCTAGCCAACTCATTTGTTTTCGGGGAGTTGATGAACCACACAATTTTGGGCAAATTGCCAGCCGTCAACGGATTTGAGTTGTCTTTACCAAGAGCCATTTGCTCCTGGACTAGCCAATCCCTTTTGTCGCTTAGACAAGGCGGACTGATTACCACAAAAATTTTGAAATAAAGTGAAAAAAATTTTTGAAAATTTTGGCCAAAACGGGGGGTACTTTGAAAGATATTTTGATAAAATTCGATAGAATTTCCCCCCCCACACTTAGAAATGAATATTGCCCTCAATATTCAAAGTCCCGGCTATTATGCCGAAGCTATGAACGTAAAAAGCCAAGATTCAAATCTAACTGCGGAAATACCAATTTTCACTTTATTTCTATATATATACAACCCTTTTTTTTTTTTTTTTTTTTTTTTTTTTTTTTTTTTTTTTTTTAAACTTCATATACATATATACATTTTTTCAAACAGCGGGGGGGTGGCCATTCCCCCACACTTAGTGGTAGAAAATAGAAAGAATCAGAGATACGGGTGAAAACCCGTATTGTTGCTAATTTTTGGTCATTGAGTCGTTAGCTTGACTCTATCCCCGAATTCAATTGTCCTTGGGGAAAGTTTGGAGATCCGGGACGACCATGGATGGTACGTCCTCTCCAAAGTAGTGCTTTAACCGATGTCCATTCACTTTGAAACTTGGACCGTCACTTTGAGATAATTCGACGGTGCCATAAGGATAGACTTTTGCGATAGTGAATGGACCAGTCCATCGGGTTTTGAGCTTTCCCGAGAAGATTTTGAGTCTAGAATTGAAAAGAAGGACTCGATCACCAATGTTAAAAACGCGGTTTTTGATTTTTGAGTCATGAATCTTCTTTATCTTTTGTTTATAGATCAAAGAGTTCTCGTAAGCTTGATCACGAAGTTCGTTTAATTCATTTAGTTGAACTTTTCTGTGATCACCCGCCGTTCTGAGGTCGAAATTTGCATGCTTGAGAGCCCAATAGGCTTTGTGTTCAAGCTCGATCGGAAGATGGCACGCTTTCCCGTACACAAGTTTATAAGGCGTACACCCAATGGGTGTTTTGTAAGCCGTACGGAAAGCCCAAAGTGCATCATCTAATTTGTCCGACCACGATGCACGATTTTCGCCTACAGTTCTCTCCAATATTCTTTTAATGCCCCGATTGGACACTTCGACTTGTCCACTTGTTTGAGGGTGGTACGCAGTGGAAAGACGGTGAGTCACACCGTATTTTTGCATGACTTTGTCAAACTTGTCATTACAGAAGTGCGTACCACGATCACTAATAATAGCGCGTGGAGTTCCAAATCGGGCAAAGAGAGCTTTTAAAAATTTCACCACTACTCGGGCATCATTTGTGGGTAAGGCTTTTGCCTCAACCCATTTTGACAAGTAGTCAACTGCCACGAGTATGTATTTGTTACCGTGAGAAGATGGAAATGGCCCCATAAAGTCGATGCCCCAGATATCAAAGATTTCACAAACTTGAATTGCATTCTGAGGCATTTCATTCCTTTGTGAAATATTCCCGTGGCGCTGACAAGCGTCACAGGACTTGACCAATTCTTGGGCATCCTTGTAGATCGAGGGCCAATAAAAGCCGGAATCAAACACCTTTTTGGCGGTGTAGTTGGGATTGTGGTGGCCCCCCGTGGGACCAGCATGGCAAGCCTTTAAAATTTCATTGGCTTCCTGACCATACACACACCGCCGGATGACTTGATCCGCGCATATCTTGAACAAGTAGGGATCGTCCCAAAAGTAATGTTTGATATCTTTGAAAAATTTATTTTTTTGTTGGGACGACATCCCTTTCACAATGAAGTTACCCGCAAGGTAGTTTGCAAAGTCGGCAAACCATGGGGTAATCGAGTCTCCACGAAATGAAACCACATTGAGGGTCTCGAGAGGAAATGTTTCATTTATTTCCTTTTTCTCGAAAGCATTTTGGTGAGGGTTTTCAAGACGGGAGAGATGATCAGCAGCCAGGTTCTCAGCTCCTTTTTTATCACGAATAATGATATCAAATTCCTGAAGGAGGAGAACCCATCGGAGGAGTCTCGGCTTTGCATCTTGTTTTGCAAATAGATACTTCAAAGCCGAATGATCCGTATACACTATGCTTTTAGTCAGAATCAAGTATGGCCGGAATTTTTCAAAAGCATACACCACAGCTAATAATTCTTTTTCAGTGGTGGTGTAATGACTTTGTGCCTCGGTCATAGTCTTGTTGGCATAGTGTATAGGCTGAAAATGTTTTGTTTTGCGTTGCCCCAAGACTGCCCCTATAGCATAATCACTAGCATCACACATGAGCTCGAAGGGCAAGTCCCAATCGGGGGCAACAAGAATCGGTGCCTCGGTAAGCCTTTTCTTTAATGTTTCAAAGGCTTCGATGCACTCTGGGGAGAAGATAAAAGGAGCATCCTTCTCGAGGAGATGGGTCATGGGCCGGGCAATTTTTGAAAAATCTTGAATGAACCTACGATAGAAACCGGCGTGACCCAAAAAGCTCCTAACACCTTTCACAGTCGTGGGATGAGGCAATTTTGCAATGACGTCCACTTTGGCACGGTCAACCTCCATCCCATTTTTTGAAATTTTATGGCCGAGGACAATGCCCTCTTTGACCATAAAGTGACTCTTCTCCCAATTTAGACATAACTTTGTGTCTTCACAACGTTTTAGCATGCTGTCTAAATGGGAGAGACATGTTTTAAACGAATCCCCAATGACCGAGAAATCGTCCATAAAGACCTCCATACTTTTCCCGATCATGTCGGAAAAAATGGCCATCATACATCTTTGAAACGTGCCCGGAGCATTACATAAGCCAAATGGCATACGTTTATATGCGAAGGTTCCATAGGGGCACGTGAAAGTGGTCTTTTCTTGGTCTTGCGGGTCAATGGGAATCTGAAAGTAACCCGAGAAACCATCGAGGAAGCAATAGTACTCATTCCCCGCTAATCTCTCGAGCATCTGATCCATAAAGGGCAGAGGAAAATGATCCTTACGGGTGGCGTCATTCAATTTACGATAATCAATACAGACGCGCCACCCCGTAACCAAACGAGTTGGAATTAACTCATTCTCCTCATTTGTGATAACAGTAATGCCACCCTTTTTTGGAACACAATGGATTGGGCTTACCCAAGGACTGTCCGAGATAGGGTAAATCAATCCGGCATCAAGAAGTTTTAAAACCTCTTGTTTGATAACCTCGTGAATTTTTGGATTCACCCTTCTTTGATGTTGGACCGCAGGTTTGAAGTCGTCCTCCATTAAAATCTTATGAGTACAAAACTCAGGGTCAATGCCCTTGATGTCGGAGAGACGCCAAGCAATTGCTTGCTTATGAGACTTCAAAACCTTAATGAGAGCAGCCTTTTCCTCAACACTTAAGTTTTTAGCAATAATGACGGGTAATTTATCATCACCCTCCAGAAATGCATACTCAAGATGAGGCGGCAAGTCCTTAAGTTCAACCTTAGGCAAGTCATCAGTTATTTCAACATTTTTGACTTCCTCTTTATGAAGTATTTTTGGAGGAAGAGGGGGAGATGGATCTTCGTTTAATAATTTTTCTAGCAAAAGAATATCCCCCTCAGGATCAAGATAGTCCTCATCAAATTCTCCAGAAATTGAACTGTCTTGGGCAAGAAAAGCTTCGACATCTTCCCAAAGGAAGTCACTTCCCTCAAAAGGAGTGAGAGAAGGGGAAGAGTCGGATATGATAGGCTCAGAAGAAGGAGTGGGACTGCCACTCGGAAGGTACCCCAGAAGTTCTTGAGAATACTCCTCAGACGCAACATCAATGACATCAATTCGGTTAACCGATTCGGCGTCATAATTAGAGGAGTACCTCGCGGTTTGATCGAGGTTAAATGTTACTGCTTCATTACCAACACGAAGAGTTATTTCCTCTTCGTGCACATCGATTAACGCATGACCCGTTCTCAAGAATCCTCTTCCAAGGATGAGAGGAACTCGTGGGTCGGCGTCGAAGTCAACAATCACAAAATCCGCTGGAAAGTGGAACTTTCCCACCTTTACAAACACATCCTCGGCAATGCCGAGGGGACGAGATGTTGAGCGGTCTGCCAGCTCAAGAGTCATACAGGTGGTAGTGAGTTCTGGAAGAGAGAGCTTTTTCCATATCGAATAAGGCATCAAGTTGATGCTTGCACCTAGATCGGCTAGGGCGAAGCACTCAACCATTCCGGGAAAAACACATGGAATGAGAAATTTTCCCGGATCTCCTAGCTTCTCGGGAAGCTGTTTTAAAAGAACTGCAGAGCAGTTCTCATTGAGTGGAGTTCGAGCCACTTCGAATAGTTTCTCTTTGTTGTTCAACAGATTTTTGATCGTTGATGCAAATTTAGGCATCAACAGGAGAGCATCCGCGAAGCTGATATCAAAATGAATTTCTCGAAAAATTTGAAAAAACTTTTCCATTTGATGATTTGCTTTTTCGCGGAGCTTTTGGTCTTGTAACCTAGATGGATATGGTAGTGAATGTTTGGATTTAGGGTTCTCTTCAGGAGTTTTGGGTGGTTCAAAAACAACTCCTGGCTTTGGTACAGTTTCTGGTATATCCTGAGGGTGGACGTGTGCGGTACTTCGTGAGCTTGGAGTTTGCACCTTGTCCGTTGTCACCTCAGGTTCCTTTTCCACATCATATAATGGAGGAGGAATAGGACCAAGGGGTCCGTCATAAGCCATACCACTTCGGGTTGTGATCGCTTTAGCATCGCCCTTCGGGTTAGCGATCGTGTTGCTCGGAAGTTTTCCTGAGCCCGAAGGTCGATCATTTAAAGACTTTTTGAGGTCTTCGATCTGATTTCCGACAGTGGAGAATTGATTTCCAAAGGTGGCGAACTGCTTTATCATCAGCCTATTCATCTCCTCCTGACTTTTCATGAAATTATCGAGTTTACTCGTATCATTACCAATTGGTCCAGTTGGAACAATGGCTTGCGTTTGGTTAGGAGGAGCTTGAGTAGGGTATTGGTTAATTGGGACAATGGCTTGAGGTTGATTGGGAAAATTTTGGGCTCGGTTGTTTTGATAGGAGCCGTGGTTTTGATAATTTCCCTGATTTTGATTGCCATGTCCGTGAGAGCTGTTCCCTTGGAAGTTGTTTTGACCTTGATTGCGGTTGTAACTTCCCTGGTTTTGGTAACCTTGATTGCGGTTTTGATTGAAATTCCCTTGGTTTTGATAACCTTGGTTCATTCGATTCTGATTTTGGTTTTGGTTACGATTTTGAGCATTATGGTTTTGAGTAAAACCGGGTGGTCCAAGGAAATTGTCAGATCGATAGCTGAGAAGATTACGGTCCCCTTGTGGTTGGTAACTAGTACCTCCCTGATTGTAGGAACCTTGAGCAGCATAAACGTTCTCTTGAGTGTAGCCAACGGTGGCTGGACACTCGGAATATGAATGGGGACCCCCACAAGTTTTACAAGTTCGATGAATGGCTTTGATTTGATGACTTTCTATATTTTGGATTGTGTGACTCATCCTCAACATAGCAGTAGAAAGATCATCCATTTTCTTAGTAATAGCCATAAGGTCAGAAGAGGCTGGAGTGACAGACTTACATGACTCATCCCTCTCAGCTGAGGAATCCCAAAAATTATGGTGGGCAGTCATGTTCTCAATGAGATCAAAGCACTCTTCGGGACGCCTTTTCATAAAGGTCCCACCAGCAGCAGCATTCAGAATATCCCGGTGTCTCAAGGTCAACCCATTGTAGAAAGTATCTATCTGGGTGACAAGCAACATATTATGGTTTGGACACCGATCAATTGAAAGCTTATAGCGTTCCCAAGCTTCGAATAAAGATTCATCGGGAAGCTGACGGAAGTTACTGATATCATTTCGCAACTTAGTAACCATGGATGGTGGAAAGTATTTGGCTAAAAATTTAGCCACCATCTCCTCAAAAGAATGAATCGAGTTCCTAGGAAGTCGATCAAACCACGCAGTAGCGTGATGAGTCAGAGAATAGGGGAAGAGAGTGAGACGAAGGGCATCATCGGAGACACCAGTCTGCTTCATGCATTGGGTGACGGCAAGAAATTTGTCAAGATGCTTGTTTGCATCGTCACCTGGTAAACCATGGAATTGGCATGAATTCTGGACTTGTTGTATCATATGATGTTTAAGTCCAAAATCAGTGGCCGCAATATTAAGGGGAGCAATGGGTCCTCCCCTTCCTTGCATCGTAGGTTGACACAACTCCTCCATCGTTCGGAGATCAGGAGCTGCATCATCTTTGGGTGGTTCTTGGTTGTCGTTTCCGTCCATTGTCGGAACTGGATCCTCAACTATAAGACGTAACTCAGTTACGTTTCTTGGTTGACGATTTTGTTTCGATTGTGAACGAGTGCGCATGCACTAAGGATAAAAACTTTTTGGAGAATATTTTTGGTATCGTCCCGTAATCTAGAATCGTTTCTCTTTAAGAATCACCTTAAAAGAAAACCGAATCAGAAAACGTTACGATATGGTTTTTGTTGGTTTTTTACTTTTTTTTTTTTTTTTTTTTTTTTACGTTACGATAATCGTAACCGTTTCCTTTAAAACTACTCGGATGTAGAATTAAAGTAGTCCGATTAAGCTTATTTGGTTTACAACGCTCTTTCTTTCGATCGAGACGAGGCAATAACTTTATTAATTTTTTTTGGTATTTTTGTGAAAACACTTTAGGAAAAGTGTTTTTGATTTTTCAATTTTTTATGTGTTTTGATTTTGAAAATATTCACAAGTGATGGTATTTGTACAGTGAGTGAGGTGAGATAACACTAATCCCGAAAAACGCTACAGAAACGCGCACACCTCCCCGGCAGCGGCGCCATAAATTGATTCATGCCAAACCACCTAACTTAAATTAACCAAGGATTGGTCAACTAAGTCAAATAGCCTAGATCAATGCTCCGGGTAATATAATGTATCACCGGGTCGTTAAATCCCGTTGAGGTGTGAAATGTAACTTATAGCGTGTTCGTAATCGGGTGTTATTCACAGAAAAGGGGTTGTTGTGAAAATTATTTGGAATTTATAAACAAAAATAGCTTAGGAAAGCTGTGTGAATAATTACGGGAATTTGGAGTACGAAGATTTGAGCTTAAACCTAAAATTATACGTTTTAATTAAAAACGTATACTGGTGAACCGTACAAAAAGTACAACTAAAGAACTGAGAGGGGTAAAAGTGTAAATTTGATATTTTTACAATCCTATGAATTAAAGAAAATTTTAAGAAAAATAAAAAGTATTTTTATATTATTTAATTATTTAATATTAATTATTCTACTAATTATCTATTTAATTACTAATTTAATTAATTAAAATTATTAGAAATACTAAAAAGGTTTAGAAAATTAAGAAAAATTTTATAAATCTAATTAACCATCATGGGAATCCTAAAAAATTATAAAAAGTTAATTCTAAGTATTTTTAAGCTAATTAAATAATTATTACTCTATTTATTAATTAATATCTAATTAACTATTTATATTATAAATACTATTAAATGAACAGTAAAAATTCTAGAAAAATTTATAAAATTATTTTAACTAAAATAAAAGCTATAAAAATTATAAAAACTTGGTTATACTATTTAAAAACTAATTAAGCTATTTAATTGATTAATATTAATTAAAACTTGATTAAATTAAAATTAATTAGTAATACCACTAAAAGACAAAATAAAAATCTGGAAAAATTTGTAAAATTACTTTAACCTAAATTATAATTTCTAAAAATATAAAAGTGATATATTATTTAGAAATTAAATAAAAAGAAAAATAAATAGATAAATCCTATTAAATAGAAGCTATCACTATTTTTAAAAGTGGTTTTTTTGATTTTTTTCTTTTTCTAAACTGACAATAAGCTAAAAACAACTAACTTTAATAAAAACACTTTTGTTTAAACCCTCTGAATAAGCAATTCAAGTGCTTATTGCACCCACAGTTGACTTTTGTTGACTGTGGAGTGTTTTAGCTCAAATGATGAAATGTGGGGTCCACAATAGACAAATTTGGTTTCTCTGAGTCTTAGGTACAATATTTAGCAACTTATAACCAACAAACAAGCATCAATAAGCCAAAAAGCTACAAATAAGCAGTTAGCAAAATGGAACTGAGGCAGTTTGGGGACAAACTTAAGGGTCCAAGTAAGGTGGGGTCCACAGGCCTAGGGTTCAAATAAAAGGTTCACAGACACTCCTGGGTAGGAGGGGGGTTGGGAGAACCAACTATTTCAGTGTGGGACCCACTGGATCAACCACAATAGGCCACCAAAGTGTGGTGGTGAGCTGAGGTACTGATGTGCAGGGCAGGGGTGTTGCCCTGCAGCTTACTTCAAGGGTGTGTAGGACCCACCAAACAAAATCTATAAAATCTGGAAAAATTCACAAAAATCTACAAAGTGGCAAAGATTAAACTCAACAAATTTCAGAATCTAACACCTAGGATACAACAAGTTACACACCTCCCAAGTTTGATCAAAATCTGAGACCCAACAATTTGACTTTTCCAGAAATTACAAAGTTTGACTTTAGTGAACTTGGGAAGCTGATTTCATGATCCAATAAGCTAACATAAGCTATATTAAAACTACTTTGGGTAAAACTTTAACTTTTGAAAAGGATTTTTGGGTTTTGAACTTCAAAAATCACCACAGTGGACTGTGGTGATTATTGTTGTGTGATTTTGACTTTTGAAGTGGTTTGGACCAAAACACTTGTTTCCCTGAGCTATATTATGCACAACAAATTGTTACAAACTAATAGATACTCAGAATAACAATCACAACACACTAAACAAAGCACAACCAAACACCCTCTTAAAAACAGCTATAGAAGAATTTAGCACTTAAACAAGTGATCAACACAAACAGATGATTACAATTAGTCAAGAAGCTATTAAATAACTGTAATGCACTTAAATTAACAACCTAAACTACTTTAAGAGTAAAAATGAAAAAGTAAGTAGCTTACAAAGCCTTCCAAGCTAATTAGTGAACACCAAGGACCAATCCAAACAAACCTATGCCCTCCCCTGAGGTTCCTAACCCACAGCCTTCCAAAATGCACTGTGCTCCATGCTTTTCCAACCAATGATCACACTTTTTTATTTTTATTTTTATTTTTCTTATTTTCTTGATTTTTGTTGAAAACTGAGTTGTAGGAGTTCAAATGAGCTTATGAAACTTGAATTATCTTATTTTTGAGCATACAAGAGCTTTTTAGTATTTTGAATTCAAACAACTTAACTTAATTGAAACTTGAAAACTTAAAGTAAGACTTGAAAGATTGAAATTGAAAATTAAACTTTAAATTGAACTTTGCATTAATAAAAGAGTTACATTACATAGAAAATAAACTGAAAATACAACTTAACTAAGAAAATTACACACCTTAAGCTTCTAAGAGCTTATCCTTATATAGCGACTTAAAATACTAATGCTAAGCCTTCCACATGGGACCTTTTTGAAATCTGACACTCCCAAAGTCTTTGTGATGACTTCTTGACCAAATCCCATCCATTGAATTGCTGTGAGACCATTCTAAACCCTTGATCATGATTTTGGCGCCAAAATGGGGTCGGGGTTAAAGAAGTGGTTCTGGTGAGGGTTTTGGGGGAGCATTAATGGTGGTGGAGTTGGTGGGTGAGGAGCATTAATGGTGGGGGGTTTAGTGGTTGAAAAGGCGAGGAGGGGGGTGGAGTTTCTCCCTGGTTTTCCGGGATTTGGTTGGGGGAGAAGGCGGTCAACGCGGGTCAACGAGGGGGAGTTATTTAAAACGGTTTTAAAGTTTTTGGGCTAAGTGGTGGGCCTGGGGTGTGTAGCTGGATCAGATCAATGCTTGGGTGGGCTAAGGGATTGTTTTGGGTTTGGATTTGGATAAAATGGGGTCCGGTTGGTATAAAGTTAACACAAGGACCATTTTGCAATTTGACCAAACTTCAAGGGCTGAAGTTGCCATATTTCCAAAGTAAACATGAAGGACAAAGTTTCCAAAAGCCAATAATTCAAGGACCAATTTTGTATTTTTCCACTTTTTCCAATTTCAAAAACATCCCAGGGACTACTTTTGCCAATTTTGGATTTTCAGGGACTAATTATGTAATTTATGAAAACTTGCAACCCAAATATGATATTTTGACTTAATTTGACTTTTAAGACCTTGGGTTGACTTTTCCTTAAAAATAAATGCATAGGGACTAAAATTGATAAGTTTTGAAACTTGGGGGACTGAAACTGCCAATACTGCAAACTTTGTACGTTTTTTCTTTGTTTTTGCACATTTTGCTTTTAAAACACATAAAACACAATCCCTGGGATAATTTAAGTATTTTGATATCTTTTTGATTGTTTTTGTGCGTTTTGGCAGTTTAAATATATCGAAAACGATGAGTGTTTGAGCACTCATCACCCGTTCCCTATAAGCAAAAGAAAGAATGATCAACCACCAAATAGTTGCTCCATGCATCGCAGTTTTCAGGTGACCACTCCATATACTTTTTGTACAATAATGTACAATCAATAACATATTGAAAAGGTCAACTAAAGTACAATATATTTTGCTACTATGATACCGTCAATGTTGTATAACTCGCTGACGACACTCAAATAATTCAAACTTCAAATAGTTCAAATCGCCTTAGCATCTACCTGTTCGACGATTACTTGCCAAGTAGTTGTCCTTGAAAGAGAAAGAAAAGCTTATTAAGAAAAAAAGCTGAATCTTTTCCTAGGCTAAACATTAGGCAAGGCTTCATAGGAGCCGACAATGCCTTCGCTACTACAGTTTCTTTAGATGTCAATAAGGCTCGATAATCTCATGTGACTCAGGAGCTTCTATGATGTCTATACCAATAATAAGCCAAGCCCAGCTATGATTTTGGTGGGGTCTACCATGCATGGCCGTAGTCCAAGGTCCTCCTCAAACGTTGAAGCTGTAAAGTGTAAACAGTTGCAGTGTTAACGTTATTGTTATTTAGTGCATACATGGGGTACGCAAATTTGACCCAAGAAAAGGAATACTTGTGTTACTAAACTGTACACAAGTAAGCATTTTTCATATACAAAACTAAAGAACTCGGTAAAACACTTGCATCGAATTTAGATAAGGATATAATAGTGAACTTAGTGAAATAAAGTTGTCCATTATCAAACTACAATTCCAAAGATATCTTGAAAACTCAGTAAAACCAAATAGGTACTTAGATGTTTAGCTTTTCAAATCTTCGGATGTTGATTGAGGCCTTTTCTATATAATAATGTGACAAATCTAGTATATAGAGGAAGTCATCAAAAGGTTATGGAGGGTAATGGAAATTTTCTCCTACTTGCAATCCTAAAGTAAGTCTTTTAATTGTTTGTAATTTAGATGCCAAAGAGCTCAATAAAAAGGAGTTGATATAATAAGTCATAATCAAGAAAACTCAGTAGACATTTGAAAATAACAATAAATGAGCTTATTACCTTTTCTAACACTTTGTGAACATAACCAAGAGCCACCGTTACATCGTTTGCAATTTGTGTAGCAGCAACATGCAGGATAGATATGAATTTGATTTTAGTGCTAACAATGGTATTAGAGGCGGTAATTAAAACCCATTTACTTATGAATGGGTAGAGCTGTATAAAGTTTTATCTCAAGCAGAATAGATGCACAAATTAACAAACAACCTTAAATACTTCCCCACCTATAGATAGGGTATAGTAAGAAGTCGCACTCTCCAAACAACATATTTAACATTGATATGTTAGTACCAAGTTTTTTGCTTATAACACGACGCGGTCCTTGTAGCTTTCTGTTTCAAGAAGTCGTGAAGCTCTTGCTTGTTGTTGTTGAACCTAAATTAAAAATATATGTTAACGAAATAATGTCTATTATGTTCGATTTTGCAACAAATATAATTAAGCGGATTCATTAAAGAAAAATGTACCAGTGTCTCATTTGTAACTCTCCTTTTACTGGAGGGTTGATCATTAGTCTAGATGACCCTTTTGTGCTCAATAAGAGGCATGCACAAATGTGTAAAACCTAGTAAGAAATGTAATAAAATGGTGTGTGCTTAAATAGTTAACTGATAACTGTTTTCTATAGTGTGAGAATCGAATGATATGTATCCCAAGTTTTTTTAGATTATGAAGTGTTCAAATGAATTATAATTTGCATTGTTTCACTTACAGTTGAATGTTGTCATTTTCGACCTCATACCAAGTATCATAGGTCTTGTCTCGATGATGCTTGGCTGTGTCACTTCTTCTGTCAAGGTTTTCAAAAAAATCAGAAGCCAGGAAATCCTCTAAGCCATGCAGAATTTCCTCCTACAAACACAAAGAACCAATCACCTTTTATCAGACCAAAATAAAAAGTAACATAGTCGATCTCCTACCCATTTATTTATAAGTTATTGAGACGCTTCGGGGTATGTTCTGTTCTCTCGAACAATGTAAATATAACAGCTCTAAGTGGAACTGGGTCGAAAGTCTTTTTAATAAGAAAGAATATTGGAGTTAAGTGGATATAATTTTAGTAATCGTGTTTCACACTAACTATTTATTAGTGTATATAAATTCCAAATTTTGGACAAAATCTGTTACGGATCAACCCAACCCAACCCGTGTCAGCACATAGAGAAGTATCCATTATGATCCATTACCCAACCTGACTTACCCAGTCAGACCAGCCTATATTTTCCAACTCGACATAATTTTAAATAAGATTTTGATGACAGAATGAACATATCTCGCTTACACAGACAGATCTTCATTATATAGTGGAGACTGTTAAACAGCTGGCACGGGTTTTGAAGTTTCCCATATCTCTCTCTACAAATTCCCTGTTACACCAGCACAACAAATCAAAATAACAACATTATTTGTACATACCACATTTTTTTTTCACACCACAGATGATTCAACAATGTGGATATATACCCTCTTTCTACATGTGCATTCTTAAATGCCCTCTAGAAGACACACTATCATCATCCACATATTCTTTGCTTTCATCATCTGATGGCGGCTCCATCCAATCAGGGGGCGAGTGCCATCAAACAAAATCTTATAATATGCACCCAGGATTTGCAGCCTAAGAGAAGATAAGAAAAAACACCATATGGTTAGATACTAAATTAGATTTACAGAAAGATATTGAAAGTGTGTAAGCCAAAGTAAATGAAGTTTCACACGGTCAATAGTGTCAGTTCTACGTGAAACCAATACTCACAATAACGCGAGGAGTACTGGTTGTTCCGCTGAAAGCCCTTTTCTCTTTCAAAAGGGTTGCTCTCTTCTGCTCTCTCATTTATATCATTCAAATTCCACAATTAAGCACCATCTCAAATCAAGATTCATCATAACTAACGGGAAGTTTAGAAATGAAGCATAAAAGTTACCATTTTGTTACGTTGTAACTGAATAGCTCGAGCTCCCTTGGTTGCATTGCGATCATGCTTCCTAATCTTGCACCCATCTAAGTTACAGTAAAAAAGCATAAGGTACATCAAATAAAAAATGTATTCAAATACATAGTTTTGGTCGAAACTGTAACATATGAGCTCTTTTATAATGACAAGTTATCCATAATCTTGTAGGCATTCTTTTTATCAATTTGAAGATTAGCTTTGGCTCAAAGTAAATATAAAGAAGTGCAAATGCAAAACATTATGATGTGTTCTAACACAACACTAATCCAAATATAAATATAAACACAGCCTTCTACTTCATGTATTCTAACTTCTAAGTAAAAAAAAATATTGCCCTTTCAGGAGTTAAATCAGCTTCTATATGCTCTACTCGATATGAATTTCAACCTAATTGACAAAATTAATCCAACTTATGATAACATTGCATATGAGACTTGTTCCAAGTAAAACTTGTTATAACTCTTAGAAAATTTGTAACCCAAACAAAAGTCATTTGCAGTATTTAAAATTAAAAGCAGGAAAAAAGTTATAAAAAAGAATTATGTGCCTTAATGGCCTTAATAGCGTATTCAACCTGAAACAAATGACCTTCTGGAGAGAAGGTGTTCACACCCCTATCGTAATCAGTTCAACATTCAAAATATCATCATCATCTAATACAACCTAATCAAATAAGACTCAGAAAAAATTTTATTTTTACACAATTATTGTCTATATAACCTCAAATTTTAGTTGAAATTTCAACTTTGCTTAAATTATTAAAAAAATTTATTTTTACTACAGTAACTTCCAATTATTTGATGAAATTTACCCATTAAAGACCTTCATGAAACCACGAAACTAAACAAAATTATAGCAAATAAGCCATATAGCATCGATTAAAGCATAATAACATAAACCCACAACTTAATTAATTAAAAAAAAAAGAAAAAAAAAAAACTCTAAATTATCATATGAATCAATAAGTCACAGATTAATATAGCTTTAATTCACTAATCCAATTACATACCTTGGATTAATTAATCATATCACTGCAACAAAAACTATCTTGACACATATTTTATTTAACAGTGGCTCGATTATTGTTTTAGGGTTAGAATTGGGACAATGCTTTAAAAGAAAATTGGATCGGAATGTGGAACTGTGTGTAATTGTTTTATGGTTTTACTTTTTTTCAAATTTTATAGTTTTTACCCTTACGCTTTTCTAAATTACTCCATCTTTTTAAAGTTTTGTTTTTTTATATTTATGGCACATATGCTTTTGTACCCAATTTTCTCTAAAACCGATCGTTTATAGGTTTGGTCTAATTTAAGAAATATTTAGCCTTTTTATTTTATATAAACATCTTTTTAAAAAATCAAATTAAAAAATTATTACTAAATAAGGTATGATTTGATTTTTTAAAATGAAAAAGTCCCCACTAAGGGTTTTGTTTTATTATATAAAAGATAAGTATTCTATCGTAAAGAAATCGTAGTCATCATCAACCAAATCATTTTCTTTCTTAACTTTGACCAAAAAGATAAAGATGTTTTAATTATTTGAACGTGATATACTTTTGTTCTCCACGATAATACGTGTTATATATTATTTGAACTTTATTATATAGTACTTCATAGGTGTACAATTTTCTATAAAATCATTTCAAATATATAGAAAAGGTTCACATTTTGGTACGAAAATTATGTCAGTTATGTGTAGGAAATGTTTGTATTATTTTAGTTATATAGCCTTTTTTTGCGGACAAAGACATGAGGTAGAAAAAAACCAAGTACTTTTTTGGGGTTGCATTCTTGTTATGAAGCTTAAGTTGGAAAGTACACCGTGCAAGTGTCCAACACCTATTTCTACTCAAGGTAATGTTTTACTTTAATATTAAAAAAGGTAAATTGCAAAAATGGTCCTTAACGTTTTACAAGTTGGAAAGCCACCCACGTTCCACATTTTCGCAAAACCGTCACTGAGAGCCATTTTCCGTTAATTTTCCCGTTAAGTGCCACGTAGTTGAGGGTAGTATCGTCATTTTACTGTTCACCGGGTACTAAGCTAGCGATACTGTAGCTTGAGGGACTAAATTTGCAAGCGATTGTTTGCCTTTTTTACAAACGGTACATTATCCAGTCCCAGTTAAATATGAACGTTGCAGCACATCAAAGTTTCACACTTTCTGAAATCCGACAAAAAATATGGTCTTGATCTGTGACTGTGGGAAATAAGCAACAATCAAAACAAGCTGGACAAACAGGAACCCAGGATGACGATTCTACTGTTGTCCTTCATGTGGGTTTATTGGATGGACGGATCCTCCAATGTGTTGCCGAGCAGTTGCTGTGATTCCTGGCCTGTTGAGGGCGAGGAACGAGCTTGAAGAAGAGTTGGAGGAGCAGGTGAGGTTGATGAGGAAGAAGGATCAGCGGATTAAGAAGCTCAACAAGTTTCTTATTTTTAGTTGGCTCTTTTTTTTCATTACCATTAAGTTGCTTTAGGTTGGTCGTTGGTATGTAGGTGTGTTGACATCTTTCTGGGTTGTATCATCATAGGGTATAAGGTCATCTCTGGTTTGTATTGACCTTCATGTTAATAAAAAGTATTTGATTTTAGCAGTATAGTGGGATCACCGTTGTTTTGGTTGTCCTTGTTATTATAAGAAGACAAATGTAGTCAATATTACAGAATCAATATGCAGTAAACTTGGTTTCTGGTTCCTTATCAACTTTGACTTACAAAAAGTCAAAACAAGTTTGGGTCATTCGGTATACTTATGTAGTGGGCATGTTGGGTCATTCAATATACGTAAGTATAAGATGATGGCAAACCACAAATTGTGCACAACATTATACAACAAATAAGTATATGCTGATGGCAAACCACAAATTGTGCACAATATTATGCAGCAAATAATGATGGTAAACCAAAATGTAAACAAATACCATTCCTAATTAATCAAGTCTAAAAAACAAATCACGTACAAATTATTGTCTAGAAGACAGAAACTCAGTTACACAATCCATACACTCATTGTGTTAAAACACATAAACAAATAACCAACCAAAGGTTATTGCACCATCACAATTGTGTTGACTCACTTGGCGATTTTGGCTTTTCTCTTGATCCTATTCTTCCTTTGACCTCCACCATTCCCAGTAGATTGTGATACATGACTTGCTTGTGTTCCAACTTGATGACTTGGCCCTCCTGCTACCTCACTTGCTTGTGTTATAACTAGCTGACTTGGCCCTGCTCCCACCTCTGTTGCAGAAGATCCCACTGGCTGAGTTGATCTTTCTAGTACCTCATCTGGTACTCCTTCCCTTCTTCTTGTCCCTTGGTTGCCTCTTCGTCCCGTACAAGCTCTCTTATTATAACCCTGCCCACCACATGCACCACATTTGACAGTCTTGCCCCTTTTTGACAGCTTCCGATTCTTCACCATTGATTTTTTCATAACCTGTTCAGCAATCTCATCCATGATACTCTCCCCCTTAAATAATTGCTTCATGTTGTCATATATGTGTCGCACACAGAAGCGATGTTCAGCAGCCGGAAACAGTTCTGCAATGGCTGGTAATATTCCCTGTAGATTGGTACAAAACTTAATATGTTAATGAGGACTGAATTGGATTGGAAATTAACTAATTGAATTTACACAATGTTTATACCTTTTGTCTGTCGGATATAAAGGTGAAGTTTGAATTTGGTTGCAAATCAAGGTCATCTCCAAGATTGCTAAGGAACCATAACCATGAACTCTTGGACTCAGTTTCAACCACTGCATAAGCAACTGGATAGAGGCCATTATTGCTATCGACACCAACAGCAGTTAAGACTTGACTAGTGTGATATCCTTTGATAAACGCCCCATCTAGCCCTAGTATGTCCCTTCTGCCTGCTTTGTAACCTTTTTTCAATGCACCAATACAAACATAGATCCGTCTGAAAACCCTTGAAGAAACACTTGAATCAGGGTTTGCTTCAACTTGAATCTTCACAGTTGTATCTGGGTTTCTATTCTTCAATTCCAAAGCGTAATCCCTAAGATTGGCATATTGTTCTTCATGGTCGCCGTCAATTTGTTTCTGAGCAAATTCCCTTGCTCTTGATATCTTTGTGGTCGGGACATCAAGCTGCAATTTTTCATTTATTTCCATTGCTATTGCAGCTGTCGGGGCTGTTCGATCCCTAACAAGAATTTTAGCAACATCGGATGAAAGGAATCGTGCAGTCAACAATTTAATTTTTCTTGTTTGTAGGCATTTATGTTCATCATTTAATGTTTTGACACTCCAACTCCTTTCATCACCCACTTTTGACACATGTAGGGACCATTCGCATAAGGCCTTGCTCTTTTTTTTGTAGGTTTTGGAACTTGCAAATTTGCCCTTTGACTGCGAAGAAGAAGCTGATGGTTGACAACTTCGTGTATCATTTCTACCATAACCCACAACAGTCCCTCTACACATCGCTCAAATCCTTTCTTGGTCACACTTTTCAATCCTAATATCTCTTCGGGACTCCAACGCATAGATTCTGAGCTTATCTTTGATGTCCTTGGGGTGTTTAAATGTTTCTGTTACAAAAAACTCTTCCTTCTTGACATTCGCCCTACCCTCATACTCCTTCCTTATTTCTTTTAACCTTATCTTGCGTAGGGTGACAAATTTGTTATTATTGGCTTCTTCATCACTATGAAAATCATCATCAAAGTTATAGCCACTATCAGGATCCGTATAATCCGCCATACACTCATCAGCTAACTTTGATACATTCTCAAAGTGGGGATCAAAATCAAACTTAAAGTCCGTCATTTCCAGTTGTGGCTCAATAGGGGCTGTCACATCATCCTCTTCATCGTCAAACTCAGACACATGTACAACATGTTCTTCCTCGTTTACCTGTTGTGTTGAGGTGCCCATATCATCCCTTTCAACATCATCGATTTCAACATCATCCTTTTCCACATCATCCCTTTCCAATACTTCTTCTAAATCAACATACTTTTTGTTGAGCTCTAAAACCACATCCTCACTCTGGTCAAGTTCTGCAACCATGTCTGTAATCAAGTCGTCTCCCACACCAACATTATCTCTAGGACTGGCAAACTGGTACAAGTCGTCATCTGTATGTTGAGATTGTTGCTCAACTTGTTCTGGGCCATCAACTTGTTCTGGGCCATCAACGCCACTTACAGGTTGTTGCGCATCATGAGTGTCTGTATCACCAACAACTCGGCTTACATGTGGTTGCGCAGAAGGAGTGTCTGTAATCAAATCGTCTCCCACACCAACATTATCTCTAGCTTGTTGTTCTTGACCAGCAATTATAGGCACAGGTGATTGACCATTGGTACCATCAATTGAAGTCTCAGCTTGTTCTGGATCGATGGTAGGATCATTTGAAGGCTCCACCCGTACTTCATCCGTTATTTTACATTTTCGTCCTCTTTTGGGTCTTCTGCGTTTCAACTCAACATACACCTCAATCTCTCTATGCGTTGGAATCAAATCCAACATATTCATCACATCCTCATCAGACTCCAACGGGTACAACCCAACATCCAACGTCTCGCCTGGTATCCTATAATAATAGCCTGCAACCCCACCTTTCACACCTATGTCATCTACCAACTCTTCAAAGGCGTAAAAGCTAAACAAGTCATAATCCACACAATCATACCACGAAATAACTGGATCAACATACATCCTTCCTGGTAGTGGCGTAAATTTTCCACCGTGGGTTACTTTCAGAGTGAAGTAGGTCGGCTTTGATTCTGTATGCAAACAATAAACATCAACACACACACACTAACAACATGAAAAATCAACTTAATGTATAATCCACATCCTATTCGTACTGTTCATTACAATCACATATCATTGTAGATAAAAAATACAATTAACAATGCCCAAAACATACCGTAAAGTTGATGAAGATTAGGGATCGGGGACGATCGTTCGCGGTTTTTCCCAAATAAACTAACCATCTTCTTCAATTTTTCCCGGTACAGAAATCGTAATTGGAAACTTTAGGGCAAAAAATGCGATTGACTTTGGGCAAGGGAGTGTTTGGATCAGGGGATTAATGTGCTTGTTCGGTGGGTCTAATATTGTTTTAGGCGGGAACCGTGAAATGACGATACTACCCTCAACTACGTGGCACTTAACGGGAAAATTAACGGAAAACGACTCTCAGTGGCGGTTTTGCGAAAATGTGGAACGTGGGTGGCGTTTTTGCGCTACTTTTTGTCTCGGTCCCGTTTTTGCAATTTTGTAGAACGTTAAGGACCATTTCTGCAATTTACCCTATTAAAAAAGTTCTTTTATCTAAGTTGTCATCGACATATACTTATTGTAAAATTTTTACTTTTTTATTTAAAATTTAAAACTATAGACATATTAGACGTAGACTGCAAAAAATATGTAAGTTTAGTGTACTCACTACAAAAAATAGTTGAATTATCTGCACTTATTTCTTTGCGGTATGATCAATTGTGGACTTTTTATATATTTGAATTGTAATTTTGTTAAATTTATAGGTTTCACAAATATTTTAAAGAAAAAAAATACATCGTTAGGCCCTAAACTTTCCACAAAACATCACCACGCATCTAAAGTTTTGAAAATCGTCGTTGAGCGTCCAAACCTCAAGGTTTTGAGGCCGATTGCGTCCTTTGACCAGGAATTCTAAGGTCAACACCCATTTTTAGTTATATCATCAAGGGTATAATAGACCAAACACATTTTCAACCATATCTAAGTTAAATCTAACCCAAACTCCTTTAATATCATCATTTTGTGCCTTAGTTGTTGTTTCCCTAAAGTTACTAAGCATGGATCTTGATGAAAATGGACTATATTAGTATGTTCTTGCCTCAAATGGTGTATTGTTAACATCTCGTTAAGTAAGAAGTTACTAAATTATATCATGACTAAAATACATTGTTGGTCCCTACGTTTTGAGGTAGCAAGCGCTTCACCTAAAGTTCTTGCATCTACTGTCTCAACATCTACAAAGAAGAAGGTTAAGATCTCGTTAAGTAAGAAGGTAACGATGTCGTTAAGTACGAAGGTTACTTAATTTAAATCATGACTAAAATACATTGTTGGTCCCTAAATGCTTGTAAATGTGTTCATATTTCCAACAAATAATGGGGAATCGAAGAGTCCAAAAATGCTTCTAAAATTTAACGCAGACTCTTCGTTTTCCTCATTATTTGTGTATATATTGGTTACTTCCACATGTTGCTGCATACCAATCTTATATCATCAACCTCAAACACATCAATCATATTCACTTGAAATATGTTGTCCGGAAACAAAAGACCAAGAGATGCAGATGCTATCGAAGACAAGGAATTGAGCAAAAGACCAACTACTGAAGTAAATGTGGCAGCAGAAAATCTTGTATCTAACCAATAGCAGTCGCCCAAAGTTGAAGGTGATGAAAGCTTGTACTATCAACTAGAAGCTGTGTTGGAACAAGAGACATATGAAAAGGAGAAGGAATAAGCAAAGGAGCAGGAAGAAGGAAAGGAGGAGGCAGAAGGAAACCATGCTGAAGTGATACAAGGAAAGCGTTCTGCAGCGGTAGAGGAGAATTGGAAAGAGAAGGCTGCAATTTGGAAATTAGAAAAAAAAATGGATAAAAAAATGATGAAAGTGAAGAAGGTCAATGTTTAGAAACATTTAGTTATAATGATGTACATTTGGCATACACTTCAGCTTAATGTCATTGTTAATACAAATATCGCCTAAAAACGTTATTTATATTTTACGATCTTTGCTAAGTTTTGTTAATAACAAAGTATGAACTTTAGCTAAAAGTAAATTATCACTTTGAGTGTTTAAGTCTTGTTTAACTAATGTTTACATTTCCTTTTTAAACTAAACATTGGTTTTATTTCTTAAATTAGAAATAGTCACATCACATTTATGGCAAGTTTTGTCATTATGTATTTATGGCAAGTTATGTGTTTGACTTGCTTTCATGTTGCTTGCAAGTATCATGTTTGACTTACTTTAAGTGATGTGACATTGTTTGGTTGCTAGAAGTTATGAGACAAGACATTGTTTGGTTTGGGAAGTTATTGCAAAAACCTACTGCAGACCCGGCGGTACCCTGGGGGTACACGGGCGGAACCCATCTCAGGGTTCCGCCTGATCCGCCAGACATGCAGAATAGTTTGCTATAAATACAAAACCATTTGTTTGTTTTGTGTAACCCTTTAGGACTTATTCTCACATATTCTTTCAACTAACTCAGTAACCCTTGACTTGTGTGATTCTCTTATGTAGCAAGGAACTCCACAAGATCATTCAAGAAGTTGCAAGCTTCAACTCTAAAGTTGCAAGTCTTGGTAGCTTGGTCATGTATAAGCTTTGGTAGTTTATACTTCATGTGTGTCATGTATGTAGAAGTTATAGGTTAGTATTTTAGGCCTCAAAATACAAAGAGTGTTGGGAGTTGTTGTACCCTAGTAAAAGAACTAACGGGAGTGGTTGTACCCTTGGAAAAGAACTCGACATCTAGCTTTGTGTCGGTAAAAGTGTAAGCGACGAATGGGAGTGGTTGTACCCTTGTAAAAGAACTCGACATCTAGCTTAGTGTCGGTAAAAGTGTAAGCGACGAATGGGAGTGGTTGTACCCTTGTAAAAGAACTCGACATCTAGCTTAGTGTCGGTAAAAGTGTAAGCGACGTTGTAAAGGTTTTCTCCGCCGGTGAAAGGAGCTTGTTGATTAGTGTTTATAACTCTCGAGTTGGAAACTCGGGGCGTGGATGTGGGGCAAGGAAAAAGAGTCCTTGTAGCCGAACCACGATAAACTATCGTGTTGTGGTTTGATTGTTTCTTTCTCTATCTTTGCTTATTATATGTTGTTGTTTAGTTAGAATTGTTGATCACATATAAAGCTTTTCAAAGAACCAAAACAAGTAATATTGTTCTTATATCTTTCAACATAAGTAAAGTTTTTCAAAGAACTAAACAAGCAAAGTTAGAATCATTACAAGTAAAGCTTTTCAAAGTATAAAACAAGTTAAGTTAGAATGGTTATCTACATATAAAGTCTTTTCAAAGAATCAAACATTTTAAGTTGTGTTTATATCTTTAACCAAATGTCAAGTTCTCAAAGATTATTTAAGCAAATAAGAATCGAAAAAGCGGTAAACTATTCAACCCCCTTCTAGTTTTCCACAATTGGCATCAGGAGCTACGTTACCCAAGTTCCTTAAAATTAACTGTATTTTAAAACTTGGATCGATCCATGGATTTTGAAAATCTCAAAGAAGGGCAACCTATTCAAAACCCACCGCTATTTGAAAAAGAAAGCATGCTTAAATGGAAAAGTCAATTTGAAAACCAAGATGATCAATTTGATCTCATATTTGAGTTAGAGGTCTTAGAAATATTAATGGATAGACATCTTGTTGAGATTAATACATGTGCTACTAGTTTAAATGTTTTAAATGAAGGTGTAAGTGAAGATGACTTCTCATGTCAAGCTCTTGGTGGACTTGCTTATGATTCATGGACTAACACGGATGAAGATGAAGTCAACCATCCGGTTTGTGATTCTCTCTTAGCTAAATCACCAAGCAAGGTACATCTTGAAACCAAACATTTTTGCTTTGACACATTCACCCTAGAGTTTTCTAAAATAGAAAATGAGTCTAAACTTTCATGCAACATGGACCTAAAAACTATCTTTAACAATGAAGATCTTGTGTAAACACTTTTGAAAATGAAATCATGTTAGAAGATAAGATGTCTAGACTTGAGAGTCATGTTGAAATTGATTTAGAATGTAAAGTATGTCTAGAGTACAAACATGAAATTCTAAAACAAAATGAAAAAGGAAAAATGCTTGCTAAATTTGATGAAAGTTCAAAAACTCTTGAAAGTTGTTTGAAGAATCAAAGGTCATTTAGAGATAGAACCGGATTAGGATTTAACTCTAATGAATCATCAACAAGTAAAACAAAACATGTTGTGTTTGTGAAACCTAAGAGTATATTGTAGGAGTTACTCTAGCTCTAGTAGGAACACATGATAAAGGGATAAAAATATCATGTTCAATACATTTATGAGTCTTTCTAACTTTCTTGGAGTTATAAGAAGTTGTGGTTAGCCTCTCTACATATCAAGATTATGTGCTTTATGTTTATCTTCTTGATGGCTAATCTATGGAGCTTAAAAGGTACACGTCTCTTCAACTTACCTTTTAATGTTTCTTGTTGATTAGTTGTATGATTTGACATAAGTGTTAGTATTAGTCTTTACTATAAGGCGTCTATGTTGTGAGAGTAACAATAAGGATTTGATCCTTCATAGGTAAAGTAGTTTGATACTACTTCTAGTAGGAGATATAAGGTGTCTTGCCTCGTTTAATCTTTTGGGTAAATACACGAGTAACTCTTGAGTAAGTCTCACTTAATTCTTATCTACAAGTGAGTGAACTAAGAATCTCTTAAGTGATAAGACAACCAATACTTTTGTGATGCTTGCAAATCTAGCAAAACCACTACATTTCATAAACACTTGAAGTACAAAAGTCTTTTGGTATTATACCCTATATTTTCAATATCATCTTAAGTCCAATCATTCTTTTGCTAAAAGTTTCACGAAAGACACACAAAGTAAAATAAATCTGTTGAATTTTATTTGAATGATTGGGAGAAAATGATGTATTAAACTTCTAGGATGTGAACATCAAATTCGACCCATAGTCTTATGATGTTGCATATCTTAGACATTTACACTTATGAGGTTTTACGAAAATAAACCCAAAGAGTCGAGGAATCATTGAGTTTAACATTCAATGAAAGACCACCTCCTTCTAAGATATCATCTTTGGAAGATGATGACTTAGTCGAAAGCCCAACATTGATAAGACAAGATTGTCAAGATCAAAAACAAGGAAGATGGACTATTAAAAATTGAAAAACAACATCCTTTCATCTTGTGTCAAACATTGAGTCAAGCAATAACAAAAAGAATGATAATCTTTAAAAGATTGTTTATTAACCTAAGCATGCTCCAAAAGAAATGGATAATCACTCAAAAACATTCCTAGTTATTCACTTGTTCAAAATGATTAAGTCCTTTATGACTTATCGAGAATAAGATTAGTAAATCCATAGGTAAAACTAAATGTAGAGAAATGTTTGGAGGACTACTTGTTCTCATAACAATTAGATTCAACATTATGTTTAGCTTTTGCCTATGTGCTCGTGTCAAAGAAAATCCTAAAGCAACTCTTTAGTTGAGTCTTTTTGGATACATCATAAGGTACTACACAACTAGAATTATGGTCTCCCAAAAGAACGGGAATAGAAACCATAGTGTTTGACAAATGGAATTATGTCGGTAATAAGTTGATGAGAAAAGCACAAGTGGTACTTGCACTTTTATACTTACTTACCCAATGATTCTCCAAAAACGCGCATGATTCTCAAATTTGTATCGAATGGAGAAACACATCAACAAGCTCCGCTTGAACAAGCAAACTCACATCAACAAAGGAATTCATCTTATCAACGTTGTTATACCCTCAACAAAGGAAGCATCGACTTCAGCGACAATTCAATCCATTATGTTCTTTATTGACATATTGTGATCCATCATCATCGTCTTGGTAAAAATGTTCATTGAGGAACATCTTAACTAAGAAAGTCTTATACGTTAACCATTCTATTAACGTTTTCACAAAACCTCTTGAATGAGAATCATTCATCATCCCTAGGCTTAGTCATGAACTCATAAGACCAAAAACCTTAGTTTTGAACATTAGGATAGAACCACAAAAATCAAGACAATTCCTTTTAAGTTTTTCCCTGCAGAACCCACGGAACCTTCAGACCATGCGGGCGGAACCCATTTTTTGGTTCCGCCTGGTCCGCCAAACCTCAGAGTGTTTTAAACTCTTTATTTCAAAGCCAAACACCCTATTAAGTCTTAACAAAAACTAACAAACAGCATCACCCTCTCTAAAAACACATATCCTCACGAATTTTAGGGCTTCTAATCCAATCTCTTCCAATCCAACTAACTTTGTAAGTATTCTAATCACAATTACAATTTTAATTTAATCATAACATTTTTGCTTACAATCATTAACTAGAATCTTAGGGCTTTTGCATAAAACTTCATGATTCATGAAAAACTTGGTGGCTAGTCAATTATGTATTTCATTAAGTTAAGAAATGTATCTTTTCATTGTTACCTTGATTTACCAAACACACCAAGAGCATTATTTTTCTAATTGCAACATGATTCATCACCACATTGTTAAAACAAATGAAAAACATCATTTAAACATCACTTGCATACTATCTCTTGAATGCTAAAGGGGATACATAACTAATATGTATTTTCGGGTACATTCAATCGAAGACACATTCAATTAGGAGAGTGTTGGTTATCTTTTGTTTTTACAACAAAATTTGCATAACAAAACAATTTGGGAATCAAAATGAGTCAAGATAACCATGTCTTCACATTGTCTTGCATATAAGAATATATTAGAACATCCTCGTTGTTAAAAGTCATTAACATACAATTTTATGTTTTCTAGGAATCAACATGCCTCCCGCAAACAAATCCGATCACAAAGAAACCCTTAAATACATGACCAAACACCATATGACCAAAGGTCTCAACCCGGTTCAAGTAGAAACCTTTAAGGCATTAGAAAAACGCTATGTTCACGAAGGTAGAACCATTGATCCATCCTTTCTAGAAGGAACTTCTATTCGCCAAAACTTTGCCGCAATTCACTTTGATTGTCTCCTTGATATAGATGAGCCCATTTGTCCTAGGTTCATCTTGGAATTTTATGCAACCGTAAACCTTTCTTCATGTGCCGGTGGTAGGATCTCATTAAACTTCACAACCAATCAAATATCACATGATATAGATTTAAAAGACTTAGCTATAATTCTTGGTGTACCAAATGAGGGAACTTGCCTCTACACGGATAAGTGGCCCATTTCAAGTCTTGATACTATTGATCGTTTTTATCCATACGATACACCTCTTGCTAGTAAGGAAACTATTAAGGAACACCTCTTTGTTAGAACCTCTACCACTAGGGTGAACCGTTCGGGGAATACTATAGATAAAGATCCTTTTGGTATGGAACTCAATGAGCTTAAACCGCAATTTAAGAAATGAGAAGAAATTCTTAGGGCTAACGTCATAAGTACCATAGGAAATAGAGATCACATCAACACATGTCTTTGCTATATGCTCTATAGCATTTCAACCGGTCAACCCTTCAACTTAGCCTACTACCTAGCCAAAAGGATGGCCGACATATCCTTAGTTGGAACAACCGCTCTTCCCTATGGCATGCTTCTTACTCGCCTCGTTAGAGGAATCTCACCCATTTCTCCTAACGAAGATGGAATACGCCTTGACTATTTTCTAGTTCCTCACACCTTCGTTCCTCTAAGTGATAAACGAGTTTTCAAAAATAAGGGCAAACGTACTCGATCACCTACTCCATCTTCATCATCATCCGGCATGAGCGACGATGATAAACTACCAAACTCTAAGTTACCTCCTTTAGAATATCTTCAAGCTCTCCCCATCATTGACAATGCTTCCGAAGAATTCAAGCAAACCAAAGGAATGTTCAAGTGTTTTGGAAGGTACCTAAACAAGCTTAAAAAGAAGATTGACCGGTTGTGAGAAGATTAAGGAGCGTTTGTCTTATGTGTGCCTTAGAAGCGTCTTTGTGTTAAAACTATGTGAATTATGTGATTTGTATTACTTCTCATATTCATGTCTTATTACGTTTGATGGATTATGTTTTGTATGCTCTTTTATGATTAATGACAATATTGGTGATATGTGTCAATTTCATGCTTATGGTAAAATTCACTAAGTTAAGTGAAAATCGTTAGCCCCCGGTCAAAGTCCTAAGAGATGAATGTCTATATGCCCAATTTTTGCATTTCCTAATCTGTCATATAGTAAATTTTCATTTCCAAGAGTTTTGAAAAATTTGAAAATCGTTTCGCGGGTCAAAAACGCGGACTGTATACTTTTGCAGCACTGGCGGATCAGGCGGATCCCAAAATTGGGTTCCGCCAGTACAATTTCTGGGAATTCCAGAATTGGCCCAACGGACCAGGCGGATCCCAAAACAGGGTTCCGCCTGTGTAGTCTCAGGGTGCCGCCAGTACCTGCAGAAAATTTGTGAACATTTTTCTTAAGATCATAACTTGTAAAGTGTCAAATCATTATCCCAAGTGAGAAACATCTTTCATTAACACCAACAACCATATTGGAACAAACCTCACTCACTAAAACAATTAGGAAGACACTTCCCGCCAAAATTCAAATTCAAAACATAACTACCCAAAGGAACCCTTTTAAAGGATCCTTCAAACCTTTGATACATTTTCAACCAAACCACTTCCCATGATCACAAAGCATTGAGTGCTTAGGTTGGTCTTTCACTCCATCCTATTCATTGGATTGACCTCAAATGATGTGACATGGTCATGAAAATCATTTGACACCTCAATCTTTGAATAGTAAAACATCAAATCCAAATACTATTTCAATACCTTTCTCATAATATAAAATTGAAAGCTTCACAACAATTCTAATCACACCATCACCATCAAGACTTCTTCCCTCAAACATCAAAACCAAAACCTTTGAAATGACCAAATCCAACACCTCATCCGAATCATCAAAATCATGTGCTAAAACCACTAAGATTAGTATGAAACCTTGTTGCTTCAACAAAACCACAAAGTCAAGCTCATCTTCATCAAGTGATGCTTCACTTAACATCTCCTCACCTATCCAAGATTTTCTTAATCTAACTACCTCAACTACACCTTCAACACCTTGTAACACAAATGTGATCACCATTCAAGATTTGCTTAATCTTGCTACACCACCACCTTCTCCACCTCATTGCAACTCAAACCTAGCCATTAATCCATCACCAACTAGACCTTTGAGTATATCACCCTCACCTTCTCAACAAGCCTTTAAATCAAAAACTCCTTCACCTCAATCACCAACACCTACACCAATGGAACTTTTCCATACACCACCAACATCACCACTACCAAATTTAGAAACTTTTGATGATCTATCATCAACTCCACCATCCTTCTCACTTTTTGACACCATTGCTCAAATAGAAACCCAACAACAACCTAGTGAGCAACTAGATGATGAACCCCATCACCCATCTATAGTAGAACGGTTAGCTTACCGTTATGCTAGACCATCCATTTTTCCAAATGATCAGGGTCATACCCACCAACAATCATTTGTGTTTCACCCAATTTACAAAGATCTTCATGGCAATCCTTCCTGCGAACCAAGCTTTCGTCATTTTGTTCAAAATCAACAACCACAATACTTTCTTCTTATAAGAAAATAGAAACATCCTTATGGGAAAAACCTCCAACCATGAATGAGGAAATAAGTACTCATTTAGCCCACCTTAAGGCCTTCAAACGAATGGTTGACTCTCAAATCAACCATGTTATGGAATTTCATACGGCATTAGACTCAACAAGTGAAAGAAGCAAACACACCTCTCAACCATCCACATTTGCTCCTTCGAGTTCAAACTATCCACCACCATCATTCCCCCGCCATGATTGCGGACATTGCGAGAGAACCGCTCACATTAGTGAAAGATGTCGAACGGAACTTCGTGAGTTATCCGAAGAAATGAGGTTTATTCTAAACAACATTTTGGAGCGTCTACAATCCTTGTCTCACCCACCTCAACCTTAGAGTCTCCAAAATGAAACGAAACCGTTTCTATTGGAAAATGTCCCCATTTTAACCAGCAAACCAAAACCAAGACACCTCCTCACCTCTCCAAATAAAACCCGCTACAACCTTCAACCCACATTTTTCATCCTTAAAACAACCCAATCCTTGTTTTTGGAAAATGTTTCTCATTAAGGAAAATGATGATTTCCTTGTAGCATTGTTAGTTTATTTTTAGTTTTTCTTAGTCTTTAAAAGTAGGATGTTGTCATCTTAATGTTGTGTCTTTGACTATCTAAGAGTCAAAATTTTACAATTTAATGAATGTCATTCTACTACAAGGTTTAAATTGTTTGATGACCATTTAGGTATGATGAGTGAACTATATCTTGGTATGGTAACATACATAAACCTTGTGCTTTAGAAACTAATTTTTTTTTTGTAGGTTCAAAATCCATGTCTCCTCTCTTGGCACTCCATTTAGGGGGAGTATCAACCAAGGGGGAGCATGCCTATAATTCCGCTTCTTTTTGTTTCGACAAAAAGGGGGAGAATTTATATGAAACTTGCTCTATTATTTTAAACTTCCGCGTAGCTAACTCTTTGCAAAAACAAGTTTCATTACTAACTTTATAAGACTTAACACTAAATCTTATGACTTACTTTTAAATAAAGTTTATGTTTTGTCATCAACAAAAAGGGGGAGATTGTTAATACAAATATCGCCTAAAAACGTTATTTATATTTTACGATCTTTGCTAAGTTTTGTTAATAACAAAGTATGAACTTTAGCTAAAAGTAAATTATCACTTTGAGTGTTTAAGTCTTGTTTAACTAGTGTTTACATTTCCTTTTAAACTAAACATTGGTTTTATTTCTTAAATTAGAAATAGTCACATCACATTTATGGCAAGTTTTGTTATTATGTATTTATGGCAAGTTATGTGTTTGACTTGCTTTCATGTTGCTTGCAAGTATCATGTTTGACTTACTTTAAGTGATGTGACATTGTTTGGTTGCTAGAAGTTATGAGACAAGACATTGTTTGGTTTGGGAAGTTATTGCAAAAACCTACTGCAGACCCGGCGGTACCCTGGGGGTACATAGGCGGAACCCATCACAGGGTTCCGCCTGATCCGCCAGACATGCAGAATAGTTTGCTATAAATACAAAACCATTTGTTTGTTTTGTGTAACCCTTTAGGACTTATTCTCACATATTCTTTCAACTAACTCAGTAACCCTTGACTTGTGTGATTCTCTTATGTAGCAAGGAACTCCACAAGATCATTCAAGAAGTTGCAAGCTTCAACTCTAAAGTTGCAAGTCTTGGTAGCTTGGTCATGTATAAGCTTTGGTAGTTTATACTTCATGTGTGTCATGTATGTAGAAGTTATAGGTTAGTATTTTAGGCCTCAAAATACAAAGAGTGTTGGGAGTTGTTGTACCCTAGTAAAAGAACTAACGGGAGTGGTTGTACCCTTGGAAAAGAACTCGACATCTAGCTTTGTGTCGGTAAAAGTGTAAGCGACGAATTGGAGTGGTTGTACCCTTGTAAAAGAACTCGACATCTAGCTTAGTGTCGGTAAAAGTGTAAGCGACGAATGGGAGTGGTTATACCCTTGTAAAAGAACTCGACATCTAGCTTAGTGTCGGTAAAAGTGTAAGCGACGTTGTAAAGGTTTTCTCCGCCGGTGAAAGGAGCTTGTTGATTAGTGTTTATAACTCTCGAGTTGGAAACTCGGGGCGTGGATGTAGGGCAAGGAAAAAGAGTCCTTGTAGCCGAACCACGATAAACTATCGTGTTGTGGTTTGATTGTTTCTTTCTCTATCTTTGCTTATTATATGTTGTTGTTTAGTTAGAATTTTTGATCACATATAAAGCTTTTCAAAGAACCAAAACAAGTAATATTGTTCTTATATCTTTCAACATAAGTAAAGTTTTTCAAAGAACTAAACAAGCAAAGTTAGAATCATTACAAGTAAAGCTTTTCAAAGTATAAAACAAGTTAAGTTAGAATGGTTATCTACATGTAAAGTCTTTTCAAATAATCAAACATTTTAAGTTGTGTTTATATCTTTAACCAAATGTCAAGTTCTCAAAGATTATTTAAGCAAATAAGAATCAAAAAAGCGGTAAACTATTCAACCCCCCTTCTAGTTTTCCACAGTCATTATATAACGAAACATATTTTAAATGATAATTTTAATCTTGATTTTCCGAGTTTTTGCTTTCAATTGCATGTTTGCATCTGCATATGCAGTTTAGCGGGTGTTTGGATTTAACCAGTTTGACTTTCACAAGTCAACATACACCCAAAAATTGAATGACTGTGTAACCAACAGTGTATTTTAGTGACCAACGGTTTATTTTAGTCATGATATAATTTAGTAACTTCTTACTTAACAAGATGTTAACAATACACCATTTGAAAAAAAAACACACTAATATAGTCCATTTCCATCAAGATCCATACTTATTAACTTCATGTAAACAACAACTAAGGCACAAAACGATAATGTTAAAGGAGTTTGGATTAGACTTAACTTAGATATGGTTGAAAATGTGTTTGGTCTATTATACCCTTGATGATATAACTAAAAATGGGCGTTGACTTAGAATTTCAGGTCAAATGACGTAATCAGACTCAAAACCTTGAGGTTTGGACGCACCACGATGATTTTTAAAACTTAAGGTGCATGGTGATGTTTTGTGGAAAGTTTAAGGACCAACGGTGTATTTTTGTCTATTTTAAATAATCCACATATATAACTATGTATAATTATAAAAAAGCTACACTTATAGGTGTAACAAATGTTTCCATACGTTTAATTATAAACATATTTTGCAATTTTGCCGCACTTTTAGGTGTGTACATTTAAATAATATTTTCACACTTTTAACCATGAACATTTGGATAATATCGAAAATTTGTCACACCCATTATTATCACACATGAGCAACTATGGACTATATAATTTTACACATTTTTAACTATGGACATTTGACCTTTAAAATATTGAGAATTCAACTAGGTTTTTTGTAATGAAAGGTGGGCCGATGCACACACTGTGTGACTATTACCACGCGTTCTCTCATTACCCTTTCTCTCTAACAACACGCTAAACACCACTTTATGCGCTGGTTTGGTGGTGCAAATCACCGAACAATTTGCCATCATTTTTGTTTGTTTGTGTGAATTTGTAAAGTATATTTGTATAAAGTGAAATGTTTTTATATAGTTGATTTGGAGGTGAATACTATACCCGTATGCTCGTATGATTGGCGGTTTTCTGAATAATAATATTGTGCTAACCCGAATGTGATATATTTAATGGTAACTACACCTGGTCTCTAATTATTATTATTTTTTTTTATTTTATTATTATTATTATTTTTTTTTTTAATTTTTCATGACAATACAGTTACTAAAAGAAATCAAGGGAGTATTATAATTAAATATATATTTATTCATTTGATGAAGATGTGAATAGTAGTGGTTTCTCTTAATAAAAATTCTTAGTTATATGATACATTGAAACAATTATTTTTAATTAGGCGACAACCATGATTAGCGATTACAATAATTTTGACCAATTAAATCCAAAAGGACGAAGTCTTGATCCTCATTCGTCAACACCCTTTTAAAACATCACTTTCGATAATTCTTTGTCACCATTTTGCGTACAAGGACCAAGGGTGGCCATACGATGTAGATAGAAAGAAAAGTTTAAAAAAAAACAAAAATAACATGTGCTAAAAATCAATCTTACAATCTATATTACTTTATAAAGAGTTTGGAACTTTCTAAATAAAGAAATCTTAAAAATTTTAAGACCAAAAACATTTCTTTAATAAAAAATTGAAATTAACAAGTCAACCTTCAAATGTAAATTAAATGTCTTTAATTGTGACAACTTTAATATTCATAAAACTCATTGACTTGTGAGTTGTAACAGCCCATTTAATCCATCAGCATCATCATATAGTAAATGTTTCGATGGAAGTAATTGGACTATCCGAAAATCTAGACCATTAATGGGATTATCCAAATATACATAGGCCGGTAGTTTTATCCCTAAAAGTTAAAATGTGTTGATGATTAGTAGTTTAGTCACTTTATTTGAAGTTTTATTTGTAATGTTTTTAAATGTATTTGAATTATTATGTAATGGTTGGAAAAAAAATGTTAGTCGCCTTGTTGTGCTTAAATGGTCACATGAAAAACATTTGTTCGTCATAAAAATAGTCACCGAGTACCCGCCGCCGCATTGCACGGGTACCCTTCTAGTATTTTAAATAAGACTTGACCAGAACTATTTGATTGAGAAACATTCTCACACATGAGATACCAATAAGATATAAGTTCATTGAATTGGTCAATATTTTTAAAGTGGTGTATACTTATTTTTGGATCTAATTGGTCAACTTAAAGAAAAATTTTGAGTTTCATTGATAACTTTTGAGAAATAATAGATACACATAAATTTTATAGAAAAATTCTCACATGCACATATGACAAATGATGTACATCAATAAAATTTTATTATATTTTTTCTTTTCTACTTTCACTTTTATAAATTCCTTATAACTTTTAACCATTGTCATGTAGTTACCTCTTAGACAAACTCATTGAAAAATGTTATTTTCAGTTATCATCACATAAATTATCTTAATAAACTAGGCGAGTATGTGCATAGCAAAGAGATTTTACAGCGGCAAATAATTTTAGTTATGATCTGATGGTTAAGTGTTTTGTATAACGTTTATACGTATAACGCAAAATAATCAAAACGTAATTGAAAATGTTTGTAAAATACGATAATTTAACTTATAGAATAACTCTTAACACTTCTATAAAGTGATGTATTTTATACTTTTTGCTTGATGGCGGGTTTAGTGGTGACCATAACACCTAAAAGATTGTGAATTTAGTGATGTGTTCAATGATAGTATAGTGTTAATATAAAGGTAGCGGGTTTTATGACCACGAGGCCAAATCTTAAAAGAAATTACTAACGTAAATTAAAATAAGCTTTCGTGAGATAATATTGTTTAATTTGGGTGAGGTGGTTTAGTAGCATTTGTTTACATTGTTTTCAGCACCTACCCTTTTCTATTTTGATGCCATGATGGTATCAGAAAGAGTTTGAATTTATCATTATACAATTCCACATAAAAGTATTTCATATAAAAGTATTTCATAAGAGAGTAATGTTATTTATTTTTAAAATATCCTTTTACTTTATATATATATATATATATATATATATATATATATATATATATATATATTTATTTTTTTTTTGGTAAAGGGCCTTTCACCCGGTAAAATATATTACTCAAAAAAAAAAAAAAACAGTTAAGTAAAATGGAATGTGACTGAAATACCACATTAACCTCAAACAATCGCTTGAAAAACCACTAAATCATTCATGACATGCCATAAATGATCAACTAGCTACACACAACTATAAGTCCATAACAAAACAAGCATAAACAAGACACATCGACCTTTATGCTAAACAAAGAAAAAGCAACCTATCCAAGTCTAATGTCATGGATGGCAATCGCCTTTAACTGGGCCGCAGATAGACCACAATCATCAAAGTAATCATCTTCATAATCATTGTAGTCACTTGTGCCATCTTTCCAATGCTCCAAAAGACTCCGTTCGTTCCCTCCACTACCGAAATAATTAGTCTCGTTAGGATATTCTAGAACTTCATCATCGTCGCTATCTGAAACAACCACATTACCCACCTTAGAGAATGGGTTACCCAGCTTAGTTGGAGAAGTACAAGTAGACAAAGAAATACTAGGCTTAGTAGCTGCATCCTGCCCCTTCTCTTTCAAATCAACCTTTGTTAGAGGTTTACCATCATCATCCACAAGAGTAACTTTCCCCTCAATAATTAGTTTTTCAAGTTTTTCAAAATTTTCAACAATAGGAGTACTACTAGTGCTCCCATAATTGCCCAAAGCAGAAGTACAAGGAGAGGAGGGAGTACTAGGCTTAGTAGCCGTAGCCTGCTCCTTCTCTTTCAAATCACTCACAAGCTGATCTTGTGACCCCTTACCATTCGATTGAAACCCATCCACATCCTCCTCCCTTAATGAGTTCAAAACATCAAAATAATTAGAAGACTTAGTGATTGTACCAGATTTAGCATTAGAAGAAGAAGTCTCCTTTTGAACTTTAGAATCCGAACGTTGATTGGTAGTTGTCGTCGATATAGGCCTCCAGAATTTAGGTTTTGGCTTATTAAGCTTAACACCTCCAATAGGCCGAGTGATCTGCTACCTTCTTCCCTTTATCCTTACGATTCTTGGCCTCGATAAAACCCTCGTCATTCATTTCCAAAGTATCAGAAGTCATAGCTGCCACATTAGTATCACTCCGAACAGTTTTCTTAACACATTTTGGACAATTGATATGATCATGCCCAAAAACATTACAAACATCACAATGAGAAGGCTTTCATTCATATTCGACGTTAACTATCTCCGTAGTATAACCACTATCCTCGTCATTCGGAATAGCCATAGTTACTTTGCTTTTCAAATCAGAATCCGAGCTTAGTTCAACTAGAGCACGAGCAAAACTAATACGTCCCCAAGAATCAACACACATCGAGCTTGTAAACGAATCCAACATAATAGGTTTCCCTACTTGAGTAGCAATTAAGCTCAAACCATCTTCCGAATACGCAACTAAAGGAACATTATGCAATTTAATCCAAACCGGAACCTTTGTTACCTCATTTTTGGTTAAGGATACCTTCGGAGTCCATTTGTTAAGAATGAGGGGCGACTTACGGATTGTTATTTATATCCTTTAATTTTCGTTAACTTTTATAATTGTTATAATCATAGAGGAAATAAAAATTATAAGAACATAAAATAAAATAAAAACTTATCAATTTCCTTTATATAATCCAAATATTCATAATTGTTCTTTCATACCTACGGCACCTATCTCACAAACGTCTCCAGCGAGGCTTGAATCCATAACCTATAGGTTGGCGGACAACTCACATACCACTATACCAAAAGCATTGGGTGAAAAATTATATTGTTAAATCCACAAATGAGTGTGACACGGTTATTTTAATATATAGACGATTATATGCGTAAAGCAGCGATAATATATAGTAGCGTCAATTTATTTGTAGGTATTTATTTTAATTTTTTATATATATGGGTGTGAGTGAGACTGTGAGAGTGAAAGTTTATGAATTAAACTGTAACTAAATATTTAAATAATTAATAAATTGTATTGCTTTAATATTATTCATAAGGGTATGTTTGGCAAAAGTAACTGTTGCTGGAACTAGAGATAGTGTTGGAGATGTTGCTGGTGCTGGAGATTATAAAAAAGATTATTTTTATAAGCTAAATGAAGTAAGCTTTGGTTTTTAGAGATTTTGGAAGATTATTTTTTTTAGAATCTCTTATAAGTTATGTCTGCCAAACAAAGATTATTTTTTAAATAACTTATTTTTAGAAAAAATAAGTATAATCTTTCAACAATCTTGTATGCCAAACACAATGTTAGTAGGTTTTTAAGCGGGACAAAAGTTTGATCATTTTATTTTTGTATGTAGCGGAATATTTTAACTCGCTTTTAAAAAGTGTGTTTTGAAGCTTTTAAAAACGTAATAGGCAGAAGCATATTGTGCAATACAAACACCCTTTGCATTCATGCTAATAAATTAATCAATCAATTTTTGACAAATTGGAGATACGGGTGTTTTAAATTTTATAGAAGGGTGGTGGCAACACCTTCGGTTTGCCTTTTGGCATCACTAATACCATGCGGCATGAATCGGCAAGACCATTGCCATTGAATCGGCATTATGCTTTCGGCAACCAAATCGGTAAACTTTGCCAAATCGGCATGGATGAAAGGTATTTAATATTTGAACGTTGGAACACTTAATATATGTGAGGTATGGTGAATCATGGTTGCTACTAAAAAAGGGTTAAGAGGTATGAAAAAAATATAAATGAGGTGGAATGATATTATTAATGGGTTAAGAGGTATGAGTTTTTTTTTAAGCATGATTGCCACCCCGAAAGAGATCATATTCCTTATCCAACCATACTACAATAACTAAGTTCTCATGGCCCCACATTCCCATCGTGTAAAGAAAAAGGTAGCATTGCGGGAAGAAAAAACTTGAAAATTAAACTAGAAGGCAACACCTTTAACGTTAGCTATGATTCCTTTCATTACTCATTAGTGTTAAAAGTAGAGGTGGAAACGAGTCGAGCCGCTCGTGAAAAGCTCGGGGTCGGATCGGTAAAAAGCTCGAATGAATCGAGCCTAAACGAGCTCGAGCCTAAGTTTGGGCTCATTTAATAATCGAGCACGAGCTCGAGCTCGAGCTCTATACAAAAAGCTCGAGTAGGCTCGCGAGCCTAAACGAGCCCTAAAAATATATACGTATATATACTCTATACATATAAACGAGCTTAAAAGTAGTAAACGAGTTCAAGCCTTATGTAATTAACGAGCCGAGCTTCATTTTAACTTTGTTTTCTTTAAAACATCATTTAAATTAGAGTACACACGTTAAAAGTACATATGGAGTTACTAACAATACGAATAGAATTAATGTGTCACCCTAATTGATGGTAAATACTAGTGTTTTCTATAACTGACCGTTTTCGATTTATAACATTTTGGGGGAAAATAACTTCCACGAAATAGCCTGAAAATGGAAGGTTTTAACTGGTTTGTGTGTATGTGCCGGTGGGTTCAAACCCCGTGAATTAGTCGGCCAAAAGGTCGAAAATCATGGTTACCAAAAAAAAAAAAAAAAAAGAAAAAAACTTCCTAGAAATAGAAACCTACTTCTCTCTTTGGATATTAAGGTCGTGAGTCACTCGATATGTGATTCAGTTCTGTACCAGTGAGTCCTATGGGTTTTAAACTTACATACGGTAAAACAGTTTTGGTTTTACTTCTTGTTCATACCTTTATGTTGTGTAACGTTGTAGGGAATCTAAATAGGTCATGTTTCACATAGTGAACAAAGGTTAGCTGACTAGCTCTCAATAGTCCCAATCGCACTACATTACAAGTTACAAAGCTATATGGTAAGTTTGGGACCAATAATTGGGACACTGTTGGTCTCATGGGGTCGTGATCGTATTGCATGAATAAACAAGAGTACACACGTGAATCATAGTTGAGTGTAAAAATAAAAGGAAATGATTTGCACACTCTAAAATGTTATTGAGACACTCATATTTACAAACAGTTAAAGCACAACATCAATATTGTACAAGTATTTAATGCACAATTAGAGTGTCACAATCATTTTTGAGAGTGTGCAAATAAATTCCCAAAAATAAATAGTTAAAAGGAATAAATATCAAATGAGAAAAATCTTTAAAATAAAAAGAATGTGAAATAACTATAACTACACATTAAAGATGCATCAATTTGAATTAGTTGCATCCCTAATTTTTTAGATGAATCATAATATATTTTCTAGCTAAAAATTAGATGCATATACATATATTAGATCCATTTCATCATGTTAAACGAATTCTACGTATTTTTCGTCCTCTGCGGGTCAAATTTGTTGCTAGTACTACTTTACATCGTTTTCACTTCAAAATCACATTCGAAACAAATTGTAATGCATTTAGATAAATAGAGATGCATATATTTCAAGTCGATGCATCTCAAATATGCTGTTATAATTATTTCTCATTTTTTTCATTTTAAGTTTTTTTTCACTGAATCCTTACTGTAAAAGACGTAATATAAATACGGAGGCATAGTTTATAAATTACCAAAATAGGCCAAAAATATTCGGGCATTTCATGGTTTGGTCATGATTTGACCTCATTTCCAATTTTGGTCACGCTCAACTGCTCGACTGCTCAACCGGCTTCTATGAGCGACACGTGTCCCATTTTCTATTTTTTATTAATACTTTGTAGCAGACAAGATCTCTGACAGAATCTTTTTTACTGTACTTAGTGGGTGTACTTTAATATAAAAAATTGCTCGACTCGGCTGCTCGACTGATGGCTGCTCGACTGACGGCGTCCTTTTTGTCAAAATCTCTGACAAAATCTCCGACAGAATCTTTTACTGACACCTTTTTGACAAAAAGTACGCCGTCAGTCGAGCAGCCGTCAGTCGAGCAGCCGAGTCGAGCAATTTTTTATATTAAAGTACACCCACTACCAACAGTAACAAAGATCTTGTCATAGATCTTGTCTGCCACAAAGTATTAATAAAAAATAAAAAATGGGACACGTGTCGCTCATAGAAGCTGGTTGAGCAAACCATGACCAAAAATTGGAAATAGGGTCAAATCATGACCAAACCATGAAATGCCCGAATATTTTTGGCCTATTTTGGTAATTTTCTCTACTTCATATACTTTCCTTGTTAGTTTTCTTTTTAGTAGAATGCCGTTCTAAAAAAAAGCTTTGTAAAGTATTAGAAATAAGCATATTCCAAAGTTCACTGAAAAATTTACACTACGTGCTAGTTGACTTCCTAAGAATGGTCACATCATTGACTTAACCTGTTTAATTTCTAAAGGTGCTTTTTTGGATAAAAACAAAATCCCTTTCAAGGTCAGTTTACTGGACACGTTATAATACTAAGAAAAACAAGATAAATAACACATGCAAGCACACTAGCATACTCACAATTCAATTATTACACGTTTGTTATTATTATACTAACGTCGATAATTAGAGAGTAAAATTAATAATATACCGGCAGCTTAGTGACTTTCTGTAAAACATCGAACAAAGAAAAGAAAACTTCGTAATTGTGCAAATCGTTGTTTTTATTAATACAATATCTGATAATTTTTCTAGAAAAATAAATACTATTATTGGCCACTCGGCAAGTGATAAACACAAACAACAAAAGGAACTCCAAAGAGGAGAAACCAATGAGATATACAAAATATAAAAACAATCCCGCCTCAAAGCTTTGTTCGAAATCCATAAAAACGTCATCCTTTAAACCGTTGAAAATTTATTTTCGCGTAAATAAGTTCGGAAATATAAATGAATATGAAATATACATATATCTATACTACATATAATGTAAAAATGGTCAATGTGGAATGTTGAGTTTTCAACAATAGTCAAATGAGAGAGAAAGTGAAATGTAATTAATACTCTTATTAAAACACCCCAATACTTAAAAGTACAATTATTTATTCACATTGTACAATCAAATTAAAGTATATCTACCAAATTAAATACAACCAATTCAAACACAAATCGGGTTGACCCGGGACGCTTCAAACCCGGCGGGTTGACCCAGCTTAATTTGACCCGTTTTCGACCCAACCTAGCAAGTTGACCCGGTTTAAATACAACTAATTCAAAGACAAACCGGGTTGACCCAGGACGCTTCAACCCCGGCGGGTTGACCCAGTTTAATTTGACCCGCTTTCGACCCAACCTAGCAAGTTGACCCGGTTTAAATCGACCTACTTTTCGACCGGAACGGTTCAACCGGTTGAACCACCCGGGCCGAACCGGGTTTCAAAACATTATCCATTACTTAAAAGTACAATGATTTATTCACATTGTACAACCAATTAAAATCATATCTACCAAATTAAATACAACCAATTAAAACACAAACCGTGTTGACCCGGGACGCTTCAAACCCGTTTTTCGACCGGAACGGTTCAACCAGTTGAACCACCCGGGTCGAACCGGGTTTCAAAACATTATGTTTAATTCCCAAATCTTCAAACTTTTATTATTTTTCGTATAACCTATAAACTTTTTTTTATCAATAAACTATCTGTCGCTATAAAATCTCGTTGCTTGCGGGTTGCCCCCTCATTGCTTGCGTTTGAAAATAGGATGCCCGATTATTCTTTTAAGGAATCTTGATCCAGAAAATGGATTATGTAATGACACGATGTTGATATGTAAACGTTTTGACCCTAATGTCATCAACGCCGAGATTGCTATCGGGCAGCACGCTAGAGTTAGAGTGCTCTTGCCAAGAATTCCTCTTGCTCCATCTGAAGAAGACATGTTCCTTTTCAAACTAAAGAGAACACAATTCCGTATTCGCCTTAGCTTTGCGATGACTATTAATAAAGCTTAAGGCCAAACAATTCCAAATGTGGGTATCTATTTGCCTGACTCTGTTTCCTCCCATGGCCAGCTTTATGTGGCATTGTCTAGAGGGATTTCCCGTAGAACAACAAATGTATTGGTTAATCCAGTCAAAGAGTTCCGTCAAGCAGGAATCTACACCTCGAATCGTTTATCCAGAAGTTTTACGCGAATAGTAACGTGTGTTGTTAGTTTTTATTTCATAACTGATGTAATGTTTTACTTTCAATTTCATTAAATGTTTTTATATGTTGTTTGATAGATGTTAAGAATTTTTTCTATACTTTAGTTATCGTGTAGTACAACCGTTTGCAATTACATTCTGATCGGTTCACGTTCTATTTTGAACTCTACACAAAACACTCACCACAATATCACAAATCGTTAATTATCTGCCGCTAGGAATTCCGTTGCTATGCACGGGTACTCGCCTAGTATTAAGAAGTCAACAACCATATAACTTTAACAGAAAAAAATAAAAATAAAATCTAACACCCCCCCCCCCCCCCCCCCACCCCCGGGCGTTTTTTTTTTTTTTTTTTTTTTTTTAATAAATATGAAAACAATGTAATTATTACCCTTTAACGGCCCAACTGAAACAGGTGCAATATCCACCATGATTTATTGAGGTGTCAAATTTGTTGAGATGAATTTGGATAGTTTTAAACAAGTTTTAAGAAATACGAAGGTATGTTTGGCGAAACGTAACGGCAGCAAAAATAGTAAGAAGTAGCAGCAAGCAGTTAGAAGTAGCTACTTATTAAATAAAAGTGTTTGATAATATAGTTATATCTGTAATTGTAAAATGTAAAATGACGTAAAAAAATATATACACTTAACATAAAAATTATTTAAATACAGAAAATGAACATATATGTAATTTGAAAGTCAAAACGCTAGCGGCTAGACTTAAATGTTTTTTGATGAAGCGTTTTGAATGAAGTGGTTACTTCTTGTCAAACAAACATTATATTTAAACCACTAGTCATTTATCGTTAGTTGTTCCAAAACACTCACGAATAGTTGGTTCTAACATACCCCAAGTATAAGTCTATGAGAGGTGATTGAGAGTCTAAAAATTATGCCTAAATTTATGTCTAAACCTATATGGCATCATCCTGTTGGCTACAGTCAATTGACCAACTTTTTCACAAATCAACAGGATCATGCCACATAAATTTAGACGTGTAATTAGACATACATTTGGGTCCTCATCATTTTCCTAAGTCTATAGGATGGATATATTATTCTTGCTAAAGAAATAAATAATCACTTGTGTAAGTCAACTTTCCATGTGCAAATTCATATCAATCTCACTATACCAGAATATTTTCTATTTTCTTCTGATGAAGAATAGCTGAATAGCAACCTCGAATGAATTATGCTTCTAACTTTATATTAAGAGATAAATCTGTGGTTAATGTGCACCTCTAACATGATTAGAGGTGAGTATTCTTAGCAGTTAACTCGATCGTGAGTATAAGCCTAAATTGTTAAATGCTATCTGTTAACTTGTTTAATTAAATATCTATCTTTTTATGTGAGCTATTCGTCTTTTCTTTATTAGAGTAGGGAATAGAGGCTTCTAATACCGTTGGTTAAGATAATGCCTAACTTTTTATTAACCAATTAGTTCTCTAGCCTTTGTGGAACGCTAAAAAATAAATTAAAAATCAATTATCAAATACAAAGCAGTAGACGATTACCCGTATGTGTAAAGTAACGTTAATTTGTGTGTAAAATTTTTATTATTTTTATATGAGTGTGGAATATGTTAGAATGAAGTAAATTAATTGTTTAAAATGTAATTAATTATTTAAATATTTAATAAATTACATTGACTTTTATAAGTATAGTATTTTCGTCCAACAACATCACTCATTTTTAAAAATTTTAAGTTGTAAATAAATATGTTATCGACGTACATGAGTATGACGAGAAAAGAGAACTAATAAATTTTTATTCTTCTTTTTTTTAACAAGATAAATAATTTCAAGGACGGGACTAGGGGTTTTCACGGTGTCCTGGAACATCATGAATTTTTTTAATTTACTGTTAATTTTTAAAAAGAGAAAAAAAAAATCAAAAAATTTTAAATGTATCTTAAATGGAGGGATACATCAAAATGTGTTTCTAATATTTCTTTAAAATATATATATATATATATATATATATATATATATATATATATATATATATATATATATATATATATATACCCAGTAATATTTTATGCTGGTTATGTCCATGAATAATTTATCTAGAGAAAGTAAAACACTGGAGTAGGGTGAGCAAACAGACCGGATGGACCGGACCGACCGACAAAATCGACCGGACAGGACAGGACCGAGACCGGACCAACCACATTCGGTCTGGTCTCGATATAGGGTTTTTCATAATTTCGGTTTCGGTCCGGTCCGGTCCGACTTAAAAACCGGACGTTTAGCCTATTTGGACTGAGACCGGACCGACCACATTCGGTCTAGTCTCGATTTAAGATTCTTGCCAGATTCAGACTCGGTCTGTGCCGGTTTTTCTCGGTCCGGTCCGTTTTAGACCGATGAGCAACCTTCCGGAGGTAGAAAAATGGCAACTCGCAAAGACAAATAAAAAAGCTTAGTATTATTTAATAAAAATGTAGAGTAAAGTTAAAAAGTTATCGAAATAAACAATAATAAATAAATTTATTTATTTATAGAAACTGAAAATATATTATTAAACAATGGCGTGAATACCTATGTCATATACCTTTACCGCGAAATAAAACAAACCCGCCAGTTAACATACAACTGACAGAAGCCTTTAACATCTGCCACGTGTAAAAAGTATGACGTCGACACTCACATTTATGAGCTGTCCGTTCTTACCACGTTATATATCACGTTAGGGTACCCCGTTCGGTGCACTCTTTTCATGATAAAATAAACATCTTTTGTAAATGTCCAAATCACCCCTACCTTTTTTTGTCATCATTTAATACCATAAATAGATTTATTTGTTTCTATGTCTAAATATAGTAGTGTAATGTTTTATATTTAGAGATTTTGAATAAATAATGTTTACTGACCAATGCTACTATGAATATAAAAGAAATATAAACTTTGTTAAATGAAAAATGATATATATTTAACTAAATTTTTATGTTTATTTATTTTGCATTAAATGTATAACGACTTTAAATATGAAAAAATAAAAAATTATTTAATAGACCTTAAGCATTTACTGGTATGCATTTTTTTAGCAAAACCTTTATATTTATATTTTAAATAATACTTTTTTTAACGTCAATGTATCTACAATTAGAGCTGGCAATTTCGACACGAAACACGAAAACACGACACGACACGACACGAAGTTAACAGGTTTCGTGTTTGGCTTATCGTGTTTTGTGTCGTGTTCGTGTTTGTGTAAGATGACACGATAAGATAACGTGTCGTGTTTGTGTCAAGACCTCGTGTAACCTGTTAAGACACGATAAGACCTGTTAAGACCTGTTAAAGACCTGTTAAGACATGTTAAAGACCTGTTAAGATTTCGTGTTTTAGCGTGTCAAGACCTGTTAAGACCTCTTATCGTGTCTTATCGTGTCGTGTTCGTGTGACCTGTTAATTTTCGTGTTCGTGTTCGTGTTTTAAGATCTGACACGATTAGCTTATCGTGTCGTGTTCGTGTCAGGGCTTAACAGATCCGTGTCTTATCGTGTTCGTGTCGTGTCGTGTCGGACCTGTTATGCCAGCTCTATCTACAATGCATACAACGAGAAAATGATTTTTCTTAAAAAAAAAAAATAAATAAATAAATAATGTGTTATATAGAAGAGTTATTTTAAATTTTAATTTTTTTCACTCCCATAAAAAAAATTTGACTTGTTTTCAAAAAGCTATCATATAATGATTATTAAAAAGTTCACCAATATATTTATACGTTCTTTTATACATTTAAAATTTGTTATTGGGTTGAATTATCGTATATTATAACATTTTTTAGTTATATTTGAATTAGAGTAAACTTCAAAATACATCCTTGTGGTTTGACAGTTTTTATACTAAACATCTCTTTCAGAAACTTTTGGCACTAATCATAGCTCTATATGTAAAAGTTAAACACAATACATCCCTAATGACTAACGATGTAACTTTTCTCCATTATCTTCGTTATGTACTAAGTCAAACACACATTTTGATAAAATCACTCCAAACATTGTTTCATTCATTTAATCATCTTCTTCTTCTCATCACCTCCACTACCCATATCACCATCTTCTTCTTCTTCTAAGTACCTAAACCACTCAACATAAAATCCTTTACAACTACCATAAAATACATAAACCATACAAAATACCTATAACTATCACTATAAAATCACTCACAACCATCACCAAATTTCTGGTGGCCAGATTTGTGACCACCACCATTCTTTACCTTCATCACCATCCACCACCTCCATCACCTCCACTTCCGCAACTAATATAATGGTCGTATTGGGTGGTGGTGGTGAGAAGAAAATAGTGATAGATTTTGCGATTTTGTGGTGTTTGTGAGTGATTTTACAGTGATATGTACACATACTTTATGAGTTTAAGTATTTTATGGTAGTTAAAGTGATTTAATGGTCAATGGTTTATGTATTTTATGATGGTGGATGTAGTGAAAAGAAGATGATTGGTAATGATGATTATGAGAAGAAGAAGATGATGATGAAATCAATAAAGGGTGTTTGGGAGTGATTTTATCAAAAACTATGTTTGACTGTTAGTAGATAACGGAGATAAAATTACACTGTTAGTCCCTAGGGATGTTTTGTGTCTAACTTTTACTAACGGAAGGATGCTTATCTATAAGTTTTTTATAATGATGTTTAGTGTGAAAACTGACAAACTACGGGGATCTATTTTGCAGTTTACTCTCATGGATTATTTTACCTTTTAAGCATAAACGTTACAAAAAACTCTTAACCAAATATCGGAATTATAATTATTCGCCGCTATAAAATACCGTCGCTATGCACAAGTACTCGTCTGGCCTTGCAGTATACATATATAACAATGTATCTCACATATCCTAAGTTTAACTTGAACACATAACTATTTGGTTGTAGAGCTTTTCACACAATAAAAAGTACGATTAAAATACAAGCATTTTAGTATTTTTCATATACTATTCATCTCACATAATGAAACTTAAACTCATAAACTTATGGTTATTGAACAACTCATATACCACCAAAGCTAAAAGCATTAGCTTAAAAATATATATTAAAGCTCCCTTTCAAAAGGTTTAAATTGGCGTAAAGCTTTATTCTTAACACCTCTTTTCAGTGTCAACTACTTCTTTTCAAGAACATGAACACAAGTAATTGACAAATGTTTCAATGACTTTTTGTCAAAATTATCCTTGACCTGTTTTGTAAAAATGTTTAGATATATAAATAATTAACCTATACACTTTATATAGTATAGGAACTTGTTGTCAAGTAAACAAATTGTTACGCCCCTTGAACAAATAGACCAAAAATTTTAAACTTTTCACATAAAATACATGACTAGACTGACCGTTCTATTGTTTTTTGATGAGCTGACAAAAATCCTTTGACAATCAGCTCATAAAAGTATTTATAAACAAAACTAGACTTAATTACTTTTGAAACGACATGTGGTTCAACTCTTGACGACTTATGGGTTTCAAGATATGAATTTTTTTGAAATTGACAAAACCTGCCGAAATGGGTCAAAATATATAAAGTGTTCCATTTAACCCATAATGTGAACCACTTACACTATTAACTAAGGAATTGCATTACTCTTCATTCTAAAGGTACTTAAACCATCCCATAACTCGTAACATACCAAATGGGTCAAATTGGCTAGTAGCCAAACACCCCTTTCCACTAGTACTATGACCACAAATCCGCAATACAAACATTCGCTAACTACCATAGACTCAAAATGTACAAGATACTTCTATTATAACCACTTCAATTCACATACATGACCATCTAGCTTAAAACACTTGACAACAGGTCAAAATGGGTTAAACGGCATTATGTCAAACACCCCATTTGTACATACACTATAACTAAGTTATTATCAATCCAACATCTCTAACATTACTAAATTCAAACATGAACTTAGACTCATGAACACATATGACCCATAACACAAAATGACCCATGATCATAATTGACGCATAACACAAAATGACCCATGACCATAATTGACCCATATTAACAAAAGTTTACCAAAACACAATAGTAGACTCGTGGGGGCTTCCAACTTTGACGTGCTTGGTCTAAAATACGATGGTCTCCTAATTTCAACTCCAAACTTCACTTCAACGAGCAATCCAACTATGCCTTATCTTTACCTTTACTAGTCTCCCCGGTACCTATATACACCATCATAAACTATGACGTAAGCAAACGCTTAGTAAGTACAAAGTATGAACAATAATCACAATACAAAATAAGAGCAATTCTATAACACATACATACCTCAATTTAAGCATACAAGCATGCTAACATTAACATATAAAAGCTATGGATCCAAGGCTAACTATAACTTGCTCCAAATAACTACAACATATAAAACATCATGACTTCATAACATTAACTATAACAAGTTCACTACTTATGTACTTACCTCAAATCACCAACTATAATTTCTACTTGAATTTGTTATAGGCTCCTCCCTTGATTCCTATGAAGGAACTAACACTAATTAGTATCTATTTTAATCATAAGACAGTGAATTAACAACCTTTAGCCACTTTCCCCAATTTCCACCCAAAAACCCTAATTATCAATTCAACAATTTGAATTTACTTGTTGTAGGTTTATGATCAAATACTCCTAATCTTTTATCTTCTACACATCTACTTGATCAATTTGATATGAAACCAAGCAATCTCTCTTTTCCCTCTCTTTTTCTTTCCTGGAACCGACTTAGGCAAACAACCTCTTGAATTTTTTGGATATCTCTCAATAATAAGGATAAACTCATTTATATGATTTTAGTTTAGCTATTAGGCAACTTTGGTCCCTAATGAGTGAATCTTCTCATATTAGGGACTAGAACAAGGTTGTTCTAGTGTCAGTTTGGGATTTTGGCAATAATAGTCCATGATGGGAGAATCTTTTCATATTAGGTACTAGAACAAGGTTGTTCTAGTGTCAGTTTGGGATTTTGGCAATAATAGTCCCTAATGGGAGAATCCTTTCATATTATGTACTAGAACAAGGTTGTTCTATTGTCAGTTTAGAATTTTGGCAATAATAGTCCCTCAGGTTCTACTTTTCTTATTTGACCACCAAACTTATTGCATTTTCTTTATAAATACATCCTAACACAATATTATACTATTACTTATAATCTTAATAGTTTATTATGACACGTATGTAATATAATAATACCTTTTTGGGGTACGGGTGTAACACAAACTAACTCTCCTATGAAACTATAAATATGAGATGGTTAGTTCAGTTTAGATGTAATTTTCATAGAAAATTGTTACTTATATCACTTCATATCTTGCAAGGAAATATTTACCAATCCTCTTTTAACAACACACTAATCTACAATCATTTGAACCAAGCTCGTTCTAACAAAAAGTCTCGTTGACCGAAAATTATACATTTGTGAACTGTCAGAGCAAATTTAATTATACATCATTCTACTTCATTTATCCTTCAACTTAAGAACAAAAAGAATAAGAAACAAAAAAATCCTCGTATTACACGTATTATCCGCAAAATCTCACTTGTTATATATAAATTTTACTTTAACAAGTGTCTTCATCTAATAATTCGAAAGATAAAGAGTCATATATCGTATTGTTGGTCTCGAAATTTAGGCAATGCGAGAATGTATTAAACAAGCTAAGTAGTTTTACACAAGACCCATTTGATAACTATTAACATCAGTTTTACTTTTCAAAGTATATAATTCTTATTATAAATGAATTAAAGACTTACAAGAGATAGTTGCGGGACACTATCTTAATTGAATGACAAATGAAACACTCCAAATCCTAAAATAAAACATAAGCTGAAGTTTGTGGATGAACAACACAAGCATGATAGCTTCGCTTAATGTGTTCTTAGGAGAGGAGGATACTTTCACACTAATATAATTGTATTATTTTGGTGTAAAGAATCTCTGTCTTATCTCTTGACAACATTAGATTATATAAGATGATAAAGTGAAGTCACATGTGTTGTAGGTTAGGTGTGGCTTCAACTTTCAATGCGACTTCAACTTCCAATGTACTTTAGCGGATAGTTTATTCAACTATTTACTTTTTATCAACAACTCTTATACTTGTTTGACTTCTATCAAAAAGTGTTTTCCTTTTGTTTTCGTGAAGTTCCCTCCAATAATTCATGCTTGGATAAGAGAGTTTATATAGTCAGTGAGACTTTGACAGACCTCACTAAATCGCATGTTGTTTTCAGCTTGGGTACTTTACTTGCTGATACCACATTCGCAAGGTAAACTGTATCTTCAGATGGTCTTCGACGTCCCTAAAGCTAGTTGCTAAAAGAGATTTATAAAACACTCATTGATTTTTATCAGTGAGTAAATTTAACTTGGATTATTTTATGTTTAAATACTATCAGAGACCATTGGGCAAACTCTTTAGCCAACAATCTCCCCTTATTTGAATATGAGCATTGCTAAAACCTCCTACAATATCCTCATACTAATTTGAATATGAGCATTGCTAAAGCCTCCTACAATATTCTCCTACTAATACTCCTACACACACAATAATATTATATATTTTTTTCCACTCATTCTCTCTTTGCATCCAAACCGTCAGTTCTGACACTTGTTAGAATCCTGTGAGTAAGAGGATTTGTAGGCACATCAAGTAGGAGTATTTATCATTTTCCTTTGAATATAAAAATAACCTAAGTTAACAACAAAAAATTAAATAAAGGCAGTAAAGTTTGATCCTTTATTCCTGAACTGAAAAACTGCACTTCATGAAACCTCTTTTTCTGAAACATGAAGTTGCTGAAAATCTGCACTTCAATTGCTGGAATTTTTGGTTGCTGAAATCTTTTGGGTGCTGAAAATTCTTGATGCTGAAATTTTTTCGTTTCTAAAAATTCAGTTTCAGTTGCTAATTTCATGCTGAAATTTTCAGTTTCTGAAAATTTTGTTTGATGAATTTATTCAATGCTGAAATTTTGTATGCTGAAATTCAGGTGCTAAAATTTTCAAGTGTTGAATTTTTTTGTTGCTGAAAATTCATGCGCTGAAAATTTTCGTTGGTGAAATTTTCTTGTTCAAGGACTTTTTCATCTTCATGTTTAAGGACCTCTTATTTTAGAATTAGTGACAACAATGGTCCAGTAACTAACCTCCTTTCTCCATTTTTTTTTTAAATTTTAGTGACAAGTTGCAACAACATTTTTGTAACTAACCTCTCTATTTCTCATTTTTCTTGTTTCGAGGATTTCGTTAAAACTCAATTACGAGAATGAACCTTATAGTAATTGGTTTTACGGGAATGAACCTTTTTTAGATGGTTTACCAAAGTGATTAACATATGTCACAATCAACTTTTTCACCCTTGTATTAGTCACTATCAAAGTTCTCTTTCATATTTGATAATGTATTAGTCACTATCAAAGTTCTCTTTCATATTTCATATTTCAGAAGTGCTACATATTAATCGATATGAAGTGTTAAATATTTTACCTTATATGCAAAAGTGAATAAAGGCTTAGCTGGTAACAACAGTAAAGGTATGTTCTTGATTTGATAATAAATGCACAAAGATACAATATATTAATACATATACCGTTAGAAAACAACTAAATGAGTAAACATTCGAACCTGAACTCGCCCCCAACCTCGCCCTGAATTCGCCTATGAAAGTAAACATTCGAACTATATCTCGCCCCAGAATTCGCCCCCGAATATCAACTTGCATCATAATTCTCTAGTATATCTCGCCCCTGAATTCGCCCTGTATCTCACCCATGAATTCGGGTAGTCTTCACAGCTCGCCCACCCCTCGCTCCTGGCTCAAGTCGCTCCTGGCTCAAGTCGCTCCATAGCTCACCCATCAATTCGCCCATTCGTCGTCGTGGCTCAAGCCTCACCCAGGACTCGGTTATCACTCTTTTTTATACACGTGTATGGTTACAAATAATTTAGTAATGAATCTAATTAATAATATTTAAAAGTTCATTTTCGAAAATTTTCAGTGCGAGGTTGATATCCGTAAAGCAATCTTATAGATAGTTCATTTTGGTAATTTCCTCTTTGGTTAAAGGTTCTAATTTTTTGAATAATGTTGATGCAGAGGATTTTAGGTGAGGACTTTTTGTTTGTGTAGGATTTTGTGAGAGGGTATATTTTTGTAAGATTTTTTTGTTTGTCAAGGTTTTGGTGAGAGGATTTTGTGTAGAGGTTTTGGTGATAACTTTTGTATGTGAATGTTTTGATAACGTGAAGAGGTTTTGATGATATGGTATAGTCAAAATTCAATATGTTACTCCCCCTCAGAAGTTGTAAAATTAGTAGCAATTTATGAAGTTCTCACACTTAAATTTTGACCATGCACAAAATTGATTTTCTTCATCAATTCTTGAAATTTATTAGTAGTCAAAGCGAATATGAATTATTCAAATTAATCAATCCACTCTGATTGTTACTAACCTCCTTGTTCATACTTTTCTTTGTGATTGAGGATTTGGTAGAAAGGTTCTAATTTTAAGTGGAATGTTAATGTAGAGTATTTTAGGTGGGGATTTTTTGTTTATGAAGGTTTTATGAGAGGGTACTTTTTGTGAAGGATTTGGTGAGAGGATTTTTTTTTGGGTAAAAGGGATTCACCTTGGCAAAATATTGGTGAGAGGATTTTTTGTTTGTGAAAGATTTTTGTTTTGTTTGTGGAGGTTTTACTGACAAGATTTTGGTGATAAGTTTTTTGTGAAGAGGTTTTGATAACATCTAAAGGTTTGATGATATGATATGGTCAAAATTTAATATGTTTTTCCTTGTCAGAAGTTGCAACATTAGTAGTAATATCGTGCTCAAAATCAATTTTCATCATCAATTTTTGAAAGTCATTAGTAGTCAAAGCAGATACGGATTATTGAAATTAATCCATCCGCTCTGATACCACTTGTTGGTCTCGAAATTTGAGCAAAACAATAATGTGTTAAACAAGTTAACAACTCGTTTTACACAAGACCCATTTGACAACTAATAACATTGTTCGTAGTTTTCAATATATATAATTCTTATTAGAAATGAATTAAAGAATTACAAGAGATAGTTGCGGAACATTATCTCAATTGAATGACAAATGAAAGTATCTAAATCCTAACCTAAAACATAAGTTGAAGCTTGGTGTGTTTTTGAGAGAGGATGATATTTTGTGTAAAGAATCTTCATCTTCTCTCTTGATGACATTCGATTATATAAGATGATAAAGTGAAGTCACATATTTCATAGGTTAGGTGTGGCTTCAACTTTTAATGCGACTCCAACTTCCAATGTACTTTAGTGAATAGTTTATTCAACTACTCATTTTTTTTACGAACCACTATTATATTTGTTGACTTCTATGCAAAAGTGTTTTCCTTTTGTTTTTGCGAAGTTCCCTACAATAATTCATGTCTGGCTAAGAGAGTATGTCCAATCATCGAGGTAAAATGTATATTCAGATGGTATTCGATGTCCCTGAAGCTAGTCGCTAAAAGAGCTTTATTCAACACTCATTGATAATTATCTGTAAATACATTTAACTTGGGTTATTTTATGTTTAAATACTATTAGAGACTATTTGACAAACTCTTTGGCCCAACAAATGTAAACAAAAGTATCATTTATCATAAACTTGTTATAGCTTATTGTAAATAGTTCAATTTGTTGGTTATTAGAGACTATTTGACAAACTCATCGAGGTAAAATGTATATTCAGATGGTATTCGACGTCCCTGAAGTTGACCATAAAATCAGTTGGTTTAAACGCAAAAAATGACTTATAACTTTTTGTTTTAACTCACGTTAGGTGCTCTTTGACTTTGACACTAACAAGTAGTAATATGGAGTAACGAAACATAGTTACGGAGTAGTAGATTATTTTCTCATCAACTATTTGAGGTGTGACAAACATACTAATTAACTTCATGATTTTAAGGAATTTATATATCTTAATTATACATAAAGAGAAAATCATACAAATAAATAATGATTGTATTATGCCTTAAAATCTTATTGGTTTTAAATTTATATATCTTAATTATTTTAAGGAATTTAAATCTTATTGGTTTTAAATTTTAAGTTGTTTTTTAATATCCTATCAATAATGGTTTCATATTTATAAAAGAGTTGTCATATGTTGCTCTCCTCATGCTGCTAGAACATTAGACGCAGACCCAGGACCGAAAGTCATGGGGTGTACAAGTTTTATTTACGAATATGAAAGAATAAAAATGAACTAAAAGATACAATTTTCAGTAAAAGTAGAAAACAAATTAATAAGTTTTTTTTTGACATAGTGAACTAACCATAAAAGACATGTATTTATGTGAAACAAATTTTCAGGACCAGGTTTGTTTCGGAAAAATAGTGATTTTTAATGAAAATTTACATTAGGCGACGAACATCTATCGGATTCCCGTGAACTCCCGAAAACCACCTAGGTCCGCCGCTAGGCACATAAACGATTTAAAAAGATTTCATTTTCAGTTTCAATAAATGTCTTTATATGTTATTTAATATATTTTAATTTTGAAAATTATTCTTTTAGTTAAATTATCGTAGAATACAACATTGTTTAATAATTTTTTATTTTATTTTATTTTACCTTATATGTATAATTGTTACACGAAACACTTAACTAATATTACATCGTAATTATATTATCTACCATTATAAAATAACGTCGTTATTTACTGGTGTTCGGTTATGAGAGTTAATTTTTATATTGAAACACCAATGTTAAAAGGACAATTTGGGAACAAAAATCTCAAGCATCAAACGACCACGTATCAAGGCGGCAACAAAGGGGTGCATTTGGTTGAACAAGCCTAACCAACCACCACTATCTCTTCATTACTCATTAATATTCACTTCCTATTGTTCAATATTCCCCGTCCCTAAAAGAAACTTATTAAAAATAGATATAACCACCCACAATTATGAGCTTGTGGCAACAACATAAAATCACAAAAGATATTTTTAAATAACAAACCCTTAAAATCAGAGTAAAAATATAATAAATGTAAGATTTTAAAAGATTTGTGTAACGAATACTCTCAAAGCATTAATTAAATTCGAAGATATAAAAAATATTTATTAAACATTTAATAAACTCATAAACCCTTATTACCATGGTTGAGCATCGGGCCGAAACCGACCCGTCCCGACCTGATCCCGACCCATCCCTAAACCGACAAGCTGGAAAATCATAACCGAATCCAGGCCCGAGTCTTGTTCAGGTAATCTCGACTCCCGAAACGAAACCGGTTTGTATGATATTCTTTGTGTTTTCTTGGGTAATCCCGACTCCGGACCCGACCCGAGTCCCGATAAGCTGAAAACCCAAACCGAGCCCCGACCCGAGTATAGGTTGGTTTGTGTCGGTTGGAGTCGGGCGTAGGTTGTCGGTCGGGATTTCACATCCCTACTTATCACTCATGTTTTTCTTTTATATTCATCTAAAACGATGTCTTATGTACACCGGTTAAACCAACTAGTTAAAAAAACTCTTCGTAATTTTTAAAGTTGTATTGCAATCTATACTCCATCTGTATCGAATTAATTGTTAGTGTCACAACTTTGAACTTTCTTAATTTAATTACCGACTATCTAAGGATTCTAAGCTATAAACATGTAAATCCAAAAGTTACCGACTATCCAAAAAAAGCTAGTGGTTCAGCTTGTTACCCATTTGCTTTCCACTTCTATGTAAATTCAAAAGTTAATTTTATAAAAATTGTTAATAAAACATGTATTAGATCAAATTTACTAAATGCCCCAAACTAAAAGCAAAATTGCAAAATTTAAACAACTTATTACGGTTCGAAAAAAATAAGCTGTAACAATGATATTTCTAATAAACTATATATTTTTGTATGAAAAGTAAAAAACAACTTTTTTTTTAAATAGAATAAATAGGTCATTCTTATTTTGATACATGTAAACTAATAAAAAAATGATTTTGTTAAACCAAAAAAAAATAAAAAAATAAATAATGTTTGTCTGAATATCTTAAACATAGCCCGTTTACATTTATTAGTTACAATACCAACAAATCAACAACAACGATACCCAATCTCATCAAAACTGTATATAAATGAGGTAGAAAATAGACAAATCATACCTATATTCTCAAGTAACCCGTAAACCCGAGAGTAAAACGACTGCTTTAAGAAAAACACCCGGCAAAGTGAAAAAACAAACATTCATTAATTGTAGTAAGTATATAAAGTTATAAAATAACAACATCTCACTTCTTTTTTCGTTTTCCAAAAAGCCCATTACTTCCATCACATCTACTATTCCTCTTTCTCTCTCTCTCTCTCTCCAAAAACCAAAAACCGCTTTTCTCTCACCGGAAAACCAGAAACCAGAAACCACTTCCTGTCCCCACACCACCGTTCCCTCCGGTTCTCCACACCGGACCACAATTCATTACCAAAACCACTCACCGGACCTTCCGGTAACCGTTTTTTCGTTTCTACGTCGATTCAACCGTTGGAAACGCTCCGATCTCGTCGTATTCGGTTGCTACGACGGAATGTGGCGGAGTTAGGTCACGAGATCGTGGTTTTTGCGTTTAATTGCGGTGTTTTCTGTTATTACTTGTTTTCCGGTGAACGTTGTGAAGACGGAGGGGTCCGGTGAGTTCGTTCGGAATAAGATGGTATGATGACGTCATTAATTCATTATTTATTTAATTTTAATTTTAATTGTGTTATATATATAGAGATAAAAATAATGTATGTATTAGATCTAATTTTATTTAATTATTTATTTTTTTAGAATTAAATAATTATTTTTCTTTTTTTTATACAGTAAAATTATGGTTAGGAGTTTGTTTGACTTTTTAAAAGTCAAAGTGTGGTAGTAATTATATACATTGTGGTTATATGGCAGGTGGAAGGGAGGGTTTGTGTCTCCAGAGAGGACACGTTAAATTTTCTCAAGCGTAAGAGGCTTCAGCGGATGAATGGAAGTGATGCGTTTAGAGGTTCTGCGTCTTGTCGTGATAGGTTATTCGGAGATAACGATAAAATGTTGAAACCGAAAGTTGAGATGTTGGATGTGAATGATTTGGATTGGGTTGATGAAATTCCCGAGTGTCCGGTTTTTTATCCGAGTAAAGATGAGTTTGAGGATCCTTTGGTTTATTTGCAAAAGATAGCTCCCGACGCTTCAAAATTTGGTAATTTAACCGCTACAGTGATATGAGTTGATTCAATAAGTTACCGTCCTAGTATAAAAGTTTAAGCTAAGGATTATCCTATCTATATGCCGTAGCTATTGTAGCAGCCTTTTTTTAAATGTTGCGATGTGTTGCATTCCACTTTCGACGCCTGTCAAATAGTGTTTGCTATGTAGTTATAACATTTATTAGAATTCCTAGTACCTACTAGCAGAGTAGTTGTGTGATGTTTTTTTCTCTTGAATATTTGTTTTTTCAGGTATCTGTAAGATTGTTTCGCCTGTGAGTGCTTCAGTTCCGGCTGGGATGGTTTTAATGAGAGAGAAAGTTGGTTTTAAGTTCACTACAAGGGTGCAACCTCTTCGTCTTGGGGAGTGGAATACTGATGATAAGGTTACCTTCTTCATGAGTGGAAGGTGGGTTCCTTGTATGACCCTGATACGATTATTATAAGTATGTTGTCTTAATGAATGGTTTATATTTTTCAGGAATTATACGTTCCGTGATTATGAGAAAATGGCGAACAAGGTATTTGCTCGTAGATATTGTAGTTCTGGATGTCTTCCTGCAACATACGTGGAGAAAGAATTTTGGCATGAAATAGCTTGTGGAAAGACGGAAAGTGTTGAATATGCATGTGATGTTGATGGCAGTGCGTTTTCATCTTCTCCCACTGATCAACTTGCAAGTAGCAAATGGAATTTGAAGGTACTGATTTTGTTTCTGTTGATAAACTATTTGGTTCTTTCTTACTTGCTTTTCCTGCTTTGCGCATGTTTATGTATAGTAAATGCCCGTATCATGTGTAAATATGTAATGTCTGTAGGCCTTTTATGTATAGTATGTTTGTTGACAAGTCGATTGCTACTTTTTATCCGTTGGGTCACTTTGATGGTCTATTTTAAATGCTGTTCCTGATTTTACTTCCCTTTCAAAGTTGCGTTTCATTGTGATTGCTCTTGTATGATTCCAATTTGCTGCATCTTTGATTTACTTTCGTTTATTTCTTCTTTATTTCAGAAAGTTTCGAGACTGTCTCGTTCTACTCTGCGTCTGCTTGAAAGAACGATCCCGGTATGCTGATCTCCTCATGTCAGTCATGGCAAATATTTTTTATATCCATCCTCTTAGCTGTTGTTTGTATGTTTGCAGGGAGTTACTGAGCCTATGCTTTACATTGGGATGCTATTTAGCATGTTTGCTTGGCATGTAGAAGATCATTACTTGTATAGGTATGTGTTTTTGCTATATAACTTTTTCTTCGTCTACATGTATTGATTTTCTCAAATTAAGTCTCAGCTATTTTACCTGTTGCAGCATGAATTATCATCATTGTGGAGCTGCAAAAACTTGGTATGGTGTTCCTGGTCATGCTGCTCTGGATTTCGAAAAGGTGGTTCAGCAAAAGGTGTACACTAATGCCATTTTATCAGCTGATGGGGAAGACGGTGCATTTGATGTTCTTTTGGGCAAGACAACCATATTTCCTCCAAATATTTTGTCACAACACGGTGTTCCAGTATACAAGGCTGTTCAAAAACCTGGGGAATTTGTGGTGACCTTCCCGCGAGCATATCATGCAGGCTTTAGTCATGGTACAACTATTTTCCAAGTTCCAATTTATAATATTAAAAGTTTTTATCTAAACACTGTGCTGATTTTGCTGACCTTGGTATACTCCAGGTTTCAATTGCAGTGAAGCTGTAAATTTTGCCATTGGTGATTGGTTTCTGTTAGGTTCAATAGCTAGTCATCGTTACGCCCTTTTAAACCGGACACCACTTCTTCCACATGAGGAACTTTTGTGCAAAGAGTCCATGCTTCTTCATTCAGCTACGAAATATGAAGATCAATCTTCTGAAGATATGGTATCTCATAGAAACATCAAGGCTGCGTTTGTAAACTTGATCCGTTTCCAGCATCGTATACGTTGGTGTCTAACAAGGTCAAGAGATTACACTGGTGATTCTACACATTCTCATGGAACTATCCTCTGCAGTATCTGCAAACGTGACTGCTACGTAGCATATATTAACTGCACTTGCTATCTGCATCCTGTGTGCCTTCGTCATGGTATGTTTTATATTTTTCATTTTTCGTTATCTGTGAATCATTCTTCTGATTTTGGATTTTCTCAATTATTTTAACTACAGAATTTACGCTACTTAACCTACCTTGTGGAAACAACTTTACAATCTCTGTAAGGGAAGATATGTTAGAAATAGAGGCTGTAGCCAGGATGTTTGAGCAGGAGAAAGATATTGTAACTGAGGTTGAACGGCAATCTGGAATTGCTACTGACATGATTCTGCTATCTAAAATGTATCCCATAACTGAAAACGAAGCATATAATCCATACTGCAAAATTGGAGTCGAATTTGATTTGAATATAACGAATGTTGAGGACGAGTTTGATCCTGGCTGTACCCCGAAGCAGTGTAGCACTGAAATCTTGGACACGTCTGCTAATGCGTATCAAGACAGTGATGAGTCTGATTCAGAAACATTCAGGGTCAAACGTCGTTCTTCTTCAAAGTCGGAGCACAGAAATACACCCGAATCAGTCCCTTCAAGTTTCGAGAATCAGGTAATTAATATTCTAGATAGTTCATAGTTTAAGTAGCCTAATTCCTTTTTTAAGTTGATGCATATATTTATTTTTGTATGATCACTGATCTGACATTTGTGTGGACAGGGGCTTAAACGTTTGAAGAAAGTACAACCTAAAGGAATGGCTCGGCATGATTCAGCAGAGTCTTCCATTCACTCTAAAGAAGCCAAAGAAAATGTACCAAAGGAAAGTTCGATTAAGTACATAATTTTGGGGGACGAAGAAGCTGTGAGCAAGCATAGGGATTATAATTTGTACCACGAACTGGGAAGGAGCACAAGGGAACCACTGCCTGTAGAGAATGGTCCAAAGCGACTTAAAGTTAAAGGCCCTTCAATTATAGGGTTGGGAAACACGTCGCTTTGAATAAAAAATTTTAGAGCTTGACTTTTGCTAACTTGGATCCAAACGGGTTTCTAAGTTCTAACAACACGTGGAAGCAGCAGAAAATTGACCCACATTTTTAGATGAAAGAAAAGTACATTCTTTGTTCAGGCCTCGAATTGGGGTGTATTTGGCAGGGTGGTGAATTCTAATGGTTTTTTGACCGGGGCTTTTTTTAAAGGGCTTCGGCAGGAGGAGATTCTTCTTTTCTTTCATTTTTCTGCAAAAAATTACCGTAAGTAGTTTTCTCATTTTTAGCAGTTTCTTTTTAATGTACATCTCGTTAACAATTGAATACTTTTTGTGATATGAAAATATCACAAAATCTGCTGCTGCTGGAAGGGGTTCTTTGATTCTTTTTGTAGCAAGTCTCATTACTGTTACTGTTGACTACATTGAAATAAGATCCAGATCTTTTAACCATATTGTTACAAATGCTTATGTTTTTGAATGTCTTGTTACTTTACGGGTTAGTAGTTTAGTACGCTATGTGGAACAAAAACACGTGGTGAAAACAAACTATAAGATGCTTAGACGTAAGTGGGTATAATATCTGGATTCTAATGCTTATGATGGTCGTAACTCATAAGAACCTAATGCTTGTAAACACCTGCGAGAAAATACTGTTGGTTACAACAAATGTATCATTTGACACGATACATCTGTTATAACCAATAATCCAATGTAAATCATGGATGGAGTTCTTTATTTATTACTTACTCTAATTGTTAGTATTTTTTTACTTTTTTGAATGTGATTCTTTGGGTTGAAGGGAAGTAAGAATGTGATTCTTTGGTGTCAAGAAGAGAGGATCTTGTGATTCTTTGGCTTGAAGAAAAGATCTTATTTACTTCTATTTTTATTTTTGTTTTGTTTTGGTAGTGGCCCATTTGCACTTTTCTTATCCATTTAAAGCAATCATTGTGACAAGGACATGTCTTAAAATATGACAAATAATTCATGATTATTTTAAGATACGAATCTTAAAATATTGTTTAAATAACCAATGATTGAGTTTAGAGTAATGATTATTGAAGGTTTATAACTTTATATCATACTTGTGATTAATTTATTAAAAATACAAGAGGATTAGTTTTCTATTAAAAAAATATTTAAGAAATTTGCCACTTTAAGGGGTGGTTGGTATTGGCCATTGGGTTTCTGATAATGAGTTGTGATGTATAATAGATTTTTGAATGTGATTTTGTTATACGAACTTGTGATAATTGATTAAAGGCAATTAAATATTAACCCTTAAATGATAAATTATGATAATCAATTATCTAGCACAGCTGTTTCAAAATTTATTATATGACTTTTAATTAACGAAGTCAACTTACCAGATGGTTGTTAAAAAAAAAAAAAAAAAAAAAAAATGAAAATGAAAACAAAATTTTACCAAATGGTTTTTCCTTAGCGTTATGTAATTATCAACCAAAAGTTATAGATTCGAGTCATGTTGACATATATATTTTTTTTGAAAGTTAAACTTCATTAAACAAAGCCACGAACAGTCCTCAAAACGAGGACCCCCGGGCACACAAACGACATTACATCACGTCTAACGGATATTTACACCAATCAATCCAATCAATACTTTGTATTCTAGATCTATTTCGGAACCAAAAATACGAAGTCATTTTGATGCTTTCCACCACTTCAATAGCACGACGCCTTTTGCCGTTGAAAATGCGCTCATTTCGTTCTTTCCAAATAACCCACATAGAAGTAAAGACGATACCTTGCAGAACGTATTTCGACCTTTTGGAATTCATTTGAGCAGAAGCTATGTTTATAATATCGGGCACATCGAACATAATAGAGGGACTAAGGCGGCACCAGGCTTCAACACGAGACCATACTTCAGTAGCAAAACAACAGCCAATAAACATGTGAGTAGCAGTCTCCATCTCCGAATCGCATAGGCAGCATAGGACAGACTGCAGGTTTACACCTCGTCTGCGTAACTCCCATTTAGTCGGAATGCAATTAATTGTGGTTCTCCAAACAAAAATCTTGCATTTCAAAGGAACCCAGCCCTTCCATTTCATCTGAACAATATTATTCGGACTTGGGCTGCTGGAAATCAGTCTCTTAGCGCTACTAATAGTAAAAACGCCATCCTCGCTTGCCTTCCATCTCCAAACATCTTGACCATCCTTCCACACAAAATCATAAATAATAGATAAAAGGTTGAATAACTCAGACACTTCAACTGGACTCGATGGGTTTAGTCTCCACTCCCATTGCAAAGTCTTCACCCCATCAATGACCCTCACCCTTTCGGCCACAGTAACCTATTTTTTCTGCTCAAGTTTAAACAAATTGGGATATGATAAATAGAGAGGTTCCTCTTGAAGCCAAGGATCCACCCAAAAATTAATACTCGACCCATCTCCCACAACACCCAAAAAATAGCTATCGAGAGTGTTACCATTCCACAACTTTTTCTTCCCTATCTTAACTATTTGTCTCCAACACCCACTAGCCGAAGAAGAGCACGGTAAAAACGCCCAAGTTCTACTCGACCCGTGACAACCAAGGATCACTTTTTTCCATAAACCACTACTTTTTTTAAAACGCCACGCCCACTTTAAAAGAAGCGCGTCGTTTACATCTTCCAATTTAGAGAGCCCAAGACCACCCGCTTTATATGAGTGGTAATCACTTCCCAAGCTACCCAATTGATCTTCTTTTCCTCACTACAACCCGCCCACAAGAAACGCCTCATAATAGCTTCCATACTCTCTATAACTGCTTTCGGCGCTTTATAGAGAGAAAGATAATAAATGGGCAAATTCTCAAGGACCGACTTAATAAGGATCAATCGACTACCTATCGATAAAGTTTTAGCTTTCCAACCGGCTAGGCGATTTTTTAGAATATCAATAACCATGCTCCAATTATTTATCCTAGACATTTTGGCACCCACTTTAATCCCCAAATAAACGAAAGGAAAGTCACCGCGTTTACACCCCAACACTTCCATCATACTATCCACTTCCCCGTCTTCCATACCAACCCCAAATAAGTTAGACTTATGGAGGTTGATACGTAAACCCGAGCATAGATAAAAAACTCTAAGAATACGCGCCGTGCTTTGAATATTCACTCGGGACCATTCGCCCATAATAAGAGCATCATCCGCAAAGAAGAGATGATTAACATCCAAATTATCAACAGAGAAATTGATACCTTTGAGAATACCAACATGTTTCGCTTTCTCTAGCATCCAAGATAAGCATTCCATAACAATAAGAAATAAAAACGGAGATATAGGGTCACCTTGTCGAAGACCCTTCTCACATTTAAATTGGAAAGTGGGAGAACCATTAACAAGCACTGAAGCACTAGCCGACTCAAGAATGCCTTTAATCCATTTACACCAAACCATGGGGAAACCCATTTGAGACAAGATAGATAATAGAAATGACCAATTGACATTATCATATGCTTTCTCAAAATCAATCTTCAACAAAAACGCCTTTTTCCTTCTTCGTTTCAACCATTCCATCACTTCATTCACCACAAGCGGACCGTCAAGAATAAACCGGTCTGATAAGAATGCCGACTGAGATTCCGAAATAATTTTTCCCATAGCCTTCTTAAGGCGATTAGCAAGAACTTTGGAAATAACCTTGCTAATCACCCCAATAAGAGTAATGGGACGGTAGTCTTTGAGACTTAAAGGCGATTTAACCTTAGGTATCAAAGTAATGAAAGCTGATCCGCAACCCTGATTGATAACCCCGGTCTCATGAAACTCAATCATAATCTGATAAAAGTCGTCCTCTAACAAATTCCAAAACCGTTTAAAGAAATGAAAGTTAAACCCATTTGGTCCGGGAGCTTTGTTTGAACCACAATCAAAAACGGCTTCCTTGATTTCTTGTCTAGAAAACCTTTCTGTTAAGAAAATACTATGATGCTCACTAATCCGCTTCAAGCCATCGCAGACTATAGTTGGCCGAATAGGGGAATTTTCTTTAAAATGAGCTCTAAAAAATCGTAAAACTTCCCTCTTAATAACAGCCGGTTTAGATACCCATTCGCCCCTAACCTCCAATCCCGGAATAGCATTTCTCGCTTTTCTACCGTTAACGACACTGTGAAAGAAACTGGAGTTTTCATCTCCAAGAGCCGCCCACTTTACCCGAGATTTTTGTCGCAAGTCCCGGGTTCGAAGACACTCAATTTCTTGCAGATTCTTTACACATTCCGACCACACCCACAATTCCGCTTCATCCAACTCTTTTTCTTCCATCAAACATTCCATTTCTTCTTTTCAATTTTTAATCTCTTTTCCTCTTCATTTTATTTCAACCGACATTCCTTTATCCACACTTTAAGTCTATCCCGAAGAACTTTCAATTTATTAACCAGCTTAAAATCGGCCGGACCTACAAAATTCCCCCCAGAAATCACCGAAATAATCACATCTTCACAACCCGGTGTATCTAACCAAGAGTCAAACCAACGGAACGGTTTCGGACCAAAATTTGTATCAAGTAAAGAAAGAAACAAAGGAGCATGGTCTGAATATTCACGTTTAAGGGCTCGAACGCACGCATTAGGCCATTTATTAAAAATATTATCACAAACGAACACCCTGTCAATTCTACTCAACTTGCAAACTCCACGTCTATTAGCCAAATACGTAAACTTCATACCTTTTAGATTATACTCACGAAGACCCGTTTCCTCCAAGAAATCATTAAAATCTCTAGCACATACCGGATCAAATCAAGAATTCTTCCTTTCAGACGGGTCTCTAACAACATTAAAATCCCCAAGAATAATCCACCACCCTTGACCCGCCTGAATCATTTGAGAACTTTTAGCCTATAAGTTCCGTTTATCCACGTTGTCTTGCGGGGCATACACATTAACCACATTTAGACGATTATCCCCATCCGATAATAAACCCGAAACAAGCAAGAAATTAGCATCTTTCAAAACCATATCTTTCACCAAAAACTTCGGGTCCCAAATACTCATTAATCCCCCTGAGTTCCCATTGGAATCCACCTTTTCAAAGTCAAAACCCAACCCTCCCCAGAATTTCGACACCAGACCATCATTTATATTACTCGACATGGTCTCCTGTAACCCGATAAAAGACACCCCCAGACCAGACTTTAAACCACTAATCCAACCCGCTTTAGCAGCCGGCCCCATACCCCTAACGTTAACAGACAAACAGTTCATTTATTACCTGTTTGTAAACCTTCGTTGTTGACATATATAAGACATTATGTGTGAGGTAGTTGTGAAAAAATCATTAAAAAAAAAAAAGAGTAAATATCATAATTCGTCCGTGTGGTTTGCCGGGTCAATCAAAAATCGTCCCTGAAGTTTTTTTTCATCGGGTTTGGTCCCCGTGGTTTACAACCCATACGGGTTTGGTCCCTTGACCAACTTATCCGTCAGTTGACCGTTAAAATACTTATTTGATGAAGTAAAATGACAAAAACACCCTTATTATTATTATTATTATTATTATTATTATTATTATTATTATTATTATTATTATTATTATTATTATTATTATTATTATTATTATTATTATTATTATTATTATTATTATTATTATTATTATTTATTTTCTATTATTTCTAAATGCACACAAGTATTAAAAACACACACCACACAAACAAAAACCCCCTCAAGCCACCTTCATGAAATCGCCATCACCATCACCATCACCATAGAACCTCACCGGCGCCACCACCACAGAACCGCCACCCACAAACCACAACAAAACCCATCAATATCATCACAAAACTGCCACCACCACCATCGTGCCAAGATCCAACGACCAATACAATCAAACCCACCACCACTAAATCAAATCTGCACCACCACAAAACCACTACAACCAAATCCCATCACCATCATAGGACAGATCTGGTATAGATCTGATGTGGAACATATCTGATCTGAAGGATAGAGAGGTGCATTTATATATGTAAGTATGTATATAACTATATACGAATAGAAAAACAAAGCAATAAGATATAGAAGCTGTTGGATCGATATACTCTGACCAAACTACTTTGTAGCTTGTAAGATTTTAACAATCTTGAATAACTCAAAACAGTTAATATTGAAACACTGATATAACTTTGTAAAGTATGCGGAATCTACTAACACAAAGCTAAGAAGAACTTTGTTAATATTAAAACAACTCTTAAACCTGCCTCTCTAATTACAGGTTCACTAACAATCCCTAACTTTCTCTAAAATCATTTTTGTAAAACTCTAAGACTCTTAGAAAACTTCGTATGACTTCGTACCTCTAATATCATCATAAGGCTCCTTATATAGATAACCTTAAGTCGGTTTACATCATCTACTTGAACGACAAGTAATTATCCCTAACTAATTCTAAAATATTCATACAATATTACATAGTAATCCTTTAATCAATATTGCACTTAAATCCTTGTTCTTCGAAGTACTTTGAATAATCTTCAATAAGTAGCAGTACTTTGACCTTGATCAACACGTTGACTATTAAGCAGTACTTTGACTTTTATATCCCAACAGAAGCAATTTAGTTAATAGTAAATAAGATATGTAAGATAAATCAAACAATATAACCAAAACCTTGTCATGTTTTTTTAATTTAACTTAATGTGCCAATTCATGTCAAAGTATAAGAAAACTAACTTCCAAAATCCTTTTGATTTCTCTCTCGTAGTAAAAAAACTAAGATTGTTTTTTCCATTTTAGCCTTTGTTTTCCATTGCAGATTAAGAATTGCCGTTTCCTAATTTTCTGTAACAGTGGGACTAAACGTTGCCCTTTTTGCATATTGGTTATCCCTGTAAACTAGTTGTCCACAAACTAAGAGCATGGTCAACGTGCCATGAAGTAATTGCAACTTAAAGCACCAGATATGGGGACTCTGCCAGTGGTAGGAGCAGCTCTGATTCTCATGAGCACGCTGCATAAGCCACCATTCTTGGTCATTTGTTTGTTTAGTTCCATAAGACCAATAGTGGAACTCTCTTTTGGCTTGTTTCACCATCATTGATTTTGTGGTGATGTTGCGGCAGGGGTTGTTTATATGTTGTTGGTTGAATATTTAATTAGGTTTATGCCTTTGTGTTTATGAATATGTGGTGGTTTAGTGGTGGCAGATGGTGGTGTTGGTGGATGATGGGTAAAGATGGTGGCGGTCGGCTGTTGGTGGTGGCGGTCGGCTATTGGTGGTAGTGGATGTATTTATGTGTTTTGGAGAAGATAAATAGATTTGTGTGTGGAGATATATATATATATATATATATATATGTAGTAATGTGGATCAATGACAAAAATACCTTTCAGCATAACAGTCAAACTAACGGAAATTTGTTCAAGGGACCAAACTCATATGGGTTGTAAACCACGGGGACCAAACCCGATGAAAAAAAACTTTAGGGATGATTCTTGATTGACCCGACAAACCACAGGGACGAATTATGATATTTACTAAAAAAAAAAAAAAAAAAAAAAAAAATCAAAGTCAGTTTCACAATATGGAACTTGAAAATGTAACTCACTCTTAAGATGCAAAGCCAAACACCTCATAAAAAGCTTTAGATGTCATCATGCATAAGTTTAAGGGTTAAGTTGATACAATAGCGACGAACTTGAACATTGAAAAAATAAAAAACCGTACAAATATATAAGAACTATAAAAATTATTTATATTGTATACATAATTTCGCTTTGTTATCAATTTATCATACCTAACTTATTTTTAACATACAAAAGTCCACATAATCTCTCATTTGCTATGTGTACATGTCACGTCACTACATGCCACGTTGAATTTTATTTAGTTAGAGCTCTATCATCGTCTCCATAACTCAAGTCAACAACTCAACCACGGTCAAACAGTCAAAAAGTCAAAATGTCAAGATCACTTGTAACAACGACCTGCCGTTGCTACAAATTGTATCAAAAGGTTAAATTCAAAAAGTTTAAAAGTCCATGCAATAGAGGTCGCTAAAAGCCAAAATTGTCGTCGCTATAACTTTTAGCGACGGATGTGTAGAGACGAGGTTTGTAGCGGATACATGTCATCGATATAGGTTATAGCGACAACATCTGTCGTCACTATAACCCCAAACTGTAGTAGTGCTACTCACGCTATTAGAAGAGCGTTTCTTTCTTAAATGCACTGGAAGTGTATTCTTTTAATGTATTGAAAGTTTGTTTTTATTTCAGTGTATATACTTATTCAACAATGAAATAGATATATAAGAATGTGTTGTTACACTTAAACAAACTATGGTAAACAACAAATGGTTAATGATAGACAACAATCTGATGACAAAAATACGTTGTAACGCAACTGCTTAAGGTTTTCTTTAGATTATTGATCACATTGATTTATGATCATTAGGGATATAGAATTAACATGTATGTGTTTATAACAGTATGAAAACTATAAGTTAGATACATGTTAAAGCAATTTTCCGTAACCATTTCTTGAGCCCTTCGACCTCGGAGATTAGTGTTGATTCCTTTATCATTCGGGCTTAAATAAGAACGAATACCGTTAGCTCGCCCGAGAGTTTTAATCCGAGACCAAGCTCCTGCGCGAGAATAAGTATATGCTTGGTATGAAACATATGTGATAATATAGGAGAGGAAGATGTAGTTTATATCAGTGTATGACTGTGTCTGTCGTTCATTTAAGTGAACAACCCTATTTATACTACCTTGCCTTGGCTCCATGACACAAGTATTGCATAGATGAGTTTGTCGTGTAGGTGCAACGGGTAACTCGCTTATGAGGGTTAGGCACTGCTTTGGGACCTTATCTTGTCTTGATGTCGCAGGTGGTCGTTGTGGACCACTCTGCTTCATCTGTACGCTATAGTACCATTGCTGTCTGCTGATACAACTTGAGCTCCGACGTAGTCCTAACTTGCATGCCATCACTCTAGCTACTCCAGAGTACTTGTTCTAACATGCACTATTACTTTATTGCCTATCCTCCTTCCTCTTAATATCCTAAGTGTGGTTATCTCCTCTTAACTATTTCAATTAAGGGTGAGCAGAACCGACCGACGACAGACCGAAACCGACCCCGACCGACACAAACCGAGCTATACTCAGGTCGGGACTCGGTTTGGGATTTTCAGGAAGTCGGGACTCGGGATAAACCGACAAAACACAAAGAAAACCACACAAACCGACCGAAAACGATCCTGAACGAAACGACCGAAACAAACCGACCTATACTCGGGTCGGGATTCGGTTAGGATTTCCAGGTTGTCGGTTTCAGGATGGGTCGGGCTCGGGTCGGTTTCGGCCCCATGCTCACCCCTAATTTCAATACATTTGTGTATTTTGACATCTCTAAGATTCTAGGAAAAGTACATCGTACTATTTGAGTACTTTTTTTTGGATAGTCAGTTGTTTATGTAAAAATCCGTGCATAATTATTAGTTATACTTATATCACAATTACAAAAACATGAGTAAATTTTTATATATTTGTATATTAAACTAAAATTTTAAAATCTGTTTAATTCATATGTAAACACAATGCACGCACGAGACTTATAAGTAGTTCTAATTAAGTGATTAATTTTGCCACTAGGCCAAATTGAGTTTTCTTATTCGCACAATTTGGTTTTGATAATAATGTTTTCATTTGAAATAAATATTTGTTTAAAGATGGATATGTTTTAACTAAAAGGGGGTGACTAATTGGTAAGAACACCAGCTTTCCAATGAAGAGATTAAGGGTTTGAATCTAACGGGGAGAAAATTAATCTTGTTGTGGCAACGGAGGTTTACCTGCGTCGACTTCGGACTATTTAAAAGGGTAGTCGAGGTTAAGGGTTCGAATCTAACGGGGAGAAAATTGTTCCTGTTGTGACAACGGAGGTTTACCTGTGTCGACTCCGAGAGATTTAAAAAGGTAGTCGCATTGGGATTACTCAGAAACCCAACTAAGAAAAAAGATGAATATGTTTTTAAAGTGAATGTTTGTTCTAGATAGTCGCATTTTGGTTTTAGCACAAACTATTTGATTCACATTCAGCGTGACCTTATATATATATATATATATATATATATATATATATATATATATATATATATATATATATATATATATATATATATATATATATATATATACTACTTCCGTCCCATAATAATTGTCCACTTTGACTTTTTTTAGTCTTTTGTATTTAACTTTGACTATAAATATTTTTATTTGTGTAATATCTTTTATATAATAAAAGAATTACATCATTTCGGAGTGTTTTTGCAAAACCCTTCTCATTGAAAAAAAAATTAGACCAATAGGAGAGCTCGATTTTGCCATGTAGGTGAAATCGAGCAATATGATTGGTCAATAGAAAGTCAAAATTAAATTGATTTTGGTCAAACTTAATAAATTTTGTTGAGAAATTTGGTTAAGAAAAAAAATGCATAAAAATATATGTGTCAAATTTATAAAAACAAAAACTTAAAAAAAGAGGAAGTAATAAATAAAACTTTAGTTGTTGAATTTTAAATAAATTATATAGAGCTAAGTGTAAAATTACAAGTTTTCATGTTTTTTAATAACTTTAGAAAAAACACAAATAACCCCTTACACTTTATGCTCCTTATACTTTATAATATTAAGTTTATTTAAAAATACGTGAGTATTAGTCTTAATTTTTAGACTTTCATCCATTAAAATTACAAAATTTGGTAAATATGCGAATTAGTTTTAATATCGTTAGTTTTAGACTTTTATCCATTAGAATATTTTATTAAATAAGGACTCGTGTTATTTTATTTAAAAGTTTAATTTACGCGTAAACGGATTTGAATATTAAATACGGCTAAATTATTAGTAACGGGAATATAAATATCAAATGGTAGACACAAGTTACTTTGATATGAAAATAAATATACGCGATTCTACTTATAACAACGACTCACGAAATTGTTATTTAAAATTTATATATGAATATCCATAAAAACATTTTAAAAACTTTACGGAGCATATTTTAATTTCATTTTATATATGAATATCCATAAAAACATTTTAAAAACTTTACGGAGCATATTTTAATTTCATTAACACTCATTATTTGCTACTAAACTCGCACATTTTGTACAACATAATATCAATAGTTAAAATTAAACAATAACATCAGTATCAACTTCAGCATGTCTGTTAGTTAAAAATGTTATACAAAGCTAATTTACTCATTTTGACATGTGATATGCTCTATTAGGCTGCACCTTCTATTTTTTATTACTTTAGCAGAAAGTGTATTGTGCGCGTTGTTAAGTCCAAAAGAAATGAAGAAAAAAAAAGTGTACGTTTTGTGTCAATAGTTTGAGTATTAGCTGATTGATGTTTCTTTCAGGATGTTTTATATACCAGTTGGTCCTTATCCGTTGTTTTTTCAAACTTGACACATTAAGAGACGGGGAATACAAGTTCATCACCAAGTATGCTAAAGTAGGAACCATAAAAACCCCCTAAACTACACCTGATGCATCAACTACGGATTTACTTTGAAGGTTACTTAGAACATATATTTGATATAATAATTTGCTTATATGGTACATGTGTTTATTGATTTTTAAAATCAAGTTGTCTCTTGAATTTTCATATACTTAAATGGCTAAGTCACATAATCCCAAGTTAACGTTATATAAATACCTTTGTTTCAGGTACTGATATGTGTTGCATTACCTTATTCCAAAGTTGCAACAAAAAAACAAATCTCACAAGTATTTGATGAGTTAATTGCTTTTGAATTTGTTGCAATATAGAATAATGATGATCTAGCAAGAGATGCAACTAATGTATTTCATCCACTTGAAAATCTGATGCGAAAAGAATGAGCCTGTTTACTAAAGTAGGTCTTGCTTAAGTTATTGGAGTTTGGGACTGTTATTTTATACTAATTATAGTAATTTTTTAAAGGGTTTTGAGACCGTCTTAATAGTTAGATTCTGTGGTGATTAGGATTGTTTTAATGGCTGTAAAAAAAAAAAAAGTAAAGTAAAGTAACTCTCAATACCGTCTTTCACTGGTTATGGGTCTCAATACCGTCTTTCACGGTGTATGGGGGAGGTTGAGACGTAGACAATCTTACCCCTACCTAAAATAGAGAGGCTGCTTCCGGTTCTACCAAAGGTAGAAAAGGACCTCCGGTCTTGCAAAGGTTTTTATGACAGTTTTAATTGCAGAATTCAAAGTGTTTGGGACTGTTTTTAATAGCTGAATTGATGGGTGCTGGAAACTGCCTGGATAGCTGAATTCAAGGGTGTTTGAGACTATTTTAATTGCTAATTTTAAGGGTGTTTGGAATTGTAAAAATAGACAAATACAGGGGTATTGCGACTGTTTTTAATAGACATTGTTATTGCAAAATAAATTTGACTTATACTAAATTAATAGATATAAAGTTTAAAACATTTTATAACAATATTTTCGGTATTAAATACCTGATAAAATTTTTATGTCAAAACCCCGTGCGTGCACGGGTATTATAACTAGTAATACTTGATAAAAAATATATGAATTGATTGAGTTTTAAAAGCATTTTAATGTGGTATAATGTTTATCAAGTATTATATAACACAAATAAAAATATTTATGGTCAAAGTTGGACAAGAAAGACTCAAAAAAATCAAAGTGGACAATTATTGTGGGACGGAGGGAGTATATCTCTACATTATATATAACAGGAGGCGTTACACGTAGATAAATCAAGAAAACGCCACCTCATTGCCATGTAATTGTCATTAGCAGCCATGTCATCACATTCTGGCCATGTAAGCAACTTTTGTTACCACCTTGGCAGCCATGTCATCACATTCCTATCTCTAGCAAAGATAATTCGTATTAATTAATATTTAATTTCTAAAATTCGGATATAATTGGTGTAAAAATTACAGCCGCGGGATTCGAACTTGTGGTGACCTTCAGGTTCAGCAATATTCAAGTTTACCACTGGAGCAAGTTTATTTTTGAGTTATATTTTGCAAAACCATAAATATAAGGATAAGCCAATAAATAACACCATTTTTAATATAATTCGGTTTGTAAATCAAGATTAAATTCAATTTTATTTTTTTATTTTTGGGAATTATATAACAAGATACACATAGAATAATGTATAAAAGAAAAAAAAAACCCTAACCCACAACATATTATGGTCGACAATCTTTCCTCTCATCCTTTCATCTATGGTCGATGTTATTTTCCCACAGCATATTATGTGGCTCACAATGAGGTACGTATGTTTCTTATGTGGCTAGGATCTTCAATTCTGACCGGAGTTTGTATGCCAATATACTTCTTTGTAGGGTTTTGCAGGTTAGTCGTATTATTTCATTGTTGTTTTGAGTGCTCTAATTCTGATGTGAAATCAAGAAGAACATGATTGTAAAGGTATATGCTTTTCTTTTGAATTTTTATAATCGTTTAAAACACCATTCATTTGTTCTACACTCTTACATCATTCATTTATTCTTGCTTCATGTTAAGGTATGCTTTTCGTTTGTTCTACACTCTTACATCATTCATTTATTCGAGCTTCTTGTTAAGTTTACAGATCTTGCTTATGTTTTGTATGTTTTTTTAAATATGATCAGTTAAGAGAGGATCATCAACCAGCAGGCGTTTTACAGGTTGATGCTGCACACATTAAAGAGAGTGTGGAGAAAAGCTTAAAACGTTATAATACTGATTACATCAATTTATTACAAAATCACTGGTCAGTTTCATAAGCCTACTATAGTACTAACATGTCCAACAGTTCCAGAATGCATGTTATCATATGCATGATCTTCTGTATGTTAAGATTGTTATGTCCTAAAAATAATATTCTCTATTTGTTATAGTTAAACCTTTATTAAACTCCTCATCAGGCCAGATCACTTGTGGCTTTGTTAGGCGACTTCTTTTAATGATTCTAAAAAATGGAGAAAAAGTGTGTCATTTGTTGAACAACTAAATGCCTTACAATAGCTAATTGACCAAGGAAAGGTAATTCGTAGTTGTTGTGTTTCATCTATCGTACTTTGCTACCACTTTGAGTTTTGGGATTCAAATTTCTACAACGATAAATGTAAAGTAACTATCCTGACATAATGAATTTTCGTATGTAGTCATGGAATTCATTAATGGTGCGCAAAAGCAGAAGGTCTTCCATTCTTCCATAGATAGTCAGCATTCAAAACAGTTCTAATTTGCTTGCAAGATGCGAGTTTGAAAGTAAGTACTTTTGTCATGCTAACGTCCTTCTAGATAGGGGTGAAACAGTAAAATTTATGGTATCGTTATTGTGCTTATAAAGAAACGATAATTAGCAGATCAAACAAATTGCATGATATCCTAATAAACTGGAGATGTAAGTAGACTTTCTTTATATTGTGCTTACAGGTAAGTTTACTACGACTACTATGATCTTGTCATTTCTCACTTGAGCTATGTGGTGCTATTGGTAATAATTTTGTATCTTTTTAAGACTATGTTAATCGTTGCTTGGAATGGTGCTGGAAACTTAACCTCATATTCCAATATGATCTTTACAGCTAGGGTGAATGCTTCTGATTTTCATTGTCATGCCACGGGTACACAATCACATCCCTCTACAAGTGAGCTTGGATAAGGCGTTTTTTATCGACTGAAGGTAGTTATGTTTTTGTGGCTTATCATAAGTTTGCCTCGCTAATGTTTATAACGTTTTTATTGCGTTTTTCGTTTGCTGCTTGCTACACAATGGGTGGCTGTACTTCTACAAGTTTAGCAACTAACTAAAGTGTCCCAGATGTAGTCTTGGTTGCTTCTGATGCCGTTGTTGTTGACCATACCATAGGTCTGTTGGTTGATGATATTTTGATTTTTTTGTTTCCGTCCATCTATATGTGGTTTGCAGGGCTAACGATTTATGTTCTGGTGTTCTTGATATAATTAGAGTATTATTACCGAAGGTCACATAGCCATCATCTATGTGGTTACAAATGCAATCTGGGCATAATTATCCGTGAACCTGTTTCGGTTCAACGTTACGTTGTATCAACATTGTCACAGAATAATGGCGCATCTATTGCTGATAAGGGGAAGGCTAAAGTAGATATTACTTCTCAATCGGAATTTGAATCCACATACATGCAATCACCAGACATTGGTGACCATATGTTTTGAGATCCAATACAATGAACTGTAACAGGTTGGTTGTATGTTATTTTAGTTATTATTGTTTCTTTAAATAACAAATAGTATCATGTTTGTGGTTTATGATGTGTACACATTTTTTTTAAAGCTGTAGACCAGGTCCGAAAGTGCTGGACTTTAGTCTAGGCGTTGTTCGAGATGTTCATCAGCATAATTCCGTTGGGGGTCTATATTTGTTGGATAGCGATCGTGTTACAGACAGCTCGCAGAGTATTCATATGCCTTCACCTTTGGTATCATCTTGGCACATAGATTGTAATGTTAGAGGCATTCCACGCGTCCTTGGTTTGAGATGAAAGAACACTCTTCAGTTTACAATTATGCTTTCTATAACATCAATATCAGCAACAAATGCACCGGCAGTTTGATAATGAACACTCTCATTAACACACTGTTTCTTATGTAGACCAGTAGGAAAGTGAAATGCAAAAAGTCTTATGCTATTTAGTTTTATTCAACACTCATTTTGTATCTGTATTTTTTTATATTTGCAGGATGACTCAATTGAATATCAAACACAGCGTAAAAAGGTGTCATGGGCTCCACACCTTTTCCCCATATGAAGACACCACAGGAGCACATCCCGGTGACGATAAAATTCATGAAACCTGTCTTTGGGTGTTTCCAATGGCGGACTGGTGAGTTACAAAAAGAAGATAGTATTCATTTGCAGCATTTGTGTTGTACATTTTGCAAAGAGCATGTTTTCATTATGTGCATATTGAATACTGACAATTACAGGTCAGCTTTAAAACCTCTTTTGCTCTTGTGAAATATGCAAGAAAATTGGAAAGTGTCAATCTATCATGATGCTCTAGATTAACTGATGAAGCACCAGGATTCGGATTCATTATTGATAACTCTTCCTCATCAAAGCTTCTGAAAATCCATGGATGTACGAAAGTAAGTATGCAACAATTTTTAATATGACAATTTAAGCCTATTTGGGTCTTGCTTGATTTCAAAGGGTCAAATCAAAAATTTAAGGGGAACGGGTCAAATGGGTCGAGTTTAGAAGTTGCCCAAAGTTTATTTATATTCATACAGACTTCTAAACTATTTTAATTAAAGTGATTAAGATTATTGTCGTATTATTTTTGTTTTAGTTATCCTATTTAACGTATTTAAATTTTTGAAAAATGAGTCCAAGTGTTTACGGGTCAAACCCGTGTCGGCATTACAAAATGACATGTTTCAACTCAAACCTGTGTTGATCCATAACACCTAGGGTACAAAAAAAAAATAACAGTGTAAGGTCGCGCTCTGGTGCACAGAATGCAACAACTGCCACTCGGGATGTTGAGTTAGAGTTTGAAACTGGTCAAGACCCATTTACTCTTTGGCTATTTCTATCTTACACGTTTGTATCAGTAAAGATAAAAAATTTAATGATGACTTTACTCATCATCTGGCGATGATAATAAGTATATGAAAAAGGCTTAACTCGGTGAACTTCATCTCACTTTTTGTATTATACCGAACCCTGAAACAGGATGACTTGACTCATCAGCTGGCCTTGATAATCAGACACAATGAGAACCTGAAATGGCAAGAATGTAATGGAGCTCCCGCTCACATAATTTCCATGTCATATTATACACAGATTGTACTATTGTTATATTCCATTGTTATTGAGTTATGGCTCTCCCACAGGCTACACAACATTCTGATCGTCCTATCAAATCCATATGCAGTAGGCTCAAGGCAAAAGAGGGTCGGATTAGATGTAACCTGATGGGGAAGCGTGTTGTTAGTACTCAGGTAACAGAAAAGCAAACAATTGTGGACACATTCAATATGAGTTGTCAGCTTTTACCCATTTGATTATGAACATGTTAGTTATGGTCAGCACATAAAACAGGTAAAATCGCAAGAAACTTGGAAGTTTGTAGTTTTGACCCCAATAAGTGAAACCTTAAATATTTGACCATATTAGGCAATGCCATGTTCTTTTATATGTAAGATTTTATCGCGATAGATGACAAATTACATACAGATGCTAATATCAGTTGTTAAAGCATCAGTTATATGTGCAGGGCATGATTTTGTTTCAATACAGACAGGGTTTTGGATGTTTTGGGAGATTAAACTTTCACTCTATGCGTTGCTAGCTTATGTTAATATGATATGGATATCGGAGAAGGTTGTGATGAATTATAATGTTTAGCATACTTTTATGTATTTAGAAAATGTTTGTTTGGGAGTCTGTTTATGGTTCCACATCTGAAAATGCTATGATATTAAAGTTTACATGTTTAATGCCACATAACAATGACAAATCTTTTCTGATGGACTTACCTTTATATTGCAGTAAACGTTATGTGTAAATCGGCATGACTTTTGTCTTTCTACGTTGCAGGTGAAGAACATCGCTGCAATTTTAGCTGGCCAAATGAAGGGTCAACATGGAGAACAGTCGAAAGAATTTCATGATTGAGCTTACATCGAGGACGCGCAGGCATGGGAAAAATGTACAAACGGATGGGTGACGGGAAAAAAATCGCGTATGCGGGTGACGAGTTAAAGGTATCTGTGTCCATTACTCGCGAGTTCCAGTCCTACACCTGACAGATCGCAATAACAACTACAAACCCGGTTGTAATTATCTAATATAGTTTACGATTTTGCTAATGAGAGCCGGCATAACTATTTTATTTTGAACGTTATGGGTTATTCAAATTCAGTTTGTGTAATGAATCTTAATTTGGTTAATCAAGAAAAGCATATCACATTTGATTTTTCATTCACATTTTCTGTGATCACAAAAGAGAATTGATTAATGACCAATGTGATCACGAAAGAGAATGGATTAATGACCAACCTCCTTTCGTTATAGAAAAATCTACCAATGATAATTATAAGACATGCCCGCCCATCGGGCGGGCTTTGCAACTAGTATATATATATATATATATATATATATATATATATATATATATATATATATATATATATATATATATATATATATATACCCATTTAGGAAAGACAGGACAAATAAACTACGTACTAAATCTAAGTCTAAAACATGAGTCCTAAACAAGATGAGGTTATTCGCCCTCTCGCAAACTTTCATCCGAGCCTTTGGGGAGATCAATTCCTCATCTACGATGAGGTATGTATTTAAATTATTGCAACGTTTTTTCTTTCTTGAAGGTAGATTTAAACAGTTTTACACACACACACACGTATAAACCATAAAGTGGGAGTTGAACCTCAAATCAATTCTTTCCTGGAATGCTTTTTATATATCTTACACTTTCGAGTCTCTCAATTTTTCAAGATAATTCTTTTAAAAATGATTAATGAATTTTTTATCAGCTAGTCAAAACCACTTTCTAACATTAGTATCAACTACGAGAAAAGTGACTTTACACATTGATATATATGCATGTGGAAGATGCACAAGAAAAAAAAGTACGTACTACGTACAATATCCAATTTCGATTTGTAAAGTTAATTTTCGGAAAATAAACATATCCAATTTCTTATAATTGGAATTAATGTAGTCACTGACACTGATGGACTTTGATATAGTAGTCAACATCTGTCTCAACCTTCCGACTAGACCATAAGTTTTTTCATTACAGTTAAGAGTTCTTATGCGAAACTTTCACAGAATATTAACAAGGTGTACGTTATTAACAAACCTCATGTGTGGGCATGTTTACACGGCCACAACTTTTCGTCAACTAGGATTTACGCGAGTTACACAGTTGAACGAAAAGTATAGTTGATGATCATACGTATTACTAGTGCTTGCAACGTGCAAGGAAGCTAGAAATTTTTCCTGGAATCAAAGCAAGGATATATGTATATATAATTATATATAGTAGTTTAATTTCTACCAAAAAGGTCCAACTATTGTTTATGATGTGCTAACTTGTATAATTATTATATTCCTCTAATTAATTGAATTTACAATGACTTTGACGATGGATCATGAAAAAATTTAGCAAGAAGTGCAAGCTGAGGTAGAGCAAATAGTCGGAAGGTTGAAAGAAGAAGTAAGGAAACAATTGCTGATAGGTTTGGATGATCCAACGAAACATACAGATTTGTTAAAACTAGTTGATGTCATTCAACGCCTCGGAATAGCTTACCAATTTGAAATGGAGATTGACCAAGCCTTGCGGCATATTCATAATGTATACGGTGATCAATGGAAGGGTGGTAGCCCTTTCATTTGGTTCCGACTCCTCCGAGGTCAAGGTTTTTATGTTTCCTGTGGTAAGTGCATGTAAACTTTAACTATTGATTCCACTGGTGAGTAAGTTAACAATTTTTTGAATACACCAAAGCATATATTTTCAATGATGTGAAGGACAACACAAGGTCATCGTTTAAGGAATCCATAACCCATGATGTTGAAAGCTTGCTTGAGTTCTACGAGGCAACATATATGAGTGTCCAAGGAGAAGCAGTACTAGATGAAGCTCGTGCTTTTACAAAAGCTCATCTTGAAAAGATAGCAAAGGACCCCCTTCAACACAACTCTTCTCTTTCGAGGCGTATACTAGAAGCACTAGAGCAACCTATACAAAGAAGGCTTCCAAGAATAAATGCATTGCGATACATACCTTTCTATGAACAACAAGTTTCTCATAATAACTCTTTACTAAGACTTGCAAAGTTAGACTTCAATCGAGTTCAATCCGTGCACAAGAAAGAGCTTAGCCAACTTTCCAGGTATACACTTTCAACCTCGTCCCTTCATAAGCTTCTTGTTTTATTCATGTTGTTATTAATGTTTAATTATGCTTGTAGGTGGTGGAAAGGTTTTGATGCTCCTAAGAATCTACCTTATGTGAGAGATAGATTGGTCGAAGGCTATTTTTGGGCAACAGGTGTTTTCTTTGAGCCACAATATTCCAATTCCAGAATCTTCTGGGTGAAATCATTTATGGTGGCATCACTACTGGATGACACCTATGATTCTTATGGTACCTTTGAAGAACTTGAGATCTTCACGAAAGCAGCTGAAAGGTATGTATGTACACACATGTTTATACCAAGATGACTCAATGACCGGTAGGCAGGGACGGAGACAGTGGGGGAGCCAGAGTGTGCTCACCTTCCTCCAACACGGCCAAACGCTTTGCTATTTATCTTATGAAATGTAAGCCTATGACCCAACCATAGCCAAATGACCCCCCAACCTTTAGATGGCAAAAGAATTAAGAAAAGTTTGACACCGTTTCATGCACGAGGTTTTCATCTAATATATTTTTATTAGTTGTTAATGCGTTTTTCTTATCAAAATTTTAAGTTTGTAACCTAGAGTATGTGATCATAATTAGAACCTACCATCTAAGGTTATAGTTATACTACTTTGTTAGTTTGAGGGAAAATAAAAAATAAAAAATTCAGCCCCCCTTATTGCTAATTCCCGTCCGTTCAGCAAGTAGGTACAATAATGTTAAGTTGTATAAGATATATATATAATTTTTACTTACTTGTGCATTAAATATAGGTGGACATTTACCAGCATGGATACACTTCCAGACTACATGAAAATGATATACAAAGCTCTCCTTGATATTTATGAAGAACTGGAGGAAACGATGGAAAAGGAAGGAAAAACGTATCAACTGAACTACGCAAAAGATGCGGTTAGTTGAAGTGCCTTTATGTTTTTGACGTCCTTTCTATGCACATATAATAGTGATCAAGAACAAGTGAATGTGTCATTTCTCATATACAGATGAAAGAGTTTATTCGATATCAAATGGTGGAAGTGAAATGGAGAAATGAGGGGTATATACCAACAGTAGAGGAGCATAAGTCAGTTGCTTTCTTAAGTTGTGGCTACAAAATGCTTGTAACTGCAGCTTTAGTTGGCATGGGTGATATAATCACAGAAGAGTCATTTAAATGGATTAGCAGTTTCCCTCCAGTTCTCAAAGCCTCATCAGCTGTATGTCGGATTATGGATGATATTGTCGGTCACAAGGTACATTAAACTTAATTTGCTCTTCATTTTAAATTGAGGTGACTTATTTTATTGTCATTAGATAAAATGAGGAAGTCATCTCCTTTTCTAACATTGGTATATAGGGATACCTTTGACCAACCAGTATTAATAGAACTGTATGTAAATAATGCAGGAGGAGCAACAAAGAGAGCATGTTGCATCCAGTGTTGAATCCTACATGAAGCAACATGATGCAACTAATGTCGAGAAGGTCTATGATTTTTTAAATCATCAAGTAGAAGATCGATGGAAAGAGATGAACCGGGAATCACTTATATGTAAAAATGTTCCTAGGCCTGTTATAACGTGGTTGATCAACCAAGCGCGTGTAATGGATCTCCTATACAAATATGATGATACCTATACTCGTGTTGGAGAAGAATTAAAAGACAATATCAAACAATGTTTCGTTCATGCTATGAGGGTTTAAGTATGAGTTTCTTTGGGTCAAGCATGTTCTATATCTAGATCTGTAAGTTGTTGGTCCATCCTTTTAAAGATCAACTATAAATAAAGGCAGTATCCACAGTGAATAAGACCTCGAGCTTGATTTGTATTTAGTACGTGGTTTCAAATATTTGATTAGAGGTAACTTAATCTGGTTGTATTATTAATTACGTATGTATGCATAAACTTTAGTCTATGTTTTGAATTTTCATGCGTGTTTTTATATTTGATCAAAACTATTTTTGTGCTTCAAGTTATTGTTTCTCTTTGGTTATTGAAATTAGAGTAAATTACACCGTTCGTCCCTATTGTTTGTGTGAAATCCCTACGCTCGTCCCTCCTTTTTTTTCTTGCATCATGGATCCTTATAACCAAGCTTCATCACACTGTTCATCCCTATCACTAACGGGCATTAGCTGGGCTCGTTAAGTATAGCCACGTGCCTCCCACATGGGGGCATTTTTGTCTTTTTATTTTTCCCTCTATTTTGAAAACGGGTTAAAGACCCAAACCATTCAAACCCTCACAAACCCTTAATAATATCTCACCCACCACATCTTTTTCTCTAATCTCTCTCTAATTCAAAACCCTAAAAATGATGATATGCGCTTGTGGTCGAACTGCAGTAATCTGTACATCTTGGAGCAATTACAACTCATGTCGTAGGTTTTACAGTTGTCTCATAACAGTAAAGTGTCTAAGTTATTTATTTTTAATTAGGATTCATAGTAATGCTATAATCATTTGAATTTTCGATGGTTGTATGTGTAAAATCTGGAATGACAAATGAAACATGTTCCTTTTAATTCATGGTCCTAAAGTTGGCCAATAATAGTGAAAAGTGGAATGAATTGATCTTAATGAAAAAATTCAGGCATGAAATATTCGGGAAACCAAATATTCCCAGACCTTGAACTTATAGATAGCTAACTTTTTGAACTGAGTAACTAACATTTCTAAAAAAAAAAAAAAAAAAAAAAAAAAAAAAAAAAAAAAAAGTGGTAAGTTATTGGGCCAATCTGTTGGGCTACTGGGCCAAACTAATTACTCAGTATTTATTTCCCACTTAATATTTTATTTCCTGCCGACAACGGGTTTTAATATATAGATAGAACGAGGTGGGAAACCTGCGCGTTGCCGCGGGGTGTTTTCCTAAAGAAATATTTCCTGGTACAAACTGGCGAGAAAACTCAATCAAACGGGCGAGAAAACTCAAAATATGTACACTTATAAATTAATATTAAGGTGGGCCAAAAAGGTCATTCAAACTATATTTTAAGAGCAAAATATGTGCAACCTGGAAATGTCAGGAAAAAAAGTTTAAGTCTGCAAGATTGTGATAGTTTTCTGCATACATAAGGTGTATGTGCATATGATGCACAAATGGTATACGAAAGATCAGGTTCTGTTACACCAGCAAGTGAGATCCCACCGTTAGCCGTTTCCTTGATCTGAATAGGTGGTCGAGACGGCCATGTATCCTTTTCATTCCAATTACCTTTCGAAGAAACCACTGTACTTGATTCCAGTAAACCAAATACTTCCTCCATAAATATCTGAAACACGACTATACATCATCTCAGTAACATACAAATTTAACAATAAGGCGATAAATGCAAATTTTATTTAAACAACTCAAATGCCTGGGTTGAGCTTACCATTTAGACATTCTTTTTTGGAGATAGTTGGAAACCTCAGACCTCCAAAAAACATAGTTATCCTATACTGTATTTTTTTTAATAAAATATGCATGCTATCTAGGTTACTTAAGACTTATGACCTCCCGTATCCACCAATCTAATGAGAGTTGATGCAACTTAGAACCTTGAAGGAAAAGTAGGAGAAATGTGTGTGTTAATACAAATATCGCCTAAAAACATTATTTATATTTTACGATCTTCGCTAAGTTTTGTTAACGACAAAATGTAAACTTTAGTTTCTAAGTAAAACATAATCTTAGTTTTAAAGACTTGCATAAACTAGACTTTTACTACATTTTACATTTCATAAAACACAACACTTTTTATTTCTTAAAATAGAATTGTCACATCACATTTATGGCAAGTTTTGTCAATATACATTTATGGAAAGAAATGTGTTTGACTTACTATTTGGTTGCTTGCAAGTTTAGTGTTTGACTAGATATTATGAGATGTGACATTGTTTGGTTTGCAAGGTGTAATGAATGTGACTTTGTTTGGTTTGCATGATTTATTGCAAAACCAACTGCAAGCCCGGCGGAACCCTGGGGGTACACGGATGGAACCCATCTGAGGGTTCAGCCGTATCCGCCAGGCCTGCAGAAGGCTTTGCTATAAATACCAAGCCACAAGTTGATTTTTGGCTTATCACTCTACATCATATTTTACACACACACACATACACTCATTCTTTCATCTAACCCTTTAACATTTCATATGTGAAGTTTTTTTTTGTAGCAAAGAGATTCACGAGCTCATTAAAAGTAACAAGTATTCAACACAACGTTGCAAGACTTGTTAGCTTAGCATTGTGTAGACTTGTGTAGTTTACACTTCATTTGATTGTGTATTTTCAGTAGTGATCGGTTAGTATTTTAGTTCTCAAAATACAAAGTGTATTGGGAGTAGTCGGACCCTCGTAAAAGAACTAACGAGAGTGGTTGTACCCTTGGTAAAGAACTCGACATCTAGCTTAGTGTCGGTAAAAGTATAAGCGACGTGTAAGGTTTTCTCCGCCGGTGAAAGGAGCTTGTTGACTAGTGAAAGAAACTCTCGAGTTGGATACTCGGGGCGTGGACGTAGGGAAAGGAAAAAGAGTCCTTGTAGCCGAACCACGATAAATACTCGTGTTGTGGTTTGATCGTTTCTTTCATTTACTTGCATGTTATATATTGTGTTTGTGTATATATCTTTGATCAAACGGAAAGTTTCAAAGCTAACTAAACAAGTTAAAAAAAATTTAAACGGTAAACTATTCAAACCCCCTTCTAGTTTTCCACAATTGGCATCAAGAGCTACGTTACTCAAGCTTTTAAAATATATTGTGTTTTAAAACTTGAAACGATCCATGGATTTTGAAAATTACAAAAATGGGCAATCTATGCAAAGATCACCACTCTTTGAAGCAAATGGTTTTATATATTGGAAAAACCGTTTTGAAACTTACATGAAATCTAAAGATATAGATTTATGGTATACAATCATTGATGGTGATAACGTAGTTACTAACATTAAAGATGATGATCAAAAGAAATTGATTGGTAAAAATAATGAAGCTAAAATGATGCTTTACAACGCTTTGCCTAAGAAAGAATATGAAAGAGTCTTTTTGTGTAAAACCGCCAAAGATATTCGGCAATCTTTAATTGTCACTCATCAAGGAAACTCACAAGTTAAAGATAACAAAATTGATCTTCTTGTTCAACAATATGAACAATTTGTTATTTCCGAAGATGAGATTATTGATAATGCTTTTGCTAGGTTTAACACTATTATTACTTCACTTAAAGCACTTGATGAATCTTTTTGTAGTAAGAACTTTGTCAGGAAATTTCTTAGAGCACTCTATCCGAAGTGGAGAGCAAAAGTGACGGCAATTGAAGAATCCAAAGATCTTTCAAGCATGTCACTTGATGAGCTAATTGGAAACCTCAAAGTTCATGAAATGGTAATGGAAAAAGATTCGGAACTAGTTAGAGGCAAGAAAGAAAAAGCTAAGTCCATTGTCTTGAAAGCTAGAGTCCAATCAAGTGATGATGAAGAATCTACTTCAGATAGTGATGATGAGGAATATGCTATGGCCGTTAGAGACTTTAAGAAGTTCTTTCGTAGAAGAGGAAAGTTTGTAAGGCAACCAAAAGATGACAAGAAAACTTTCCGAAAAGATCGTGATGATAGGAAAGGAAAGGTTGAAAGAAAATGCTATAGGTGTGGAGACACAAGTCATCTTGTAGGAGAATGTCCAAAACCACCCAAGAGCAAACCTCAACAAGCTTTTGTGGGTGGTGCTTGGAGTGACTATGAAGGAGATGACGATGAGCCAAAGAATGATGATATTGCTCTCATGGCTCACAACTCAAATGAGGTATTCTCCGACTCATCTTACTCCTCTATTGATGATGACACCTTACAAAAAGAATATAACAAACTTTGTGAATTGAGCTTAAAAATCATAAACAAAAATAAGTTTTTGAAAACTAAAAAGGAGTTTTTAGAAAATGAAGTTTATGAATTAAAAGAAAAAGCTAAGAGATTAGAAAAGAGTAAAGGTATTGACACTTCTTGCAAATCATGTGAAGAACTTAAACTCGAAATTGAGAAACTTAAAATTACTCAAAATGATCTAATAAAACAAACCACAAAGTTTAAGAAGTTCGATAAAAGCATTTCTTGTGCGGATGAAATTATGAAAATTCAAAAGTCACCCTTTGATAAAACAGGACTAGGATTCATGAAAATAGAAACTTCAAAGGGTCAAACGAAACAAGAAAAGATTGCACAAGAAACAAACAAAACTGCTACAGCAGCCCGCGGAAGACGGAACCCAATCCAGGGTTCCGCCCGTTGGACCCGAAGGTTCCGCCAGGCCTGCTGCAGCAGTAACTCCATCCACATCGGATCGTTCAAAATTTGTTAAAGTTACGTATAAAAATGGAACAAAACATGTGTTTAAAACTGGAGTAGGACTTAGTAAAAATGAATTTAGAGCTAAGACTACTCAACCAAGACCTAAGACTCTAATTCCCAAACGCCCCTTTCCAAAGAGCAACTTCAACGCTCGACCAAACTACCAACATGTTTGGAACCAAAACACTCCTAGACATTTCCACACTCCAAATTACATGTCATGGAACCCTTATGCTCTATTTTCATACTTGGAACAAGTTAATGGTATGCTTAACCAAAATGGACCCATGAGAAATTGGGGACCAAGTGTTTGAGTGTTTTTCATAAAATAGGTGTGCCTCAAAGTTTGTTTGGAACCGGATGAATGGATTAAAGATAGCGGTTGTTCAAGGCACATGACGGGTGACAAAAGCCTCTTCACTTCTTATCACAAATGTGACGGAGGTAATGTTACGTTTGGTAGTAAAGCTAAGAGCAAAATCATCGGAAAAGGTACAATCTCTCATGACTCCCTTTTTATAGATGATGTAGCTCATGTTGATAACTTAGGTTTTAATCTCCTTAGTATTAGTCAACTTTGTCGTAATAAGTATAATGTCCTTTTTAGTTAAAACGAAAGTAAAATACTTAAAGATGGTATAACCATAGCCAAAGGTGTTCTTAAGAACAACATATATGTCATGAAGATAGATCCAACATCTAGAGACAAACTTTGTCTTACCTTATTAGATGAATCTTCAACTTTATGGCATAGACGTTTAGGACACGCTAACATGAGACTAATCCAAAACCTCTCCTCCAAAGACTTAGTTTGAAACCTACCTAAGTTGAAATATGACCAACACTTTTGTGATGCTTGCAAATTCGGTAAACAAGTCCATAGTAGCCATAAGGCTAAAAACTTGGTTTCTACATCTAGGTGTCTAGAACTTTTGCATATGGATTTATTTGGTCCATCCGCTATACAAAGTTATGGAGGTAACTTATACACTTTGGTCATAGTTGATGATTACTCAAGATATACTTGGACAAAATTTTTGAAAAGCAAAAATGAAGCTTTTGATAAATTTGAGATTTTAAGTAAGAAAACTCAAAATCAAGTAGGGTCTAATATTGTGTCTATTAGAACGGATCACGGTCGTGAATTTGATAATGAATTTCAATTTGGAAACTTTTGTGATATTAATGGTATAACTCATAACTTTTTGGCTCCATGTACTCCTCAATCTAATGGTGTGGTAGAACATAAAAACCGGACATTGCAAGAGATGAGTAGAACAATGCTTAATGAACAAAACATTCCACAAAAGTTTTGGTGTAATGTCGTTGACACATCAACGTACATTTTAAATCGAGTCTTAATTAGACCATTTTTGAATAAAACTCCTTATGAACTATATAAAGGTAAAAAGCCTACATTAGGATACTTTAGAGTGTTTGGGAGTAAATGTTTCATTCTTAACACTAAGGATTATCTCACCAAATTTGACCCAAAGTCTTATGAAGGTGTATTTCTTGGATATTCACAAAATAGTAAAGCGTACATTGTTTTAAACAAAGAAACCTTAAGAGTCGAGGAATCGTTGAACGTAACATTTGACGAGAGTCCACCTCCCTCTAAGACATCACCTTTGGTAGATGATGACTTAGTTGAAAGCCAAGCAATAGAAAGTCAAGAAATTTTAAGTGATGACAAGGAAGATGAACTATTAAATAAAGAACTTGTCAATGTCAAAGAATCTAAAAGTCATCCATTAGATGGTGTCATTGGCAAAATTAACATAAGAACACTAAGGTCAAAAGTTCAAAATGAAAGCAACTACTTTTGTTTCGTGTCAACCATTGAACCTAAAAATATTAATGAAGCTATTAAAGATGAGTCTTGGGTAATTGCAATGCAAGAAGAGTTAAACCAATTTGTTAGGAATGATGTATGAACATTAGTTCCTCAACCAAAGAGTCAAACTATAATTGGAACAAAATGGGTATTTCGTAATAAAATGGATGAAAATGGAATTGTGTCTAGAAACAAAGCTAGGCTAGTTGCACAAGGATATAACCAACAAGAAGGCATTGACTACGACGAAACTTTTGCTCCGGTTGCTAGGCTCGAGTCAATTAGAATCTTACTTGCATATGTATGTGCACATAATTTCAAACTCTTTCAAATGGACGTCAAAAGTGCATTTTTAAACGAAGTCATAAATGAAGAAGTGTATGTTGCTCAACCACCGGGCTTCATCGATTTTGAAAAACCAAATCATGTTTACAAACTTAAAAAGGCTCTTTACGGACTTAAGCAAGCTCCAAAAGCATGGTATGATCGACTTAAAACCTTCCTAGTTGACCATAAGTATACCATGGGCTTAGTTAATAATACTCTCTTCACTAAGAAGAAAGATTCACATATTATCATAGTCCAAATCTATGTTGATGACATTATATTCGGATCAACTTGTAAAGAATTATGTGTGGATTTATCAAAAATCATGCATGACGAGTTTGAAATGAGTATGATGGGAGAACTCAACTTTTTCCTAGGACTCCAAATTAAACAACTAGAAGATGGTATCTTCTTTAACCAATCTAAATATATTAAGGACATGCTTAAGAAATTTGGATTAGAAGATTCGAAACCTATCAAAACTCCCATGTCCATGGAAACTAAACTCACCAAGGATGAGGAAAGTGAATCCGTTGATAGCACTAAATATAGAGGTATGATTGGTAGTCAACTTTACCTAACGGCTAGTAGACCCGACATTATATTTAGTGTTTGTCTATGTGCTCGTTTTCAAGAAGATCCTAAGACTACTCATCTCGAAGCCGTTAAAAGGATTTTTAGGTATATTAAGGGCACTACACATTTAGGTCTATGGTATCCCAAAGGAACGGGAATAGACACCATAGTGTATGCCGACTCGGATCATGCCGGTGACTATGTCGATAGAAAAAGTACAAGTGGCATTTGTACTTTTGTTGGACATTGTCTCACCTCATGGTTCTCTAAGAAGCAAACGGCTCTTGCTATCTCAACAATGGAAGCCGAGTACGTTTCGGCCAGAAAGGCATGTCAACAAGCTCTTTGGATGAAGCAAGCTCTTGTCGACTACGAAATTAAACTCAACGACATCACAATTCTTTGTGACAACAAAGGTGCCATTGATCTTAGCAAAAAACCGGTTCAACATGCTCGTACCAAACATATTGAAATTCGTCATCATTTCCTTCGTGACAATGTTCAAAAAGGAAATATCTCAATTGAGAAAGTTTCTTCCGAAGACAACATAGCCGACATTCTCACAAAACCCCTTAAACGTGAACCTTTTAACCTTCTTAGGCTAGGCTTAGGGCTCATGGAACCTACTTTGTAGTTATGGACATTAGACAAAAATCACAAAAATCAAAACAAATCCATAAGTCTTTTTCTCAGCAGGGTCGGCGGAACCCTCAGACATAACGGACGGAGCCCAACTCAGGGGTCCGCCGACCTGCAGAATCAATTTTTTGTTTATATTAAACCAAACACCCATTGTCTCATACCACCACTTCCAAACTATTACTATTCACTTTACCATCCATCCATACCTACGAATTCTTGGTCTTCCTTTCACTAACATTGCTAATCAATCATCCTTGTAAGTATTCTAAACTTGATTACAATCCTGATCTGTGTCTAGGAATTCTATTTTTGCACAAAAACAAAAACTTGGGGTTATGCATTAACTTGAGAAACTCATGCATAAAATTAGGTGTTTAACAAAACTAATCATGTTCCCCATAGTTAGGAATTGCATTCTTAATTAGTATAAACATGTTTGCTAAAACACCCCATGTCAAATCTTTTCAAAAAATTTCTCACAAGTAGGACAAATATTTTTTCGTCTCACATTGAGAATACTGTTGATATAAATAATTGACTAAAAACGTTATTCATATCTTTCGATATCTCTATGTTTTGATAATCACAAAACGAAAACTAATCAAACCAAAGATTATGACATAAACAAATATTTAGTAGTAAATACTCATCTTTACCATTTAATCACTTAAGGTATGAATAAACAAAGTGTCTAATGTATTACAAGATCAAAGGAACACTTTTGTTAATCACTAGATATTTATAAAATGTCACAAAACATTTTATATCTTTTGTAAAACATTTTTGGAATTAAAAGAATATGTTTAATTCATTACAAATTTGTGAATTCAAATTTTCAACCAAAAATGGCAAATCTAATCCAGAAAAATCTCCCTCACAAAAGGACAAGAAAATCCAACGTTCAGGAGGGCGGCCCCCTTAATTTTACTAGGCGGCCCCCTTAATCATTAAGGGGACCGCCCACTAATTAAGGGGACCGGCATGCTCCAGAACAGTATTTTCTGGCCCTATAAATATTGGATCATTTCACATATTTTTCTCACCTTTTTGCACTATAAACTTTTAGATCTAAACATCCTTTTCCATCCTCTAAAAATCCTTTGATCTTACATACTTTGATCTTTGTTTCAAAGTGATTCAAGCCTCAACACTCAAGTGCAAAGAGAAGAATACTTCTATTAGAAGTTTTACAACTTAGTATCATCTTGCTATCTAAGTTGTTTGTTTGTTTCATCTTGTTGATCTTTCATATTTTGGTGAATAAGGTGTATGTATTAGTTAGCTAGATTTAGTTGTAGAATCTAGAATTGTTTTAAGTGTGAAGTGGAACTTGAAGTGAAGAAGTAGTGTTGGATAGTAGTGGATATAGGAGATAGTAGCAATAGTGACTAGCAGTGAAGTAGTTGAAGCTTCCAAGTGGAGAAGACTAGAAGACATTAGTAGATTGGAGTTGTGAAGATACTAGTGGCTTGAAGGTGCAAAGACATTATTGGTTTGAAGTTGTGAAGACATTGGTGCTTTGAAGTTGTGAAGTTGCAAGACATTGAAGTTGTGAAGTATTTTGTGAAGGCGTGAAGATACTTGTGGTGTGAAGAAGTATAGAAGAAGTAAAAGTTGTGAATAAGTTGTGGTGTGATATTTGGTGTGAGATTGGTTCTAGCTACGATTAGAACTCGACATTTTGCTTTGTGTCGTTAATTGGTGTAAGCTTTTGGTGTGTACGGTTTTCTCCGCCATAAGGGAGGTTATTGACTTAGTGAAGAAAACTCTCGAGTTCGGTGCTCGGGGAGTGGAGTAGGGCAAGGAAGGTGTCCTTGTATCCGAACCACTATAAATTCTTTGTCTCTCGGTTTGATCTTTCCATCTCTCATTCTTTACTTGTTTACTAACTTGCTTCTCGTACATTATTATTATTGTGTGTTGTGCATATATTGATTTCACATAAAGATCAAACTAGGTTCCATTTAAAACCTTAACTATACATTAGTAAAATATAGGTATATACAATTATTAAAACACATATACATATATAAATACTTACTTATAATTAAGTGAGATATATGAAATTATAATTTCTATTCAACACCTTAAATAAGTAGTATCTCTGTGATATAGGTAAATTTATTTGTATCTATACTTTAGCTTCAAAGGTTTTTACAATTATCATTAATTCTTTGAAAGTGAACTTTTATTAAACGAAAAAGACGCAAAACTATTCAACCCACCCTTCTAGTTTTCCACAATTGGTATCAAGAGCCACGTCTAGCAAGATTTTTAAAATAGATTGTATTTTAAAACTTGTAACGATCTATGGAATTTGAAAAATATTTAGAAGGGGAATTTACACAATAACCACCATTATTTGAAAATGATCATTTTCTTGAATGGAAAAACAAATTTGAAAATTATGTGAAATCAATAGATCTTGATCTTTGGCATATCATTTCAATTGGTGATCTTAAACCAACCAAAATGGATTTTGAAAATCAATATAAAAATCTTCAAACCAAAATTGATAAAAACACTAAAGCCAAATTACTTATTTTCAAAACTCTACCAAGAGAAATGTAAAATCAAAGATGATAAACTTGATATTGCACAAGAAATAGTTAATCTAGAAAATTTAGTAAATAAATATTTAGTCGAAACAAACACATGTACTACTAGTTCAAATGTGATCATTGAAGGTATCTATAACGAATAATACATGAGCCAAATCCGAAGAAAGAGCGTGAATAAATCATGGTGCAACAAGTGCAAAGAAGACGATGATAATATGGCTTATGAGAATATTCAAACAAATGTGAACACAAGTATTGATGGCAAGGACTACATGCTTCTAGATCCAAGCGAAACTACAAACAAAACATGGAGCGACATGGATAATGGAATTGATCACCGTATAGCATGTGAAGAATGTACAACTACAAATAAGGTACAATCCAAAACCAAACATTTTTGCTATGATCAATTTATATTAGAATTTTCAAAAATGGAAAACAACTTCAAACATTTTTGCAACATTGACTCAAAAATTATTTTTAAAAATGAATCTTCAACATCCGCTGAAAACAACTTTGAAAAAGAAATAATTTTAGAAGATAAAATATCTAGACTTGAAAGTAATATTGAAATTGATCTTGAATGTAGTCAAGACTACAAACATGAAATTAAAATGGAAAATGAAAAAGCAAAAACATTGGCAAAATTCGAAAATAGTTCTAAATCTTTAAAATATCTTCTCAACATTCAAAAGTCATTTTATGATAAAACCGGCTTAGGATTTATCGTAAATGATCCTTCAACAAATGTATCAAAACAAATAAAATTTGTTAAACCTAGTGAATAAATTTAGAACTAATACTATTAACACTCATTATTTATTACTCTAGTCAAGAAAGTCATTGTTTGTTAATTAAAACAAACTATTGATGAATTCTTGTACTTATCGACGACATCCTCACCATGTGCATTCAAATGCAATGGATGTTCTCATCTAACCAACTAGGACCCATGAGAATCTGGGTACCAAGCTTTTTATCATGTTTAGGTAATTAACGAACGAAGAGTCTATTACGTGTTGATTTAATCATCTCGCTCTATTACCTTTGACGGCTATTGGTTTCTATCACGTTGTTTCACTTTCTGCAAATGTTTCGCCTATGACGTCGTTGCGGGAATCTTCTTGTCTCGGCACTTTGTTCTTCACTCTTGGAGTATTGGTATCATGGTGTGTCCGTTACTATTTCAAGATGAAGCCTCCAAAGCACAATTTTTATTAGCCTTCACGACTTGTGATGATTGGTGTGATCGATTAAGCATCTCGGATCTAGCTCCCTTGATTTCTATTGCGTTGGAATGTTACTTGGCTACTTCGACATGTTTTGGACAAACTTTTAAGTTTTCTTCCATTTCCCTCATGCCCACTCTTAAAGAAAAGCTGGACCTGAGATAAGTTTTCTTTTAAAAAACTTGCCAATATTACATTATATTTTAGAATGCTTTAATTAGTATGTGAATATGATTTAACTTATAAGTTGTCATGCTTTTAGATCATTAATACTAATATATGCATATATGATATTAGCATTATTAACCTTCTTGTTATTTAGTCTATTATCATTTTTCTTAATCCTCTATGATCTATAGTAGAATGCTTTCCACTTAAGCTATATGATCTTACTAGTTACATAAATAGATGTATTATAATTGAGACTTGTTAGTAACTTGATATTATGATGTTCGTTATATATATATATATATATATATATATATATATATATATATATATATATATATATATATATATATATATATATATATATACACACATGTCTATCTTGTATCCATGAATAATTTACTTTGCTCCTTTCTATCTCATTGCATTTAGATAATAAATATCTACCATCTCTCTTTCATATCTTTAGGTGTCATTAGAGATGATTATGTGTGACAATGGGCTTAATTGATTCTCTTGAGCATGATAAGCTTCCATTTCAAATCATTCACTTGCAATTTCTTGTTTTCATGATCAAAACATCATGTTTAAAACTTCTCTCTTTTTGAATGAAAATCTTTTAAATATTTATATTATCTTTCTTGAAACAATTTGCTTAACTAAAATTTCTCCATAACCTTATTTTAATAAAAAACAAGATTGAAATTTTTTTTATTACATGATATGAAACAAAATTCACTTTGTTTTATTGTAATGCACACTTGAATTTACTTCAAAACATTGTTGAATAAAACTAAAAACGTTTTGCTTAAAACACATTTAATTTTCTCACATGTGTCATACACTTCTATTGGAAATGACATTCACAATTTAATCAAATCATTTCATGAGAATCATGGCTTGCCCATATGGATCTTGTTTGTAACAAGTCTTGAAGTCCATATAATCATATCCACCTATTTGTTACTTGTTAACAATCATCTATATGTTTGCTCTAGACTAAACGTTATCATCTTCATATAGTTACACATTTAACTAATTTGCCTTATTGCCTCCTTAGTTGCATATCTTAATTGATAAATTAATAGATAGCATGATTATTAGAAATTAATTGCCTAATTTAATTATTTCTATATCACTCTCTACATTCATGAATAGTATACCCTATATTGCCTCAAAGAGTTGAACTTACTTGAATCCAAATCCAAAAACACAACCTTTTTGAAAATTTTCTGCCAAAAACCCATTTATGGCATTCTGGGAATCACCAGATGGGCGGCCCCCTTAATTATATAAGGCGGCCCCCTTAATAATTAAGGGGACCGGCCCCTAATTAAGGGGACCGGCCATCTGATGGTCGGGGATACTGTTTTCTTTATCACTTTTTGACCTATTTCAACCTATACTTCCCAAAATTCACAAACATATTTTGTCCCATACTATCCCTCAAATTTTCCTTCCTAAACCACATTTCTCATACACTATAAATACCCTCTTCCCATCATTAATGCCATCACACCCAAACATGTCATCTCCCAACAACCAAAAACCAAAGATTTCAAGAACCGCAAGGATCTCCGTCAAACCCGTTTGGAGGAGGAAACTTGATTCTTGTCATAACTCAAGTGATGTTGTTCCAAATCAACCAACAACTAAACCTCAAACCCAATCTAATGAGTCATCTCACAACCTATCTTCCACTCATACCCTCATTAATGCTTCTTCTTATGATGAGCATGCTCAATCCCAAAACAAAAATCCCAACATCTCAATCAATACTTCACATGTTGCTCATTCAACAAAAACATCACTCACTCATGAAGAAACTCTTCCACCCTTTTCATGTTTTCATGACTACCCAAGCTCAACCATGTCTCCACCACCAAGAGTACCACCACCACATCCTACAACTTCACATGCCATTCCTATGTTGCATGTTCAAACCTTCACCCAAGATAACTATCATGTTCCACCACCAATACCTTCCTCCGAACACTTGAAGTTCGTTGAGGAGGTAAAAGAGGCTCATGAGCTTAGTGCTCTTTTAGCATTACATCTTGCTCAACGCAATTTGGATCCACCCCAATCAAGCTCACCATCATCACCACACAACATCAACCAAATTGAGAAGCATGTTAACAATTGCCCTTGTTGCATCTTCCTTCAACAACAAACCATTGCTTTGAATGAGCACTTCACTTGGATTGAGTATCTTCTTACAAAATCTCAACAAACACCATCACTTGAACAACATCAAAACCCTCAATCAACAAATCCTACTTCTAATCCACCACCTACAAGTTCCACATCTCCAAACTCACCAACATCCATGCAACCAAAAGTTTATCTCCACTAAACCACCAAGCATTTTATATGCTTATGTTTCTCATTTTCAAATAACTCTCTTCAACCATTTTGGGATTCAAGAAAGTTTGGTGACACTCCTTGATTGGCACAATAGGATGCTCTACTTAGTTTAGTATTCTATATCTATGGCTTTTGTAACAATGATTATGGGTTGACATAATCATTTTATATCAATGAATGACTTAGTATGTGTTCCTAATTATCTTTTGCCATGCTTATTATTTGTTAGTATTATGATATATGTGTTTGCTTGTGCCATGCTTGTGCTTCTAATATTTTTCTTGCAAGAATTCCAACTCTCGAACCCTTGGTGCCCTCAAACGAGGGGGAGCATACATCAAGGGGGAGCTTTCCTTCTATTGGCTTAAACCTTTTTGATTTTACAAAAAGGGGGAGAAGTGAATATAAACTCACTAAATACTTGTCTAAAAATTAATTTTTATATTTAATGAGTTTAGGTTTTGTAATCATTAAAAAGGGGGAGATTGTTGATATAAATAAATGACTAAAAGCGTTATTTATATCTTTCGATATCTCTATGTTTTGATAATCACAAAAAGAAAACTCATCAAACCAAAGATTATGACATAAACAAGTATTTAGTAGTAAATACTCATCTTTACCATTTAATCACTTAAGGTATGAATAAACAAAGTGTCTAATGTATTACAAGATCAAAGGAACACTTTTGTTAATCACTAGATATTTATAAAATGTCACAAAACATTTTATATCTTTTGTAAAATATTTTTGGAATTAAAAGAATATGTTTAATTCATTACAAATTTGTGAATTCAAATTTTCAACCAAAAATGGCAAATCTAATCCAGAAAAATTTCCCTCACAAAAGGACAAGAAAATCCAACGTTCAAGAGGGCGGCCCCCTTAATTTTACTAGGCGGCCCCCTTAATCATTAAGGAGACCGCCCACTAATTAAGGGGACCGGCACGCTCCAGAACAGTATTTTCTGGCCCTATAAATATTGGATCATTTCACATATTTTTCTCACCTTTTTGCACTATAAACTTTCTGATCTAAACATCCTTTTCCATCCTCTAAAAATCCTTTGATCTTACATACTTTGATCTTTGTTTCAAAGTGATTCAAGCCTCAACACTCAAGTGCAAAGAGAAGAATACTTCTATTAGAAGTATTACAACTTAGTATCATCTTGCTATCTAAGTTGTTTGTTTGTTTCATCTTGTTGATCTTTCATATTTTGGTGAATAAGGTGTATGTATTAGTTAGCTAGATTTAGTTGTAGAATCTAGAATTGTTGTAAGTGTGAAGTGGAACTTGAAGTGAAGAAGTAGTGTTGGATGGTAGTGGAGATAGGAGATAGTAGCAATAGTGACTAGTGGTGAAGTAATTGAAGCTTCCAAGTGGAGAAGACTAGAAGATATTAGTAGATTGAAGTTGTGAAGATACTAGTGGCTTGAAGGTGCAAAGACATTATTGGTTTAAAGTTGTGAAGACATTGGTGCTTTGAAGTTGTGAAGTTGCAAGACATTGAAGTTGTGAAGTATTTTGTGAAGGCGTGAAGATACTTGTGGTGTGAAGAAGTATAGAAGAAGTAAAAGTTGTGAAGAAGTTGTGGTGTGATATTTGGTGTGAGATTGGTTCTAGCTACGATTAGAACTCGACATTTTGCTTTGTGTCGTTAATTGGTGTAAGTTTTTGGTGTGTACGGTTTTCTCCACTATAAGGGAGGTTATTGACTTAGTGAAGAATACTCTCAAGTTCGGTGCTCGGGGAGTGGAGTAGGGCAAGGAAGGTGTCCTTGTATCCGAACCACTATAAATTCTTTGTCTCTCGGTTTGATCTTTCCATCTCTCATTCTTTACTTGTTTACTTACTTGCTTCTCGTACATTATTATTATTATTATTGTGTGTTGTGCATATATTGATTTCACATAAAGATCAAACTAGGTTCCATTTAAAACCTTAGATTTACATTAGTAAAATATAAGTATATACAATTATTAAAACACACACACACACACACACACACACATATATATATATATATATATATATATATATATATATATATATATATATATATATATATATATATATATATATATATATATAAATACTTACTTATAATTAAGTGAGATATATGAAATTATAATTTCTATTCAACACCTTAAATAAGTAGTATCTATGTGATATAGGTAAATTAATTTGTATCTATACTTTAGCTTCAAAGGTTTTTACAATTACCATTAATTCTTTGAAAGTGAACTTTTATTAAACGAAAAAGACGCAAAACTATTCAACCCCCCTTCTAGTTTTCCACAAATACAAAATTAAAACGTTATGTTTAAAACATCACTTGCATAATGTCTCTTGAATACTAAAGGGAATACATAACTAATATGTATTTTCGGGTACATTCAAACGAAGCTACATTGAACTAGGAGCGTTTGGGTTATCTTTTGTTTTATAACAAAACTTGCATTATAAAACATTCTTGAAGCATCAAAATGAGTCAAGATAACCGGACTTCCACATTGTTTTCATATAGGCACACACTAGAACATCCACATTATAATAGTAGTTTACTTAAACTAAAATGTGAAATTTTGTTGTTCTAGGAATCATCATGCCTCCTCTAACCCACTACGACAACAAGGACACCATTAAGTACCTACCAAAACACCACAAAACCAAAGGCCTTACCCCAAACCAAGTCAACGTTTTCAAAGCCTTGGAAAAACACTATGTCCATGAGGGTAGAACCATTGACCCGTCTTTCCTAGAAGGCACAAACCTTTACGCCGAATTTGCCACAATCAACTTTGAGTGTCTTTTAAATATCGACGAGCCTATTTGTCCTAGATTCATTCTAGAGTTCTATGCATCCGCCGTTCTCTCCACGGATGATTATGGTCACATGTCTATCAACTTTAGGACTAGTGGTCATCAATACTCCTTCACTCTTGAGGAGTTTGCTCAAATCATAGGTGTTGGGAATTATACTAACAGTCACCACGGCTAGTGAAGATGTTACAACTGCAGAAGATTGTACTTGCAGTGGAAACTCATTACCACTGCAAGAACAAATATTACCACTGCTTACTTGATAACTGTTAGAGAAATGCGCTTAGATAAACATAGAAAAGATCTTGTGTATATCTTATTCTATTAGCATTATACTTATCTTGTAGAAGAGGACTCCTTGCTGTATAAAAGGAGATCCTAGGTTATAGTTAGAATATATCTTTCTAATACGTTTTTCCTAGAGCTTCAAGGTGTAACCCTAGTGATATTATAGATCACTCGTATTATTATCATTAATAATATTGGAGCTATTTGTTTGTTACATACATTGTTCTCACATACATACAACTGTTTCATTTACAATCAATCTTCTAAGTATCATTAAGTAAATTCCGCATACTTAGTGGTATCACTCAAAGTATCAATATTAACACAAGTTCAAGGTGTTCACGATCCAACAAGTGGTATCAGAGAAAGGCTTTGATATTTTGATTTAGAAGACCCTATGGCAGACTCAAAAGAAACAATGGAGACAGAAACAAGCCAATCAAACATTGCTGCAAAGCTTCCTAAGCTTAAGATAAATGACTTTGAGATGTGGAGGCTTATGATTGAACAATTCTTTATGGTTCAAGACTACACATTATGGGAGATTATTATGTGTGGAAATTCATTCAAACCTGGTACAACTGTAGAGCAGGTTGGTGACAAGACAGTAACAAAAGTAATGAATCTCTTGATAGCATATTCACAAGGCTACAAAAGATTGTTACTCAACTCACTGATTTTGGAATTGAGGTGGAAAAGGAAGATCTCAATCTTAAATTCCTAAGAAGCCTACCTTCTGAGTTTGATACCAATGTTGCTGTTTGGGAAGATAAGTCAGATCTAGAGACCATGAAGCTTAATGATGTGTACAATAACTTCAAAGTTATTGAACAAAGATTAAAGAAAGCTGGCAAATTAAGAACAAGCTCTGCAAGTGTAGCACTCATATCATCATCCATTAATGATAGTTCAGATGAAGAAAGTGATAGTGATGATGACAGTGGTAACATGAATGTTTCCACTGGTAATGGAAGTGTTTCCACTAGGAGCTCAAAGAAACAGGTTGCAGGACTAAGTGATGCTACTTTCTATGCCTTTATATCAAGCCATGTGGGTGGTTCAATTCTCAATCATGAGGATTTGGATCAAATTGATGAAGATGATATGGAGGAGATGGACATTAAATGGCAGGTGGCATTACTAAGCTTAAGATCAAAGAAGTTCTGGAAAAAGACAGGGAGAAAGATACACATATGTGGTGATGAGACTGTAGGTTTTGACAAAAAGAAGGTGGAGTGCTATAATTGTCACAAGATGGGGCACTTTGCAAGAGAATGTAGAAAACCAAGGAAATCTGATAACAAGTCAACTTGGTACAAGAAGGAAAAGAACAAAGAACCTACAACAGAAGAGCCAAAGGTGCTATTGGCTATTGATGGAGTGAGCTTTGATTGGAGCTTTATGACTCAGGATGGAGAAGATGATTCAGAATCTGCAATGCTAGCTACTGAGCATGCACTCATGGCATTCTCTGACACTGAGGTACATACTGATAATGCTTGTTCTAAAAACTGTAAGGCCTTAAAAGAGTTAGAGATCTCTAAAACACAATATGATGCACTGATGCTAGATTTACATCATACTAATTATAATTTAGCAAATCATAAAAGAGGTCTAGGTGTTTTAGAAAAACAGATAGAGCATTATAGGGCAAATGAATCTAAGTTCAGTGATGACATTGCTGTTTTAAAAAGAGACTTAGATTTTTATGTTGAAGTGAATAAAGCTCTTAGAGAAGAGATTGAAAAAGTTAAAAAGGCTAGTGAGAACATTCAGATAACTAATCAAACACTAGACCATCAATCTAAGAGCATTAGCAAAATTTGGGAAGCCCAAGTTGTGAGCAAAGCTAAATCAGGTCTTGGATACAAATCTGTTCCACCACCTCTAAGAGGTGTTCTAGCACCTCCTGGCATTGACCTAGCTCACACAGGTTTAGAAGAATTTCAGGATCTACCTATGACCTATGGACCAAAATTTGTTAAACTAGTTGAAACTGAGAAGGTTCAGGTTGAGGTTGAGACTTTTGATAGTGCTAGTGACTCATCTCTTAAAGATGAATGTTGAGTCTAAATCTAGTGTTCCTGAAAATGTTAAAGTAGAGGAAAGAAAAAGTATTCCTGAAGTAGTCAAAGAGAAGCCTAGGACACAGTCAAATTACACTAGACCTACTACTAGGTATGCTGAGATGTACAGGGATAGGTCTAAATCTCCTAGAGGGAACATGAGAAGTTGGAATCATGTTAAAACTAGGCAGTTTGGTAGTGATTTTGTGTTCAACAATAAGGCCTGTCATATTTGTGGTAGCTTTGATCATCTTTCTTATTCTTGTAATTACCACATGGGAAGAAGGGAAGTATTTGTGAATACAAGGGTGAATGGACATAATTCTAATAAAATAACTCACCCAAACCCCCTAAGCAAGATGGTTCCCAGGTCTGTTTTGCTTACCACTGGCATCAAACCAATTTCCACTGCTAGACCAGCAGTTGCCACTGCCAGTAGTAAAAATAGAGTTTATCCTAAGTCCCCTGTCACTACTTTTGTTAAATCTTATCAAACAGGGAAAAAGACTTATTTTGAAAAGAATGATCACAAGAATCACATGTGGAGACCCAAATTTACTAATTCAGCAGTTTCCACTGCTAGGCCTGCAGTTACCACTGCATGACCAAATGTTTCCACTGGTGTCTATGTGAATAAAAAAAGGGTAAACATGGGTAATGCTGTTAAGGCCTCAGCTCGTTGGGAATGGAAACCAAAAGGAACAACAACCTCAAACAATCCCAATGGTGTATCAATGACCTTTGATAGATACAATTATATTGATACACGAGGCAGATCCAAGTCATTTGTGGCTTGGGTCCCCAAAAGGTACTAATTCTTTTATGTTGAGTGCAGGGACAGTCAAAGACTACTAATGATTATGAATGACTTGATAATACTTTCTGAGTTTTACAGTGACTCACTAATATGTTTGCAAGTTGTTTGGTATATGTCTGTTCTGCAAATGTTAAAGAGATTGCAAGAAGTGTGTTAAAGAAACCAAGAGTTGTAGCCAAGGGAATGTGGTCAAATAAGCTGAACATAGTTTCTACTGCAAAGATAATAATGCTAAAGGTCTTACAATATTGATTAATTTAAGAAGATCTTTTCATTCATTCAAAGTCACAAGTTATAGCTTACATTCAAGGTTCCAACTGAATTACAAAGACCATTCCTAATACATTTGGCTAATTGAGAACTACTAGCTTCTATCAATTATTACATAATACTTGAGGCTATGACAAGTACAATGAAGAAGCTGAAGATGAAAATGGAAAAAGAAGAAAAGGAAGACTGTGAAGATGCTCAAGTACCAAAGTCAAGAAAATACTCAAGAACTTTGTTCCTTGGCAACATTCCTCAATCATTTACTTCTGCTTCTCCTTTCCCTTATGTATTATCTGAGCCTTCTTGCTCTGTCCAATATGTTCTTGATGCAGAAGACCAGGTTCTGGAGCAGGAAGATCCAACACCAAATTTGATGATGGTGGGAGAGATGGATCTCTCTTACTTGATCTTGGTTGGGATCTCTCTGGTGTAGAAGGAGGAAGAAAGGTTGGATCTTCATTCTCTTCCTCTGAAGATTCTTCATCAGAGGTCCAGATGAAGGGAGAGACAAGCTCTCTCTCAGCAGGATTAGGATTATGGCTTGATTCACCCTTTATGTGTGCATTCCATTGTGTTTCTTGCACATCCCATCGTTTCTCCATCTCTCTCTTAAAGTCAAAATCTTCAAGTCCCCATGGATATGGTGGTACATCTTCTTCTGTTGTTGGAAAAGAAGAGTGTTGATCAGAGGTTTCAGGATTTGATGACATGGTTTTTGAAAGAGAATTGGGTTGATTGGGATATTAGGGTTTGAAAGATTATTGGTGACTGAGATGTGGTGTTTGGAGGAGATTAAATAAGCCAAGGTTAGGTGTTATGCTAATTAATGAAGGTTATTTACTTCCATCTGTTTTGGTTGGTTTGAGAAGTAACTGTGGTTTGACTTTTGAGAAGATATTTTTGTGTATAGTAACTTGGTTAAAAAGTTACTTGGGTTAATCTTTGTGGGTTAAGATGAGATTTATTTTGTGTTGTAGTATACAACCTATATCATTGGAGTAATAAGGTGTGTATCTTAGACACACAACAAATGGTTATTGATTCACCATGTCTAATCCACATAAGAATCAGCTAGTCCAAGAGTAAACGGCTTCTGGTAAAGACTTATCAAATCCGTTGCTAGCTGATAGTTTGCTAAAAACTATGATAGGAGTAGCAAATTTTACATGTTTTACTTACCACTGCTCTTTGAAATTTTGTTGATTTTTACCACTGCAAGTTCACCGTTTCCACTGATAGTGTAAATTTTACCACTGGTGAACTAGCCGTTACAACTGTGTGTCAGTAATCTTATTTTTACTAGCCTTTGCAAATATAACTGTCTTTCCTTATTAATAGGGTAAAATTTTTGGGAATTATCTACTTACCAAATTTTCTTTATTATTTTCTAAAGATAAATCTTTCTATAGATAATTCACCATACGCGTTTTTCTCAAAACCCTATTAGTATAAATTGACCATTATACGGCTTGTTCTTTTATTCTCGATTACTAACACTTTTATCTCTCAAATCACAAAATCATGGTGACTCTCAAGTTTGCAGATGAACACAATCAAGTGGCTTGCCTACAAAAATCAAACGACAAGAGTGGACCCGTTTTTCATCAGATTGTGGATTTCCTAAACACAACTCATATAAGGTATGCCTTAACTATGAATCCCACAATCTTTGTTTCTCAAATCAAACAGTTTTGGAACTCTGTGGAATCCATAACACTTGAACAGGGAGACATACATGAATCTGTGGAAGCTCTTAGAGCCACAGTGGATGGGGTAACTATTGATGTTACTGAGTCATCTTTAAGGAGAATTCTCCAATTAGATGATCTCAATGGTATCATCACATTACCTAATTCAGACATATTCAACTACATTGCTTTGATGGGGTATGATATATCTGACCAAAAAGTAATTTTTAAGAAAGGATGTTTTTGTCCCCATTGGAGATTTTTGATACACACTCTGTTGCATTGCCTAAGTCCTAAGAAAACTTCTTATGAACAATTTGGATCAACCATGGCTTACCCTTTAGTTTGCTTGGTTTCTGATAGGACTTTCAATTTTTCAAGGTTTATATTTAATAACATGAAAGGCAATGTAACAAGTTCATACAAATTTTTGATGTATCCAAGGTTTGTGCAAGCAGTGTTAAATGAATTTCAACTGCAAAATCATAATAGGATTTATGAAACTCCATGTCTTAAGTCAAAAGTATTTCAAAATATGTGTAAGGCTTCAGAATTTTGGAATGGAGTTATTCATCCTCTTTTACCAAACATGCTTGCAAAGATTTCACAGGTACAGGGTGAAGATGCAACAATCCCAGTTGTATCCCATCACACACCCACTATTTCTGTTCCACAAATTCAACATATCCCTGCTGTAACTCACACATATGAAAGGAGGCAAAAACAGCCAACTCCTTCCATGACAACATTGCATGTTGCTGACTCTTATGGTTTAGGAACAAGCAGTGGTGGTTCAAGGCTTCAGTCTAGTCCAACTAGAGAAGAGCCTGAATCAATGCCTTATGATTCACCTATCCCAACAGGTAACACAGTTGGAAGTGTTGAAGGCAGTGTGACACTAACTGAATTGATGGAATTATGTACCAAATTAGTCAAACAGGTTCAAACTCTGGAGAAAGATCTGGCACAGACCAAAGAACAACATGCCACAGAGTTGAATCTATTGAAGGCTGAGATTCAAAAGTTGCAGGATGAAGTTGTGAATCTCAAGAAGAAAAGACATGTTCAAGCTGTAATTTCTTCTCCATCATCACCACATGATGATCTTTCTGCAGGTTCTAGTTATGGTTTGGGAACTTCTTCCAAACAGGGGAGGAAAACAGATGCAGAGATTAAGGGGAGGAGTACTAATTTTGATGATATGGTTGCTGAGCTCAATGATTCTGAAGTAGGTGAGATTGAGGGGAGGAAATTAGATCTTGAAGATACTGGTTTTAACTCTGAAGATGTTCTTGAAACTGCTCAACAAATTTCCACTGAAGCAGAACATGTTACCACTGATCAAATAATTTCCACTGCAAGTGAAAATGTTACCACTGATGTTCCATTAGTTACCACTGCAGAGGAAGAAGCTGCCAGAAAAAGATCAGTCAAAGGAAAAGCAATTGTGTTTGGTTCAGAACAAGAGCATACAAGAAAGATTTCCAAGAAAGATCAAGCTCAAATTGCTTTTGATGCAAGATTGGCAGAACAATTTGTAGCTGCAGAGAATGAAAATATGAAAAAGCAAAAGGAGGATGAAGTTGCTAGTTTTATGGAAGCAAAGAGGTTAGATAAACTTGAAGCAGTAATGGCACAACCACTCTTTGTGATTCCACCAACTATCTTACATGAGAAACCTCCTATGTTCTCATATGTGCCAACAGATGAAGAGATTGAACATATGATTAAACATGATCCAGTTGTAAAGAAGAAAGCTATTGAGCTTGTTGCTAACAAGACTTTGACAGAAGAACAAAGAACAACTCAATTGGCTGATTTCATTCAAATGAAGAATCAACAAGCACTGGATGAGGTTATTGGAAAAGTCAGAAAAGGTCAAAAGAAACAGAGACAACCTACAAAGGCACAGATCATTCATGAGATGAAAGTATTTTGCTGTCATGTTGGAACTTGGAAGATGGCTGATTTCAAAGGTATGTCTCATGAAAGAATTGAAGGTATCTACTACAGAACTAAAAGGCAAGATAGTAGCTTCAGACCTATTGATTTTGAAGAAGTTGATAGATTTAAACAAAGTAAAAGGAAAGCTTCAACAACTGAAGATCATGTCACAAAAAGGGTGAAAGTTCCTCAAGAGAAAGAATCTCAATCTGAAAAATGTGCAAAAGATTTACAAAGTGCTATTATTATTATTGAAGAAGAAGATTTCTACCCAGATCCTTTACAAACAAAACATCAAATTATTGATTGGGAAGTGTACACAGCAAAGAATTTTGCTTCTACTTGGAAAATTATAAGACTGGGAGGAGAATCTTCATCATTCATTCAGTTTGAAGATCTTCTTAAAGCATGTGACAGAGATGATCTTGATACTCTTTGGAAGCTTGTTAATGAAAGATTCAAGGCTGATACTCTCAAGGATATGAAAGAAATGTAGTTCTGGGTTGATTTAAGAAGACTATATGAACCAGATCTTAATGATAAGTATTGGAAGTTTGATTCATCAGAATTGAATACTACATGGACATATTATGATCAATGTGAGGTTCATCATGTTTCTACAACAGATAAAGTGGATGTGTTTATGTTTGCTGAGAAGGAATATCCACTCAGAGCTAAAACTCTTTCTGCAATGTTGAAATCAAAGTTGAGAGTTTATGCAGATAATGAAAAGATTAGAGCTTTGATTCAGAAGATTCAAGATCAATATGCAAGAACAAGATAAGTGTTTGGAAGAATTCCCATATCCTCAGGTTTATTGTATACTTGAAGAAACTTGTTGATTTACCTATAAATCATAAGTTTAGGGGAGGATTGTTGGGAATTATACTAACAGTCACCACGGCTAGTGAAGATGTTACAACTGCAGAAGATTGTACTTGCAGTGAAAACTCATTACCACTGCAAGAACAAATATTACCACTGCTTACTTGATAACTGTTAGAGAAATGCGCTTAGATAAACATAGAAAAGATCTTGTGTATATCTTATTCTATTAGCATTATACTTATCTTGTAGAAGAGGACTTCTTGCTGTATAAAAGGAGATCCTAGGTTATAGTTAGAATATATCTTTCTAATACGTTTTTCCTAGAGCTTCAAGGTGTAACCCTAGTGATATTATAGATCACTCGCATTATTATCATTAATAATATTGGAGCTATTTGTTTGTTACATACATTGTTCTCACATACATACAACTGTTTCATTTACAATCAATCTTCTAAGTATCATTAAGTAAATTCTGCATACTTAGTGGTATCACTCAAACTATCAATATTAACACAAGTTCAAGGTGTTCACGATCCAACAATAGGTGTCCCAAACCAAGGTACTTGCATCTACTCCGACTTGCACTACCTCTCAACTCTTGACAACCTACAAGACCGCATCCATCCTTATGACACACCTCTTGTGTCAAAAGATGTTAGAATCGTATTTTTATTTATAAAAAGTTTCAGTCATTAACGTATAGTTATAGGTTGCTTTAGAATATCATTATGATGAAGTTTATGTGTAGTACTCATGTTTTGTAAAAGTCTAAGGCTATTAGTGTAATAATGTAAAAGATTAGAAAAGCCCTAGACTATGAGTATAAATACTCTTGTAAACCTCATTTGTGAGGTTGGTTCTCTTAGTGATTCATTTAGTAATATCAAGGTTATTATTCCACACACTAGAGTTCCCACTCTCTCTCTCTCTCTCTACTTACTTTCTCTCTCTAGGTTTAGGCTTGATTCTATAGTGATTTAGGTTGTTCTACGGTCCTACAAGTGGTATCAATCGCCTAGGGATAATATAGGTTGTTTTAGGTTTGATTTGGTTGAAAAAACATGGTATAAAAGTGGTTTTTGTGATTCGAAGTTACTGTTCATCGCCAACTTTTCGAGTTAGGGGTAATTTTTTTTTCTTAGCGAGTTAGGTGTTAAGTTCTATCGAGTTAGGGGTGTATATTAAGTTCTATCGAGTTAAGTGATCAATTCTTTCGAGTTAGGTGTTATCTTAACATATCGAGTTTGAGATTTTTGCGAGTTAGCCTTCATTCCCTAATCGTTTATCGAGTTAGGCGTATTGTGACTCTAACTAAAGGGAAACTCTGCCCAACTCAAGTCTCTCTATCGCGTTTGGATACTTATCGAGTTAGAAACCTTAGTATACTTATCGAGTTAGAAACTTTAGTAAACTTATCGAGTTAGAACCCTACCTGAACTTATCGAGTTAGAAACCCTAAGTGAACTTACCGAGTTAGAAACCCTAAGTGAACTTATCGAGTTAGAACCTTACCTGAACTTATCGAGTTTGGAGCTTTACGACATATCGAGTTAGACAGTTTTCAGACTTACCGAGTTAGACAACACAATCCTATCGAGTTAGCCAAAAAAAAAAAAAAAAAAAAAAAAAAATTATTTTTACGCGAGATTTAAATTTTGGTATAAGGTTGAAAATTTTGGCCCGAAATTCAAATTTTTTGGCCAAAATTCAAAAATTTTCGGTAAAAATTGGCGAAAAATTTTTCAAATCTCAAATTTTTCTGGTAACCTTAGAATTGTATTTCTCTGTGATTCTCAAATTTTGAGAAAGAAAATTTTCATACTTAATTTTTGGCGGGAAATTACGAAATCAATCAGATCAACCGAGAACGAACTTTAATCTTCACCAAAACATCTAATCTTCAACAACAACCTTTGTTATCTTTCAAAAGATCCTCAGAACAACGTTTCACTTTGAATTCAAATCATGGCAACTCAACAAGACATTCATGCTGCCGGTGCCGAAAACCGACCTCCAATGCTTGAAAAAGGTGGATATCTTCCATGGACAAGCCGCATGCTTCGTTACATCAAAACAAAGCCTGATGGTAAATTAATGATCAAATCCATTGAAAAAGGTCCATTTCAGCCAAGACAAGTTCAAATTTAAGGTAATCCAAATGAAACACCTCCTACTCAACCATTCGTGCGTGAACAAACAGAAGCAGATTACACAGAGGAAGACAAGAAGCAGATCGCTGCAGATGATATGGCAATGCATTTAATCCAACTTGGATTACCACGGGAGATCTTTGCTGCGGTCGACAGCTGTGAAACTGCTTATGCTATATGGGAACGTGTTAGAAGGATATGTCATGGAACAGAGATTGGACAACAAGACGTTGAGAACAAACTTCTTACTGAATGGGAGAATTTCACATCCACTAAAGGTGAACAGATTGAATCATACTACACCAGGTTTTGCACTTTGATGAATGAGTTAATCAGAAACAAGTTGACACCTCGACCAATTGCAACAAACATCAAATTCATCAATAACCTTCCAGAGGAATGGGGTCGTTATGTTACAATTGTCAATCAAACAAAGGACTTACACAAGGTGAATTATGATCAACTCTATGACTTTTTGAAGCAAAATCAAGCTGAGGCTAATGAAGTAAGGAAAGAAAGATTGGCTAAGAATCATGATCCTCTCGCATTAATTGCTAATACACCAACACCATTACCAGTGAACACTCAACAACCATCATCATCTTCCACTCACAACTACATGCAACCATCATGCATTCTACAACCAACACCGGTCCACCAACAACAGTTCTACCCACAACAACAACAAGTTATTCCACAACAGCAACACCCACAATTCCAAGAACCAGAATTCATTGACAATGATGAAGCTACTGCAGCATTGTCCCAAGCGTTTGCTTTTCTGTCAAAGGCATTCCAAGGACGTTATTCTACACCAACAAACAACAACCAAAGGATCTCATCGAACACTCGCAACAAGCAGTTTGCTCAGCCGAGTTTCAATATGGGCAATGAAGGCCAAATGGTTGGAGTTTATGGGAATCAACAGGGATATCAGAATATGCAGAATGCAGGGAATCAGTATGGTCAGTATGCAGGGAATCAGTTGGGTCAGTTTGTTAATTAGAGGGGTCAGAATGTTGGTAATCAGGCAATGGGTAATCAGAATAGAAATGTTGCAGCTCCAGTAGTTGGGAATTTGGGAAATATGAATCAGGGTAATCCGGTAAAGTGTTTCAACTGCCAGGGTGTAGGTCATATGGCAAGGAACTGTCCTACTAAGCCGAACAAAAGAGACTCAGCGTACTTGCAGAAGGCAGTGCCGTTGGCACAAAAGAATGAGGCAGGATTTCAGTTGAACGCAGAGGAGAATGATTTTATGGCTCTTATGGATGACATGGAAGATAGAGAGGATATCGATGCGAACTGCATATTCATGGCGAATCTTCAGGAAGCTAAGTATGACACGGATTATGATACACTTCCTGTTTATGACACCAATGCACCATCTGAGGTATCCACTTTCAACCCATGTCACAATAATGATATATTTGATATGTCTCCTCGTGAGGAACAACATTTTGAGAAGCAAGCACCCACTTATGATACATTCCTGGACACGCCAAGTAGTAGCAATACTCCTTCAGCGACTCCAGATATGCGTCATAATGGAGACTTTGTTTCACAGCATGCTGTGAATGATGAGGAAACACGTGCTTTATTTGAATCATTATTAAATAACTGTGGTATTGAAATCAAAAAAGTGAAAAAGGTCAATCGCGATGTTAAGGCCGCGAATGTTAAATTGACCGCTGAGCTTGAGAGTTACAAGGAAAACGCTAAAGCTTTTGAGTTTCATAACAAAAGATTGTCTGAATTAGAAACTGGTTATCAAAATTCCGTTTCAAGGGAAAAACAATTGCAACTCAAGTTTGATACACTTGATGTTAATTCTTTCAAGAAGATAAAAGCTTTAAACGCGGAAATTTCTGATTTACAAAACCAACTTTCTAAACAAAAAACAGCTTATACCAATCTTGAAAAAGAAAGGGATGAGTTGAAAAAGGACTTTGCAAAGAAAGAAGACAAACTTTTGGCCGAAATCGTAGAGTCAGAACACATGATTACACATTTAGAAGAATTCGTGGTTAAGTCGGGTCAGTCAAGTCAAACAATGAAAATGATTTCAAATCAAACTAATCCGATTTACCATACAAAACATAAAGTGGCTCTTGGTAACAACACCCCCAGTAATCTCAAGAAAGCTCAGCAAGAACAGAATGTTTTGTATAATGGTAATGTGATTTACACTAAACATGATCCTCCCGTCGTTCGGGATTCTGTACAAACGATAGAACATGTCGAAGAGAGCATTTCTAAAATGAAACAAAAGGATTTGAAACCCATTGATTACAACAAATTGAACAAACTTTCGGGAATTACTTTTGTTCCACAAAAAGAACCATCTGTGTTTTCCATAAAACGACCATTCTCAAAAATGTTTTCTAAGAAAGTAATTGTTTCCAAATCTCTTTCAAAAATGGAACAAATGTCTTCTAACAACACTTTTAATACAAGTGAGGCTAGAAACATTCTGGATGACGTTAAAAAGAGAATTCAAGAACTTCAAAATATTGTTGCTTCTAAAACTACAATCGATATTAACAACTGGCATTCCAGTTTTCATATTGAGCAGAAAAAAGTTTTTGAAAACGAAGTTACTATCCCACTAAATAACATCAGTGCGAGGGTAATCCATTTTGAAAAAGCTTTCTTAAAAGAAACGGCGACTTTGTCAAGGACCACAAATCCCTGGTAAACGAAGCTAATGATACTCGTGAAAACATGAATGTTTTGGAAAACCTAAATGATTCTCTCTTCGAAGCTGTTATGACCACTGACATTATGTCCATCATTTTACAAACATACTCTGTTCAAGACGATGAAAGACTGAGAGCTGAGACCTCCGAAATTGTTTCCAAATATGAAAATGCTCTTATAAAGCTTGAAAAAGAAAATGTGTCATGTTTTAAACAACTTGATCGAAAAAAGGAAGAATGCAAGTATGACAAACTGTCGTATGAGCGTGCTTTCAAGAACATGAAAGAGCAAAATGATCTTTTGAGGGCTCAGCTTGAAAGTCAAAAAAGGAAGGGTGAGGAAACTAAGTTTGCAAAACCATCGACTTCGGAGAAACCAAATGTTCCAAATATGGTTCAAATACCAAAAATGTCTATTTCACGGTTTGCTCCAAAAGTCGATGAGAAAAAGGATTTGACAAAACCAGTCACTCCAACACCCTTGCTCAAGAAAATTGAAAATGAAAAGATTGTTGATAAAGGAAAAGCGGTTGTCGAAACACCAAAAGTTCTAGCACCTGGCCTTTTTAGGATTAGTCCCACTAATGCGTCTGCCTCCACATCTAAGACTTATAAGGGCAAAAAGGATAATTCTAAAGATTCTAGTGTTGCTAAAAAGGACAACAATATAAATCCTAATGCGTATGCCTCAACTTCCACAGGATTAGACAGCACCTCTAGGAGCAGCAGACTAAAGCCTAGGAGCAATACAAGGAACAATAGAGTCTCGCCTGTCTCTAAGAGTAGTTGCAAGAATAAAGTGGAAAAAGTAGAAGAACACCCTAGGAATTTATCGCTTTCTAATAAGAGACATATTTCATCTGAATGTAATGTCGAGAGTACTGGTTCTAATGCATATAGTGACTCTGTTTGTTTAATATGCAAGAAATGTTTAATTAATGATGTTCATGATGAATGTGTTTCTAAGAATGTGAGTGTTACGCCTGAACAAAAGAGCGTTTTGAAAGGTCCTAGTGCAAAATCTAGATTTGTTGGAAACCTAATTAAAAGAATTAGGAACACCACTAATAGTCGTACACCTAGGAACTATCTTAAGCATTGTGTTTGGATTCCAACGGGTAGAGAATTTATACTCAAGGATGGCAAATTAGAAATAGTTCAAGCTAAACAAGTAGCAACTGTCCATGAGTGTGATTTTGATTGTACCCCTAACCCCATGGAACCAAATTCAAAACGGTTTCCAAATACAAACTCTTCTGTTATTGGCAGGTTATCGAAATATGTCTTTGGATCGTCGTCTCGGGTTGCTCCAAGCACATGACCGGGAATTTAAAGCTGCTGATCAATTTCATCTGGAAATTCATGGGAACTGTACGCTTTGGAAATGATCATGTAGCAGCTATCCTGGGTTTTGGGGATCTTCAGTTTGGGAATTTTTTGATCACTCGAGTTTACTACGTCGAAGGATTGGGACATAATTTGTTTTCAGTTGGGCAGTTTTGTGATGCAGATTTAGAAGTTGCATTCAGGAGAAACACGGTTTTTATTAGAAATTTGGTTGGTGATGATCTCTTAACTGGTAATCGTGGTACAAACTTGTATGCTATCGACATCAACCAAATGGCTTCTACATCACCAATTTGTCTTATGACAAGGGCAACCGAAACTAAGTCCTGGCTGTGGCATAGAAGATTATCCCATCTCAATTTCGACACCATCAACAAGTTAGCCAAAGACAACATCGTCACCGGACTTCCTAAGTTCAAATACACCAAGGATCATCTATGTCCATCATGTGAACAAGGAAAAAGCAAAAGAGCATCATATAAACCCAAAACCGTACCTAGTTCGGAAGCAAGGTTACATATGTTGCATATGGACTTATGTGGCCCAATGAGAGTTGAAAGCATTAATGGGAAGAAGTATATTCTTGTTATTGTTGATGACTATTCAAGATATACTTGGGTAAAGTTTTTGAGATCAAAAGACGAAGCACCAGGCATCATCATCACCTTTCTGAAGCGTATTCAAGTTCTACTTCAAGCTCCAGTAAGGATTATAAGAACAGACAATGGCACAGAATTTACAAACCAGGAGTTAAAAACTTACCTCGAAGATGTTGGAATCACACATCAAACATCAGTTGTTAGAACTCCACAGCAGAATGGGGTAGTTGAAAGAAGAAACAGAACTCTTGTGGAAGCTGCTCGCACAATGCTCATTTATTCTAGTGCACCACTATTCTTATGGGCTGATGATGTAGACACTGCTTGTTTTACTCAAAACCGATCCCTAATCCATCCAAGATTCAATAAAACCCCATATGAGCTTGTGAATAACCGGAAACCTGACATCTCTTACCTTCACGTGTTTGGCTCTTTGTGCTATCCGACGAACGGCAGAGAAGATCTAGGAAAGTTGAAAGCTAAGGGTGATATTGGAATCTTCATTGGATATTCAGAAAACTCGAGGGCATTCAGGGTGTATAATCGAAGAACTAAAAGGATAATGGAGACGATGAATGTGAAGTTTGACGAGATTTCACAAATGGCTTCTGAGAGATACGCTCTAGAACCCGCGCTTAATCCAATGGCTTCTAATCAAAACGGATTAGGACCCGCACCAAACAGTTAGACTTCTGGACACATCAGTTCAGGACTCGTGCCTAATGGAGCTCATTCAACAAACACGGACAAACCTTCAGAACAAGAACTGGAAAATTTCTTCGAGTTAATGTTTGATGAATATTATGGTAGAACTTTGACAAATGCATCTCCACAACATTCCGCTGCACCCGCTCCAAACCATCAACCACCACCACCATCACTGGATGCATCTATAACAATCGTAGCTGAAGCACCAGCTACCTCAACATCATCTACTCAAGCCACTCCAGTACTTGAAACTGAACTACCAAGAGTTGATGAGCAAAATCAAAACACAAATTTTCAAGAAGAACCAACAAATAATTCAAACGATGTTGCGTTAGAAGAAGGAGAAGAAGTATTTGAAAACCCGTTTGCAACAGACTCTGCTGAATTTTCTACAAGGATACAAGAACCGTCTAACACACATACGTTAAACCCAAGGTACCCTTCTACGTTTCAATGGACAAAAGACCATCCAATAGAACAAGTTATTGGTGAACCTTCAAAGCCAGTTCATACGAGGAGACAACTTGCCACCGATCTCGAATTGTGCATTTATATTTGCTCAACCAGCCTCAAAGAACCAAAGAACATTCGGGAAGCAATGTCAGAATACCCTTGGATAGAAGCGATGCAGGATGAACTTCTTCAATACCTGTTACATGATAGTTGGGAACTTGTTGAACGACCACTTGATAAACGCGTTCTTGATCTCAAGTGGTTGTGGAAGAACAAACTGGATGAGGAAATGACTGTAATTCGTAACAAAGCTCGTCTCGTGGCTAAAGGATATCCATAAGAAGAAGGGATAGATTTCGAAGAATCATTCGCGCCTGTAGCTAGACTTGAAGCAGTCCAGATTTTCTTAGCCTATGCAGCTCACAAAAACATCACAGTCTATCAGATGGACATTAAGACAGCTTTCTTGAATGGAACTCTGAAAGAAGAAGTGTATGTGAGTCAGCCAGAGGGATTCATCGACAAAGATCATCCAGACTACGTCTACAAGCTTAAGAAAGCCATCTATGGTTTAAAACAAGCTCCAAGAGCGTGGTATGACGAACTATCATCTTTCTTGCTCAAAAACAATTTCACAAAAGGAACGGTTGATGACACCTTGTTTATCAAAAAATTCAAAGATGACATTTTGATCGTTCAAATTTACGTGGACGACATAATTTTTGGATCAACCAATCCCAACCATTCAAAACATTTTGAAAATCTCATGAAAAGCAAATTTGAAATGTCCATGATGGGGGAACTAAAATTCTTTCTTGGTTTACAAATACATCAATCCCCTCGTGGTATTTTTATCAATCAAGCTAAATATACAATAGAGATTTTGAAAAAACATGGAATGGAAAATTGTGATTCTGTTGGTACTCCAATGGTCATTTCACCAAAAATTGATGCTGATTTGTTTGGGAAACCCGTCGATCCGAAGAAATATCGGAGCATGATCGGTTCTCTCATGTACTTAACTGCTAGTCGACCTGATATTCAATTTGCTGTTTGTTTGTTAGCACGGTTTCAGGCAAAGCCTACCGAACTTCACCTCAAAGAGGTTAAAAGGATCTTTCGGTACCTACGAAGAACCATTAACATGGGACTTTGGTATCCGAAGGATTCAGGGTTTAATCTAACAGCCTTTTCAGATGCCGACCATGCAGGAGATCAAGTTACAGCAAAAAGTACATCAGGTGGAGCACAATTTTTGGGTGAAAAGCTAGTAAGCTGGTCGTCAAAGAAACAGGATTGTACTGCGCTATCAACCGCCGAAGCCGAGTATGTGTCTCTATCTGCGTGTTGTGCCCAAGTTCTTTGGATGCGGACACAGCTCACAGATTATGGCTTTACTTTTGACAGAATACCTATGTATTGTGACTCAAAAAGTGCCATAGTCATCTCGTGCAATCCCGTACATCACTCTAAGGCGAAGCATATCAAAGTCCGCTACCATTTCATCAAAGAACACGTGGAAGAGGGTACTGTTGAATTATTTTTCGTTAAGACTGATTACCAACTCGCCGATCTATTTACTAAAGCCCTTCCAAAAGAAAGGTTTGACTATTTAGTTCGACGAATTGGCATGCGAAGCCTAACTCCTGAGGAGCTAGAACGTCTTCTCGAATCTTCTTAAAAATGTTTTTCAAAATCGCTTCGCTGTAAATATTTTTTGAAAAAAACAAAATACAAAATTTGAAAAACCAACAAAAACAAAATACAAAAATATAAAATTTCAAAAAAAAAAAATATATATAAAATCAAAAAATCCAAAAATATTCTTCTCACGACATGTCTCTCGTATAAATCAATATTCTGTACGTTTCTAGAAATGTCATTCAACAATGATACGGACATGTACAGATGCTTGAGCGGGAGTTCTTTTTAATGGTTTTCTAAAACATGTCGTTTCTCAAAAGTTTCTTCACAATGGCTTTCGTATACTTCAGTACGAAACCCGGGCTTAAACGATGACTTCTGATTATTTTCAAATCAAGGACTCGTATTTTCAAGGACGAAATATTTTTCAAAAAGTTCGAGTAAAAAAAAACGAAAAAGACTTCAAACAAAAACTCGTTTTCAAAATAGTAATCTTGAGCACTTTTTCAAGATTCATCAAAAGATTTTTCAAAATCTTTCAAATGAGTGCTCAAGATAACTCCCTCAAAACCCTTAATTGATTTTAAAATGTGCTATCATTAAGGGGGAGTACAAAAACAAATTGTTCCGAATTCATGCTAAATGAAATCTGTCTTTCTCTCCAAAACCTTTTTCTTAATCAGTTGATATCAAAAATATCACGATATGCTATTTTTGAGGTGGAGAAGACATGATTAAAATGTGATCAAAGATGTTTAAAGCTTGTGACTGAATCTCAAAAGAGCTAGACTCAGAAAGTACCAATGAATTGACGAAGCTTAAAATGTCAATAATCGAAAAGACTTGTCCTGGACGGGTAATAATTTCAAGCTAGTCTAACTAGTAATGTAAGCGTGTCTCGAATAAGACTTGTCTGAGTAGAATGTACCGTATCGAGAGACTTTCTTTGGACTTGACCAGGACGGGTAATAACTTCAAGCTAGTCTAACTAGTGATGTAAGCGTGTCTCGAATCGGTCATGTTCACTGAAAGTGGATCAATTCAAAAAGTGCAAACTCCTCACGCATGTGCAAATTTCTTAAAAAATTCATGAGCACATGTGAAGGGGGAGTCCTTCAAAAGAAACAAAAACTCTCAAAGTGTCAACAAAAATATGTTTATATTCATAAACACTTTGAGAGATTTTCAATCAAAGGTTTCATGGCAATTATAGGATTCATGGAGTTATAAGGTGACTAAGGTTAGGGAAAACCGTTCTATGATCCTCCAGAGCCGGAGGGATCTACCCAAGGACAATTCCAATAGATTAGAATTAGAAGTCCTTAGGTATGATTGAAAAAAAGGGAGAAAATGAGAAAGGAGAAAGAAGGGGTTGAAGAATTAAAAAGAAAAGTTATGAAAAAGGGTGAAAAGAAATAGCCCTCCATATGTTCAACCTTAGGGCATACACCGGGTTCAATTCATATGCTACTGGTTGTTACTGAGGTGACACCGGTATTGAAGATAAAGACGTCATGGACCCAGTGACGCACTGCACTAAACCTTCTAGCCACTCAAGTTCTCTTAAAAGAGCTTGTTTCATTCTCACGGGGAACCGGCATAATCTATCGACCTGTCTCTTAGAGATGGTTGATATTGAAGCAGGAGACCTCTCCCTAATCTCCGCATAGGAAACCAAATGTGCACTTATCGAGTCTAGAGCCCCGAGATTCATCAAAAGATCTCATAGGAACACATGATATTTCTACACTGGTTGTTCATCATTAAGGACGCCATATGTAAACTTAAGAGTCCTACGCAGATCTTAGCAATCTGCCGAGAACGTTTATGAGAGGAATTACTTATGTATATTCTCAATGATTGAACGGAAATTCCTGCCAGGGTCAACATCAAGCAGCCCTGACAGCAGGTCACTTCGGTAATTCTTTATGGGTTACGCTTAGTGTTCGCGGTGGTTTCAAACGGTCTACAGTCGTGGAGTGATCCCCAACGACTCACCCAGTCATTGAGCTACTTAGTAGGTCTCGTAAGCTCTTTCGGGAGTATCTGATATGGGAACGGCCATGGTAAGGGTTAGAAGGAGTCTTCACACTATGCTGTTGACGATCTCTAATTCCTTATCTGTAAGTACCGGTTGTTTATTGCTAACTGTTTACCTGCAGCTATACATCATCTCCATTGCGAAAGATTCCACATGCTCATACATGCATCACAAAGTCAAAGGAAAGTTCTCACAAAGATCAAAGGATAGCAACAGTCAAAGAAAGATTCAACGCCAAAAAGAAGAATCTACAAAGTAAAGTGACAAAGATCAAAGTGAAAGAACGGAAACAACAAATGCATGTATCACAAATACTTAAGACGTATGAGCATGTTGGAATGGCAGACAACCACCACTAACACAGAAGTGATAAAAGGCAGATGACATCATCGAATCACTTCAACAAACAATGAAGCATGATGAACTGGAACTATGTTTCATCTAGTGATTCTTAAAGACGTCAAGAGCTATGAATGATAAAGTTTAAAGACAAAGATGATGACGTCGCACAACCTCAATGACCAACACTTAGGGGGAGATTGTTAGAATCGTATTTTTATTTATAAAAAGTGTCAGTCATTAACGTATAGTTATAGGTTGCTTTAGAATATCATTATGATGAAGTTTATGTGTAGTACTCATGTTTTGTAAAAGTCTAAGGGCTATTAGTGTAATAATGTAAAAGATTAGAAAAGCCCTAGACTATGAGTATAAATACTCTTGTAAACCTCATTTGTGAGGTTGGTTCTCTTAGTGATTCTATTAGTAATATCAAGGTTATTATTCCACACACTAGAGTTCCCACTCACTCTCTCTCTCTACTTACTTTCTCTCTCTAGGTTTAGGCTTGATTCAATAGTGATTTAGGTTGTTCTACGGTCCTACAAAAGATGTATTTCGTGACCACATCTTTGTTAGGACCACCAACACTAGGAGAACCCGTTTGGGAAATGAGGTCGATAAGGACCCATATGGAATGGAAATGAATGAACTTAAGCCTCAATTCAAGAAATGGGAGGAAGTCCTTAGAGCCAATGTCATTAGCACAATAGGAAACCGAGATCATATCAACCTTTGCCTTTGCTACATGCTCTACTCCTTGTCCGTTAGGCAACCCTTCAATCTTGCCTACTACATGGCCAAGAGAATGACCGACATTCCCGTGCATGGCACAACGGCTATGCCGTATGGAATGCTCTTGACCCGTCTCTTTAGGTTCATCTCACCCATTCCACCAACTCCAAACGGTCTTCGTCTTGACTACTCTCTCATTCCACACACCTTTGTCCCACTTAGTGATAAGAGAGTGTACAAAGCCCAAGGAAAACGTCCTCATCCTCCTACCTCATCATCATCTTCCTCAATGAGTGAAGATGACAATTTGCCCAATTCTAGGCTCCCACCTCTCGAATACCTATCCCAACTTCCGGATATTCCAAACGAGTCGGTGGAGTTCAAGCAAACAAAGGGGATGTTTAAGAATCTTGGAAGGTTCCTTGGAAAGCTCAAGAACAAGATTAACCGTCAATGAGTGTGGGTGTGTAGGAGTGTTTGGCACTAGGTGCTATTTGAACTAATTTGGTTGTTTAAACAATGTTTATGATGTATTTGTGTGGTAGTACAATGGTTGATACAATTTGGAACATGTAGTATCTAACTTTGATGCATGTAGACAACTTTTGGCAAGTTGTCAAATTTTCATGTTTATGATATTTTCACTAAGTATAGTGAAATTCTCGACCTCAAAGTCAAAGTCATATGATATGTGTGTTTACGTGTCTATTTTTTGCATTGCCTAACCAGAAATGCATTATCTTTTTGATTTTAGGAGTTTTCGAAAATTTTAAAAATCGTCTCGCGGGTCAAAAACGCGGACTGTCACTTTTTTCAGCACTAACGGATCCGGCGGTACCCAAAATTGGGTTCTGCTAGTGTATTTTCTGGGAAACCCAGAATTGGCCCAACGGACCAGACGGTACCCTCAAATGGGTTCCGCCTGTGTATCCTGAGGGTTCCGCCAGTTGCCTGCAGAATTTTTGTTTTTGTTTTCAACATTTGAACATCCAAACACCAAAATCCAATCCTTTTAGATAGAAACCCATTTCCTGCAATGTGTTTAGCACAATAGGGTATTTCTCATTCCTTATAACTCAACCAAAACTATTTCCCGCCAAAATTCAAAAATAGCCATAACCACCCCAAGGACCCTTCACACATAAAGGAAGGAACCCTTCTAAAGGATCCTTGAAATCCCTGAGATTTATACTTCAACAAATTTACTAAAACCACTAAGCATTTAGTGCAAACCTTGTCTTCTCACTTCACCATTTTCATTGGATTGACTTCCATGATATGACAACCCACAATTAGTTTTCCAAATCATTAGGAACCTCCATTTTTGTATGGACTAACATCAAATCCAAACACTCCTTTCCACAATCCATCAACACTATAAATTAAACCATCCTAAACACTATCAAATCACACCTTCTTCATCACAATTTCTGAATTTCTAAACCATTTTTAACCATGACTAAGTCAACCATCACCTCTCAACCATCACGACCCATCCGGAAAACCGCCCGGATAAGTGTAAAACCACTATGGTCTAATCAACCCATCAACCTAAGCTCCTCATCTTCGGATGAATTCACCTCACCTATAAAAAATGAACACTTTTTGAACCTTGCATCTCCATCACCATCACCCAATGAACCCAATGAGCTCACTTCACCACCTACTAAATCACCCATTGACCCAACTCCACCAAGTGCTCCCCCAACCATCCAAAACTCCATCACCATCACCATTACCCAAAATTGAACCTATGGAGTTATTTGGGTCTCCTCCCACATCACCACACCCTTTTGTCCAAGATCTAAATGATCTTCCATCAAGTCCTACACAACCACCACCTTCTGCAAATGAATCACCAAGGTCAATTCTAGACCAAAATGAGCATTTTAACCACACCTAACCACCACAACAAGTGTACCATCAACCCAAACCATTGTTGTTTCACCCTATCTACCATGACATCCATGGTCCTCTTTATGGAGAACCAAACTTTGAAAACCATGATCACCCAACTCCACCACATTCTCAAGCCCAAACCTTTGAGTCTTTCTTCCCCTCATATGAGGAAATCCAAAGCATGGTTGAGAACCACCTTCATCAAGCAATGGAATTTCAAGCCACCTTGCTTGAATCAATACCAAATCCATCCTCCACCCAAGAACCAAAAACCAACCAACCCTCAAACCAAGAAACCCAAACCAACCCATTTCTACCCACTCATCCCCATGTTTGCTCAAATTGTGAGCAAATGGGTGCAAGCATCAAAACGTTGCTTCACCAATTCCAAGATGAAACCCGGTTTGCATTTGAACACGTCATAGAACGTTTGGATGCTCTTTCCCACCCAAACAAATCCTAGACAACTTTTGGAGGCTGTTTGCCCCATTTAGGAAAATAGGATTTTATTTTTCTTTCTTGGTTATTTTTTTTAGATTTTGTTTAGAAGTAGAAGAATATTTCACAATTCTTGTCTTTTGACTTTTCAAAGTCAAAATTTTACTTGGAATGATATTTCTTTCTACTTACTTTCATGCATTGTTGGTTGATCATTTTTGTGTTGTCATTGTGGTTGCAATGTGTGTGGTAACTACAAGCTTGACTATATATATATAACAAACTAACCATTTTTTTGTAGGATCATGATCGGGTCTAAACCGTCAGATATTATTGACCAAGGTCAATAAGTCAAAAACAGCTTAGGATCAATACTCCGGTGATAGTATAGTGTTTTCCCGGGTCGTTAAAGTCCCAGCGAGATTGAAAAGGTGTCGTTTGAAATCGTTTATGAGAAAGTGGCACTGAGGACAGTAGCCAGATGATGTGGAGTTGATATTGCTACTGTTATTTTGGTATTTGTACACAGATATAATATTCACAAAAATCAGATATACAATTATATGCACGTATTCACAATTCAGATTTACGCAATCGGATTGAAAAAGTGGGATTTTGGTATTTGACAAACTATAGGGGGTGCTTTTGAAACTTTTTAAAACTTAAAATTAAAAATGAAAATGAAATTATAAAAGTGATTAAAATACTATTTAAATATTATTTAAATAATTAAACTATTTAAAAATCTAATTTAAATCTAACTTAAATTAACTAAAAATTATAACTATTACAAATTAGACTAAAAATTTGCAAAAATAATTTCTAAACTTAAATTAGAACTTGAAGAAAGTATAAAAAATAAAAAAAAAATATTTTTGTCTTTTTATGGGTTTTTTATAAATTAAAAACTATTTAACTAAATTAAACTAATTAAACTACTTTTAATTAATATTAATACTAAATTAACTTAGAAAATTATAAGAAAATTTATAAAATTACTTAACCATCACTGGAATCCTACAAAATTATAAAAACTCTAAAAATTATGTTTTAAGACTAATCCACTAATTATTTACCTTTTAATTAACTTAAGTCTAATTTAAACAATTAAAATAATAAAAATATAAAATGAACAGTAGAAATTCAAAATGTATTTTCTAAAAGTCTATTATACAATATTAGAGCTAGGAAAAATATAAAAACTAAGTTATACTTTATAAAAACCAAATATGATATTTATTACTTAATATTAATTAATAATAAAGAAAACTAAAATTAAATCTAATTAATACTAAATGACAGAATAAAAATCTGAAAAAATTGCTAAAATTACTTTACTATATAAGGTATTTAATAAAAATATAAAATTGACAAGTACTTAATAAAAATCTAAAAATGCAAAATCAAATTTAAATTACATTAAATAGAAACTATCACTTAATTTTAAATTAACTTTTTTTGGATTTTTCTTTTACAAACTTGTTTTACACCTATAAACAAAGACTTTTAATGAAAACAACTTTTTTGTAACTAAAAATTAAGCACTTTGCACCCCCTTTGCTTATTCAGTTGACTTTTGTTGACTGTTTGGGCAAATGAGCTCAAATGAGCTTGTGTGGGTCCCACTTTGATGAAAACAGATACAAATAAGTTACTTGAGCTTAATTAAGCTAAAAACTACAAGCTATGACCATGGATTAAGCTAAAAAGATGAATAAGCACTTTTGAAAACTAAAATTCAACACAGAATGGGACAGAATTTTGAGACAAATCCAAGTGGGGTCCACTTGATCCTAGGTCAGACTAATGGTCAATGATTGTTCCCTGGTAGGAGGGGGGTTGGGAGAACCAAAGTATAGGGTGTGGGGCCCACTGTGGTGGCCACAAACCACCACCAAAGTGGTGGTGGTGGCTGTGGTATCTGCTGCACAGAGCAGTTGTTTGCCCTGCAGCCCTCTTTGGAGGGTTGTGGGGCCCACAAAAAAAATGGAAAAAATGAGGGGAATATGGGACTTTGTAGATGAGGTGGGGGAGTATCACTACAACAAATTTCAGATTCTAAATCTAATTACATAAATCATAAAAATTCCTTGATTATTTGGAAAAACCTGAGATGTACAAAATTTTGACTTTTGTAAAAACTTGAGACTTTGACTTTTTTGAGATTCTAAAGGCACCTACTGATTATAAAAGTTATATTATTCCTAGAATAAGCTAAATTAACTTACATCTACCAGTTTAGGACTAATTTGAGGATTTGTGATTCCTAAATAACCAACAGTTGACTGTTGGGAATGGGGGATGAGTAATTTTGACTTTTGCAGTTAAGATGAGCCAATTGGTGTTTGTTTTAAGTTAATTAGAACCTAGGTGAGTTGCCTAAACAAGCTTTGGCCATAAATGATCACCACAACACATTCAAACTTACAATTCCAAACACCCCTTATGAAACTAAAAATGGAATTTTAGTTAAGTAATCCTACAATATGAACCTTAAACCTAAGAAATAAATTTACATTCACATTAAACAAGCTTAGTTGAACCAGAATAAGCAAAGAACAACTACTAAGATTACTTAAAACAGATTGTGCAAGAATTTAAGAAGAATCTTACAATTTCACAAGCTGAGAACAAGAATCAACTAGAAATCAAATCACCTCCCTATTACCTCCCCTGAGGTACTAAACCTTATGCCATCCAATACAGCTCTGCATCACTTGTTCATCTTCATTGATTTTGAATTCTATTTGATTTTTGAAACAAAGTTCTTGAATCTTTGAGTATTTTAAGTGAAACTGAGTTTTATACTTCAATAGTTTTAGAATTGCTTTATAACAGTTCACAACAACTTGATTGACTCACTAAATACTCATTCTCAGCAAATTATAGTAAAAATGAGACTTTCATTAAAATGAGCAAATTTAAATGTAAACTGCAAACTTGGAATTTTGATTAAATAAACTTAAAATTACACTTATAAGAACTGAGATTACAACTGATTTAACTAAAAATTACAATTATAACTAAAGTTGAATTAAAACGACATAATAAAAACTAACTTAAACTAATACTAATCTAATACATCTTCTGGTCTCTTTTCTTTTCACTTTTATAGACCAGTGGGGGTCCCACTTCAAATCCCAGCAACTTTGGATGATAACTATTTGATCTTGGCCGTTGGTGAAATTTGGCGCCAAAATGGTATTTGGCCATTTGCTCTGAGATATTGTCAGAGGGGCATTAAATGTGGCCTTGGGGTGTGTACTTGGAGGGATAAGGGAGGTGGGATGTGATGGTGGAAAGTGGTGGCAAGTGGGGGTGAATACCAGGGATGGTATGGTGGTTTCTGGTTTTGGAGGTAAAGGGGAAGAGGATGGTTTTGGAGGGGTTGACCGGGTCAACGCCCGTTTAAATATTTAAAAGGTGTGGGTGTTGGGCTGTGTTGTGGAGTGGGCCTAGAAAAGGTGTGGGCTGTTTGGTGGATCAGGGAAGGGTTTGGTTATGTATAACATTTTGAATCCGTTTGGAATTTTGGTTAAAAGCACAAGGACTCATTTTGTAATTTCTGAAAATTGAGGGTTGTGTTTTGGCATTACTTCAAAATGTTTCATGGGGTGTAACATGCCAATGATGAATAGTATGAGGTTAATTTTTGAATTTTTCACTTTATAATACCCAAGGGACTAAATCTGCCAATTCACCAAACTTCAGGGACCTGACTTGTAATTTCACCAAACTTTCTACCCAGGGACCAAACCTGCCATAAGAGATTATTATAAGGACAAAATTTGTTTTTCTCAAAGTTTTAATCTCCCAGGGACCATTTTTGACAATTTTCCAAACTTCAGGGACTAAACTTGACATTTTGTGAAACTTTGCACCAAAGGACTAATTATGTAACTTTATGATTTAAAAGGACCTTTGGTGACTTTTTCAAGTTTTTAGAATAACCAGGGACTAAATTTGATAATTTTTGATAGTTGAGGGACTGAAACTGCCAATTTTGCAAACTTTGTGCGTTTTTCATCAGTTTTTGGTATTTTTGCATTTGAAACATGTAAAACACTTTCCTGGGATATTTTCACTATTTTGATTCATTATTGAGTGTTTTTGGATGTTTTGGCAGCTCAGAAAAGGTAAACATGATGAGTATTTACACACTCATCAATCCCCCACACTAAACTATTGCTAGTCCCTAGCAATCTTTTGAGAAAAACCTGATGGATTTGAAAATCTCTTTACCAAAAGCCATCACTTCTGGAGTAGCCAGGTGTAAGAACTGTGGTACACCTGATAACCGTGTGATTTTGAGCAAACCACCAGCTGTCAACGGATTTTATTAGTCTTTACCAAAAGCCGTTTGCTTCTGGACTTGCCAGCATCTTGATGGACTAAGTCAACATCTTGGTGAGCTGATTACCAATTATGGATTTTCCACGGCCTTTACCACAAGCCATAATCTTGCGGGCTAGCCAACTCATTTGTTTTTGGGGAGTTGAGGAACCATACAATTTTTGGCAAATTGCAAGCCATCAACAGGTTTGAGATGTCTTTACCAAGAGCCGTTTGCTCCTGGACTAGCCAATCCATTTGTTATTTAGACTTTGGCGGACTGATTACCACAAAAAATTTTGAGCTCCAGTGAAAAATTTTTGAAAAATTTTGGTCAAAAACGGGGGTATAAGATAGTAAAATGTGATAAAATTTGCTAGAATAGCGAAATACCCCCCACACTAAGCATGAATATTGTCCTCAATATTCAAAGTCCCGGGTATTATGCCGACTCTTTGAACGTAAAAGGGCAACATTACAAGCTAAGCGCGGAAAACACCATTTTGTTTTTCACTTTTGTAATCATAGCATGGGGGACTCCCCCACACTTAGGGTGAAAACCCTATAAGCATGCTATTGTTTTTGTTTACCGAGTCGCTAGCTTGACTCGACCCCGAATTCATTTGTCCTTGGGGAAGCATGATGTGGAAAAGGCAATCCCCATCGGACTTTCATTCAAGATGTTTGGATAAACATTTGAAGCACGTGAAAGTTCCACACCGATGAGACATAATCCCGGCTCAAGAAAATGATACATGAAAATGCCGGGATCAAATATAGTGTCCTCACTCCCGAAGGAGTGAAGAACAGGAGAAGTCACCCTGTAGGTGAAGAAAAGGAAGAAAACCATGATGAAAATCATGATAAGATCTTCTTCCTCGAAGGCAGGCTCATTAGCCTGATTTTGGATTTCAAAGGTTAAGCTCGAAAACATCCCGGGAGGGTGGGTGGGAATTTGCAAATTCTCATGATTGAGTGCATCTCCCCCCAGGTCATCATACTCCGGAGGAGTCATGATATGAGTGAGTTCACAGGAGAACTCATCAAATGTGAATGAATCATATTCGGGATTGATGTGTGTGAGTTCACAGGAGAACTCATCGAAGGTAAATGATTCATAATCGGGGAGAGAATTATGAGAATGAGAAGTGGTACTGCCACTAATCTTCTCTCCCATAGGATCAAAAGTAAAGGCTTCAAATTTCGGTATAGGGTCATCGGAGAGAATGTCACTATCCTTTATGGGGATAGGAGATGAAATAGGTTTCTCTTTGAAAGCCTCGATTTTAGAAATGAGGAGATTGACTTTCATTAATGTTGCACGAAGTGCTTCATCTTTGATTTCAGTTTCAGTCTCATTATTCTCTTCTTCTAAGCTAACTAGCTGAGAAGGCAATTCTTCCACATGACTGATGTCTCCAGAAGATAAAGAATTTTCATCAGCATGTGAAGTACTAAGCTCGATGTTGGGATTAGAGTTTAAAAGATTTTCAGTTTCTCCCACATCGGCTTCAAGATCAAGGAGACCATCATCATTTCCCAAAGGAAGTGGATTGATGTGAGTAAGTTCGTTTGTGAACTCCTCAATAAGAGGATCAACATCCGAATGAGGCAATCGTGCCTCTTCATACTCAACTTCTCCATAAGATGTACAATCATCATTAAAATCGGAGAAAGTCTCAAAATGATCTTTTGGATTTTCAGGGTGAGCAGGTATATCACACACATGATCAAAAGTTCCCTGTGACTCTCTTGGGATTGGGACAAGGATCTCAGCACTAGACTTTATTAATTCGTCCGATTCCTTATTAGGAACAGTGCTAAGATGCTCATCCCCCATGATTAAAGAGTGAATGTGAACTTCGGGTGTGATAACAGCAGACTGAGGGAGTTGAGAAGGACTAGCAGTCATGGTTTCTACAAGTTCCATGATTTCTACTGCTAGTGATTCAATCATATTCTTTTCTCCCTGTATTTCTACTGAAGCAGTTTCAAGAGGTTTCTCAGATACCTTTGGAATTGGAACAAGGTCATCAATCTCCTCAAGAGGATTGCTTTTGACTTCTTTGTCCCCCATTGGCAAGATATCTGAAGTTTTCTTAGGTTTTACCTCTTGAAATGGCTCATCCTCATCACTTTCATCCTCAAAATAAAATGAGTTAACAGGAGGCTTTTGTTTTCTAAGAATCAAATCCTTAAGACAGTTTATACTATCTTGAATTGTCTTATTGAATTGAGTTTGATTCATAATTATTTTAGTAATCAATTCAGCTCTAGCTAACTCGTCCTGAGGCGGTGGTTGAGGGTTTGTGTATTGTGAGGACTGGTAAAAACCAAATTCATGATTGTTACAAGGAACCTGTTCATAGACAAACTGATCCCTAATTTGACAATCAGAGCTGTAGTGAGGGCCTCCACAATACTCACAACAGTAAAACTGTTGAGTCTGGTTTGGTGTATTTTGATACGAAGCATTATTGAGATTAGGATAATATGATTCTTGCTCGTATGAATGTGATGGGTGGTTGGAAAAATTTGAGGAGTTGTTGAATGAGTTTGGATTAGGATCATAAGCAAATGAATTACTCGACCCACAAAACAAACAACTCCCGTTTCGAATATCGTTACCACATTGTACACATGTACACCAACGACATGGAAAACCGAAAAGTGGCTCACCACAACCTACACAAGGAACAAAAGCCAGAGGTGGGACAAGTGGTGTGCTCTTAGAGCTAGCAATTTCCACCACTTCCGTTATGGTCTCGGGTTTTTGAATGTGAAGATTAGGTAAGCCGTTATTTTCAGTCACAGCTCTAAGCTCTTGGTGTTTGTGTATAACCGTATATCGTGAAAGGTTAGGAGCAATTGTGAGCTTAGATTTTTGGACAACCGTAGGTTGGACGTATTTAGCACTTCCATAGTCAGAGGAAAGTACAGGGTCCTTTGTCACCACGGTTTCTCGTTCCATTTCCCTTATCGGAGAGGGAGTAGGAATCGATGGTCCATCATAATCAACACGACATCTCGATATCTTTGACAAGGCCATAAGTTTTTCAATGTTGCTCTCATAGGCCCTTTGTTCAAAGAAATCGTCATCGAGAGATGCCATTAATTACGGGACAAGTGAAAGAAGTTAGAATCAAAAGGATAGAGGGTAAAGAGATGAAGAATCAAATAGGTGAGAGGGTAAAGGTGAATATTTTTGGTATTTTCGAGAAACATGTTTAGTGCACATGCACAAAAAACAATTTTTCAAAACAAATTTGAGGCAAAACCACAGTGAACTTAAACCAGAAATCACAAGTGAATGGCTTCTTTAAAAAAAGGTTCACCACTCACAGGGATATAAAGGCAAGTTTTAATCTTAAGTTTGGGAACTTATTATGGGTTTATTAATTAATTTGAAAAACTGCTTTAGGCTTATGGGTGTGTGTGCAGAAAACTTGGGAAATATTTTTGGAACTGATTCGTTAACCGAAATCGTCCCTTTAAGATTACTCGCAGGCTGGCGGGAGGAAGTAAATAGGTTTCCTCTTCAGTTCGCAATTTAATATCAGAACTTACCTTAAACCAACTGTTTCAGGTTGTAATCTTAAAGAACACGAAGTAATTTAACTTCACAGTTTGTTTTGTTGTTTTTAATTTTTTTGGTGTTTTTAACACTTCAGGAAAAGTGTTAATGAACGTTTTTGATATGATTAAGTTTTTACAAAAACTTTTTACAGATTTGTGTGAAATTTGTACAGGGAGGGTTTTGAAAAACCACTAAACTTAAAACGATTTTAAAACACGCAACAACCTCCCCGGCAGCGGCGCCAAATTTTGATCGGGTCTAAACCGTCAGATATTATTGACCAAGGTCAATAAGTCGAAAACAGCTTAGGATCAATACTCCGGTGATAGTATAGTGTTTTCCCGGGTCGTTAAAGTCCCAGCGAGATTGAAATGGTGTCGTTTGAAATCATTTATGAGAAAGTGGCACTGAGGACAGTAGCCAGATGATGTGGAGTTGATATTGCTACTGTTATTTTGGTATTTGTACACAGATATAATATTCACAAAAATCAGATATACAATTATATGCACGTATTCACAATTCAGATTTACGCAATCGGACTAAAAAAGTGGGATTTTGGTATTTGACAAACTACAGGGGGTGCTTTTGACACTTTTTAAAACTTAAAATTAAAAATGAAAATGAAATTATAAAAGTGATTAAAATACTATTTAAATATTATTTAAATAATTAAACTATTTAAAAATCTAATTTAAATCTAACTTAAATTAACTAAAAATTATAACTATTACAAATTAGACTAAAAATTTGCAAAAATATTTTCTAAACTTAAATTAGAACTTGAAAAAAGTATAAAAAATAAAAAAAAATATTTTTGTCTTTTTATGGGTTTTTTATAAATTAAAAACTATTTAACTAAATTAAACTAATTAAACTACTTTTAATTAATATTAATACTAAATTAACTTAGAAAATTATAAGAAAATTTATAAAATTACTGAACCATCACTGGAATCCTAAAAAATTATTAAAACTCTAAAAATTATGTTTTAAGACTAATCCACTAATTATTTACCTTTTAATTAACTTAAGTCTAATTTAAACAATTAAAGTAAGAAAAATATAAAATGAATAGTAGAAATTCAAAATGTATTTTCTAAAAGTCTATTATACTATATTAGAGCTAGGAAAAATATAAAAACTAAGTTATACTTTATAAAAACCAAATATGATATTTATTACTTAATATTAATTAATAATAAAGAAAACTAAAATTAAATCTAATTAATACTAAATGACAGAATAAAAATCTGAAAAAATTGCTAAAATTACTTTACTATATAAGGTATTTAATAAAAATATAAAATTGACAAGTACTTAATAAAAATCTAAAAATGCAAAATCAAATTTAAATTACATTAAATAGAAACTATCACTTAATTTTAAATTAACTTTTTTTGGATTTTTCTTTTACAAACTTGTTTTACACCTAAAAACAAAGACTTTTAATGAAAACAACTTTTTTGTAACTAAAAATTAAGCACTTTGCACCCCCTTTGCTTATTCAGTTGACTTTTGTTGACTGTTTGGGCAAATGAGCTCAAATGAGCTTGTGTGGGTCCCACTTTGATGAAAACAGATACAAATAAGTTACTTGAGCTTAATTAAGCTAAAAACTACAAGCTATGACCATGGATTAAGCTAAAAAGATGAATAAGCACTTTTGAAAACTAAAATTCAACACAGAATGGGACAGAATTTTGAGACAAATCCAAGTGGGGTCCACTTGATCCTAGGTCAGACTAATGGTCAATGATTGTTCCCTGGTAGGAGGGGGGTTGGGAGAACCAAAGTATAGGGTGTGGGGCCCACTGTGGTGGCCACAAACCACCACCAAAGTGGTGGTGGTGGCTGTGGTATCTGCTGCACAGAGCAGTTGTTTGCCCTGCAGCCCTCTTTGGAGGGTTGTGGGGCCCACAAAAAAAATGGAAAAAATGAGGGGAATATGGGACTTTGTAGATGAGGTAGGGGAGTATCACTACAACAAATTTCAGATTCTAAATCTAATTACATAAATCATAAAAATTCCTTGATTATTTGGAAAAACCTGAGATGTACAAAATTTTGACTTTTGTAAAAACTTGAGACTTTGACTTTTTTGAGATTCTAAAGGCACCTACTGATTATAAAAGTTATATTATTCCTAGAATAAGCTAAATTAACTTACATCTATCAGTTTAGGACTAATTTGAGGATTTGTGATTCCTAAATAACCAACAGTTGACTGTTGGGAATGGGGGATGAGTAATTTTGACTTTTGCAGTTAAGATGAGCCAATTGGTGTTTGTTTTAAGTTAATTAGAACCTAGGTGAGTTGCCTAAACAAGCTTTGGCCATAAATGATCACCACAACACATTCAAACTTACAATTCCAAACACCCCTTATGAAACTAAAAATGGAATTTTAGTTAAGTAATCCTACAATATGAACCTTAAACCTAAGAAATAAATTTACATTCACATTAAACAAGCTTAGTTGAACCAGAATAAGCAAAGAACAACTACTAAGATTACTTAAAACAGATTGTGCAAGAATTTAAGAAGAATCTTACAATTTCACAAGCTGAGAACAAGGATCAACTAGAAATCAAATCACCTCCCTATTACCTCCCCTGAGGTACTAAACCTTATGCCATCCAATACAGCTCTGCATCACTTGTTCATCTTCATTGATTTTGAATTCTATTTGATTTTTGAAACAAAGTTCTCGAATCTTTGAGTATTTTAAGTGAAACTGAGTTTTATACTTCAATAGTTTTAGAATTGCTTTATAACAGTTCACAACAACTTGATTGACTCACTAAATACTCATTCTCAGCAAATTATAGTAAAAATGAAACTTTCATTAAAATGAGCAAATTTAAATGTAAACTGCAAACTTGGAATTTTGATTAAATAAACTTAAAATTACACTTATAAGAACTGAGATTACAACTGATTTAACTAAAGTTGAATTAAAACGACATAATAAAAACTAACTTAAACTAATACTAATCTAATACATCTTCTGGTCTCTTTTCTTTTCACTTTATAGACCAGTGGGGGTCCCACTTTACATCCCAGTAACTTTGGATGATAACTATTTGATCTTGGCCGTTGGTGAAATTTGGCGCCAAAATGGTATTTGGCCATTTGCTCTGAGATATTGTCAGAGGGGCATTAAATGTGGCCTTGGGGTGTGTACTTGGAGGGATAAGGGAGGTGGGATGTGATGGTGGAAAGTGGTGGCAAGTGGGGGTGAATACCAGGGATGGTATGGTGGTTTCTGGTTTTGGAGGTAAAGGGGAAGAGGATGGTTTTGGAGGGGTTGACCGGGTCAATGCCCGTTTAAATATTTAAAAGGTGTGGGTGTTGGGTTGTGTTGTGGAGTGGGCCTAGAAAAGGTGTGGGCTGTTTGGTGGATCAGGGAAGGGTTTGGTTATGTATAACATTTTGAATCCGTTTGGTATTTTCGTTAAAAGCACAAGGACTCATTTTGTAATTTCTGAAAATTGAGGGTTGTGTTTTGGCATTATTTCAAAATGTTTCATGGGGTGTAACATGCCAATGATGAATAGTATGAGGTTAATTTTTGAATTTTTCACTTTATAATACCCAAGGGACTAAATCTGCCAATTCACCAAACTTTAGGGACCTGACTTGTAATTTCACCAAACTTTCTACCCAGGGACCAAACCTGCCATAAGAGATTAGTATAAGGACAAAATTTGTTTTTCTCAACGTTTTAATCTCCCAGGGACCATTTTTGATAATTTTCCAAACTTCAGGGACTAAACTTGACATTTTGTGAAACTTTGCACCAAAGGACTAATTATGTAACTTTATGATTTAAAAGGACCTTTGGTGACTTTTTCAAGTTTTTAGAGTAACCAGGGACTAAATTTGACAATTTTTGAAAGTTGAGGGACTGAAACTGCCAATTTTGCAAACTTTGTGCGTTTTTCATCTGTTTTTGGTATTTTTGCATTTGAAACATGTAAAACACTTTCCTGGGATATTTTCACTATTTTGATTCATTATTGAGTGTTTTTGGATGTTTTGGCAACTCATAAAAGGTAAAAATGATGAGTATTTACACACTCATCAGATCAAAATCCATGTTTCCCATCTTGGCACTCCTTTTAGGGGGAGTAACAACCAAGGGGGAGCAAGTGCATTATTCCGCTTCGCTACTCTACTTTTTGTTTCGACAAAAAGGGGGAGAAATATATTGAAACTTCAAAACTTAATATGATTTTCATCTCTTAAGTAAAACAAGTTTAATATAATTTTTTTTAAGTCTTAAAAACCAAGACTTTGTGAGTTACTTAAAAACAAAGTTTATGTTTTGTCATCAACAAAAAGGGGGAGATTGTTAATACAAATATCGCCTAAAAACGTTATTTATATTTTACGATCTTCGCTAAGTTTTGTTAACGACAAAATGTAAACTTTAGTTTCTAAGTAAAACATAATCTTAGTTTTAAAGACTTGCATAAACTAGACTTTTACTACATTTTACATTTCATAAAACACAACACTTTTTATTTCTTAAAATAGAATTGTCACATCACATTTATGGCAAGTTTTGTCAATATACATTTATGGAAAGAAATGTGTTTGACTTACTATTTGGTTGCTTGCAAGTTTAGTGTTTGACTAGATATTATGAGATGTGACATTGTTTGGTTTGCAAGGTGTAATGAATGTGACTTTGTTTGGTTTGCATGATTTATTGCAAAACCAACTGCAAGCCCGGCGGAACCCTGGGGGTACACGGATGGAACCCATCTGAGGGTTCAGCCGTATCCGCCAGGCCTGCAGAAGGCTTTGCTATAAATACCAAGCCACAAGTTGATTTTTGGCTTATCACTCTACATCATATTTTACACACACACACACTCATTCTTTCATCTAACCCTTTAACATTTCATATGTGAAGTTTCTTTTTGTAGCAAAGAGATTCACAAGCTCATTAAAAGTAACAAGTATTCAACACAACGTTGCAAGACTTGTTAGCTTAGCATTGTGTAGACTTGTGTAGTTTACACTTTATTTGATTGTGTATTTTCAGTAGTGATCGGTTAGTATTTTAGTCCCCAAAATACAAAGTGTATTGGGAGTAGTTGTACCCTTGTAAAAGAACTAACGGGAGTGGTTGTACCCTTGGTAAAGAACTCGACATCTAGCTTAGTGTCGGTAAAAGTATAAGCGACGTGTAAGGTTTTCTCCGCCGGTGAAAGGAGCTTGTTGATTAGTGAAAGAAACTCTCGAGTTGGATACTCGGGGCGTGGACGTAGGGCAAGGAAAAAGAGTCCTTGTAGCCGAACCACGATAAATACTCGTGTTGTGGTTTGATCGTTTCTTTCATTTACTTGCATGTTATATATTATGTTTGTGTATATATCTTTGATCAAACGGAAAGTTTCAAAGCTAACTAAACAAGTTAAAAAGATTTTAAACGGTAAACTATTCAACCCCCTTCTAGTTTTTCACAGTGTGGACAACAGAAGGATTACCTGAAGGACAGGAGATATAACTTACCACAAAAACCTGATTTCCTGACGAACTCTGCACCATCATTGACTGGGCAACTACTACAAATAGACACATTTAATCACAAAACGCTGTATACACAACACATGATACAGTAGTAAATTGTTAAAAGGTATCCTTACTCCTTAATACCATCACAATTGACGGCGTCCTGAAACACCATTATACTGGTGCAGTTTTACAACAGTTATGAACATCGCGTGAAAACACCATTTCAAAAAAAAAAGTTATCAAGTATCTGATCATCGCGTGAAAACATGGTATGCTGCGTGTCATTTATGAATGAAAGATACTTTTTTACTTTTAGGACTAAAAATTGGCGTAATAATTTAATATCTCCACCTTTGTTTAAGACATATTTACAACCTCGTAAGCCACCAAAAGTTATTTTTTTAAACCCATCTAATTTAGACAGAAATAGAACAACATTGGCACGGCTAATGTGATAAATGAATACTGCTAACCCCTGCATTTTTTACCCTAAAGACTCGAATCAAAGTATCAAACTCAAACCGAGCTAATCAATCACAGACACAAAAAAACTGTGAGAACCTCTGTTATTCACAATATAGCTACAAATCAGCAGCAACAATATAGATTACAGAACAGAGTTTACACTTAAACCCAAAGCAAAAAAACCATTTATATTATACTTTTGTTTAAGTAAATTCCCATGTTCTGCCATGGATGCTTGCATTCTATTTTCCTCTCTAGAATTCCTAAGGGCCCTAAGTTTGCAAATGCAAATGTTTCATATTTCATCAAACACAGTTTGCAACTTTGAGTCATGTTACTATATTATCAAATAACATATTCTACTTAAACACATTTCACTCCCTACCACAAAAGCTAGTTAAAGCCTATTAGGTCATCACAGATTTAGAGTCTGTTATCATATCTCATTAGCAATAAGAACAAAGTAAAAAGATTAACGTTATTATTACTTCATTGGCCTGGAATCCTACGTTACATGTTGTTGGTGTTCGAGAATAAGCTTCGTTTGACAACACTTGGTGCATACCGGGCCAGGAAAAAGTACTTCATTCTCCGACTAAACAACTGCTGGGCGTGGCTGAATATAACGCTACAACAGCTACTTGTGCATAAATATCCATAAATCATACCTGAAGTATAGAAAAGAAAAAGAACTTGCATCAAAGCATAATGGTGGACAGTAAATAATTAGCATCTGTTTGCTTTTTAGTATTTTAAATTACCTTAGGCGAGAGAACATGACCATGTATTTTATGTACGCGATATTTTGTATGTGATTGTTAATCATTAGGTATGACCATAAACGCATGGCAAGGCGAATCAACAATCAATAAAATTTCAAGCATCATTGTAAGACTAAGGGGGAAGGGGTTGTTTGGAACTGCATTTTAAGATTGAGTATCTGATTATTATTTGCAAAACGCAAATAATCATACTAATATTTTTTCTACATATCTTAAAAAAAGGTTATTATTTGCATTTTCCAAATGAGGTAACACGGTTTTCCAAAAAACATGTTGATCCCGATTTTTTTAAACATAAATTTTCATCAATAAACGGGTAAAAGGGAAGGATCCCTGTTGAGACTACTGATGGAAAGTCAAGTCTTTTTGGCTCTCGTGTGGGTGGCCTAAACTTCTATTCCCATGTCAATAAATATCAGTTGTTGAATATCTTGCCTTCTTGTAGATGTGTAAAATAAAATTCATAGTGATTATATGAGGCCCAAACACTCAATCTACAAAAAGCTGAGTTGTCAATGGAACAAATTTATAAACATGTTCCTTACCGTTCGTTGATCGGGCCAAGAAGGTTATAGTAATCCGGAAAACCTTGGAGGTGGCCATTCTCCCTTATAGTCACCAATATGTCTGTCTTGTGCAGGATGTAGAATCGCCTAGATAGAAAACGTCCATTATCAGATTAGAAACATAAAAACATGCCTCTAAGCATACATGTTGTATATTAAGATGGTTTTTTTAGTTGGTTTTACCTGTTCGTGCGGCACTGCTCGTGCATATCACCAATATAATCCATAATTGTAACTTACAAACATTCCTGTTCTTTCAAATTTCTATGGAAGCTGGTTACAATTCTCAAACCAGAGTTTTTTCCCCCAAGAACAGCCATTTCCAATTGATTTTGAACAAAAAGCTTAAAGGTCTTGAACTCAGAAGCCGTGAACAATGAGCCCACAAAATCTTCATATTGAGCAAAAGTACCTATCTTTCGGCATAATGGTTCTGCAGTAGCTTGGGAGTCACATCACTAATGGAAAAGGTAAATTTCCTTGTTATCGCTAGTCACAACCATAACACGGGTGACAGCTCTCATGCATAACAACTATAAATGAATTAGTGTACTGATTACTAATATAGACAACTACATATTTAATCTTCAGTTAAAAGCCAACACCAATTACTTTTTTAAAAACAATGCTTGTATACAAACATTCCTGTTCTTTCAAATTTCTATGAAAGCTGGTTACAATTCTAAAAGAAAAGTTTTTTCCCCAAGAACTGCCATTTCCAATAGATTTTGAATAAAAATTCGCCAAAAAAATGCAATGAGTAAGTGAATAAAAATATCACTTTACTGCTGGTGTTTTACGGAAAGACAAAAATGAACCCAAAATCCCCCGAACACCCATTAAAAACACCTTAAACCCCATAATAGCACCATCTAAAAAACCTGTCTTTAATTTTTTTGTCGGCATTCACGCCTGTTGAATGTCGCTGATGTTCTTAACAACGATCAACACACAACTGGCCATGAGCCTATAAATTCGCAGTTCAGTATAACATTAGAAGTAACAAAAACCTTCCAAATTTATGGGTGAAAGAACGAAGCACTAATACTTGAATTTAAGAGTTAACCTTACAATTGTTGGCTTCCAAATGCGTATGTTATTCAGGCTTGTTTCTCACAGTCATAGGCCAAGAGCAGAGGGCGTGTTAGTCTCGCTTTTTTTATAAAGATAACGTCACAGAAGTGAATTGGACTAGATTAGAAACTACAAGGACTACTATTGTCAAGTAGGCAAACATGTAGTGTTAGGAGCCTATAAATACCCCTCATGACTCTCCATGAGGGGTGTGGGAAAGTGTGTGTAAAGTTTAACTTCATTTATCATATTTAATAAATACATAGTTCTTCACCTTTCTCTCTCTACTTTCTCTCTCTAGAACCATGATGTATTTCGATCAACCTCGACCTCCGGAACGTGTTTCTTGGTCATAACAAGTGGCATCAGAGCTAACCGGGGGCGAATCGTGGTGTTTTTGGGTGAAAAAATGTGATTTTTGGTGATTTCTCTCAGAAAATGTACGATCTTATCGAGTTAGAAGTGGGTGTTATCGAGTTAGGTTGCTTATCGAGTTAGGTTGATTATCGAGTTAGGGTGCTTATCGAGTTAGGGTAAGCATTACCGAGTTTGCAACAATTTGTATCAAGTTACCTATTTTGGCGAGTTAGCCATTTTAGCGAGTTAGCTACAACCTTATCGTTTATCGAGTAAGGTTATTCGTGTGTGCTACCTAATGGAAACTATACTCGATTCATTTCATTTTTATCGAGTTACCGGATCCTTATCGAGTTAGGAAATTCTTATCAAGTTAGATATCTACAGCATCGAGTTACAAGCTTTTATCGAGTTACAAGGCTTTACCGAGTTAGTAATTTTTACCAAGTTAGTAACTTGTACCGAGTAAGGGAAGAGGTTATCGAGTAAGGTGCTGGTTTTACCTAGTTAGACAAGGTTATTGAGTAAGGTGCTGGTTTTACCGAGTTAGACAAGGTTATCGAGTAAGAAAAAAAAAAGTTTTTTGGCGGGAAAATTTGAGTATAATTTATTTTTGAGAGGAGACTAAACGTTCATTTTTTACACGAAATTCAAAGTTTGGTATAACGTTGAAAATTTTAGCCCGAAATTCAAATTTTTAGGTCAAAATTCAAATTTTTTTTGGGTAAAATTTGGCGTAAAAATTTTTAAAACTCAAAATTTTCTGGTAACCTTAGCATTGCATTTCATGGTGATTTCCAAATTATAGGCGAGAAAATTTTCCAATTCTATTTTTGGAGGGAAAATATGAAATCACTACGAATCAACCAGATTGAATTTCAAGCTTCACCAAAAACACACCACGTATAGCTTAAAAGATCCTGATCAAGAATCACAATCAAATGACAACGGCTAGTATCAGATTTTTGTGGCTACGGAGTTTTTATATGATATTGCTTATTTGGGTTTAAAGTTCATTTCACGGGCATGTGTACTTATTTATCTCAAAGTCTAGGAGTGGATGGATGCATGACTTTCGGAGATACTTGTTTGGGCAAACACTGGTAGAGATAGTGATTAAGACTTGGATTATCTAGTTATACCCGATGTAAGGAGTTACATTGTAGTACTCATGGGTTATAGCTATCACTTTAAGGAGTTACGTTGTAGTACTCAGTGTCACATGAAGTTGTGGAGATTTCAAGAGGTGGATATTTCATATATTGTTTGTTGGTTTGGGTATATGGCACTACCTATGCTTTAAGGAGTTACGTTGTAGTGCTCAGTATAGGTTCTTAGTCACACTATCGTACAAGATTAAGTCACGTATGAGATGTCTACTTCATTCTCAGATTGGTTATATTGGGTTCTCTCCATATAGTATTCATTTACTAGCTGGTTGGAATTTGAAGAGGTCGCTTATAGGTTGAAGAGAAGAGAGGAGATTGTAGATAAAGAGAGTCATATTTTCGCGACATATACTCACAGAATGTGCTCCAAAAAGCTATTATGGCCTCTAAATTGCATTAGAAGTGTAAAGTACTGGTAACTGTATGGCATGTACACAAGATTATGATGATTCCAATAACTCGCAACCATCAGGAGGGAGAAGAACATGCCAAAAGAAGTAGTGTTTCGTCTTCAGTACGTTGGTTGATCGAGGGAACTGTGCTTAATACCAGAGAATTACCATGAGGTACCAAGTATGTGTTCATCAGAGCTTATTACCAACCTTCTATGCAATGTTATGTGAGTTATATTGTTATGATGCTACCTGAACGACAACCATGTTTCTACACTTTTGAATCTACTTTATCCGCTGCGTGATGAAAAGAGAGTTGTTGGTTCAGGAGGGAGCAGGAAAAAGAATAAAGGCTCACTAGTTAGGAGGGAGTAATAACCTAACTAGACCATTACAGTTGAAGTTCAGAGCTAAAAGACCTTTATGGTCAGTGTCAAAGATCATACGCCTAGATCGTCGAAAGAGAGAACTTTAAGTCTGCCTCAGTATCTAGACTACAGAGACTCTGCGCTTCAACAACGTCAACATAGTTTACTATTGTTGTAATTTACATTGTTAGATCTCATTGTAACCATTCACGTGTGACGATATCTTGAAAGGAGATTGTTAGCCTCTCTTTTTTATAAAGATAACGTCACACAAGTGAATTGGACTAGATTAGAAACTACAAGGACTACTATTGTCAAGTAGGCAAACATATAGTGTTAGGAGCCTATAAATACCCCTCATGACTCTCCATGAGGGGTGTGGGAAAGTGTGTGTAAAGTTTCACTTCATTTATCATATTTAATAAATACATAGTTCTTCACCTTTCTCTCTCTACTTTCTCTCTCTAGAACCATGATGTATTTCGATCAACCTCGACCTCCGAAACGTGTTTCTTAGTCATAACAGGGCGAGTCAGGATGCCTGCAAAGATACGTGCGTTAGTAAACAAAAAATTATCAGTGCCACCTGTACAAAGAAAAGGGTACATGGCATTTGCATAAACAACCTTCTACAACTAACCGTGTGTGTGTGTGTGTCTAAAAGCAGACGCAACCAAATATCCTTCACAAATCCAGTGTCCGACATTTAATAAAAATAAAATATATGAAATTCGAACAAATGAGTATATTCCAAATTCGAGCAGTGTCCTTCCGAACAACACCAGAATCGAAGTCCAGGACATGTGGACCATCCAAATGTGCAACACCTTCACCGAAATCCAACACCATCGATCTTTGATTATTCAGTAAACCTGTTATACAAAAGCAAAGGCTGTAAATAGTTTATGAGCTTATCTGACAATTTTATGACCTTAGCGAACTCTAGATAAAGCTAAGAAAGGTAGTTTTAATTGCTTATGAGCTTACCAACCTAAGGTTATAGCTTAAATAAGCTACAATGTCAAGTCGAAACACTTAAAAGCAGTTAAAAATGAGCTCATTAGTTTTTTTACAATTTGAATAAGCTGGTTAAATAAGGTCACTCAAACACCCCCTTACTTAACAACTCTTAGTAATGTCTACAAATCTTGTATATCTACAAATTAGTTAAAAATAATCAAGCTGTCAATAGATTATATACACCTCAGTTACATTATACGCTATTATTTTAACTAAAGATAGCAATTTTTAACAAAGACACTAATTTAATCCCGTTTTCAACAAAGATAGAGCTATATATAGCATCCTAAACAGATCAACAGAATGATATCTAATCACATAACCAAAGAATTACCTTGAAAATCTCAGCAACGGCAAGGGAAGCTGCAAAAAAGTCAAAAAAAAAAAAAAAAAAAAAAAAAAAAAAAAAAACCAAAATTAACAAAATCACTAAATTCTAACAAAACCCTAATTTCATAATTTTAAAAAAAATTCGAAAAGAAACAACTCAATTAAACCATTAATCAACTAAAAATAAACTATAATAAACAAAATCAAAAACGTACCTCGAGTAACCCTAATTTCAGAAAATCGACCGATTTGGTCTCTGCGTGTGTTACTGTGATCTACCAATTGCGTGTGTGCGTGTGTGTGGGGAAGAAGCTTCAAGAACACCCCCGTTATTTTATTTGGTCGTTGATTAATATGTGTGTGTGTCTGTGTGTGTGTGTGAGGAAGAAGGCGTTTGGGAGGCAGCAAAACACTATTGCTAACACTGTACACATACACCCATATGCACTGTAGCAACTTAAAAAAAGTCTGTGGGAGAGCAATTTTGATAGTAATACATGCTAATATACTTGTACCGTAAAGTGTGGTGAAAACAATTGTGGGGAACCAGCCCTCTCTTTAGTATATTGATATAATTGAAATTATTGACTATGAATTATTATGCAACTCCCTACTGTATTATGACCCAGGCCCAAATTCTAACGGGCTTAGAGCCCAAACATGAAGAAAAAACCATTACTGGCCTAGTTCATCAACCCAATAATATACATATGCTCTTGTTAACGATTTATATTTGTTTTCTTAGCGACAATATATACGACACAAATCAATCTCAAATGTCATAATCATGATCTATGTATTATGTTAAACCTAACGGTGATGGCTATGGTAATGCCGATAGTATCATAGTAGGTAAATTGGTTATTTAATTGCAAATTAGACATGCTATAGGTACTAGTATCGCAACAAAGTGCATTGCGGTTAGGCATCATCTTTCAAAAGGAAATTTTCGCCGTCTTAGGAAAAGATTATAAGGCATCAGAAGTAATTACAGTGTAAGCTAACTCTTTGAATTCGACCTTTTGAGTCTTGTAACTTTTTTATGGCTCATGTTAAATTTTCATAAGAAATAAATTCTCTGACCTAAAGCTAACAGTACAATTTGTTTATAACTTTAAACATTTGTTCGGTCATTTCAAAGTGTGCATGTTAAAGTTGGTACGTAGTTACAAGTAATGGAACTTTGACCCCACTTGACGTTTGAAACTTGCGGCACTGCGGCCAAAGTAGAAATCAAATCATTGTACATATATATAAGCCACCAAACTTGATATAAACTTGAATATATTTAACTCCCAATTACTAACGGATACAATGAAAAGATTGAAACTAAGAATAGGTTATGCCTCATATTGCTAGGTGGTTCATGGCGACCGACAAGTATTCGAATCACTCGTGATACCATGTTGAACATTAAATTTCCTATAGTCCATCACATTGAACATACTAGAAACCTTAAGACTAGGCACAATAAGGAGGGTCAATCCCCCTCATTTTCTCTGTCACGGCAGCTTTCTCTCTCTAGCGACCTGCAGGCGATTCAATGCCACAATAAGGGCGACCAAGTTCCTTTTTTTTTTTTTTTTTTTTTTTTTTTTTTTTTTTTTTTCACTACAAACTTAAAAAGCGAGATATTTTTCAATTCAAAATTCAAACAGAAGGCGGGATAAATTTTAAATTATTCAAAAATTAAATACAAGGCGGGATCTTTTTAATTCAAAAATCAGGCAGGATCTTTTAACACAAACGTAAATTTTTTATTAATAAAAACATAAACGTTACATAAACAGAAATTAAAACATTCCAATACTAAATTAAAAACTAAAATTTCAATTGTAATCTGGGTGATCCCAGGTCTGCGAGTTGTCGGAGCGGAAACCGTCGTTGTACGGATCAAAGCTCGCAAACCTCTCTTCTTCGATCTGAGCTTCCAACCTGCTCAGCTCCGGCTCGTCCTCAACAATGTTCTGAAAGGCTCAAGGCGCACTAAGGCGCAAAGGGGGTCAAAGAGCCTCGAGTCGAGGCGCAAATCAAGGCGCGAGATTCATAAATATGAGGCGCACTATACATTTAGGTTTTTTAATAACATATGTGACAACTTATGCAGCTTAAATAACATGAAAATATCAATATTCAATGCATAATGCACTTAATAGTTATAACTGTAACAATTCGCAATTTCAGGTTAATTACTATTCCCGGAAAATTCACTATTCACTTTTACTATTCATTTTTACTATTCATTTTTCCCGAAACTTTCCCGAAAGTTGATTTTTATTTGATTTTATCGAGTGATAAATCATTTCCATGGCAAATTAAAAGTTTGACATTCATAAGCTCATTTTCGTGAAAGTTATTAAGGATTACACGGAATTACACGTTTTAGGGTAAAACGTCAATCAGAAATTCTACGCACAACGAAATTCAACCCCGTCAGGTGACCCCACATCAGAAAAATGTTTGACACACTCATGATTTATTTGAGAATTAATCGTGACTGAGAAAAACATGACCAAAGACTTCCCAGCAGGTCACCCAAGCCTGTACTAATCTCACATGAGCACGCTTAACCGTTTGGGCGATTAACCGTTAGACCACAAAACGCGTTTCTAAGACTATTTGAGTTTTCAACTTCTTAGAAAAAGTCAACATATTCTTTCCCTCCTCCATTGACCAAAAATCATCCCTTGATGTTATAAGTCATTTCGTGATTTTTAGGCTTACGGTTTGATGTCTAAAAGACATTTAATACCAACCGACACTAGACTGAGCCCAGTCTAGACATTATAAGTCATTTTAAATCATTTTTATCACATTAGAAAAGTAACATTTTACTTTTCTCAATTTTACGCAATATTCATACGTTTTACGTATTACGCGTTTTAGACCCGTGTTTCCAGTTTTTAGCAGGGTTTACCACCCAAATGGAACCTACCACTCATTTTATATTTTATTATGGGACATATGGACATGTCTAACAATACTTTAAAGTTTCATAATTTTACGACACCCGGTTTTACGTTTTGAGGCGTAACAACTTACGGTTTGCATTTCCCGGAGTCAAGTTTCATCCAATATCTAGGATAATACCAAGCAAAAGCCAAAGCTTGCCCTCCAAGCTCATGGAACCGGCCTAGGAGGGGGGAGTCACCCCATGTGGCTTCATTTCATGAATTTACCCTTAAAATCAATACTTATTTACAACTTGGTCACCAAGTTGTAACACTTTCCTAGTAAGCTTCCTAACTTGGACTATAAATACTCCCTCCCCATCCCATTTATGCCGTGCACCTCCAAACCCCATAACCATCCCATTCTTAGCTCATTTCCTTCTAGTTTCATGCATGGTTCAAGTGATTCTTCAAGGTAGAAACCCTAGATAGGTTATCATTCATCAAACACTTCCATAACCTCATATACTTGGTGATTTCTCTTGAGTTTGAATCCACTCAAGTCACCTCAACCTTCATCATCCATCTTTCAAGATTACAAGAGTAGAAAGATTGCATGAAGTGAAAAAGGGTTGAAGCAAGTCTATCAATGTCCTATCCTTACATGTTAACTTCCTTTCATCTTTGAAAGCCAAAAGTTGTGAGCCAAACCCTAACTTGATTCTTGTTAAATAATCATGATCATGTTATTTACATATTATTTGTGCTATATTATGTCTTGTAGTTATGTCCATGATGTATAAAAGTGAGCAAAACAAGTTATTGTTATTGATTGTTACAACAAGTTACTAAAACAAGTAAACTAGTGACTTTCTTGGAAAACCACGACCAAAATGGTAAAAATATGATGTTGGATCATTACATATTACAGTAGAGGACTTAACAAGGAAACCATAGCAATTTGAACCACCCAAAACGAGTATACGAGTCAAAAGTTATGCCCATTTGAAATTACCAAGATTTCCGGCAAAACTGCCAAATACCATTCTGATCAAATTTGGGTTTTGAAAGTCCCACTTCTGGTCCGATTCATCAAAAAGTTAAAACACGAAAGTTGTCCGGAACGACGTTTTCGTTCAGGAATAAAGAAGCTCGAGCCCTGAAAACGCTTTCCGAGTGATAAATTTCTTCAAATTCAAAACAGCCCATTTTTAGACAAAGTCATTACATCTAGGTTATGGTTTATGAAGACCAAAGGGGTCTTATGACCTAGAATCAAGACCACAACCATGGCTAGAGCCAAGGTTGAGTCTCATGACCTTGGAACAAGGACCAAAGGTCATGGCTAGGCCATGACGAAACGACCATACAAGCTTATTTAGGCGAAAACATGAAACAAGGAATTAGCGAGAACTTGAACAAGCAATTTGGATCTACTTCACTTAAAAGGGAACCATGAGATATTACCAAGAGAAAATGGTCATACAAAACTTATGAAACATACCCTAATAACAATCTTCATGTACTAATAAACTTTCCTAAGTTTATTCAAATATCGGACAAGTAACTTTTCGGATCAAAACTTATATCTATATACTTTATCAACTACTACAATAGTAGGGAGCCTCATGTGAGGAGTTCATTATGTAAGCCGTCGAGTTGAGTTGTGGATTTACGAGTTAAAGTGTCCTGGCTCCTCGAACGCTTACTAACATGACTTCTGAATTATGTCGGCCCGAACGGTAGTAAACGATATACAAAACATACATGTTTCATGAATCTTTTCTTTCATGGACTTACAATATACATCATACCACATCATGGACTATAATGCAAGATATATATATATAGGCACTACTTCATATTCATTACTCCGATCCTAAGTCACAACATTCTATTATAGGTTGCTCGTAGAAACCTTCGCGATTCGACCGTTACATTCATTACTTGCTATCTTACTTAAGGTGAGTTCATAGCCCCACTTTCGATTACTTAATTGTTTTACAAACCCTTGGGGGAAATACATGCTATTTATAACCGAGCACAATGTTTTTAAATTGTATGCTTACCTGATTGTTTTATTATCACTAAGTACCAGCCTTGCTAAACCGATATCCTTGATTATGAACCATTTAATCACTAGCAATAGTGAGCGCGAATATTAATAATAGGCCTATTGGGATTGACGAATCCCATTTGTATTGACTAAGTTCAAACAAATGCATTAATATTTGAGATTTAGGTATGTTAGCAAAGTACCTACCGGGATAAATCTGCCGATCGATATTGGTACACGTTAACGTTATGGTGTCATAAGCTTAGTGTATAATACATGTTCCGGGCGTATAATAACGTAGCCTACCTGTTTTGTTTTCCAAACATTGGTGTGAGCCTATAACTCACACTACCAACATATTGTGTTCAATCGATTTAACAAACTCTATGAATATCACTCAACCTTTGTGTTGACCTCTCAAGCATGTATTTCAGGTTCATGACGATCAAGGATGGAACGGAAGGGCACGGATACTCAAGAGGGCTATAAATTTTATTATCATTCAAAACTCATTTATTATACATTGTAAACATGGAACCAATTGGGACCTCATTTTGTAATCTCTGATATTTATATAATTTGAATGATAAACCTTTTCAAAACGACTCAATTGGAGTTCGTTTTCTATCATTGTGACTATTGTGCCGTCGAGTAACACCCAGTTTGAATTCCGCTGCATCCATGAATTGGGGGTGTTACAGATTGGTACCAGAGCCATGGTTATAGAGAAACGGGTCTAATTGAGACCTAAACTATAACCACACATACAAGCAAAAACATTTTATAGCCTTCCGCTCTCCGTGTCTTCCATCCTCCAGACGATTATGGATTTAGTAAGCATGTTATGATACACAAACATGTTAGTATATTCATATATACCCATTTTGAGCATTTCCCCGAAGACATTTTTATGCTACACAAACATAATTGCATATTGATATATGTACCCTAAACATAATTGAGCATTTCCCCGTAAGCATTTTATGCTACATGAACACATATAAGTATATTGATATATACACACTAAGCATTTTATGCTACATGAACACATATAAGTATATTGATATATACACACTAGGCATTTTATGCTACATGAACATATTAGTATATTGATATATAAACTCGGTTTATTTTCAATCATTTTATCTAAACATATCTGCGTATGCCTATTCTATGGCATTTCGGCACAACTACATTCTCCCAATCATGTTCCTACTCCAACATTCATTTTCCAAGACATTGTGAGATACAATGGTCTCATTCATTTTCCAAGACATTGTGAGATACAATGGTCTCATTCATTTTCCGAGACATTGTGAGATACAATGGTCTCATTCATTTTCCAAGACATTGTGAGATACAATGGTCTCATTCATTTTCCAAGACATTGTGAGATGCAATGGTCTCATTCATTTTCCAAGACATTGTATGATACAATGGTCTTAATCATTTCTCAAATGTTTTGAGTCACACAACGGTTTAACCTACTTCCCAGACATTGTGAATTACACAATGGTCTAACCTACTTCCGAGACTTTGTGTTTTGTGCAAATGGTCTCTAGAATTATTCCATCACATAATCAATATCATTTCTTATGATATCAAAAACCCATCACAATCTATCGATTTCAAAACAAGAAATATGAGATTTCTAAAGGACAAACTAATCCATCATCGACAAAAGCTGAACTTTCTCTACATTCATCAAAGTTTTCTTATGAAACCTTCATTATTAAAAGTTCGTGATCCTGGCCAAGTATGTTCTATTTTAGAACTACTTAAAACTTCCTTTCCATACGTATCTACCCTTACTACCTTCTATGCAATGGAATATGAAAACATACGTTACAAGTCTTGTATGGACGAGACTTGCAACTTAAGGGTTTGACATCGCCTTTGTTTAGTGGACAGTTTCCCGAAAGCAACGGACATATCAAAAGTATACCTAGTTTAGGTATTTGAAAATTTTATCGAACCTTGGCTAAATATAGACTAGTCACCTATATTTAACCTTGGGACAGTGGAATATAGTCTGACTAACTATATTCGACTTAAAATTTTCCAATACTGAGAGTAGTTGTACTAGGGTTATGTTTAGGTTGATTTCCTACATGAACTCGATAAACCACCAGAATACATTAAGACAATCTAGAGACACGATAATGTCTTACCACTCAGCGAAATCTTAACACCTTATTTGTGTTACCTAATTTCATTCTTGAAATTTTTCATTTATGAGATAATCCGAACTACTATCTTGGGATAGTTACCAATTTTTCTCTTCATCCTGTAGAAGTACTATCCTGTTTAGGATACCATTCCATCATAAACTTTTAAAATCTCTTAAGATTTTTAAAGCAAACTCAACATCTATACCTAAGAGTATTAATGTTAAGCATACACTACACACTTTTATTCATCAACATATCATAACATTATCTTCACAACCGTTGGAACCACAAGCTCATTTAGAGATTTTGATGCACTTTTAAAGCTCAAATCATCCTTAGTTACACCACAAGTACCCTCATCAGCTTTACAAGTTTGAATATTCATCTTGTACTTTTGGAACACCAGTATCATCTCATAATACACTACCTTGTAACTCACCGGCTAAGTATGAATGTTGTGTCGGGAATTCTTGAGTAGGATGATTTATAATGTCCTTATTTGAATGGATTGGGATGCCTTTTCATTTAAATAAAGAAATTATAAATCATCGAACCATACGTTTATATTCCTTTAGTTACATTGTTTGGGATGCCTCTCTATGTAAATAAAGAATTATAAACAAGTGGGCTTAATTATATCCGAAATAACATAAGTATGAAGTCAATAAACACTAGATACAACAACAGATTACCTACTAGGCTATGATTGCAACAACTATCCCAATTTCCATTAGTACGAGATTTACTTTTGGTTTTCATAATGATAGTGCAATAACAAACAAACTCATTACGGGGCCATGTAACCATACGCATGCGCAGTCGTACCAAACTCATTGCGAAGCCATGTAGCCATATGCATGGGCAGCCGTACAATTCAAACAGGACTTGGTCCAACCACATGTTCAACGCTTATTCCATGATTCGATTCTTATATCAATTGTTATTGATACTTGACAACTATATCAAGTTCTATTTGATATTCAACTACTATATTAATTCCTATTAATATCCGACTGCTATATCAATTTCCTTTGATATTCGACTACTACCATACCTTTCCTACATAAAAGGAAGCCTCATCCTACACCATACACCGAAATGACAAATCAAATTACATCACTGGTAATTCCAGACTCTAGTCCTCATAAGTAACCACACCTTTTCATCGACATCACTCCAACATATGACACACAAAGAACTTCGGGACAAAGTTCCCCGTAAGGGGTAGAGACTGTAACAATTCGCAATTTCAGGTTAATTACTATTCCCGGAAAATTCACTATTCACTTTTACTATTCATTTTTACTATTCATTTTTCCCGAAACTTTCCCGAAAGTTGATTTTTATTTGATTTTATCGAGTGATAAATCATTTCCATGGCAAATTAAAAGTTTGACATTCATAAGCTCATTTTCGTGAAAGTTATTAAGGATTACACGGAATTACACGTTTTAGGGTAAAACGTCAATCAGAAATTCTACGCACAACGAAATTCAACCCCGTCAGGTGACCCCACATCAGAAAAATGTTTGACACACTCATGATTTATTTGAGAATTAATCGTGACTGAGAAAAACATGACCAAAGACTTCCCAGCAGGTCACCCAAGCCTGTACTAATCTCACATGAGCACGCTTAACCGTTTGGGCGATTAACCGTTAGACCACAAAACGCGTTTCTAAGACTATTTGAGTTTTCAACTTCTTAGAAAAAGTCAACATATTCTTTCCCTCCTCCATTGACCAAAAATCATCCCTTGATGTTATAAGTCATTTCGTGATTTTTAGGCTTACGGTTTGATGTCTAAAAGACATTTAATACCAACCGACACTAGACTGAGCCCAGTCTAGACATTATAAGTCATTTTAAATCATTTTTATCACATTAGAAAAGTAACATTTTACTTTTCTCAATTTTACGCAATATTCATACGTTTTACGTATTACGCGTTTTAGACCCGTGTTTCCAGTTTTTAGCAGGGTTTACCACCCAAATGGAACCTACCACTCATTTTATATTTTATTATGGGACATATGGACATGTCTAACAATACTTTAAAGTTTCATAATTTTACGACACCCGGTTTTACGTTTTGAGGCGTAACAACTTACGGTTTGCATTTCCCGGAGTCAAGTTTCATCCAATATCTAGGATAATACCAAGCAAAAGCCAAAGCTTGCCCTCCAAGCTCATGGAACCGGCCTAGGAGGGGGGAGTCACCCCATGTGGCTTCATTTCATGAATTTACCCTTAAAATCAATACTTATTTACAACTTGGTCACCAAGTTGTAACACTTTCCTAGTAAGCTTCCTAACTTGGACTATAAATACTCCCTCCCCATCCCATTTATGCCGTGCACCTCCAAACCCCATAACCATCCCATTCTTAGCTCATTTCCTTCTAGTTTCATGCATGGTTCAAGTGATTCTTCAAGGTAGAAACCCTAGATAGGTTATCATTCATCAAACACTTCCATAACCTCATATACTTGGTGATTTCTCTTGAGTTTGAATCCACTCAAGTCACCTCAACCTTCATCATCCATCTTTCAAGATTACAAGAGTAGAAAGATTGCATGAAGTGAAAAAGGGTTGAAGCAAGTCTATCAATGTCCTATCCTTACATGTTAACTTCCTTTCATCTTTGAAAGCCAAAAGTTGTGAGCCAAACCCTAACTTGATTCTTGTTAAATAATCATGATCATGTTATTTACATATTATTTGTGCTATATTATGTCTTGTAGTTATGTCCATGATGTATAAAAGTGAGCAAAACAAGTTATTGTTATTGATTGTTACAACAAGTTACTAAAACAAGTAAACTAGTGAATTTCTTGGAAAACCACGACCAAAATGGTAAAAATATGATGTTGGATCATTATATATTACAGTAGAGGACTTAACAAGGAAACCATAGCAATTTGAACCACCCAAAACGAGTATACGAGTTAAAAGTTATGCCCATTTGAAATTACCAAGATTTCCGGCAAAACTGCCAAATACCATTCTGATCAAATTTGGGTTTTGAAAGTCCCACTTCTGGTCCGATTCATCAAAAAGTTAAAACACGAAAGTTGTCCGGAACGACGTTTTCGTTCAGGAACAAAGAAGCTCGAGCCCTGAAAACGCTTTCCGAGTGATAAATTTCTTCAAATTCAAAACAGCCCATTTTTAGACAAAGTCATTACATCTAGGTTATGGTTTATGAAGACCAAAGGGGTCTTATGACCTAGAATCAAGACCACAACCATGGCTAGAGCCAAGGTTGAGTCTCATGACCTTGGAACAAGGACCAAAGGTCATGGCTAGGCCATGACGAAACGACCATACAAGCTTATTTAGGCGAAAACATGAAACAAGGAATTAGCGAGAACTTGAACAAGCAATTTGGATCTACTTCACTTAAAAGGGAACCATGAGATATTACCAAGAGAAAATGGTCATACAAAACTTATGAAACATACCCTAATAACAATCTTCATGTACTAATAAACTTTCCTAAGTTTATTCAAATATCGGACAAGTAACTTTTCGGATCAAAACTTATATCTATATACTTTATCAACTACTACAATAGTAGGGAGCCTCATGTGAGGAGTTCATTATGTAAGCCGTCGAGTTGAGTTGTGGATTTACGAGTTAAAGTGTCCTGGCTCCTCGAACGCTTACTAACATGACTTCTGAATTATGTCGGCCCGAACGGTAGTAAACGATATACAAAACATACATGTTTCATGAATCTTTTCTTTCATGGACTTACAATATACATCATACCACATCATGGACTATAATGCAAGATATATATATATATAGGCACTACTTCATATTCATTACTCCGATCCTAAGTCACAACATTCTATTATAGGTTGCTCGTAGAAACCTTCGCGATTCGACCGTTACATTCATTACTTGCTATCTTACTTAAGGTGAGTTCATAGCCCCACTTTCGATTACTTAATTGTTTTACAAACCCTTGGGGGAAATACATGCTATTTATAACCGAGCACAATGTTTTTAAATTGTATGCTTACCTGATTGTTTTATTATCACTAAGTACCAGCCTTGCTAAACCGATATCCTTGATTATGAACCATTTAATCACTAGCAATAGTGAGCGCGAATATTAATAATAGGCCTATTGGGATTGACGAATCCCATTTGTATTGACTAAGTTCAAACAAATGCATTAATATTTGAGATTTAGGTATGTTAGCAAAGTACCTACCGGGATAAATCTGCCGATCGATATTGGTACACGTTAACGTTATGGTGTCATAAGCTTAGTGTATAATACATGTTCCGGGCGTATAATAACGTAGCCTACCTGTTTTGTTTTCCAAACATTGGTGTGAGCCTATAACTCACACTACCAACATATTGTGTTCAATCGATTTAACAAACTCTATGAATATCACTCAACCTTTGTGTTGACCTCTCAAGCATGTATTTCAGGTTCATGACAATCAAGGATGGAACGGAAGGGCACGGATACTCAAGAGGGCTATAAATTTTATTATCATTCAAAACTCATTTATTATACATTGTAAACATGGAACCAATTGGGACCTCATTTTGTAATCTCTGATATTTATATAATTTGAATGATAAACCTTTTCAAAACGACTCAATTGGAGTTCGTTTTCTATCATTGTGACTATTGTGCCGTCGAGTAACACCCAGTTTGAATTCCGCTGCATCCATGAATTGGGGGTGTTACAATAACATCTAACAAATGTTGCATTTAAACCCAAAATATTAAGCATGCAACATATCAGAATCCATGAACTATCCTAAATTCTTGAATATACATTACAATATATGAGTTTATGACTTATAAAATTTAACCAATTACCATGTATCAAACTATCAACTATCAACAACAAAAAATCTATAGTTGTTTGGTAACAGTTAACACTAAAGAAACAACATTTGTATCTGTTAATAAGCTACTATTCTTAGACATTAGATTACAAAAAAACATAGTTCTTTATTGATTGTGTGTTTTAGTTATTTTTTAAAATATTAGGGTTATTAGACACTTTATAACTTAAAGGGCCAAATGTATATAACATGTAAGCCCAAAATGTATCTTACTATTAAGAAAAAAAAGGCCAAAACCCCATTACAACTTGTAGGTGCACAAATCCGCAAGGCGCTAAAGCACAAAAATCCCCAAGGCGCTGCGATTTTTACGGGTTTCATGCATGTCGTGAGCCTCGATCTAAAAAAATCCCAAAGGCTGGAGCCTCGTGGGATTTAGGGAGTAGGCGCTCCTTAGGCGCGATTTTTAAAACATTGGTCCTCAGAGTTCTAACCATCATCAGCAGGTTTCACATTTTCCTCAAAACTTAGCTGAAAGTTATCAAGATGAGGTTGCTGTTGTTGTGGCTCAACAACTCTTGGTGCAGATGAACTTGATGCACCTTGCACAAATTGTTGTTGTTGTGGTGCATCAGCAGCTGTCACATTCTCCTCAAAACTCCAACGTATCTTGTTGAATTTTTCGTTCTCTATCTTCTGCACACAACCCCACAATGTTTCAACAACATCAGCGTCTTTGCGAAACTCATTGTACAAAAACTGGTCGATCAAATATTTTTTGTCGACAGAGATATCTTTACACGCTGTGTATCGTGTTCTCAGGCGTTGTTTGCGTAACTTCGGCAGCTCAAACTTCTTAATAACTTCGATAATTGCATCTTGGCGTTCCTTGTCGTCTATTTTGACTTGTTTTTGGACATAGTTTTGAACTTGTTCCACAGTGTGGGGAAGTTTACAAGCCATTTTTTGTATTTGATTTGTTGTTTGAATTATGCTTGAAAGTGTATGTTTGAAAAGTGTGTTTCAAAGTGGTATTTGTAGTGTGTTTTGAACTTGAAAGTGTGTGTTTCGAACTTGTTTGAATTATGCAACGTATACTTTTTTTTTTTTTTTTTTTTTTTTCAAACGGCTACAAACAATATGAAACATGGACATATTTGGATAAAAAAGCAAAAATAAAAAAAAGGGAGTAGGAGTCGGTCGTGGTTGAGACCGACTTGGTATGTTTTCTTGCTTCATCTCGGTCGCGACCCAAGAACCACAACAAGGTCGACTGGTCGATTTGACCTCGACCGAATCGGCCGATTACCATATTGTCGCTAGTCTAATAGATCCTAGCTCACACACCATGTTGAAAATTAAATTTCCTATACTCCATCACATTGAACATACTAGAAACCTTAATAGATCCTAGCTCACACATATGCTCGGGCCATATAATCTATTGTCTAATACACGTAAGTAATTCTCCTTAGTTTTTTGTTCAAATGAACCAACCAACTTAGGTGATTTTTTTCTTCATAAATTTAGTGTAAATTCAGTCATGTATTTAAACCAATATTGCGATATAGATCAAAGAAGAGGCAGAAAGGAACACAATTTCTTTCACTTTATCTTTTTCTATGCATCTTTTGTAAACTTTTCTCTTTTAACTTTTGTCTTCAATTCCTAGTTCATATTTCTTTTTTAGTTTCATAGTTAAAGCATGTGAGTATAACTTCAAACCTCCCTTTAACTAATCTGGCAAAAGAAGTCTCCTTTTCCTACATATCTATTCTTCACAATTACCAACAATCACATCACAACTACTCATTTTACAAAGTAAAAAAAAAAAAAAAAAAAAAAAAAAAAAAAAAAAAAACACACCTACCTTCACACATACTCTAAGGCTAAACATTAATACATTATGTTCACCAAACCAACCATATTCACATCAACAGCATATCATCATTCAGCACATCACCAAATCCACTACATTTTAGGTGCTATTGTCACAACCAAGCCAAAATTGTAAAAATACTCCACCTTATAAAAATGTACCCCACAAGACCGCAATATACCAAAAAAAAAATAAAAAATAAAAAATAAAAAAAGAAATAAAAAAAATAAAAATAAAAAAAATGATTAGAATTTGTTCGATGGTGCAGACCATCAAACGAGTGCAAAATGAGGCTCTTTGCACGTGATGTGTGATCTCTACTATTGTTTTGGTGCATGATGGTCACCACCACCAGGTGGTCGACCACCACCCTAGTGCTTAGTCTAAAACCATACACACGTTGAGGCATGTATAAGTGTCATCTTTAACTTTAAGTTCAAAAAAGCACCAATGGAAATTATAGTACGTTCTAAACTATTTCACATCATGTTAGTTTTCTTGCCATTTCACATCATGTTAGTTTTCTTGCCTCTAGCTTGTAGGAATGAACAGAATTCGAAAATTCCATTTTGATGACTAGAACCAATTGGATAGCACTTTACATTCAAAAAAAGAAAACATCTAGTAGTCAACATGATTTCCAATTTTAATTTGCAATATACATAGCCAAGATCTATTATATCAAAATGAATATATATAATATGGGTTTCTTACATATTTTTAATTGCAAATACATGCTTTTCAAAACCCTACTAGCCTTTGTTGCTTTATGTACCCTTTCTTGTCTTTCTTTTGCTCTCTTTTTCCCCATTCTTTACTTTTCTCTACTGATTTTCCAGTGGGCACTGCTTTCTTTTCACCATATCTCATTAAAGAAGACAATGATATCAAAATGAGTACTAGAATATATAATGGCTATGTGTGATACACACTTCACTTCTAGTGTGCACTTCCCAAAGTGAACTCTAAATTAGGTTTCTTGAGGCTGGTCTCTGAATGGCTTGATGAGCTCACTTCTGATGATCTCTCATTCTTTGTGCCTTTTAAATTCATTTCCTGCTGTTAGGAATAAAACTAGTCAAGGGCCACATCATGAAATTTTGAAATCAATGTCAAATAAATAGCTAGCTAGCAACTTTTCAGAAATTTATTACTTGATGGTTCATAACTTTACATTTTTGAATACATTCACAAAAGTTGTGAACATGTTAGTTTTTAGAAAATATTTAGCATGTAAATGTATCCTGTACCTATATGTATGTGTATGTTAAGAACCACATTATTCATTCTTTGGAGGGTGTTTGTTTTAAAGTTCAAGCACCTAGTTTTAGTAGAAAGTAACCTAGATATGAAGGGAGCTTATTTGTTTTCTTTGCTTTAATAGTTGGTGCCTTTAGCATATTAAAAGATAATTGGCACTAAAATATTTGGATGTCCTGCCTAAGTTAAATACCTTTGTCTTTGTTACTCAGCTTTTCTTCCACTTTATATGAAGAATGTATCATATATTCCATTTAAAATCTTAAAGACTTACATATCACTATCACACTGTAAAAAGTATCAAAGTGGTAAATGAGGTTGTCTTTTGGTTAACATTGACCTCACACACACACACACATACTCCATCTAGTTCAAAAGAAAAGAAGTTTTTATTGCACAAATACTAGTACAGGCAGTAAATGTTAGTACTATGTTTTTCAATCTAACAATACTATCCCAAAATAAAGATATATAGGAAAATATTGAAATCGATCAATATACATAACTACCGCCATTACTATATACTAGTAAATCGATATTTAACGAACACAACGACATTCTTTACGAGATAGCTAGAGACAACACACAACAATAAGCAAACCATAACTATTTTGGACTAATCAGCATGTATTTAAAACTATAAGTAGAATTAGAGTTTTACCTCAAGGGATGGCATGTTTGCTTCAAAATCCCCATGTTTGCCATGCAACAAAACTTCCCTACTACAAAACAATAATGGCCAAGATTTAGAAGAGAATAATTCCAATAAAAAAGCCCATACCATAAGAAAAGAAGACAAAAAGGTAACTTATATATAGGGAAAGCCCTCTTTCAATGGTTAGTTTATAGCTATAGCTTCTCACTTTACCATATCTTTGAGATAAAAAGCTAAAATCAACCCATGTGAAATCTCCAATACCCATGACTTTCTATTATTTACAAATCCCTTTTTTTGTGTATACCCATAACACCTCTAAACTTGTGGTTGCATTGTATAAATACATGATGAAAAAGTGGAATAATTGCAATAAACACAAATGCATAGAAAGAATGTACAAGGAAGTTAAAAAAAAGGACAGCTTTTGACACCAAGTTTAGAAGTAAAGGGGTCCCATTTTGAATGGTCATAAAATTGATTGAACACCACAATATCAAAGGGAAAGAGTTGATTGAATTTTTGCTTTCTTCTTTCATAACATAACATGTAATGACAAGAGTAAATGGACTTTTCTTGTTTTACTTAAAGCCACTTTTCAAGCCACTTGAAAGGGAGGTTGTTTTCTTAAAAGACCCGAAAAGCATAACCTAGAGGTAAAACTTTTATTATAAGAATAATTGACCATCCTTCATATATAACTATCACAAATGTGACATATATTCAAACCCAACTCAAAAAGAAATGATTCATATTGGTAGTTGTTGAGAAACTAACACTTGAATTAGCTAGGAGTTCAAATGATACTATTAACATGTTCAATCGATCTAGATGGAAAAGGCGACATGTTGATGTTAACACATGACTAATAGTCGCAAAAATAATGGACAGCGACAAGGAACATGAAAAGGAATGCATTTGCATTTGGCAATACAACCACAACCACAACCAAACAGTGAAAATTGTCGAGTGACTGTTCTAAGTGTGTTAGCTAGCCGGTCAAGCTCTTAAGCCATGTGCAGAATCATGGCATGTAGTTTAAATCGTTTTTGGACTATATAGTAACTATATGAAAACCTCATTTTATCGGGAAACATAAATTTTTTAGTAGTTTATATACTTAGCATAATTCTCACCTTGATGAATTGCCCCAAAGACCATACTCTTTATCTTGATGAACAATAGGCCGTCCTCCGTACTCAGCTAATAACTCCTTGCTTTGATTTTGAATCCCATACATATCACCATAATTATCCGCTGATGACCCATTTTCATAAACTTCAGATTGTCCTACATAAAGACAATAAACCGCCGATCCAAAGTTAACAAAACTGTCATGCAAGTCGATACATATATAAAAAACAGACAAGTAAGGGGACTAATTAACCTGAAGAAACTAGTGCTTTGTCCGTCGTCTTTATTGTTCGAAACATCTGCAAAACATGAATGAACAACTTCTTATTTCTTTTTCAGCGCTAATAGCACACTTTAATCTATTCTTTATGGCACTTATTAACTAAACAACAAGGTAAAGTAGTATAATTAGAATAAAAATCATCATTACATTCACATTATCTTTATCTTGGTTCAAAATATAATGTCATAAATTTACTTTCATCATATTGTAAGTTTGTAACAAAAGTGAAAAACAATTTAATGTGTTTGATGCATCACAAAAAGGTTAGGTACGAACGTAAATAAATGAGTACAGACTATATGTGACCATGCACAAAGAAAGCATACATTTAAACACGAATCTATTGTAGACTGCATGTCTATATGTGTGAAAGACTCTTTAATTTAACCATGGTTAAATATGTATGGTCAATAAACCACATGTGGTGCATGCTACACTAGACATATGGAGTATACACATATCATTGACAAATGATGGCCTTTTTTGTACTTTCCCATATCTCAAGTTCTCTCTGAAAAGGAGAGAATTATTAATGTTCTTATATTCAATTCACAACCAAAAAAAATACAAACATTTACACCATGGACTATGTGTAAACATGGTCTAGGCTTCTGCTTTACCTATTTGTCTTCTTGTGTATGTGTGGATATATGTATACATTATATGTTCATGTATGCATTTATATATGTATGAATATTAAATATATCTAAAAACATGTGTCTGTAAAGCAAAAAATAAAGCTGATTCTGAAAGCTGTGGCTATGCAGAACCATCTGATCCAGTAGCAGGAGAAGAAAGAAGAAAAGAAGAACAAGAATAAGTGCCAAAAATTAGAGATGAGCCTTTGCATGGGAAAAGTATAATATAATTTGAACTTATTATATAGTACAAATATTGGTTTTTTTTATTTCTGATAATACAAAGATGTTGTTACAGTCTGAAAGTCAAAAGTAAATTAATCAAAGAGATCTTTGCCTGCATATAAAATCAAAAACTTAAGCCTGAAGGTTCATACCTTTATGTACTATATACTACTATATATGTATAAATATATTATCTATATGTTTATTCCATAGACAATGAATCTTGAAAAACTATAAAGTATATATATCAAGATCCTTTGCACTGATGGCTAATAAGGCATTTTTACAATGTTTGTACATATTTAATGTTTTCTAAAAATACCCTAATTAAGAATAACACACCATAGTTTATGGAAAAAGTTATTCCATCCGTCCCAAAATATAAGTCCATTTTGACTTTTCAAAGTCTTTTTATTCCTGCTTTGACCACGACTTTTTTTTCTCTTGTTATATAATGATTGATGCAAAATATATAAATGGATTTGTCTTTGAAATACATTTTCATTGGTATACTTTTCATCAAGTATTATATAACAGGAAAAAATATAGTTATGGTCAAAGTTGAAAAAGAAAGACTTTGAAAAATTAGAAATGAACTTATATTTTGAGACGGAGGGAGTATAATGGACCAAAAATATAACCAAAAACACGCTTAGGTTGATACTAGAATGTTGTGTTTGCTAATTCTACCCAAGTGTGTTTTTATTTTAGCTAGCTACAACAAATTGGCAAACTTGAAAAATGCTTTTTATGGCTTTGAAGTTCAATTTTCCCTTGTTGTACGTACTTTCAGCTTTATAAATTCATACTGTCGTACTATCTCTGTGTAATGTTTTTAGTGTACAGAATTATATGACCATTTACAAAAATTCTTTTTAAATAGATATCAATAACTAGTCAATATATATGGTACATAGATCAGAAATTAAACCCATTTAAAAAATAACTAGGAAAAAAAATAAAAAAATAAAAATGGAAGAGCTAGGGTTAGCAATTAAGTTTACCTGTAAGTGAGATTTTACATGTGCTAATGTGAGATCCTTCACATCCATTAGCTCAAGAACTGACTTGGGTGTCGCTCCTAAATATATAACATTCATAAATTACAAAAGCAAATATAAATAAACACAATATATGCAAAGAAAACTAAACAAATTCATATATATTTTCAAGGCTTTCATCTAATTTATTAAACATAAACATCTTGAACTAAAAAACTTCAATCTGAGTACTCAAAAACTTTCTTCTTTCACTTCACTTTTTAGTTTTTAGATTAAAACTTTGGAGGACTTGTAGTCTCTCTACCCTCGGGATGTATAGAAAATTAAATAAATAGTTATAACAAGGAATTTTAACACCTCATAAGAGTATAAAGAGTGAACATACTTTCATGACCACCCAAAAGCTCAACAGCATGAACAAATCTAGCATGAAGAGTAGTCGTCCATCTCATCCTAGGAGCACGAGCGCTACGCTTTCCAGGATACCTTGTTGCAGACAAGAACCGCGATCGCGCTATATGGCAAACACTATTTCCATGACTTAAAGAAGATGAACTAGTACTACTAGCAATATTGCAAGAATCTAGTGAAGGTTGGCTATTTTGCTGATGATGATATTGATGTGCTAGCATGTGAAAGTTATTAGGATGAGGGGTATTTTGGTAATAAATTGGAGCTCCATTAACAGGTGACAAAAACCCTAGTTGTTGATGATGGTATTGATCATGAAGATTTGTTGTGTTTGTGATCTGGGTGAGGTTTGATTCATTCGAATGAGGCGGGAAGGGTACGTAGAGTCCGAACGGTGTGTCGGGTCTTGTGGTTGAGCCATGGTGGTGGTTTTGGGAGCTTAAAGTGTTCAAGAAATGACCCATGTTTAGGCCATGATCTTGATGAGTTTGGTTTGATGTTTGCCATATTTTTGAAGTGTTTTGTGTGTTGGGTGGGCTAATCTTAAGAGATAGGTCAGGTTGTGGTGGAAAAAACTCCATTTTCGATCACTAGCTAAGCTTACAGCTTTTTTTTTGTTCTTGAATCTTGATTCAAGTTTTTAGGTTATGATCAAGATTTCAAGAGATATATGGTTGTGCTGAATGAAAGAAAAGATGAACTTGAAGAATATGAAATAAAGGGTATGGTTGTATATGGTATATGAAGTTATTGTGTAAAAATGACACTTGATAATAGAGACCTAAGAGGGGGGGTAGGGGCCTTTATTTTATTTCTTTATGTGGACGTGGGGGTAGGAAAAGAAATAGAGAAAAAAAAGATGAAATAAAAAGGAAAAAGTGAATGAGTTTGAGACTTTGATTCCTTTACTTATCTTTAACTTTTTCTTCTTAATTTTTAGTTTTTACTTTACAAGATATCTTAAAGTATTATGTAATATCCGAAATCTAAGGAAATTGATTAGATTAATAAGTGCTTAAGCATTAGTTTAAACCATATATACATATAATTATACACTAGGCGAGTACTATAACAACGAGACTTTATAATGACAAATAGTTATAGTTGCAATATTATGTTTACTTATTTTCATCTACGATGAACAAAGACAATACTAAAAAATAAAAATAGTTGTATTATGGATAAAATTTTAGAAATTATCAATGTTTAGATCAAATACAAAAGAAATCTCTATATATTTTTAGAAACTAATTCAAAATTTGTTAAACATATATATATATATATATATATATATATATATATATATATATATATATATATATATATATATATATATATATATATATTGAAATTTTGAGTGGAACATTGTTTAAGTCAACTGCTCGTAATTTATTAAGGGAACAATGTTTGAATTTTTTGTAATAATTTAAGTTTTAAAGGGGTATTTTAAATATTACTCAATTTTAGGTTTTTTAAGTTTTAAAGAAAAACTATTTTGCTTTATATGTATTATAGATATAATTGGGTGTTACATGATTTTAACAAGCAGTCATCGTCTCTCGATGCATCACATCAGAAATGTAGAACGATGAGTTTTTACTCAATGCATAAAGGGTCCATACACACATAACATTAAATGGCAACTTATAGCTAGCGGATATGATCCCATGTATTATGTTTGATGTCTTGTCGTTGTTACATTGTGATGATTGAGAAGATAAATTCTACAAGTTTCCCTTAAACAAAGACAATAATTTGGGTAAGTATTTAACATCACAAAAACGTCAAAGCTTAGTGTTCATGATCATAAACTCATAATTGAAACTAGCAGGTACTAACCCTGTAATTACAATTTGTAGCTAGTAATGTTTTTGAGATTACATTTTCTGCGATAATAATTTTTTGGTAAGCGCACGGAAAATTTGTTTTACAATAACTTTAAGAGACGGTGTGATAAACTTATTAAATATTTCACAGCATAAAAATTTTCACATTGTAACCAATAACCACTAAATAAGATTTTTATTTTAAAAACATTTCAAATATATTTAAGATTTCATATTATACTAAGATTATATCAATAGAACTTAATTTACTTTCATAATTATATATTCGTTATAGAATTGATGCATACTACCATAATAAATAAACAAAAAATAAGATTTGAAAGAAACTTTGTCAAAGTCTAAGGTAGAAGAAAACGTTTGCTTTTATACGTATTTATATAAGTTGTTTTTATCTTTTTGTTTAAATCAAACGCATCATTATAGCATTATAGCCCAAGTTGTATTTGACAAACAACATAATTTTCTCTAATTCAAGCAAACCCAAATCCTACACCACTGATATATCTATCCGTCGTTGATACCAACGATCAAATCCTGCATCTGGTGCCCTCTCTCTTCATTAACATCGATTTTCTACCAACCACTTACTCATACTATTTCTCTGATCCACCAACCATCTACATCCTATATCCAAGTTTTTTATAAAATTTCCGGTTAGATTTAATTTTTTATATATATGTTTTTTGGATGGATCACTAAGTCTATGTGATGATCAATCACGTAGGGCTGAGCATCGTTCTAAAACCGACCCGACCTAACTTGAACTGACAAAACTGAAAATCGAAAATCGTGAAAAACCTAAACCAAAACCGAGTCAAATGTGGTCGGTTCGGTTCAATTTTTTGTCGGGTCCGTCGGCTTGGGTTTTGTCGGTTCGGGTGGTTTTGTCGGTCCGGTTAGGTTTTGAACCTTCCATTCTTAGCCCTAGATCAATGTTTGTTTGATTATTACATTCTACATAGAGATACTTAAAAATGTAGATTTAGGGCTGTATTATATGCCCTGACAAGGTTACGGCGTAACTTCTAGGGTTGATTACGCCGTAACTAATGATGGTGCAAAGAAATTCGGATCTCAAAAAATTACTTCGTAATTAAAGTTTGTAGTTACGCCATAATTAAATTTTGATTACGCCGTAATAGTCCATTTCGTACTTTTTCATGCCTTCCTTCTTTGAAACTTTCCTGCCTTTGTCCGCTTTTAACCACTGAAGTAGCGCGTGGTTTCACTTCGAGTCCAAATGTATTTATAAGTATAGTACTTATAAAATATGGACGGTTTCAGCCCCTCATCGTTCTTGATATTATTATACTTGGTCCTTGTGACATAATTAAACTTAATTTGAGTTGTCACCTTTAGTCCTTGATCGTTCTTGTTATTTTAATAACAAGTCCTTGTGATAATTTATTCTTCATATGATTCGCCCAGTGATGAGGCGAAAAGTGAACCGCTTTTAAGGGGTCATTTAAGCCCGAATTTGAGATTATTTGATCAAATATTGCTCTAAATCGTTTCTTTTGTCATTTTAGGTACTTTTGGAGAGAAATCTGGAAAAGAAAGCATTTTGGACGTTTTTGGAGCATAAAAGTGAAGAAAACGGCAAAGTCTCAATTTTCCTTGCTGGAACAGTACCTGACGGCGTCAAGACTCTCCACACGACAGCGTCAAGACTCTCTACATGACGGCGTCAAGAATTACAAAAGAGGTGGAAGTGGAAAATACATGTGACGATCCAGAGAGTTTTTAAGCATAGGACTTGACGGCGTCACCCAAGGCCGTCAGGGTCCAAACATTAGTGACGGCCCAGAGCACAACTACACACGACGGCGTCACAAATAGATCTAGGCAATATGATTTCATTATGGCGGCGAGTTGACGGCGTCACAATCTAACACATGACGCCGTCACGATGTGTAATCTATATATAGTTTTCCAAATTTCATTCATTAGTGTGCAACTTTGAGGGAAAAAACCCTAGTCCGAATTTTATCAGCTTTTCAAGGGTTTTAACCCCTTGAATCTTTCATGTTCAATTAAAGATAAGTATTCCTTTAAATCATTCAATATGTCTATGTGTTGTTTGATTATATCTTACGCTGTCAGGGTCCAAACATTAGTGACGGCCCAGAGCACAACTACACATGACGGCATCACAAATAGATCTAGGCAATACGATTTCATTATGGCGGCGAGTTGACGACATCACAATCTAACACATGACACCGTCACGATGTGTAATCTATATATAGTTTTCCAAATTTCATCCATTAGTGTGCAACTTTGAGGGAAAAATCCCTAGTCCGAATTTTATCAGCTTTTCAAGGGTTTTAACCTCTTGAATCTTTCATGTTCAATTAAAGATAAGTATTCCTTCAAATCATTCAATATGTCTATGTGTTGTTTGATTATATCTTACGTTTGTCTTCTATTTAACATGCTAGGCTAGATTTCTTTTGTGTTTGCTTAGATGTAGTGAAACCTAGATGTTGATTATGGGTTGATTGTTTGCTCATAATTGCTACAGATGATTGTATTCGATGTTAGGCTTAAGAAAACTGGCAGACTTCCATTGGTAACTTGCTTGAACGTCTTAAGAAACATGATCGGAGGTGTACTACGATTTTTGGTTGTATTTAATGCGTAGGAGAATTCTAATGATCCCATGTTAGGAGCTTCTAACGGCTCGACATAGGAGTGAAGTAGGATCCTATAGAGTTAGGAAATATTATACACGACCCTACAACTAGTATTAAGGAATATGACCCGTCATCCATGCAATTGTAACAAACTAATCAACGTGTAAAAGATATTTAGGGAGTAATGAAACCTAAGTAAACACAACTTTCCTCATTATTGTTTCCACCACATTAGTTTAATAGTTTTATTTTCATTTCTTTTATTTTATTTTGATTGCATCTTTAGATTAATTGGGTTAGTTGGCTAGCAACTAATTCCGCCCACTCCTTCAAAACCCGAGATTTTTACTTGCTTTCATAAAATATAAAAATACAAAAAGAATCATCCCTCACCTCTAGACCTAGTTTAGTAGACTTTCTAATCCTAGCGACACTATACCTGAGTTGAACGATCATTCCCCCGGTACTTGTCACTATACTATACTACAATGATCAGGTACACTGCCTGGTGGGGGTTGTAAGCTTCTCAAGATCCCTTGAGAGGTAAAACCTGCTGCGAGGGCGTGATCCCCACGTACATCAAGTTTTTGGCGCCGCAGCCCGGGGAATAGTTATTGTCTAGGTTATGATTTCTTTTCAGTAGGTCTACTTGCTAGATTCCTTTTTAGTAAGATTTTTATTTTTATTTTTATTTTTAGGTTTTTTTTAGTCTATCTCATTTCTTCGCGTCTTTGTTCGTAACCTTTACCATCCGACATCATGGAAGGTGGTAACATCTTTGAACCCATCAACCCACCACAACAAAACCACCCACAAAACCCACCACTAGCAAACCCACCTCCTAGGCCCCGAACTTTAGGAGAGTATTCGCGTCCTAGCCACCAAGGCTATCGAAACACTATTAAGCTCACTCAAGAAGCCAATGTGTCCCCCTTGCGATCCGACACCATCCGGTTGGTGCAAAGCGGATGTGCATTCCATGGACTTCGTTCCGAAGATCCTAACCAACATCTCAAGGATTTCCTTAAAATCGTAGATTCCATAGACCTTGATGTTGCAACTAGAGAGTCGACTCGATTACGCCTTTTCCCGCGGGATCCATCACCTCATGGGAGGATTTCACAACTCGTTTCCTTGCTCAATTTTTCCCACCAGGGAGAACTACCAAGCTTAGAAATGATGTCTTGATGTTCCAACAACGTCAAGATGAAACCTTCTATGAAGCATGGACTCGATACAAGGACTTACTCCAAAAAGTCCCTCATCATGGCATAGAAACATGGCTCCAAATTCAAATCTTTTACGATAAGGTTAATTATCAAACGAGAAGGGCCATAGATTACGCTGCCAATGGTAGACTAAACAGACTTAGCATTGATAAATGCTGGGAAGTTCTTGAGGGGTTAGCACAATACGAAGAAGAAGGATGGGAGGATCCGATGTTTTCAAAAGAAGGAAATCTAGATTACGTAAACGCTACCCAAGAACAATTATTGGAAAATATCGAGAGGCAGGTTAAGGAATTGATGAGGGCTGAAATGCCTGCAGCTAAAGCCGCAATGAGTCCTGATAGACATGTGAGTGCAATTAGCAAATACAATTTTCCTGAACGTTCATGACAAGAGGAGTTTGAAGGGATAATGATAACCTTCATGAATAATCAGGAGAAATAGATTCAACACTTAGAAACTTGCATGGAAAGCACTTGTAATGCTTTTATGGACTTAGCTGATGAATTTATATCAAGAATTAAGGAGAAGATTAGGGAAAAATCCACACCGAGAAAAATCAAAAAAAATCTTTGAACTCCCAACCCCTTTGGTGTGTGACGAAGAGGAAAATAAAAAATCCTCTCCAAGTGCTTCACCTTCAATTACCCCTTACTTCTACAAGCGTCCTCAAGAAGAAAAGAACTTGAAATTTCACAACATCTTCGTGGGAAGCTTGCAAGTCACGCTCCCTAATTTGCATAAGAAACGTTCCTTTGGTTTTAAACCTGCTGTGAAAAGGGTGCACCTAAAAAATACTTCAGCTTCAGAAACCTCTATGGAACAACTCCTTCCCGTACCCACCATTTACCAATATGAAGATCACGACCTAAGTGGGATTCTGACCAGCCCTATTCATAACCACACCTCACTTTGTGACAGTAACAAAATGTTTGATCCTGGTGGAATCCACTAACGGGAATGGCTATTCATAGTTTATACCTTTGATTAGCTACTAACAATAGTGCAGGGACTGAATTTGAAATTGTCACAAAGTACCCATAAAACGGGCATCTGACGGCGTCAGAATTTACTCTTGATGCTGTCACCTCGCATTCTTAGCAATATTACCCCATTTCCATCACTTTCAACTCATACACCACAAACCATATCCAATTGCTACTTCACCTTCGAATCTTTAAGGTTAAATCCAACATCTTCTGTGACCTATCTCCACATGGTAAGTAACTTTTCTTCATCCTTATTCGTTCAATTATCCTTAGGACCTACCAATTTTGAAAACCCCCATCATCCAAAACCCTAACATTGATCCATTCTTAGAACTCGTAATGCCCTTCTATAGGTATTGTGTAACCATGATTAAAGCATTGGGTAGTTATGATTGATAGGAGTCATGAGTCAATTGCGGAAAAATCTTTTCACACCACGAATTTTTGACCCCCCACCCATGTTTTCTGTAAAAAGGGGTGTTTGGCTCATAGATTTAGAGTTTGAAAATTGATTTTTCCCTCGTAATTGCATGGTTCAATTTTTGCTGGGTCTGACGGCGTCAGACGGGTCTGACAGCTTAACTCCATAGAACTTTTATTCTAACCACTTCCATTCCGTTCTATCTTTTTCCAGGAAAATGAGCAAGCGCACCTGACAACACCGAGGGAGTTCATCAAGGTCCCAATGTGTGAACTTTGGTGACATGGTTCATAGTTGGGGTGTGTTTGATAATGACGCTTCTACAACCAAATATGCAGAACTACTCTATCACCATATCGACGCAGGGGCAGTGATTGATTGGGACTTTTTGAGGGCCCAGGGCCTTAAGAATGATTTCCTTGGAAGGATCTAAACTGATGCATTTACGGGTCCTCAATGGGAAAGGTTGTTTAGGATGAGGGAAACGGTTTATAGTGAGTTGGTGAGAGAGTTCTTTGCTACTTTTCACTTCGATTTGGCTGAGGCTAGGAAGGATATGGGTGGTACTACCATTTACTTTAGGCTGGGGAGGGGGGGGGAGAACTTAGATCATGCTCGATTACAGAGTTTGGGTGGAGATTAGGTTTGTATAGTCAGAATGAGGCTGTTCAGGGTGGTTTTATGCAGAGGCTGATGGGTGGAGAGACAATGAGGAATGAATTGAGGTGTTCCATGTTCTGGCCGAATATTGGGAATGGGATATATACCTCGACCACTGGGGCGACCTCCATTAGGGACCCTAGGATCCGGTTAGCCCACAGATGCATCACCTACAGTTTGGCGGGACGTCATGGCACTACTCACCACGTCACTGCTTCAGACCTTTTCTACTTGTACACCATGTTTTCAGAGGATGTGTATTGTAACATCCCATTCTGGGTAGCGAGTTATCTGAAGACTAGTGTGGGGGAGTGGGATAATGACAAGATATATAGAGGGATGTTTGTGACCCGCCTGGCTCGTTCCTATGGGATCATTATGCCGGAGATCATGGGATACCTGAGCGACTATGGTGCATGTAGGGTGGTGAGGGCCAAGTCCCTCAAGCAGATGAGTATCGTGATGGAGCTAGGGGATGGGTCCTTTGCATGGTATGTTATGGGGGGAGCGGCGGCTGCTGAGGATGATGAGGATGATGATGAGGGTGTACCTCAGCAGCCGCATTATGGGGACTATGAGGTCGGCTCTGCGGACTACTACCGGCACATGGGTCGGGGAGATTGGCAGGCGCATCAAGGGGCTTGGATGGGTCAGGTGGACACATGGTGAGCCACCACTGACCAGAGATTTGACTGGATGCATGATCACACAGTCCGCCAGATGCAGCATCTTTCGACCCGTGATCACATTGAGCCTCAGTTGCAGATCGTCCCGTTCCCTGGACGCGAGCAGGACTACCCTCCCTACGGGTACACTGGGCATCTTCCTCCTGGCTACGATTACCACTATGGCCCCCCTCCCCAGTGATTTGTCATGTTATTTGTGATCTTTGGACAATTTATTCATGGTTGTACGATCTAAAACAATTTATCTTGTAATAATTTAGGATGTGGCCTCTGTTGGCCTTGGATACTTTTTATTTATTTTTGTTATTATGCATGTTGGATTTTAATTTCATGGTTCTTTAATATTTCAGTTTTTTTTGTGTGTGTTTTTATTTGTTTGATTTGTCTGATTGTTATTTGCTTCCGTATGCATGCTTTATTTTTATTGTTGGTAGATCATGTTTCAAACTAAAAATTGTGAAAATGCTTTATTTTGTCGCTTAACTTCGTCTTAACTTCATATAAAGGTATTTTGCAAAAGCTAAGTGTAAGGGGAAACCCCAAATTTGTATCTAAGAACAAAAATGATCTTGATTCGCCATAATATTAAATGAACATGTGTATTAGTATTTGTTAGAGTCAAATGCTTGTATCGAGTCATAATGATGTTTTGCAGAATTTTCCAGGAAGTAGGACATAAGTTTTTCTAGAAATTTTCTGGAAACTTAACGTAAAGATTTCTGCAGGTCACTTCTGACGGCGTCAGGGCTTTACTCCTGACGGCGTCACGTGTAAAATTCTGGAAATTTTTGCGAGTTTTGTTTTTCTAATGGAGTCTTAAAGTTTTTGCTAATTCTTTAGTTTTATAAACTCCAGGAAATCTGTAAACATTCATTCCACAAGCATTATATCTTAAATTGCTTTCTAGGACTTGTTAGTATATATAGATTGCCGCTGATTTTACGCGAGGTTGCCTTGATTGCTTTCTCAGGTTTAACAGGTTATATGTGACAAGAAGATGAGTTACATTTCTGGAAGGGAAGCTTTGATTGTTCATTTTCTTAGAGGAAGATCTAACCTTGTTGACACACTATCCACACCGAACGAATCAGGGGAGTATTTGTTTTCATTCTTTTACCTGTTTTACTTTTACATCCTTTAATTGAACATTGGGGACAATGTTCATCCTAAGTGTAAGGGGAGGGTAAACGATGATACCGTATAGGATACAATTGCACTTGAGTTTGTTTGTTCGATGGTAGGTGTGTAATAAAACTAAGAGAAATACTTGTTAGTGTAATTTTAGCGCCAAATTTAAAATTTTTTACAACATTTAGCAGTGAAACTTTAGCCTTAACAAGCGTCTCATGGATAGGAGTTGTATGACTAGCACAAAACCGTACCATTCAGAGAAATTTTCCACCCAAATATGTGAGGTTCGTCTTTAGATTTGATAGGAAAATGATGAGGCGAAAAATAAACCATTTTTAGGGGGTCATTTAAGCCTGGATTTGAATTTATTTGATCAAATATTGCCCTAAATCGTTCCTTTTGTCATTTTAGGTACTTTTGGAGTGAATTCTGGAAAAGGAAGCATTTTGGACGTTTTTGGAGCATAAAAGTGAAGAAAACGGCAAAGTCTTAATTTTCCTTGCTGGGTACAGAGCCTGACGGCGTCAAGAGTCTTCATGTGACGACGTCAAGAGTAAAACAAGAGGAGGAAGTGGTGACGGTCCAGATAAAACGTGACGGCGTTACGTATGGCCGTCATGGTTCAAGATATGGTGATAGCCCAGAGTGATATTACACATGACGGCGTCAACTCTGGATCTAGGCAATCCGATCTCATTATGGGCGGCGAATTGACGGCGTCAGAAATTCCTTCTTGACGCCGTCACCCTGTAAAATCTATATATAGTTTTGCAATTTTCATTCATTAAGATAGGAACAAGTAGGGTGTAACTTTGGAGAAACCCTAGCACGAATTTTACTGCTTTTTCAAGGGTTTCTACCCTTTGAAACCTTTCATGTCAATTTGAGATAAGTACTCTTTCAATTCAATCAATATGTCTATGTGTTGCTTGAATATATCTTACACTTGTCTTGAATTCAACATGCTAGGCTAGATCTCTTGTGTGTTTGCTTAGATGTAGTGAAACCTAGATGTTAATTATGGGTTGATTGTTTGTTTATAGTTGTTACGGATGAATGATTTCGATGTTAGGCTTAAGAAAACTGACAGACTTCCAATGGTAACATGCTTGAACGTCTTAAGAAACATGAACCAATGCGTACTAGGTTATTATGGTTGTATTTAATGCATGAGTGAATTCTAATGATCCCATGTTAGGAGCTTTTAACGGCTCGACATAGGAGTGAAGTAGGAGCTTATAGAGTTGGGGAAGTACGTACGCCACCCCACGAATGGTATTAAGGAATATAACCCGTCATCCATGCAATTGTAGCAAACTATCAACCTGTAAAAGATATCTAGGGAGTAATGAAACCTAAGTAAATACAATTCTCCCCATTATTGTTCACACCACATTAGTAATTAGCTTTATTTTCATTTCCGTTATTTTATTTTGATTGCATCTTAGTTATTGGGTTAGTTGATTAGCAACTAATTCCGCCCACTCTTTCAAAAACCGAGAATTTATTTGCTTTTATAAAAATATAAAAATACAAAAAAGAATCATCCCTCACCTCTAGACCTACTTTTTAGGCTTTCTAATCCTAGCGACACTATTCCTGAGTTGAACGATCAATCCCTCGGTACTTGTCACTATACTATACTACAACGATCAGGTACACTGCCTGGTGGGGGTTGTAAGCTTCTCGAGATCCCTCGAGAGGTAAAGCCTGGTGCGATTCCTACTCATCAAGTTTTTGGCGCCGCAGCCCGGGGACTAGTTATTGTCTAGGTTAGAATTTCTTTTTATTAGTTCTACTCATTAGATTCCTATCGAGTGAGATTTTATTTTTCTTTTTATTAGCTTTCTCGTAGTCTATCTTTTCTTTGTATCTTTGTTCATAAAAACCTTTCCATTGACTCTTCCGTTCACCATTATGGAGAACGTGAATCCACCAAGTCCGACACTAGAGTTTTAACAGAAAAAATATAATTTCACCAGTTTGGATATACCAAGATGGAGGAATGAAATGAGGAGGACATGATCTTATATTGATTTTATTGAATACCTTGAGAAAAGAGGCCAAGTGCATAAGACTTTTAAAGAATTCACCTTAGGAGCTCCATCAACCTCTCAAAATGCCTCACTTAGTGAAACCTATGCACCATATGAGCCTTCACCTAGGATAGTTTCATATGAGCCACCTAGCTGCATGTCATGGTTAGGCACTACCATAATACAGGATGAACACATAGGTGACCTTGATGTGATGGAGGATGTAGCCGAACATGATCACATTGATCAAAAAGACCTAGGTTTTATGATCGATGATGATGAATCTCAAGAAACACATGATGAATCTTTTGGGCAATTTGTATATAGCAGTCAGAATATTGAGGATGATCCTTATGATTCGGATATAGAAGTTGAAATGCCTAGAGAAGCACTTGAAATACTTGGGAAAATGTTAGGGTTAGATTATAATAAAACACATGTTGAGGATATAGGTGATTTTGAAACAAAGAATGATGAAGTAAATAACATGAGCCCTCAAAGTACCCCCCAAGTCATACCATCATTTGAGGCACACATACCACCCGTGACTTACCCGGAAGAAGTAGAAGAGACTATAGGAACTACAATAGAGGTAGAACCCTTGTACCAAACACTACTAGAGGATATAGGTTTGAATACTTGTAGTGATAACCTTACTCTTAGTTCTAGGGAATTACCTAGTGTTGATGAACCGGAACCTCAATCTTCACACAACTTTCCATCCTTAGATATACATCTAGGAGACAAAGAGGAGCCGACCCACCCATCAAGCCATATAATCCGGATAGTCTTAGGATAAAGGTAATGGACTCTAAGCCTTGTAGAGAGGAAGCCAATATAGGAGTGGAAAATGACCTTACATGCTTACATCACCCATTTATGATTGATCATAAGAAACATTATGGGTTTAAATCGGGTTTATTAGGTCAAGAGGGATTCCCAACTAGGAGTCTCTCGAAGTTGATAGAAAATGATCCCTTTCTAGAAAAAAATCTTAATCCACCCATTAACCCAAGTGAATTAGGTAAGGTTATGATGATAAGAGCACACATATTTGAGCATATAATCCATCCACCACTTTTTCCTCACATGTCATATTTCCACCCTAAGGGTGTGTATCGCTACTTTCACCTGCACTTAATCCTAAGTGTAGGGAAAACCTCCCCTATTCCCGTTAAATAAGGGTAGAGTCAGGCTCGTGACTCGAACAAAAACAAGCACTTATTGGGAGGCAACCCAAGCTTTAATCATTTGTTTGTTTTATTTTTAATTGTTTGATTGTTATTTGTTTCCGTATGCATGCTTTATTTTTATTGTTGGTAGATCATGTTTCAAACTAAATTGTGAAAATACTTTATTTTGTCGTTTGACCTCGTCTTAACTTCATACAAAGGTATTTCGCAAAAGATAAGTGTAAGGGGAAACCCCAAATATGTTTTTAAGAAACGAAATTGATCATGATTCTCCACAATATTAAATGGACATGTGTATTAGTATTTGTTAGAGTCAAATGCTTGTATCGACTCATAATGATGTTTTGCAGGATTTTCCAGGAAGTAGGACATAAGTTTTTCTAGAAATTTTCCGGAAACTTAACGTAAAGATTTCTGCAGGTCACTTCTGACGGCGTCATGAGTTAACTTCTGACGGCGTCATGAGTTAACTCCTGACGGCATCATGTGTAAAATTCTGAAAATTTTGCTAGTTTTGTTTTTCTAACGGAGTCTTAAAGTTTTTGTTAATTCTTCAGTTTTATAAACTCCAGGAAATCTGTAAACATTCATTCCACAAGCATTATATCTTACATTGTTTTCTAGGATTTATTAGTATACATAGATAGCCGCCAATTTTACGCGAGGTTGCCTTGTTTGTTTTCTCAGGTTTAACATGTTACATATGACAAGAAGATGATTTATATTTCTGGAAGGGAAGCTTTGATTGTTCATTTTTTTGGAGAAAGATCTAACCTTGTTACCACACTATCCACACCGAACGAATCAGGGGAGTATTTGATTTCATTCTTTTACCTGTTTCACTTTTACATTCTTTAATTGAACATTGGGGACAATGTTCATCCTAAGTGTAAGGGGAGGGTAAATGATGATACCTTATAGGATACACTTGCACTTGAGTTTGTTTGTTTGATGGTAGGTGTGTAATAAAACTATGAGAAATACTTGTTAGTGTAATTTTAGCGCCAAATTAAAATTTTTTTTACAACATTTAGGAGTGAAACTTTAGCCTTAGTAAGCGTCTCATGGATAGGAGTTGTATGACTAGCACGAAACCGTACCATTCAAAAAAATTTTCCACCCAAATATGTGAGGTTCGCCTTTAGATTTGATAGGAAAAGCATTCACTATTAGTGCTTATGAGTGTACCGGTAGCATTTAGATTCTAGAACTTGCGTTAGTGATGCATCCCGAGACCGCTAGTGAGACTACATTTGTGTAGTAGGATTTACTACATGGTAAGAGGCATTAGGATCACCCTTGTGTTAAACTCGTATCATAATTACTTGACCATTTAAGTCATATTACTTGGCTAGTAAAGTCAACTAATTTTTCCCACACCTTAGCATTGTACTCATTTTTAGTACACGAAACCCCTAGTACACCCCTCCGAGCCTGTCTTTTTATTTCTAACTTTAAGCCTTCCGTGTATGCACTCATCTTTAGTGCATTATTGTTAAATGTTTAAACCCTTAGTTAATTATCTAATTGATTACATGGTTGCTAAGTCGAGTCATGTCCTTGTACATATTGTTTTGGGACGATTGGGACTCTTGGGTAAAGTACTAATGTTATGGAGTAATGGGGAAGAACATCTTATATTACCCCCATATGTGCGTTAATCTTAAAAGTACTCCGAGTGTTAGATTAGTTTATTGTAAAGTATGTAAAAATACAAGTGTAAGGGGAATGTTCATTCCCTATGATGTATTATTTTGGATGGTAGGGTAAAAGTGTGTGGAAAAAAAAATGGAAAAAAAAGAAAAAATGAATAGAAAAAAGAGAAAAGAGAAAAAAACATACGGACTACCATCCCGTTTCATTCTATGTTCATTTTATGTTTTTGTTATTTTTCATTTATTAGCATAAGCCGAGTCTATTCTTGGCTTAGCAACGCCATATTGTACATGTAATTAACAAAGATGATTAACTCACCACCAGTAAAGATTGCCTATATCCAACAAAATCGTGTATTCTATATCCCTACACCTAACATTATAACCCTTTAAAAGACCTCTTTGATAGTTTATCCTAGGTGCTTATGCCATGTGGTGGAGGTTTGATCCTTTCCTAAGCCTATGGTAATCTACTTTGCTATGACAGGTAGTGAGAGATGTTTTCCATTTCCGTATTGTGATATATACTTTATTACACCCGAGAGATGTGAGTATCTAAACACTATTTGTGAGGTGCTAGTATATGACCTCCGTGCTTGTCTTTGGTCTTTAGTGGAACGATTATTTGTTGTAATTACTTTTATATTAGTGTTAAATGACCCCTAACTAGTATTTTGATTAGAATAAAAACGCATTTGCTTGAGGACAAACAAATCTCAAGTGTAAGGGTATATGATGAGGCAAAAAATGAACCATTTTTAGGGGGTCATTTAAGCCCGGATTTGAATTACTTTGATCAAATATTGCCCTAAATCGTTCATTTTGTCATTTTAGGTACTTTTGGAGTGAATTCTGGAAAAGGAAGCATTTTGGAAAACGGCAAAGTCTTAATTTTCCTTGCTGGGAACAGTGCCTGACGGCGTCAAGAGTCTTCATGTGACAGCGTCAAGAGTAAAACAAGAGGAGGAAGTGGTGACGGTCTAGAGAAAACATGACGGCGTCACGTATGGCCGTCATGGTTCAAGATATGGTGATGGCCCAGAGTGATATTATACATGACGGCGTCAAATCTGGATCTAGGCAATCTGATCTCATTATGTGCGGCGAGTTGACAGCGTCAGAAATTCCTTCTTGACGCCGTCACCCTGTAAAATCTATATATAGTTTTGCAATTTTCATTCATTAAGAGAGGAACAAGTAGGGTGTAACTTTGGAGAAACCCTAGCACAAATTTTACTATTTTTTCAAGGGTTTATACCCTTTGAAACCTTTCATGTCAATTTGAGATAAGTACTCTTTCAATTCAATCAATATGTCTATGTGTTGCTTGAATATATCTTACACTTGTCTTGAATTCAACATGCTAGGCTAGATCTCTTGTGTGTTTGCTTAGATGTAGTGAAACCTAGATGTTAATTATGGATTGATTGTTTGTTTATAGTTGTTACGAATGAATGATTTCGATGTTAGGCTTAAGAAAACTGGCAGACTTCCAATGGTAACATGCTTGAACATCTTAAGAAATATGAACCAATGCGTACTAGGTTATTATGGTTGTATTTAATATATGAGCGAATTCTAATGATCCCATGTTAGGAGCTTTTAACAGCTCGACATAGGAGTGAAGTAGGAGCTTATAGAGTTGGGGAAGTACGTACGCCACCCCACGAATGGTATTAAGGAATATAACCCGTCATCCTTGCAATTGTAGCAAACTATCAACCTGTAAAAGATATCTAGGGAGTAATGAAACCTAAGTAAACACAATTCTCCCATTATTGTTCACACCACATTAGTAATTAGCTTTATTTTCATTTCCATTATTTTATTTTGATTGCATCTTAGTTACTGGGTTAGTTGATTAGCAACTAATTCTGCCCACACTTTCAAAAACCGAGAATTTATTTGCTTTTATAAAAATGTAAAAATATAAAAAAAGAATCATCCCTCACCTCTAGACCTAGTTTTTAGGCTTTCTAATCCTAACCACACTATTCCTGAGTTGAACGATCAATCCCCTGGTACTTGTCACTATACTATACTACAACGATCAGGTACACTGCCTGGTGGGGGTTGTAAGCTTCTCGAGATCCCTCGAGAGGTAAAGCCTGGTGCGATTCCCACTCATCAGAAAAGCATTCATTATTAGTGCTTATGAGTGTTCCGGTAGCATTTAGATTCTAGAACTTGCATTAGTGATGCATCTCGAGACCGCTAGTGAGACTACATTCGTGTAGTAGGATTTACTACATGATAAGAGGCATTAGGATCACCCTTGTGTTAAACCCGTATCATAATTACTTGACCATTTAAGTCATATTACTTGACTAGTAAAGTCAATTAATTTTTCCCACACCTTAGTGTTGTACTCATTTTTAGTACACAAAACCCCTAGTACACCCCTCCAAGCCTATCTTTTCGTTTCTAACTTTAAGCATTTTACTTAAAGGAAGAATCAACCCACCCAAATGTGCAACCAAATCGCCTTAGCCTTCCGTGTATGCAGTCATTTTTTGTGCATTATTGTTACATGCTTAAACCCTTAGTTAATTGTCTAATTGATTACACGGTTTCTAAGTCGAGTCATATCTTGTACATATTGTTTTGGGACGATTGGGACTCATGGGTAAAGTACTTGTGTTATGGAATAATGGGGAAGAGCATCATATATTACCCCATATGTGCATTAATCTTAAAAAGTACTCAAAGTGTTTTGATTATCTTGATTCGAGTCATTAGATTAGTTTATTGTAAAGTATGTAATAAGTCAAGTGTAAGGGGAATGTACATTCCTTATGATGTATTATTTTTGATGGTTGGGCAAGAGTGTATGCAAAAAAAATAAAAATAAAAATAAAATAAAAATAAAAAAATAGAAAAAAAAATCAAGAAAAAAAATAGAAAAAAATAAAAGAGAAAAAACATACGGACTACCATCCTGTTTCATTCTATGTTTATTTTATGTTTTTGTTATTTTTGATTTATTAGCTTAAGTCGAGTCTAGTCTTGGCTTAGCAACGCCATATTGTACATGTAATTAACCAAGATGATTAACTCGCCACCAGTAAATATTGCCTTTATCTAACAAAACCGTGTTTTCCATATACCTACACCTAACATTATAACCGTTTAAAAGACCTATTTGATAGTTTTTCCTAGGTGCTTAAGCCAAGTGGTGGAGGTTTGATCCTTTCCCAAGCCTATGGTAATCTATTTTGGTATGAAAGGTAGTGAGAGATGTTTTCCATTTCCATATTGTGATATATACTTTATTACACCCGAGAGATGAGAGTATCTAAACACTATTTGTGAGGTGCTAGTGGATGATCTCCGTGATTGTCTTTGGTTTTTAGTGGAACGATTATTTGTTGTAATTACTTTTATATTAGTGTTAAATGACCCCTAACTTGTATTTTGATTAGAATAAAAGCGCATTTGCTTGAGGACAAGCAAATCTCAAGTGTAACGGTATTTGATGAGGCGAAAAGTGTACCACTTTTAAGGGATCATTTAAGCCCGAATTCGAGATAAATTTGATCAAATATTACCCTAAATCGTTTCTTTTGTCATTTTAGGTACTTTTGGAGAGAAATCTAGAAAAGGAAGCATTTTGGACGTTTTTGGAACATAAAAGTGAAGAAAACGGCAAAGTCTCAATTTTCCTTGCTGGAACAGTACCTGAAGGCGTCAAGAATCTCCATATGACGGCGTCAAGAGTTACAGAAGAGGTAGAAGTGGAAAATACACGTGACGATCCAGAGAGTTTTTAAGCATAGGACCTGACGGCGTCACCCATGGCCGTCAGGGTCCAAACAATAGTGACGGCCCAGGGCACAACTACACATGACGGCGTCACAAATAGAACTAGGAAATATGATTTCATTATGGCGGTGAGTTGACGGTGTCGCAATCTAACACATGACGCCGTCACGATGTGTAATCTATATATAGTTTTCCAAATTTCATTCATTAGTGTGCAACTTTGAGGGAAAAAACCCTAGTCCGAATTTTATCAGCTTTTCAAGGGTTTCAACCCCTTGAATCTTTCATGTTCAATTAAAGATAAGTATTCATTCAAATCATTCATGTTGGGATCGACGTTTTACTATTTTATCAAGTCTCGGTCATTTGTAATAACACTAGGTTGCTTAGTTAGTATTTACTTTCATTTATGTATTGTTTCATGTTACTAGGCTTATGTAAACTTGTCCGTGGGCCTCCAAGCCCACGACCTAGAAGCAAAATGGAGGAAGGGAGTGTTGCCCTACTCCTTCCCTATAAATACTATGCTTAGGATACAAGTAAACTTGGTTGGTTATTTGATATCTTAAGGAAACTTTTGCTCTCATTATTCTCTTATTCATATAATCACCCAAATCCTTATATCTATCTCATTCTTTTTTGTGTGAAATCAATATGGTGACCTAACAAGTGGCATCAGAGCCAAGGTTGCATATTTGTTGATTTTGTGGTCGAATCTTGTCTAAGTTGTAATCTTTATGCTATTTTACCATGGGCCGTACCATTTTTTTTATAATCTTTATTGGTTTAACAGTATTTATGTATCAAATATTTGGTCAAAAGTCTATACTTGAATCATTTCCAGTTTTCACATAACTGTTTCGAGGGTATCATTATCCAAGTATCAATTTTTATGTGTCTATTAACATTTTGTAACTTTTGTACCAAACACGTGAATCTGTTGTAATATTTGTGGTCAAAACCATGATTTGAATATTGGCCCGTAAATGAAAGTGGTCAAAAAGTTCAAATCTGTGGTCCTAAAGTCATCGGAAACTGCTAAAAGGCTAATCGGAATCTGGAAAAAAGTCGCCGGAATCTGGTCGGAATTTCTTGTATAAGAAATTTTCGAGATGTACTTGTTTTTGAGAAAAAAAACTGGTTATCGAGAACTATAACCCTAAACTGTCGAAATCTTTTTCTCGATAACTAAAGTTCTCGAAAAACTTGAACCATGTTCTCGATAAGTAAAGATTTCGAAAACTTCAACCATGTTCTCGATAAGTGTCAAATATCTCGATAAATGTCAAAGTTTTTCAAAAATGTTTCAAAAAGAATGCAGATGAAGCAGAAAAGAGACCAACGGCCACAAACCAAATACCTACACTCGTTGACCTCAGTTACTTCAACATCATCGGTCCATATTATTAACAACTCGGAAAATTAAAAGATAAGGTGAAGTATCTACAGCCCTCGTACAAACCAAATCCGAAACAAAAAACAATTCCTATACTAGTCACTATGACTACCTCTAATACCCTCACCAATCTCTCCAACAACTCTCATCTACATCTACAACATGAAACGTTATGTCTTGACAACAACAACAACGAAAGACACAACAACAATCACCTACCCGAGACCATCTTTCAGATCTTGAAGCATTTTAACACCTTCTCGATTCGTCTTGAGCACTAATGAAGATTTAGGTGGCGTACGGTTGTATATTTGCTTGTGGGTTTCGATTAGATGAACCTATTGTATTCAGTTATGATTTATTTTGATTAATGATGAGATGAGATGGATTGGATTTGGAAGAGATGATAAGTTTTTGGTGAGAGGGAAATATAGATGGGGGCGGATTTATCACTGATTGTGATTTAGGTTTTGTTTAGGGTGATTACTGTTAATACAGGTTTATATCAATGGATTGGGTCTTCAATTCATTTCAGATTGGGCATATACAAAATTTAGTAACTTGGGCTGAAATGTGTTACAACAAATGTTGGTAATGACCCGTAAGTTATATCATAATTAATTGGGCTGAATTGTGATTATTCGAATGTATTTTTAATACCTAGTGTTAATTTTTTGGTATAATTTTCGGCAAGAAACGTGGTATTTTTGGTTATGACAAATTTTCACGGGGAGATATATTTTTTACAAGATCGGGAAACCATTATCAAGTTCACTTAAACCGTCAAAAGGCTAGATATGGGCATTTAACCGTAAGATGTGACTACGGCATTAACTCTTTATTATTTATTTAAGATTGAAGTGGGATTTCACGGGCGCGTGTACTTAGTATCTCAAGATATCGGGGTTGGTTGGATGAAGATTCTTTGAGATCCTTGTTCGAGCTTTTATCCGTACAAATGACAAGGACTTGAGTTGTCTAGTTATATCTGATGTAAGGAGTTACGTTGTTGTGCTCACAGAGTATAACTATCACTTTAAGGAGTTACGTTGTAGTACTCAGTGTCACACGAAGTTATGGATAGCCAAGAGGTGATGTACATCTTATACTTGATGGTTGGTTGGTTGATGAGTAAAGAGTACTTAGGGATTCGATGGGGTGCGAACTCTCTACACCGTTCTTAGTCTTACATTAGTGCAAGTTTAACTCACAAGTTCAGGCTATTTTACTTCGCTCTCAAGTTCATAATATTGGGTTTTCTCCATCAGTAGTCACTACAAAAAGCCGTCAGAACGATAATGGGGTCGATAAAGAGTTAGTTGAGAGGAATATAAAAGAGTAGAGATGTTTATCAGCAGTTGATTCTCACGGGCTATTTATGATACTTCACACATAATCGGTTAGTTAGACATATGGGGTTACACTGCCTCCGTTTCCATCATAAACATAGTGTGTATGCTTCCGACTCCGCGAAGATATCGTGGGGGAAGAGAGAGTGGGTGTTGTTTTGCTTCTTTGACTTTTCTTGACTTCTTTGTGAAAACACTCATTTTCCACGAGGTTCTGCAATTAGGGGGAAGAAATGTGCACATCAGGGACGTATAATAGACTCACGTGATCGAGCTTACAATTTTATTACTACCGGAGAGACGTCCGCAGAGATGATCAGTGGTTCAGTTTTGTGATTTTGGTGTAATCATTTCAACTCTCGCGGAGTGCGAAGTGCGAAGTAGCCTACTTAAGTGAGAAGATCTTGCTGATTTCTTGCATGTTACCCCCGAACGGAGATTCCGCATTGAGCATAACAGTGATTAAGTGACTAGTTACATTTGCTTTGTGTGGTTTACGGTGTCATCTACAAATTCCGCTGCGTACTCAAAACTTCAAAAGTTAGAAGACATGTGGACTACATCAAAGTTTCAAATCTGCTGAAGACGGTTGTCAGTTTGTGGGGAAGCTGATTCAGAAACTTCGCCAAAAAAGAAGTGTACGAAGAAGCCGCTAAAGACATGCAGCATTAATTGGGGGGAAGTTAATCCATTTCATGCATATTACATCATTTTTCTTACAAGTGAAGATAAAGTTCTCAAGCCGAGGTACAAGATGAAGATAAAGAGCATCAACTGTAATCATCCTCAACACTTGAAGAGCCGATGAAGACCTTTCTTTATTTGTATTTGTACTTGTAGGAAATGTTGTAAGTAATCCCTTATGTCACCCCATTGGGGGAAGATTGTTAGGATCAAAGTTTATTATCCTAACACGTAAATGGAACGACATTTACGGGATTACATTAGCTATCTTGAAAGGCACAAACACATGGACTAGAAGCGTCATTATTGTAAAGTTGTGTGTTTGTTGAGTTGTATCAGGTACTTGATGTTGATCAAGATGTGCAGCGGAATTTGGTGTGGCCTCCGATGGACGGTTAACAGGCGTATCATCAAACAATGGAGCAAACAAGGTTTCCACTTCTTTACGAGAAAGTGACAATGGTTCAGCCGAAGATACCAGAAAGTCAAGACCAAAACATACGATCCAGCAAGTGGTATCATTCGCCGGAAAAAGGTGTAGTTCTTGTTTTTAAGTTGAATCCGATCCAAAACCTCTTTTTCTTCTCGATTTTTTTGTGAAAATTTTGTACTTTCTTGTTTGTTTCTTGGTTTTTATCACATCTTTGCTTACAAACTTGTGCTACAAATCATAACAAACAAAAAAGTGTTTGAGCATGTGTGTTTCGAATTTTTTTTAAGCTCCTACACGTTTTATAAGAAAAAATCCTTACTTTTCTTGTTTTTGAACTAGTGTTATAAACCTTTCCCAACAAGAAAGTTTCAATCTTTTTGAAAGTTTCAAGCTTAAAAAATTTGATTTTGGTTATTATACTTGTTTTGTAGAACACAAAAATTTTTCATAAAAATCATCAAGTTTGCAACTTTCTTCAAGTTTTGGTGTTTTAATAACTAGAAGTACAAGAATCTTGGAATACAAACTTCATTTGGGTGAGCTTTTAGCAAATTCAAAATTTTGGCAAACTTTCTAAAACACAAAAATTTTTCATAAAAATCATCAAGTTTGCAACTTTCTTCAAGGTTTGGTGTTTTTATAACTAGAAGTACAAGAATCTTGAAATACAAAATTCATTTGGATGAGCTTTTTGCAAAATCAAAATTCTAGCAATCTTTCTAAATCTCAAAGTTTCTAAATCACAAAGTTTCGAGAACACACTTGTTCCCGTTGCTTACTTGGTGTCTCCCTTACTTGTATAAGTGAGAAAACACTTCGACTCGTGGTATACTCTCTAAATTGTATAATTTAGAAAGTTTTGGTGCTAAGTTTCTAGAACATTGAAAAGTTTCTAAAACACTGAAAAGTTTCTAGAACACTGAAAAGTTTCTAAAACACTAAAAAGTTTCTAGAACACTAAAAACTTTCTAAAACACTGAAAAGTTTCTAGAACACTGAAAAGTTTCTAAAACACTGAAAAGTTTCTAAAACACAAAAGTTTCGACAACACTCATTTTTCGAGAACACAGTTTCGAAATTACCAAAGTTTCAAGATTACATATTTTTTCGAGAACTCTCAAATTTTTTATCGAGAACACTGTTTCGAAATTACCAAAGTTTCGAGATTACTTATTTTTCGAGAACTCTCAAATTCTTTCGAGAACTGCTTTCTGACTAAGTTTCGAGAATTGGCATTACATCTATACCTTCTATAAGATTCATCTATCACACAAGTTTATCTCCAACATCTTCTTACTATCTTCTTTCTATTTCCAAAAAAGAAAAAAAAAATGGCGGGAAAATTTGAGTAAATTTTTTTTACAGGAGACTAAACGTTCAATTTAATTTTGGAATAGCATTTTACAGTGATTTTCAAAATTTTGGAACAAAAAATTTTTCAAATTAATTTTGGAAGGAAAATCTGAAATCACTATTTCGACCTTGGTTTTATATTTCTGTTTGATTATTTCGATTACATCGCAACAATCAAGGGGGAGAGAAATGTCGTTTACAATGTCTCAAGTACCTTCTGCCAACTACCTTCCTCACCAATATTCTCATCAGCAACAGTATCATCAACAACAAAGTCACAGCTCCCTCATTCGTCAAGTTCTGCTATTTGACAATGAATCAAGGCCACCAATGTTGCTACCAGGGATTATCAGACTACAAACTAATGAAGATTTGAATGCTACTGAACTTGGTTAGTACTGTTGTTAGCATTAAAAATTATATTAGAAAGTGATGGTCATTCTCATTTATTGTATCATTGTAATGTGTCGTAGTTTGTGTTATTAGAATAGTCAATGGGCCTTGGTCTTGATAAGCTAATATGTTATTAGTTATGTTTCATAAGCCTTCATTTCTAGTCATGTAACCAAGTCCAAGCCCAAGCCCAAGCCCAAGCCCATAGAAAGCCTACGTATGGAACTATAAAAGGCACCTTACCTCTCATTTGTAAGGTGTGCTTGTGTGTGTATTGTGTATGTTTTGAATAAAATGTTCTCTTCATCTATTACTCTCTTTTAGATACTAACGCCACACATACATATATTCATGTCACCATCTTTACTTCTTCTAGTGCTTATATTTGTGTTAAAGTTGATAGATTTAAGGTCTTACAAGTGGTATCAATCGCCTAACAATGTTTTAGGAGTGTGTGGAAATCGTTATTTATCAAACTTTCTCTTTAAAGTTGCGTTTTTTCTTTAAAAATGTGGGCTTTACTTTAAAAGTTTTGATTTTTACGTGTTTTTAGTACTAAAGTTGTAGTCTTTATTGAAGTTTTAGTGTTTCTAAGTGTTTTGGGAAAGATTTGATCAATAGAAACAAGTGAAAAAAGTGTTTTTGGTTGAAAAAATCAGATTTTTAGCTGTTTGGGTCATCTTACGCATAAGTTTTTCGTACTGCCCAAGCCTACAGCTGTCTACAGTACTTTTTGGCAAGTTTACGCGTGAGTTTAGGCATAAAACCCATTTTCTACGCATAAGATCACTTTCTATGCGTGAGTTTAAGCTTAAAACCCTTTTTCTACGCATAAGATTGGAATCCTACGCATAAGGTATGATCCTACGCATAACTTCCTACGCTAAAGTCTGTTTCTACGCAAAAGTCTGAATCCTACGCATAAGGTGAACTTCTACGCAAAAGATCCTACGCGAAAGATCCTACGCATAAGTTTTCTTCAACGATCAGATTCTACTCAGTACTTCCCTGACTTGGATAAGTTTGTGGAATACTTCGACACGAGATATCTTTCAAGCTTGGTTAAGTTTGAGAGATCAATTTGGTTGAAAAACCTTACGCGTAACATTCTTACGCATAAACTCTAAGTTTACGCGTAAAATCAAAGTCTACGCATAAACAATATTGTTTACGCATAACCTTAGATCTTACGCATAACTTAATGGTTTACCATAATATCTTACGCGTAAGATTATTCACTGTTTACGCATAAGTTCAGGATTTTATGCGTAAGTTTTTGACTTTTGACAACCAAACTTCAAACGGCCATAACTTTTGAACTGTAACTCCGTTTTCGACGAATCAGCTGTCAAAACGACCGTGAAACAGAGAAGAAGGACACGTTGAACTAATTTATTAATTCAATCCAAGTTTCGAGGCCTAAAAACGCTCCGAGAAGAAGTTATTGAGGTTTTAAGGTTTTAGATCAAATTTTTCATCATAAAAACTTGCATCAACTTACACTAAACACAACTCCTACTTCGTTGAATCAATCCAAGTATCAACTTTATCAATCTACACTTCATCAATGGCTACTCAGCAAGATATTCATGCAGCCGGTGCGGAAAACCGACCTCCAATGCTTGAAAAAGGTGGATATCTCCCATGGACAAGCCTCATGCTTCGTTACATCAAAACAAAGCCTGATGGTAAATTAATGATCAACTCCATTACAAATGGTCCATTCAAGCCAAGACAAGTTCAAATTGAAGGTAATCCAAATACAACACCTCCTACTCAACCGTTCGTGCGTGAACAAACAGAAGCAGATTACACAGAGGAAGACAAGAAGCAGATCGCCGCTGATGATATGGCAATGCATTTAATCCAACTTGGATTACCACGGGAGATCTTTGCTGCGGTCGACAGTTGTGAAACTGCTTACGCTATGTGGGAACGTGTTAGAAGGATTTGTCATGGAATAGAGATTGGACAACAAGACGTTGAGAACAAACTTCTTACTGAATGGGAGAACTTTACATCCACTAAAGGTGAATAGATTGAATCTTACTACACAAGGTTTTGCACTTTGATGAATGAGTTAATCAGAAACAAGTTGACACCTCGAACAATTGCAACAAACATCAAATTCATCAATAACCTTCCAGAAGAATGGGGTCGTTATGTTACAATTGTCAATCAAACAAAGGATTTACATAAGGTGAATTATGATCAACTCTATGACTTTTTGAAGCAAAACCAAGCTGAGGCTAATGAAGTAAGGAAAGAAAGATTGGCAAAGAATCATGATCCTCTTGCATTAATTGCTACTACACCAACACCGCTACCAGTGAACACACAACAACCATCATCATCTTCCACTCACAACTACATGCAACCATCATACATTCAACAACCAACATCGGTCTACCAACAACAGTTCTACCCACAGCAACAACAACATGTTATTCCACAACAGCAATACCAACAATTCCAAGAACCAGAATTCACTGAAAATGATAAAGCTACTGCAGCATTGACCCAAGCGTTTGCTTTTCTGTCAAAGGCATTCCAAGGACGTTATTCTACACCAACAAACAACAACCAAAGGATTTCATCGAACACTCGCAACAAGCAGATTGCTCAGCCGAGTTTCAATATGGGCAATTGAGGCCGAATGGTTGGAGTTTATGCGAATCAGCAAGGATATGCTACTGGAATTAACATGGGGAATCAGAATATGTTAAATGCAGGGAATCAGAATGCAGGAAATCTGTATGGTCAGTATGCAGGGAATCAGTTGGGTCAATTTGTTGGAAATCAGAGGGGTCAGAATGTTGGTAATCAGGCAATGGGTAAACAGAATAGAAATGTTGCAGCTCCAGTAGTTGGGAATTTGGGAAATGTGAATCAGGGTAATCCGGTTAAGTGTTTCAACTGTCAGGGTGTAGGTCATATGGCAAGGAATTGTCCTACTAAGAATAACAAGAAAGATCTAGAGTACTTGCAGAAAGCAGTGATGTTGGCACAAAAGGTTCAGGCAGGGTTTCAGTTGAACGCAGAGGAGAATGATTTTATGGCTCTTATGGATGACATGGAAGATAGAGAGGATATCGATGCGAACTGCATATTTATGGCGAATCTTCAGGAAGCTAAGTATGACACGGATTCTGACATACTTCCTGTTTATGACACCAATGCCCCATCTGAGGTATCAAACTTCAACACATATCACAATAATGATATATTTGATATGTCTCCTCATGAGGAACAGCATTCTGAGAAGCAAGCATACAATTATGATACATATCTAGAAAGGCAAGTAGTAGCAATATTCCTTCAGCAACTCCAGATGTGAATCATAATGGAGGCTTCATTTCATAGCATGCTGAGAATGATGAGGAAACACGTGCTTTGTTTGAATCATTATTGAATAATTGTCGTATTGAAATTGAGAATGTGAAAAAGGTCAATCGCGATGTTAAGGCCGCGAATGTTAAATTGACCGCTGAGCTTGAGAGTTACAAAGAAAACGTTAAAGCTTTTGAATTTCATAACAAAATATTGTCTGAATTAGAAACTGGTTATCAAAATTCCGTTTCAAGGGAAAAACAATTGCAACTCAAGTTTGATACACTTGATGTTAATTCTTTCAAAAAGATAAAATCTTTAAACGCGGAAATTTCTGATTTACAAAACCAACTCTCTAAACAAAAATCAGCTTATACCAATCTTGAAAAAGAAAGGGACGAGCTGAAAAAGGACTTTGCAAAGAAAGAAGACAAACTTTTGGCCGAAATCGTAGAGTCAGAACACATGATTGCTCATTTAGAAGAATTAGTGGTTAAGTCGGGTCAGTCAAGTCAAACAATGAAAATGATTTCAAATCAAACTAATCCGATTTACCATACGAAACATAAAGTGGCTCTTGGTAACAACACCCCCAGTAATCTGAAGAAAGCTCAGCAAGAACAGAATGTTTTGTATAACGGTAATGTGATTTACACCAAACATGATCCTCCCGTCGTTTGGGATTCTGTGGACACGATAGAACATGTCAAAGAGAGCATAAATAAAATGAAACAAAAGGATTTGAAACCCATTGATTACAACAAATTGAATAAACTTTCGGGAATTACTTTTGTTCCACAAAAAGAACCATCTTTGTTTTCCATAAAACGACCATTCTCAAAAATGTTTTCTAAGAAAGTACTTGTTTCCAAATCTCTTTCAAAAATGGAACAAATGTCTTCTAACAACACTTTTAATACAAGTGAGGCTAGAGACATTCTGGATGACGTTAAAAAGAGAATTCAAGAACTTCAAAATATTGTTAATTCTAAAACTACAATCAGTATTAACAATTGGCATTCCAGTTTTCATATTGAGCAGAAAAAGGTTTTTGAAAACGAAATTACTATCCCACTGAATAACATCAGTGCGAGGGTAATCCATTTTGAACAAGCTTTCTTAAAAGAAATGGCCGACTTTGTCAAGGACCACAAATCCCTGGTAAACGAAGCTAATGAAACTCGTGAAAACATGAATGTTTTGGAAAACCTAAATGATTCTCTCTTCGAAGCTGTTATGACCACCGATATTATGTCCATCATTTTACAAACATATTCTGTTAAAGACGATGAAAGACTGAGAGCTGAGACCTCCGCAATTGTTTCAAAATATGAAAATGCTCTTATAAAGCTTGAAAAAGAAAATGTGTCATATTTTAAACAACTTGATCGAAAAAAGGAAGAATGCAAGTATGACAAATTGTCGTATGAGCGTGCCTTAAAGAACATGAAAGAGCAAAATGATCTTTTGAAGGCTCAGCTTGAAAGTCAAAAAGGAAAGGGTGAGGAAACTAAGTTTGCAAAACCATTGACTTCGGAGAAACCAAATGTTTCAAACACGGTTCAAAAACCAAAAATGTCAATTTCATGGTTTGCTCCAAAAGTCGATGAGAAAAAGGATTTGACAAAACCAGTCACTCCAACACCCTTGCCCAAGAAAAGAGAAAATGAAAAGATTGTTGATAAAGGAAAAGCGGTTGTCGAAACACCAAAAGTGATAGCACCTGGCCTTTTTAGGATTAGTCCCACTAATGCGTCTGCCTCCACTTCTAAGAAAAATGCGTGCAAAAAGGATAAGTCTAAAGAGTCTAGTGATGCTAAAAGGACAACAATATAAATCCTAATGCGTGTGCCTTACCTTCTACAGGATTAGAAATCACCTCTAGGAGCAGCAGACTAAAGCCTAGGAGCAATACAAGGAACAATAGAGTCTCGTCTGCCTCTACGAGTAGTAGCAAGAATAAAGTTGAAGAAGTAGAAGAACACCCTAGGAATTTATCGCTTTGTAATAAGAAACATGATTCATCTGAATGTAATGTCGAAAGTACTGGTTCTATTGCATGTAATGACTCTATTTGTTTAATATGCAAGAAATGTTTAATTAATGATGTTCATGATGAATGTGTTTCTAAGAATGTGAATGTTACGCCTAAACAGAAGTATGTTCCAAAGGGAACTAGTGCCAGATCTAGATCTATAGAAAGATTAGTTGCACGCTTTAGGTCTACCACTAGTAGTCGAATGCCTAGGAACTACCTTAAGTTTTGTATGTGGAAACCTACGGGTAGAGAATTCATTCTTCAGGATGGCAAATTGAAAGTTGTTCAAAATGGACAAGTAGATACCTTCTATGAATGTGATTCAGATGTTACCCCTAACCAAATGGAACCAAATTCAAAACGGTTTCCAAATATAAACTCTTCTGTTCTTGGCAGGTTATCGAAATATGTCTTTGGATCGTCGACTCGGGTTGCTCCAAGCACATGACCGGGAATTTAAAGCTGCTGATCAATTTCGTCTGGAAATTCATGGGAACTGTACGATTTGGAAATGATCATGTAGCAGCTATTCAGGGTTATGGAGATCTACAATTTGGGAATTTCTTAATCACTCGAGTTTACTACGTCGAAGGGTTGGGACACAACTTGTTTTCAGTTGGGCAGTTTTGTGATGCTGATTTAGAAGTTGCATTCAGGAGAAACACGGTTTTTATTAGAAATTTGGTTGGTGATAATCTCATAACTGGTAATCATGGTACAAACTTGTATGCTATCGACATCAACCAAATGGCTTCTACATCACCAATTTGTCTTATGACAAGGGCAACCGAAACTAAGTCCTGGCTGTGGCATAGAAGATTATCCCATCTCAATTTCGACACGATCTACAAGTTAGCCAAATACAACATCGTCACCGGACTTCCTAAATTCAAATACATCAAGGTACACCTATGTCCATCATGCGAACAAGGAAAAAGTAAAAGAGCATCATATAAACCCAAAACCGTACCTAGTTCGGAAGCAAGGTTACATATGTTGCACATGGACTTATGTGGCCCAATGAGAGTTGAAAGCATTAATGGGAAGAAGTATATTCTTGTTATTGTTGATGATTATTCAAGATATACTTGGGTAAAGTTTTTGAGGTCAAAAGACGAAGCACCAGGTACCATCATCACCTTTCTGAAGCGTATCCAAGTTCTACTTCAAGCTCCAGTAAGGATTGTAAGAACAGATAATGGCACAGAATTCACTAATCAGGAGTTAAGAACCTACTTCGAAGATGTGGGAATCACTCACCAAACATCAGTTGTTAGAACTCCACAGCAGAACGGGGTAGTTGAAAGAAGAAATCGAACTCTTGTGGAAGCTGCTCGCACAATGCTGATTTATTCTTGTGCACCACTTTTCTTATGGGCTGATGCTGTTGCTACTGCTTGTTTCACTCAAAACCGATCCCTAGTACATCCAAGATTCAATAAAACCCCATATGAGCTAGTGAACAACCGTAAACCTGACATCTCTTACCTTCACGTGTTTGGCGCTTTTGTTCTATTCGACCAATGACAGAGAAGATCTAGGGAAGTTAAAAGCTAAGGGTGATATTGGAATCTTCACTGGATATTCAGAAAACTCGAGGGCATTCAGGGTGTATAATAGAAGAACAAAAAGGATAATGGAGACGATAATGTGAAGTTTGACGAGATTTCACAGATGGCTTCTGAGAGATACGCTTTAGAACCCGCGCTTAATCCGATGGCTTCTAATCAAAACGGATTAGAACCCGCACCAAACCAGCAGACTTCTGGACACATCAGTTCAGGACTCGTGCCTCAAGGAGCTCAGTCAACAAACATGGATAAACCTTCAAAACAAGAACTGGAAAATTTCTTCTAGTTAATGTTTGATGAATTCTATGGTGGAACTTCGACTAATGCATCTCATCAACATTCCGCTGCACCCGCTCAAAACCATCAACCACCACCACCACAGGATGCATCTACAACAATCGAAGCTGAAGCACCAACTACCCCAACATCATCTACATCTACTCAAGCAACTCCAGTTATTGAAACTGATCTACCAAGAGTTGATGAGCAAAACCAAAATACAGATTTTCAAGAAGAACCTATAAATAATTCAAACGATGTTGCGTTAGAAGAAGAAGAAGTATTTGAAAACCCGTTTGCAACAGACTCTGCTGAATCTTCTTCAAGGTTACAAGAACCATCTAACACACATTCGTTACACCTAAGGTACCCTTCTACGTTTCAATGGACAAAAGACCATCCAATAGAACATGTTATTGGTGAACCTTCAAAGCCAGTTCAGACGAGGAGACAACCTGCCACTGATCTCGAATTGTGCATCTATATTTGCTCAATCAGCCTCAAAGAACCAAAGAACAATGGCAGAATATCCTTGGATAGAAGCGATGCAGGATGGAATTCTTCAATACGATTTACATGACAGTTGGGAACTTGTTGAACGACCACTTGATAAATGTGTTCATGATCTCAAGTGGTTGTGGAAGAACAAACTGGATGAGGAAATGACTGTTATTCGCAACAAAGCTCGTCTCATGGCTAAAGGTTATCCATAAGAAGAAGGGATAGATTTCGAGGAATCATTCGCGCATGTAGCTAGACTTGAAGCAGTCCGGATTTTCTTAGCCTATGCAGCTCACAAAAACATCATAGTCTATCAGATGGATATTAAGACTGCTTTCTTGAATGGAACTCTGAAAGAAGAAGTGTATGTGAGTCAGCCAGAGGGATTCATCGACAAAGATCATCCAGACTACGTCTACAAGCTTAAGAAAGCAATTTATGGTTTAAAACAAGCTCCAAGAGCGTGGTATGACGAACTATCATCTTTCTTGCTCAAAAACAATTTCACCAAAGGAACGGTTGATGACACCTTGTTTATCAAAAAATTCAAAGATGACATTTTGATCGTTCAAATTTACGTGGACGACATTATTTTTGGATCAACCAATCCTAACCATTCAAAACATTTTGAAAATCTCATGAAAAGTAAATTTGAAATGTCCATGATGGGGGAACTAAAATTCTTTCTTGGTTTACAAATCCATCAATCCCCTCGTGGTATTTTTATCAATCAAGCTAAATATATGATAGAGATTTTGAAAAAACATGGAATGGAAAATTGTGATTCTGTTGGTACACCAATGGTCACTTCACCAAAAATAGGTGCTGATTTGTTTGGGAAACCTATCGATCTGAAGAAATATCGGAGCATGATCGGTTCTCTCATGTACCTAACTGCTAGCCGCCCCGATATTCAATTTGCTGTTTGTTTGTTAACACGGTTTCAGGCAAAGCCTACCGAACTTCACCTCAAAGAGGTTAAACGGATCTTTCGGTACCTACGAAGCACCATTAACATGGGACTTTGGTATCCGAAGGATTCGGGGTTTAATCTAATAGCATTCTCAGATGCAGACCATGCTGGTGATCAAGTTACAGCAAAGAGTACATCAGGTGGAGCACAATTTTTGGGTGAAAAGCTAGTAAGCTGGTTGTCAAAGAAACAGGATTGTACTACGCTATCAACCGCCGAAGCCGAGTATGTGTCTCTATCTGCGTGTTGTGCCCAAGTTCTTTGGATGCGGACACAGCTCACAGATTATGGCTTTACTTTTGACAGAATACCTATGTATTGTGACTCAAAAAGTGCCATAGCCATCTCGTGCAATCCCGTACATCACTCTAAGACGAAGCATATCAAAGTCTGCTACCATTTCATCAAAGAACACGTGGAAGAGGATACTGTTGAATTATTTTTCGTTAAGACAGATTACCAACTCGCCGATCTTTTTACTAAAGCCCTTCCAAAAGAACGGTTTGACTATTTAGTTCGACGAATTGGCATGCGAAGCCTAACTCCTGAGGAGCTAGAACGTCTTCTCGAATCTTCTTGAAAAAGTTTTCAAAATCGCTTCGCTGTAAATATTTTTGAAAAAAAAAAAACAAACAAAAATACAAAATTTGAAAAACCAACAAAAAACAAAATATAAAATTTCAAAATACAAAAACAATATAAAATCAAAAAATCCAAAAATATTCTTCTCACGACATGTCTCTCGTATAAATCAATATTCTGTACATTTCTAGAAATGTCATTCAACAATGATACGGACATGTACAGATGCTTGAGCGGGAGTTCTTTAAAATGTTTTTCTAAAACATGTCGTTTCTCAAAATTTTCTTCACTATGGCTTTCGTATACTTCTGTACGAAACCCGGACTTAAATGATGACTTCTGATTATTTTAAAATCAAAGACTCTTACGTTCAATGACGAAATCTTTTTCAAAAAGTTCGAGTCTAAACAAACGAAACAGATTTCAAGCATAAACTCATTTTCTAACAAAATTCTTGAGCACTTTTTCAAGATTCTTCAAAAGATTTCTCAAAATCTCTCAAAATGAGTGCTCAAGATAACTCCCTCAAAACCCTTAATTGATTTAAAATGTGCTATCATTAAGGGGGAGTACAAAAACAAAAATGTTCCGAATTCATGCAAAATGAAATCTGTCTATCTCTCCAAAAAGTTTTTTTATTAATCAATTGATATAAAAAATATCACGATATGCTATTTTTGAGGGGGAGAAGACATGACTAAAATGTGATCAAAGATGTTTAAAGTTTGTAATTGAATCTCGAAAGAGCTCGACTCAGAAAGTACCAATGAATTGACGAAGCTTAAAATGTCAGTAATCGAAAAGACTTGTCCTGGACGGGTAATAATTTCAAGCTAGTCTAACTAGTGATGTAAGCGTGTCTCGAATAGGACTTGTCTGAGTAGAATGTTCCATATCGAGAGACTTTCTTTGGACTTGAACAGGACGGGTAATAACTTCAAGCTAGTCTAACTAGTGATGTAAGCGTGTCTCGAATCGGTCATGTTCACTGAAAGTGGATCAATTCTAAAAGTGCAAACTCCTCACGCATGTGCAAATTTCTTAAAAATTCATGAGCACATGTAAAGGGGGAGTCCTTCAAAATAAATGCAAAACTCTCGAAGTGTCAACAATGTGTTTTATTATCATAAACACTTTGAGAGATTTTCGAATAAATGGTTTTATGGAAACAATTATAGGATAGTCATGGAGTTATAAGGTGACTAAGGTTAGGTAAAACCGTCCTGTGATCCGCCAGAGCCGGAGGGATCTACCCAAGGACAAATCCAATAGATTAGAATTAGAAGTCCTTAGGTATGATTGAAAAAAGAAGAAAATGAGAAAGGAGAAAGAAGAGGTTGAAGAATTAAAAAGAAAAGTTATGAAAAAGGGTGAAAAGAAATAGCCCTCCAAATGTTCAACCTTAGGGCAGACACCGGGTACAATTCATATGCTACTGGTTGTTACTAAGGTGACACCGGTATTGAAGATAAAGACGTCATGGACCCAGTGACGTACTGCACTAAACCTTCTTAACCACTCAAGTTCTCTTAAAAGAGCATGTTTCATTCTCACGGGGAACCGGTGTAATCTATCGACCTGTCTCTTAGAGATGGTTGATATTGAACCAGGAGACCTCTCCCTAATCTCCACATAGGAAACCAAATGTGCACTTATCGAGTCTAGAGCCCCGAGATTCATCTAAAGATCTCATAGGAACACATGATATTTCTACACTGGTTGTTCAACATTAAGGACACCAGATGTAAACTTAAGAGTCCTACGCAGATCTTAGCAATCTGCCAGAACATTTATGAGAGGATTCACTTTTGTGATTCTCAATGATTGAATGCAAATTCCTGCCAGGGTCAACATCAAGCAGCCCTGACAGCAGGTCACTTCGGTAATTCTTTATGGGTTACGCTTAGTGTTCGCGGTGATCTCAAACGGTCTACAGTCGTGGAGTGATCCCCAGCGACTCACCCAGTCATTGAGCTACTAAGTAGGTCTTGTAAGCTCTCTCGAGAGTATCTGACATGGGAACGGCCATGGTAAGGGTTAGAAGGAGTCTTCACACTATGCTGTTGACGATCTCTAATTCCTTATCTGTAAGTACCGATTGATTTATTGCTAACTGTTTACCTGCAGCTATACATCATCTCCATGGCGAAGGATTCCACATGCTCATACATGCATCACAAAGTCAAAGGAAAGTTCTCACAAAGATCAAAGCAAAGAAAGGATCAAAGAAAGATTCTACGCAATGTGAAAGAATCTATAGAAGTATAATGACAAAGATCTGTGTGAAAGAATGGGAACTGTAAATGCATGTATCACAAAGACTAAAGACGTATGAGCATGTTGGAATGGCAAACAACCACCACAGACGCAGAAGTGACGAAAGGAAGATTGCTCCATATCACAAAAGAACAAAGAACGATGAAAAGACAATCATCAAAGATCACAAAGCATGAAGGAACAAAGACTTAAGACTATTCTACTATGACACACAATGGTCAACAACAAAGAACAAAGAAGACCTAATCACGTGGAGCATCATTCGAATGACCACCCCTTAGGGGGAGATTGTTAGCATTAAAAATTATATTAGAAAGTGATGGTCATTCTCATTTATTGTAACATTGTAATGTGTCGTAGTTTGTGTTATTAGAATAGTCAATGGGCCTTGGTCTTGATAAGCTAATATGTTATTAGGTATGTTTCATAAGCCTTCATATCTAGTCATGTAACCAAGTCCAAGCCCAAGCCCAAGCCCATAGAAAGCCTATGTATGGAACTATAAACGGCACCTTACCTCTCATTTATAAGGTGTGCTTGTGTGTGTATTGTGTGTGTTTTTAGTAAAATGTTCTCTTCATCTATTACTCTCTTTTAGATACTAACGCCACACATACATATATTCAAGTCACCATCTTTACTTCTTCTAGTGCTTATATTTGTGTTAAAGTTGATAGATTTAAGGTCTTACAACTGTGCTGACAAACAAGCTTCATGCTTCATGACAATAGCCCTTCCCAATTCAATTTACATGAATAGGGACTTTCAAGCCAGTGCTTATGAAATGTGGAAATATCTTGAAGCTATGCATCGTACAGAAGAACTTCATCACATCAGAATGAAGCAAATTCTTGAATCCTGTTTAAGCATGAATCCTCTAAAGACCATTCTCCCTGCTCCACCATCTCCAGCTGTTGACCATGGATCCTTAATTTACACTCCAAATGGTCTCTTCTTCAATCCTCCAAATTCACCTGAGCCTATTTTCATTCCACAGTACCCTCCTGCAACACTATATAATCATATGCAATCACTTCTGCAAAATCTTGTGAAGCTTGGACAAGCATCTTCTGATAAAGGAAAATGCGTGATGACTTCAACTTATGAATGCTTCAACACAATGGAAGATACTGATGACGAAGAAGATCTTATTGAACCAAGCATGGCATTTTTGGCATATACGGAAAATCTTACAGATGTGGAAGCTCAAGATTATGATTCAACTTCACTCTCTGACGGTTATGTTGAATACAATGCCACACTTAGTCAAATGGAAGTTGAAGGGGGTAGTCTCAATGATGTTTCGCAAAGTTTCATGGGAGATATTCCATCTGTTGATGAATATGCAGATTTGGAATCCAATACAACAGATTTAAAAGCCGATACAACAGATGTGATGTTAATGGCAGACATGCAGGAATCTCACATGAATAATACAGGCCCACATGAAAGCAGTGACACAATGTACTATTCAAATGTCTATAAAGATGACGATGATGAAGTCACCAGAAAAAGTATCGCACTTGTTGCTCGTGTCCTAAGCAAATACTCCAACACAAGGAATCAATCTGTTGTGCAAGGTGAAAGAGTTGATAGACAAGGAAGGAATGCTGAAAGGACTGTTGGGAATACTGCAAATGTTGGTAATACAGGCCTTCAGGATAAAGTTGCGAAAAGAGTCATTTGTTCAAAGGAAGATTGTTTAGCATATTTTCATTCAGTTAAGGTTCAATGCAAGATTCTCTCAGATACAAGGTTTCCTTCGTGGAGTACCTTTACTATATTCTTTGGAAATGAAACGGATGTTCTAACCTTCCAAAAGAAACTCCGAGAAAACATAGTTCAACTTGAAAAGCAAATTGATCAGGGAAGCGATTGCATGGTAGAATTTATAGCTCTCAAGAATCTGTTCAAAGGGTTCATGACCATGGATTTTAAAGTGTTCAAAACTTCTCGAGACTATGAATCTCAATGTAGATTATGGAGAGAGAACATCACTAGTATGGAGGTTGAAGCTTTTAGAGATCAGTTTGTTTCACGAATGAGCTATCTTGAAAGGGTGATTTATGAGAGATCACTTCATTTGAAGGATATGCTAAAGGAGAGAAAACTCAAAGTAATGAAGATGCAGATTCAAGAAGAGCAAATTCATAAAGTTGATGCATTGGAAGCAAATTTGGGTGTCATGGAAAGCAATGGGACAGAATCAGAAGAGCAAAATGACAGCAGCAGATTGGGGAATGATACAGATGTTGATTCTGCTGATATCAGACCCACTTATGACTTAGAACCTAACTTTGACAAAGGACAGATGGATGAGGAAGATGTCATACCCATCTATGACATGGAACCTAACTTTAACAAAGAGCAAATGGTTGAGGTACAATCTACTGTTGATCATATTATGCCTGCAAATGAGAAACAACAATCTGAGCAACCTAACTTCAGTAATGAAGGAGAGGTTGACTAGAATGTCGTACAATGTCTTAACAAACATTCTGAGTCTGATTCCTTACCTGATAATCCAATAACTGAAATATCATACCAAACTCTTGAGTCTGAAAACATTCTTCTCAAAAAGACCATTGCCCAGTTTCATAAAGATTTTTCAAAACTAGAGGCACGTTGCATCTCGCTTGAACTTAAATTGCAAAACGAATCTTTAACTTCGGGCAACAATAGTCAAATTTCGAATGAACTAAGTAAACGTGTGGATAGATTAGTTAAAGAAAATGAGCTTTTGAAAGGTCAAATTCAAGCAAAGGTGTTTGCACATGCTGCATTGCAAAACAAATTAAGAAGATGGACTGGCAAGAGTGTGGATACTAAGTTTGCAAAACCATCAATCTTGGGGAAACCGCCTTCTCAAACAAACAAAAAACAATCAGTGGTTAGACAACCAACTGCTTTTAAATCTGAACGACCTAAATTTTCAAAACCTCGGTTTACCTCCCAAGTTGTTGAGAAAAACAATTTGACAAAACCAGACACTCCACATTCTTGGCCTAAGGAAAATGCATCTGTGTCTGCCAAATCTCAACACGTGATTATACCTGGCTCATCTAGGATTAGTTCGAAAATAGTGTCTAAAACGAGCATTAAAAGTAAAAAGTCTTATGGCACATATGACATGTACAAGAACTATGATCTAGAAAAGGCTAGGAGAAAGGCGCTACTTCAAAAGGATGGAATTTTAGGTTCAAAACCTCGTGTGATGCCTTCCACCGTAGTACAGAACACGGCTAGTAGTAGCAAACCAAAACCTAGGAGTACTCTACAAACTAATAGGAATTGGCTAGCTTCTAAGAGTAGTTGCGTAAATAATCATGATGTTTGTGCTTTAGAAAATCTTCAAAAAGGAAATTCACTTAAAAAGGCTCAATCGACTAAGACAAACAAACCCGTTGAACCAAAAGTCATATGTCAGAAACCTAAGAAGTGGATCAATATAGGACGTAGGTTTTCTCAACCAAGTGATGCTCCCACTGCATCTAAAAGGAAAACATCTCCTAGATCTAACATTATGTGGGTACCCACGGGTAGAATTTTCAAATCAGTTGGTCTTAAGTGGATTCCTACAGGAAAGATTTTAGACATTTGCACCAAAACTAATGTGAAATCCACAACATCTATCCCTGAGGTGAGAAAGGAAATCATTGATATAGTGTGTCCGAGTGTCAAGAAGATAATTGACACTACATCTTTATGCTTCTAACATCCGGAACCCAATTACACTTGGGGATCCATGTTCTCTGTTTTGTCTATTCTTTCTTCTTTTCAGATATAACAGCAATGGCTTCGGAACAAATCAGTTTCGGACCCGAGCTTAATGGAATGGCTTCTGAGCACAACAGCTTAGGACCCGCAGCCAACCATTTTAAAAGCACTTCAGCAATGGCTTCTGAGCAAAACAGCTTAGGACCCGCCATCAACCGTCTAAACTTTCCGGATTCTTCAACTGAATCGTTGTCACTTACCAGTAAAGAATTGGAATGTTTGCTCAACTGTTTGATGATTCAATTGAAAACCGTCCTCAAGAAGTCTCACCAATTTCCGCTGCACATCCTGAGAATATTCAACAACCACTGTTGAGAAAGATGGTCCTCCAAGTGAATCTCCAACAGCAGTAGGACTAACCGCTTCCAACTCTAGACAATCAGCTGAAGATCCATAACAACAATCAGTACCACAACCTGTAGATTATGACAAAAATACGTTATTCAATCCATTTACACCGACTCCAACCATTCTTGATATAATAGAGTCGTCTTCTTGCAATTTGGATCCGTCTAAAATGCATACGTTCTAACAACATCACCCTTCGACACATCATTGGAATTAAATGGATTTGGAAAACAAGCTGGACGCAGAAGGTACAATGATTCGCAACAAATCTGGTTTAGTTACAAAGGGATACAGTCAATGAAGCAGGATTGTACATCATTGTCATCAACAAAAGCTTAGTATGTAGCCATGTCTGCTTTATGTGCTCAAGTCATTTGGATGAGAACTTAGCTCACGGACTACGGCTATGTATTTGACTAGATCTCAATGTACGGCGACTCAAAGTGTGATTTTGCAATCTCATGCAAAACCATTCATTATTCCAAAGCCCAACAAATTGCTCTCCGCTACCATTTCATCTCAGAGCATGTCGAGAAGGGTACAATTGAATTAGAGTTTGTGGGTACTGAATACAAATTGACGGACTTGTTTACAAAGACATTACCTCCATCAAGGTTTGTTGATTTAGTTCACCAAATTGGAATGTGGTGTTTGACTCCAGATGATTTACAAAATTTTCTTAAAACCTAAGAGAGTCAAACATCAAACTCTTTTTGTAAATATTTTATTAAAATTTTCAAAAAAAAAAAAAAAACTACAAAAAGAATCTTCTTTCTCTTGTACAAACTTCTAGTCTTCAAAACTATGTTCCATTAAAACAAATTTTGCTTTACATTGTCAAAATGGAACATGTTTTGAGGGGGAGAAATTTTTTTCACAAAAACATAAAGTTTGCACACCTAATCATTATTCTTCAAGAATAAAATGTTTCTTCATCATTCGGATTAAAAAATCATTCTTTCAAAAAGTTCTATGATCTCTCGAATTAAAATGTGCAAAAAATGTCACACAAAATTAATGCTAATTCGAGGGGGGAGAAAAGAAATGTTTTCGGCAAGGATTCCAAGTTAACCATGTTTAGACTTCAAATGGAAAAGTAATTAACCTTTAATGAGTAAAGTTCACAAAATGTCTTAAACTTAGGTAAAAGGACATTGCATAAAAAAATATATCGGGCTCTAATCAATGTTTTCACAAATGTTCTCAAAAGTTTCACACATAATTAAAAACCTCAACGAATCAGACTAACGATTTTTTTTCCTCGATTCTTTTCGATTGTGAGTTTCTAATTTCTTCATTGTTGTTGTCTAATCGTTCCCTAAATGTTTCAAATGTTTTCAACGGTCAAAAAGGCATAATCAAAAACTAGGGTTCATGTAATTATCGATCAGGGCATTTTCTTTTATGTGTTTAGTCTAATTAATTATTTCATATAGCTTTAGAGAACACTAAAGAATGCTTGATTGGTGTGTTTACTCGATTAGAAACAACATAGGTTTGGAATCATGTGATTTAGGGTTTAAGATGTCGATGTCTTTGTTGCTACTACTAGGGCCTTTGTTTGTACAATATTCTTGCATTTTGATGCTAACATGCGTGCAAAGTCTCAAATCATAACTCTAAACCATGATAATAATTGGGAAATTTCGAGTGAAGGAATGAATTAATCTGTGATCTTATGCGTAAATTTGAGAATTCTGAGCATCTTTCATAGATTTAGAATGAGTTTTTGATTCATCCGCATACTTGTTTGTGCCTGACGCATTTCCTCCGTGTGCAAGTACATGTCATCCCATTGAAAGTCAAAACTTCAACAATTGTCAAAATGTTTCTCACGGAACATATTTTGAGGGCAAATGGTTAAATGTGTTAAAAGGCTAAAACTGGTAAAAGGATTCAAAATGGTGAGAAACAAGTTTTTCAAACTCTACACTCTCATTTTACACCAATAAAGCAAGAGTGAAAACCAAAGCAAAGTTGTTCAAAACCTTTCAAATTTTCAAAATCTGGAATGCTTTGGCTATAATAAAAGAATGGCTTTGATATGAACATCCCAAATACCGGAAGTTTTCCTTTCATCACAAAAACAAATCTTCAAAAAGAACCCATGTGGTTCAACTTTAGATGGAAATCTTTTTCAGATTTTAAAACTCAAAAGAGAGACTCCAGGTCTCAAACAACTTTCAACAGTAAAAGAGTTTTGAATTTCAAGCATTCTTTGTTGTATAATACTTGATTATGTTTTCTAAAACCTTGAGCAGAATCATCTCATGAATTTTCAAAAATTATTTCAAAATACAATTCAAAATTCTGCTCAAGAAGACTATCTCTTGAATAAACTTCATTATTTGAGGGGGAGTATTTTTGTTTAAAGAAAACTAATTTTCTATAAAAACAACGACTTGTACACTCATTTCAGTGTACAACTCGGGTTTCAGAGAAAGGAGAGTGCCTTGCTAAACCATTCTTTAAAACCATACGTGCACTTTTCCTTGAAAACCAGAAGCAAGTTCTCACGCTAAGTTTATCTAAAGCTTCTTAATCTTGAACAAAATTTATTCAAATTTTTTTTCAAAAGGTTTTTTCAAAACATTTCAAAATTTTGCTCAAGATTTTTCAAATCTTTACTCCCCAATTCGCTTCAAAAGTTTAAAATTCTCAAAAAAAATATGCGAGTTTTGAGGGGGAGTATTACCAAAACAAAATGTTTTGACAAAATCACGCTCAATGGCTTGTGCACACATAACAGTGTACAACCCGTTCTTGTAATAAAAGGACCCTGAGGTACGCATCAGTGCCTCAATCCTGATATAAGGAGCGAAGGCTTCTTACTTTTGAGTAGAGTTACTCAAACATTTTCTGATTTTCATAACTCTGCTCAAAAGACAAGTATTTCACCTCAATAAGAATTCACTTGTTGAGGGGGAGCACTTGAAACAAAATCATCGTTCTTGAAATCAAAAGTTCTTGTTGAATTCTCCCCATGACTCAAAAGGCATATTTTAATCAAAAGATTGTCAAAAATATCATCTTATATGCTATTTTTGAGGGGGAGAAAAAGTGAATGTGATTAAAATATGAAAGATCAAAGTTGCTTAAAAGTCAAATCTCATGCGAGCTAGACTCAGATTCACCCAAGAATTCACGAAACATAAAAGTTAATAATCGAAAGGACTTATGCTCGACGGGTAATAAGATCAAGTTAGTTACTAGAGCTAGTTGTCACCTAAAAGCTGACAATGAAACTCTTTAACTAGCCACGTAAGCGTGTCTCGAAAAGGATTTGTCTCAGTAGAAATGTACTGTTTCAAGAAACTTTCTTTGGATTTGACCAGACCGGGTAATAACTTCAAGCTAGTCTAACTAGTGATGTAAGCGTGTCTCGAATCGGTCAGGTTCACTGAAAGTGGCTCAATTCAAAAAGTGCTTGTTCCTCCCGCATGTGCAAATTTATTAAATACTTATGAGCACATGTGAAGGGGGAGCCCTTCATAAGATAAAACAAAACTCTCAAAGTGTTAAACAAAGTGTTTGATAATCACTAACACTTTGAGAGATTTTCAAAGGTTTCTTGGCTATTGTTGGATAATCATAGAGTTATAAGGTGATTAAGATAGGAAAAACCATCCTATGATCCGCCAGAGCCGGAGGGATCTACCCAAGGACATCACCAAATAGTTAGTATTAGAAGTCCTTAGGTATGATATGAAAAAGGAGTAATGGATGAAAGGAGAAAGAAGGGGTTGAAGAATTAAAAATAAAAGTAAAGAAAAGGGTGAAAAGAAATAGCCCTCCATATGTTCAACCTTAGGGCAGACACCGGGTTCAATTCGTATGCAACTGGTTGTTGCTAAGGCAACATCGGTATTGAAGATAAAGTCGTCATGGACCCAGTGACGCAATGCACTAAACCTTCTAGCCACTCAAGTTCTCTTAAAAGAGATTGTTTCATTCTCACGGGGAACCGGTGTAATCTATCGACTTATCTCTTAGAGATGGTTGATATTGAAGCAGGAGACCCCTCCCTAGTCTCCGCATAGGAAACCTAAGTGTGCACTTATTGAGTCTAGATCCATGAGATACATCATAGATCTCTTAGGAACACTTAGTATTTCTGCAACTGGTGTTCTACATCAATGGACACCAGCTGTAAATTATCGAGTCCTTCGCAGATCTTAGCAATCTGACGAGAATGTTTATTAGAGAATTTACATAAGTATTTCTCAATGATTGAACGGAAATACTGCCAGGGTCAACATCAAACAGCCCTGACAGCAGGTCACTTCGGTAACTCCTTGTGGGTTACGCTTAGTGTTTGCGGTGGTTTCATAGCGGTCTACAGTTGTGGAGTGATCCCCGGCGACTCACCCAGTCATTGAGCTACTTAGTAGGTCTCGTAAGCTCCTTTGGGAGTATCTGACATGGGAACGGCCTTGATAAGGATTAGAAGGAGTCTTCACACTATGCTGTTGATGATTTCTAATTCCTTATCTGTAAGTACCGGATGTTTTATTGCTAACTATTTACCTGCAGGGACACATCATCTCCATGGCGACGGATTCCACATGCTCATACATGCATCTTGAAGTCATCAAAAGCTCCCTCAAAGATCAAAGCAACACAAAGTTCAAAGAAAGATTCTACGCCAAAAAGAAGAATCTACAAAGTATAAAGACTAAAGATCAAAAGTGAAAGAAAGGGAACAACGTGAATGTATAAGTCAGAATTCAAAGATGTATGAGCATGTTGGAATGGTGGACTGCCACCACAGACGCGGAAGTGACGGAAGGCAGACAACTTCATAACTTGATCACTATCACAACAACAACGAACAAAGAACAAAGAACGATGAATGATTTTTGAAAGATGTCTAAAGCTATGAAAGTCAAAAATGAAGAAATGACAAAGACGTCAAGCAACCATGATGACCGACCCTTAGGGGGAGATTGTTGGGATCGAAGTTTTACTATTTTATCAAGTCTCGGTCATTTGTAATAACACTAGGTTGCTTAGTTATTATTTACTTTCATTTAAGTATTGTTTCGTGTTACTAGGCTTATGTAAACTTGTCAATGGGCCTCCAAGCCCATGACCTAGAAGCAAAAGGGAGGAGGGAGTTTTGCCCTACTCCTTCCCTATAAATACTAAGCTTAGGATACATGTAAACTTGCTTGGTTATTTGATATCTTAAGGAAACTTTGGCTCTCATTATTCTCTTATTCATATAATCACCCAAATCCTTATATCTATCTCATTCTTGTTTGTGTGAAATCAATATGGTGACCTAACAATTCAATATGTCTATGTGTTGTTTGATTATATCTTACGCTTGTCTTTTATTTAACATGCTAGGCTAGATTTCTTTTGTGTTTGCTTAGATGTAGTGAAACCTAGATGTTGATTATGGGTTGATTGTTTGTTTATAATTGTTACGGATGATTGTATTCGATGTTGACTTGCATTGGTAACTTGCTTGAATGTCTTAAGAAACATGATCGGAGGTGTACTATGATTTTTGGTTGTATTTAATGCGTAGGAGAATTCTAATGATCCCATGTTAAGAGCTTCTAACGGCTCAAAATAGGTGTGAAGTAGGATCCTATAGAGTTAGGGAATATTGTACACGGCCCTACGACTAGTATTAAGGAATATGACCCGTCATCCATGCAATTGTAACAAGCTAATCAACCTGTAAAAGATATTTAGGGAGTAATGAAACCTAAGTAAACACAACTTTCCTCATTATTGTTTCCACCACATTAGTTTAATAGTTTTATTTTCATTTCTTTTATTTTATTTTGATTGCATCTTTAGATTAATTGGTTAGTTGGCTAGCAACTAATTCTGCCCACTTCTTCAAAACCCGAGATTTTTACTTGCTTTCATCAAATATAAAAATACAAAAAGAATCATCCCTCACCTCTAGACTTAGTTTAGTAGACTTTCTAATCCTAGCGACACTATTCATGAGTTGATCGATCAATCCCCCGGTATTTGTCACTATACTATACTACAAAAATCAGGTACACTGCCTGGTGGGGGTTGTAAGCTTCTCAAGATCCCTTGAGAGGTAAAACCTGTTGCGAGGGCGCGATCTCCACGTACATCACCCTGCTTTAGTCCTCCATTGTACTTGTTATTTTTAATTTTAGTCCTTGAACTTAATAAAACTTTGAATCAACTTGTCACTTTCAGCTAGGGCTGAGCATCGGTCCCAGACCGGACTGGACCGACAAAGACCGAGACCGAATGTGGTTGGTCCAGTTTGGTCCGGTATCGGTCGGTCCGGTCCAAAAAGGCAAAATAGTCGGTTTATGGTCCAGTCCAGATCGAATCGACCAAGACTGAGACTGACTTAGCCCAAAAGCCGAGACCAAGGACTGAACTGAATGTGGTCAGTCCGGTCCGGTCTCGGTCGGTCTGTCGATTGGCCGGGTCCGTTCAGGTGGTTTGCTCAGCCCTACTTTCAGCCCCTGGATTTCAACTTCTTCGTGCCCAAGTTATTAATTACAGCATAAGTAAATCACCAAGTTACATCGTAACCTTCATACTTGGTCACTACGGCGTAACCTCATGAGTGGGTTACGTCGTAATCTGTACTGGATGACATTTACGCCCTAACCTTGTAAGTTGGTTATGACGTAATCTTCTTGACCACGAAATTCTGGGTAAGATTACTATGATGTAAGTTACACTGTAACCTTGAGTTGCGTTGACTTTGGTCTTCATAGTGTAGATCTTAGTTATGGCGTAAGTGAGAGTAGTAGTTACGCCGTAACTTCTTCTTGGCCAGCATACTTATGTAAATCCTTGTTAATAGTCATCTAATTCCGCGCTTTTTCGTTCCTATGCTTATTCATGATCTGGAAAAGAAACATAAAGAAATAAAAGCATATATCCAAGTAAAACGATACAAATGATAAACATATTTGGGGGAAATTGACATTAAAATGTCAGGATTATTTGATATTATCATTGGACCATGTCGGGTGACGATTCTAAATGGGTTTTGGTCTAAACAGGTCTGGGTCTAGATGAGACTTTTAAAAACATGGATATTAATAGGTCCGGGTCAAGACAGGTTTTGACTCGTCTGCTTTCATTTTTTTCGCAAAATATCAAAAAAGTGAGAAAAAAAGTTAAAAAGATAAAAATATAAATTGACCCGCTAGACCCATTGGTAATTATTATTGTTAAAAGGATGCTTTGACTTTGGTCAAACTCATACTTATTCTAATGTGTAGGACTTGTTGTGACAAGTTTCTATTCTTCTAATATTCTAGTTGTGTTTGTTATGTTTGTATTTATAGGGACCTAAGTGCAAAGTGGGTGTATATAAGCTGGCATCTGGATCAAGGGTTTCATTAAGTCTAATTCCTCTCAAAGTTTACACACATACAAATCATTTACTCTCACAAGTTTAGTATAGTATTTTTGGTGTTGATATTTTTGATAATCTGGCCTGGTTTATAAGTTGTTCTTGTATTGAGAGTTGTAGTGAGGCTGTTTATAAGAGAGTATTATATCTTTATAATTGCACTAGTTTAAGGACAACTGATTCCTGCTTTGTATTGTTTGGTTAGAATCTATTTGGGGACTAATCTACTATAACCGTAAGTAATAAAAGATTTCACCAAGGGATGGTTGGCTGGGTAAAGTATTTGTGTTGTGGTTGTGATTAGTGATTGGATAGTTAGTTTTTACATGGTATCAGAGCCACGGCTTTGATCTCCAGTGGTTCTTGATGTCTAGGGGTTTGAGAAGTTTTTGGGAGTTTCTTGATCTGGTGGTGTTATTGTTCGATTGGGGGCTGTTGTCTAAATGATCGTGCTGGTTTTTATTGATTTGGGTATATATCTGGTGATTTGTAGGTTGATATGCTAGTGTTTCTTCAAACCACAAATTTTGGTGATTTGGGGATCTTGATTCTCTGGTGGTTATGGTATAATTGAGCTTGTTTATTGATCATTAACATCCTTGACTAAATGAATCAAGGGTGTTGGTAGTTGTGGTTTGGTTTCTATTGTGTTCTAAAGCTCTGCAAGTATTCTACTTCTATTAAATCATTGAATACTTTAGTTAATACAATGCAAACTCTGTGGGTAACATCTTGAACTACTTTCATAGAGAAACAAGGATACCTGCTTTTCCCACAAACAAGTGTGAAACTAGGTATTCAAGTTGATTTAGGTGTGTTGTCTTTATTTTCAGTTTTTTATTTCTGTCATTGTTATTGAGTCTAGATTGCTCGAGGTTAATTAGGAATTTGGGCAGTCTTGAAAGTTGTTGGTTATCTTGTAATTCTTGGTGGTTATTTGTGTTATTTGTGGTTTTGGTTGTCTACTGTTCATGTTTGTTATTTCTGTTATATGGTTTATCTGTTTAGTTGAATTTTCTCTTTATCTGTTATTATGGCTGATGTTTTAATTAGTGCTTGGATTATGGTAATCCATTGTATTTTCATTCTAATGATAATTCTAATGTTCCAATTATGCGTTTCGAGTTAACTTGTCCGATAATTATAAAATATGGTCTACTGCTATGAAAATTCTTAAAATGTAAAAATAAAATGGGATTTGTTGATGGTACATGTGTTAAACCAGTTACTAGTCTTGTGTTGGCCCAACAAAGGGAAAGGTGTAATGCTATAGTTCTTGGTTGGATTCTTGGTTTTTTATCTTCTGACTTATATTAAGGACAAATGTATTCTCAAATTGCATATGAGGTTTGGATTGAATTAGAGGAAACTTATGATAAGATGAATGGATCTGTTATTTTCAATGTGATTCATAAGATTAATAGTTTGAAACAAGGTGATCTATCTGTGCCTAACTATTATCATTTGTTGAATTCATTGTGGAGAGAATTTGATACTTTGGCTTTGTTCTCTGCTTGCACTTGTGCTGTACATGACGGTGTTTAGAAACAAAACAAGTTAATCGGACTTATGCAATTCTTAATGGGTTTAAATGATGTCTATCAACCAATTAAGAGTAACATTCTTTCTAGAGACCCTTTGCCTGATATGAAAGAGGCGTTTAATATTGTTTCCAGAAGGGAGTCTCACAAGGGACTTCATCCTGGTGCTGTTTCTAGTAGTAAGGTCCAACCTGCTGCCTTTGTTGTTAAGACCAATAACTATTCTAAGAATTTTACAAGAAGGGTCAATAACAATAATAATAATGTAATAGGGGTCCTAACCCAAATCTGGTTTGTAAACACTGTGGTTTAATTGGACATACCATAGAAAGAAGTTTTGATTTGAATGGATATCCCATTGTGTCACAAACCACTAACTTCCCCTTAGGTTGGAAATGCCTTATTAACTTAGCTTAGGCCCTCACTAGCACCCTAGGATTAGAAATGCCTTATTAACTTAACTCAGGCCCTTATTAGAGCACACTAGGATTAGAAATGCCTATAGGATTTTCCCGAGCTAAATTTTTGCTTTAATATATCATTATAACCTAACTAACCCTCAGACAAGCTCACGTATCCACCTATGCCAACCACTACTATGTTTACTTGATGTAAACATCCCGGTATGTCAAGTCAAGGTAATAAACATATTTTCACTAAGAAAACTAGTACTATAATACCCTATACTTGCTAGAAAACCATAAATGCACCTATGTGTTTCAGGTTAGTTTTAAAACCCTAAATGCTTATCTGAACTTACATGCAAAGTGCTTAGGATTTAGATATAAGTTAAAATAGCTACCTTAGGATATATTAGAACCCTTAGGATCTAGTACAACCCCTAGAAACTTAGGTACAAGTCATATAAGCACAAAATCTTAATTAGGTCATAACTTCCCGAAACTAGATCTAAACTAGGTTAAAACTTTACCATAAGCTATCATCACTTAGTATAAGCTACTAATAGTTACTAAACATCATTAGGACCTTAAATAAAACACTAAAACATAGATAAAACCCTAAACACTTATAAAACAAAACTAGATTAAAATTAGACCTAAACACCTAAACCATGCTACTTAAACACCTTAAAACCACCAAGCAACAAACCTAGCACCTTAATATAACTAAGCTAGCACCCTATCACCTCCAAGCACCCAAGCAAGTAGATGATGCACCTCCTTGTCACATCCTTTACTCAAACCGCCTCTCACGACTTCTACCCACCACAACCGGCCATAGCTCCGCCCCTAGCTACCATAGCTCATCCCCATCACCTCCTAGACCTGCCACACCATCCCCTAGCTCTTCTTACTCCCCCTCCTCCCTCGTGACTCCTACACCCCGTTTTTACCCAAACCGCCTCTACGCGACCTATAAATACCCCCTCCTCTCCGCATTTCTTCTTCACACCTCTCCCCCTCCTCTCTACCTCACATTTCTATAGTACTAAATCTTTAGAAGCAGTAGGAAACGAGTAGCAAGGCCTTGGTCATGTTGTGTTGTGGTTTGAGGTTGTACGAGCCCTAGAGACCCTAGAAAACTCTCTTAAGCCCTCCCCTAACCTAGGTAACCTTTACTTTACGTCTAGTATACTTAGAATAGGACTTAGATACACTTTAGATGCCTTAGAAACCCTAGGATAGCCATTGCATGCATATTTTCTTTCGTAGCCCTAGTTTTAAGTCGAATTACATGCATAGTCATTATATAGCCTATCTACTTGATATAATTTGCATTATGTGGCTTATTTGAACTTATATGAGTTAGATATAAGCTTAGAAACAAGATTTCCATGCTAGAATTAGTATTACATGCAGTTAGGACTAGTTTTGCAAAATATTACATGCATAGGGGTATATATTGTAAATTCCTGAAACTATAAAGTCTAGGGACTGTTTTTGACATTTCCTTGAAGATATTAGTATAAGGACAAGATTTGCAATATATTAAACCTTAAAATAAACTATTAAAACAAATATAAAACTAAAAGGACTAAAACTGCAAATAGTATAAATATAAGGGTAAATAGAGTAAATACAAAAAACTAGTAAAATCTAGGAACTATATATGTCATTTCTTTAAAATATAATAGTTTAGGGACTAAATATGTATTAGTTAGAAAGTTATATGCCTATTTGTTATAAGTATATAAGTTTAGGGTAGAAAACATAAATATATATAAGGGGTAAAAATGGACTATTTTCATAAAAATATAAAAATCTATTTGAGTTAGAAGTATAACACAATACTAGGGAGCTTCATGCGAGGAGTACTATATGGATATTTCGTTTTGACGAGTTTGTTGGGCTTACGAAGTAAAGTGCCCTGACTCCTCGAACGATTATTGCATATACTTCTGAGATATGATGGCCTGAACGGTGTTATGTTATAACTAAACCCTAATAACAACATAACTCATTAATAGGGAGCTTTGTGTGAGGAGTATTAACTTCTGAATTATGATGGCCCGAACGGTATTCTGCTGATCACGTAATACAATAGTAGGGAGCTTCATGTGAGGAGTCATATACTTCTAAATTACAATGGCCCGAACGGTGTTATGTTATATATAAAAACCTAATACTAATTAGTTAAGAAAGCCTAGACTCAGACTTGACATACGCACACCCGCACTACCCCAGGATATGTGAGTGAGTTGTCTAAACCCCTACTTTAGTTAGCTAGAGACTCAGGTGAGTTTTCATAGCCTCACACCCTTTTAAATGCTTTCTAAATGTTTTACAAACCCTGTGAGGGGGATACATGCTTTAAAACCAAATACAAGTCTTTGCTCCGGTTATTGCACGAGTAAACTAACAGTTTTACCCAAGCGAATGCGAATATAGTTGATAGATCTATTGGAGTTTGACAACTCCCGTTGGTATTAACACCCCACTAGGTGGTACCAATAAGTACTATATTTGAACCCACTGAAGGTTTAACTTTGGCAAGTTATCCTTCCCATCCCCTCATGGTTTGGTCTGCAGACCCCATGACCTGGATTGTTAACGTGTGGTTCATGAGCTTAGTGCAATATACCTTTTTCTAACACTAACACTTTTCCACACATAGAGTTTAAGCTGAACTCTATGGAACTTGTATTTATACTTTAACTTTTTAAACCTATGACTCTCACTCAACATACGTGTTGACTTTTAAGCATGTTATTTCAGGTAATTAGACACTATAGGAACCCTGGCACGGAGAACCACTAGACATGAGGACGTCCAAAATAGTTATCATTCATCAGTTTTGTGTAGTAAAACGTATCTTAGGGACCTCTCTTTTGGTAAAAGTACATCTTTTACTGTAAAAATTCTGATGAATAAATGAATGATGACAACCTTTTTCAAAAACGTCTCTTTTCGAGTCGTTTTCTATTATCTTGTCTTTGTTTCCATGAGTAATACCCCAAACACTTTATCCGCTGCGATCAGTGAAAAATGGGGGTGTTAGAGATTGGCATCATAGCCTTGGTTATAAAGAACAAAAGAATTTTCCTAAAACTCTAACCACTTTTTCAAAAAGGTCCTCCGTGCCAGTAGAATCCCAACTGCCTTTAGGTTAGAATCCCTAACTTGCCTTTAGACTAACTTGCCTCTAGATTAGGACCCCCGAATTGCCTTTAGGATTAGATATCTCACTATTTCCCTTAGGATAGAATCCCCACTATTAGAATTGCCTTTAAAATGCTTATTTAGGTTAGAATTATGCTAAGATATTCCTTCGGGAATTACAGTTAGATATGTCATCCTTTAATAATCCTATCATCATGTTGGATACCGATGAGACGGATACTTCATCCGATGGTTATGAGTTTGCTCCAGCTACTCCTACTCACTCATCTACTGGTTCTAATTCTCCGAAAGAATTAGCCCAGAAAATCTTAACTAACCTAGGATTAGAACTTTCCCCGAATGAATGATATGAATGATAAATGAATGATAACAACCTTTTTCAAAAACGTCTCTTTTTGATTCGTTTTTTATTATCTTGTCTTTGTTTCCATGAGTAATACACCAAACACTTTATCCGCTGTGATCAATGAAAAATGGGGGTGTTACACCTTGTTTCAAAAGAAATCCAAATCTTTCTAAACAATCTGGTGCTGTTAAAAGGTTTAATGCCAATGCAGATGTTTCTCAAATTCCATCTACTTCATTTAGTTCTATTACTGGATCATTTACAAATGAGCAGATGATGAAACTCTAGAGTCTTATTAATGAAAAACCCTCTGCAAATGTGTCTTGAAGTACGTCAGGTATAAATCCTAACTTCTATAATAGAAATGTTTTCTTCAATTTGCATATTGGAAAGTTTTTCTATGCTAAAACTCGATTAGTTAATTTTATTGCTACTTTGGGGTGGATCATTGATTCCGGTGTAATCAGCACATGACTGATTCTACTAAAAAAATGTTTAATGTTGTGTCTAGTCTTATGTTGATTGTGGGTCATCCTAATGAGACTCTTGCCAATATCACTGCTATTGGTAGTCTTATATTGACCACTGGTGTTGTTTTGTTTGATGTATTGGTTGCCTGAGTATAATGGCAATCTATTATCTGTGAATAAGATGATTAAGGATAGTAAGTTCTTTGTTGGTTTAATGTTGTTTCTAGCCTTATGTTGACTGTGGGTCATCCTAATGGGACTCTTGCCAATATCACTGCTATTGGTAGTCTTATATTGACCACTGGTGTTGTTTTGTTTGATGTTCTGGTTGCCTGAGTATAATGTCAATCTGTTTTCTGTGAATAAGATGATTAAGGATAGTAAGTTCTTTGTTGGTTTTGATGAACATAAATTTTATATTCAGGATTTGAAACTGGGCAAGTTTGTGGGAACTGGTAGTGAAATTGGTGGTCTTTAGTTGTTTGATGTGGATAAGTGTGGTGATTCTAATTTTGGTACTTGTAATTCTGTGTTTATCTGTCATGTTTCCAGTGAGTTATGGCACTGCAGACTTGGTCATCCTGTTGACCAAGTTCTATCTGTTTTAGGAGATAAAATTCATTTTAAAAAGATTGATCACATTTCACCTTGTGATACCTGTCACAAGGTTAAGCAGACTAGTGAACCATTTCCCTTAAGTGATCACAAGTTTGTTTCTGTTGGTGATATAGTTCACTATGATGTTGGGATCCTTATAGGATCACAAGTAATGAAGGGTATAAATATTTTTTAACTTTAGTTGATGATTTTAGCCGAACAGTCTGGGTGTATCTGCTTAAGCCAGATACTGGAGTTGGCAATTATATTGAAAGTTTTATTAAACTCATTTTCACACAATTTGACAAAAAAAATTAAAGTCATAAGGTTTGATAATGGAACTAAATTTGTCAATAGTCATTTGCCAAAATTGTTTAATGATATTGAGATTATTCATCAAACTTCTTATGCCTATACTCCTCAGCAAAATGGGATTGCTGAGAAGAAACATAAAGACCTTCCTAATATTTCTAGAAGTCTTATGTTTCAAGGGGATTCCTCTGTCTATGTGGCCTGAATGTGTGTTAACTACTGTTTATTTGATTAATAGACTTCCATCATCAATGTTTTCTAGTGATTCCATCAATTTTTAGCATATTGTAAGGATCCTAGTCTCTCTCATATCAGGTCCTTTGGACGTCTTTGTTATTCTACTATTTTTAACTCTAATAATAAGTTTAGTGTCAGGTCAGAAAAATGTGTTTTAATTGGTTTTTCAGGTGCTAAAAAAGCTTACAAATTGTATGATCTTGAAAGTAAATATGTGTTTTATTCTAGGGATGTTAAGTTTTATGAAACTATTTTTCCTTTTAAATTGAAGTCTAGTAATGTTTTAGAAAAGCCTAGAAATGTTTTCAAAGAGTCTATAAATGATTTTAATGGTTCTAAACAAAGTTTTATTGAGTATGAAGTTAACAACTTAAACTTTTTTGATGTCCATGGGTCTAAAAGTCCCAATGATGAACAGGGAGATACTTCTACTATAGAAGGTAGTGATAGGTCAGTTTTAAATGGTGAAGATCCTAGGGTTATTAGTGAAGATGTCACCTCTGAGGGCACTAGTCAAAATGTTTTAAATGGTGAGGAGCCTAGGGTTATTAGGGAAGAACCACTTAACCTGAGGTGGTCTGGTAGGCATAGAAATTTGCCCTCCAGGTTAAATGATTTTGTTGTTAATAGTAGTAGAAGATATGGTTTTGAGAAATATGTTAACTATGCTAAACCATCTACTATGAATTTTTGTTTTGCTACTACACTTAATAAGTCTAATGAACCCAAGACTTATTTTGAGGTTGCTCAAGATGAGAATTGGGTTGAGGCTATAAATAATGAAATTGAAGCATTACATAGAAATAATACTTAGGATCTTGCTGAGTTACCTATTGGTAAAAAACCATCAACTGCAAATGGGTGTTTAAAATCAAATACAAGTCATCTAGTGAAATAGAAATATATAAGGCTAGACTTGTAGCTAAAGGGTATAATCAAAGGGAAGGTATTGACTATGGGGAGACTTTTATTCATGTAATTAAAATGGTTACTGTAAGATGCAGTATTAGTATTGTTGTACATAATGGTTGCTCACTGATAACGCTTAAATTATACATATTTTTATATGCGTTATCCGTGTTTTTATGTATATATATTGATGAATTATATGAACTTTCGATACTTAATAGACTATATTTGATATTGTAAGGTGTCGTGGAAGAAATGGAAGAAAACGTGAAGATATGAAGATAAAACGAAGAAATAAGCTCAAGTTAATAATCTCTCGACACCTGTCCACTGTTTTGGCCATAAGTGGAGCATACGGACTCCGTTTTACCTTCCGTTTGCGGCCACGGAAAGCTAAAAGAATTATCTACAACTTTCATATTTTTGCCAAGAGCTGGAAACAACCACAAGTATTCCGTTTTTGCCAATTAGTGCAGAGCACTTTGACTCTGATCAGCTATAATGCATTAAATTGAGTTCCAAACCGATCATATATCTTCCTACTTGGTCCCTAAGTGTTCCTAAAGCCTATAAAAACCACAAGAATGGCAGGAAATCAGCTAGCCATCAAGGGGAATGATGAGGCAAAAATTGTACCGCTTTTAAGGGGTCATTTACGCCCGAATTCGTGATTATTTGATCAATTATTGCCCTAAATCGTTCATTTTGTCATTTTAGGTACTTTTGAGGAAGAATCTGGAAAAGGAAGCATTTTGGACGTTTTTGGAGCATAATAGTGAAGAAAATGGCTAAGTCTCAAAATTCCTTGCTGGAACAGTACCTGACGGCGTCAAGGTTTAACAAGTGACGGCGTCAAGAGTTACAAAAGAGGTGGATGTGGAACTTATAACGTGACAGCCTAGAGAGTTTTCAAGCTTATGGCCTGACGGCGTCACCTAGGCCGTCAAGGTCCAAATACTAGTGACGGCCCAGAGTAATTTCCTACATGACGGCGTCACAATTGGATCTAGGTAATACGAATTTTATTATGGCGGCGAGTTGACGGCGTCACAAGTTAATACATGACGCCATCAAGAGTTTTCCAAATTTCATTCATTAGTGTGCAATTTTGAGGGAATAAACCCTAGGCCGAATTTTAAAAGCTTTTAAAGGGTTTCAACCCCTTGATTCTTCCATGTTCAATTGAAGATAAATATTCATTCAAATCATTCAATATGTCTATGTGTTGTGGGATTATATCTTACGCTTGTCTTCTCTTTAACATGCTAGGCTAGATCTTTCTTGTGTTTGCTTAGATGTAGTGAAACCTAGATGTTGATTATGGGTTGATTGTTTTTTTTATAATTGTTACGGATGATTGTATTCGATGTTAGGCTTAAGAAAACTGGCAGACTTCCATTGGTAACTTGCTTGAACGTCTTAAGAAACATGATCGGAGGTGTACTATGATTTTTGGTAGTATTTAATGCGTAAGAGAATTCTAATGATCCCACGTTAGGAGCTTCTAACGGCTCGAAATAGGAGTGAAGTAGGATCTTATAGAGTTAGGAAATATTGTACACGGCCCTACGACTAGTATTAAGGAATATGACCCATCATCCATGCAATTGTAACAAGCTAATCAACCTGTAAAAGATATCTAGGGAGCAATAAAATCTAAGTAAACACAACTTTCCTCATTATTGTTTCCACCACATTAGTATAATAGTTTAATTTTCATTTCTGTTATTTTATTTTAATTGCATCTTAGTTTATTGGGTTAGTTGGCTAGCAACTAATTCCGCCCACTCCTTCAAAACCCGAGATTTTACTTGCTTTCATACAAATATAAAAATACAAAAAGAATCATCCCTCACCTCTAGACCTAGTTTAGTAGGCTTTCTAATCCTAGCGACACTATTCCTGAGTTGAACGATCAATCCCCCGTTATTTGTCACTATATTATACTACAATGGTCAGGTACTCTGCCTGGTGGGGGTTGTAAGCTTCTCGAGATCCCTTGAGAGGTAAAACCTGTTGCGAGGGCGCAATTCCCACGTATCAAGTTTTTGGCGCCGCAGCCCGGGGAATAATTATTGTCTAGGTTAGGATTTCTTTTTATTGGGTCTACTTGCTAGATTCCTTTCTAGTAAGGTTTTATTTTTATTTTTAGGTTTTCTTTAGTCTATCTCATTTCTTCGTTTCTTTTTTCGTAACCTTTACCATCCGACATCATGGAAGGTGGTAACATCTTTGAGCCCATCAACCCACCACAACAAAACCACCCACAAAACCCACCACTAGTAAAACAACCTCCTTGGCCCCGAACATTAGGAGAGTATTCCCATCCTAGCCACCAAGGTTATCGAAATACTATTGAGCTCACTCAAGGAGCCAATGTGTCCCCCTTGCGATCTGACACCATCCGGTTGGTGCAAAGCGGATGTGCATTCCATGGACTTCGCTCCGAAGATCCTAACAAACATCTCAAGGATTTCCTTAAAATCGTAGATTCCATAGACCTTGATGTTGTAACTAGAGAGTCGACCCGATTACGCCTATTCCAATTCTCTCTACGTGATCAAGCTAGTCAATGGCTTAAACGTTTACCCATGGGATCCATCACCTCATGGGTTGATCTCACTTCTCATTTCCTTGCTCAATTTTTCCCACCGGGGAGAACTACCAAGCTTAGAAATGACATCTTGATGTTCCAACAACGTCAAGGTGAAACTCTATATGAAGCATGGCTTCATTTCAAGGACTTACTCCAAAAAGTCCCTCATCATGGTATAGATCTTTGGCTCCAAGTCCAAATCTTCTATGACCATATCGATCTCTCCACAAGGCGAACCATTGACCAATCGGCCGGTGGCAAGTTACGTGATCTAAGTGCGGAAGAATCACGGGAACTCATAGAAGATCTTGCTCTCTATGACAACGAAAGTTGGAATGATCCCCGTGATTTGAACATAACGGTCCAGGCAATATCTTTGCCTTCGAACAATTCTAGCACTCCTGACCGTAGGATCATGGAACTTGAGGACCAAGTCAAGTTTCTCATGAAATCCTACGAAGCTCCTAAGCCTTCAAGCCAAGTGAACAAAATCACTTCTTCATGCGAATTATGTAGTGGTCCCCATGACACTCGTGATTGCGTGGAACTCCCCAGACAAGCTTTTGCGGATTACGCATCCTCGCGTACCGACGAAGCGGGAGACAAGTGGTACACTTTCAAACCCGAGCCAAACCCTTACGGTGATTCCTACAACCCTTCTTGGAAAAATCACCCGAACCTTAGGTGGAAACAAAACCAAAACATGCCCCAAAACAATTCTTCCAATCCACCTAATCGTTACCAACCAAACGGTCCACCCTCCAACCGTACTTTCAACAACAATCCTTCCAATAACTATGGTTGTACCAATAATCATGAAGGATTGATGTCCAAGTTTATGGCATCTCAAGAAGCTCGCATAGCTAAGTTTGAAACCGAATTCAATCAACAAAAAACGGAGATGACCAATAAGATTGACAACTTGTTGAAAGCCCTCAACAACCAAGTGCTAACTAGACCTAGGAAGGACACTAGGGATACTAGTAGCGGAATCCAAATTAAGGACCCCTCATCATCCAAAGATGTCCACTTTGTCAACGTTGTCACCATTAAGCTAATAGATAAGAATATAGAAGAAAGTGACAAGGATGAAGTCGGAATAGAAACCGGGACTAAGGACGAGATTAAGGAAGTTGAGGATATTAAGGAAGAAAAGTTAGAAGAAGTAGAAAACGTAGAGGAATACTTTGATAAGTTACCCACAAAGGAAGAACGGGAATATCATTAGGATCTATTCGATGACCCCGAGACACCTTACGTCCTTGGTTCACCACTCATCAAAACAGGAGATCCCTCTAACATCAACATACCATGCAACATTGGGCATATGCATGTGTGGAAAGCTTACATCGATCTTAGGTCTCCGATAAACATCATGACTAGGATCTATTATAATTGGTAATGAAGAAGCAACTTGGATATAGGATGATGCCTAACACGAATTGGATGAGCAACTTTCACTACAAGAAAAGTGGCTTTTTAGTACCCCCATACGCGTCCTAAAATGGTACTTTTTAGGACCTTTCATTTAATAGGACCAAGGATGAAAGCGTTTCATGTAAGGCGGTTGTAATAGGTCCAAAGCGTCCTAATATCTAAATACCCTTATGAAACCAATTTTATGGTCGTATTATATGTCTATCAACAACCCAAATAGCGTCCTAATAAAACCTTATTAGGACACTTTTACATTGTTTTCACATGTGATTACCTACTTTTAATCTTTTGAGACACATAAAAACGTCCTTAAAAGTATTGTTAGGACGCTTATATGTAACATCATAGCTATTTTAGCAACCAAGAAAAGGGTCCTAAAAACATATCAGGACACTTTTAGAATGTCCTAATATCTCAAATACGATTATGAAACCAAATTTATGGTCGCATAATATGTATATGAACAACCAAATAACGTCCTAATAACAACATATTAGGACACTTTTACAATGTTGTAAAACGTGGTTACCTAATTTTAATCTTTTGATACACATACAAACGTACTTAAAAGATAATTGTTAGGACGCTTATCATATAACATTATAGCTACTTTAGCACCAAGAAAAGGGTTCTAATATCTCAAAGAAGATTATGAAACCAAATTCAAATATATATCAAAACAAATTCAAATATATATCAACACAAATTCAAATACAATAAAATTGGAATGTATATAACTGAACCAAATATAAAATTGTAATGTCGTATTTGATAGCATTAGCCCTATTTTAATTGAGAATAAACATGTCTAAGGATCCATGCACTATTCTACTTTATACCACTTCTGTTGCTGAAGCCTTTATTAACTATTAGCACAAAATCTGCATGCACCTAACAAACCACGACTCGTTGGGAAAAACTGCAAAACTGCAAAATAAAGAGGCCGGTTAGTTGATGATTGACTTTGATTACTAATAGGATAAAAAATGACAACCAACTCTGATGCAAGTATGCAACATATGTTCTAATCATCAAAACATACCTTCAAAAATAAAAGAAGGCTACAAATCATTAGACCAGTCCTTGCTTTACCAGCTTTGCAATGAACAACCACGACATTAAGAATATCCTCCTTTAACCATTCGTAAGAACTTTGACAAAATGATGGTATTAGATGAATAGGGGGCAATTGTGGTCATTGAATGGGAAACATGCAACCTGCAGTCATATAAAGATGGAAAAACCTGCAAGATCAGTTTCTGCTTTAGTGTGACAAGACTATATTTATCATTCAACTATAGGTTAAATGATTAAGATTTAAGGCATAGTGTTAATTCAACTATAGTCATATATTTGGTCTCAATTATTACAAACAATCTAATAACAACATGTGTGAGAGAGTAGCATACCTTTCCTGCAAAGAGTGAAGCGTCATAAAGCCTTTCTGAACAAAGATTATAGACTTTGTATCTATCCTGTGGAGGGAAAATAGATATCAATTTCCATTGACAAAAGCAGATTGATTTATTGAGGTTACAGGATGTGATATAGAAGATTGTAGTCAAAAGTATATAATTATCATTTGCTAGCAAGTTCCAGCTTAAAGATAGGTGACCAGCAGTCAATGTTCTTGAGGAAAATAAATTCAGCAGGATAACAATCTTTATTTTTTCTCAATGCTCGATACAGTAGGCAAATACTTTTCATCATGGTAATTAGGAAAATAATGTTTCTCTAGGTTTGTCTTCATTACATTCACACAGGCTTTGTAATGTCGTAGATTTGACTCATATGAATAGGGTTACCTTATGATTTGTTTCAAAAAATTTGATCACTTCTTCCATATGATTTCGATAGAATCCCTGCATTTTAGCTTAAGACATTATTGAGAAAGAGAATGAAGTAACTAAACTCAATTGTGTATTTTAGTTGAATCTGGTAATCTTTTACCTCAAAATATCCGAAAATTCCAGAACTCAGATCACTAGCAGGAAATCCCATTGCAATTATGTTATCATTGATATATGTCAAATCCAAGTCAAATCCTCCCTCCTGAATTCATGAGCAACATCAGAATTCTAAGCGTTGAACTGAATCAATAACATTTTTGTTGAAAAAGATGTCTCAGTTTGACTAGGGAAGAATAACATGAAAAAAAAGGAAAAGTACAGAGGATAGCCTAACATTTATGGTTGCATTTGTTGATAACTTGATATCATAGACAGTAAAATTGTAATTTATTTTGTTTTATGCGAAAACTGGAGAGTTTCTACAACATTGGCATAAATTAATAAAAAAAACAAATATCTAAGTGAGGCCGACATTGGAAACAATTTTCACAGGTCCTTCTAATCATCAACTTCTGCCGTTTATTTGTTTACTGTGCTTTCTTAACAGGGCAACTGACACCTACTTATTCTGTACTTAGGATGGCACTTCTTATTTTGACTAACTAACTATTTTCTGTGTGTTAAAACGAAGGGTGACATGAAGAAGCTCTCATAAAAATATAACTATGACCAATTAAGATTCGGGTCAACACAACTACTACATAGAAGATACATATTTCAACGTAGTTAAAGTTGAAGAACCTGGTATCTCCGCTTGTTTTGCAAAACCATATGGCGTGCCTTAACTTGTACAGCCTTCACCGCACCCAAAGACGTGTCAACTAAACCTTTTCCAACAGACTGAAGAACGGCCGACGTAGAGCCTGAAGTTACGCCGCTAGTATTGTCATTTGCTCCAGACGTTCTTTGACCCAAATTTAAACCAAATCCAATCGCAATTCATGCAAAGCCCCACCTTCCAGTACTCCCAGTCTGTATATTGTTTGGTGTTGGTGATGCAGTTTTGGGTAAATTTGGGACTTCATTTGAAGATGATACATTAGGTGTAGGTTCCGCAGAAGATGAGTCAACTGCAGAAGTATTAACCTACTCGGTGACGGTGGATGTAGAATTATTAGCATCATTAACTTCAGTGGTAGGTTGAGATGACGAGTCAGCTGTAGAACTATTCATTAGCTCAGTGGCGGTGGATGTAGAAGTCTTAACATCGGTAACTTCAGGTGGAGGTTGAGCCAACGAGTCAGATTCTGAAGCCATTCTGCACATGAAAAAACTCCACAAATGATTCATGGTTTCCAGTTAATACAAAATTAACGAAAATAGATACTTCCCTCAGTTCAATATCAATTGCATATTTCCAAATTTAAATTTGCGATATATTCACTTAAACTCAACGCTATGTTTTCCCATCCATATGATACGTCTTGTCCATTATGGTGTAGTTATAATTGCCATTGTAGCACGTGTGTGGCCCGGCCCATAATGGACTGCGGAGCTTGGGATTGGCTTAGACACTCTAGAATACTAAATATCTATAAAAGCTAAAATGTAACGATTCATAGGTTTGGAGGGGGTATATCATAAGTCATACAGAACAGACAGTAGCATCTTCAGAAACTATACTCAACGAATAATAAATACATGAACAAACATATTAATTATTTGAAGAAAACGCAGTGTAATTGATCACACAACAGTAAAAAAATGCATATAGACATATTTTCAATGTCACGGAAAGAACTATAGAATTTTACGCATGAAAAGACCAGTCGAAAATAAATATATCTGTCTATATGAAAATTGGACAATGCCTCCAACCACATAACAAACTCGCACGTTAACAATACATATCGACTAAGTAAATACTAGAATAATACAACAGCACTAAAATCAGTAAATAAAGGCACAAATATCTTGAAAGACATAACCAAATGATAGACATTGAGTAATGAAGTAGATAACACAAGCAATGGATCAGTAATAGTGAAGTGCATTAGTACATTGATCTCAGTATATAAACTGAAAATAAGCAGATCAAATCAGACAACGAAAATGATAATTTAAAACGAAATGAGAAGATAGAAATGCGATCTGACTATGATTTGATGACTTACGTAGATCCGAATAGTCGTCGGTATCAGTTCCGACGGACGAAATGTGATAGCGGTGATGGATCGGTTTTTCCCGTTTTAGGATTCAAATGACCCATTACCCGCCTAGCAAAACCTTCTCATCATGCCAATCTAATTGGATTAGTTTGGTACCTCCTAATTGGATTAGTTTGTTAAAGGCTTGGTAGCGTGATGAAGGCGGCCTGTGACGGTAATGGTGTGCAATGGTGAGCGATGGTGGGTGATGGTGAGCGATGGTGGGTGATGGTGCTAGTGTGTGACATAGCGATGGTTAAGTGAGGGTAGTAAGCGGCAGTAGAGGGTTAGGGTTTGTGAAATGGAAAGGGGGAAAAAGTTGTGTGTTTTGTCAAGATAATGAAAATTAGAGTGGGAAATAACCCGCTCAAAAGTTTTGAGTATTTTGATTTCAATTTCAAGAACCGCTTTTGTTAAAGTTTTCTCAAATGTCCTATTATGGTGTATGATAATAAAACCATTGTACATAAGCGTCCTATAAAGGTTAACGTTATAATACCCACGTGTCAAAGGTCCTATTAAATTTTGCTATAATAAAACTTTTTCTGAATAAGCGTTTTAACTAACTGATGTCTTATGACTCAAAACTCAAGTGTCCTATTATGGTGTATTATAATACAACCATAATGAATAAACGTCCTATAAAGGTAATTTATTAGGATCCATATTTTAAGTGTCCTATTAAGTTATATGATAATAGGACCCCAAATCATCGACCATCCTATTATATAACTTTTTAGGACATCGCCTAAGTAGCAAATATTTAAAAAGGACCCTAAACGCTCATATGTCCTATTAAACAGTTTTTTAGGACTCCATTATCATACCGTCCCACACAAAGGGTCCTAAAAAGCCACTTTTCTTGTAGTGTTTGTAGGAAGAGTGAAAGGATTACATGTCTTTGTAGGAAACTTCACTTATGTTACCGACTTTGTGATTGTAGAGGATATTCGTCCGGTAATAGATGGTTGCCTAAGTCAAGTAGTGTTCGGAAAACCGTTTGTTGAGGCCTCTAAGATGAGTTATGACCCGTCCCTAGGGATAGTTAGATTCAAGGATGAGAACGATGAGATTGCTCACCAAATGCCCTATAAGATTAAACAATACCGTCTTTTATCAAACCTTAAAAAGGAACACAAGCAAGCGATTTACTATAGGAATGATGAGGATAGACGTAGAGGAGTAGATTATGTCATGAGTAGAATACTCGGTTTCTGCAAGGAATGCTTGCAACTAGGTACGGAATACAAAACTAAGATTGGAGATGACCTAGAGAATGAAATCAATGGCGAGGTCACGTAATAGCCCATGACCTTGAGTCTAGCTAAAAGACTCGTAAATAAAGAAAAGCGCTTCTTGGGAGGCAACCCATATTTTGTGTGTTTTTATTTGTTTAATTTTTAATTGTTTGATTGTTATTTGCTTCCGTATGCGTGTTTTATTTTTATTGTTGGTAGATCATGTTTCAAACTAAAATTGTGAAAATGATTTATTTTGTTGTTTAACTTCGTCTTAACTTCATATAAAGGTATTTTGCAAAAGCTAAGTGTAAGGGGAAACCCCAAATTTGTCTCTAAGAACGAAAATGATCTTGATTCACCACAATATTAAATGAACACGTATATTAGTATTTGTTAGAGTCAAATGCTTGTATCGAGTCATAATGATGTTTTGCAGGATTTTCCAGGAAGTATGACATAAGTTTTTTTAGAAATTTTCTGGAAACTTAACATAAAGATTTCTGCAGGTCACTTCTGACAGTGTCAGGATTTAACCCCTGACGGCGTCACGTGTAAAATTCTGGAAATTTTGCGAGTTTTGTTTTTCTAACGGAGTCTTCAAAGTTTTTGTTGATTCTTTAGTTTTATAAACTCCAGGAAATCTGCAAACATTCATTCGACAAGCATTATATCTTAAATTGCTTTCTAGGATTTGTTAGTATATATAGATTGCCGCCGATTTTACGCGAGGTTGCCTTGATTGTTTTCTCAGGTTTAACAAGTTATATATGACAAGAAGATGATTTATATTTCTGGAAGGGAAGCTTTGAGCGTTCATTTTCTTGAAGGAATATCTAACCTTGTTAACATACTATCCACATCGAACGAATCAGGGGAGTATTTGTTTTCATTCTTTTACCTATTCTACTTTTACATCCTTTAATTGAACATTGGGGACAATGTTTATCCTAAGTGTAAGGGGAGGGTAAATGATGATACCTTATAGGATACTATTGCACTTGAGTTTGTTTGTTTGATTGTAGGTGTGTAATAAAACTAAGAGAAGTAATTGTTAGTGTAATTTTAGCGCCAAATTTAAATTTTTTTTACAACATTTAGGAGTGAAACTTTAGCCTTAACAAGCGTCTCATGGATAGGAGTTGTATGACTAGCACAAAGCCGTACTATTCAGAAAAATTTTCCACCTAAATATGTGAGGTTCGCCTTTAGATTTGATAGGAAAAGCATTTATTATTAGTGCTTATAAGTGTACCGGTATCATTTAGATTCAAGAACTTGCATTAGTGATGCATCCCAGGACCGCTAGTGAGACTACATTCGTGTAGTAGGATTTATTACATGATAAGAGCCATTAGGATCACCCTTGTGTTAAACCCGTATCATAATTACTTGACCATTTAAGTCATATTACTTGACTAGTAAAGTCAATTAATTTTTCCCACACCTTAGCGTTGTACTCATTTTTAGTACATGAAACCCCTAGTACACCCCTCCGAGCCTATCTTTTCGTTTCTAACTTTAAGCATTTTACTTAAAGGAAGAATTTGTTACAACCCACCCAAATGTGCAGCCAAATCGCCTTAGCCTTCCGTGTACGCACTCAACTTTAGTGCATTATTGTTACATGTTTAAACCCTTAGTTAATTATCTAATTGATTACATGGTTACAAAAGAGGTGGATGTGGAACTTATAACGTGACGGCCCAGAGAGTTTTCAAGCTTATGGCCTAACGGCGTCACCTAGGCCGTCAGGATCCAAATACTAGTGATGACCCAGGGTAATTTCCTACACAACGGCGTCACAATTAGATCTAGGGAATACGAATTTTATCATGGCGGCGAGTTGACGGCGTCACAAGTTAATACATGACGCCGTCAAGATGTAAACTCTATATATAGTTTTCCAAATTTTATTCATTAGTGTGCAACTTTGAGGGAATAAACCCTAGGCTGAATTTTAACAGCTTTTCAAGGGTTTCAACCCCTTGATTCTTCCATGTTCAATTGAAGATAAGTATTCATTCAAATCATTCAATATGTCTATGTGTTGTGTGATTATATCTTACGCTTGTCTTCTCTTTAACATGCTAGGCTAGATCTTTCTTGTGTTTCCTTAGATGTAGTGAAACCTAGATGTTGATTATGGGTTGATTGTTTGTTTATAATTGTTACGGATGATTGTATTCGATGTTAGGCTTAAGAAAACCGGTAGACTTCCATTGGTAACTTGCGAACGTCTTAAGAAACATGATCGTAGGTGTACTACAATTTTTGGTTGTATTTAATGCGTAAGAGAATTCTAATGATCCCATGTTAGGAGCTTCTAACGGCTCGACATAGGAGTGAAGTAGGATCTTATAGAGTTAGGGAATATTGTACACGGCCCTACGACTAGTATTAAGGAATATGACCCGTCATCCACATAATTGTAACAAGCTAATCAACCTATAAAAGATATCTAGGGAGTAATGAAATCTAAGTAAACACAGCTTTCCACATTATTGTTTCCACCACATTAGTATAATAGTTTAATTTTCATTTCTGTTATTTTATTTTAATTGCATCTTAGTTAATTGGGTTAGTTGGCTAGCAACTAATTCCGCCCATTCCTTCAAAACCCAACATTTTACTTGCTTTCATACAAATATAAAAATAGAAAAAGAATCATCCCTCGCCTCTAGACCTAGTTTAGTAGGCTTTCTAATCCTAGCGACACTATTCCTGAGTTGAACGATCAATCCCCCGGTATTTGTCACTATACTATACTACAACGGTCAGGTACACTGCCTGGTGGGGGTTGTATGCTTCTCGAGATCCCTTGAGAGGTAACACATGTTGTGAGGGCGCAATTCCCACGTATCAGGGAACACCTAGAGAGGAGATTACTACCTAAAAGGGTGAACTAACACCAAGTTCATCCCTTAAATCCATTCCCAAACGACCCATACAACTTAACCATCGTGTGCTCGGTTCCAAAAGTGTAGTGACAGTACCTAAATGTTTTGGGACAGTAGGAGTTAGGTATATTGGGTTTTGATTTGTTTCTCGGCTTGTAAGCTTGTCTATTTCACCATATTCAATCTTGTAAACAACCAGTTCTCTTCTATTATCTTTTGACATGAAAGTTTCTGAATTTTATGAGTTTAATATGTGTTTTACTTCTATGATTATGGAGTAGTAGGCTTATGTTTGTTTGGGCATCATGGGAAATATGATATAGACTTGTATGTATTCATATGCTTTTCATTGTTTATGCATGTGTGCTTGATATGTGATTATATGGATCATTGTCTATCCTTTGGTTGATCATTAGCAATTGATATAGGTCGAAAGGGTCAATTGTTGTGGTTGGTTTTTAGACGTTTTGGCCAATCGAATCAATACTAGACTTGTTAGAAATTGGATAGTAAATTGGTAGACAACCTGTTTGATTACATGTTTAAGGCCTAATCTCATGTCTAACGAACTTGATTAGGGGAAGTATACTTGTATGAGCTTTGACCATAAACATATCTTAATGCACTTGATATGCTTAGAATCATAGGTCGAAAGGGTTTCTTTGCATATTCGGTAGATATACTCGTCTTGATAATTACCCGCACTAGTACAGATTTGGCCTTTTGTCACACATAGTGTATTTCGAATGGTCACACAGCAACATATTTACGTGACTAAATGTACTAGCCTTAAATAAACAGCCACACTTGATCTGACTTGTGTGACCATTTCGTAAAATATATGTCACACATTTGTGTATATATGTGACCAGAGGGTAACTGGTAAATATTTTTCGACATTTTAGTCACTTTTAATTCGAGATGTGTGACAGATACAAATCAGCTCGAAACATTAGTCACACTATAGATATACATATGTGACAAATATATGTCACACAATTGAACAGTGTGACCAAAAAGATATATGGTCACATGAAGTACTTGCGTATGTGGCTAAATTATATAGTCAAGTTTGTGACACATTATATAAATGTGACTGCTATTATTTGCTGAATAGTTAGCCACATATGAATTTGAAATGTGTGACAACTAAAAACTCAGTTTGAAGCGTTAGTCACGAAATGCATTTAAGAGTGACAAATATATGACACACACTTGAAGAGTGTGACCAAATGTCGTATATGGTCACACTAAACCATAGAAACATGATTAAGTGTAACTAAAATTCGATACATATGGTCACGTAAATTAATATGTGTGTCTAAAGTGTAGTGTGTGTTTGTTTGCCAAATCCTAATGTGTATAGCCACTCTTAATTGAAGCACGATCATGTGACTATAGGCTTTACAAAAAAACATTCAAAAAATAGTCACATTGTAACTGTAGGCTTTACAATAGTCACACCATATCATAAATGTGTATCTAAATGATGTTATGGCCACATTATAAGGGTATTATATGTGACCAATACATTCAAAATAGTCACATTGTGAAATATTCATGTGACTATTATTTATAGCAAAATGTGAAGTAAGTTATCATTAACATTGATATATATTAGTTACATTGAGTTTTTGGCTCTTTCATACATTTTGAAGATCTCATCATCTGAGTATCGCTTTAATTGAACAAGCTTCCAACCCTTCATATTGTTTAGATAGTACTCATAGTACTTCCTCTTTTGCTTAACTGTTGGACGACTGAGCACTTTTCTCTTCTTTCTTTAATTGAGATAAAATTTCTTCCTTTCAGCTTCATAATTCCTCTTCCATTCATCCTTTTGTTCTTGAGTGTAATCTTGCATTTCTTCTTTTATTTGTTTCATCAGTGCAATATCAGCATCACCTTAAATCCTTTCTTCATCCCAAGAATCCAAGAGTGCTTTTGTTTTGGCCTCAGCTTCAGCGTGTTTCCTTCTTTGTTCAAGTACCATCTGATTCTCCTTTGCAAAATGAAGCAGCCAATTTTCTAGCAGCAGCTTCATCTACTTCAAGTAGCTTGTGTTTGGGCCAGTACTCAAAAGGAAGATCCTTAATTAAAAGATCATGCTTAGGCTCTTCAACCATAATACCTTTGCCTTTGCCCTTATAACTTGGCTCTTGTACACTCTTCTTGATTGGTTGAGTTGGTTCTCTAATCACCACACCTTTGACAGGTACTCTTGGTCGTTGTGGTGGTGGTTGTGATTGTTCTTTTGGTAGTGGTGATTGTGGCACTGCTTGTTTAAATCCTGTCTTCAATAGAATCATTGCTTCGGCCAAAGTTTCATCATCATCACTAGCAACAGGAACATTTTCCTCAGCACTAGTATCCTCCTTGGCCGTTTCTGCACTTGCACCAGCAGTAGAATCTCCCATGCCTTTGATTGCTGCTTCCATAACAACCTCATTACCTTGATTATCAGCAACCACACACTCATCATCATTCTCACCAGAATCCACATCCATATCCACACCAATGTCATCACCACCAGCAGCACTATCAAAATTTTCCATAGCTTCCCCTGAATCCTTGGTTTCATTCCTCCCCTGTTTGGGATCATCCTCCCCCAAACTTATGCTTTCAGATGAACTAATCCTTTGTCTTGTGCCCACTTTTTTCAGTCTATTGAATGACCTGGTTCTGACCCCTTCTGACCTCCAAATTGCTTAACCTCATCTTCAAACCTGTAATTACATCCCCCTGAGTATCTGTGTTTTGTTGTAGGCCAAGAACCTGTTCTTTAAGTTTGGTATATTTAACCATCAATTCTTTAACAAGTTCCATCTCTTCGTCACCACTTTTATCCTCATCACTTGCATTGCCCCCTTGGTTTCTTGGCACCTGCGGTTTCCTTCACCTGAATCAGTTCCATTGGAACTTGATTCATTATAAGTTCCTGAACCTTCACCCTTCTTATGTTGATCTAGTTCCAACATTGCTTGAAACAATGGTTTAACTATGACAGGAAAGTCCTTACCCTTTCTCTTCATGTTAGAAAAGACCTTTTTAATATGAGAGTGAACAGGATAAACCTTGTCGTAAACTTTCTTATTTGTAAACTGTTTGTCCATAAGATGTTGCAAAAATCTTGGATATAAGTAATGTTGGTTTGAAGAATTATTCAAGGCTTTAACCACATGATCAAAAATTAATTTTGAAAAATTGAATTTTTCTTCATTTTTTGCCAAGCATATAAGGGCAGAAGCCATGTTACTACTAAACTCATTCCAACCAGTAGTCTTTGGGCTAAGACACTGTAACAAAGTGTGAATTAAGAATTTCCACTGTGGGAGAAAGCCACCTTTATTAAATTTCAAAGAATCATTTTTTCTTACATACCCCATCTCTTGAAGGTTTTCAAAAATTGTGGAGTCTGAAAGATTCTCAATTCCATTAACATCTCCTAGATGAAGAACTTCTCTAACAGATGCCTCTGTAACAATAATCTTCTACCCATCCACACGGGCATGAATCTGTACTTCCTCATCAATAGTTTTAACCATTGTAGTAGCCCAAAACTGTTTGATGTTGGAAACATATACAGTAGGTTTAACTGTTAATGCATACCTAATATGAGTAGCATTGAGAAAATCAACAACTTCAGTGAACTCTTCATTCTCCTTGGTGGGCTTTTGCAAGAATGCAATCATGTTATGCTGGTTGGCAAAAGACAAAGTCGACATTGTGAAATTTGAAAATTTGTGTAGGGTTTTGCTGGGAATTGCAATTAATTGATAAAATCAAGCAGTGGTTTTATGTTTGATAGAGTTTTGATCAGATAAAAACATTTGTGTGAAACTGTGAATGATTGAAGTGTACAAACCCTTAACTGTTCATATTTCTAAAACAGTACCCTACACTCTTAAAAATAGAAGAACAACCCTTAGCCGGACTAAGTTAGGCTTAGCAACACTAAAATATGCCTAGCAACACTAAGTCAGTTTCCACTCGAAACGGCTTATTTTTCAGGACTCCAACACTTTTCTCAGCTTATCCTGCAAAATATTAGTCCAAAAAACACAAGACCTAACTCATTACCCGAATCACAATAATCACATAATCAATTACACTTAGCAATACTATTTATAACTAGCAACATTAACACATCATTTCTGGATTTTAACAATTTGACATACTGCTTTTATCCAAGAAACAAAACACACCTTTGACAGTTTGACAGCACAAGCAACCATACAAGGTCTCAAAATTTTCATTGATATTTTTTAAAAGATACAACCATTCATAAAAGCTACAAACATAAATATACTTAATTATCCTACCTAAATACTAAAGATACTAAAAACATAAAAACATCATCATTAAAAACTGCTTCACTCCATTTCACACCAACTTGTTAAAACCAGAGCGCTCTACTCCATGCGTTGCATCCTTTTCCTTTCCAGGAGACATTAAAACTTAATTTCAAGCTCGCTAATCCTATTTTCCAGATTTAACGGGTCTGCAAATGCAAACCCATCTTGTTGACCCCCTTGGTTTTGATGCACCACCACATTTTGATGCTCCACCACATTTTGATACTCCATCACATTTTGCTGTTGATCCTTTTCATTTTGCTGCTCCACTACATTTTGCTGCGCATCCTGTTGATCCTCCTCATCTTCTTCATCTTCTTCCTCCACCTCCACATCATTCAGTCCCCAACGCTCATCCCAGTAAAAATCTTGTCTTTTCAGCCATTTCATGATTATTGTCCTCATCCACGTATCTACCTGCCTATACGACCCATATTCGTAAACGGGATCATACCCGAAATGATTAAACACTACGTCCCATAGCAAACTGTTGTTTAATACCCACTCGTACTCTTCTGCATCACTTTGAAAGTTACCATTTGCTGCCATTGTTGAAGTTTTTTTTCAAAGTGATATATGTGTTTGTGTGTGTTATTTGGTATATATACAATAGAGAGGTATAAATAGGCTGGAGAGGTATATGAACGGTTCCCAAGACTTTTGGCGGGAAAAGGGATTGACCAAAGGTGCCTAAATCATATTGTGAATTGAAGATATTTTAAAACTGTTCCCAAAGATAAGGAATTGACTGTGGTACGCAAAATTCTCCACTTTCCTTTTACCAAGTCTTGACTTACCAAGTACAATGAGTTGATGCAATAAATACTTGTGTCTCATGCTTTATAAATAATAAACTTCCAAACTCAATATTTCCAACAATGATTTGGGATCGGGTTTTGACCCGAGGGAATAAATGTTTGACTATGACTCGAAGAAAACTTATGTTATGTTTCTTTGAAGTTTAATGTTCTTGTGTTCAAAGAAAACTTATGTTATGTTTCTTTGTTAATCAAGTTATCGATTACTATATGATCAAGTTATCCTTTTGTTGATTAATTATGTTATGTTGCTTTTTTGACTATGTTATGATACTTTGTTAAAAGTCAAACAAAGATTGTCAAACTTGATTGTCATTTGCAAAAGTCAAAGAGTCTCCAAGTGAATTTGGGCAATTCCGGGTAATTACTATCAAAAGATAACTAATAGCCAATCATGATTGCCACTTTGGGTAATTTTTGGTAGTTTTGTGTCTGTACATTCATTTGCATAAGGTCAAACATGATAGTCAAATTGTGCCATTTTGGGTAATTACTGCCAAAAGATATCGAGTAGCCAAAAGATCAAGATCAGTTAAATTTACAAGCAAACACTTAACCATTCACCAAAAAGATGGGGTACATGAGTCACTACAAACCACACAATCTAGCCATAAACACTATACTACTTCAGTGCAAGTACCAAAGAAACCACAACTGCAAAAACACAAAGTGTTGACTTCCAAACACTGACTTTCTTTAAGGCATTTTTCAACTCTGCTTCCAGTTCTTCTGTGGAAAACTAGAAGGGCGGGGGGGGGGGGGGGGGGTTGAATAGTTTTACGTCAATTTGGATTTTAAAAACTTTGTTTTATAAAAACTTCGATTCTAATTTATGTGAATTTCAACACTTGCACAACACAAACAACTTAATCTAACTAACTAAATAATTATAACATAAATATGAACGTAAAGAAAAGATAGAGATAGAGAGATCAAACAACAACACACAGTAGTTATAGTGGTTCAGCTACGAAGCACCTCTTCGCCCTACTCCACTCCTCGAGTCACCTACTCGAGAGTTTTTCTTAAATATATTAAATGTTTATACCATTTTATATAATTTGTAATTAGTAAATAAACCTTTCTTTGATCATAAAATGTATTAGGCACTTGTTTATTCATACCTTAAGTGAATTAGTTGGATATAATGATATTTTATCACTAAATACTTATTTACGTAATGATTTTACGTTTAATGATTTTACATTTTGTGATCGTCAAAACATAGGGATATCGAGAAATATTAATAACGTTTTTACGCATTATTTATATCAACAATCTCCCCATTTTTGATGATTACAAAATCTAAACTCATTAAATCAAAAATTATTATATATGCAAGTATTTAGTGAGTTTATATCACTTCTCCCCCTTTTTGTGAACATCAAACAGGTTGTCCCCTTGATGTGTACTCCCCCTCGTTTTAAGGTTACAAGACAAGTCGAGATATGGAATGCTTGCAAAAATATTTCGAACATACAATATATATGCATGCAACAAATATATATATATATATATATATATATAAACAAGCAATATAAGCATGGAAGAGAACACTTCATTAAATTGATGAAAATACAAGCAACATGCATCGAAGATGCATAAACAATACAACTAATAAACTAAAGCCTTAAGGGCTTACAAGCAACCAAAACTCTAATAGAAATGTTTTTCCTAGAGCTTTTCATCAAGATGGTTTAAACACTTTTATTTTCTAACCATGAGCCATGATTAGTTTGGGAGGAGCAATGTTGTAGGTGGAGATGATGGAGTTGATGGAGGTGGAGGTGTGGTTGATGTTGGTGGTGGAGATGTGGATGTTGTTGGTGGAGGTTGAGGAAACAAGCTTTCAATGTATGAAAACATGTAATGTATTTCATCTCTCAAGCCAAAGATGATGATACGGTTATGGATGCAACAAAGGCAAGTATCGGCATGTGCTTCAAGTAAGCTCCATGGGATGGGGTTGAAGTTTGGTTGGTTGAGTGGTGATGGTGAAAAATATGCATCAAGAGGTGTGATGGGTGATAGTGAAAGAGTGATGTCTAAAGATGCATTTTCAATAGGTGGTGGTGGTGGTACTTGGTGATGACATGATGAATTGGTTGAGGTTGATGAATGTGATGATAATGGAGTGTGGATGAAAGGTGTATAAGGGTTATATAGCATGGAATCATGTTTAGAAGTAGAATTAATTTGAAATTGCATTGTTAGATTCCAAAATAAGTTTAGTTTTTAAGGGAAATGGTAGCTAGGACCAGCAAAAGGAGTCACAAGTTGCAAAAGAAAACAGTGTAAAAACTGTTCTAAGTGGCCGGTCGCCTTAATTAATGGCCGGCCCCCTTAAAATTAAGGGGCCGCCCATCTGGTAAATTCCCAGACGACCAAATTTCTAAAATTTTCTAAAAATTTTTTATTTTGTTTTTGTGTTTGCAGCAAGCTCTATTGGAACATTTTATTTTAGTTTTGGTCTATTAGAGAGGCATATATAATCATACACTAATCATGCAAACATAGATCAAAAGCAAATATAAAAACTTGCATACATGTGGAGCAACTAATAATAATAAGTCAATAATAATAAAGTTCAAATGTATCTAAAAACATAGCAACAAATATTAATTTCCGAATATATGTTGGAAATATAGCACACAAGAAACAATTATTACAAATTGTTCAAGAAGAGTAATAAAGCCAATTTCATAGTCATCATCACTACTTTTTCTTTCCTAGAACCCCATCAAAAGCAGTGGCAAATGACTATAAGTCCTCCTCATCGTCATCCTTTGGACAAGAGAATGAAACAAGAATGCTAGGACGATGAGACTTAACCTTATCACTACGAGTTTTGCGGGTTTGAGTAAGAACGAGAGGACGGAAGGTCGGATAGATAGATTGATAAATACTATCATTGAGATCGGGATAGTTTTCTATGACATGCTTGTGGAGACGAGTGAGAAACATACCATACGGAAGAATAGCTTTAGGATTTGCTCTTGCACATTCAATACGCTTGATAAAGAAGTAAGCCAAATTGTAAGGTTGCTCGGCAATAATACAATACAACATATGAGCGAGACAAGCCAGGAGATGGTCAGGGTGTCCTTCGGAACCGAATGCATTCTCACGAACTAGTTCTTCCCAATGCTCTATGTCGGGCCTTAATTCTTTAAGAAGAATTTGGTTTTCAAAAATAGAGACATATTAGGACTTGATGCTTTGGGTGGCAGTTTCACATTCCAACCCGAGCATTTGACGAATATCTTCGGGAGATAGAATTTCAGAGACATAAGGACATTTGGAGAGCACATAGATCCCATTCATTTGTGAATACGGATTGACCGGAAAAAGGAATTTGAAGAATTTGAACAAATTGTGCAAGAGTCAGAGTAATAAATTCATGTTGGATCATGAATGAAATGAAGATGGAACCAAAATCATCGGTTTGAACCTTGACATGGCTATAAAAGTCAAGAATGAAGCGAGGAAGGATGGGTTCATTAATTTTGAAGAGACATTCAAAATGGATATTTTTGAACAAACGTTCGATGAAATCTGATTGATAGTAAGCTTGATCTACAACTCAACCTTCATGAATGCTTCTATCTTCTATTTGACGATAGATACGTGCAATGGATGGAGAGATAGTGGGAAGTTGTGAGACTTTGGGAATATAATTTTTGGTTAGGAAGATATCTTTGGTAATGACTTTGGGCATTTCCACCTAAACACAATAACAACAAAATAAAATTAAAATCAAGTTAACGTTAAAATATGATGCTTATATTTTTATGACATATGTGGAACGTAAACGTACTTCGACTCCAAAGACCTTTAACTTAAGAAGTAGTTTACCATGTTCCTTATTTTTATTTTTAACTTGTGTTAGATTTATTTTACGATGTTTATCAAGTTGTTATGGGATAATCCAAACACTCCTTTAAACATCTTAATATATCATGAAAATTTGCTAGATGTACATTAGATTGTATAACTAGCTATTTCTAACAAGTTTCTTATGCAAATGATTTGTTTCGAAAAGAATGGTTTATAATTTGACTCAAAAATACTATTTTTCTAGTTAAACCAAACGCTTCCTTATCTAGAAAATTTACTACCAATATATATATATATATATATATATATATATATATATATATATATATATATATATATATATATATATATATATATATATATCGTGACAACTCTAAAATACTAGTTTTATACTTATATTCATGACGATGCATTATAGAGGTTATATTGGATAATTTTCGACTCTATTTGGACATGATCCAAACACCCTCTTATCAAACACAAAAAATATTTTTACTTCACCGAAAAATTTGTTTTTGTGATTAATAAGTTATAAAACCATAATGTGATATGTTTTAACAAGTTTTTGTAACATTATTCAACAATGTATATAAACAATATTTGAAAATAAGTGTATGAACTTTTCAAAAATTTTCGACAAGAGGGTTTGTAATTATTAGTTTTTAGTGTTAATTATACATTCTAATCCTAAGGGAAGCATTTAGTTATGGAAATCCTAGACTCATTTTTAAAGAAAATTGAAATTGAAGATTTTGAAATAAAAAGCTTAATCATGATTATGGCCAAATTAGATGAAATTAAGAGAAATGTGCTATGAAAAACTTACAATACTTGTTGCTAATCGTGTTATAAGTATTTGCCCTTTGCTAATTGACCTTGATATGAAGATTTGAGAATGGATTTTGGATGGTTTTGGGGTTTAAAATTCATCACAGCAACAGCAGGAGTGAAGGGAGGAGAGAAAATGGAGTGTTTGGTAAGTGGAATAAGGAGGAAAAACAAGTGGAAATCGTCAGATGGCCGGCCCTTTTAAACATTAAGGGGGCCGCCCCTTTTTACACTGCCGGTCCCTTTAATTTTAAGGGGGCCGCCCAGTCAAATTTGAATTTTTAGCCGCTTAGATTCAGAAAATAAAAATAAGTATATATATATATATATATATATATATATATATATATATATATATATATATATATATATATATATATATATGTATATTAGATTTATTTTTAATCAAAAATACGTTGGAGAGAGTTCGCACGAAGAGAGTTACTTGACATTTTATTTGACATCTCGTCAACTAAAATTTTCTTGATAATTTTGGATAAAATTAATCAAGCCGTCAAGTTGACGATGGAAAATGTGGAAGGTATATATGTGTGTGTGTGTGTGTGTGTGTGTGTGTGTATATATATATATATATATATATATATATATATATATATATATATATATATATATATATATATATATATATATATATATAGTTCGCACGAAGAGAGTTACTTGACATTTTATTAGACATCTCGTCAACTAAAATTTTCTTGATAATTTTGGATAAAATTAATCAAGCCGTCAAGTTGACGATAGTTTATCGGATCTGGAATTGACAAGGGAGAGAATGAGTGAAACTAGGGATGATGAACGTGAAGGCAGTTTGCTTTTTTTGATTGGTTTTATGAGACATAAGTGATTTGATAAATGCCTAAAATGCCCTATTAGTGTTTTCATTTTTTCTTTAAAGATTAAATCCATAAAATTCGCATGTCACATTTTTATTGGTGTCTATTATATCCTACTTTAAAAGTGTACACCACATGAAAATATATATATATATATATATATATATATATATATATATATATATATATATATGTAAATAATATGGGTTTATAGGTCGAGAAAAAGAGAGTGAGACGGATGCAAAAGATGACGGGAGTTTGTTTCATCCATAGGTTCTTCAACTCATTTCTCAAATCAACATGAGTATATTTGAACGTTAAAGTTCAAGAAGACCAAAAGAGGGGAAAAGAAAAGGTTCGAAACGAACAATTTCTAGTTCTAAAAAATCAACTAATGAGTTTTCTAGGTTATAAGAGCATATAGTATGTATAATAATAATATGTATATGTGTGTGTGTGTGTATATATATATATATATATATATATATATATATATATATATATGATGTGCGTTTTGTTAGTACAAGTTTTAAATTTATAAACACGAATTATCCGATTATTATCTAGCACATACGAGCAAGTATACTCGTCCGGTGTAATAAAGGTGGGTAAGTCGAGATCGTCCCAAGGGATTTGGTAGTTTTAGTAATTAGAAAGACGTTTGATAAATAAGGGTTGTCAATCCAAATTTATGTAAAATCTTAATGTAAAAGAAACTCAATAAAAACTAAACATATACTTATGTATAATTCCTTGATTGGTAAATAGGAGTATCGTAACAATTTGAGTACGAAGTTTGGTGTAAAACTTGTTATGATGCGCAACTAAAAATGAGTAGTTATACAATTCATGACGTATGTCATTTTTTCACTACAACTAAGAATTCTATCACCTAAATGACTCATTACGGACATATCAAATTAGTATGACAATCCTATAAACACATGGTTGTTTAGAAAATCAATTCTTTTCTTAGGAATTCCTACGAATCCTTTCGGTCCTTTTTTCGTGATGAAATCGTTTCAAATCTATTTTAACAAGTAAATAAGATGGTTGTCAAGCATCCTATTCCTTACTAATTTGGTGTATTAATATTTTGGAATAAAAACAAGTTGAAAATCCTTTCGGACCTATTTTTCAAGAAATTGTTTTTACTGATAAATTAAGCAAGAAAAGATGTTATATCAACAAACTCATAAAAATAGATATGTTTTCATGCATCACCTTTTTCATAAGATAATAATCCATTTACCAATCACATCATATACACAAGTAAATCACAAATTACTCCATAGCAATAAAACACAAGTAAATAAGAAAACTTTCATAAAACTTAAAGTAACAATTGTTCATTATAAGTATCAAGGTGTACCTAGTCTTGAAATTACAATGAGAAAACTTTGTGGAACTATAGCAACCACACTCCTCCAATTGGTCACCAAAGTAAGTAAACAACTCCACATTCGAACCAATGCTTGAGACTATAACTCAACACGTTCCGGACGTTTTTACAACACTTAGTAAACTTTCAGGCAATATAAGATAAGCTAACAAGATTTGGTGTAATACTTATGTTAGATAATGGTGGTACAAGTATCTCTAAGTCCTAAGTGCTCATTATATAGCTTAATGACACTTATGCTTCAAGTAAAAACGTCCCTCCACAGTAAATAAGCAACAATGATCAGCCACAAATGATTATGGGGAGTAAATTCGCCAATTAATGCAAAACTTGTAACTTCAGTCACCACCAACCGATCGGTTTCTTGCCATCCGATCGGTTGGTCATTCTGGCACACATCCAGCCGATCCGGTTGCGGGTTGCAACCGATCGGTTGGATCTCGTCTGAACATGATTTCTTGTCTTTTCTTCGTCGTTTTACGTTACATGCAATATTTTTTCTTCGTGGCATGACTTTGTCCATTAGAACTTGATATTTCCTTGATAATTTCGTATAGCAAACTTGTCTTTATCAAATCCTTTTGTTCATGCAACGTTTCTTTCTTCTTTGATCCTCTCGAAACTCTCCAAAAATGCATGTCCACTTCAATTCTTCATCTTTTGTTCACTTTTCCCTGCTTTTGGCTATATTTGCATGTATAAACACTTTTCCACGATTAAGTAACAAATGTATACACATATGACCAATTTCCACTCATAAATCAAACAATAACGCGACTAAAAATATGTTAATTTTGAGCGTTATCAAATCCCCACACTTGAGCTTTGCTCACCCTCGAGCAAGTCTTAATCAAAAGAAAATTGAATTCAATGGTAATAGTGCAAATATCTTATTTGAACTCAATCAAGTAAATAAAGAGCTTTGATAACAATTCTAAGCACCTCACGAAAATAATTTGAAATTCACTCATCACTCAATATGTGTAACGATAAATAGATCACTCATTGCACAGTCATGATTAATGTTTCTTACCATAGGCTTGTACAAGTATCAAAACAATAGAATAATTCATTAAAGAGGTCTTTTATTCGGGTTGTAATGTTTAGGCTAAGGGTTTTATAAACTTTCGGGCAAAATAATTACACTAAGTCAAAAAGGTAAGGATAAGGCATGGGAATATTTATGAAATTGGTTTTAAAAGAAAAATAAAATCAAAGTCTAAGTGCCATAGTTGCTAATCTCAACAAACCCAAAAATGATAATAGTTACCATCTTCTCCTCTTCGAACTCTATATGTTGATACCTTGATTCTCCATAAAATATTCTTCAAATTTAGCACATCGGCTAACAACATATCACATGACTTTCTTTATTCATAATAATATAACACATTGGTTATATTTGTCACCTTATAGTTGCGATGACCTTTTTTTTTTCTTTCTTTTTTTTAATTATAAATACATCACATCTCCCCCACACTTCGCATAAGCATACACCACAAAAAATACAAATAAGAAGTATGCATCCTTCGTCTTTGTTGGAATGGCACACACATGAATTGTGAAGTGTGGCTAACTAATAATCATCAAAAACTAACCAAGCAACCAAGCAACTCGCAATCCACTTTTTAGACTTTGACAAAGGGTTAGGCTAAGGTTTAAAGTGTAAAATATTTTTGTATTTTTCTAGATTTAACAAAATGAAAAGGATGGCTCAAAGGGTGAAACTAGGGGTATCTAGCGCTAAAATTGAACGCTAACAAATGGGTTCCAAATACGAGGGTAACTAACCGATGTGGTTAGCAAAAATTATTTTGTAAACGGATGGCCATTTTGGTTTTATTCCTAAGTTTGCCTCTTATCATATGAATATATCTTCATCATTCGAAAATGATTTTAACCGTAATGCATAACAAGTGCAAGTTCTAGAATTAACACAACCACCGGCACACTCATCATGAAATATGTAAATAGTATAAGAAATACTATTCTCATGAGAAAAAAAAAAACTAATCCTCACCATTTAAAGTAATAAGGGTATAAAATTGTGCTAGCAAATGTTATCAATTCCGAGACAAATTGCTCTTTAAAACTTGAATTTATTCTCCAAAAATATCATTATTATATACCATGAAATCAATCTTATTTTAACTAAAATATGAAGGGCGAACTACTACTAGTTACTAAAGTTCACGACTCTAAATCAAATTTTTTTTAAAAAGAAATTAAAAATAATGCAATTTTTTCTATTTTCTTCCTTCCCCCACACTTAAGTTTTGCATTGTCCTCAATGTAATAAAAAATGACTTCAAAGTAAAGGAAATGAAAAAATTTAGAAAATACCGGAGTTAAATACGCAACATGCATATTTAATCATAATAAGCAAATGAGTTTTCCGACTCCAAAAGTTGATCAACTATATGCTTCCGTAATAAAACTCCTGCAAGAAAACTGCAAAGTATACGAAACAACAAAACAAAGACAAACAAAAGCATATCTAAACCAAATAAATAGAAAATTACGTTACGTTATAAATCCTACAAGAAAATAGTTAAAGATAATAGAAATAGAAATTGTTCGACACATAATTGTTTTTGAAAACCAACCATAATCATGTAACCAAGCGTCACCGTCAATAACTCACATCCGAACGAACGTACTCGTCCTCGCTTTCCTCTTCATCCTCATCAACATCTTCTTCATCGTCCTCGTCTACTACTCGTCTCTTCTTCTTTCCAGCTCTTGATGACGATCCACCAACATCATAACTTGATCCTCCCGGATTAAAACTTGGTCCACCCACATTAACACCTGAACTACCATATTCGGGAAGTCTACCATATGGAGGATATGGCTCGGGAAATGGTGAATAACCAGGATAAGGATAGGGGTATGGTCCAGGATATGGAGAATACGGTAAAGGGTATGGTGGAACATTTGGTGGGTTGTAGGGAGGTACCTCATAATTGGCATCTTGTGCCAAATGTTGGATCATAGGCATGGAATAATCATAGTTATAATTAGTCCTCATTTGCATTGAATCTCTCCAAACATCCCTACACTCAAAAGCATTTAATTCACGGTTCCAATCACCCCATCTTGAATCAAAACCACTTTGAGTACTACCCAGAAAACTCCCCATTTGAGGTTGTAAAGGCGCTCCCGAATAAGCTCCGGATTGTGCCCCCACACTTGGTTCGATCCAAGGTCCCAAGTCTTGTTAATCCTATCCAACGCTTTCCCAAAACTAAAAGCATCCCAAAATTCACTCTCCATTCTCACTCTACACTTCCTCAACTCCTCATCACTAAAATACCCAAGATTTTTAGCCAACATGGTCACGTAATGACCTCCACAAACATCACTTTGTTTCTTAATCCCCGATGCTCTCTTCGAAAGATACTCGGCAATAATCCATGCCACATTCCCATTCTTGTCTTCCTCCATCAACTTCATCACCCATAAGTCCGGTTGACTACACTTGTCTTGTCCACTACTCCTATGTATCAATCCCCAAGAAATCAACTTTTGTAAAACCTTCAACAATGGATTCCTTATCCTAGAAGCATTTCTCCTAAGACAAGTTGGATCACCAATTCTATTCCAATATTCATCAATACCAGTGTATTGATCATTACCTCTAGCTAAACTCACAAAATGTGGTCCAAACAACCTATGTTGAATCTCACTCTCCTCATAGAAACCAAGTGCAACTGCAAAGTTCGGCAAAGATAAAGCATGTTCGCGACCACACAACCTAAACCAAACACAAACATCTCTAAGCACATCATTTACCTTTCTATCAAAATAGAATGTAGAAAAGAACTCCAAACACCATTCCTTGTAAACATCTTCACGAATACTAAAAGCTCTTTCCCATGAATAATCTTCAAATCTATCTCCGTCACCAGGATACACATAAACCATAGTCATCATACTCCTTAATTGATCTTCACATCCATACTCCTCAAGCAATTCCCAATCAATCAACCTAGGCTTAGCAATCTTCCTCTCTTGAAGTTTTGAAAGACGTTCTCTATACGCATTCTTCTCGTCTTTATTTTGCACATGAGAAAACTTAACATTCAAATTCGATTCTGGTTTCAAACTAAAAGTAATCCTTTTTTGCTCGTTCCTTTTCAAATACTTATTAACAATCTGATTTCGGCCCAATCTTCCAACATTTCCCTGAAATAAATCTCAAATTATGTTAGTATATAAGTATAAGAACTAATATCAATCAATTTAGAAACTAGAAAACACATTTCAAAAATTTTCAAAAAAATTTACCGAGGCGACAAACCGATCGGTTTGACGTCCAACCGAATCGGTTGCACTTTGGCACACTCCCAACCGATCGGTAACAACTCGCAACCGAATCGGTTGAAGTTTTCTGCAAACCAAATTCATTTCCAATCCATCCTAAACGTTTCCCAATCAATCCGAACTTGTTTCTAACTTGTAATCCTCCATTTTGAGTACTTCTAAACATCCAAACTCTCCTAACAATTATTCCTAACATTTCCAATTATCAACCCAATGATTCTATAAAAACCAAGAACATCATCTACTAAAAAATCTCTCAAATAGTGTTCTAATCAACAATGCAATAACCTAACATCACTAATTATCAATCATATAACTTCTGGGATTCATCAATTGCAAATAAACTAGCTCCAAAGATTATACCCAATTCAATCAATGAATTCTTACTCAAAACTTAACCAATTGATCTAATTCTTTTTGCAATACCTTCTCCTATCATATAATCACTTATCCCCAAAATATTACATCTCAATTCGAACTAATTCAAAAATGTCCAATTCGTGACCTAATTTCAATCATCCGAATTAAAACTTAATTGAACAAAATTAATGATATAACTTACTTGGCTTGATGCCATTGATGATTAATTATCACTCCTGCAACCTTCTAACAACTTTTTATGGTCGAACTTTTAACCCCAAGTTTTGGTGGATTGTGTGTATGTGTATTTCTTAAGTTTTTGAAAATTTTGGCTTATATATTCAACTTCAACCGATCAGTTGTGAATCCATCCGTTCGGTTTGGTATGAAATTGATTTTTCAAAGTTTTTTCTCCACTACTTGACTTTGCACAAGTACTAGTAGTTTTTTCTTTTCTCAAACTTATTAACTTGTATTCCAACACACTTTGTTTACCAAAAACTTTGGTCATCTATTTCTACTTCTAAACTTAAAACTAAAATATAACTTAAACTCTAAAAACTAAAACTAAAACTAAAAAGATAAATAAATAGATAGATAAACAAATAAATAGATAGATAGTTTCATTCAAACATGAAATGCATAAAACTTAAAAACATAAAATAAAATACATGAAAAATAAAAATTCGAAACAAACAAACTAGCACAAGGTGTGCTTTATTCTTGTGATCATTCTTCTTCATCCATAGAAATATTCATTCCTAAGAATGTTTTCTCCACGATATTTGTTTGCCAACTTCCTAGTTGTCTTTTGAGTTTTGAAAGTTCTTGCAAAGTTCCTTCCACTAGGACATGTGATATCAAATTTGCAATGCCAATCACCATCTCCTTCTTCTCTTTTGTAAATGCTATGTCCTTCGGAACTCCATTCCAAATTCTTCAATTGGACCGGTAAAGATCCAAGAAAATCTGTCAACTTGTTAAACACAAAAATATTTTTAAAAGGATTAAAGAAAGCCTCCATTGCTAGAGCTCTTTCCATTTCATCTTCAATATCAAAGAAACTATGTGTGCATGGACCAAACTTTGGTCTACCATCTTCATCTCTTCCTACTTCAAAGCAACCAAGGTAATCCTCCTCTTGGTCCTCATCATTATCATCTCCATTACTACCCCCTCTAGGCTTTGGATAGTAAGTATTCTTAAGAACTCCATCATCAATTGTCATGGTACCTTTTCCCATATCTATTATAGCTCCAAAAGTTCTTAAAAATGGTCCACCTAACAACAAAGGTAGTTCCTTATCAACCACAACATCCAACACAAGAAAATCTGCCAAGAATGCTTGATAACCAATTTGAACTCTCACATTTCTTACTTCTCCCATTGCTTTTGCTTTAGAATTATCCGCCATAGTGAGTTTAGAATTGTTAGGTGTAGGGTCTCTTAATCCTAACTTATGATACAATGGATAAGGCATAATACTCACACTAGAACCCGTATCGGCTAATGCATATAAAGGAGTTGTCCCATTAATTTTAACCGGTAAAACAAAATTTCCGAGATCATTCATTTTCTTTGGGAGTCCATTTTCAATTATCCTTCTCTCCTCTACTTCATCAAAACTATTATCCTCTAACTTAGACTTTGCCAACATAACTTCATCTAACTTCTTCCTATACTCCATATAATTCCTCAATACTTCAATGACTGGTTTATTTTCCATCAATTCACTAATCTTTGCTTCAAGGTTCTCCAAAATGGCTTGTTTTTGCTCTTTGGTTAAAGGTTTGGTACTTTTTGGTGAACTAGGTGGTGTTTTGGATGATGATGATGATGATGATTTGTTTTCTTTTGGGTGGAGGGTTGGGTTAATTTGGTGTGTTGTTTCGGTTAGCTTTGCCCATCTTACAAACTTCATCCGTTCCTTCCTTCAACATTTCCATTCCTTCACAAACATCAACAAGCATATCATTCACACTCTTCCCTTCTTCCAAATCACTTATGTTAATTTTCAACTCCCCAAGTGCAAAATCCAAACTACACTTGGTATTCACTAAGAAATCTCTACCAAAAATCACTTCCGGTTCATCTTCATTAGTATACTCCAAAACAACAAAATCAATTTTAAAGATATGATCATGAATATTCACTCTAACTCCTTTCACTTCCTTCTTACCATAACTTTCATAATAAAGTCTAACAAAACCAAGTTTGTCAAGCATTCCTTCCGAAATGTAATTGTCTCCATACTCCATATTCAATTCCGCATCCCACGCTTTAACTCCTTCCACCGCACAAGATGTTGAATACCTCATGTGTGGAGCATCATATTTCTTAGGTGGTGCTCTAGTGAAAACAACAACTTTTCTCTCCTTCTCCTTCTTTGGATAACACATTTCATGTGGCAAATAAGCAACATTATCACAAACAACTTCCTCTCCTTCCAAATCCAACATTGCTTTTTCCAACATACTCTCCAACTTTTCCAAGGAATCACCGGAATCCTTGAACATATCTTCCAAGTCTTTTAAATACGCAGAAATTTGGCTCAAACTCTCCATTTCAACTTAAGAACTTACTAACTATAACATAACCATAAGAAAAATCCAAATCATTAGCATGAGGGTTAGTTATAATCAAATAAACTCTTAATATGAAATAAGAACAAGTAAATTAACTAAATAAAACGCTAAGAATAGAAAATAAACTAAAAATTAAAAATGTCAAAAATTTTACCGAGGTGCCCAACCGATCGGTTTCTAACCCAACCGAATCGGTTAGCACAAATTACCTTCTCCAACCGATCGGTTGGAACCCGCAACCGAATCGGTTGGAGTTTTACACTATTTTTTTTTTATTTTTATAAAACTAATAAAACTTTTAATTATAAGATTAAAAACAATAAAAGCATTAACTAAGGTGTCTTTAAGAATTACTAAATCATTAATTGAAATTAAAACTTATAAAACATTAAAATGACTAATAATTGCAACTTAAAACTATTAAAAACTAACATTAACTATAAAAACATTAAAACTAATTAACTAAAAACAGAAAAGTAAGAATTAATTACTAAAAAGAGAATCCAATAAATTTTACCGTGACCACCAACCAATCAGTTGGTTACCCAACCGATTCGGTTGGTCAAAAACCATTTTTTTTTTTTTAAACTAATTTCAAACAAATTAATTACTAAAAACTAAGAAAATTAATCAAATCCCCGGCAACGGCGCCAAAAACTTAATGTGCGTTTTGTTAGTACAAGTTTTAAAATTTATAAACACGAATTATCCGATTATTATCTAGCACATACGAGCAAGTATACTCGTCCGGTGTAATAAAGGTGGGTAAGTCGAGATCATCCCAAGGGATTTGGTAGTTTTAGTAATTAGAAAGACGTTTGATAAATAAGGGTTGTCAATCCAAATTTATGTAAAATCTTAATGTAAAAGAAACTCAATAAAAACTAAACATATACTTATGTATAATTCCTTGATTGGTAAATAGGAGTATCGTAACAATTTGAGTACGAAGTTTAGTGTAAAACTTGTTATGATGCGCAACTAAAAATGAGTAGTTATACAATTCATGGTATATGTCATTTTTTCACTACTACTAAGAATTCTATCACCTAAATGACTCATTTCGGACATATCAAATTAGTATGACAATCCTATAAACACATGGTTGTTTAGAAAATCAATTCTTTTCTTAGGAATTCCTACGAATCCTTTCGGTCCTTTTTTCGTGATGAAATCGTTTCAAATCTATTTTAACAAGTAAATAAGATAGTTGTCAAGCATCCTATTCCATACTAATTTGGTGTATTAATATTTTGGAATAAAAACAAGTTGAAAATCCTTTCGGACCTATTTTTCAAAAATTGTTTTTACTGACAAATTAAGCAAGAAAAGATGTTATATCAACAAACTCATAAAAATAGATATGTTTTCATGCATCACCTTTTTCATAAGATAATAATCCATTTACCAATCACATCATATACACAAGTATATCACAAATTACTCCATAGCAATAAAACACAAGTAAATAAGAAAACTTTCATAAAACTTAAAGTAACAATTGTTCATTATAAGTATCAAGGTGTACCTAGTCTTGAAATTACAATGAGAAAACTTTGTGGAACTATAGCAACCACACTCCTCCAATTGGTCACCAAAGTAAGTAAATAACTCCACACTCGAACCAATGCTTGAGACTTTAACTCAACACGTTCCGTACATTTTTACAACACTTAGTAAACTTTCAAGCAATATAAGATAAGCTAACAAGATTTGGTGTAATACTAAGGTTAGATACTGGTGGTACAAGTATCTCTAAGTCCTAAGTGCTCATTATATAGCTTAATGACACTTATGCTTCAAGTAAAAACGTCCCTCCACAGTAAATAAGCAACAATGATCAGCCACAAATGATTATGGGGAGTAAATTCGCCAATTAATGCAAAACTTGTAACTTCAGTCACCACCAACCGATCGGTTTCTCGCCATCCGATCGGTTGGTCATTCTGGCACACATCCAGCCGATCCGGTTGTGGGTTGCAACCGATCGGTTGGATCTCGTCTGAACATGATTTCTTGTCTTTTCTTCATCGTTTTACGTTGCATGCAATATTTTTCTTCGTGGCATGACTTTGTCCATTAGAACTTGATATTTCCTTGATAATTTCGTATAGCAAACTTGTCTTTATCAAATCCTTTTGTTCATGCAACGTTTCTTTCTTCTTTGATCCTCTCGAAACTCTCCAAAAATGCATGTCCACTTCAATTCTTCATCTTTTGTTCACTTTTCCCTGCTTTTGGCTATATTTGCATGTATAAACACTTTTCCACGATTAAGTAACAAATGTATACAAATATGACCAATTTCCACTCATAAATCAAACAATAATGCGACCAAAAATATGTTAATTTTGAGCGTTAATATATATATATATATATATATATATATATATATCAGTGTTGCAAAAATCGGCCTACAAGGCCGATTAATCGGCGATTACAAGCTGAAAGGCCTTGGACCTTGGAGCGAATTACAAGGTAATCGGTCAATTAATCGGCTTTGGACCTTGGAATCGGCGATTAATCGGCCAAAAATCGCTACAAGGCCCTCGACCGCCTCGGGACCGATTCACGATTTTTGCAACATTGATATATATATATATATATATATATATATATATATATATATATATATATATATATATGTATATATATATATATATATATATGTATATATATATATATATATATATATATATATATATATATATATATATATATATATATATATATATGCAATAAGAAAATAAGTATATGTATATATATAAGAAAAATAGCTAAGAGTAATTACAAAACAAGATATAACAATAATAAACTAGATACTAGACTAAGCATGCAATCTTGACATGGAAATTTAAAAGACACGTGTACCTTTTTGTCTTCAACAAGTAAATCTTTAAAGTCTTCAAGAGATTGCATGATCATGTGGAAGCGGATAGAAAACCAAGCTTGCCAAGGTATGACAAATTCTTCTTGTTGGTCCCCATTGTCTCATTTGACCAAAGTTGTTTGGTCCAAAGACATTATGCATTTGACTTTGGTGCATGTATGGTGGAATCATTCCCCAAGGATTGAAGTTCCACATTTGATGATTATTATGAAAGTTTTGTCTATTTTGGTTTACTCTAGGTTGAGGAGTTTTAGACCTAGGATGAGGACTATTTGGTTTTTTAGGTGGTGGAGTTTTAGATCTTATTTTTGGCTTAAGGGGTTCTACTTCAGGTTTTAAAGATGATTTACGAAAGCTTTTAATTTCTTCATCACTTGCAATAGGTACTAATCTATCTTTCAAAACTATATACTTTGGTTTTAACACTAGAGGTTTTAGTTCACTAGTTTCACCTTCAAACTTTACATTTTTAGATTTACTAGTTGATGCCTCGGTTGAGTCGTATCCTAAACCGGTTTTATCTTTGGCAATTCTTTGAGAGCTAATTATTTTACTAAGTGATTGACTACTATTTTCAAATTTCTCAAATCTAATAATTTCTTCCTTAAGTTGTTTATTCTCATTTTTAACAACTAGACATTCTTTACATTCTATAATACTTTCTTTTCCCTTTTCTAGTTTTTGTAGTTTCATTTTTAATTCAAGTATTTCATCCTTTAATTTATTATTAGTATGTTTTAGTAGTTTATTTTTAGCTATGACTTTTTGTCCTAGTTTGCATAATCTACTATATTCGCTATCTAAATCTTTTTCATCTAACGATAAATTATCATCACTATAATATTCGGTTTCGGAACGTACCTCATCGGAAGATCTTGCCATGAGACACTTCTCATCTTTTGTTGTGTCTTTTTCATCATTGTCACTATCACTCCATGCTCCTCCTACAAAAGCCTTGTGGTTCTGACTTCTTGACAATTTCGGACATTCTCCAATAAAATGGTTTGGATCTCCACACTTGAAGCACTTTCTTTCATTCTTGCTAATTTTGTCGTCCTTGTTTCTTTGGAATGTTTTTCTTTCATCAAACGGTTGTCTAACATTTCTTCCTTATCTTTTGAAGAATTTCTTGAAGTCTCTTACGGCCATGACACACTCTTCATCTTCACTTTCGGAGGTTGAGCATTCTTCGTCACTAGAGTCCCTTTTTGCTTTCAATGCAATTGACTTGGTTTGCTCCCTTTTTCCTTTGACCATTTCGGAGTCTTTCTTTATTATCACATCATACACTTTCAAGTTTCCAATTAGCTCGTCAAGTTGTAGAGTTGATTGATTCTTTGACTCCTCAATAGCCGTCACTTTAGCATGCCACTTCGGATGGAGAGCCCTAAGAAATTTCCTTACAAAATTCTTGCTAGAAAAATTCTCATCAAGTGCTTTTAAACTTGTGATTATAGTGTTAAATCTAGCAAAAGCATTATCAATTGATTCCTCTTCCGGAATCGTAAATTATTCATATTGTTGTACAAGAAGATCTATTTTATTATCTTTGACTTGACTATTACCTTGGTGAGTGATTAGTAAAGAGTTCCAAATATCTTTTGCGGTTTTACACATAAAAATTCATTCATATTCTTTGCGTGGTAACGCATTATAAATAACCATTTTAGACTCATTGTTTTTAGCAAGTTTCTTTTTCAAATCATCGTTTTGTTTTTCAAAAGGTACAATTTCATCCCTTTTAGTTTCGGGATTATTTTGTATAGAAGGAAAATCACCATTAGTAATAACATGCCAAAGATCTAGATCTTTCGATTTTACATAAGTTTCGAATCGATTTTTCCAATAAAGAAAACCATCACTTTCAAATAGTGGTGGTCTTTGCATAGATTGACCTTCTAAATATTTTTTAGATTCCATAGATCGTTTCAAGTTTTAAAATACAGTTTATTTTAAAAAATCTTGTTTAACGTAGCTCTGATGCCAATTGTGGAAAACTAGAGGGGGGTTGAATACTTTTACGTCAATTTGGATTTTAAAAACTTTGTTTTATAAGAACTTCGATTCTTATTTATGTGAATTTCAACACTTGCACATCACAAACAATTTAATCTAACTAACTAAATAATTATAACGTAAATATGAACATAAAGAAAAGATAGAGATAGAGAGATCAAACCACAACACACGGTATTTATAGTGGTTCGGCTATGAAACACCTCTTCGCCCTACTCCACTCCTCGAGTCACCTACTCGAGAGTTTTTCTTAAATATATAAAATGTTTATACCATTTTATATAATTTGTAATTAGTAAATAAACCTTCCTTTGATCATAAAATGTATTAGACACTTGTTTATTCATACCTTAAGTGAATTAGTTGGATATAATGATATTTTGTCACTAAATACTTATTTACGTAATGATTTTACGTTTAATGATTTTACATTTTGTGATCGTCAAAACATATAGATATCGAGAAATATTAATAACGTTTATACGCATTATTTATATCAACATCTTCAATCCTTCTTGGACGATTAACTTCAATTTGAACCTCACGCCTTTGATTGGGATTGAGTTTGCTATACATCTCAAACAAATTCATGTTATACCAATCACATTCCTCCTCTGGATCATACCAATGAAAATTTTCACATTTCTTCGTACCTGATTTCTAAAATCAAAGAAATGTAGTATATTAAACATTAAACTTAATAACCATTAAACTAAACGTATCTGATAACTTACCCATCGATTTTGGCAGCAAATGAAACGTCGAGCAGGGTTGGATGGTGTCTAAGATGTTACCACCATTGCTGGCCTGTCACATTTGCATTAATCATCACAGAGATAAGACAACATGAGTTAGTTTGATTTTGATTTGGGATTTGTTATGATTTTTTAAAGTGTGTTAAATTAGGGTTTATGTGAAAGGGAATTGATTTGCACACTTTATAAATTGATTAGGACACTCCATCTGTGCATTAAATACTTGTACAGTATTAAACACTCTGCTTCAACCGCTTGTACCTTGAGTGTGCAAATAACTTTTTTGAGTGTGCAAATCAATAGCCGTATGTATAACAGAAGATCAAAAATTGAAGGCCATTAATCCTTATTCGGGTCAATCGGTTCGACCCCGAACACGAGTTAGCCACATATTTTCAACCCGATACGAGACCCTATTTAGTATTTGGGTTATTCGGATTGACCCGAATAACCCGAATAAAAAGGAGAAGGACGTATGGAAATGAAAAAATCATACAAAAATGTACAAAAACGTAATAAATGTTTCATAACGTTTTAATACAGAGGAAAACATTTAGAAAAGCTTAGAACATATGAAAACGAGCGAAAATTGCTGAAAACATTCAAAATGGATGAAATCGGTCGAAAAGGGTCGCAATCGGTCGTAGTCGGTCTAAAACAGTCTAAATTCGTCGAAATCTGTCAAAAATTGTCAACGTCGGTCGAAAACTAGCGACATCGATCAAAATCGATTGAAAACAATCAAAAAGGGACGAAAAATGGTACAAACGGATGAAAACGTAAAAAAAAAATACAAAATGTATCAAATGTTGTATAGTATTTGTCTTAGCTTACAAAATCCAATGCACATGACCCATGACCCATGTTAATTACCCATTGTCGATCACCAATCATGTATTGGTCGATAACATATATGACACTATACGCCACTACAACCCAATATTATTGCACATGACCCGTTACCCATGTTAATTACCCAATGATCAACAGTCATGGATATGACCTGATACGTGGGAATCGCACCAGGCTTTACCTCTCGAGGGATCTCGAGAAGCTTATAACCCCCACCAGGCAGTGTACCTGATCGTTGTAGTATAGTATAGTGACAAGTACCGGGGGATTGATTGTTCAACTCAGGAATCGTGTCGTTAGGATTGAAAATTAATCTAACTAGGTCTAAAGGTGAAGGATGATTCTTTTTGTGTTTTTGCATTTTATGAAAAACAAGTAAAATTCTCGGGTATTGGAAGAGTGGGCGGAATTAGTTGCTAATCAACTAACCCAAAAGCTACTAATTTAAACAAATAAACAAGAAAAGTAAACTAAGGTTCTACAAGGGATGTGAAGCATGTCTACCCATGATATGTTACACCTTGCTAGCTATCCAATGTTACCTATTGAATTGTCACACCTTGTTTTAATTGACGGGTTGTATTCCTTAATACTAGTCGTAGGGTCGTGTACAATATTCCCTAACTCTATAGGATCCTACTTCACTCCTATGTCGAGCCGTTAGAAGCTCCTAACATGGGATTATTAGAATTCTCCTACGCATTAAATACAACCAAAAATCGTAGTACACCTCCGATCATGTTTCTTAAGACGTTCAAGCATGTTACCAATGGAAGTCTGCCAGTTTTCTTAAGCCTAACATCGAATACAATCAACCAAACAAGAGACAATAGGAATCAATTATAAGCTAAATCAACTAGACCTATCGAAGTGTCACACCCTAATTGATGAAGATAGACACAACATCAAAAAGGAATCAATAAAATCTAATCAATTATATACAAGTTTCACACAATCATAAGTAGACACAAGGTGAATTAGCAAAACATCATCAAAGAAGAACAAGAAACAATGATAATGGAAAACATAATTAAGATAGAATCAACAAACCAATATATGATGTTTATGGAGTGATTGAAACCCTCTAAGTTGCTGCAAAAACACCTACCTAAACCCAGGAATCGACCTTAAGGTTTAGGGCTTACAAAAAGTGAAGTTATGATGTTATATTTATAGGCAATGTTTCTGTCAGCAAGGCTTGACGGCGTCACCCTGTAAAGAGTGACCGCGTCATGACCAACTTTTCTTCACCAAATTGTAGATCTCTTCGTCCTCTTCGTGTGGGCTTTTGAATCACCTAAATCTGAGTCCGTATGCAAAAATTATGACCGAAACAATATCAGCTACTCCGCGCGCAAGTTTTGATTGTCTTGATCAACATGTGACGGTTTTACTAAGGTTTTCTTCTTGTGTAAGCCTTCTTCCTGACGTCGTCACTTTAAATCATCTGACGTCGTCAGGTTAAATCATGACGCCGTCATGTATAAACATGTTCTGGGCCGTCACATATATCTTGCTCTTGACGGCCTTGGTGACGCCGTCATGTACAAATGTCTTGAAATCTTTCTGGCCCGTCATGTACAACTTGAATCATATACCTCTTTATCAATGAATGACGGCGTCACCTTGTAAAGCTTGACGCCGTCAGGTACTATTTCCAGCATGGATTCTTGATTTTCCTGTTTTCTTCATTCATGAGCATAAAAACGTTCAAAAAGCTCCAAAATGCTTCCTTTTGTAAAATTCTTCTCAAAAGTACCTAAAATGACAAAAGGAACGATTTAGGGCAATATTTGATTAAATAATCTTGAATCCAGGCTTAAATGACCCCTTAAAAATGGTTCATTTTTTGCCTCATCAAATATCCCTACACTTGGGATTTGCTTGTCCTCAAGCAAATGAGCTTTTCCACCAATAAAAATACAAGTTAGGGGTCATTTAACACTAATATAAAAGTAATTACAACAAGTGATCGTTCTACCTTAGTCAAAACAAGCACGGAAATTATACACTAGCACCTTACATTAAGTATTTGGATACTCTCATCTCTCGGGTATTGTAAATTTATATGTCATAATTGGAAATGGAGAAATATCACTCTCTACCTGTTATACCAAATAAATTACCATAGGCTTGGGAAAGGATCAAACCTCCACCACTTGACGTAAGCACCTAGGATAAACTATCAAAGAGGTCTTTTAAAGGGTTATAACGTTAGGTGTAGGGGATATGGAAAACACGGTTTTGTTAGATAAACGGATATTTTACTGGTGGCAAGTCAATTGTCTTAGTTAACTACATGTACAATGAGGCGTTGCTAAACCAAAACTCGACTCAACTTGAACTAACTACGACTCTTTTTGGATTTTTTTCAAGACACTATTTGACTTAAAAATAAAAGAAAGAAACGGATGGTAGCCCGTATGTTTTTCTCTTTTCTTTTTCTCCTTTTTTATTATTATTTTTTTCTTTTTCTTTTTTTTTTCACCTGTTTTTTTTCGATTTTTTTTTTTTTTTTTTTTTGCATACACTTTTACTCTACCATCCAAAATAACACATCAAAGGGAGCTCGCTTCCTCCCTACACTTGAGCTTTTACATACTTTACAATCACTATTCTATTGACTCGAATCAAGATAATCAAAACACTTGGAGTACTTTTAAATATTAACGCACATATGGGGGTAATAATTGATGTCATCCCCATTACTCCATTACAATAGTACTTTACCCATGAGTCCCAATCGTCCCAAAACAATATGTACAAGATATGACTCGACTTAGCAACCATGTAATCAATTAGACAACTAACAAAGGGTTTAAACAATTAACAATAATGCACTAAAGACGAGTGCATACAAGGAAGGCTAAGGCGATTTGGTTGCACATTTGGATGGGTTGTAACAAATTTTTCCTTTAAGTAAGATGCTTAAAGTTAGAAACAAAAAAGATAGGCTCGGAGGGGTGTACTAGGGTATCGTGTACTAAAAATTAGTACCCGGATAATATTGGTTGATGGGTGGGTCGGTTCGTCTTTTGTCTCCTACAAATAAATCTAAGGATGGGAAGTTATGTAAAGATTGAGGTTCTGGTTCATCAACACTAGGAAATTCCCTAGAACTAGGAGTAAGGTTATCATTACAAGTATTCAAACCTATATCATCTGGTGTTGCTTGGTGCAAGGGTTCTACCTCTATTGGGATTCCTATAGTCTCTTCTATTTCTTCCAGGTAAGTCACGAGCGGTGTGTATGCCTCAAATGATGGTAGGACTTGTGGGGTACTTAGTGGGCTTGGGTTTTCTACTATCTCTTCCATCACATCAATATCACCTATGTGTTCATCTTGTATTATGGTAGTACCTAACCAGGACATGCAACTAGGTGGCTCAACTCTAACCTCATGTGTGTCGTATGTTTTGGTGAAATCTATCCCGCTCATGCAACTAGGTAGTTCAACACTAGCCATCTCATAATCTTGGTTTGATTCTAAGTTCATGTTCTTAGAAACTAGGTCATCTTGATCATACGAATCCACCGATTCGTTGAACTTATAGGTCATGGTTAGGAAGCTTTTCTCAAAATTCATCCAACAGGTCTGACTAAAAGGAATTGATCCTGATAATGATCGTCTAATAGAAATCACACATGCATATAATTCATCAAACCCATCTAACTTTACCCCCAACTCCTCCTGGATGTCATAAAGATCACACAAAAAATCATTGGAATGATAGGAAGCAAATCTGTAGAATATTCATAATCATAAACATGTATGGTTACCTGTTGTTGGATTGATTCAAGAAAGTAGAATAAGAAGATTTTAGAGAGAGAAAGAGTTGGGTGTTTCTAGAGAGAGAAAGAGATGAGAGAAAATGTAATATTAGATTAAGAATGAGAGAAGCACCAACCCTCTCCACATATGGAGAGGGGTATTTATAGTTACCTACAAAAAAAAAGATAAAACTCCGACACCCGGGCTGTGGATCAGGCATATAGTGGGTAAAGACCCGGCCTTCTTCCACGATGTTACTTAGACTAAACTAATATCTAACTAACTAATAAACTAACTACGAGCTAACATAAATGCTATTACATCAATTAGGTGACCGCGTCTTCTATAGGAATATTTGTATTCCTAACAATCTCCCCCTAAGCGAGGTCACCATGGAAATTAAGCTCTTTGATCTTGAAGCATTCTTTATTCATGTAGCTCGTATGTTCTGATTCTTCACTTTTCTGCACACTTTGTACTTCAAGCAATGAACTTGTGATTTTGGATTCCTTTGAGATGAGTGATCTTTGAGCTTCTTTGAGATCATCAGCCACAGTAAATCTCCAAGCTCATCCACTGTAGTATCGCCTTCATGTGATGTAGTGACTTAAGGACCATCATGCTCACACCCTTCTGGATCTGGAGACTTTACATCAGAGTTATGGATCAGGAGACTTTTTCATCAGAGTTGAGGAAACGTTGTTGGTAGTCTCTCAACATTTGTTGTAGCAAGTCTCTCATCGTCATTGATAGTGAGGAGGATGTGTGAGCATGAGGTATGGATTGACCCGATTCAGTTGGAAATAGGAGCCATCAACGCCATCATTATATGTGTCCCTGAAATAAAATAGTTAGCAATAAAGATAGAGAACGAATATGGCTTTGTCATTCATTCTGCGAGGACAGACTACCCTCTGATTTTTAGAAAACTGAAATGTGATTAGGTAGAGTCTCTTTTAAAGAAGACTCTCCTTGACAGGAATTTCCAGCTTGTAGTAATGAATATTCCAAAGAATCCACTTTGTAATCTTCATACTAAGCATGTTCTCATACCAGAACGTCTCAAAGCAGACAGCATGATAGAGTGAATCGGTGAATTGATATTCACGGATTGATGAGAAATTGATTTATAGAAATCACTCGCATGTCATAGGATAAACATTTTTGAGACACGACGAGAGTTTTATACTTTGAATCACATTTCCATCAAAAATACTTTTGTTTGAAAGATTTTACACAATCAATGTGCTCGAAAAATTAGTTTGTGAGCACATTGGAGGGTTTTAGCAAAAGTATCCATCAATCCATATCCTGGAACAAGTTTGATTCAATTTAGAATCACACCATCGTTCCTTTCCAGTTGTCACTTGATCATTGATCCAAGATGGATCTCATATGTCACCTACCAAGAGCTTGAGTGATGTTCACTCTAGAAGGATTTCCATCTTCATTGTGAATATTTTCATATCATTCAGATGTCCTGGCAATACCACAAGGATAATACGTAGGACTCTAAATATTTTATCTTATTTTCCATATTGTGTGAAACAATAAGCATATTTGGAATGTGTCCTATCGAGATTTATGGATGATCTCATGGCTCTAGACTTAATAGTGTGTTTTGATCCGCTCCTGGAGACTGGGGAGGCGTCTCCTGTTTAGGTATCAACATGGCTCGCAATGAGCGGTCGATACATTGCACAGGGTTCCCAGTGAGAATGAAACAAGCTCTTTTAAGAGAACTTGAGTGGTTGGGAAGTTTAGTGTAGTGCGTCACTGGGTCCATGACGTCTTGTCTTCAATACTGGTGTTACCTTAGTAACCACCAGTAGATTATGAATTGAACCCGATTTCTGCCCTAAGGTTGAATATATGGAGGGCTATTTCTTTTCACCCTTTCTCATTTCATTTTTTTTTAATTCTTCAACCTCTTCTGTGCTTACCGAGACTTCACCACTAGAACCTTGTTGGGTTTGTTCTAGTCCTAGCTCTATCTCAGTCCACACTCTTCCCTTTCTCACTTTACTCCTTTTTTTTTCAATCATTTCTAAGGACTTCTAATCTATCTATGGATTATCCCTGGGAAGATCCTTTCGGTCCTGGTGGATCATGGGAACTCATACCTAACCTTAACCGTCCTTATAACTCCGTGCATAAAGATAAATGATCGGTCTTAGATATTCATTCCACAAATGCCTTTTGCTCCCCCTCAATATGTGCATCGATATACGAAAGAGTTCAGCACATATGTGGGAGCCTATTATTGAGTCCAAAAGATCACTTTTGATTATCAGATTTCATATTTAAATCACATTCTCTCCCCCGATCAAAAATTTCAAATCATCGAGTTTTTTGATCTCAATTGATTTAAATAATTTAGAAAACGTTTAGGAGAGAAGTGCGGTCAATTTTAATATTTTCTGATAAAATAGGAACCTTTTTCTTGCTCCCCCTCAATCTGTGAGGGAGGTTGTTATGTGTCAGATTTGATGAGTTTACAAAGGATTTGAAGTTTTATCGAAAACTCTTTGAAAATTGTTCTCATTCTAACACATAACCATCACAAATCGTTTTGTTGCAAGGTTTTTGTACAAAGTGTGGAGAGTTTTGATGATACATAAAATTTTGAGAAATCACTCTCCCCCTCAATCAATGACCCATTTTTATAATCTTTGAAGAAAAATTGTTGGCATTGATTGAGAGATAAATTTTATCAAAATTTTGAATTCAATTTGATTTTCAATCAAAATCTCATGGTACCACCAAGTTTTGTACAAATACTTTCCGAAAAAATCATAGAAGGGAAAATATTTGGCGATAAAAAGAAGATTTCTCTTCTTTATCAAGAAATAATGCACTGAAGCATACATTAGATTGAGGAAACATGGATATAAAGTAATCCATGCCCAGGTGAACTTCACCCGGTAAAAGGAACAACCGTCTTTTTGGCGACGTGTTTTCCCCATTTTGAAAAACGGGTTGCTATCTGAAGTAATAGCAAGCCATGATTTTAAGTCCGGGTTACAGCCTGAAATGACTGCAAGCCATAGTTTTGAAGAATATTTTGAGATACGACATGTTTTAGAAAAACATTATTTGAAAAGGAAAAACTCTTGCTCAAGCATATGTATGATTCCGTGTCATTATTGAATGACATTTCTAGAAACGTACATAATATTGATTACACAAGAGACATGTCATGAGAAGAATATTTTTGGATTTTTTATGATTTTTTAGATTTTTATGGTTTTTATAGGTTTTATATTTTTCTGTTTACAATTTAGTGTAATATATATACAAAGGATACCAAACAGTTTAATGAGATGTTGACATGAGCATCAAAATGAGATTATCGTTCAGCTCGTTGTAGAAGTATGTAGTCAACATCTCTTAAACTTTTACCACCAAAGCTTTCGAGGCTCCTGAATAATCGTCTGAATCCGTAGTTGCCATGATATAATCTTAAACGGGATTTTACAACTCTTGTGACTTAAACCGAGAGATCAATTCTTACCCGGGATTTTACTAAAGTCAACAAAAGAAACCGAAAGATGTAATATGCTAGTTAGACTTAGAGTGAGATCTCGGATAAGTCACAATTAGCACTAAGTGTCAAGTTGCGACAAGTCAAGTTACAATAGATCTGATCGTAATAAGTCAAGTCGTGAAGATTAACTCACAACGTCCAATTACAATCAGACTAATCGAAACGACTTAAGTCACAACAATTCACCAAACACAAGTAGTTAACAAATCACTAGAATCTCAAATCTGAGTTAATCGCTAGACACCCACCAAATCGATGAATATTTTGCCTCATCAATGTGAAGCTTTGGTAGCTTACCCCCAAACCGACAATCATCTTCATGAGACCACTTCCCCAAGTAGTTGAAGTGATGCAAAAAGTCTCATTGTATGACGCTCAAAGACCCAAAGGAAATGATAGCACCGAAGTAACAAGGTGAACCATGGATCATCTCTGCGGTTATCAATCCCGGTTGGTATGATGAAGCCCGATCACATGACCCTATTGTACATCCTCAATGTACACATTACTTTATGTTTTGGAGCAGTTGTCTATTCGGGGGAATAAGATATCAACATCTTCATTTCACCAAATGCTTTCCAGTTAACTTACACATACCAACTCAATCCATATTGTACGCATGTATCCAACACAAGAAGAAATGATGACACCAAAGTAACAGGTTGAAGCACTGATCATCTCTGCGGATATCACCTCCGGAATATATGATTAAGCTCAATCACGTGAACCTGTTGCGCATCCTTGATGTACACAAATCTCTCCCCTAATGGTTACGATCTCATCGGAATCAGCATAACATTGTGTACATGAAGCATTAACCAGAAGCACTTTACCATAAATCATATCAACTCATATGAAGATGTCGATAAGCAATATCATCTCACGCTCCAATTGTTCTTCTCATATTTCTTCCCACTGAAAGCTGAAGTAATACATACCACAAGTATCAGAAGACCACTTCCCCCACATAGTTGGAATGATACACCAAACACCACGAGTTAAAACACTGATTATCTCTGCGGTTGTGACACTTGTCTTCTGGGCATAACTTCAATTAAGATGAAGTATTAAGTTCATCACGTGTACTCATTATGCATTCAGATGTATGTCTCCTTCCCCCTTGCTGGTTTTGATACCTCAGAATCAGCAACACATTTTATGCACACGTACTAGAAATCTTGTGAGAAGAACAACCTTTGGCTAAACTGGATCAGGTGAGAATCAACTGCTATAGAAACACTCACTAATTGGGTTATTACTCCTTCCCAATTAGTAAGCCCATAAATTAACTTGCTCCCTCCCAAACTGATGACCCGTTTGATATAACCTTGATGCTTGTTGAAGAAGTATCTATCAATTCTGCCCAAGATGTCTTTAGTCTCTGAACATGTCATCCACAACTTAAAGTGGATCATAGACTGATAATCTGTAGCTTCTTCACAGGTTTGTTTGGGGAACGTTATTTCGACATTTTCAACTCACATGGAATGCTTCCCGTTCTTCGATAAAAGCCTTGATATACACATTCTTCTCCTTCCATGATGATGATGATCACTCAGAATCATCATAACTATGTGTATATAAACATATCAACTGGAAGCAACATACAAATCACTACCCCATGAGTAGATGTCGATAACAATTCTCTGCAGATCAACCCCTAATTAAACCTCTTTTCACTTTCACTGGCTAATGGTAAATGACCACGTATGGAGAAAATCCAATATACCAAACTTGAAACTGAAGTAGAGTTCCCCGCTCATGTGTCTTAAGCTTGCACTAATGTTGGAAGAATGGTGTAGAGAATTTATGCTTTAAGCAAATCTATAAGTACTCACTACCCAACCAAAGTATGAGACATTACCACCTTTTGTGATTATCCACAACGACATCAGCGTGTGACACTGAGTAATACAACATAACTCATTAAAGTGATAGTTAACCAGCTCTTCAACCATCCACCTTGACTGCTGGTAACTAGATAAACTAAGTCTTCAACTAAAATCTCAAGCACGAACAAGTTACCGTTGAAAGTCATTCATCTAACCAACCCTGACTTCAAGATAAACTAAGATCACGCCTTTGTAAAAGTCAACTTCAATCTCAAATATGTGATACCCAATCAACTCCGTAGTCACAATTAGTCTTCTTTAGTTAGTGGAACATTAGGTGTTGGAGGAGAGGAGAGTCATTTCACGCATCAATCAACATGTATTTTATTCACACTTCTCCCCCTCAAATATTGCATATGAGGATGCGATTTTTGATTGAACAAGTGAATAGAAATACATGTAGTTTATTCACACTTCTCCCCCTCAAAAATTGCATATGAGGTTGATCCACTGTTCACACTTCACCCCCTCAAAAATTGCATTTGACGATGCCATTTTTGATCGAGTAGATAATAACAAATACAATCCGATGAAGGTAATCCACTTGAAGACTGAACAAGCGTGGAACAAATATGAGGTTTGTTGATGAGAATGGTCAGAAGCAAGAACATTTCTCTTCTTCAAAAGATAAAGCGCACTCAAGCATACACTTTTCTTTTCTTATATGAACGGGGCCTAAAGTGTTGTCAGCAGACGCCATAATGTTGACTTTGAAGACTGAGGTTTGAACTGATTTGATCAAACGTCATAATGATGAAGAGCGAGGCCTGAACTGATGTGAACAGACGTCATAATGATGAAGTTGAAGATCGAGGCTTGAATTGATGTGTTCAAACGTCATTCTGATGAAGCACGAGGCCTGAACTGAAGTACTCAGACGTCATAATCATTTGCATCAAAGTTGAGCTTCATTAACCCTTGATTGATGAGATATCACTCTTTTCGGCTGCCAAACTCTGAGTCTTTACTCAACAGGATTGAACGATGTACCTGCACTTAAGGAAAGACTACCTGCACTGACACTGAGAGTTTGTTTGCATTTATATGGGTTAGTGAAATCAACATCTATTCCATTTGGGGTTCCACTATCAACCTTGGTTTTGCAATCAGTGACCATCATTCTCATAGGTATCCATCTAAGACCAACAATCTTAAAAATTCTACCCGTCGATATCCACCTAAGGCAAGTTCTAGGAGTGCTTGGTTTCTCATGTGAAGTGGAAGTCTTGTTTAGAGAAGACCTTTGTCCTAAAACAATCTGCCTGCCAGGTTTTTGAATATAACTCCTTGATTCTACAGGCTTGTTGTAGTTTCTAGTCTTAAATGGTAGAACCTTATCATAAGTATTCACTTCCTCCAGGAATTTTGTAGCACAAGTATCATGATTTGCCTTAAAAACACATTTCAAACAAGTTGAGCACACAAATTGTTTGGATTCAGAAAAAGATCTAGGCTTCTTAGAGTGATCTGCTACAGGAATCGCCTTAATCGCCACACAACTACTCTTAGAAACAGGAAAATTCCTAGTCTTCTCATGTGTGTTCTTCTTAGTATCCTCTAGGTTGTGATTATGAACACTGTTTTTATGTTGAACATGTTCCTTTGTTGTCACAAATGACACGCACTTTGGACTATTCCTAGAGGCACTAGAGGCACCAATATGATGCGGTTTTGCAACAACACATTCCTTTTCCTTAGGTTTAGACTGTGAAGTGACTGGTTTTGACAAAACTTGTTTCTCATCAACTTGGGAGTCAAACTACAATTTTGAAAATTTTGGTCGTTCAGATCTAAACGCAGTCGGTTGCCTAACAACACTTTGTTTCCTAAGAGGTTGTAAAGGTGGTTTTCCCAAGATTGATGGTTTTGCAAACTTAGTGTTCACACTGATTCCTGTTAATTTTCTTAAATCATTTCTTAATGCCACAATTACAAAACCCTTTTCCTGAAGTTGAGCTTTGAGTTCATCATTTTTAGAAATCAAAGAGGTTGTCTGCTCTACAGTCTTAGTTTTTGTTACTTTGATTGACTCACATAGGTCTTTACACTGAACTTTCAAAGTCTCATTCTCCTTAAGTAATTTAGCCATTTTACATTCAATTTCATTAATGTCATGTTTAATTTTGGCTTCATTACTTTGCTCATACATATTAATTCGATCTTTCAAGTTGTTGATCGTTAAGTCCTTGGCTTGTGGCTGAGTTTTCAAATCACTTATCACAAAATATTCACGAAGTTCAGGCAATTCCGGATTCATACATGGTTTGCAAGTTTGAAGACTTTCTTCCTTTTGTTGTATTGATATTTCAAGAGAAATACAATGTTTTTCAAGTTGTGAAAATCTTTGTAAAAGTTGATTAAAAACTTCTTTTTCAACCATGTCCTTGTCCTTTGTTTTAGAAAACTCAGCCTTAAGCAGAGAACTTGAAGCATCATTATATTCAGCATCCATATCATTTTCTCCCCCTTTATGACACATATTTGTTGAATAAGATACGGTAATACTGTCAGTCTTTTCCAATAGATTTGTGTCATAAATAGGTTTACTTTGATCAGCATGTTGATGTTCATTAGAGAGTATATCGTTTTGATCAATTAAGGGTACCTCATCTCCTAAACCAAGTTCATGACCCGGTCTGAACTCAGCATCAATATCATGTGTAGCACATGTCACTATATTGCCAGTAGTGTCATTCTTATCAGTTTCAGATCCCTTGCATTCAGTGATGTCTGACCCAACATCCGATGCTTTACCCAAATAAGCAATACCATCACATGATTGTACCCGAGATGCCTTCACCTTGTCTTCATACTTAAGTATGTGCTTTGCCCTTTCCTCAATGTACCCCTTAACTTTATCCATGTGTTGGAGTAATATGTCTCTGAATGTGTCAACATCAATTTCCGTGTGGTCAGCAAAACACTTCATAGTCATCTGACTCTTAAAGTCATATATCATAGCGGATTTCGAATCGATGAACCTCTGCTGTTGTTTGTTGAGCACACAGAGGGCAGCCATGGGTCCAATATTGGAAGATTCTTCTTGGTCCAGTTGTTGTCGTAATTGATCTAAATTTAGAATCATTGTGTCTGTGAAAGTCTGAACATCTTGACCGAAGAGAGTTGTAAATGCACGTTCAAATCCCATTTTGAATCGAGTTCCCTCTAACAGTACCGAGAGGTGTGAATGAAGTAGTCGAAAGCATTCTATGTGACATTCCTTTGCATCATCACGTAATTTCCTTGACAGATGAGTCAGATTCTCTTAAGGATCCGAGCATGAAGATTCCATTGCAGCATTATCAGATACAAACACGTTAATTTGTTGTGAAGGGTCAGAAGTCTTATGTTGATCGATCATGTCGTACAATTTGAGTATCTCAGATATGACTGAATCTGAAGAATTTGACATGATGTGGATGTGCACGGGATTTTACACTTCTATGATTTAAACCGAGAAATAGATTCTTTCGCGGTATTTTACAAAATCATGAAGAAACCGTAAAACACCGAAGACTGGAGATGAACTTGATGATCAGTTGATGTTGTTAAGTTGTGATCTTGTTTCGGTTGATGCAAGTTTGGCCTCGAAAATTTGGTGAAAATTTGGTCTAAAAACTTAAAACCTCAATAACTTCACTCTGGAGGTGATTTGAGCCTCGAAAAATTCGTTTCACAAATTCGTGGTGAAACTTCACAATATTCAGCCTGTTCTGGATGTTTTGATAGCTAATTCGCTGAAAACGGAGTTACGGTTCAAAAGTTATGGCCTTTTGAAGTTTTTACGTAAAAAGTCAACTTTGGTCAAACTGCAACTTTAGCAAATCGCTAGAAGAGGTAAATGCTAGTTGGGGGTAATCACAATCTGAAGGTAAACGCTACAATAACCGCAGAATGAGTTAACCGCAGAATGAGCAAACCGCAAACTAGAGTTAACCGCTGAATGAGTTAACCGCAGAATGAGCAAACCGCAAACCAGAGTTAACCGCAGAATGAGTTAACCGCAGAATGAGCAAACCGCAAACCAGAGTTAACCGCAGAATGAGTTAACTGCAGAATGAGTTAACCGCAGAATGAGCAAACCGCAAATAGCAAATTGCAAGTCACAACAGTAACCGCAGGAGCAAACCGCAGAGACTTAACCGCAACCCACTAGAGTCCAAAACAGTCACTATCTTGCGATTTGTCCTTATACCCAATAAAGTAAACACTAACTAGCAAACCGCAGGAACCAGTAGCTAACCGCAACCAAGAAATAAAACAGTAGAGCTAACCGCAGTCAAGAATAACGCCCCAAAATCAATCCCAACTTCAAATACACGTTTGATGTAGCATAACCAACTGAAAAACTATGTAGTACTAACACCAATGATCACAAAAGTACACCCATAACGTATCAAATAACACTAGAAAGAGCAAACCATGATGTTTTCAAAGAAAACTCTTCTAACTCACAAAAACCACACCAAATCCGAATATCCAAGGCCCTAAGATGAAACCTTGGCTCTTGATACCAATTGTAGAATATTCATAATCATAAACATGTGTGGTTACTTGTGGTTGGATTGATTCAAGAAAGTAGAATAAGAAGATTTTAGAGAGAGAAAGAGTTGGGTGTTTCTAGAGAGAGAAAGAGATGAGAGAAAATGTAATATTAGATTAAGAATGTGAGAAGCACCAACCCTCTCCACATGTGGGGAGGGGTATTTATAGTTACCTACAAAAAAAGATAAAACGCCCACACCCGGGCTGTGGATCAGGCATACAGTGGGTAAAGACCCGTCCTTCTTCCATGATATTACTTAGACTAAACTAATATCTAACTAACTAATAAATTAACTACAAGCTAACTTAAATGCTATTACATCAATTAGGTGACCGAGTTTTCTATAGGAATATTTGTATTCCTAACAAAATCTATTAGTGAAATATAGTTGTTCCTCTATTGTCAGTGATCTAAATGGAATTTCATCTTCTATAGTGACAAGTGAAAATAGTTTTACAAACAAAGGGCACAAAGAAAAAGATAGACTACAAGAAAGCTAATAAAAAGAAAATAAAATCTCACTAAAAAGGAATCTAATGAGTAGACCTAATCAAAATAAATTCCAACCTAAGTAATAACTATTCCCCGGGCTGTGGTGCCAAAAACTTGATACGTGGGAATCGCACCAGGCTTTACCTCTCGAGGGATCTCGAGAAGCTTACAACCCCCACCAGGCAGTGTACCTGATCGTTGTAGTATAGTATAGTGACAAGTACCGGGGGATTGATCGTTCAACTCAGGAATTGTGTTGTTAGGATTGAAAATTAATCTAACTAGGTCTAAAGGTGAAGGATGATTCTTTTTGTGTTTTTATATTTTATGAAAAACAAGTAAAATTCTTGGGTATTGGAAGAGTGGGCGGAATTAGTGGCTAATCAACTAACCCAAAAGCTACTAATTTAAACTAATAAACAAGAAAAGTAACCTAAGGTTCTACAAGGGATGTGAAGCATGTCTACCCATGATATGTTACTCCTTTCTAGCTATCCAATTTTACCTATTGAATTGTCACACCTTGTTTTAATTGACGGGTTGCATTCCTTAATACAAGTCGTAGTGTCGTGTACAATATTCCCTAACTCTATAGGATCCTACTTCACTCCTATGTCGAGCCGTTAGAAGCTCCTAACATGGGATCATTAGAATTCTCCTACGCATTAAATACAACCAAAAATCATAGTACACCTCCGATCATGTTTCTTAAGACGTTCAAGCATGTTACCAATGGAAGTCTGCCAGTTTTCTTAAGCCTAACATCGAATACAATCAACCAAACAAGAGACAATAGGAATCAAGAATTATAAGTTAAATCAACTAGACCTATCGAAGTGTCACACCCTAATTGATGAAGATAGACACAACATCAACAAGGAATCAATAAAATCTAATCAATTATATACAAGTTTCACACAATCATAAGTAGATACAAGGTGAATTAGCAAAACATCATCAAAGAAGAGCAAGCAATAATGATAGTGGAAAACATAATTAAGATAGAATCAACAAACCAATATATGATGTTTATGGAGTGATTGAAACCCTCTAAGTTGCTGCAAAAACACCTACCTAAACCCAGGAATCGACCTTAGGGTTTAGGGCTTACAAAAAGTGAAGTTATGATGTTATATTTATAGGCAATGTTTCTATCAGCAAGGCTTGACGGTGTCACCCCATAAAGAGTGACGGCGTCATGACCAACTTTTGAATCACCTAAATTTGAGTCCGTATGCAAAAGTTATGACCAAAACAATATCAGCTACTCCGCGCGCAAGTTTTGATTTTCCTGATCAACATGTGACGGTTTTACTAAGGTTTTCTTCTTGTGTAAGACTTCTTCCTTACATCGTCAATTTAAATCATCTGACTTTGTCAGGTTAAATCCTGACGCCGTCATGTATAAACATGTTCTGGGCCGTCACATGTATCTTGCTCTTGACGGCCTTGGTGACGCCGTCATGTACAAATGTCTTGAAATCTTTCTGGCCCGTCATGTACAACTTGAATCATCTACCTATTTATCAATGAATGACGGCGTCACCTTGTAAAGCTTGATGCCGTCAGGTACTGTTTCCAGCATGGATTCTTGATTTTCTTGTTTTCTTCATTCATGAGCATAAAAACGTCCAAAAAGCACCAAAATGCTTCCTTTTGTAAAATTCTTCTCAAAAGTACCTAAAATGGCAAAAGAAACGATTTAGGGCAATATTTGATTAAATAATCTTGAATCCGGGATTAAATGACCCCTTAAAAACGGTTCATTTTTCACCTCATCATGACTAGTGATAACCTAATGCATATGACCCATATGATGTCAAATACCCATTATTGAATGTGACCAATGATAACCTAATGCATATGACCCATGACCCATGTGAATTAGCCATTATCACCGGTCATGCATGGGTTGCACCGGCTTGGTAGGTGTATCGTATAGTTATAGTGTGAATGTTATATGAGTTTCATTTGAAGTTATTAAAGGCGGTCATGTATGGGTTACACCGGCTTGGTAGGTGTATACCGTTTGTCACAGACACTAAGAAGCAAGTATGCAAGGACCTCCCGATCATGTTATTCGGGATCGAGAAAGTATGAACTCGGCTTGAGCTTGATCACTCGAAAAGCTCGGTTTATTTGTAAAGGTGTGTTTTCTTATACAAATTAAAATTGAAATATAATTTAATAATCGAATTCGGTTCACCTTCGGCTCGAAAATCTCGATACATTTATAACTAACTATTTACACTTAATATGCTTACATAAAAAAAATAAAAATCATATGCTATATCACTTACAAGCTCGAAAGCTCAACAATAACTCGAGTTGAACTTTTATAAGGTTGAGCTCAACTCATTAAACATTTAAATTCATTTGATAGGCTTGAGCTTGAGCTCAAAGCTCGATAAGAATCAGCTCGAACGAACTCTAGTTACTCGAAAAAAGCTCAAATCATTTTACTGATATGATCTTGAGCTTTTCGCGAGCGGCTCGGCTCATTTCCGCCTCTTATCAAAGCAAAAAATTAAGATACTTCACGTGTTAAATTTATATATAATATTTTACATGTCCCCTAATTTAATTGCCTAAAATAAAATTTCCCTTTTAACTTTTCCAAAGAGCCTGCCTAAATTTTTTCCCCAAATTTAAATTGCTCCTCCACTTAATTTCATTGAACCTGCCAATGTTTTTCAATACTCCATCCCAAATATATATCCACCAAAACTAGATCTGGTCTTCTTCTATCTCCTCAACACTCTCCTCACCAACGCCACTGCTCGTACCACCACTACACTCGCACCAAGACCACCGCTAAGGCCCGATCCAATGACATGTTTGGCGGGCTCGATCGGTAAATTTTACTTTTTTTTCTCGGTGATAAGTACCGACATAGCATCTTCCAGAACATCAGTCTCTCTCAAAACACACACACACACATTGTGCACAAGTTTGGTGATGATAGGACAGGCGTATGAACAATACGAGAGATTTACAGGGTCACCTGATAAGGTTTTAAATGTAAACTTATGATATTTCATGTCTAAAATCTTACCATGTCTTTTTAATTCTCTCTTGTAGCATAAATTTTTCGCTTCCTGGATTTGGGGTCTCAATTACAATGGCGGTGATGGTTGCGACTGATAATATACGGCGGTGGTGGTATTCAGCTCACTATTACAAATAAAATGTGTAGAATCGATTGTAAGAAAGCCAAAAATCAAAAAAAGACCAAGATCTGACTATCAAAAAATATAGCAGTTTCTAATCAAGTAATCACGTTGGTCTATTTGATTTTTTTAGCTTATCTTTTCCATTTTTAGTTGGGTGGTTGGGACAAAGTTACTTGTACCTTTGTAAACCATTCCTAGAGTTTAATCTATACCTTATTTTACATAATCAGGGCTATCAGTTTTGGACTCAAAACGACAATAAAAGTTACTTTGAGATCAAGAAGGTCCGCCCAGGTCAGTATAATTTATATGTTTGGGTTCTTGAGTTCCTGGGTACATCGGTGATTATATGCTTGGGTTCCTGTTTCTAATCAAGTAGTCACGTTGGTCTATTTGATTTTTTCAGATTATCTTTTCCATTCTTAATTCATCTACATTCTTTACAGCACCTTACGATTTTGTTTCATATGCTCATAGTTAGAGGTGGCAAAATAGGCAGGTTAGGTAATAGTTCAAAACTTGAAATTTTGGTAGGGTGGGAGTCAGGTTGGATTGGCCCAATGGTGATACACTTATACGTCCAAAGACTCCGAACTTTGTGATTTTATTTTTAAATAGTTAATGTCAAATATATAAAACTCTTTAAATATACATTAGACATAGTAAGTTTTATACCATATAAAATCTACTTCAGATGAAAATACATTGGATATGGAAAAAGTAAGAGCACAGGTGATTGATCTTTTTTTATGTGTTTTCTCCTCTTTTACTTTCACTTTATTCGAGGAAAATACCATAGACATTGTTTGTGTAGATAGTTGAACCAGTGGCGCATCAAGTGACTCAAAACCACCAAAGCAGATAGTTGAATAATTGGCGAATCAAGCGACTCAAAACCAACAAAACAGTAGATAGTTGAACTAGTGGCGCCTAACAAACTAGATGCACCTGACAAAAGACAAGGCAATAGTGTCTCTATGTCAAATGTCAAGAAATAGATGCACCCGTCAACAATATATATAACCACATACTTTTTAGAGAGGAAGGTTTTCTAGAATCTAATCAAGAACTTTATTCTGGTATGCTCATCTAGTTCTATCATGTTGTGTGCTTTGACATGTTCTAGTTCTGCTCTCATCCTGATGTGGTTATTGTTGATATGCAGCAGCCTACATTTTCAAGGCTTTTATATCCAGATGATGAGATTAGATCAATGGGAGAAAAACTTATAAGTTTAACTGCAAATTTTATTATTATGTTCATTGTTTTGGATTAAAAGTCTTCATGATGTTGTTTGAATAACTGCTGCTCATGTTTGTGTTAATATTGCCTAGATGGATTTAGTGCTACTCATGAAATTCAAAGAAAATGTGCCAAGTATTTACTACTGCTAGTACAAAAGTTACTACTGCTAGTGAAAGTTGGTACTGCTCAGAGATCAGGACCGCTCGAAGTTGCTAGCTAGTTGCTTCTGGAAAAGATTATAGATACTTAATTAGGAAACTATTGTAAGCCGACTAGGACTCCTTGGTGTATAAAAGGATGGCCAATTTTATATTTGGTTCAGTTATATACATTCTAATTTTATTGTATTTGAATTTGTTTTGATATATATTGATCTTTTAAATGTGACTAAAAGATGCATATAGTCACACTTTTGGTCACTGTTTTCTTAATTCGTTGTGACACTAAATATTACAAAAGGCCACACAAACATAAAATTCATGTGGCCATTGGATGATCAATAGTCACACAAAATACACATTTGTTCACTTTAACCAGCATATGGTCACACCTATTACCACTTTTGGCCACTGTTTGCGTAATTATATGTGACTAAATACCAAAAACAAATATGTTTTGTATAACTAAATATTACAAAAGGCCACGCAAACATAAACTTCATGTGGCCAATGGATGATCAATAGTCACACAAAATGCACAGTTCTTCATTTTAAACAGCATATGGTCACACTTATTAACGATTTTGGCCACTGTTTGCTTAATTGTATGTGATTAAATACCCAAAAGAAACATGCTTTGTGTGACTAAATATTACAAAAGGCCACACAAACATAAACTTCATGTGGACATTGGATGATCAATAGTCACACAAAATACACATTTCTTCACTTTAAACAGCATATGGTCACACTTTTGGCCACTGTTTCCTTAATGGTATGTGACTAAATACCCAAAAGAAACATGCTTCGTGTGACTAAATATTACAAAAGGCCACGCAAACATAAACTTCATGTGGCCATTGGATGATCAATAGTCACACAAAATACACATTTCTTCACTTTAAACAGCATATGGTCACACTTATTAACACTTTTGGCCACTTTGTGTTAAATTGTATGTGACTAACTCCAAAAAAATAACACCCATTGTGTGACTAAATCATCACAAACGTCACATTTATTGTATATTCATGTGACCACATGACGGGAAATAGTCACACAAAATACACATTTACTTGAATATATCATCTCAAATGTCACATATATTATATATTTATATGGCCGAAGGACAAACAATAGTCACTCTCAAAAAACATTTGTGTGACTATAAGGTGTTTACGGTCACTGATAATGACTAATCCGACAAAACTTGTGCCTAATTTGTCACACATATTCAGGGTTTGGTCACTCTTTTTCGATGGAAAAGGCCACGAACTCAACAATGTGACCATATGCCACCTACGGTGGCGGGACCTTTAGTGACACACAACTAAAAAAATGTGTGTGACTATATGCATATCGTCACACATTTTTGGCGTGACAAATACAACTTTTTGTACCAGTGTCGTTATTCACCACTAGTATTCTTTGTTTGTAATTGCATATCGTTATATTCATTACTGGATTCATGTATCTCTAGCCTAAACAAACATGTTTTTAATAATCTTGATAACAATCTTGTGGAAAACTAGAAGGGAGGGTTAAATAGTTTTACGTCTTTTTCGTTTTATAAAAGTTTGCTTCAAAAGAATAGTTTGAGTTTATAAAAACTTTGATTCAAAAATATAGATTTAAGTTTGTTCACTATAGTTGTTTAAACACCACTAAATTAAATTGTTGAGTAAAGGACTACAATGTTATTTAACACACACACACACACACACACATACATATATATATATATATATATATATATATATATATATATATATATATATATACATATATATATATATATACATATATATATACATATATATATATATATATATATATATATATATATATATATATATATATATATATATATATATATATATATATATATATCCTTTTGGTTTGTTTAAATGAGATTGGTGTTGTGAATGGAACTTAGTTTGATCTTTATGTGAATAAGTAAGTAAGTAAGCAAAGAGTGAGAGATGAAAAGATCAAACCGAGAGACAAAGGATTTATAGTGGTTCGGCAACAAGGACACCTTCCTTGCCCTACTCCACTCCCTGAGCACCGAACTCGAGAGTTTTCTTCACTAAGTCAATATGCTCCCTTATGGCGGAGAAAACGATACACACCTTAGCTTACACCAATTTAACGACACAAAGATAAATGTCGAGTTCTAATCGAAGCTAGAACTAATCTCACAACTTCAAACACACCACAACTTCTTCACATCCTTTCACTCCTTCTACACTTCTTCACAACACTTGTGTCTTCACACCTTCACAACTTCTATCCTTTCACTACTTCAAATCTTATGCTACTTCACAACTTCTAGGCCTCAATGTCTTTACAACTTCAATACTTCTATGTCACTACTTGAAGGCTTTTATCTATGTACCGCTACAAGGCTTCTTCTACTTTAAAAGCTTCTATGTCTTCACTACATCAATGCTTCTAAGTCATCACACTTTCTATGCTTCTATGTCTTCACAACTTTGTGGCTTCAACTTCTTAACTACTTCAAAGCTTCAATACCACAATATGGCTTCTATATCTTCACTACTAACTACTACTTCAATATACTACTACCTCTTATACCTCCTATCACTAATCCTATGAACCACTACTTCTTCACTTCTTGTACCTCTTCACACTTTCAACAAATCTAGATCCTATATCTAAATCAAACTAAATAATTTACACACCTTATACACCAAAGAATAAATGTTTTACAAGATGAAATGAACAAACAACTTAGATAGCAAGATGATACTAAGTTGTAATACTTCTAGTCTTGATTGATTGAAGTATTCTTCTCTTTGCACTTGAATGTTGAAGCTTGAGTCACTTGAAAACAAAAGCTTATGATTATATGATCAAAGAATTGATTTAGAGAGGTTTGGGCAGAAAGTTTTTGTGCAAAAATGCAAGGCAAATCTGTGGGAATGAACCAGTATTTATAGGCAAAGCTGGGGGGTCAGGAGCGTGGCCGGTCCCCTTAATCATTAAGGGGGTCACCTAGTTAATTAAGGGGGCCGCCCCTTCTGAACTTTGACCAGCTTTGTCTTTTTGTGGGAAGGTTTTTCTGGAATATTTTTACCATTTTTTGTTGAAAATTTGAATTTATATATTTATGGTTAACTAAACATTTTTATTTAATACAAAAAAAGATTTTTTAAAATATATAAAATGTTTGTGACATTTTATAAAAAATCTAGAGATTAAAAAATGTTCCTTTGATCATATAATGCATTAGACACTTTGTTTATTCATACCTTAAGTGATTAGATGGTAAAAGTGAACATTTACTACTAAATACTTGTTAACGTCATGATCTTTGGTTTGATGAGTTTTCCTTTTGTGATTATCAAAACATAGAGATATCGAAAGATATGAATAATGTTTTTGGGCATTTATTTATATCAACAATCTCCCCCTTTTTGATGATTACAAAACCTAAACTCATTAAATCCAGAAATTAATTTTTAGACAAGTATTTAGTGAGTTTATATTCACTTCTCCCCTTTTTTGTAGAATCAAAAAGCTTTAAGCCAAAAAGTTGAAAGCTCCCCTTGATGTAAGCTCCCCCTCGTTTGACGGCACCAAGGGTTCGAGCTATGGAATACTTGCAAGAAAAATATTAGAAGCACAAGCAAATATATAGCATAATAACAACTAATGATAAGCATGGCAAAGGAATATTAGGAACACGTATTAAAACATTCATTAATCCAAAATGATTATGCCAACCACATAATCATTGTTACATCATTCATAATACTAGAATTCTAAACCAAGTAGGACATCCTATTTTGCCAAGAAAGTGTGTCATCAAACATGTTTGTATCCCAAAAGCTTGAAGTGTTTTTTTATTTTTATTTTTTTATTTTTTTATTTTTTTTGAAAAATAAAAAGCATAAGCATATTGTATGCTTAGGCAAGAGTGGTGAGTGGGGATCATGTTGATGGCATAATGGAGGTATATTTTTGGTTTCATGGATGTTGGTGAGTTTGGTGATGGAGAGCTTGGAGGTGGTGAGTTTGGAGTTGAGTTTGTTGGTTGAGGGTTTTGATGTTGTTCAACTGATAGTGTTTGTTGAGATTTAGTGAGAAGATACTCAATCCAAGTAAAGTGCTCATTCAATGCAATGGTTTATTTTTGAAGGAAGATGCAACAAGGGCAATTGTTGACATGCTTCTCAATTTGATTTATGTTGTGTGGTGATAAGGGTGAGCTAGATGAAGGTGGATCCAAATTGCGTTGAGCAAGATGTAAGGCTAAAAGAGTGCTAAGCTCATGTGCTTATTTTAGCTCCTCAACGAACTTCAAGTGTTCGGAAGAAGGTGATGGTGGTAGAGCATGATTGTTGTCTTGGGTGAAGGTTTGAACATGCACCATAGGAATGGCATGTGAAGTTGTAGGATATGGTGGTGGCACTCTTGGTGGTGGAGACGTGTTTGAGATTGGGTAACCATGAAAACATGATATGGGTGGAAGAGATGCTTCATGAGTGGATGGTGTTTTTTTTGAATGAGCAACATGTCAAGTATTGGCAATGAGGTTAGGATTGTTGTTTTGGGATTGTACATGCTCATCATATGAAGGAGCATTAGGTGTTGGTTGATTATGAACAACATCACTTGAGTTGTGACAAGAGTCGAGTTTTCTCCTCCAAACGGGTTTGACGGAGATCTTTGTAACTCTTGAAAACTTGGGTCTTTGGTTGTTGGGAGATGACATGTTTGGATGTGTGAGCATTTATGATGGAAAGGATGTATTTATAGTGTAGGAAAAGTGTGGTTTAGGTAGGTAAATTTTGAGGGATAGTTTAGGACAAAATGTGTTTGTGAATTTTGGGAAGTATAGGGTGAAGTGGATCAAAAAGTGATAAGGAAAACAGGAACCCCGACCATCATATGGCCGGTCCCCTTAAATATTAAGGGGGCCGCCTTATACTTTAAGGGAGCCACCTATCTGTTGATTCCCAGATTTCCAGAAATGGGTTTTTGGTAGAAAAGTTTTGAAAAGGTTGTGTTTTTAGGTTTGGATTCAAGTAAGTTCAACTCTTTGAGGCAATATAGGATATACTAATCATGTATATAAAGCATGTTATGTAAAGAGATCAAGTAAACAAGTAATTTCTAATTTGCATGCAACCTACTCATTAAGCAATTAAATCATATAGACTAGGAAACAATAAAACATGCTAACCATATATTCAACTATATGAATATGAAGATTAATGAGCTAATTCAAACATCTTGATGAGTGCCTATGAGTAACAAATGGGATGTTATGATTGCATGGACTTCAAGACTTGTTACAAACAAGATCCATATAGGCAAACAATGATTCTCTTGAAATGACTTGGTTTTATTATGAATGCCATGTTCATAAAAGTATATGACAAATGTGAGATTATCATAGATGATGGCTTAAGAAAACGTTTTTAGTTTTATTCAACAATGCTTTGAAGTAGATTTAAGTGTGTATTTGAGTAGAATAGATTGGGTTTTACTTCAAGAGATGTTGACAAAAGAGACAAGAAAATTTTCCCAATTTTGATTTTTATTAAAACAAAGTTGTGATTGCTCATAGTCAAATATATTGTTTGAAGAAAAATGAGATAGTTATTTGAAAGATTATTTTTCAAAATGTGAGGTTTTATGCATGATATTTGATTTTTGATAGCAAGAATCACTAGTTATAGATTTATAAAGCATATTTAAAGATATCATGTTCAAGAGAATCGGTTAAGCCTGTTGTCACATATAACCACCTTGTATGTTAACTAAAGACATGGATAAGTGATGACATAATCTTATGGGCTTAATGCAATATAATAGAGAGGGATATAACCAATCATCTATGGTTGCAAAATTAACACATATACTTACTTATCTCTTCATTGTATTTAACAATAACTTATCTTAATCCTAGGTTATATTATAAAGTATCTATTATTGCTACTAGATTGGTCATTTATCCTAAATGATAAACATTCTGCTAGTGGTCATAGATGATTTCCAAATTCAATGATGAATAAGAAAGTGGGCAATAAATCAAAAATCCTGAGGGTCAACTAAACTAATTTCTAGTATATATATATATTAGTAATTTTAATAATATATGAACAAGGCAACCTACAAACTTAAGCATATTTATAAACTAATTATGGCATAATTAGATATAGTGTGATATTTATAAGTTTTTGAAAAGAAAACTTACCTCATGTCCAGCTTTTCTTTATGAGTAGGCATGTGAGTGTTGGTTAACATCTTCAATGTTTACCCAAAGCATGATATTGAAGCAAGGTATTACTCCAACGCTATTAAAGATCAAGGTAGCTTGATCCGAATCACGTATTAGATCACTTCAAACATCTTTGATGAGTGCCATTAGAATTTGACTCCTTGATGATAGTGGGTGTAGAATGATGAGATGACAAAAATATCTTCAACGGAGGTATTTCCTTTTTCATGAGTCGTGTTTGTCAAAAAAAACATTTGCGTTTGATTCCTTCATCTTGAGGTAGTTTAGAATACTTCACAAAATCAACACTCCAATAGTGAAGATCTTATCATCAATTCTTTTAATGGCCGCAACTACGTCATTTGCTAATCGTGTGTAGAATATGATCCAAGGTAATATGATTCACTAGTCTTCATATTTATGTTATGAAAGTGAGCGATCCATTGTAAAATATAAAAACGTCTCTTCGTTCGTTTATTACCTAATCATGAAAAACAACTAGGTACCTAGATTCTTATGGGCCCGAGATGATTAGTTGAGGACATCCATTGCATTTAAATGCACATGGTGAGGATGTCGCCAAGGAGTACAATAATTCATAAATAGTTTGTCTTAACGAACAAACAATGACTTTCTTGACTTAAATAATTAATAATAGAGGCAAATAATATTAATTCTAAATTTCTATACTAGGTTTTACAAATTTTATTTGCCTTAATTTACTTGTTGAATGATCATTGGATTAAATCCTAAGCCGGTTTTATCATTAAATGACTTTTGAAAATTAAGTAAATATTTTAAAGATTTGGAACTATTTTCAAATTTAGCTTATACTTTTGCTTTTTCATTTTCCTTTCTAATTTCTTGTTTGTAGTCCTGACATTTTTTACATTCAAGATCAATTTCAATATTACTTTCAAGTCTAGACATTTTATCTTCTAAAATTATTTCTTTTTCAAAGTTACTTCCAACGGATATTGAAGATTCATTTTTAAAAATGATTTTTGGGTCTATGTTGCAAAAATGTTTGAAGTTGTTTTCTAATTTTGAAAACTCTAATATAAATTGATCATAGCAAAAATGTTTGGTTTCGGACTGTACCTTATTTGTAGCTTTATTTGCTTCACAATCTTCACATACCATACGATGATCATTTTCATCGTCCATGTCGCTCCATGTTTCATTTGTAAGTTCACTTAGGTCTTGGCGCATGTAGTCCTCGCCATCAATACTTGTAGTTTCATTTATTTAAATATCTTCACAAGCCATATTTTCATCATCTACTTCGTCCGTGTCGCTCCATGATTTATTTACAATCTTTCTTTGGATTTGGCTCATATATTCTTCGTTATTGATACCTTCAATAACCACATTTGAACTAGTAGCACTTATGTTTATTTCAACTAAATATTTATCTATCGAATTTTCTAGAGTGACTAATTCTTGTGCAACATCAAGTTTATCATCTTTGGTTTTACATTTCCCTTGGTAAAAATTTAAAAGACATTTCCAAATATCATTTGCCGTTTTACAAAAGAATATTCTTTCATATTCAACTCTTGGTAGAGTTTTGTAAATCATTAAGTTAGCTTTAGTATTTTTATCAATCTTTATTTGAAGATGATTATATTGATTTTCAAAATCCATTTTAGTTGGTTGAAGATCACCAATTGAAATGATATGCCAAAGATCAAGATCAATTGATTTCACACAATTTTCAAATTTATTTTCCATTCAAGAAAATTATCATTTTCAAATACTGGTGGCCGTTGCGTAAATTCCCCTTCTAAATATTTTTCAAATTCCATAGATCGTTACAAGTTTTAAAATACAGTATATTTTAAAAATATTGCTTGACGTGGCTCTTGATACTAATTGTGGAAAACTAGAAGGGGGGATTGAATAGTTTTACGTCTTTTTCGTTTTATAAAAGTTTGCTTCAAAAGAATAGTTTGAGTTTATAAAAACTTTGATTCAAAAATATAGATTTAAGTTTGTTCACTATAGTTGTTTAAACACCACTAAATTAAATTGTTGAGTAAAGGACTACAATATTATTTATTACACACACACACACACAGATATATATATATATATATATATATATATATATATATATATATATATATATATATATATATATATATATATATATATATATATATATCCTTTTGGTTTGTTTAAATGAGATTGGTGTTGTGAATGGAACTTAGTTTGATCTTTATGTGAAATCAATATATGCACAACACAAGCTATAATAACTATGTACGAAACGTAAATAAGTAAGTAAGTAAGCAAAGAGTGAGAGATGGAAAGATCAAACCGAGAGACAAAGGATTTATAGTGGTTCGGATACAAGGACACCTTCCTTGCCCTACTCCACTCCCCGAGCACCGAACTCGAGAATTTTCTTCACTAAGTCAATATGCTCCCTTATGGCGGAGAAAACCGTACACACCTGAGCTTACACCAATTAAACGACACAAAGCTAAATGTCGAGTTCTAATCGAAGCTAGAACTAATCTCACAACTTCAAACACACCACAACTTCTTCACACCCTTTCACTCCTTCTACACTTCTTCACAACACTTGTGTCTTCACACCTTCACAACTTCTATCTTTTCACTACTTCAAATCTTATGCTACTTCACAACTTCTAGGCCTCTATGTCTTCACAACTTCAATACTTCTATGTCACTACTTGAAGTCTTTTATCTATGTACCGCTACAAGGCTTCTTCTACTTTAAAAGCTTCTTTGTCTTCACTATTTCAATGCTTCTAAGCCTTCACATTTTCTTTGCTTCTATGTCTTTACAACTTTGAGGCTTCAACTTCTTAACTACTTCAAAGATTCAATACCACAATATGGCTTCTATATCTTCACTACTAACTACTACTTCAATATACTACTACCTCTTATACCTCCTATCACTAATCCTATGAACCACTACTTCTTCACTTCTTGTACCTCTTCACACTTTCAACAAATCTAGATCCAATATCTAAATCTAACTAACTAATTTACACAACTTATACACCAAAGAATAAATGTTTTACAAGATGAAATGAACAAACAACTTAGATAGCAAGATGATACTAAGTTGTAATACTTCTAGTCTTGATTGATATAAGTATTCTTCTCTTTAAACTTGAATGTTAAAGCTTGAATCACTTGGAAATAAAAGCTTATGATTATATGATCAAAGAATTGATTTAGAGAGGTTTGGGCCGAAAGTTTTTGTGCAAAAAGGCAAGGCAAATCTGTGGGACTAAACCAGTATTTATAGCCAAAGCTGGGGGGGGGGGGGTCAGGAGCGTGGCCGGTCCCCTTAATCATTAAGGGGGCCTCCTAGTTAATTAAAGGGGCCGCCCCTTCTGAACGTTGCCCAGCTTTATCTTTTTGTGGGGAAGGTTTTTCTGGAATATTTTTTGTTGAAAATTTGAATTTATATATTTATAGTTAATTAAACATTTTTATTTAATACCAAAATTGATTTTCTAAAATATATAAAATGTTTGTGACATTTTATAAAAAATATAGAGATTAAAAAAATGTTCCTTTGATCATATAATGTATTAGACACTTTGTTTATTCATACCTTAAGTGATTAGATGGTAAAAGTGAATATTTACTACTAAATAGTTGTTTATGTCATGATCTTTGGTTTGATGAGTTTCATTTTGTGATTATCAAAACATAGAGATATCGAAAGATATGAATAACGTTTTTAGGCATTTATTTATATCAACAAATCTCAATCATTTCTAACGTTTGGTTAATTTGATACGTGACAATCATTTTAGCCTTAGCACATTTATAACATTCTGAGAAAGCTACAATTCCCTTGGAACGACCTGGTCTTACCTAAAAACCTTTAATATAAACGGGGGTTATACTTTACTCGTGTGTTTTGTGTATTAAGGAATCGATAAAATTAGTCTTATAAATATAAAGATTTCGAAACACATCAGTCACTATATCAGTTAGATGTTAATAATGCATTCTTGTTTGGTGATTTGAATGTAGATGCTTATATATCTTTACCTCTTGGGTATTATGAAGAAAGTAAAAAAAGAGTTTGTAAGCTTATCAAGTCTTTGTATGGACTTAAACAAGCACCAAAGCAATGGAATGAGAAACTAACATGTGCTTTAAAAGAAAATTGTTTTAAACAGAGTTTCAATGATTATTCTTTGTTTTTTAAAAATGATAATGGTGTGTTTTTGGCACTGTTAGTCTATGTTGATGATATAGTAATTACTGGAAACAATAATGAAGAGATTGAAAAGTTTTTAAAAAAAATTAAGTACAATGTTTCAGATTAAAGATCTGGGCAGTTTAAAGTATTTTCTGGGAATTGAAGTTTTAGAAAACAAAAAGGGTTTCTGTTTAACTCAAATGAAGTATTGCTTAGAGCTTATTTGGTTTAGTATAGATTACTTGCTTGCAAACCTTCTGCTACTCCTTTGTAACATAATGTAGTCACAAATGATGTTAAACAGATAATGATAAAAAAAAATTGAAAAGTCTTACTGAATATCAAAAGTTGGTTGGAAAGCTGATATATTTGCCAGTTACTAGACCTGATATTTCCTATGTTGTCTGAGTCAGCATATGCATTCACCATTGCAATAACATTTTAATTGGTTTGGGAAGCTGATATATTTGTCAGTTACTAGACATGATATTTCCTATGCAGAACATGTTTGAGCCAACATATTCATTCACCATTTCAATCACATTTTAATGTTGCATTGAGAGTATTTAGGTATTTGAAGATATCTCCTGGTTTGGGGGTTCAGTTTAGAAAAGGTAGTTAACTCAATTTGCATGCTTATGCAGATGCAGACTGGGGAAGTGTCCTGTTAATAAAAAGTTGGTATCTAGTTTCTGTGTTTTTTATGCAATAACCTTGTGTCTTGGAAGAGTAAAAAGCAAGCAACTATTTCAAGGTCTTCAGAAGAGGCATAACATATTTGTTTATCTTCTACCACTTGTGAGGTGGATTGGCTTATCAATATGCTAAAGGACTTGAAAGTAGAGGGCTTACTTCATGTGTCTTTATACTGTGATAGTACTTCAGCAATTCAGATTGCCGCTGATGAGACGAAAAGTGTACCGCTTTTGTGGGGTCATTTAAGGCCAAAGTCGAGATTATTTGATCAAATATTGCCCTAAATCGTTCCTTTTGTCATTTTAGGTACTTTTGAGATGAAATTTGCAAAAGGAAGCATTTTGGACGTTTTTTGAGCGAAAAAGTTAAGAAAACGACAAAGTCTCAAAATCATGCTGAAAATTGTACCTGACGGCGTCAAGGATTACTAGTGACGGCGTCAAGACTTGACAAAGAGGTGGATAAATCAAATACACGTGACGCGCCAGAGTATTTTCGAAAGGAGTCGTGACGACGTCACCCTTTAGGGTCGCCAAGGCCATCATGTATTATCACAAAGAGACGGTCCAGAGAATACAAAGAGTGACGGTGTCAGAAGTGGATCTATGCAATACGAGTATTATTTTGGCGGCGAGTTGACGGTGTCAGACCCTACTCTTGACGCCGTCAGAGTGTAAAACCTATATATACTTTTCTAGTTTTCATTCATTGTGTGCAACTTTGAAGGGAGAAAACCCTAGATGAATTTTACTGCAATTTTGAGGGTTTCAAACCCTTGTTTCATCCATGCTTAATTGAAGATAAGTCTTCCAACAAATCATTCAATATGCCTATGTGTTGTTTGATTATATCTTATGCTTGTCTTCTCTTTAACATGCTAGGCTAGGTTTTCTTTGTGTTTGCTTAGATGTAATGAAACTTAGATATTGATTATTGGTTGGTTGTTTGTTTATAATTGTTGTGGATGAATGATTTCGATGTTAGGCTTAAGAAAACTGGCAGACTTCCAATTGGTAACTTGCTTGAACGTCTTAAGAAACATGATCTGAGGTGTACTACGATATATTGGTTATATTTAATGCATAGGCAACTACTAATGAGGCCATGTTAGGAGCTAGTAGTCGGCTCGACATAGGAAGAGGTAGAAGCTTGTAGAGTTAGGGAAGATCGTACACAGCCATACGAATGGTATTAAGGAATATAACCCGTCATCCATGCAATTGTAACAAACTAATCAACCGGTAAAAGATAGCTAGGGAGTAGTGAAATCTAAGTAAATACATTTTCTCTTATTATTGTTTTCGCCACAATTAGTTTAAGTTTATTTTATTTTATTTTGATTGCATCTGTAGTTATTTGGATTAGTTGATTAGCAAATAATTCCGCCGACTCCTTCAAAACCCGAGATTTTTACTTGCTTTCCATAAAATTTAAAAATACAAAAGGAATCATCCCTCATCTCTAGACCTAGTTTAATTGAGTTTTAACCCTAGCGAACACTATTCTTTGAGTTGAACGATCAATCCCCCGGTACTTGCCACTATACTATACTACAACGGTCAGGTACACTGCCTGGTGGGGATTGCAAGCTTCTCAAGATCCCTTAAGAAGTAAAACCTTTTGCGAGGTGACAATTCCATGCATCAAGTTTTTGGCGCCGCAGCCCGGGGAATAGTTATTGTCTAGGTTGAAATTTATTTTTATTAGGTCTACTTGCTAGATTCCTTTCTAGTAAGATTTTTATTTTTATTTTTATAGGTTTCTTTAGTCTATCTTTTTCTTTGTTTCCTTTGTTCATAACCGTTGCCATCCGTCATCATGAAAGGTGGTAATCTCTTTGAACCTATCAACCCACCACAACAAAACCATCCACAAAACCCACCACAACCAAACCAACCTCAAAGACCCCGAACTTTAGGAGAGTACTCCCGTCCTCGCCACCAAGGCTATCGAAACACCATTGAGCTCACTCAAGGAGCCAATGTGTCTCCCTTGCGATCCGACACCATCCGGTTGGTGCAAAGTAGATGTGCATTCCATGGACTTCGTTTCGAAGATCCTAATCAACATCTCAAGGATTTCCTCAAAATTGTAGATTACATAGACCTTGATGTTGAAACTCAAGAGACGACCCGATTGCGTCTCTTCCAATTCTCTCTACGTGACCAAGCTAGTCAATGGCTTGAGCGTTTACCCACGGGATCCATCACATCTTGGGTTGATCTCACCACTCGTTTTCTTGCTCAATTTTTCCCACCGGGGAGAACTACCAAGCTTAGAAATGACATCTTGATGTTCCAACAACAACATGGTGAAACTCTCTATGAAGCATGGACTCGTTTTAAGGATTTACTCCACAAAGTTCCCCATCATGGCATAGATCTTTGGCTCCAAATCCAAGTTTTTTATGACCATGTCGACTTTCATACCAAACGCACCATTGATCAAGCCGCCGGAGGTAGATTGCATAGCAAGAATGCGAAGGAGTCATGGGAAATCATTGATGAGCTTGCATTCGATGATAACAAATTATAAGAGGTTGCCCATGTCGTAGATTCGGCCGTGAATGCAATCTCATTATTAGGAAGGACCACTCAACTTTCCGAAGAAAACCTCTGCGAACTTGAGAAAAAAGTTGACTATCTCATGGAAAAACGAAAAAAATCTTTAAGTCCCAGACATGCATCGATCAACTCTATCTCAAACATAAACCCAACACCGTTGTCCGAATCACCCCTTAGAGAGAATGCCGAAACCTTTCAAAAATATGCTCGACCCTATTCACCTCCTCAAGACCACAGCCCGGAATTCAAAACTCGAATGAGAGAATATAAGTCAACCCATTATGAGCGATTAGAAAAATTTAAGGAGGCAGTCTATAGACAAAAGGAGGAGATGCAAGAGAAAATAACGGAGATGATGAGCTTATTAGAGAAATACTCAAACATAAAGACTCCGGAAAAGGTGTTGTTAAGGAAGGAAAATGTCACCCCCACTACCAAGTTTGTTAACTATATATCCATTGTCCACGAGAGCAATGAAGGAAAAGAAACCCCCATTGCATAAACCGTTGAGCAACCACCAAAATCCCAATCATTAGGGTACTATCTAAAGCATGATATAAATGAGAAAACAATAACCAACTGGATAGAGGGTGACGGACGTAACCGATCTTCCAAAAGGGTCTCTGAAGGAGAAGAAGTAGGGGAAGATGATTATGATACATTACCTGGGGGGCCGGTATACGAGAAGCTACTTAAGCAAAAAGTGGCTACGAAGCAGATGGCTTATGGGAACTTTGAAATACTAGCTAGCATTGGGAAATTGCAATATTTGGATGCTTTAGCCGATCAAGGATCGAAGGAACCTGATGCCTTTAACTATTTATACCCAACTCACCAAAGAAATGCACCACCCGCGTTAGACTATCCTTCACTAGTCACTCTTATGTGTATCCTTTAGGAATTGCGGAGGATGTGCTGGTCAATGTAGCAGGTTTCATGTATCCCGTCGACTTCATAATCATCGATAATAAAGAGAATGGGTGTATGCCAATAATCTTTGGAGCACCATTCCTTGCCACAGCAAGAGCTGTTATCAAGTATGAAAAAGGGGAAATTGAACTTAAGTCTGGAAAAGAAAGATCACTTCCCCATGACTCCAAAATATGTGCGAGAAAGCATGATGGAAAGAAGGCTCAAAAACAACGTTGGCACCCCGCATAATCATGTTCAAGAGAAATTCATAGCATGGGAAACAAGGATTAAAAGCTACAAAGAAACTACACTTGAGAAATGCAAAAGTAGTGATAAAGTTCATGTCGAATTCAAGCGCAATCAGCCGATAGAGAATCATACCCCATTTATTGAAGGAGACTTAGTACTCCTAAGACATTTAGGGATAAAGGAGCCTCCCGATAAATCAAATTCTTGGTGGTATGGACCATTCATGATCAAAAACTTAGGTCACAATGGAGTAGCACTCTTGAACAGCGAGAGGGGTGGAGAAATGACTGTGAATATCGAATGATTGAAACATTACCACCCGAATGACGTGGATTCTGTTGATAAGGGGTACATCATATTGCGAGACGAGGTCACGTAATTGCCCATGACCTTGAGTCTAGCTATAAGACTCGTAAATAAAGAAAAGCGCTTCTTGGGAGGCAACCCAAGTTTTATTTGTTTGATTGTTTGTTTGTTTGATTCTATTTGTTTCCATATACATGTTTATTTTTATTGTTTGTGGATCATGTTTCAAAATAAATTGTGAAATTGCTTTACCTTTTTATTTGCCGTAACTTCATAAAAAGGTATTTCGCAAAAGCTAAGTGTAAGGGAAATCTAAATTTGTTTTCTAAGAACGAGATTGGACATGAACCACAACAATATTAAATGAACATGTATATTAGTATTTGTTTGAGTCAAATGCTTGTATCGAGTCCTAATGATGTTTTGCAGGAATTCCAGGAATTAAGACATGAGTTTTTCCAGAAATTTTCCAGAAACTTAACATGAGATTTCTGTTAGAGCACTCTGACGGCGTCAGGATCATAACATGAAGGCGTCAGGTGTAAAAATTCTGAAAAATTTTGCGAGTTATGTTTTTCTAACGGAGTCTTAAAGTTTTTGTTAATTCTTTAGTTTTGTAAACTCCATGAAATCTACAAACATTCATTCCACAAGCATCATATCCTTATATATATAGATTGCCGCCGATTTTATGCGAGGTTTGCCTTGATTGTTTTCTCATGTTTAACAGGTTATATTCGACAAGAAGATGATTTATATTTCTGGAGGGAAGCTTTCTACGTTCATTTTCTTGGAGGAGGATTTAACCATGTTATCCATTCATCCACACCGAACGAATCAGGAGAGTATTTGTTTCATTCTTTTACCTTCATTACTTTTACATCCTTTTTATTGAACATTGGGGACAATGTTCAGCCTAAGTGTAAGGGGAGGGTAAATGATGATACCTTAGAGAATGCAATTGCACTTGAGTTTGTTTATTTAATAGTAAGTGTGTAATAAAACTAAGAGAAATACTTGTTAGGACAATTTTAGCGCCAAATTTAAAATTTATTACAACATTTAGGAGTGAAGCTTTTGCCTTAATAAGCGTCTCATGGATAGGATTTGTATGACTAGCACAAAAACCGTACCACTCAAAAAAAATTTACACTCAAATATGTGAGGTTCGCCTTTGGATTTGTTAGGAAAAGCATTCATTATTAGTGCTAATGAGTGTACCTGTAGTACTTAGATTCTAGAACATGCGTTAGTGATGCATCCCAAGACTGCTAGTGAGACTACATTCGTGTAGTTAGGATTTACTACATGATAAGAGGCATTAGGATAGCCCTTGTGTTACACCCGTATTATAATTACTTGACAAATGAAGTCATAATTACTTGACGAGTAAAGTCAATTAATTTTCCCACACCTTTGCGTTGTACTCATTTTTAGTACACGATACCCCTAGTACAACCCTCCGAGCCTATCTTTTTCGTTTCTAAATTTAAGCATTTTACTTAAAGGAGGAATTTGTTTACAATCCACCCCAAATGTACACCCAAATCGCCTTAGCCTTCCTTGTATGCACTCATCTTTAGTGCATTATTGTTACATGTTTAAACCCTTAGTTAATTGTCTAATTGATTACATGGTTGCTAAGTCGAGTCATATCTTGTACATATTGTTTTGGGACGATTGGGACTCATGGGTAAAGTACTAGTGATATGGAGTAATGCGGAAGAACATAATATATTACCCCCATACGTGCGTTAATCTTAAAAAGTACTCCAAGAGTTTTGATTATCTTGATTCGAGTCATTAGAATAGTTAATTGTAAAGTATGTAAAAGTTCAAGTGTAAGGGGAATACAAGTTCCCTATGATGTATCATTTTGGATGGTAGGGCAAGAGTGTGTGCAAAAAAAAAAAAAAAAAAAAAAAAAAAAAAAAAAAAAAATCAAGAAAAAGAAAAAAGATAGAAAAAGAAAAAGAGAAAAAAAAACATCCGGACTACCACCCCGTTTCATTTTATGTTTATTTTATGTTTTGTTAGTTTTTGATTAGCTTAAGTCGAGTCGAGTCTTGGCTTAGCAACGCCACATTGTACATGTAATTGACCAAGATGATTAACTCGCCACCAATAAATATTGCCTTTATCCAACAAAACCGTGTTTATCATATCCCTACACCTCACGTTACAACCCTTTAAAAGACCTCTTTGATAGTTTATCCTAGGTACTTACGCCAAGTGGTGGAGGTTTGATCCTTTCTCAAGCCTATGGTAATCTATTTGCTATGACAGGTAGTGAGAGATGTTTTCCATTTCCATATTGTGATATAAACTTTATGTAGGACCTCAAAACTATCAACTTTAACACAAATATAAGTACTAGATGAAGTAAAGATGGTGACTTGCAATATGTATATGGCGTTAATATAAAGAGAGAATAAGATGAAAAGAGAACTTTATTTCATAAACAAAACATACACTTACAAACACAAGCACACTCCTCAAATGACTCATTTGAGGTGTTTATATAGTAAGATACAAGAGATGCCCTAAGGCTTTCTATGGGCTTTGTCATGGGCTTGGTAATGGACATGGATTTCTTATCCTTTAAAAGGCTTACATATTTAACACTTAACATATTAGCTTACCAAGTCCAAAGCCCATTGACTATTCTAATAACAAAAACTACGACACACTACAACGTTACAATATATGAGAATGACCATCACTTTCTAATATAATTCTTAATGCTAACAATCTCCCCCTAAGGGGTGGTCATTCGAATGATGCTCCACGTGATTAGGTCTTCTTTATTCTTTGTTGTTGACCATTGTGTGTCGTAGTAGAATTGTCTTAAGTCTTTGTTCCTTCATGCTTTGTGATCTTTGATGACTAACTTTTCATTGTTCTTTGTTCCTTTGTGATGTGGAGTTATCTGCCTTTCGTCAATTCTGCGTCTGTGGTGGTTGTTCACCATTCCAACATGCTCATACATCTTTGGACTTTGATATTCATATGCACGTAGTTCCCTTTCTTTCACTTTGATCTTTAGTCTTTACACTTAGTAGATTCTTCTTTTTGGCGTAGAATCTTTCTTTGAACTTTGTGTTGTATAGATTTTTGAGGGAGCTTTCTTTAACTTCCAGATGTATGTACGAGTATGCGGAATCTTTCGCCATGGAGATGATGTATAGCTGCAGTTAAACAGCTAGCAATAAATCAACCGGTACTTACAGATAAGGAATTAGAGCTTGTCAACAGCATAGTGTGAAGACTCCTTCTAATCCTTATCAAGGCCATTCCCATGTCAGATACCCCTGAAGGAGCTTACAAGACCTACTTAGTAGCTCAATGATTGGGTGAGTCGCTGGGGATCACTCCACGATTGTAGACCATTTGAAACCACCGCGAACACTAAGCGTAATTCATAAAGAATTACCGAAGTGACCTGCTGTCAGGGCAGTTTGATGTTGACCCTGGCAGGAATTTCCATTCAATCATTGAGAAATACTTAAGTAATTCTCTCATAAACGTTCTTGGCAGATTGCTAAGATCTGCGAAGGACTCGATAATTTACAGCTGGTGTCCATTGATGTAGAACACCAGTTGTAGAAATACTAAGTGTTACTAAGAGATCTTTGATGTATCTCATGGCTCTAGACTCAATAAGTGCACACTGAGGTTTCCTATGCAGAGACTAGGGAGGGGTCTCCTGCTTCAATATCAACCATCTCTAAGAGATAAGTCGATAGATTACACCGGTTCCCCGTGAGAATGAAACAAGCTCTTTTAAGAGAACTTGAGTGGTTAAGAAGGTTTAGTGCAGTGCGTCACTGGGTCCATGACGTCTTTATCTTCAATATCGGTGTCACCTTAGCAACAACCAGTAGCATACGAATTGAACCCGGTGTCTGCCCTAAGGTTGAACATTTGGAGGGCTATTTCTTTTCACCCTTTTTCATAACTTTTCTTTTTAATTCTTCAACCCCTTCTTTCTCCTTTCTCATTTTCTTCTTTTTTCAATCATACCTAAGGACTTCTAATTCTAATCTATTGGATTTGTCCTTGGGTAGATCCCTCCGGTTCTGGCGGATCATAGGACGGTTTTTCCTAACCTTAGTCACCTTATAAGTCCATGACTATCCTATAATTGCCATAAAACCATTCATTTGAAAATCTCTCAAAGTGTTTATGATAATAAAGCACATTATTGTTACCACTTTGAGAGTTTTGCAACTTTTGAAGGACTCCCCCTTCACATGTGCTCATGAATTTTTAAGAAATTTGCACACGTGTGAGGAGTTTGCACTTTTTGAATTGATCCACTTTCATTGAACATGACCGATTCGAGACATGCTTACATCACTAGTTAGACTAGCTTGAAATTATTACCCGTCCTGGTCAAGTCCAAGGAAAGTCTCTCGATACGGTACATTCTACTCAGACAAGTCCTATTCGAGACACGCTTACATCACTAGTTAGACTAGCTTGAAATTATTACCAGTCCAGGACAAGTCTTTTCGATTACTGACATTTTAAGCTTCGTCAATTCATTGGTACTATCTGAGTCGAGCTCTTTTGAGATTCTGTCACAATCTTTAATCATTTTGATCACTTTTTAATCATGTCTTCTCCCCCTCAAAAATAGCATATTGTGATATTTTTTATATCAACTGATTAAGAAAAAGCTTTTTGGAGAGACAGACAGATTTGTTTTTGCATGAACTAGGAACATTTTTGTTTTTATACTCCCCCTTAATGATAGCTCATTTAAAAATTATTTAAGGGTTTGGAGGGAGTTATCTTGAGCACTCATTTGAAAGATTTTGAGAAATCTTTTGAACAATCTTGAAAAAGTGCTCAAGAATTATGTTTGAAAACGAGTTTTTGTTTGAAGTCTTTTTCGTTTGTTTAGACTCGAACTTTTTGAAAAAGATTTCATCATTGAACGTACGAGTCCTTGATTTGAAAATAATCAGAAGTCATCATTTTAAGCCCGAGTTTCGTACTGAAGTATACGAAAGCCATCGTGAAGAAACTTGTGAGAAACGACATGTTTTAGAAAAACATTTAAAAGAACTCCCGTTCAAGCATCTGTACATGTCTGTATCATTGTTGAATGGCATTTCTAGAGACGAAAAGAATATTGATTTATACGAGAGACATGTCGTGAGAAGAATATTTTTGGATTTTTTTATTTTATATTGTTTTTACATTTTTTGAAAATTTTATATTTTTGTATTTTGTTTTTGTTGGTTTTTCAAATTTTGTATTTTTTTTTTTCAAAAATATTTACAGTGAAGCGATTTTGAAAATATTTTTCAAGAAGATTTGAGAAGACGTTCTAGCTCCTCAGGAGTTAGGCTTCGCATGCCAATTCGTCGAACTAAATAGTCAAACTGTTCTTTTGGAAGGGCTTTAGTGAATAGATCGGCGAGTTGGTAATCAGTCTTAACGAAAAATAATTCAACAGTACCCTCTTCCACGTGTTCTTTGATGAAATGGTAGCGGACTTTGATATGCTTCGTCTTAGAGTGATGTACGGGATTGCACGAGATGGCTATGACACTTTTTGAGTCACAATACATAGGTATTCTGTCAAAAGTAAAGCCATAATCTGTGAGCTATGTCCGCATCCAAAGAACTTGGGAACAACACGCAGATAGAGACACATACTCGGCTTCGGTGGTTGATAGTGCAGTACAATCCTGTTTCTTTGACGACCAGCTTACAAGCTTTTCACCCAAAAATTGTGCTCCACCGGATGTACTCTTTGCTGTAACTTGATCACCGGCATGGTCGGCATCTGAAAATGCTGTTAGATTAAACCCCGAATCCTTCGGATACCAAAGTCCCATGTTAATGGTGCTTCGTAGGTACCGAAAGATCCGTTTAACCTCTTTGAGGTGAAGTTCGGTAGGCTTTGCCTGAAACCGTGCTAATAAACAAACAACAAATTGAATATCGGGTCGACTAACAGTTAGGTACATGAGAGAACCGATCATGCTCCAATATTTCTTCGGATCGATGGGTTTCCCAAATAAATCAGCACCTATTTTTGGTGAAGTGACCATTGGTGTATCAACAGAATCACAGTTTTCCATTCCATGTTTTTTCAAAATCTCTATTGTATATTTAGCTTGATTGATAAAAATACCACGTGGGGATTGATGTATTTGTAAACCAAGAAAGAATTTTAGTTCCCCCATCATGGACATTTCAAATTTGCTTTTCATGAGATTTTCAAAATGTTTTGAATGGTTAGGATTGGTTGATCCAAAAATAATGTCGTCCACGTAAATTTGAACGATCAGAATGTCATCTTTGAATTTTTTGATAAACAAGGTGTCATCAACTGTTCCTTTGGTGAAATTGTTTTTAAGCAAGAAAGATGATAGTTCATCATACCACGCTCTTGGAGCTTGTTTTAAACCATAAATGGCTTTCTTAAGCTTGTAGACGTAGTCTGGATGATCTTTGTCAACGAATCCTTCTGGATGACTCACATACACTTCTTCTTTCAGTGTTCCATTCAAGAAAGCTGTCTTAATGTCCATCTGATAGACTGTGATGTTTTTGTGAGCGGCATAAGCTAAGAAAATTCGGACTGCTTCAAGTCTAGCTACAGGCGCGAATGATTCCTCGATATCTATCCCTTCTTCTTGTGGATAATCTTTTGCCACGAGACGAGCTTTTTTTACGAATTACAGTCATTTCCTCGTCCAATTTGTTCTTCCACAACCACTTGAGATCAAGAACTCGTTTATCAAGAGGTCGTTCAACAAGTTCCCAACTATCATGTAACTGGTATTGAAGAATTTCATCCTGCATCGCTCTATCCAAGGGTATTCTTCCATTGCTTCCCGAATGTTCTTTTGTTCTTTGATGCTGATTGAGCAAATGTAAATGCACAATTCGAGATCGGTGGCAAGTTGTCTCCTTGTCTGAACTGGCTTTGAAGGTTCACCAATAACATGTTCTATTGGATGGTCTTTTGTCCATTGAAACGTAGAAGGGTACCTTAGGTTTAACGAATGTGTGTTAGTCGGTTCTTGTAACCTTGAAGAAGATTCAGCAGAGTCTGTTGCAAACGGGTTTTCAAATACTTCTTCTTCTAACGCAACATCGTTTGAATTATTTGTTGGTTCATCATGAAAATTGGTGTTTTGGTTTTGCTCATCAACTCTTGGTAGATCAGTTTCAATAACTGGAGTTACTGGAGTAGATGTTGATGATGCTGAGGGAGTTGGTGCTTCAGCTTCGATTGTTGTAGATGCATCTTGTGATGGTGGTGGTTGATGGTTTTGAGCGGGTGCAACGGAATGTTGTTGAGATGCATTAGTCGAAGTTCCACCATAATATTCATCAAACATGAACTCGAAGAAATTTTCCAGTTCTTGTTCTGAAGGTTTGTCCGTGTTTGTTGACTGAGCTCCTTGAGGCACGAGTCCTGAACTGATATGTCCAAAAGTCTGCATGTTTAGTGCGGGTCCTAATCCGTTTTGATTAGAAGCCATTGGATTAAGCGTGGGTTCTAGAGTGAGTCTCTTAGAAGCTATTTGTGAAATCTCGTCAAACTTCACATTCATCGTCTCCATTATCCTTTTCGTTCTTCTATTATACACCCTGAATGCCCTCGAGTTTTCTGAATATCCAATGAATATTCCAATATCACCCTTAGCTTTTAACTTCCCTAGATCTTCTATGTCATTGGTCGGATAGCACAAAGCGCCAAACACGTGAAGGTAAGAGATATCTGGTTTCTGGTTGTTCACTAGCTCATATGGGGTTTTATTGAATCTTGGATGGATTAGGGATCGGTTTTGAGTAAAACAAGCAGTGGCTACAGCATCAGCCCATAAGAATAGTGGTGCACTAGAAAAAATCAGCATTGTGCGAGCAGCTTCCACAAGAGTTCGATTTCTTCTTTCAACTACCCCATTCTGCTGTGGAGTTCTAACAACTGATGTTTAGTGTGTGATTCCAACATCTTCAAAGTAGGTTCTTAACTCCTGATTTGTAAATTCTGTGCCATTATCAGTTCTTATAATCCTTATTGGAGCTTGAAGTAGAACTTGGATACGCTTCAGAAAGGTGATAATGATACCTAGTGCTACGTCTTTTGAGCTCAAAAACTTTACCCAAGTATATCTTGAATAATCATCAACAATAACAAGAATTTACTTCTTCCCATTAATGCTTTCAACTCTCATCGGGCCACATAAGTCCATGTGCAACATATGTAACCTTGCTTCCGAACTAGGTACGGTTTTGGGTTTATATGATGCTCTTTTACTTTTTACTTGTTCGCATGATGGACATGGGTGTTCCTTGGTGTATTTGAACTTAGGAAGTCCGGTGTAGCTGTTGTCTTTGGCTAACTTGTTGATAGTGTCGAAATTGAGATGGGATAAACGTCTATGCCACAGCCAGGACTTAGTTTCGGTTGCCCTTGTCATAAGACAAATTGGTGATATAGAATCCATTTGGTTGATGTCGATAGCATACAAATTTGTACCACGATTACCAGTTAAGAGATCATCACCAACTAAATTTCTAATAAAAACCGTGTTTCTCCTGAATGCCACTTCTAAATCTGCATCACAAAACTGCCCAACTAAAAACAAGTTGTGTCCCAACCCTTCGACGTAGCAAACTCGAGTGATTAAAAAGTTCCCAAACCGAAGATCTCCATAACCCTGAATAGCTGCTACATGATCATTTCCAAATCGTACAGTTCCCATGAATTTCCAGACGAAATTGATCAGCAGCTTTAAATTCCCGGTCATGTGCTTGGAGCAACCCGAGTCGACGATCCAAAGACATATTTCGATAACCTGCCAAGAACAGAAGAGTTTGTATTTGGAAACTGTTGGTTCCATGGGGTTAGGAGTAAAATCCAAATCACACTCATAGACAGTGGCTACGTTTTTAGCTTGAACTATTTCTAATTGGCCATCCTTGAGTATAAATTCTCTACCTATTGAAATCCAAACACAATACTTAAGATAGTTCCTAGGCGTGAGACTATTAGTGGTGTTACTAATTCTTTTAATTAGGTTTCCAACAAATCTAGATTTAGCACTAGGTCCTTTCAAAACGTTATTCTGTTTAGAAACACATTCATCATGAACATCATTAATTAAACATTTCTTGCATATTAAACAAACAGAGTCATTACATGCCTTAGAAACAGTACTTTTGATATTACATTCAGATGAAATATGTCTCTTATTACAAAGCGATAAATTCCTAGGGTGTTCTTCTACTTCTTCAACTTTATTCTTGCTACAACTCTTAGATGCAGGCAAGACTCTATTGTTCCTTGTATTGCTCTTAGGCTTTAGTCTGATGCTCCTAGAGGTGCTTTCTAATCCTGTAGAAGGTAAGGCACACACATTAGTATTTATATTGTTGTCCTTTTTAGCATCTGTACGTGGGAATCGCACCAGGCTTTACCTCTCAAGGGATCTTGAGAAGCTTACAACCCCCACCAGGCAGTGTACCTGATCGTTGTAGTATAGTATAGTGACAAGTACCGGGGGATTGATCGTTCAGCTAGGAATAGTGTCGCTAGGATTAGAAAACCTAAATACTAGTTCTAAAGGTGAGGGATGATTATTTTTGTATTTTTATATTTTTTATAAAGCAAGTAAAAATCTCAGGTTTGAAGGATTTGGGCGGAATTAGTTGCTAGTCAACTAACCCAATACTAAAGATGCAATCAAAATAAAATACTAAAAATGAAAATAAACTAAATTATACTAAGGTTGTGAGCAATAAGTGGAGAAAATGTGTTTACTTAGATTTCACTACTCCCTAGACATCTTTTACATGTTAATTACTTGTTATAGTTGCGTGGATGACGGATTGTATTCCTTAATATCATTCATGCGATGGCGCACTTAACTCCCCAATCCTATGAGCTATTATCTCCTCCTATGCCATGCCCAGCACAACCATAGGGATTATAAACAGTGGCTCATGCATTAAATACAACCAATAAAAACCTAGTGCACATCAGTTCATGTTTCCTAAGACGTTCAAGCATGTTACCATTTGGAGATCTGCCAGTTTTCTTAAGCCTAACATCAAATTCATTCATCCAAAACAACTATAAACAAGTAATCAACACATAATTAACATCTAGGTTTCATTAGATCCAAGCAAACACAAGATAGATCTAGCCTAGCATGATGGAACTAAGACAAAAACAAGATATAGACAACCAACACATAGACATATTGATTGAATTAAAAGAATACTTATCTTAATTACACATGAAAGGTATCAAGGGCTTAAAACCCTTGAAAAACCTGTAAAATTCGCACCAAGTTCGTACTTAGGGTTTCTCCCAAAACTTCTCTTTTTTAATGTGTGAAAATTAGAAAAATATATATAGGAAATAGGGTCTGACGGCGTCAAGACAAATCTTGTGACGCCGTCACCTCGCCGCCAAAATATTTCTCGGACTGCCTTGATCTACTTTTGACGCCGTCATGTGTTAGCATTTTCCAGGCCGTCATGAATTTTACTCTTGACGCCCTACCTCGTGACGCCGTCAAATCTGTACTGGATCGTCATGGAAATTACTCTTGACGCCGTCACCTACTGTTTCCAGCAAGAAAAATTAAGACTTTGGCGTTTTCTTCACTTTTATGCTCCAAAAATGTCCGAATTGCTTCCTTTTCCAGATTTCTCTCCCAAAGTACCTAAAATCACAAAAGGAACGATTTAGGGCAATATTTGATCAAATAAGTTCAATTCCAGGCTTAAATGACCCCTTAAAAGTGGTTCATTTTTCGCCTCATCAGCATCCCTAGATTCTTTAGAATTAGCCTTTATGCACTTGTCATTTGTCTTAGAAGTGGAGGCAGACGCACTAGTGGGACTAATCCTAAAAAGGCCAGGTGCTATCACTTTTGGTGTTTCGACAACCGCTTTTCCTTTATCAACAATCTTTTCATTTTCACTTTTCTTGAGCATGGGTGTTGGAGTGACTGGTTTTGTCAAATCCTTTTTCTCATCGACTTTTGGAGCAAACCGTGAAATTGACATTTTTGGTTTTTGAACCGTGTTTGAAACATTTGGTTTCTCCAAAGTCAATGGTTTTGCAAACTTAGTTTCCGCACCCTTCCCTTTTTGAATTTCAAGCTGAGCCCTCAAAAGATCATTTTGCTCTTTCATGTTCTTGAAGGCACGCTTATATGACAGTTTTCATACTTGCATTCTTCTCTTTTTCGATCAAGTTGTTTAAAATATGACACATTTTCTTTTTCCAGTTTTACAAGAGCATTTTCATATTTTGAAACAATTTCGGAGGTCTCAGCTCTCAGTCGTTCATCATCTTGAACAGAATATGTTTGTAAAATGATGGACATAATATCAGTAGTCATAACAGCTTCGAAGAGAGAATCATTTAGGTTTTTCAAAACATTGATTAGCTCAAAAGATTCATTAGCCTTCTTTATCAGGGATTTGTGATCCGTGATGAAGTCAGCTGTTTCTTTCAAAAATGCTTGTTCAAAATGAATTACACGAGCATGAATGTTATTAATTTTAGGATCAAATTCACTTTCAAGAATCTTTTTAAGCTGTAAATGAACCGTGGAATTCCAGTTAATCTCATTAAGTCTCGTTTTATATTCTAAAGTCGTTTTAAGTTGCCCAACTCTTGTTTTAAGATCATCAAGATATCCCCTTGCAGCACTTGTGTTAAAAGTGTTGTTTGAGGAAATCTATTCCATGTTAGAAATCGGTTTGGAAGCAACTACCTTCTTAGAAAACATTTTTGAGAAAGGTCGTTTTATGGAAAACACTGATGGTTCTTTTTGTGAAACAAAAGTAATTCCCGAAAGTTTGTTCAATTTGTTGTAATCAATGGGTTTCAAATCCTTTTGTTTCATTTTAGTTATGCTCTCTTCGACAAGTTCCATTGTTTCCACAGAATCTCGAATGACGGGAGGATCATGTTTGGTGTAAATAAGATTACCATTATACAAAACATTTTGTTCTTGCTGAGCTTTCTTGAGATTACAAGGAGTTGTGTTACCAAGAGCCATTTTATTTTTCGTATGGTAAATCGGATTAGTTTGATTTGAAATCATTTTCATTGTTTGACTTGACTGACCCGACTTAACCACTAATTCTTCTAAATGTGCAATCATGTGTTCTGACTCTATGATTTCGTCCAAAAGTTTATCTTCTTTCTTTGCCAAGTTCTTTTTCAACTCATCCTTTTCTTTTTCAAGATTGGTATAAGCTGTTTTTTGTTTTGAAATTTGGTTTGTTAACTTAGAAATTTCTTGTTTTAAAGAGTTAATGGTTTTTGTTGAACTTATTTCAAGATTGGAAAACTTGTTTTTCCATTCCCTATCTTTGACAAGTAACTTCTTGTAACCAATTTCAAGTTCTGACTCGCGTTCTTTGTGAATTTGAAAACTTTTTGCATTTTCCTTGTATCTCTCAAGCTCAGTGGTCAATTTCTCATTCGCGGCCTTAATATCGCGATTGACCTTTTTCACATTCTCGATTTCAATACCACAATTATTTAATAATGATTCAAATAAAGCACGTGTTTCCTCATCATTCTCAGCATGTTGTGAAACGAAGCCTCCATTATGATTCACATCTGGAGGTGCTGAAGGAGTATTGCTACTACTTGGCGTGTCCAGGTATGTATCATAAGTGGGTGCTAGCTTCTCAGAATGTTGTTCCTCATGAGGAGACATATCAAATATATCATTATTGTGACATGTGTTGAAGCTTGATACCTCGGATGGTACATTGGTGTCATAAACAGGAAGTGTATCAGAATCCGTGTCATACTTAGCTTCCTAAAGATTCGCCATGAATATGCAGTTCACATCGATATCCTCTAGTTCTTCCATGTCATCCATAAGAGCCACAAAATCATTTTCCTCTGCATTCAACTGAAACCCTGCCTTTTCCTTTTGTGCAAACAGCACTGCTTTCTGCAAGTACTCTAGATCTTTCTTGTTCGGCTTAGTAGGACAGTTCCTTGCCATATGACCTACACCCTGACAGTTGAAACACTTTACCGGATTACCCTGATTTACATTTCCCAGATTCCCAACAACTGGAGCTGCAACATTCCTATTCTGATTAACCATTGCCTGATTACCAACATTCTGACCCATCTGATTTCCAACAAACTGACCCATCTGATTCCCTGCATACTTACCATACTGATTCCCTGCATACTGACCTGCATTCTGCATATTCTAAGTACCCATATTAAATCCAGTAGCATATCCCTGCTGATTCCTATAAACTTCAACCATTTGGCCTCCGTTGCCCATATTGAAACTCGGCTGAGCAATCTGCTTGTTGCGAGTGTTCGATGAAATCCTTTGGTTGGTTTTAGTTGGTGTAGAATAACGTCCTTGGAATGCCTTTGTCAGAAAAGCAAATGCTTGTGTCAAGGCTGCAGTAGCTTCATCATTGTTAGTGAATTCTGGTTCTTGGAACTGTGGGTATTGTTGTTGTTGAATAACATGTTGTTGTTGCTGTGTGTAGAACTGTTATTGGTAGACCGGTGTTGGTTGTTGAATGTAGGATGGTTGCATGTAGTTGTGAGTTGAAGATGATGATGGTTTTTGTGTGTTCACAGGTAAAGGTGTTGGTGTATTAGCCATTAATGCAAGAGGATCATGCTTTTTAGCTAGTAATTCGACCCTTACTTCATTAGCTTCATCTTGATTTTGCTTCAAGAAGTCATACAGCTGATCATAAGTTACTTCATGCAAATTCTTTGTCTGATAGACAATAGTGACGTATCTTCCCCATTTTGGTTGCAACTCATTCAGAAAAATGGTGTTGTTAGCAATATTTGTCTGACTGAGGTTGTGTCTTGATAAATCATTCATGATCTTACAGAACCTGTGGTAGTACGTCTCTATGGATTCACCAGGAATTGAAGTAAACTTGTGAAGTTCCTTAAGCAATTGTGTTTCCATTTCCTGTTTCCCGATGTCTGTCCCATACATTAACCTCTTGACTCTTTCCCAGACAGCATGAGCACTTACTTCACTATCAATAGTAGCATAAATGGTTTCAGGTAAACCAAGAACGATGTAATGAAATGCCTGATCACCAGCTTCAATCTATTTTCTGTCTTCCACAGTGTATTCAGTCTCATTCTGATCTCTATAGAATGGTTGCATGGGTGGGGTTCCATTTGGATCTCCAGGGTCTAGTACTTGTATTGGTTTGAAGGGTCCATCCACAATGGATTTGATGAGAAATTTTTCATTTGGTTTGCTCTTAAGATAGCGCATCATACGACTAGCCCGCTGTGAGTAACCACGCTTTGACAGCATGGGAGGTCGGTTTTCGGCACCGGCTGCATGAATATCTTGCTGAGTTGCCATTGATAGATGATAAAGTTGATCTTGGATCGATTCAACGAAGTAGGAGTTGTGTTTAGTGTAAGTTGATGCAAGTTTTTATAGTGAAAAATTTGATCTAAAACCATAAAACCTCAATAACTTCTGTTCGGAGTGGATTTGGGCCTCGAAGCTTGGCTTGAATGATCTTTAAATAATTCAACGTGTCCTTCTTCTCGGTCTCACGGTCGTTTTGACAGCTGATTCATCGAAAATGGAGTTACGGTTCAAAAGTTATGACCGTTTAAAGTTTGGTTGTCAAAAGTCAAATTCTTATGCGTAGACTGAAACTTATGCGTAAACAGTGAATCTTACGCTTAACTTAGAATCTTATGGTTAACTTCAAATCTTACGCGTAAGAAAAGTTATGCGTAAACTTTTAGGTTATGCGTAAAATTTAAGGTTATGCGTAAACAGAATGTTTATGTGTAAGCTTTGATTTTTACGCGTAAACTTAGAGTTTATGCGTAAGAATGTTACGCGTAAGGTTTTTTCAACCAAACTGATCTCTCAAACTTGTCCAAGCTTGAAAGATATCCCGTGTCGAAGTATTTCACTAACTTGTCCAAGCTAGGAAAGTACTGAGTAATCACTGATCGTTGAAGAAAACTTTTGCGTAAGAACTTTTGCGTAGGATCTTATGCGTAGAATCTCAACTTATGCGTAGGATTCCAACCTTTTGCGTAGAAAAAAGGGTTTTTTGCTTAAACTTCTGCGTAGGATTTGATCTTATGCGTAAGAAGAGAGTTTTAAGCCAAAACTTACGCGTAAACAGTACTATTTGTACTATTTCTGCCTAGTGCTTGTCCTTTTACGCGTAAAGTGACCAAAACAACTCAAAATCCAATTTTTTCAACCAAAAACACTTTTTTCACTTGTTTCTTTTGATCAAATCTTTCCCAAAACACTTAGAATCAATAAAACTTCAATAAAACCAACAACTTTAACACCAAAACTTGTAAAAATCAATGTTTTTTGATGAAAAAGTGCACGTATATAAGAGAAATACGCAACTTTTTAACCAAAACTTGATAAAAAAAACGATTTCCACACCCTCCGAAATTATTGTTAGGCGAATGATACCACTTGTAGGACCTCAAAACTATCAACTTTAACACAAATATAAGTACTAGATGAAGTAAAGATGGTGACTTGCAATATGTATATGGCGTTAATATAAAGAGAGAATAAGACGAAAAGAGAACTTTAATTCATAAACAAAACACACACTTACACACACAAGCACACACCTCAAATGACTCATTTGAGGTGTTTATATAGTAAGATACAAGATATGCCCTAAGGCTTTCTATGGGCTTTGTCATGGGCTTGGTAATGGACATGTATTTCTTATCCTTTAAAAGGCTTACATATTTAACACTTAACATATTAGCTTACCAAGTCCAAAGCCCATTGACTATTCTAATAACAAAAACTACGACACATTACAACGTTACAATATATGAGAATGACCATCACTTTTTAATATAATTTTTAATGCTAACACTTTATTACACCCGAGAGATGTGAGTATCTAAACACTATTTGTAAGGTGCTAGTGTATAATTTCCGTGCTTGTTTTTGGTTGAAGTGGAACGATTATTTGTTGTAATTACTTTTATATTAGTGTTAAATGACCCCTAACTTGTATTTTGATTTGAATAAAAGCGCATTTGCTTGAGGACAAGCAAATCTCAAATGTAAGGGTATTTGATGAGACGAAAAGAGTACCGCTTTTGGGGGGTCATTTAAGGCCAAAGTCAAGATTATTTGATCAAATATTGCCCTAAATCATTCCTTTTGTCATTTTAGGTACTTTTGAGAAAATTTGCAAAAGGAAGCATTTTGGACGTTTTTGGAGCGAAAAAGTGAAGAAAACGACAAAGTCTGAAAATCATGCTGAAAATTGGACCTGACGGCGTCAAGGATTACTAGTGACGGCGTCAAGACTTGACAAAGAGGTGGATAAATCAAATACACTTGACGCGCCAAAGTGTTTTCCAAAGGAGTCGTGACGGCGTCACCCTTTAAGGTCGCCAAGGCCGTCATGTATTATCACAAAGAGAGACGGCCCAGAGAATACAAAGAGTGACGACGTCAGAAGTGGACCTAGGCAATACGAGTATTATTTTGGCGGCGAGTTGACGGCGTCAGACCCTACTCTTGATGCCGTCAGAGTGTAAAATCTATATATACTTTTCTAGTTTTCATTTATTGTGTGCAACTTTGAAGGGAGAAAACCCTAGACGAATTTTATTGCAATTTAGAGTGTTTCAAACCCTTGTTTCATCCATGCTTAATTGAAGATAAGTCTTCCAACAAATCATTCAATATGCCTATGTGTTGTTTGATTATATCTTATGCTTGTCTTCTCTTTAACATGCTAGGCTAGGTTTTCTTTGTGTTTGCTTAGATGTAATGAAACTTATATATTTATTATTGGTTGGTTGTTTGTTTATAATTGTTGTGGATGAATGATTTCGATGTTAGGCTTAAGAAAACTGGCAGACTTCCAATTGGTAACTTGCTTGAACATCTTAAGAAACATGATCGGAGGTGTACTACGATATATTGGTTATATTTAATGCATAGGTAACTACTAATGAGGCCATGTTAGGAGCTAGTAGTCGGCTCGACATAGGAAGAGGTAGAAGCTTATAGAGTTAGGGAAGATCGTATACAGCCTTACGAATGGTATTAAGGAATATAACCCGTCATCCATGCAATTGAAACAAACTAATCAACCGGTAAAAGATAGCTAGGGAGTAGTGAAATCTAAGTAAAAACATTTTCTCTTATTATTGTTTTCGCCACAAGTAGTTTAAGTTTATTTTATTTTATTTTGATTGCATCTGTAGTTATTTAAGTTAGTTGATTAGCAACTAATTCCGCCCACTCCTTCAAAACCCGATATTTTTACTTGCTTTCTATAAAATTTAAAAATACAAAAAGAATCATCCCTCATCTCTAGACGTAGTTTAATTGAGTTTTAACCCTAGCGAACACTTTTCTTTGAGTTGAACGATCAATCCCCCAGTACTTGCCACTAAACTATACTACAGCGGTCAGGTACACTGCCTGGTGGGGATTGCAAGCTTCTCAAGATCCCTTGAGAAGTAAAACCTTTTGCGAGGGCGTAATTCCACGCATCAACCGCTAATCTAGTTTTCCATTAGAAAGCTAAGCATTTTAAAATGGATGTACACGTAGTGAGAGAACAAGTTGCAGCATGTGTTGTAAAAACTGTTATGGTGAATTCAACAAATCAAATTGCTGATATATTTACCAAAGGTCTGAGCATTTCTCAACAAAAGCAATTTTGTTCTCAGCTAAACATGGTTGACATGTTTGCTCTATGAATTTGAGGAGGGGTATTAAAAGGATGCTTTAACTTTGGTGAAACTCATACTTGTTCTAATGTAAGGGACTTGTTGTGACAAGTTTCTATACTTCTAATATTCTGGTTATGTTTGTTATGTTTGTGTTTTACAAGGACCTAAGTGCAAAGTGGGTGTATATAAGCTTGCATTCGGATCTAGGGTTTTCATTCAGTCTCATTCTTCTCAAAGTTTACACAAATACAAAGCGTTTTCTCTCTCAAGTTTAGTATAGTCTTTCTGGTGTTGATCTTCTTGATCATCTGGTCTGGTTTATAAGTTGTTCTTGTATTGAGAATTATAGTGAGGTTGTTTGTAAGAGAGTATTGTATCTTTAAAGTTGCACTAGTTTGAGGACAACTGATTTCTGCTTTGTATTTTTTAGTTAGATTCCATTTGAGGATTAATCTATAAGTAATAAAATATTTCACAAAGGGGTGGTTGGGTGGGTGAAATATTTGTGTTGTGGTTATGATTAGTGATTAAATTGTTAGTTTTTACAATTATATAATTGCACTTTCTATCAAATAACCGATTGGACCTATTTATAATATTTAAAAAGACCAAAGTAAACCCATATCCTAATAAGTATTTACCTAACTATACACATATTTAATCAATAAATCTCAAATCGACAATTCTACTAGTTATACGTGACTTATGGTTTAATAGCGTGCTTTCACTCGTTAAAAATATAAAGTATCTTTTATTAAAGCAACGTAATTTTTAAGTAAACTAATGGACAAATTAGCAATTATAAAGAGAAAAGCTGCAGCTGTTTTAGGACGTAAAAAAAAGTTGCCCGGTTTTTGGAATCACATAAAGTATAATGACCCTCACTTTAAGAATTATTTGAAGATATTTTTGTTGCTTTTCACCAATTTCTCTTTAATGAGATCATTTTCGTTGATAATAACAACAATGAAGCACTTGTGCATGACTAGTTATCGTTTTTATATTTTCTTCTAACAAAGTAGTAATTTAAATTTGTTTTAAAGGTATCTGATTTCTCCCAACTCAGATAAAATAAATAACGTTTAATTTTGATACGTAATTAACGTTTTATTAACTTAAACATTATACAAAATGCATGCTTTATGACAAAAAGTTTTTTTGAACTCCAAACTTTAGCTAACATGTGACCAATATAATAAAAGCTATAGCTAGCGAAACCCTGTTTAAAATTCTATATACGTAAATTGTTATCATAGCGATACAAGCTATGAGACTAATATTTTTGAACTAACGAACGTATCTTTAAGTTAATGTACATATATACGTACATTCTAAATTTGTATTTCCATGAAATATACCTATATTAAATTATTAATAGCAGGGGGTAAGTTGGGTTGGGTGTTGGCTATTTGGGTAAGCATCCAATCAAAGCTACAATAATTAATTGGTACGTAGTTTGATTAGATGGCATGGGATTCATCTTGTCTCAAGTGTATTACCCTAGTCTTCGGTCAAAGATTTCTTCAATTACATAATACTCCCTCCGTCCCATATTAAGTGTTCACTTTCTAAATGCACAAAGTTTTAGGAAATTCCACTAACTACACTTTTCACCAATCAAATATAATTATTATCCACTAAAGTCTCATCCCATTGGTTGAAACAGAATCTGGACACTTAATTTGGGACATCCCAAGATTCCATTGTGGACACTTAATATGGGACGGAGGGAGTATATATTTGGGAAAATTTCATGTATATCTTTGAAATTTTCAAAAATTTCACATATATCCTTTTTACTAGTTTTTTATGCATCAAGTACAATGCATTTAATGCATCAAAAAGATATATACAAAATTTTTGAATTTTGCAAGGATATTATATTTTATTTTAGAATGCAGGACAACATTTTTTTTGTAATACATTTGTTTCTTCGCTGGTTATTAAGTATACCGACTATAATCAACTTGAATGGTGTCTCGAACCCTAATGATGGTCCCATTATGGCACTTCATGAAAAAGTTAAATGTCTCAAATCTCAGCTTAAACTCTGGTACTCCCGCACAAAAGACACTGAAACCAGTAGAAAGAAATCTATTTTAGCCTCTTTGAGGATTTTAGATGAAAAGATTGATGCGGGTCAGGCAAGTGAAGAGGAAAAGATTCTTCGGGTCAATACTTGGTATGAATTAGATAATCTCGAGAAGCTTGAATCCATGGACTTATTCCAAAAAGCTCGTGTTAGATGGGACGTGGAAGGAGATGAAAACTCCAAAATTTTTCATGGTATCATAAATTCCAAAGGAAACTCTCAAAGGATTCAAGGTATCTTGCACGAGGGGGTTTGGATATCCGATCCAAATGCCATAAAATCGGCTTTCCTCAATTTCTATGAAGGCCAATTCTCATGCCACAAATCTTTGATTAACTTTCCTCATTTGTTGGCCACTAGTCGCCTTAGTGACTCGGATCGTGCTTATTTAGACGCTATGGTTTCTTTGGAGGAAATCAAACACGCAGTTTGGGATTGTGGCAGCCAAAAAGCCCCGGGACCGGATGGCTTTTTGTTTATGTTTGTTAAGAAGTATTGGGATCTTTTGCATCTGGATATTCAGAACTTTGTGGTTTCCTTCTTCTCTTCTGGTATGTTTCCTCCAGGCGTTAACTCATCTTTTTTCACTTTAGTCCCGAAAGTGTCCAACCCTCTCTATATTAAAGATTATAGGCCAGGCCTATTTCTCTCATTGGTTTCCAGTACAAAATTGTCGCGAAAATCCTAGCAAACAGGTTGTCCAAGGTTACTGACTCGATCATAAGTCAAGAGCAATCCGCTTTCATTTCGGGTCGACAAATTCTTGATGGACCTCTTATTCTGAGTGAGGTTATTGATTGGTATAAGAAGCGAAAGAAGAAGATGTTGTTGTTCAAAGTGGATTTTGAAAAAGCATTTGATTCAGTAAGTTGGCGTTTTTGGACCATGTTATGGATAGTTTAGGATTTAGTAGCACTTGGCGTAGTTGGATCAAGACGGGGTTAATGTCATCTAGAACTTCCATCCTAGTAAACGGAAGTTCCACTTCGGAATTCTCTTTAAAAAGAGGGCTGAGACAAGGAGACCCGTTGTCTCCTTTCTTATTTATTATTGTTATGGAAGGTCTCCACATTGCCCTTAAGGATGGTTTGTCGGCTAACATATTTCAAGGTGTCAACTTTGGTTCTCCTGGCATTCGTTTATCTCACCTTTTTTATGCGGATGATGTCATTATTTTATCAGAGTGGAACCAAAACGACATGGAAAACATCATTCCTATTCTAAATGTTTTCTACCTTGCTTCAGGCTTAAAAATTAACATCAATAAGTCGAATCTTTATGGGATCGGCGTTCCTACTTCAGAAGTCGAGAGCATAGCTGTTGGTTCAGGTTGTTCGCCTAGCTTTCTTCCTTTCTTTTACCTTGGTTTGCCTATAGGTTCGAACATGGGTCGTATATCGAGTTGGAAAGTCTTGATCGACCATTTTAAAGCTAGATTATCAGGTTGGAAGGCCAACATGCTTTCCTCAGGTGGTCGTCTAACCCTTATCAAATCGGTGCTTGGTAGCCTTGGTATCTACTACTTGTCTATTTTTAAAGCTCCTGAAGGGGTTATTAAGGTTATGGAAAGCCTTCGTGCTTCGTTCTTTTGGGGAGCTTCTGTTGATAAAAGGAAGTTAGCATGGATCAAATGGTCTAACATTTTAGCATCTATTGATAAAGGAGGATTAGGTGTTGGGAGTCTTAAAGCCTTCAACCATGCACTTTTGCTTAAATGGAGATGGCGTCTTCTAAAAAGTTCGTCCTCTCTTTGGGTCAAAGTTCTAACATCGATTCATGGTGATGAAGCGGGTCTCGATTTAAAAGGCTGTCATACAAATGGTTTATGGGCTCGCATTGTTGGTTCCATTTATCATCTTCATTCAAGTGGTTACATTCCTTTAAGTTCTTTTCATTTTAATGTTGGAGATGGCTCCTTGATTCGCTTTTGGAAAGATACGTGGTTGGGTGATTCGCCTCTTTGTGTTCGATATAGCTGGTTGTTTCATCTAGAAAAGAATCAAAATTGCCTAATTAAAGACCTTATCGTTAATGGCTCTTGGTCGTGGAATTGGCGTAGACCGGTAAATGCATTTGACATCTCAACAACCTACTGGTTGATATCAGCTTGTCGAACATTGAAGATGGTAACGATGCTGTTGTTTTCTCCCTATCCCCGGATGGTAATTTCACTGTGAGTATTGCTCGTAATCATATCGATGATTGCATGATTCCTATTTCTCTTCCATGCACAAGGTGGTACAAGGCTCTTCCTCGGAAAGTTAAAATTTTTATGTGGCGTTTGTTTCTTGATAAGCTTCCTCATTGCTTCAATCTTTCCTCTCGTGGTTTGGATATCCCTTCGATCATGTGCACGGGCTGTAATGGGAACGTGGAGTCGAACTCCCATATCTTTTTCTTGTGCACTACTGCAACAAATATGTGGAGGTTAATTAGAGCTTGGTGTGAGTTCAAATTCCCGCTTTTTACCTCCTGTGATGATTGGAATAATTGGTTTCTTTCTTGGCAAGCTTCAAAAGATGCGAGAGACCGTGCTTACGTCATCTTTGCTTCTACATGTTGGCTTCTTTGGTGTTTTAGGAATAATGTTGTTTTCAATTCTCAAGTTATGAGAAAATGTGACATGTTTGACAACGTTCGTCTCTTTTCCTTTACTTGGTTAAAATTTAGAGGCAAAAATTGTATTAGTTGGACTGATTGACTTAAATCGCCTTTGTAATTGCTAGCGTCTTGCTAGTTTTTTTTAATATATGCCGCCGTTAAAAAAAATCAACTTGAATTATAGGGGTATTTTGGTCGATACAACGTGCAATATATGATAATGATATAGACACGAAGAGCATATATATTTCTGTAAGTGTGAGGTTGCTAGAAACACATAGATTGGAATATGATCATTAATTGGTGTAATCTTCAAACCGTTGGCATAGATAATCTCAACGAGATGTTCACCATTCTCGGGTCGTGCCAATCTTCCCCAAACCTTGCTTCTACGTTAATATGAGGTTGTAGCTCAAGCCACTCTTTGGATCTTCCGGTCTTTTCGGAATGAGGTCTCATTCGCTCCCCGAAAACCAGCAAAAGACCTCATTTCAAATGTCATTAAGCATTATACTTTTTTGTGGATTTCAAATACATTTAGGAAAACATCGATCTTTCTATTTTAACTAGATTGAACGAAGATATATGTAAGTCTTGTAACGCTCTTTGCCCCTCTTTTTAATCTCATCTAGCTTCTTTATAGGTTTATAATATATGTTTGTCGCTCGAAAAAAAATATATATATACTAATAGTTGCTATTCATGTCTAGTGGCTGCAAATCTGCATTTGCACTGGCTAGCTACTTGGTTTATACGTTATTCTTTGGGTTTTATATCAAATAGGTTACCCAACTTTGCGTTTTTGTGCACATAAGTTACCCAACTTTTTTTTTGTTCAAATGGGTTACTGAACTATACGGGTTTGACATTTAGGTTACTCAAAACCATAAATGTGTTCATCGAGATTACCCCGATGACCGTTAACCGGGAGATTGAGTTATTACTTTGGCCACGTCAGCTTTATGTTCAAATAAGTTACTCAACTTTGCGATTTTGTTCGCCTAAGTTACTGAATGTTTTTTTTTTTTTTTTTTTTTTTTTTTTTTTTTTTTAATTGGGGTTACTAATATATATTTGACAACTGCAAAAATCATCCCTGTGGTTTGCAAAAATTTGCAAAAATCATCCCTATCTCAAACGTTCAGCATTAAACATCCCTAAGTCCACAAACGTTCAACAATAATCATCCCTGAGCACTAACGTCGTTAGTTTTACCCGTTAAGTGTTAAAATAATATTTGCCCGTTAGTCCATCCGTTAATATTTTTTGCACTGTTAATCCTCATTTTTTAAAATGAATTATACGTTTTCGTCTGTTTTTACATTTCGTCCGGTTTTTATGTTTTCGTCCGTTTTTTATGTTTTTGTCCGTTTTTATCCATTTTTTAGAGTTTGTCTATTTTTTGTTACGTTTTCGTCCGTTTTTTCACATTCTTGTCAGTTTTTACGTTCTCGTCCGTTTTTTAACGTTCTCGTCCATTTTTAACGTTCTCGTCCTTTTTTTTTTTGTTTTCGTCTGTTTTTTTTCTTTTTTTTACGCTGTTGTTCGTTTTTATCTATTTCTTTACGCTTTTATCTGTTGTTTTACTTATTCGTCCGTTTTTATTCGTTTTTTACATTCTCGTCTGTTTTTTTCCGTTCTAGTCCCTTTTTTTTTTCGTTTTTGCCCTTTTTTTTACGTTTTTGTCCCTTTTTAACGTTTTCATCTGTTTTTATCCTTTTCTATACGCTTTTGTCTTTTTTTTTTACATTTTTGTCCATTTTTGTCTATTTTTATCCGTTTCTATACGCTTTGTCAGCTTTTTTACGATTTTATGTTTTCGAAGATTGTGAGCTGATAAATTGAACACCATATTTAGCGAATTAAGTGGATTTCGTTAGAATTTACACGTTTTTATATACATTTTTATATACGTTATTACAAAAATGTTCTTATCAAATGTTTTTATACACGTTATCATATACCTTTTTTATACGTTTTTATATAAGTTTTTTTATTCGTTTTTATGATGTGGCGTTGAGGTGTTTGGTGAGTGAGGGTATTTTTTATGTGACTTATAGGGGTAGCCTAAATTAACAAAGTTCAATAACTTATTTGTATAAAACTTTAGTAACTTAGGTGAACAAATTCGCAAAGTTCAGTAACTTATTTGTATAATTAAAAAATAAAAGTCATCTGCCAGCGTGGCATGCTAACCGGTTATAACAAGTGCAAATAGTTGGGTCACTATTTTGTCCGGTAACGATAGTCCAGTAACCCATTTGAACAAAAAAAAAAGTTGGGTAACTCATGTGCACAAAAACGCAAAGTTGTGTAACCTATTTGATATAAAACCTTTATTCTTTTAGTATAGTTAACAAATGAATTATATTATATAAATTTGTGTTTCCGTATAAGAACAATATTATGCTGATATCTCATTGGGTTTATCTTAAATTTGTTTTATTAGTCTTGGGGAGCTCTTGGTGTTACCGACAACAATGGAAGCAGTAGATTCAAGAAGAAACTAAGCACACATCGGAGCATGTTTTTTGGACCAAATGCAACTCTGACAATTTTGATTTGTGTGACAATTTGACTTCGATGCTCTAATCATCTATTACTCCATTAAATAATAAGTTGCTTACTGTACTAGCCAGCTTGCTCTTATGTTTCATATTTTAAGTACACAAAATATTTCTTTTTACCGCTTCATGACAAACTGTGTGGTTTTTATCTGTAAACAATAATTTTGAGACGAAAATGTGTTATTCAAAACAAATACGTACAATAGAAATAAGGAGTCATTCGGTCAATATGTTGGCTCGATCTACTTGTATTATCACGAATCCGGTTAGCAGCGTCCTCACTCCTCAGAGTTAGTTGTGCGATCATATCAATAAAAACGAATCACGATTTTAGTGAAACAACGACTCAGATATCAATTTTTTATTGGAACTGAAGCAAGAAGTTCGAGGCACAGCTCATTTCTTGCGTTTGAACACACATTATTTTATATTCTTCGTTCTTCCTATATGCTTCATCGGATCCTTCGATACTCGTTGCATCATAAAATTAAACTAAGGAAAAAAAATATGCAATATATAAATACATTATTCTGTTATTTACTGTAAAATATTATTTACATCCACAAATGTCAAGAAGTACGTCCTAGAGCAGTGAGAAAACTATAAATAAATGTTATTAGTTTAATTTATTCCTCCTCTTGCAAGGTTAAAGATAAAAAGGCTAGATCATTGACTTCAAATTTCTAGCTAACAAATCTAGGAAACTATCAAATTGAAAAAGATAGAATGTGTCAAGAGAAAAGTAGCACAGAATGTTTGATAATAATGTATGACTAAGATCATTTTGAGGTTACAAGCGAGGACGGAACTAGGGTGGGTCACCGGGGGTCCAGGACACCCATAGATTTTTTTAATATATTGTTAGTGTGTATGAAAATACTCGATATTTCTTAAATGCAATTGGTCAAATAAAATTGGATATATAATCTTGTTTATTTTTTCTTGAATGCACCTAGTGAATTAGTGTTCTGATTCTGTCGTAATTACAAGGATTCATAACGTGTATTATTTGAAGTTTACAGATATCTAATACATATGTAATCTAATTAAAAATCTATATATAACGCATAGATTTGTGGGTTTGAGGAAGCCAACGATCATAATGAGGAAGAATCTTACATTATTAAAAACATGTTTTCATGAAAACACCAAGAAATTGATTCCTTTCGAGATATTTCAACAAAGATGTGAATTAACAGGGATTGGTCAACAAAATATGAATATGAGACTAAACGTTGATATATACCTCAGAACAATATATTTTTGTTTCCCTGAGATATATTAGCAGCCACGGATTGTTCAATTCGAATAAAATTTGGAACGGGTACATTTGACGATATGAATCATTTGCAACTTACTTAACTACATATTTGTACTAATACAAACAAAACTAGTAGCTTTTGACCTTTTGATGTATTTTCATATCAAGATTGTTAAAACTTAAAACGCTGAGTTTCGGACTATCAAGGTTGTTACAATACTTAAGTTTCTTACTCATTATATGAGATAGAAGTTAATTTAAAAATTATAAGTTAAGTACACTGGTTTCGGCTTAAATGGTTACAAATGATATTAAAGCTATGATTCTCTGATTAAGCCGTGTAGTCACACTCATGAATCACGTAAGTGGTAATAACTCCACCTAAGATATCGAGCGACAATAGCATGCATAGTTGCATACATTGTCAAAATGCTAGATTTGAAAGTTATAGTTAGGATCAAATGAGAAGAAAAATTAAAATAAGAATGATGAGAAGAAACTACAACCACTTATTTCAGATGCAACTGAAAAAATAGATGCATCTCACTTTAAAATTCTCTCTCTTATTGAAAATGTGTTGCTAGAAATCCTTCTTATTTCAGCTTTTCTTTTTACCGGATCTCTTCCAAGCCTATCATTTACTTAGAAAATTGTGTAGAGCTTTTCTTTCATCAATTGTGTAGAGCTTTTTTTTTTTTTTTTTTTTTTTTTTTTTTTTTTTTAATTTCAAAAAAAAAAATTGTAAGCACGAACGGTGAGTACCTTCTTTTTATATAAGTTGGTAGCAAATTACTACTGTACTATTATTATTATATTATAACTGCTTATCTTCGATTTAGTAAGTCAATTTGTCACTTTATGCTTTAAAAATAAGAATAAAGGATGATAACAATTTTCTTTTTTCTTTACTTTAAAAAGTGGTAAGACTAACTACCGCATAAAGGGACTCTAACAAGAGATATCACAATCAATGTTCATATAAATTATATTTATTTGTTTAATTCCAAGAATATTTGACTAAGAATGTCACGTACTTTTTATTCTTTTTATTTGAGGACATTTGTGTATGAACTTAATTAGCATGATAATAGCAAAACGAAAATACAAATGACAGGGCATTGCGAGAGTTTGAGAACTTGCTCAACACAATTTTGAAAAATGTTCATGTGCATATGAGGTACAACATAGATAAAATGGAGCTTTACATAGTTAAGAATTAGGGGGTGTGAAGGCTGTTGGGAGGCTTGTATGACCTGCGAGAGTACGTGATTGTATCAAGGAGACTCGCGACTTTGTAAGCTTTTACGTACACCTGGTTCCACCATTTGAGAAATTTGTGCCAAATAGGACATATAACAAAAGTTTTTCCAATTTCACATTTGAGAAATTTGTGCAATGGACAAAAATGTGAGCTTCCGTTTCCATTTCATCATCAGAAATAGGACATATAACAAAAGTTTTTCCAATTCCACATTTGTCAAGATTGATTCTCATTGGGAGCCTTACGTTTTCAATCATCCAATTAGCTAGCAATATTAACCTTGCCAGGAACAAGTTTGTTCTATCTTGCTCAATGTACAAACTACAAACCCTTTTATTACATATGGATATATGCATGATCTTGTCTCATCTTAATTCCTGTTCTTATCACGTTTTATAAGAACGGGTTCAAATCTGGTCTAAAATATAAGTAAAATATAGAACCGATATAAGAGAGCTAGGTGCATTTGCCCATATAAGTTTTATAGGTACCGTCACGTCAGCATGTACCATATAACACTCTCATAAGATAAACACCATTCCGAATAAAATTTCTATAACACACCACAAAAAGTACCTTACTAACTAAAAAAAAAAAAAAAAAAAAAAAAAAAAAAAAAAGCTCGCCAACACCATGACTAGAACCTTATAGCACTACCCACAGTGCATTTTAACATGTTACACCGGCGCCATAAGGTAAGAAAAACCCTATAACGTGTGATTGGAACACTACATCAAGCACTCTAGGAGATATATACGAACTTACTTTTCTAAAAAAAATGGAGAGATGGGATTTAAACTTTGGGTATATATCACCACATGAAAATGATCATATTGTTAAATCAAATAGTTGACGACAAGCTAGTCTAGAATGTTGCAAAGCAAAGCTTTAAAATATGCTACATGAATCTAATGCTAGATTTGTTTTCTTTAACATTCTTTCACTAGATGTAAAGAAGTATTATGTTTGTTTGTCTTGTTCCTTTTTTCATTTTTGTTTAATTTCATCAAAATTTGACTATGAATATTTCTCTATAAAGTTATTAAATTAATATTATGAAATCTTGAAACATGATAGATTATATGCTCATGTATCCACCAACTTTTTTGTTGAATCAATCTTTCAATAAAGCTTTAATACTACTATATATACTAAAGCATTGTACAAGGTTTATCTTAGGATAAACAATAAGATTTTTTTTTTTTTTTTGGTTATGTGAAAACAACTAGTATTGATCAAGTTCCAGGAACTATTATTTAGTACTGAAACTTGCTTAATCACACGCATTACGCATATATGAGTTCAACAATAGGGCAACTAGCAAGTTATGATCCCTTTATCAATTCTTACTATTTGAATGATTGATTAACATAGCATCTTTTTGGCTTTTCATATAGTATCTCATGCAAATATTGATATGGATTTGTTTTGATTATATAGACTTGATAGGTTGATATGAATTCAAGTAGGAAGATATATTGTGAAATCATATCTCAATTTCATGTCAACTATTAGGTCAATATACTACTTCTAGGTTCAGATGTTACTTATAGATATGTACCTATACTAGCTCAAAAATGGAAACTTTACATCCCAAAATACACACATGACTCGATGCATGAAACTTCACCAATGACCAATCACACATCCATATCATTTCAAGAATATGAGCAAGTTAAGTGCCCCTAATTCTTACTATTTAAATGATTGATCAAGTAGAGCATATAGTATATATTTTAGAAACATAAAGTTGGGGAACATATTGAATCTTTTTCAATGACTTTGGGCAAGAGAATTGGTCATTTCTAGTACCCTACAAATCTTTGTGAACAAGTGAGTGAAAGCAACTCTGACAAGAACCCATTACCATAATTGCCCTTTTGTTTAATCATCATTCTTCATTCTAATATACTTTTGTTCCATTCCTTGATTAAATAACAATTTTCTTGCTTTTGTGTTCATATGTTCCATTTTAATGCCAAGAAAAGAATGGCTGAAATAACAGTGTTAGCTACAATGACACTTAATCATATACTCTTATAAAACATTGATAATCGGCAACGCTGGCATGTTTACACGCTACGCCGCGCCCCAAGAACTCTCCTAGCATGTTTACACGCTATGCCACGCCCCAAGAACTCTCATATGTACTAAAAGCTCCTATAAAAATTGAGAGATGTCTACTTTGATATATATAGAATTCTAAGTTGAGAAAATACAATTAAGAAGCATGTTGGGTAAAATAAAAACTAAATAATCAAATTAGCTGAAAAGATGGTTGCCTAGTCAAGGTAAAAATTGGTAGTCTCATATAATTGTGAAATTATTGTTTCAATTTGGTCACTTTATTGTGCTGTAAAGAAATGTTGGTATGCCTCATAAACTTTACCATAACTTTTGACCATGCAACCATCATATAAAGGGATTTGATGTTTATATAATTTGCACGTGACCCATTTAAAAGCAAATGTTATATTTAGTTTACCTATAAAGTTTGTTTAAACATAAACATTCATCAATTCAACCTTCTACTTTTATCCGTTTTAGTTTAAAATATACGGAGTAACAAGGTTAAGGTTTCCAAATTAGAGTTGACTGGGCCTGATAACTTTTTGGGCTGTTACCTACTAGGCTGCACAAGAAGTGTGGCTTCAGGGTCAAAACCGAACCGAGTCAAAAACCTATTTTGTGAAAGAGTGAACCTAGAACCGAACTGAAGTGAAGTGACTCGGTTCAATTTGGTTTTATGTCGGTTTGGTTTATATGGTTTAGGTGTGTTTTATTGGTTTTGGCTCGAACCGAACTGAAACTAAAAATCGTAAATATATAGAACCGAAAACCGAATCGAATATGGGTCGGTTCAATTTTGTTCAGTTTTTTGGCTCGGTTTTAGCTAGTTAGCAAGTGTCCCTAATCAAGTAACCAATTGGGATTCAAGTCATTCTTAGAACACTTGAGATAGATAATTGTTGTTTCAACAATAAATCAAGTAACCAATCAAAAGAGTAAAAACACATTCAAATTTAATCAGCTAGTATGCTGCTATCAATGAAAATAAAAAACAAATAGTCTTAGGAGATAAATATTTTTTAGAAATTTCAAATAATAAATCGATAAGCGCATAGCAAAGATGTGAATAGTAATGAGTAAGTGATGAGATGAATAAGCATCAAGGTTTTGTGTGTAATGAGGCACAAAAGAACTGATGTATATGGGTTGATTTGGGTATGATTTATTAGCAATGATCAACGCCAAGCGAACAGAAAGAAAAAATATTAACTTGAAAAGAAATGGATCAAAAGTTTCAAAAAGAAACACTACTAACTAACACAGTCATCATATGCTAATGGCTTGAATGTGTCCTCTAATTTACGACCATAGTTCTTTTTTGATTGATTGGAGGCACTTCTTTTCCTTTTGACCATCCAGGTTTCTCAGCACTCAAATGAATTCGAGTCAGCTAAGCAGACTTTAAAGGTATTTCTAAAAGACTATAACATCATTCCACCTATCAAATCGTTCCTCCGCTTCCTCCATATTCCATGAAAGATGTTCGATACCAATTTTGGCATTATAAAGTTTACTTATCGGTATAGGTAATGAAAGTGTTGAGAGGCGATGAGAAAAAAGTGGAGAATACTTAATCGTAGATGCTGCAATATCAACCAATTTACTTATCAGCAATGTAAATGACTTGTCTTAAAATTACACAAATGCATAAACTTTGTGATTTAGGATAAATTATCTGATTAAGATTTGTAATGAAATCAAATAAATCATTGAGATACTAATTACTAATTAAACAGATATAAGAAAGTTTCATAACGAAAAGTATTTCGGATCAACCCAAAACCACCCATTTTAAACCAATACAAAAGAAGATACTATAAATTGAGTGATAAAAAGTACAGATAAATATCACGATGTCATTGAGACAATCTTTTGTTAACTAAAACAACTCGAGAAACAAACCAAATTCTATTGCAATGCAAACGCCTAATTCAGTATTCTAGTAGTATACATATTTTAGAACTGGTTTTTGGTTCTGTTCATTTGTTACAAATAAGAAAAACAAAACCAAACTCATGAAGACATCCACAACACATTTTAAATGCACATTACAGCACAATTTACAGGAATCATTAGCGAAAAACATGGTGAACTGTGGGACGAATCTGCCCTCGTGAAAGCCATAGACGGGATTATCTCCAAATACAAGGTCTCTCTTTACTATTTTGTTTTCAGCTTCTAAACAATTCTGTTACTATCTGTTATATGTGTAATATATGTACTAGTTCTATGTTGTGGTTGCAGCATAGAGTATTACAGCTAGCTAGTATGGCTGACCTAAGAACTATCTCATTTTATATGCCGTTAGAATGAACACAATTCCCACATTTATACAGTCAAGCTTAAACTCCTAAGTGTGTTATTGAGCACATCAATGTTCATCTCGTATCTCCATTAAAAATATCAAGCAGTAATAAGAAAAGGAACTTTTACTTACCAGTTAACAAGTACAGTAATGAATTTCCGTCTTTGCTATAGAATTTCAGCTGAGAGCAAGATGCGTAATATTGAAGACAATCAGATATACACAGCAACTGCAGCTGTTATAAAGATAAGTTAATATAGTATCTTATTATTTAAAATTCGGGATACTACCATACGAAACCTGTAAGACGACAATCGACATGGATACAAATTTTTGTGAAGTTCCTTCAAGTATAAGGATTACTTGCATAAAATATGAGTTATGCAAATTACACACACTCTTTCTGTAACAAATCCTTACTCCTGATAGAAAAAAAAGTTTAGAAAAACCTATTTGCATGTTAAATATCGACATCATATGATCAATACGATAGTAACCGTACCATGTTTCACATCCGGGCGATAAAGTATGTTCATTCGAAGTTTTGCCACCTTAACAGTATGACAAGTACTTTCTGTCATTTTAACATCGAAACAAGATTCATAGAAATCATTACTAGTTAGCAAACGATCTTATATTATTTAATTTTAGTGTACATTTCAATATCAGATCAGCAGTAGCAATAATCATGTATTTTAATGACAATCAAATCAACAATTCTTAGATCAACCACTTATCAGCGATACTAAAACCTGCAATACAACCTCAAATCTTTGATACTTATCTTAAACAGCCTCGGTTAGCTATAGGCAACTACTGATACTTGTTAAATTGTAAGAATGTTATCACTCATGGAAGAAGATCAAACAGTATACCTCAAAACCATAGACTTTCAAAACTTATTCTAAGGGGTGCTTGGGAAAAGCTTACTTAAACAACTCATACTTATTTACAAAACACAGTTTATCAGCTCTGCTTAAACACAATGCAGAGAATAGGGCTAAATCAAAAGGCCGAAAAATAAGGGCTAATGACACCGTAATGTATACTTGTCACTTGCACCTTTTATATGTATCGAACAATTTTTTTTTTTTTGCTATTCTATGTACTAAACTTGATTTTATTGTATTTTTTGTGTACTTTATGCCAACTATGATAAATATAATAGCAAAAAAATGAGAGGCAAAATGGTCATAAAGTACACAAAAATACAATAAAATCAATTTTAGTACATAGAATAGCAAAAAAAGTTGTTCGCTACATATTAAAGGTGCAAGTGACAAGTATAATACATTACGGTGTCATTAGCCCAAAAAATAACTCCAAAACAACTTAAAGTTATTTTAATAAGCTTAATTAACCAAACAAGCTGTCAAGAAATTTGTGTAGTTAGAAACTTACAATATCGAGTCATTCAAACATCAAATAACTTGTAGCAAACCAATCAGGTCACAATACTAAACATACAAACTAATTAACGCAACAATCAAATAATGCATCATACTTTGTGTGTGCTTACCCTAAGTGCATACTTTGTGTCTCTATGACAGATCGATTTCTGTATCTGCCACTGAAAGCAGTTGTGTCCAAACACTCAAAACCGATAATCAACGCTCATTGCCATTATCTCCGACAAACCCTAATCCTACATTTATACAGTCAAGCTTAAAGTCCCACATTATGGCTGCAGCATAGAGCTAGCTATTATGGCTGACCTAAGAACTATCTTATTTTATATGCCGTTAGAATGAACAGAAGTCCCACATTTATACAGTCAAGCTTAAAGTCCTAAGTGTGTTGTTGATCACATCAATGCTCATCTAGTATCCATTAAAAATATCAAACAGTAATAAGAAAAGGAACTTTTACTTACCAGTTAACAAGTACAGTAATGAATTTCCGTCTTTGCTATAGAATTTCAGCTGAGAGCAAGATGCGTAATATTGAAGACAATCAGATATAAACAGCAACTGCAGCTGTTATAAAGATAAGTTAATATAGTATCTTATTATTTGAAATTCGGGATACTACCATACGAAACCTGTAAGACGACAATCGAGATGGATACAAATTTTTGTGAAGTTCCTTCAAGTATAAGGATTACTTGCATACAATATGAGTTATGCAAATTACACACACACTCTTTCTGCAACAAATCCTTACTCCTGATAGAAAAAAATTTAGAAAAACCTATTTGCATGTTAAATATCGACATCATATGATCAATAAGATCAGGGACGGAGCTACTTATAACTTGGGGTATGCCATGGCCCACCCTAAACAATTTTTTAGATAACAATAACAAGGAGATATTACTGTGTTATATAGTACGTTAAACATATTAAACATGTTTTGGCCCACCCAAATATAAAGCAGCTGGCCCATCAAATAAATAATCACAGTGTAGTATATTATATTGCCAATGACTAAACAAAATAACTAGATCATTTTATTATTTTCACTACTTTCACTTGGTCGTGACTTGTGAGTATTTAGTACGAGTAATTAATATTCTGTTTTTCCCGGCCCACCCGGATGATAAATCCTGGCTCCGTCACTGAATAAGATAGTAACCGTACCGTGTTTCACATCCAGGCCATAAAGTATGTTCATTCGAAGTTTTGCCACCTTAACAGTATGACAAGTACTTTCTGTCATTATAACAACGAAACAAGATTCATAGAAATCATTACTAGTTAGCAAACGATCTTATATTATTTAATTTTAGTGTACATTTCAATATCAGATCAGCAGTAGCAATAATCATGTATTTTATTGACAATCAAATCAACAATTCTTAGATCAACCACTTATCAGCGATACTAAAACCTGCAATACAACCTCAAATTTTTTATACTTATCTTAAACAGCCTCGGTTAGCTATAGGCAACTACTGATACTTGTTAAATTGTAAGAACGTTATCACTCATGGAAGAAGATCAAACAGTATACCTCAAAACCATAGACTTTCAAAACTTATTCTAAGGGGTGCTTGGGAAAAGCTTATTTAAACAACTCATACTTATTTACAAAATACAGCTTATCAGGTCTGCTTAAGCACAATGCAGAGAATAGCGTGTGCAGTAGCGGAACAAGGAAATTAAATTGTGGGGGGCAAATTTTTATTTTTTTTTTTATTTTTTTTTATTTTTTATTTTATTTTATTTTTTTGACAATGGCAAAAAAATGTGGCATAAAAACTAGTATCGGAATGATAAATCGAGTACTGTTACTTAGAGATCAAAATAATATATAAGGTTTTAAAGTGTTGAATGTTGGGTTTTGATGTGGAGCCCCCCCCCCCCCCCCCCCCCCCCTCTCCCCCCTCCCAATAATACATACATGCATCTGCCCCTGAGCGTGTGGATTATTTAGTTATCAAAAGGCCGAAAAATTAACTCCAAAACAACTTAAAGTTATTTTAATAAGCTTAACCAAACACACCGTCAAGAAATTTGTGTAGTTACAAACTTACAATATCGAGTCATTCAAACATCAAATAACTTGTAGCAAACCAGCAAACCAATTAGGTCACAATACTAAACGTACAAACTAATTAACGCAACAATCATATAATGCATCATACTTTGTGTCATTGTGTGTGCTTACCCTAATTAAGTACATACTTTGTGTCTCTATGACAGATCGATTTTTCTATCCGCCACTGAAAGCAGTTGTGTCCAAACACTCAAAACCGATAATCAACGCTCATTATTGCCATTATCTCCAACAAACCCTAACCCTACTCGCGTATTATTCCCTTTCTTATACTCAACAACCTTCTCATCTTTTTCCGCATTCTTTCCAACTCCTTTTCCTTCACACCATCCATACCGTTTCATATAAGCATCCGCAAACTCATCAACCGAAACATCAAACTCTTCCACTTCTGCATCATCATGCAACTTTTCTAAATCATCATCTTTTAGCTTCCTTAACTTTAAACGTTCAATCCACGACATGGGTTTTTCTTTTGCATGGTTAATGTTGTCACGTTTGGTGTTGTCAATAATATCAAGACCATCTTTCGTGACGTTGGGGATAACATGTTCGCCGTTAGAAATATGGTTTGGTATTGGTGGAATAATGATGTGGTTTTTGGACTCGTGTCTGTAGGTTGTTTGGGACGAGTCGAACTCGGAGATGTATTCTTTGGTTTGATCTGGTGAAGAAGAAGGTGATGATAATGTGGTTTGGTCAGTGGTTAGCTTTGAGCGTTTTGATGAGGGAATAGAGAACGAAACTCTTTTCATGGTATTGTGAAAGAAACTATGGAGGTTGGAGTTAGGTTTATATATGGATTGGGCTTTGGAAATATATACAGATTGGGCATAAACAGTGTCGGTAGTAGAATAAGGATCAAATGAGAAATAAAAGTAGAATGAGAAGAATGAGAAGTAACTACAGCCGCACATTTCAGATGCACCTACAAAATAAGATGCATCTCCCATGAAATTCTCCTCCTTCATTTGAAATGTGTGGCTACAAACATTTCTCATTCTTCTTATTTTATTTTCTCTTCTTACTAGATCCATTCCCGTCGGTAGTAACCTTGCACTTTCTTTTCTTTTTGCTTTTAAATCTTTTTTCATATACTAGTATTTTTATTTTATTTTTTTCTTTTGTGCCATAATTTCATTGTTTTACTAGTAATCAAAGGCATAATCATGTTAAGTTTATGATACAAAACATGTTAGAATATATTAAAACCAGTTATTTTTGTTTTTGAATTAAAAAAAATAATAAAAAAAATTATATTGATTAATTCACTTGGTAATGATAAAAATAAAGTTGATTATGATACGCTGACGAGAAGTGCTATTTTTTTTATCTCCGCGTTATCATCATCAACTAACGACGTATCATCGCTATTGCCGTTTATCATCACTAACCGCTATCACTTTCTCTTTATTTGATGTTGTCATATCCCACGAGCATCCTGCTATTAACCATAAAGCATAAAGAAATACTATTTGGTTATGTGAATGCCCAAAATGTAGAAGTTGAGTTGCTTCTGGACATAGCATTTAAATCAATCGATTCTTTTATGGGAAAATTTCGAAACTAGACCGGTCGCCAACGTGCATATCACTTTCTACCATTTTTTTTAATAAAAAGTACAAGATAAATCAAGATGACTAGGCAAATTGTACAACCCAACCATAAGTCGCCAAGTGTCCAATTAGTGGTCTACTTTCGAAATTTTGCAAAATCAAAATGACTAAAATAACCATCTGTATAAATGGGTATTTTAGTCAATAAGTGAACAGAGTTTTCCATGTCGATTTACCCATATGTATGGTCAGATGGTGCATATCTTACTCGACCAGACTTGGTGATTATGTCTTACTGCCTCTTACCCATATGTATCCAACTCCACAATATCAAACAAAAGCTGAAAAGAACAAAAATAAATAAAAGATCTTGGGTTTTAATTTTAATAAAAGATCTTTAGAGATCTATATAAACCCATCATTGATCTATAAATATAAACGAGTTTCAATATAAACACCTACCTGTGCTTGAAATACAACAAAGAAAAACACAAACAACAAGAAGATTCAAAAGGACTATGACTTTTCTTGTTTAAGCTTCGATTGATAGAAGAAATGGAAGGCTTCTTTTAGTTTATGTTTCGTTTGTAACAAGAGAAAATAAAGAAAGATTGTTTGTTGTTTTGGTAACTGAAAAAATAATAGCGGCGTAGGTTTATGTGCATATATAAATTCTTTGGTTTAGGGTTAGCTTATGGGTTGGGTTGATTATTTAGGTTGGTGGGTTTGTGGTTGGGCCAACACACATTTTAAGGGTTTACAATTTTTGAGATGAATTTTGCAAGCTATAACTTGTAAATTTGTTTTGTGAGCTTATATGAATTTTGGTATTATAATTTGGACTATAAATAGCGTTGGATTGAATTTTTCGGGTTCGTTAAATTAGAAACGAGCTAGTTTTTGTGAAACCGACAAATTAAACTGATAACCGTAACACACTTGTTGACAGGGGTGACGCGGATCAATAATAAATGATTAACTTACGAGATCAAATCTCGGCACAAATTATGTTAAATTTCGGATATGTATTAAGATAATTTATTTAACGATTTATAATTATGTTAAATTTTTGATAAAAATATTTTGTTTCAAGTTTACGCTATCTACTTATTAATCGTATTGCAATAGTTTAATATACACTTAAAAAAAGGAAAATTAAAACCATTCAGACAATTATAAAAAAACAAACAATACTTTTTCATTTAGATTCAAACATTGTAGCCACCTTTTACTAGTAAAATGTGATAATACGCGAAACGAAACAAACCCATCTTGATTAATTAAGTGTAAAATTGTAATTTTTAATGGAGTATGTTTAGGTTGCCCACAATGGGCCTGAATAATATCGATCGAGCACCTTGGCAACCGATTTGGAGATCGGTCAACTCCAATGTGGAGTATATTTGCAATATCGATCGAGCAGATATTTTTTTTGCTATCGGTTGAGTTGTCGACCGATTATAAAACTAAACTTTCTTCCACTTTTTAAAAATGTAATAAATGTGAAAAGAGATGTGAATATGGGTTGAGGAAACATAAAGCTGAGGTGATGATGCAATATGAGTTACGAATGTGAGTATTCTGCCAGCCTTATAAGCCCTTCAGCTTACACAAACACCCCTAAACCTTCTCTATATAAAAAAGAAGTCTTTTAGACTTTTCAAGGTGTCATAAACCTTCTCTAAAGTAGTCAGTCAAGAGTGGGTTATTACATAGCGGCAGAGTTTTATTTTATAAAAAGAAAAGCAATGGATAAAAATGGTGAGCTTTGGGATGATTCCGCCCTCGTCAAAGCCTTAGATGACGCTATCTCCAAATACAAGGTCTTCATTCATTTCAACTAATATAAACTCCTTTTACTATTATGTGTTTTTACCAGTGAAATTATTATGCGGGGAAAATCTTATTAATAAGATAAAAATTATTAAGTTTTTATTGTGATTTGATTAGTAAACTCTAGCTCCTTAATTTCCCTTGAATATGCTGATTTTAAGATGAAACAAAACTAGGTTTTAACTTATTTGGGGGTGTTTGTTTCGGCTTATATAGCCGCCTTATGGCTTATTTGGTTTTGGGCTTATGTTTTATTTTGAAACTTTTCGGCTTGTATAAGTTTATGGAGTTTATTATGTATAATAAACTTAATACAGTATAAGCCAAAAAGTTTCAAAGTAAGCCACAAAAAGTGAGCTTATGAAAAACAAGCCCAAAACCAACTAAAAGCCATAAGCCGGCTATATAAGCCGAAACAAACACCCCCTTGATAAAAAAAAAATAAAGAGTAAAAATATTGTCCCTTTGGTTTGGTCAGTGCATTCCTGTGACTTCGAAAGTGCAGGCGTAGTCTTTGTGGGGAACTTTTGTGTGCAATTATCGTCCCTGGTAGATGAAACTTTGAGAGTGCTGATGCAATTACTGCCGCGATAATTGCACCCAAAAGTTCCCCACAAAGACTACGCGGTAACTTTCGAAGTTATAGGGATTGCGTATGCGGTTTGGCCAAACCACAAAGACGGCGTTGCGGTTTACTAAAAAAAGTATTTTTGTTCTTGTATTGGTAGTTTAGTTTACAGATTGGTTAATATGGTTATGGAAATAGATGTATGATTTTGAAAATATGTTATGTGATTGGTAAATATGGTTATGTGAATAGATGTATGATTTTGAAAATATGTTATCTGATTGGTAGGCATGTAAGAGTGTTGGTATAAGATTGTGGCTCTAGTTGTATATATGAGTTTTGTTGTATTGAGACTAAAGCTTATTGTGTAGTTTAAAAACTAGACGGGGTGCTAGTCACATAGAATAAATGAAAATGAATCAAAGCTATGAAGTTGATGCACCGGTATGTTGAAAACTTGAAATGGTATTGGAACTCCCATGTAATTTTTTGTTTTGTAGAAATTTGTACGTACATGGTACACTATAGGGAAGTGCAAGCGAACGGTAGGCTATACATTATTAATATGATGTTTAATTATTTCGACTTCTAAGTTGAGGTTTTTTGATATTTGGGTCCACTCATTCGGTGTGCAAAGAAGCGAAAGTTTGATGTAAAAATTCTGTTCTTACATGAAAAATATGTTAAGACTTAAAGAATCAACCAATAATATAAATTATCTAATATCCCCAGGCATTGTTAAGCATTTTATTTTCATCGGTGCTATTTAAATTTAAGATTAAAATTACTTATCTATGCCCGCAAAGCAATGAAGCATGCCTTTTTTTCCCCCTCAAATAGCATTAAACTTTTGCTCACTTTCGTAATGAAATATTTTTTGTTCAGATAATGCATCTTAAAGAAGGTGACAATGGTTCTCCTAAGGAAGAAAGTATCACAAAAGACACAGAAGAAAATGTACATAACGTCTTGGATGAAAGTAATGAACCTAAAAGGTATGTTTGTGTGTGTATATAAATCAAATGTTCCCGTTTCTGTTCTTAAAGCGCATCTTAAGTGACCATTGTTCTTTGTGGACAGTGCACACGTGGAAACAGATGATAAGATCACAGATGAACCACAGGACACAACACATTTAGTATCGGAAAAAGGTACTTCAGATGTTGGTGAGCAACATGTGAATCCGTCAAACGGTGACCAGGTTCAAGAGGCAGATGGTACTTATACTAATACAGAATATGCAGAACAGTATAACGTTTTACTAAACCAATATAATGCTGTTGAGGAACAAAGACAAAAACTATTACAACAACTTTACCAATATGGCAACTGGGATTATCAAGGTTACAGTTACGGTGCTGCTTATGATTCTCAATACCAAACTGCACCTGCACCCCAAACTTCTGAACCACCAGTATGCTCTTGTCGTCCCTATGTATGTCCATACTCAACTGCTGCAGTTTCCTCTAGTGAAACTTGTGTTGGTAGTACGGCATTGGCTCATAAGGGAAACTCGGTTTCTTTAAAAGATGATGAATTTATAAAATCAGCAATGGAAGCTGTGGACAGAGCAATTCATTCATTCAACAAAGAAACTTCCGGTATACCTTTTACTAAATATTCAATGATGTTTTCGGTTTCTTACTTATCATTGATGAACTGTTGTGTGATAATGAAGTAGTGCTAAAACTACTCTTGTTTGAATTGCAGAGGGGAAGAAAGGGGAAAAAGTAGCCACGGGTTCAGGAGAGATTGTGCAGGACAAATCGTCTCAGACAGATCTTTCAGCTGTCTTGAATGCCTGGTTTTCTGCAGGCTTTTACACTGGCAAGTAAGTGATGTTTCATGTTCTTTTATAACACCAGCTTTAAGAGCTAATTATCTAATTTACTGTATGCAAAGCCCGGAACATAGTTTATTTGATAGCTTACAGACTAAATATATTTCCTCCATAAACACTTTTATCTAAACTAGTTTGCAGAAATTGTAAATTGTCAGTTTAACCACCAACGTCAGCGGTTTTCTGTATACGAAGTCTGATAGATACCAATACTCATTTGCTGATTAAAATTACGTAGTTTATAACTGGTGTGACCTTGTGTTCTTATATATAGGTATCTCTCAGAGCAAGCTTCTGCAAAGAAATGAAGCCTCTTGCGCATAAATCCAGTTCAAGATCTTGTTTGGCATTACACATGACACTCGCGTAATTATGAAGAAGATTTTTACTAAAACTACTATCTATCCTCATGCTAATCAAGTTGCTTCACAAATCATATGGTGGTGCAGTTTTGTGGAAAATGGTGGCAGCGCATATTGGACATGGTATCTAAGAATAGATTATGTTCAAGGTTGTATAAGTTTTGTGTACTTCAATTTTTGTTGGAACGAGTCTTTGACTCTTTGTTATTAAAGTTATGAAGTGTTGTTTTGAGGAAGGAGATGTGTATTGATTATGAAAATTTTGAGTTATGATGTGACCAGTAATTTAGCAGTTTTCATAAGGATAAATTACCCATGAACCTTCATGATGCAGGGTCAATTCGACTTTGTGGTTACTAGGGGAATGTTTATAATGATTCAGACTTCAGACAGATGAAAAGTCATTCAACGTCTATTTTTAGTACGGAAAACTTGAATCGTTTTTAAAAATTAACACATCCTTTACTTGATCATTGGTAATATAAATTGGACAAAAAAACATATCTGTTTTAACCCGACCTGTACTAAAAGTGAGTTGCTTGAAACCCATTTTGACCCATTACTCATTTGCATGACTTGGGTATCTTGCAAACCTTTGAAAACCATACACAATTTTTATTTTTAAACAAGCCTGTTATAAGAATTTCATATGTTGACTCAAATTTACTTGCTAAAAATAATAACCTAACATATGACAGAAGCTCATTTCATTGTTAATCAAGAGTTTTGGTTCACAATACACCAGGCCTTAAGTAACAATGCATCTTTGTATTGCCCATCTTAAAGTACTTAGTTACAACATCATGCAATACAATAAACGCATACATATACACATTATATATTCAGAAACTCTGATACACACTTATACGCTCACACTTTCACCCCGGCTGCAGCTTCCTTAATCTGATCTATTGTAAAAACACCAAAGCAATCATCATCTTTTACAGCATTTATTGCAGCTAAGGCAACATCATTGACACTAACAGGAGGAGCCAGAACTAGATCGGATGCTGGTAAAGAACTCAAGGGTTTGGTGAAACTTGCGGTTGCATTTAAAAATCTTTCAAGAGGTTCACCTATTAAATCAAGCGGGATCTCATATTGACCCACCTTTCTTTTCCCATATATAAATCCAGGTCTTAGCACCACCCCTACACAAGTAAGATTTCATATATGCCCAGAAATTAACATCTCAATTAGAAAATCAAAGAGCAAAGCTCATTAAGTAGAAACATGTCATGCAAAAATTAATGGGATTTACCCTAAATCGTATAAAAAAAAAAAATAAATAAATAAAAAATAAAAAAAAAAAAATAAAAATAAAAAAAAAGTGAAAAGATTGTATGAATTACCAGAACCCGGGTATTTGGAAAGAACCTCGGCTTCAGCCTTTCGTTTTCCTGTGAAGTATCCACTCGTAAGTAGGAACGACGGTATGTTATAGTCATGCACCGAGATCAAGACAAACTTGGGAATACCTGCATAGAATAAGAAGTTAAACCATGTGTATATACTATCATTAATTTTCAGAGGGATAAAGATCACGATTCATAAGTGTCTTACCATATTCCTTGGCAGCGTTTACTGAAATGATGTTTGCCTCACCGTTAATTCGCTGCATTTGTTCCTCGCTACCAAAGCCTCCTAGAGTTGAAATCACTGCGGTTGCACCAGGAAGTACTTCATCCCAATTTACATAGAAAACGTCTCCTGCAAAGTTAATATTTTAGTGGTCAGCAAACTCAGCATAAAAAAAGCAAATAAAAATGAACGGATGAACGAAGGGAGTACTTTTGAGGGGTATTGCAGGTATATGAAATATAGGCATATAGCTAAGGACTTCTATTATAAAATGGTGTCGAAACAATCGGAGGGAGTAGTATTCAGGGGTGTATTAGGTATTCGTTTCAAACGTGTTTAGAGGACCTATGGAGTACTACTGAGAGGTATTTTAGCCTTTTAGTTATTTGATTACTATCAAATGGATATCAATCATCCGAGGCAATTTTCTTTTCAAGTATTGTTTTAGCATACCTGTAATCCAAGTTACTTGATCTTCCCATGAATCCAAGGATGTCGGCCGTCCTGACCTGAAAATTAAAAATTAAAAAGAAGGTTCAACACTATAAAAAATGAGCTTTGATAGTACATTTAATTATTTGCAACTTAATTATTATCAATTTTCAGTTATTTACACTATCTAAAGTACACGAAAAAGGATTAAGCTTTTTTGCGACTTAACTATAAGGTTCTAATGATGTAGCTATAGTGAATTGATTAGATAAAGAAATCAGTGCACCTGCTTAGACTAATGACTTCAATTCCCCTTGATGCTGCAGCCTTGCATATTGCCGAACCAACGAAGCCACTACCTCCCAACACTACAAGCTGATAAGAATAAAAGGAATCTTAATGACGTTAACCAACAATACTGCTTAATTTACATGTGCTGATGTTCTGAATAACTATAAAACCAGTTTAAAATAAAATAATCGTTGTGTGTATATCAGACCCTCTCAGCCTTGACATCCGCTTCAATGTCTATAGCGAAAGAGCCGGTGTCCTTCACCCCTGCATCGGCATAGCTGCATTTGACACCAAACTTCGAAAATCTGCAGAAAAAAACTCATTAGATATAATGTCTGCAATCATATTTGAGAATTCAGGTTCAAATTACTTGCAGAATAGCTAGAAAAGAAACAGATCAAATGGATCAAAGTACCGACCAAAGGGTATTTTCAATGAATTAAAACTTGTATCATGATTACTGCACTACCCCCTCCCCCCCCCCCCCCAAAAAAAAAAAAAAAAAAAAAAAAAAAAAAAAAAAAAAAAAGGACAAAACTATTTCAGGTCAACCCGATCCAACTGTTCAACCAGTACAAAAAAATTTACCACTGTTTTTTTTTCTTATTTTATTAGGTGTACCATGAGTGTGATTAAATTATTATAGGTTAACTATTAAGAATTCTAAACAATGGTGCAACATTAGCATCAATCTCATCCAAAGTTTGACAGAATTCCGAGAGGGCATACAAATGGTGTGAGATAACTAAGATGATGCTTTTAACTCGTATGTTCCTCACATTTTTTACACGTAATTGTTTTGTATTCACACCAAATAGACATGATAGATACAGAAGAGTTAAAGACAATTTGAGGACACGCATGTGGCCACATGTGCGTCCACTACTCCAGTTAACAATTATGCCACAACTTCAAGTTCAGCCGAATGATTACAAATATCTAAAATACCATTGGCACTGCAAAAGTGCAAATTAACTACTGCACAATATACAAGCACCCTCGACAAGACTCATGGATTTGATATACGCCCTTTATGGACTTTAAAACTAAACATCACGGATTCGAAGATTTGTAATTTAATGACTCCAACATTTACACCTTAACAACAAATTTCACTACAATGAAAGACCCTTAAACATTATATCTAACAACCTGACACAAGAAACATCACGAACTCCACACTAATCTAACACAAACACACACATTTCACAATGATGATTGGTTCAATAAAAACCCTGAATATCCCTCAACCATGCCAAAAAGAGCATCAAGATATGGTTAATTACATAATTTTCTAGTTGAGTTACAATCAATCAGCACAAAATACAAATCTAAGGGGATTATAAATGGTAGGAGCTGACAGATCGAAGTGAGAAACGAGCATGGTATATGCAAATGGATAGCCAAATTAAAAACCGAGAAAAAGCTTTATGATTCTAAAAAACACAACTGAAATGCTTTGGTTCATCAAATCTAGCCACAAAAAGAATCACCAATTAAGAAAAAGAATTAAAAATCGAATGGCACCATTTTCACACATAAATCACCAAGATTTAGTTCATTTACAGCAACATAAACCCGAATTAGAATAAATTCACAAAAAAGCATCAAACTTTAGTTATTTAAAACAATTACACCTAAATAAGAACCAATCTAACATAAAAATATAAAACACCCAAATCACACCTAAATTATAACAAGTCCAACATAGATACACACAACCCATAATCTAAATTGCTTAATAACAACATTAAAAGAAAACCAACAATTATTTTCACATAAAGCATCAAACTTTAGTTTACCTGCACCAAATTACACTCAAATTTTAAATAAAAAAAAGTACCCACAATTCCAAATGAGTCCTAGAAGAAAACCCTTTTTGGTTTTTATATAAGGCATCAAACTTTATCTCATTTACACCAAATTGAACCAAAGAAAAAATAATAAAAAGTGTACCGATTGGTTAAGGGGATAGAGATATGAGAAGGAGTAGCAGAAGTGAATAGAGGTGTTGAAGGAGATGAAGAAGATGGTCTTGAAATTGAAGCTGTGTATGATAAAGATGATGAACAACAAGACATTGTTGGTTCTTGTGTTCACTACCACAACTCTGAACTAGAGTTTTATAAAGTTTAAAGATTCATTCAAGTTAAGTAGTTGTACTTTTTTTTAGGTGGTGGCAAATAAATGTTTTTTCCTATATTTGGGAAAAGAATAAAAGAAGGTTGGTAAAATTTTGTGTTTTATCATGGTTCTAAAAATTGCTAGGTGCTAGTCGGGCGGTGGAATATTGTTAAATGAAAACCTCAATATTAATTTTTGAAAAAATTTGACTGGTGTTACCCAATTTAGCCGATTTTTGTTAAATTTGGCGGATTGCCCGATTTGATCGATTAATCTGTATGTTGACTGATTTTAACCAATTCAATTAATAAGGCTGGTTAGACTAAAATTGGTTAATCTCCGCATAGCGCCGATTAATCGGCCACATAGGCCGATAGTTAATGCCAGTTGATAGGTACAACAACAAACAAACAACAACAACAAACTCAATCCCGTCGGGGCAGGGTATGGGGGAGGTATAATGTAGACAGATCCTACCCCTACGCCAGGATAAATCCAGGTGTAAAGAGACTGCTTTCAACGAGACATTCGGCAAGTGCAGGTGTGCGGGTGACAGGAAAGGGAAAGAGAGTAGTGTGAAAAAAAAAAACAAAAAGCAACATGCAAAATGGCAGTTGATAGGTGAAAAACCAAAATTAGAAATGAAACGGTGTTTGTTTAAGTTATTCTTCATATTATCATTAGGATATTTGTTTTGAGTTTATGTTTTATTGACTTATTTTGAAATCTATGCGGCTACATGTTGTTACTATGACATAATAAGTGTATTAGGAGTTTATGCTTGAAAATAAGTCAAAATAATAATAATAATAATAATAATAATAAATAATTGAGCTTTGGAAAACTGAATAAGCTCGTAAACTTAAAATCAACATTAAACAACAACTCCAAAAGGAAAACAATTATTGTGTTTAAACATGCGTATAAAATAGGGTTTTGTTAATACATGCCTAATGCACACAAAGCTTATGGAAGCTTGTAAAATGTTAGCGTCTATAAGTTTTTAAAACAAAAAACTACATCAAGTAGCTTATATATAAAAACATTTAGCTTGTCGCTTTATCTCTAGCTTTAGTTTCACCTTTCAACTAATTTTACTAAACATGTGGCATGTGTCATATGTGGCGTCAAATGATTAATAAGTTACCAATGAGTTTAGAGACATGAGTTTAAAGTTGTGTATATCACACACATCTTCACCGGTTAGAGAGGCCCTCTTTAATACATTAAGAAAAGATATTCACAGAGGCCATAAAGACTCAGTCATAGAAACTTAGACCACCTACGCGTCGGTGAAAAACACCTCGACCGGATCAGAGTAAACAATGTCGAATCAGGCCGCCCCTTGCCTTGAAAGTGGCTTTTTCTATACTACATATAAAGCATGAATGACTCTCTCTCCAAAATTTTAAGACTTACAAGAAATTAAGTATGGTTTACAACACTTTAATGCACCCAATTTTCAGAATTACAACAAAGTAACCATATTGTACAACAAAATAAAGCGTGGTGCCATTTTAAGACCAAAATTTTATCAAACAACATTAATGCTATTAAAATCACCCCTTCACAAAAAATTACAACCATTTAAGCACAATGTACAATAGCTGCAACCAATTTTCAGATTTACAACAAAATAAGCATGATGTAACTTTCAGACTTATTTTCAGACTTACAACATTAATGTTATTAAAGTGGTTAATGTTATTAATGACTATAATGACTACTACTTACAAGAAAAGAAACATAGTGTACAACACTTTAATGCACATAATTTTTAGACGTACAAGACAAGAAACATAGTATACTACAAAACACCACATTAATGCTATTTAATGTAATCAATTATTTAATTGGTCAATAAATAAAATTAATACAGTTATTAAAACACCCCTTACATAAGAAATACAAACTATTAAGCATATTGTATAACCAAATTAAACACAATTTCTGCATTAAATTTCACTACTACAAATAATAAAACACATTATAGTATTATACAAATTTTCAAGCCCCAAAAATTCACTGTTTCATCATAATTACCCACTCAAATCTCAATCTTTTTCAATTCTGAAAACATCAATCAACTTGTCTCTTCATTGCGAGTACAATGATATGAGTTGATTTGAATTTCATTTAGTTTTGAGAAAACCCCCATTTCGAGAGAATTAGGGTTTTTTTTATTTCTTGATTGTTTTTGCATCCTTTCTGAATCTTTTTTACATTTCTCTTATAAAAACCATAAAAATTAGTGTAAACTCTGTTGAATTGAAGATTAGTATTGTAACAAGTATGATGGATAGCAAAAGGTCCTCACAACGAAATATTAGACCTCCTGCAAGGTATGGGGATTCAATTCCAAGCCAGAATAAGAGAAATGAAAACAAGAGCATGGAAAAAGGGAACAATCAGGTGAATAAAAAGAGTGATAATGGAATTATGAATGAAGTCAGAAAGGAGAAAGAAGTGAATAAGAATAAGGGGAAGGAGAGTATGTTTGATGGGGATCTGAATGGTGAAAGCTTTCCTGCATTACAGAGTCAGGTAAACAAGTCAAAACCTAATGATGTTAGTATTAATTGTGATAGTAATGTGGAAAAGCAACTGAATGTTGTTAATACTGGTGATGTGGTAGAATGTGGTAATAATGTTGCATGTAGTACTAGTGGGAATGTATGTGATAATCATGATGATGCTAGAGATATTATCAAGGAGAATGAGACTAGTAAGGATAACACTAGTATTTTGGCAGAAATACTAAAAAACAACAAACCTGATAATACATTGCAAGTGATTCCTACTGAAATTAATGAAAATGGGGTAGAAATTGCTATATTTGATGATGAAGTTGTTGAATTAGGAAGTGTAAAGTAGGATAAGACTATATGTGGCCATTTCTTAGGTTGTATGGTTAGTTTCAATGAGGCTAGGTACCACCTTAGGAGAATGTGGAATAAGTATGGTCTTGAGGATATGACAGTGAATGATAAGGGAATATTCTTCTTTAAGTTTCAAGATGAACAGGGTATTTTGCAAGTCATTAGCAATGGACCTTAGATGGTTAATAACAAACCATTATTTGTTCAAAGATGGGGAATTGATGTTTGCTTGGACAAATCAGAACCTAAGACGTTACCTGTTTGGGTAAAGCTAAAAAATGTACCACTTGAAGCTTGGAGCGTTAAAGGAATTAGCACTTTAGCAAGTGTTCTAGGTAAACCAATCATTATGGATGAAATGACTACTCAAGTGTGTATGACAGGGATGGGCAGACTTGGTTTTGCTAGGGTGTTAATTGAATTAAATGCTGAGAAGATGCTCAAAGATGTTATTGAGATTGCTTATAGGAAAAAAGGAGTTAGTACTAGTATGACTAAGTTTGTGCAGGTTGAATACACTTGGATGCCTACTAGATGTAGCCATTGTTGTGTATTTGGGCATGAAAATGTAAACTGTAGAATGATACCTAAAGATGCTGATAGTGTGAAGCCAAGTAATGAAAAAAGTGAGGTAAATGATGGATTCTGTGGAAAACTAGAAGGGGGGTTGAATAGTTTACCGCCTTTTTTAAATCCCTTTTTTTGCTTGAATATCCTTTAAAAACTTTACGTTTGCTTGAAGATATAAACACAACGTTATATGTTTGATTCTTTGAAAAGCTTTTCATGTGAATAACTATTCTAACTTTACTTGTTTCATACTTTGAAAAGCTTTACTTGTGATGATCCTAACTTTGCTTGTTTAGTTCTTTGAAAAGCTTTACATTTGTTTAAAGATATAAACACAACTTTACTTGTTTAATTCTTTGAAAAGCTTTATATGTGATTAGCTATTCTAACTAAAAGACAACATGTAATAAGCAAAGATAAAGAAAGAAACGATCAAACCACAACACGATTGTTTATCGTGGTTCGGCTACAAGGAATCTTTTTCCTTGCCCTACATCCACGCCCCGAGTTTCCAACTCGAGAGTTATAAGCACTAATCAACAAGCTCCTTTCACCGGCGGAGAAAACCTTTACAACGTTGCTTACACTTTTACCGACACTAAGATAGATGTCGAGTTCTTTTACACGGGTACAACCACTCCCATCGTCGCTTACACTTTTACCGACACTAAGCTAGATGTCGAGTTCTTTACCAAGGGTACAACCACTCCCGTTAGTTCTTTTACAAGGGTACAACAACTCCCGACACACTACATATTTTGAGACCTAAAATACTAACCATTCACTTCTACATACATGACACAAATGAGGTATAAACTACCAAAGCTTATACATGACCAAGCTAACAAGACATACAACTTTAGAGTTGAAGCTTGTAACTTCTTGAATGATCTTGTGAAGTCCCTTGCTACATAAGAGAGTCACACAAGTCAAATGTTACTGAGTTAGTTTTAGAGAGTATATGAAAATATGTCCTAAAGGGGTGACCCAAAACTAACAAATTGTTTGGTATTTATAGCAAACCATTCTGCAGGTCTGGCGGATCAAGCGGAACCCTCAGATGGGTTCCGCCCGTGTACCCCCAGGGTTCCGTCAGGGCTGCAGTTGGTTTTGCAATAAATCTTCCAAACCAAACAAGGTCACATCTCATTATACCTAGTCAAACACAAGACTTGCAAGCAAACATATGGTTAGTCAAACACTCTTTCTTACCATAAATGTATATTGACAAAGCTTGCCCTAAATGTGATGTGACATTACTATTTTAAGAAATAAATGTGATGTGACAAGACACTTTCTAATTTAAGAAATAAAAACAATGTTTTGTTTAAAAGGAAATGTAAACCTTAGTTAAACAAGACTTAAACACTTAAAGTGATGATTTACTTATAGCTAAACTTCATACTTTGTCATTAACAAAACTTAGCAAAGATCGTAAAATATAAATAACGTTTTTAGGCGATATTTGTATTAACAATCTCCCCCTTTTTGTTGATGACAAAACATAAACTTTATTTATAAGTAAGTCACTAGTTTTAGTGTTAAGTCTTATAAAGTTAGTATAAAAACTTGTTTTTGCAAAGATGAGGTGATAAGCACAAGTTTTTGCAAAGATGAGGTGATAAGCACAAGTTTATATAAATTCTCCCCTTTTTTGTCGAAACAAAAAGAAGAGTAGCGAAGCGGAAGTAAGCACTTGCTCCCCCTTGGACGATACTCCCCCTAAATGGAGTGCCAAGAGAGGAGACATGGATTTTGAACCTACAAGAAAAAGGTTAGTTGTTGCACAAGACAAGTTATGAAAGCATTTCATGTGTAAAACACAACTAAGAGTTGTGGAGCGGAATAATGTCAAACTCATGCTCCCCCTTGAATATTTCTCCCCTAAATGGAGTATCAAGGAAGGAAAACATGGATAATGATCCTACAAAAAAAAATAGTTTCTAACACACAAGATATATGTATGCTACCATAGCAAGGAATAGTTCACTCATCATACCCAAATGGTAAACAAACAATGCAAACCTTGTAGTAGAATGAAATTCATTTCATGTAAAATTTTGACTCTTAAAAAGTCAAAGACAAGAAATTTTGATGATACCATCCTACTTCTAAAAATAAAGAAAAACTAAAAATAAACTAAGAACATAAAAAGCTACAAGGAAATCATCATTTTCCTTAATGAGAAACATTTTCCAAAAACAAGGCTAAGGTTGTTTAAGGATGAAAATGTGTGTTGGATGTTGTAGTGGGCTTTATTTTGTAGGTTGAAAGGATGACACGGTTTTGGTTTGTTGGTTTAAATGAGAAACATTTTCCAAAAGAAACGGTTTTGTTTCATTTTGGAGACTCTAAGGTTGAGGTGTGTGAGATAAGGATTGTAGACGATCCAAAATGTGGTTTAGGATAAACCTCATTTCTTCGGATAGCTCACGAATTTCCGTTCGACATCCTTCACTAATGTGAACGGTTCTTTCGTATTGTCCGCAACCATGGCAAGGAAATTTTGGTGGAAGAGTGGTTTGGTTTGTTGGTGGTGGATGGTTTGAACTTGAACGAGCAAAGGTGGATGGTTGAGAGGTGTTTTTGCTTCCTTCATTAGTTGATTGTAGCGTTGTTTGTAAAACCGTAATATGGTTGATTTGAGAGTCAACCATACGTTTGAATGCATGAAGGTGGTTTAAATGAGTGTCAATCTCATCATTAGGGTTTGGAGGTTTTTCCCATATGGATGCTTCTATTTTCTTATAAGAAGAAAGTAGAGATTCAAATTGTTGGGAAGAGTCTTGTGGTGATGGTTGTTGTTGTTGTGGTTGTTGATTTTGAACAAAATGGCGAAAGCTTGGTTCGCCGGAAGGATTGCCATGAAGGTCTTTGTAAATTGGGTGAAACACAAATGATTGTGAGTGGGTATGGCCTTGATCATTTGGAAAAATGGATGGTCTAGCATAACGGTAAGCCAACCGTTCTTTCATTGAGGGTTGATGGGGTTCATCATCTAGTTGTTCACTAGATTGTTGTTGGGTTTCCATTTGAGCAATGGTGTCAAAGAGTGATAAGGATGGTGGACTTGATGATTTGGATGATAGGTCTTTTAATGTTTCTAAATAAGGTAGTGGTGATGTTGGAGGTGTATGGAAAAGTTCCATTGGTGAAATTGTTGGTGATTGAGGTGATGAAGTTTTAGTTGGTTGAGCTTGTTGAGAAGGTGATGTTGAATCACATGAAGGTCTAGTAGATGAAGGAATGGTGGCTATGTTTGTGTAGCAATGTGTTGGAGAGGGTGTTTGAGTATCAAGATTAAGCAAATCTTGAAAGGTGATTACATTGGTATTACGATGTGTTGGGGATGGTGTTGAGGTAGTGAGATTTAGGAAATCCTAGATAGGTGAAGAAATGTTAAGAGAAGCATCACTTGAAGAAGATGAGCTTGGCTTGATGGTTTTGTTGAAGCAACAAGGTTTAACACTAATCCTAGTGGTTTTTGAGAAGGATTTTGATGACTCGGATGATGTGTTGGATTTAGTGATTTCAAAGGTGTGGTTTTGATGTTTTGAGAGAAGAAGTTTTAATGGTGATGGTGTGATTTGAATTGTTGCAAAACTTTCAAATTTATAGGGTGGAGGAGATGTTGAAATGGGTGTTTGGATTTGATGTTCTACCACTCAAAGATTGAGGTTTCAAATGATTTACAAAGTTTTCATGAACATGTCAAATCATTGCATGTCAATCCAATGAAATAAGGTGGAGTGAAAGACCAACATATGCACTCAATGCTTTGTGATCATGGGATGTGATTTGGTTGAAAATGTTTCAATGGTTTGAAGGATCCTTTAAAAGGGTTCCTTGGGTTAGTTATGTTTGAATTTGAATTTTTGGAGGGAAGTGGCTTCCTAATTGTTTTAGTGAGTGAGAGTTGTTCTAATATGGTTATTGGAGTTAATGAAAGATGTTTCTCACTTAGGATAATGGTTTTGACACTTTACAAGTTTTGGACTTAAGAAAAATGACAAATTTTCTGCAGGTGTCTGGCGGAACCCTCGCGGTACACAGGCGGAACCCATTTGAGGGTACCGTCTGGTCCGTTGGGTCAATTCTGGGTTTCCCAGAAAATACACTGGCGGAACCCAATTTTGGGTACCGTCAGATCCGCCAGGGCTGGAAAATGAGGCAGTCCGCGATTTTGACCCGCGAGACGATTTTCAAAATTTTCGAAAACTCCTAAAATCAAAAAGATAATGCATTTCTGGTTAGGCAATGCAAAAATTAGACACGTAAACATACATATCATAGGACTTTGACCTTGAGGTCGAGGATTTCACTATACTTAGTAAGAATTGCCATAAGCATAAAAAATTAACAAACACCTCAAACATTGTCATTATGCATAAAAGCTCATACAAACACAATCCAACAAACATACTGAAACATGAAAGTGAAAAACAATACAAATCACGTAGTTTAACACATAAAAGGTTCTAAAACAATCATAAGCCAAACACTCCTTAATCTTCTCACAACCGGTCTATCTTCTTATTGAGCTTGCTTAGGTACCTTCCAAAGCATTTGAACATTCCTTTGGTTTGCTTGAACTCTTCGGATGCATTGTCAATGACGGGAAGTGGTTGAAGGTATTCTAAAGGAGGTAACTTAGAGTTAGAAAGTTTATCGTCCTCGCTCATGTTGGATGATGATGATGATGGTGTAGGTGAGCGAGTACGTTTGCCCTTACCCTTGAAAACTCGTTTATCACTTAGAGGAACGAAAATGTGAGGAACGAGAGAATAGTCAAGGCGCATTCCATTATCGTTAGGAGAAATGGGTGAGATTGCTCTAAAGAGGCGAGTAAGAAGCATTCCATATGAAAGAGCGGTTGTTCCAACTAAGGATATGTCGGCCATTCTTTTGGCTAGGTAGTAGGCTAAGTTGAATGGTTGACTGGTGGAAATGCTATAGAGCATGTAGCAAAGACATGTGTTGATATGATCTCTATTTCCTATGGTACTTATGACGTTAGCTCTAAGAATTTCTTCCCACTTCTTAAATTGTGGTTTAAGCTCATTGAGCTCCATACCAAAAGGATCCTTATCCACAATATTCCCCGAACGATTCTTTCTTGTGGTAGAGGTTCTAACGAAGAGATGTTCCTTAATTGTTTCCTTACTAACTAGAGGGTTGTCGTAGGGATAAAAACGTTCAATAGAATCAAGACTTGAAATGGGCCACTTATCCGTGTAGATACAAGTTCCCTCATTTGGGACACCAAGAATGATATCTAAGTCTTTTAAATCTATGTAATGTGGTGTTTGATTGGTTGTGAAGTTTAATGATATCTTACCAACAACACTTGTGGAAAGGTTTACAGTTGCATAGAATTCTAAGATGAACCTAGGATAAATTGGCTCATCTATATCAAGGAGACAATCAAAGTTGATTGCGGCAAAGTTTTGGCGAATGGATGTTCCTTCTAGAAAGGATGGATCAATGGTTCTACCGTCGTGAACATAGTGTTTTTCTAGTGCCTTAAAGGTTTCTACTTGAACATTGTTGAGACCTTTGGTCATATGGTGTTTGGGCATGTATTTAAGGGTTTCCTTGTGATCGGATCTATTTGCGTGAGGCATGTTGATTCCTAGAAAACACAAAATTATATGTTAATGACTTTTAATAATGTGGATGTTCTAATATATTCCTATATGCAAACAATGTGGAGACTTGGTTATCTTTACTCATTTTGATTCCCAAATTGTTTTGTCTTGCAAGTTTTGTTATAAAAACAAAAGATAACCAACACTCTCCTAATTGAATGTGTCTTCGATTGAATGTACCCAAAAATACATATTAGTTATGTATCCCCTTTAGCATTCAAGAGATAGTATGCAAGTGATGTTTTAATGATGTTTTTCATTTGTTTTAACAATGTGGTGATGAATCATGTTCTATTCTTGGATTGCGATTTTTGAAAGACAATGCACTTGGTGTGTTTGGCAAATCAAAGTAACAATAAAAGGGATACAATTCTTTAACTAATGGAAGACATGATTGGCTAGCCACCAAGTTTTTCATGAATCAAGAAGTTTTATGCCTAAACCCTAAGATTCTAGTTAATGAATGTAAATAAGAATGTTATACTTGAATCAAAAATGCAATTGTGATTGGAACACTTACAAAGTTAGTTGGATTTGAAGAGATTGGATTGAAAGCCCTAAATTTCGTGTGGTTATGTGTTTTTGAGAGGGTGATGGCTGTTTGAAAGTGAATGATTAAGTTAAGAGGGTGTTTGGTTTTGAATTTAAGAATAAAACATTTTGTAGCTTTGGCGGACCAGGCGGAACCAAAAATAGGGTTCCGACCGTATGGTCTGAGGGTACCGTGGGAGCTGCAGGGAAAATTCAAAAAGGGATTGTCTTGATTTTTGTGGTTTTATCCTAATGTTCAAAACTAAGGTTTTAGGTCTTATGAGTCTTTGACTAAGCCTAGGGATGATGAATGCTTCTCATTCAAGAGGTTTTGTGAAAATGTTGATAGAATGGTTAACGTTGTAGACTTTCTTAGTTAAGACGTTCCTCAATGAACGTTTTTACCAAGACGTTGATGATAGATCACAATATGTCAATTAAGAACATAATGGATTGAATTGTCGTTGAAGTCGATGCTTCCTTTGTTGAAGAGATAACAATGTTGATAAAAGAATTCCGTTGTTGACGCGTATATGCTTGTTCAAGTGGAGCTTGTTGATGTGCTTCTCCATTTGAAACTAATTTGAGAACCATACGTGTTTTGGAGAATCATTGGGTAAGTAAGTATAAAAGTGCAAGTACCACTTGTGCTTTTCTTATCAACTTATTACCGCCATAATTCCATTTGGCATACACTATGGTTTCTATTCCCGTTCTTTTGGGATACCATAATCTTAGTTGTGTAGTACCTTACGATGTATCCAAACAAGCTTAACTAAAGAGTTGTTTAAGGCTCTTCTTTAAAACGAGCACATAGACAAACACTAAACATAATGTTGGATCTAATTGTTATCAGAACAAGTAGTCTTCCGAACATTTCTCTACGTTTAGTTTTACCTACGGATTTACTAATCTCATTCTTGATAAGTCATCAATAACTTAACCATTGAGAACAAGAGAGTAACTAGGAATGTCTTTAAGTTAAAATCCCCTTGCTTTTGGAGCTTGCTTTTATTATCAAAACGACTTTCAAATATTGACACTTATAATCACATGATTACTTCGAAACATCTATTTCGTTTCCCTAGTTGTTTTACTCTAAATTCCAAAAACTGTTTTTGTTGAATTTGTTTAGACACAACTATGACCTATAAATCAAGTTTTATAACTTATGTCAATTTTGCTTGATTCAATATTTGACTCAAGGTGAGAAGATGTTATTTTGTACTTTTATTCTTAATGTTTTACACAACATTCTTGTCTTGTCATCATTGGACTTTCGACTAAGTCATCATCTACCAAAGATGATATCTTAGAAGCAGGCGATTACTCGTTAAATGTTATATTCAACGACTCCTCGACTCTTTGGGTTTTCTTACTTAAGACACTATGAACTCTACTTGTTTTGAAAAAGTCCAAGAGGTACAACATCATAAGACTAAGTGTCACATTTGATGTGTAAATCCTAGATGTTGAAAACTCATTTTCTTCCACACATTCTAATGTATGCTAATGTGATTTATTTCACCTTGTGTGTTTTATGTGAGATTATCATAAAGGAGTAATCGAAGAAAAACACAATTTAAGACTCAAAGTATGGTGTTTGAGAATGTTGTTTAACAAAGGTTTGTTTTGCAAGCATCTCAAAAGTGTTAGACATTTTAACACTTAGGAAATTCTTAGTTAGCTTACTTGTAAGCAAGAGTTGAGTGAGACTCACTCAAGAGTTTCTCGTGTTTATCTCTTGATGGTTAAAGAACCAAAGCACCTTATATCTCCTACTAGTACTAATGACGAAATTCCTTGTTGCATAGAATCCAATCTTAGTTTTTACTAATAGCAAGTAAACACTTTTAGAGTATTACTAATAACACATATTCCAACACATAATGCTAAAAACAAGAGACAATCAAAGTCAAGTTGAAGTAATGCGTACCTTTTAAATTGCATAGGGATGCTATCAAGAGGATAAACACAACGCGTAAAATCTTGGTTTGACGACACGCTTTGAAACTCAATTACTCATATATCCAAGAAGGTTAGATAATCATATAAAAGCATAGATCATGATAATCTTAATTCTTTTATCATGAGTTTCTATTAGAGATTAAATTATCTCTAAATCTCTCTTCTAGGTTTGACAAGTTTTACTTGCTTTGTTTTATTAGTTAATGGTGCTTTTGAGTTAAATCCTAATCCGGTTTTATCTTTAAACAACCTTTGACTCCTCAACAATCTTTCAAGAGATTTTGAGCTTTCATCAAATTTAACTAATATTTTTCCTTTCTCATATTGCTTTTTAATCTCATGTTTGTAATTTAGACATAATTAACATTCTAGATCAATTTCAACATTACTCACAATTCTAGACATTTTATCTTCTAACAAGATTTCCTTTTCAAAAATATTCTTAAAAGATTTTGAAGACTCATTGTTAAAGATAGTTTTCAGGTCCATGTTGCATAAACGTTTAGACTCATTTTCAAGTTTAGAAAACTCTAGGATAAATTTGTCAAAGCAAAAGTGTTTGGTTATAAAATGTAACTTGCTTGATGTTTTATCTAGTTGAGAATCACAAACCGGATGGTTGGCTTCATCTTCATTCGTGTTATTCTATGAATTGTAAGCAAGACCACAAAGAGCTCGACATGAGTAATCATCTTCACTTACACCTTCATTTAAAACATTTTAAACTAGTAGCACATGTATTCATCACAACTAAATGTCTATCTATTAATATTTCTAAGACTTCTAATTCATATGTGAGATCAAAATGATTATCTTTGACTTGACATATTTCTTGATGAAAGTTTAACATATTTTTCCAAATGTCATTAGCCGTTTGACAAAAATACATTTTTTCATATTCGGTACTAAAGCTTTATAAATCATTGTTTTAGCTTTAGTATTTTTATCAAGTTTAATATAGTTATCTTGGTTTTCAAAAACTTGTTTTCTTTGATTTGAAATCACCAAAAGAAATAATGTGCCAAAGATCTTGATCAATTGATTTCACATAGTTTTCAAAATTACTTTTCCATTTAAGTAAGTTTTCTTTTTCAAATAGCGGTGGGTTTTGAATAGGTTGCCCTTCTTTGAGATTTTCAAAATCCATAGATTGATCCAAGTTTTAAAATACATTCTATTTTAAAGATCTTGAGTAACCTAGCTCCTGATGCCAATTGTGGAAAACTAGAAGGGGGGGTTGAATAGTTTACCGCCTTTTTTAAATCCTTTTTTTTGCTTGAATATCCTTTAAAAACTTTACATTTGCTTGAAGATATAAACACAACGTTATATGTTTGATTCTTTGAAAAGCTTTTCATGTGAATAACTATTCTAACTTTACTTGTTTCATACTTTGAAAAGCTTTACTTGTGATGATCCTAACTTTGCTTGTTTAGTTCTTTGAAAAGCTTTACATTTGTTTAAAGATATAAACACAACTTTACTTGTTTAATTCTTTGAAAAGCTTTATATGTGATTAGCTATTCTAACTAAAAGACAACATGTAATAAGCAAAGATAAAGAAAGAAACGATCAAACCACAACACGATTGTTTATCGTGGTTCGGCTACAAGGACTCTTTTTCCTTGCTCTACACCCACGCCCCGAGTTTCCAACTCGAGAGTTATAAGCACTAATCAACAAGCTCCTTTCACCGGCGGAGAAAACCTTTACAACGTCGCTTACACTTTTACCGACACTAAGCTAGATGTCGAGTTCTTTTACACGGGTATAACCACTCCCATCGTCGCTTACATTTTTACCGACACTAAGCTAGATGTCGAGTTCTTTACCAAGGGTACAACCACTCCCGTTAGTTCTTTTACAAGGGTACAACAACTCCCGACACACTACGTATTTTGAGGCCTAAAATACTAACCATTCACTTCTACATACATGACACAAATGAAGTATAAACTACCAAAGCTTATACATGACCAAGCTAACAAGACATACAACTTTAGAGTTGAAGCTTGTAACTTCTTGAATGATCTTGTGAAGTTCCTTTCTACATAAGAGAGTCACACAAGTCAAATGTTACTGAGTTAGTTTTAGAGAGTATATGAAAATATATCCTAAAGGGGTGACCCAAAACTAACAAATGGTTTGGTATTTATAGCAAACCATTCTGCAGGTCTGGCGGATCAGGCGGAACCCTCAGATGGGTTCCCCCTGTGTACCCCCAGGGTTCCGTCAGGGCTGCAGTTGGTTTTGCAATAAATCTTCCAAACCAAACAAGGTCACATCTCATTATACCTAGTCAAACGCAAGACTTGCAAGCAAACATATGGTTAGTCAAACACTCTTTCTTACCATAAATGTATATTGACAAAGCTTGCCCTAAATGTGATGTGACATTACTATTTTAAGAAATAAATGTGATGTGACAAGACACTTTCTAATTTAAGAAATAAAACCATATTATGACACTTTTACATTGTTTTAACATGTGATTACCTACTTTTAATCTTTTGAAACACATAAAAACGTCCTTAAAAGTATTGTTAGGACGCTTATGATGTAACATCATAGCTATTTTAGTAACCAAGAAAAGGGTCCTAATAACTCAAATAAGATTATGATACCAATTTTATGGTCGCATTTTACGTCTATAAACAACACAAATAACGTCCTAATAAAAACATATTAGGACACTTTTCCAATGTTCTAACATGTGGTAACCTACTTTTAATCTTTTGATACACATACAAGCGTCCTTTAATGTTAATTCTTAGGACGGTTATCATATACCATTATAGTTACTTTAACACCAAGAAAAGGGTCCTAATATCCCAAATACGATTATGAAACCAAATTTATGGTCGCATAATATGTACATGAACAACCAAATAACGTCCTTATAACAACATATTAGGACACTTTTACAATGTTGTAAAACGTTGTTACCTAATTTTAATCTTTTGATACACATACAAGCGTACTTAAAAGATAATTGTTAGGACGCTTATCATATAACATTATAGCTAATTTAGCACCAAGAAAAGGGTTCTAATATCTCAAAGAAGATTATGAAACCAAATTTTTGGTCGTATAAAATGTCTATTAACAACCTAAATAACGTCCTAATAACAACATATTAGGACACTTTTACAGTGTTAAGTTAATTGTTAGGACGGCTAATAAGTTCAATAGGACAATTTCAAAGTCCTGACAAGTCATATGATAGGACGCTATTTTCACCATGCACACTGTATTATTACGATATGAATAAAACATCAACTAAATATTAAATGAATAAAACAAAATTGTATTTCAAATTACCAATTTTCATAACAAAAGCACTAAACATAAATAAGGTAGACAGAATCTAACATAAAGTCTGTTAACATTAAACAATACATTAACGCAACAAGAAGCTTAGTCCGTGGTTATCATGCATCATCTCTCTCAATCCTCACGGACCACCTACAAATAAACACCCATGTATAAGCATTAAGGTCCAAGTTAGTAAAATTATTGGTATCACAAGATTAACAAAGACATACCGAGATAAAGGGACAAGGCCATGCTATGGTTGCACCAACATAGTCTTCAATTGTGGCAAATAACCCATAGGGTCTCACCAAAATTTCATCTCTTTTTGTTGGTACTTGAACGTTTACCTCACACCATCCTCGTCCAATCTCTGTACCACCAACTATATCATTTGGGTTCAAGCTCCTCACCCTTCCTTTTGCTACAGTCTCGGTTGAGTTTAGAATGCTTTTAAGGACAACTTCATCCCCGACCTAGATTTCAGTTTTCAACAAACATTTATCAATTTATAGTTAACACACATGTATTAGGTTAAACATATGTAATACTGCAGGTATGGAGGCTTGAATTTGGGTGGTCAACACTGATCAGTCAGTGTATGGGTGGAATTGGACAAACAAAAAGCTATCTGCAGACCTATCTAATAAGCTCAAAAGTTTGAAATAAGCCATGAACTTTATAGATGAGCTTATTGGCTTTCAAAAAAACCAATAAGCTCACTGTGTGGCCCACTAATGAAGAAGCTAAGGCACATGGATAGTTGGTGTTTTGAGCTGATGCCCTGGTGCAGGGCAATGGTTAGCCCTGCAGGCCACTTTGAACTATCACCTAAGCCAGAGAAAAAATCATAAAAATAAGCTAACTATGGGATTCAAAAGCTTAGATGGGGAATTTCAACATGTAAAAATCTCAAGACTTGAATCTCAACACAAAATTCACAAAAATTCTCCCAAGATCTGAGTTTCTGACTAACATACCATTTTGACTTTTTGATTTTGAACTTAAACTTTGACTTTAATGAAACTTGTTTGATCCGTATGCACTAATTATGATTATTTAAGCTATGATAACACTAATTTAAGATACATGAACAAGATTTAGACCAAGTGGGTGAGATTTGATCCTCACAGGTCCCAACAGTGGACTGTGAGAGTGAAGGTAATTTGATTTTGACTTTCTGTAGTTCAAACATTGGTTTTATAGTTTTACTAGTTCTAATATCACCTAAGAGGTCAGAGTGTGCAGATAAACAAGTGAAAAGGCAACTACCACAGTTGAAACAACACATAACCAAACACCCCTTAATAACTGAGTTAACAAATTTAAAAGGCAAATGAGCAATGTAAATCATAATACTGATACATAAGCTTGTAGCCTAGGTTCATTAGCTATCAAAGATAAAATAAGCTATAACAACTAGAAAGGAACATACCCGTAAGCGTGGAGGTTCAGTGGTTACAACAGGAGAATGTTGTGATGTAAGAGGTGGAACAATGGAACTATCCGTCGACCCATTCTTCTCTGATAACTGGGCTCGTAACTTTTCATTTTCACTAGTAAGTTCTCCACATCTAGACTTCAAATCGTTGTTTTCTCTATGACATGCTGAACGACTTGGTATTACACCCCAAACAGCAGAAGCACGAACACCTAGACCATACATGCCTGCATCACCATTTTGATCTTTACCCATAACTGTAGAAAAAATATCATCTGGTCCAGGATTATCAATCGAACCCTCGGGCAGATTATCACTAAGTCGTTTCATTTCATCCTGCATTTTATATAAACATGAACAACATATAGGAGAAGCATGTATTACGAAAAAAAACATATTGTGTTTAACTTCTGCTATAAATACACTTTTGCAAACATAAAAGCATATTACTTACAATCGCATTTGCAGTGTCATCATTTTTGGTATTTCCATCTTTGGCGAAGCATGCACTAAAAAGATCCAATCGAGTTGGATCTTGTCCCAAAGATGTCTGTATGAATAAAAAGAAAATGAATATTAAAAGTGGATATAGACAGGATACATTAACAATCCCACTTTATCCATACACTTACCTTTAACTCTTCCCTTTTGCGAGCATAACTTTTTTTACCGGTTCTTTGGATCATCTTTTTTTTTGCCCGATTCGCCTTGTTTTTTTCACTTAAACTCTGCAGCAGGAAATTAAAATATCATAATGTGAAATTAAGTAATGTTATTTAAAGTGGAAGAGAATTTCACACCTTAGTGTTTTCTTTATTCCAATACTTCACAAGCTTCTTTCATTGTTTTTTTTGCACTTGCTTTGGCCTAGATTTTATTTGTTGCTTAACTGACAAAGACGGATCATGGTAGAGTTCCTTAACTCTTGCCCTCCAGTTCTTCACCTTCCTCCCAAATGATTGCAATATCCATTTTTCTCCAGCTTCCGGAATATCAAATTTTGTCTAAAAAATGTAATAGCTCACATTAGAAAACAAATACTTTATTCATTAACATACAAATTTAACATTGTGTACCTTTAAGTGTTCAAGCAAAGCTTTTTTTTTTCGACGTCAACTTTATTCCATGGTTTATAAATCGGACAATACTTTCCACTCCTTGAAAGGGTTCCCATGAAATGAGTCAGATGACTACTTTTGTCGTTAATTGGTTGTCCGTGTTCATTAACTAAAATAGGAATTCTATCCCCTTTTTCTTGGGCCCAAACTTTTGTCATACGTGTTGGTCCTCTCTTTCTTTTGCTTACAATCCGAACTACAAAAAGTGAACATGATTTACAATAGCTACGTATACATTTAAAATACTAAATAATTTGAAATGGAGGCAATATCTTAGCGTTGTTTTATGTCTTGTTTTAATTTAACTTTATTATATATTCTACTTATATGACACAATATATGATATATGATTTTTAAAACGATGCAATCAAGTAGACCATGTTAACTTGTTTCATTTTGAGCTTGTGTAACTACATGGTTTTCTTCATTTTCAGAATGCTCAGCTTGAATCTCTTCTCCGACTAGATCATCGCCGTCATTTGTTAAATTGTTCACATTCTCCAAATCATCCTCATTCTCCAAATCATCCTCATTCTCCAAATCATCCATGTATTTATCTACATCATCTTCTGAAGTAGCTTGTTGTTCAATATCTTCATTCATAGGTATGTCTTCGATATCATCATTTTCAACATCATAAAGGTCTTCATTGTTATCTATATTAAAAAAAAAAAAAAAAAAAAAAAAAAAAAAAAAAAAAAGAGTAACCACCGAAAACAGTTAACTGAATATACACTTAATAGTAATTTAATATCATATATATAGTATTTGAAATTTATATATAGTTACCATCAGATCTCAAGTCATGCTCCCCGTGGTCATGATCGTTGTCAATTGCAACTAAGTTTCTCTCAGTTGCAGTTAATCTCCCTCTCTTGACAGAAGTTGGTTGATCATTTCTCGTTTGGACTTGGTCGGACTCCTGTACCCTACTACGTATTGCCCTCCCTGTATCAATCTGTTGTCCCTTTTGCGATTGAGATTCTGAAGATGTTAGCCCACTGGAGACATTCGGAGCACTCATTCGTTTTTGTGCTAAATTTTTATATCTAGTCATGGACTGTGGAGCAATGTATTTTCGATGCTGTTTCATGCAAGTAGAATTGTTAGAAAACAAACATAAAGAAAATATAGTAGCCAAATTTATTATTCGTACCTTTTTATTTGTTTGTGTAGCCGCTTCTTCTGGGTTATCTTCCTCAGCATTAAGATGAAAGTCTGAACCAGACATATAATCTGCATCTTTCTTACCGGTATCCGTTGGTTTCTTTTTCTTTTTCTTTGTGTTGTCACTCTCTACTAGACTTGTCAAAGACCTAGCAATATTTTTCACTCCCAAAGCTTGTAATCTCTGTCGGTTTTCTTGAATCCTTGTCCTTCTGGACATTTCATAATCATTCGTATTTCTCGTGGTGACTTGGCGTTGCATATTTTTATTTTCCATTACTGTTGCACAAAACAAATAAAATTATTATGAGATTGCAAAGAACAATAGTCATTTCAGAACAACAAAACTGAAATCAAATCACTATCTGTTACATGTTAGAGAATGAAATACATTATCTACAAACAAAAATAGACGCAAATCCTTCAGTTACATGTCACAGAATGAAATACATTAGCTAGAAACTGATATCAAATCACTATCACTATCACTACCCAAATCCTTTGAACCAACTTTACACAGGTATACCAACATTCATTTTAAATAAACAGAGCAACTAAAATACAACTTGTATCATATTACAAATAAGCAGCACTTATGATCACATATGAGACTCATCACAAGAGGTCAACCAAACACATACCCGAACCCACCATTTCACACACTTAAGACTCATCACAAAGGTTAAACAAACACTAACAATGTATAACAATGATAATACCAATAACAATAACAATAACAATAACAATAACAATAACAATAACAATAACAATAACAATAACAATAACAATAATAATAATAATAATAATAACAATAACAAGACATTGGAGCGCGTGCTGCTGCTCATATGTTTAGTAGGATTAGCTTTTCTATAGCTAGAGGAGTGGGAGCCCAGTTAGTATCTCGGCTTCCCACTAACTTCTTGTAAATCCTATGAGTTTCTAATAAAGTGTTGTTTATAATAATAATAATAATAATAATAATAATAATAATAATAATAATAATAATAATAATAATAATAATAATAACAATAATAATAATAATAATAATAATAATAATAATAACAACAAGAAAGGTTTCCATTATCTGTTGAGTCAGATCTTCATTCAAAAGTGAAAACCCACAATCCTTGTTTTGCTGCCCACATACAACCCTAAACCAAAATTGAGAGTTTAACCGTCTGTGAAAAACGATTTTCATTAATAAAATCGAATCAAATACTTGATTTTCGAAAAGATATGCTTGATTTTCGCAGCGCAAAAAGTTATTTATGAATCTGAATTTTTCCCCAAAAATTTTAAGCGGGTTTATGTGAACGTGGGTGTGTAAGTTTTCCCCAAATTTTTAGATTATACGGAGTAATTAGATTTATAATTAATTAACTAATAGTATATTTGTATTATATTATTGTATATATAGTATATGAAATGTATTATATTATTGTATATATAATATATAAGTATTTTATTGTATGTGAAACTAAAAATGAAGTAGATTTGGCATTCGTTTTTCCGACTTCCCGGGTCAAACAACAATATGAATGTGTTGAAGTAATCAGTATCTGTTGTATCTTAATGCCCGAAATGGAGCAGCTCCAGATAGTTCATTTGTTTTACTCGGGCGTTATTTAAAATGTTGCTATTTTCTTACATACGGGATTTATCATAAGTGGTCTACGTTTGTTAAAGCGTATCCGCATCCAGTTGACCCGAAAGATAAAGTGAGATGTAGGACAGTAAACCACACTAGAGTCATATATGCCATTGGTGCATCAATGACACGGACATGGAACCCTATGAATAATGAAATGACTCAGGTTTGAAACTGGGAGTTAGATATCATATCATAATCAGAGTGTCATATCAAAAGGTTCATAACCAATATGTTCATATCCAATGTTGCAAAAATTGCGAATCAGTAGTCGGCCGGTCGACCACCTTGTAGCTTGTAATCGGTCTGGGCGGGATGAATCGGTGATAGGGTATAATTTGATGTATAATTAAATTAATTAATACTACCTAGTATACAGTATATGAAAAGTATTGTATTATTGTATATATATAATATATAGGTATAGGTATTTTATTGTATTTGAAACTAAAAAAAAACTAGAGTATTACCCGGTCGTTGCTCGGGTTATCAACTAAGGGCCCGTTTGGTTGGTGGGTGTTGCTTTGGATTCGGGATTGATTTGGTAAAAATGTAAAGTTTATGAAATAATAACTTTGAATAAGCTAATATGAATAACTCTCAACGGATGCGGTCATTCATTTATATTGTCAAGAGTTTTTACGTAAGCCGACTTCCCATGACGTCACATTCCGGGGATGCTTTGTAGCCTATATTCTACACATATTGAACGTAGGAATTGTCCTATGCATTTGCGAGGCCAATATACGCGAGGTGATCATAAAGTGCCGACTATTATGATTGAATGTATTGCTTTGCATGAAGTCAGAGATAGGACAGTAATCCACCACGAGCCCAGAAACATAACATATCATATCATATAACAGATAATCGGATGCATCCATACTCCCCTGCAGATAACATGGTGGCCAAACATATACTTGAGCTCATAACATGTAACATATAAGGGATGGTGTGGAACGTCACTCAAACACACTAGAGTCATATATGCCATTGGTGCATCAATGACCCGGACATGGAACCCCCATGACTAGTGAAATGGCTCGTGTATCAAACTGATAGTCAGATATCATATCTTAATCAGAGTGTCATATCAAAAGGTTCATATCCTAAATGTTCATAACAAATGGGTCATATCAAATGGTTCAGAAAAGCATATCAAAGGTTCATAATAAAAGTTTCATAGCAAAGATTCGTCATTAAGGTTCATAGTAAAAAGAATCATATGAAGATTCGTCATTAAGGTTCATCAAGGTCGACAACAGGGCAATATCACCGGTTCATATGACCCAAGTGTACTATCGGGTTGTTCGGTTAGTTTGGTTTCATTCAATTTGAAAATAATAATCATGAATATTTTAAAAATAATATTCAAATTATAACCATTTATAAAGATGGGCGTGATCTTTTTGAAATTCACGGGTTGAAAAGGTTAAACGGGTTTTGGGTTGACACAGTCAACCCTTTTTTTGATACAAAAGTTGCCACATTAAGAAAAAAAGCTTAAACGTGTTGTCAGGTCAACCCAATTAATTTATTCACAACCCGAACCTACCCTGATTAATAAATGGGTTAGATGGGTCGACCCAAACCCGACCCAAAATATATTTATACTCAACACTGACTTACTAGTTCCTCTCTTTTTACAAATGCTTCAAACTGAAACTGAATTGGTTACACTTTGAGTCATCCCAATTAAAATAATAATCATCTATATTATGGGAACGCGTAATTTTTTCTCGACCTTTGATTTTCTGCAGTCTCTTCAGTTCTCATCATTACGTGTTTTGATTATTTCGTTTCGCATTAATACTCTTAATTTTTTCAGTTCATGCATCTACCCTTTATATATATCTTGGTTTTATTTTTATTTTTTCAGTTCATCCATATACTTTTTTCCGATCATAACTTTTTCACTACAACCCTAATTGAAAATTTCTGACACGCCGTACTTGAATGAACTGAAACAACTTTGTGGGTCCGAAAAGATTCACGATTGTTTTATTTTTCTCAATATTCAGGAGATACCTACCAATGAGGTCAACATGAGGAATGTTGCGGCCGTCAGAGACGACATGAGAATGCAAGTGGATAAGAGGTCAGAAAAAATGATGGAGGTGTTTCAGTTGAATACTGATGAAGAAATGGCAGCAGAGGATGTTTATGATTCTATGCATGAAGTCCAGCTAATTGAGAGGCGTTTGGTTGAATCCCTTGCAAGTGTGGTGGCTGACTTTCAGAGGTTGATATCGTTGAAGAAGGAGACCATTGAGATTCTGGAGAAGTATGAGCATGAATGAAGGTAGTTGTTGGGTTTTTTTTTGTGGTTTTTGTGTCTGATGGTCTCATGTTGTTGGGTTATGTACTTATTTTGATGAAAACTTGTTATGTATTTATGTTGATGGGGATGGTTTGTGAACAATGGTTTATGAACAATGGTTTGTGAAAACTTATGATGGTTATTATTTTAATGGTATGTGGATATTTATGTTTAATGGCCGTTTGTTTTGTTATGTGCTTTGATGATAATCTGTATGTGCTTATGTTGATTATGTTTGAGTGTTGGAGAAGAGAGGTTTGTTGATTATGTACATGTTTCAAGAGCCCTTGGTTGAGCCTAGGGGCAAGGTCTCATTATTTTGTTCCAATTTTTCATAAATCTGTTATTGTTAGTTGTTATTGTTAAATGTTGGTTGCTTTTGTTTATATGTGTTTAATTTAGCCTAGTAGAAGGTTATGTATCAGTATTATGATTTAGATTGATCATTTGCCTTTTAAATTTGTTAAATCAGTTAATAAACAATCTGTGTTTTAAAGTAGTGTTTGGTTAGGTCTGTGTAGTGAGTATTAGTTGAACTCAGTGACTAAGGCCTATTCATACAAATTTCTTAACAGCTAATAAGTCAGAAACAAACAAGGTTTTAGTGGATAGAACCTTTAAAGTCAAAATCACCAAGATATTGGCCTAAAATCTGTCTGTGTGGAAATTAGTGTGGCATAAGCTTCAAATCATCTCACAAGTAGTTGTTCTAGCATAAATTAGTCTTAATATAGCTTAAGTCACATTAATCAATCAGTAAATTAGGATCAAATCTCACAAAAATCAACCTAAGTTCATAATTTCAAAAAGTCAAAAACATAGTTGTTTCAGAAATCCAAAAATAGGGAGATTTATTTTGATTTTTGTATTTGGATTGGGAACCTGAGCTTTTCACAAATCATAGTCCCTCAGCTCATCTTTAAAAATCTGTGTCCAGCTTATTTTTAGGATTTTTATTGTAGCTTGTGCAAGTGCTTCTTTAAGCTTGCAGGGCAAGTACTTGGCCTGTGCACAGGAAATTGACCATTTTCAATAGACCATAGATTGTTCAATAGTCGGCCCCATAGTGTGATTATTGGCTTTTTGGAAAGCCAATCAGCTGATCTTTCTAGTTCATAGCTTATTTTGCAATTTCTAGCTTATCTAATAGGGCTGCAAGTAGCTTTTAGTTTGTCCCATTTGACTGTGTACACTGGGTGGTCAGTGTGTACTTGGTTTTTAGCCAAAGTTCATAAGCTCTTATCTGGCTTATCTGTGGACCCCAGTACACAACCTTGGGCTTTTTAGGGAGCTTACAAGTTAAGCTTATTGAAATAGTGCTTATTTTGTGTTGGGAATTCTGCTAAGAGAGAATTCTACTGAAGAATCTACTTCAGCAGATTCACTTCTTCAGCAGAATCTGTCTCTTCAGCAGAATTCATCAGCAGATTCTTCAAAAGTGCTTATTTTGTTTATCATCTGTTTTTGCTCTTGCTCATTTCATAGCTTTTTCAAAAGTGCATAAGTCCTAATAAGCTATTAAGTCAACTGTTAAGCACAAGGGGGTGCACATAGCTTATTAATAAGTTATTTCAAAAGTGGTTTCATAAAAGTTACTTATTTTTAGCTTTTTAGAAACCTCAATAAGTCACCTTTTCATATCAAGTCTTGCTTTGGATCCCTTTGAACCCTAGTGGGACCCACAAGGGCTGCAAGGCTCTTGGTTTTGGCATGATTGGCATGTGATATATGGCCAAGTGCTTATTGTGATCTAGAGCTTATTCCGTTAGATTATCTGGTAGGTTTTAGCTTAAGGTAGGTACAACTCATGTAGTTACAGCTTATTTAGCTTATTGTAGCTTATTTGTAGCTTAATGCCTTTTATAAATCCATTTTGGCTTAACAAAAGCATCTATAAAGCTAAAAAGGTCATAGAGAGCTTATTTTTGACTTTTGAAAAAAGTGTTTTAACAAAAGTTACTTATAATTAGTAATAAAAAAGTTTTGTAAAAAGAAAATCAAAGAAATTAAAATAAATGGAAAAATTGCAAAAAGTGAGGTTCGAACCTGGGACCTCAAGCATACATGCACAATACCACAACCCCCTTCCAATTGCTCTGGGGCACCAGTTCCGTTTGTTATTGCATAATCTATATACTTAATATAGTCCTTGTTCCTTTTAGCTTATTTTTGCAATTTAGCTTATTTAAATGCTTATCCGTACCATTTTCCCCCTCCTCATCTTTTTCCTTGGTTCCTTGTAACTTGTAGCATTCCTAGTAATTTTCCCATAATTTTTACTCTTCACTAGGTAATTTTTAGAGTTAATTTTAAGTAAATTAGTTTAAATTAAAAAGCAAAAAATATATTAGTTTTACTGTTTAATTTTTATGCCAGATAATTTTTTATAATTTTTTTTACCTTTTATAAGTTTTCAAGCTTATGTAAAAATTACTTTTGCAATTTTGACTTTTAATTTCTAATTTTTATATTTAAATTAGTTTATCTAGCTTTGAAATAATAATTAGGCAATTCATTAAGAAATACCTTAAAAATAAATTGTAAAAGTATTTCTAATTTTAAGATCCAAATCCACATCATTCCACCATCCAAAATTGCCAACAGGACTCACCAGCATCATCAAGACCAGGTAATACCTCATAATTGAAACCCTAATCGTTTTTGCTAAATTTTTATGAAACAACATATGTGGTTAATTGAATTAGGCTCCCTTTCTTTTTGTTGAAATTATATGTGGTTTTCTGTGGTTAATTGAATTAGGTTTAAGATGGATACGAGTTGGATGTCTTTACCTAGATTTACCATTGAATATAAAAAAGGTCTTGACGACTTTCTTGATCATATATTCTATAATGAGGGTAAAGATGGACAGATTTCATGTCCATGTATTGATTGTGGTAATCAGATATGGGTAAATCGGACAGAGGCTACAACACATCTGGTATATGTCGGGTTTATGAAAGGTTATACAATTCCACCTTTCAGTTCCAAATCAAGTGATGCTCCAATGTTGGATGCTGAAGATGACATGCAAGGGTTGCTGAATGATGCCTTCCATCGGTTTGGTGATGACACACTAACCGATGACATGGGAACACAAACTGAAAGTATGAGTATGCCAAACCTAAAGGCGAAAAAATTTTATAAAGTGTTGGGAGAGGCAAATAAACCACTATATCCTGGGTGTAAGTTATCAGTTCTTTCTTTTATCATTAGACTATTTCATGGTAAGTGTGTTAGGAAATGTAGTGATAATGGTTTCAGCAAGATGCTAGATACAATGAGGGAAGCCATCCCCGATGCTTCTATACTAAAGTCATTGTATGAACTAAGGAAGATAATTCGAGAGTTGGGACTTAGTTATGATAAAATTGATGCATGTCCTAATGATTGTATGCTGTACTGGAAAGAAAACATTAATAAAACAGAATGTGATATATGTCATACGTCAAGGTATAAAGCAAGTGAAGATGATCGTGTAGATGAGTCCACCACAGGTGATACACGTAAGAAGATTGGAGCAAAGGTGTTGCGTCATTTTCCGCTCATACCACGATTGCAAATGTTATTTATGTCATCTAAAACAGCCGCCTCCATGAGATGGCATGAAGAGAGTCGCACGAAAGATGGTTACTTGAGACATCCTGCAGATTCCCCAGCATGGAAAGCATTTGATTTTAAGTATGATATGTTTGCCAAAGAATCTCGTAATGTCAGGCTTGGTTTAGCGAGTGATGGGTTTAACCCTTTTGGAACAATGAGTGTTTCTCATAGTACATGGCCAGTTGCTTTGACGCCATATAATCTACCTCCTTGGATGTGCATGCAGAAACCTTATTTCTTTCTAACGTTACTTATACCTGGCCCATCTGCTCCTGGGAATAATATAGATGTCTATATGGAACCGTTAGTTGCTGAGCTAAAGGAGTTGTGGGATCGTAAAGGAATAGACACTTATGATGCATCAACAAAAAGTAACTTTCGGATGCGTGCTTGTTTGTTATGGACGATCAGTGACTTTCCTGCTTATGCAAATTTATCTGGATGGAGCACCAAAGGTAAACTTGCATGTCCTAACTGCCATAAACATACAAAATCAACACGCTTGAGTCATGGCAAAAAACAATGTTTTATGGGACATCGTCGATATTTGCCTACTGAACATGCTTTTAGAAGAGATACAAACTCTTTTGATGGCATAGAAGAACTAGACAGGCAACCCCGTGGCTTAAGAGGACAAGAAGTACTTGATGAGTTAGATGGTTTTGAAGTTAAATTTGGAAAACTTGTGAAGAGCAACCCAAATTTACCTTTTAATTGGAAGAAGAAAAGTATTTTTTTTTTTAGTTACCGTACTGGAAAGATAACTTGCTACGCCATAATCTAGATGTAATGCATATTGAGAAGAATGTTTGTGACAGTGTCCTTGGTACGCTAATGAATCTAGATGGGAAGACCAAGGATCATATAAAAGCACGCCTAGATTTACAAGAAATGGGCATTAGACCTGAACTTCATCCTATAGTTCAAGATAACAACAAAGTTTATTTGCCACCTGCTCGTTTCTCAATGGATAAAAAAGAGAAAGATATTTTTTGTCGTGTGCTTAAGAAGGTGAAAGTTCCAGATGGTTATGCAGCTAATATCTCAAGATGCGTAGAGTTAAAACCTCCAAAACTGTTTGGACTTAAAAGTCATGATTGCCATATTTTGATGCAGTAGTTGCTTCCCATTGCCTTGCGAAATGTGTTGCCTAAGCACGTGCGCTATACTGTGATGAAGCTATGTCGTTACTATAAACAATTATGCGCAAAGGTTCTTAATCCAAATGATTTGGTTCAAATGGAAACCGAGATTGGAAAAACACTTTGTGATTTAGAAAGGATTTTTCCGCCATCATTCTTTGATGTCATGGTTCATCTTTCGGTTCATCTTGCTTCAGAGGCCAGATTAGGAGGGACAGTTCATTACCGTTGGATGTATCCAATCGATAGGTGCACATTACTATTTTAGTAAATACCTTTATTAACAAATATTATTGAATCTAAAATTATTGGTTTTGATATCTCAGGTATTTAGCTACATTAAAATCTTACGTGCGAAACAGGAATAACCCGGAGGGTTCCATTGCAGAAGGATATCTAGCTGAAGAGTGTGTGTCGTTTTGTTCATTGTACTTATCCAGTGATGTTGAGACTGTACATAATAAGACAAGTCGAAATAATGATGACGATGGTTATGAGGATGTTTTACCTATCTTTTCTATGGCGGGTCGACCGATTGGTGCTACTAAGGTAGAAATGATGGAACTTGACATTTTGGCTAAAGCACATTCATATGTGTTGTTCAATTGTAGTGAAGTTGATGAATTTCGAACGTAAGTAATTATATTAGTTGTGAATTTCATAAATTATATTATACAATTAATAGTTGTCGTTGTTATCTTCATTATCATCTGTTAACACTGCAGTGAACATCTGGCGTTGGTTCATCATCAAAATCGGAGAAAACGTAAGCGTGACATTCAACGTTTACATAGTGAGACTTTTGAGTCGTGGTTTCAAGATCATGTAAGGCATATACATAGGTTTATTACTTTTGCAAAATAATTATAATGACATAGCATTTTCGACCTACTAATAACAAAACAATTAACACATCTTGCCTTATTTCAGGTTGAGGAGCTACATGCTAGAGGGGATCACAGAATCACAGAAAGTCTAAGGTGCTTGGCAAGTGGTCCATCTGAGTATGTGAAAAAATATAAGGGATTTATCATAAATGGTTTCCGATTTCACACAAAAGATGTAGAACATAATAGGAAAACACAGAATAGTGGGGTTAATCTTCAGGCCATGACAAACAGTTACTCGAGTGCTACAGATAACAATCCTATCGCGGGAGATGTAACTTACTACGGGGTTTTGAATGATATAATTGAGTTGGAGTATGGTATTGACAAGAAAGTAGTTTTGTTCGATTGTGATTGGATTTCGAATGGTTCAAGGAAAAAAGAAGATGACAACGGGTTTACTCTATTGAATTTTGAAGGATTGAAGGCTCATAACGAGCCTTTTATACTAGCTTCTCAAGCACATCAAGTATTTTACGTTGCAGATAGTGTTGACAAAGGATGGCAAGTTGTGATCAAGACAGCGCCCAGACATGTTTATGACATGGATGAACAAACAAGTCTTGATGACGTGGAAACACATTTGCAGGGTGACTCATTTATGTGTCCTCAACATGACGAAACAATGGATATTGAATTGGTTAGAGGTGGTTTCGATGGAACCGTTGTGGACAACAATGACTTAGTTATTGCCGATGAAGAAGATCCAGTTGAAGAAGCTTAATGATTTCAATTAGCTAAATAGTAATAGTCCCTGTTTTTATGTAAAATTAGTTGTTAAGAATCAATGACAATCCTCATTACTGTTTGTATTACTCTTTCTTATACATTTCTTATTTAAATTTAGGTAATTTTAACTTTTTAGCTTCTTGTTATTTATATTTTCACTTTGAGATCTCAAAACAACCCTGCTTAAGGGGTGTTTGGCTCAAATGGGTCAAACGGGTCAATATGACTTATCACTGTTTGGCTCAAATGCCCATATTAAAAGCTTAATTTCTGCTTATTCACTGTTGTTTCTCTTCTGTTTTTTGTTTCCTTTAGTAGCTTGTACTACTGACTAGAGAATTCTGAGCTTAATTGGGATACTAGATCTTATCTTGTTGCTTTAATTTGGTCTGCTAATCACCACATTAGGACTAAGATGCCCTGCACTCAGTCATTTTTGTTTTTGAATCAAGCCTAGTTTATTTTGTGAGTGCAATTCTGGCTTAGTATAGTACAGCAATAATGCACCAAATTAACCATTATCATTGATAGATAAGGACAATACAAAGACAGATAACCCATACATAACTTCCAAAAGATTGAGACATATAACAATACAAAGACAGATAACACATTATCCTGATGGTTTTTTGACTCCAAATGTCTTCTTTTTTATTGCATCCCAAGTAACATTGTTAGCAAGACCTAACACTTGTATCCTTTTACCAGGAACTTGTTCAACATTTTTGCCTTTTGACTTCTTGCCTTTTGACTTTTTGGCTTCTGGCTTTGTTAATCCTTTGAATTTCCAATTAGGTGGAAAGTAACCAGCCCAAGATGATTTTGAGCTTAACTCATCTTCACAGCTTGACATAGGTGATGATTTTGAGCTTCAAATGGTTATCACTTCTGCAACAAAATAATACTCATTTAGATCTTGAAATGCTAGGAACAAGGCATTCTAGTCTATATTCTAATACAAGCTAATACTATCAGAAACAATTGCAAAGTAGTAACAGAGTATGGCTATCATAACATGCTATTAACTACTCATTCTCTGCAACTTCAATTCCCATTTAGCTTCAACTTTTTTAATAACAACTGTAAATGCATCCATTACTATCTCAGCAAACATCAACAACTGTAAATGCATCCACACATATATCACATAACAAGCATTTCATTAAACAAAAGGTCATTACATCAAACCTACATAACAAGCATTTCATTACACAATTTGTGACAACATAACAGCAATAACCAAACACAAAACAACAACAATTTTCTTAAAAAAAACCACACTAGACTTGCTTTCTTTCAACTCCAATTGCAGCAGAAACATTTCCTTCTCCATAGTTGATTTTTGAAACTCAATCTCCCTTTCCAAATCTCTTATTTTTCCATACTTGTCTTCTTTCAAACGTTTTTCCTTTTGAATCAAATTAAAAACTTCTTGTTTGTAATAGTCATTAGGCAACTCAGGATCTAGCCAGTAAAATGTCTTACATTTAGAACCCTATATGGTACAAACAACAAACATCACTAATATCAACGCATCCAAGAAAACGCATTATAATACTCAATGCATCCAAGAAAACTTACATTATAATACTCAACGCATCCAAGAAAACGCCTTAAAGGGAAATCAATTGTCCGCGAAGTCTGCCTAATTACTGGTTGATCATGTTCACAATGTGTTGGTGGTGGTGGTGGCCGATTACTTCTATTTGAGGAGGAAGACATTTTATGTTTTTATTTATTTAGGGTTTACAATTGGGGAAAAATAATAGGAGAAGTATTATTATAATAAGGATTTAGTGGAAATCCTACATGGCATAAAACTAATGTTTAAATAAAACTTTTGTGAATAAGCGTTTCATAAAACTGATCTTTTACGACTCAAATATCAAGTGTCCTATTATGGTGTATCAAGTTTTGATACCCAAGTATCAAGTGTCATACTAACTAATGTTTAATAAAAACTTTTGTAAATAAGCGTTCTAAAAAACTGATGTTTTATGACTCAAATAAAGGAGTGTTCTATTATGGTGTAGGATAATAAAACCACAACAAATAAGCGTACTATAAAGGTTAGTGTTAACAGACACAGGTGTCAAGGGTCCTGTTAATTTTTGTTCAAATAAAACTTTTGCAATTAAGCGTTCTATAAAACTGAATAAGCGTTATAAAAAGCGGATGTTTTACGACTCTAAAAAGATGTGCCATATTGTGGTGTATCATAAACAAACCATTATGAATAACCGTTCTATAAAGGTTAACGTTATAAGACGCTATTGTCAAGGGTCCTATTCACTTTTCTTATAAAAAAAACGTTTGCGAATAAGTGTTCCCTAAAACCGATGTTTTATGACTCAAATATAAAGTGTCCTATGATGGTGTATCAATCTATGGGACCAAAGTGTCAACTGTCATATTAAGTTATATTTTAATAATACGTTTGCGAATAAGCGTTTTAAATAATTAATGTTTTATGACTTATATATCAACTGTCCTATTATGGTGTATTGTAATAAAACCATAATTAATATGCATCCTTTAAGGGTCCTACTAAGTTTTGTTATAATAAAACTTTTGCAAATAATCGTTTTAAAAAAATGATGTTATAAAACCATTGTACATAAGCATCCTATAAAGGTTAACGTTATAATACCCACGTGTCAAAGGTCCTATTAAATTTTGCTATAATAAAACTTTTTGTGAATAAGCATTTTAACTAACTGATGTCTTATGACTCAAAACTCAAGTGTCCTATTATGGTTTATTATAATACAACCATAATGAATAAACGTCTTATAAAGGTAATTTATTAGGATCCATATTTTAAGTGTCATATTAAGTTATATGATAATAGGACCTCAAATCATCGACCATCCTATTATATACCTTTTTAGGACATCGCCTAAGTAGCAAATATTTAATAAGGATCTTAAACGCTCATATGTCCTATTAAACAGTTTTTTAGGACTCCATTATCATACCGTTCCACACAAAGGGTCCTAAAAAGCCACTTTTGTTGTAGTGACACATATTCCAACACATAATGCTAGAAACAAGAGACAATCAAAGTCAAGTTGAAGTAATGCGTACCTTTTAAATTGCATAGGGATGCTATCAAGAGGATAAACACAACGCGTAAAATCTTGGTTTGACGACACGCTTTGAAACTCAATTACTCATATATCCAAGAAGGTTAGATAATCATATAAAAACATAGATCATGATAATCTTAATTCTTTTATCATGAGTTTCTATTAGAGATTGAATTATCTCTAAATCTCTCTTCTAGGTTTGACAAGTTTTACTTGCTTTGTTTTATTAGTTAATGGTGCTTTTGAGTTAAATCCTAATCCGGTTTTATCTTTAAACAACCTTTGACTCCTCAACAATCTTTCAAGAGATTTTGAGCTTTCATCAAATTTAACTAATATTTTTCCTTTCTCATATTGCTTTTTAATCTCATGTTTGTAATTTAGACATAATTAACATTCTAGATCAATTTCAACATTACTCACAATTCTAGACATTTTATCTTCTAACAAGATTTCCTTTTCAAAAATATTCTTAAAAGATTTTGAAGACTCATTGTTAAAGATAGTTTTTAGGTCCATGTTGCATAAACGTTTAGACTCATTTTCAAGTTTAGAAAACTCTAAGATAAATTTGTCAAAGCAAAAGTGTTTGGTTATAAAATGTACCTTGCTTGATGTTTTATCTAGTTGAGAATCACAAACCGGATGGTTGGCTTCATCTTCATTCGTGTTATTCCATGAATCGTAAGCAAGACCACAAAGAGATCGACATGAGTAATCATCTTCATTTACACCTTCATTTAAAATATTTTAAACTAGTAGCACATGTATTCATCACAACTAAATGTCTATCTATTAATATTTCTAAGACTTCTAATTCATATGTGAGATCAAAATGATTATCTTTGACTTGACATATTTCTTGATGAAAGTTTAACATATTTTTCCAAATGTCATTAGCTGTTTGACAAAAATACATTATTTCATATTCGGTACTAAAGCTTTATAAATCATTGTTTTAACTTTAGTATTTTTATCAAGTTTAATATAGTTATCTTGGTTTTCAAAAACTTGTTTTCTTTGATTTGAAATCACCAAAAGAAATAATGTGCCAAAGATCTTGATCAATTGATTTCACATAGTTTTCAAAATTACTTTTCCATTTAAGTAAGTTTTCTTTTTCAAATAGCGGTGGGTTTTGAATAGGTTGCCCTTCTTTGAGATTTTCAAAATCCATGGATTGATCCAAGTTTTAAAATACATTCTATTTTAAAGATCTTGAGTAACGTAGCTCCCGATGCCAATTGTGGAAAACTAGAAGGGGGGGTTGAATAGTTTACCGCCTTTTTTAAATCCCTTTTTTTGCTTGAATATCCTTTAAAAACTTTACGTTTGCTTGAAGATATAAACACAACGTTATATGTTTGATTTTTTGAAAAGCTTTTCATGTGAATAACTATTCTAACTTTACTTGTTTCATACTTTGAAAAGCTTTACTTGTAATGATCCTAACATTGCTTGTTTAGTTCTTTGAAAAGCTTTACATTTGTTTAAAGATATAAACACAACTTTACTTGTTTAATTCTTTGAAAAGCTTTATATGTGATTAGCTATTCTAACTAAAAGACAACATGTAATAAGCAAAGATACAGAAATAAACGATCAAACCACAACACAATTGTTTATCGTGGTTCGGCTACAAGGACTCTTTTTCCTTGCCCTACATCCACGCCCCGAGTTTCCAACTCGAGAGTTATAAGCACTAATCAACAAGCTCCTTTCACCGGCGGAGAAAACCTTTACAACGTCGCTTACACTTTTACCGACACTAAGCTAGATGTCGAGTTCTTTTACACGGGTACAACCACTCCCATCGTGGCTTACACTTTTACCGACACTAAGCTAGATGTCGAGTTCTTTACCAAGGGTACAACCACTCCCGTTAGTTCTTTTACAAGGGTACAACAACTCCCAACACACTACGTATTTTGAGGCCTAAAATACTAACCATTCACTTCTACATACATGACACAAATGAGGTATAAACTACCAAAGCTTATACATGACCAAGCTAACAAGACATACAATTTTAGAGTTGAAGCTTGTAACTTCTTGAATGATCTTGTGAAGTCCCTTGCTACATAAGAGAGTCACACAAGTCAAATGTTACTGAGTTGGTTTTAGAGAGTATATGAAAATATGTCCTAAAGGGGTGACCCAAAACTAACAAATTGTTTGGTATTTATAGCAAACCATTCTGCAGGTCTGGCGGATCAGGCGGAACCCTCAGATGGGTTCTGCCCGTGTACCCCCAGGGTTCCGTCAGGGCTGCAGTTGGTTTTGCAATAAATCTTCCAAACCAAACAAGGTCACATCTCATTATACCTAGTCAAACACAAGACTTGCAAGCAAACATATGGTTAGTCAAACACTCTTTCTTACCATAAATGTATATTGACAAAGCTTGCCCTAAATGTGATGTGACATTACTATTTTAAGAAATAAATGTGATGTGACAAGACACTTTATAATTTAAGAAATAAAAACAATGTTTTGTTTAAAAGGAAATGTAAACCTTAGTTAAACAAGACTTAAACACTTAAAGTGATGATTTACTTATAGCTAAACTTCATACTTTGTCATTAACAAAACTTAGCAAAGATCGTAAAATATAAATAACGTTTTTAGGCGATATTTGTATTAACAGATTCCAAAAAGTGACATATAAAAAAGATAAGAATGAGACTCACTTTAACAATAACAAAAGGAATATACATAATGGTATGAAAAGGTTTGCTAGGGGAGATAATTACTCTAAGAGAATGACTGGGCATAGGCAAAATAATAACATGCAAGAATATAAGACTAAAAAGAATGTTAGTGTAGCTAATAAACATAGTGTGGATAGCAATAAAGAGGTGGAGAAGAATACTAGAGGTAGTGGTAGCACAGATAAGGATGATGGAAACAATAGCAAGCCTGTTAAGGTTGCTAAGGAAGCAGAACAGAACAAATCTCCTAATAATGGAAGAAGTAATAATACTAGCCCTAGTAGTGTGAAGAGACAGAATAATGTAGGAGTAATTGGACATAATTGTTTCTCCCCACTAAACACACTGGTTAATGAAGAGGAAATCAAGCTGAGTAACAAGGAAAGAGAACAGGTTGATAGTGTGCTAGAAACTAATGGAGATCCAACAGTGAATGAGTGGGAGAACTGGTATAATGACATGAAACAGTATTATAGGGATAAGAAGGAATTTTTAGATGCAAACAATAAATCAGAGAATGAGGAAGATGTTGTGAAAGATTTGTCTTCAACTGAAGAAAGTCTATTGAGGAATGAGGTTGAGGGTATTTGTAGTCCCACCCTCAACTGATTTAGTGAATTTGGCTTTGCTTAGTATTGTATATAATTAGTATTGTTTTTTGTTTGTTTTCTTTTTTGTGTGAAAAAACAGACAGAGTGTATAATGAGCCTAAAAGAATTGAGAGAAGTGTGGAGTATAAAAACAGAAAGAGAGTATTTTTGTGTGTATAAAAATAGATAGAGTGAATTGTGATTCAAAAGAATTGAGAGATTTGGTGAGCCAAAAAAAAGAAAGAGAAGATTATGTGCAAAAACAGACAGAGTGTTTGTGAGCCTAAAAGAATTGAGAGATTGGTGAGACAAAAATAGAAAGAGAGCATAGTGTGTTATAAAAATAGACAGAGTTTTGGTGAGCCAAAAGAATTGAGAGATAAGGTGAGTACAAAAACAGATAGAAAGCATTTGTGATTAAAAAACAGACAGAGTGAATATAGTGAGCCAAAAGAATTGAGAGATATTAGTGAGCCAAAAACAGAAAGAGAGGAAATGGATATCAAAGTTGCATCTTGGAATATTAGAGGTCTCAGTACTGATGAGAAACAAAAAGAAGTGAAGAATATCATTGCTGAGGAAAAGCTACATATGTGTGTTGTTCTTGAGACCCATATCAAATACAATAAAGTTAAGAAAGTTTGTGAAAAGGTTTTTGGCAACTGGGATTTTGTTACTAATGCAGAAGATAATAACAAAGGGTGCATGATTATGGTTGGATGGAATCAAAATATGGTTAATGCCTTGATGATCACTAAAACAAAACAGAGTATGCTACTGCTAGTTGAATCTGTTTGCCAGAAAACCAGATTTTTATTGTGTATGCAAGTAATTCTGGTATTGAGAGAAGACAATTATGGAAGGAATTGGAAGCTTATAAGCAGGTTATTAATGGAACTGCTTGGGTAATTCTTGGGGATTTTAATGTTTCTTTGGAAGTGAATGAACAATCAAATGGAAGCTCAGTGCATTCAAATGACATGGTGGAATTTAAAAAGTGTGTTGAGAATATAGAGGTGGAGGATTTACTAAGTTTTGGGTTCCAATTTACTTGGACAAAAAGCTTAAAGAATCCTAACTGCAAAACATTAAAGAAGTTGGATAGAGTGATGGTAAATGAAGTCTTCCTTGATAAGTTCAAGTTAGCTCATTGTGTATTTCACCCTTACATCATTTCTGATCATTCTCCTGCTGTACTTCTGCTACCAAATGGAGGGATGAAAAAGAAGAAAACTTTTAGAATGTCTAATTTCATAACAGAGAAGGAAGATTTTTTGCCAATGGTTAAGCATGAATGGGACAAAGATATCAATGGTTTTCACATGTATCAAGTGACTCAGAAAATGAAACTGCTTAAGCATAAATTGAATCATTTAAGCTGAAAAAATGGTGATGTACATGAGAGAGTTAATTCTTTGAGAGAGAAGATAAAAAAAGCCCAAGAATAAGTTGATAGAGATCCTTTTTGTGAGAACAAGAGAAAGAATAGTTGTCTTCTACTGCAAGAGTACTGTGAATCTATTAAAGATGAGGAAAACTTATTATTTCAAAAGGCAAAAATTGAGTGGTTAAAAGAAGGAGATAGAGATACAAATTTTTTTCATCAAATCCTCAAAGGAAGACAACATAAAAGTAGAATAATGGCTATTTGTGGAGAAGATGGAGTTAGATATGAAAATGAACAAGTTCCTAAACAATTTTTGGAGCATTTTCAAAAAATTTTGGGCAAGAAAGATGATGTGGCTGAATTCAGAAGTGATCATGTTACTTTCCCAAATAAATTGTCAACTGATGAGGCTAAAAAATTGGTTAGACAAGTAAGTGTGGAGGAGATAAAAGCTGCCATGTTTGATATTGAGGACTAAAAAGCACCAGGACCTGATGGATTTACATCTAGATTCTTCAAAGCTGCATGGAGCATTGTTGGGGATGAGGTGTGTTTGGCAAGTTACTTTGTGAGTTAAATGCTACACTTATCTCATTAGTTCCTAAGATTCCAACTCCTAATAAAGTCTCTGATTTTAGACCTATCGCATGTTGTAATGTCTTATACAAATGCATTAGTAAGATAATAACTAATATGATTAAAGGAGTACTTGGAAATCTAGTTAATGAGAATCAAAGTGCATTTATAGCAGGCAGACAAATCACAGATAATATCCTTCTAGCCCAGGAATTGTTGAGAGGGTATAATAGAAAACAAGAAATCAAAAAATGTGCACTTAAAATTGATTTGCAAAAGGCTTATGATACTCTAGATTGGCAGTTTTTGAGGATTGTCTTACAACAGTTTGGTTTTCATAGTAAGATGGTAGGATGGATAATGACTTGTGTTACTACCACAAAGTTTAGTTTGAATGTTAATGGGGAAAGAATAGGGTACTTCAATGGTGGTAGAGGTTTGAGGCAGGGGGACCCTATTTCACCTTACTTGTTCACAATGGCTATGGAAGTTTTCAACTTGCTTTTGAGGAAAAATATTGATAGGACAGAGGGATTTAAATACCATCAAGGTTGTAAGAAATTAAAGATCACTCATTTGGGGTTTGCAGATGATTTGATTATTTTCAGCCATGGTGATAATCAGTCTGTTAAAGTGATTAAAGACGCTTTAGAAGAATTTAGTAGTGTGTCTGGGCTAAAGGTTAAGTTACAAAAGAGTACTATTTTCTTTGGTGGCTTATCTAAACCTGAACAAGACAACATTTTACAAATTCTTCCTTTCACTGTTGGCGCACTGCCTGTTAGGTATTTAGGAGTACCTCTAATAACCAAAAGGCTGAGCATAAAGGATTGTAAACCATTGATTGAGAAAGTTAGAAGTAGAGTACAAAATTTGAGGAATAGAGGCCTTTCCTATGCAGGTAGAATGCAATTGATTGCCTCAATATTATCCTCAATGCAAGTATATTGGGCATAAGTTTTCATTTTGCCTAGAACTGTGGTCAAAGATATCAAAAAACTGTTGAAGGGTTTTTTTGTGGTGTCAAGAGGAGTTAGCAAAAGGTAAAGCAAAAATCTCATGGGCTAATATTTGTAAACCAAAAGATCAGGGCGGTCTGGGATTTAAAGATTTACTAATGTGGAATGAAGTTTTAATTATGAAACATCTTTGGAACATTGCAGCTAAAAAAGATACATTGTGGGTAAAATGGATCAGTGTTGAAAAATTGAAAGGGAGAAATGTGTGGGAAGTTTCAATTGAAAGCAATAGCAGTGTAGGTTGGAATAATATTCTTAAATTAAAGGATAAAATGAGAATGCACATTGGTTATAAGATTGGTAATGGTAAGTCAATATCTGCATGGTATGATAGATGATGTAATGAGGGTCCTCTAAGTGAGTTTATAACTGCAAGAGAAATCTATAATGCTAGATTCAGAAGTGACAGCACAGTGGAAGTTTGATTAAAGATGGTTCCTGGTGTTGGCCTACGGAGTGGTTAAATAATTTCCATGTTCTAAACAATATACATATCCCTACTTTGATCAATGAAGTGAAAGATAAAGCTGTGTGGATAACTAGTAATGGACATAGAACAGAGTTTGCTACAAAAGTAGTGTGGAAAGATTTATGCTGCCAGGGAAACAAAGTATCATGGAATGATTTGGTTTGGTTCCCACATAATATACCCAGGAACTCTTTTGTTCTTTGGTTAGCAATACAAGAAAGATTGTTAACACAGGATAGAATTGCTGTGTGGGATCCAAACAGAAATATGGAATGTGTGTTTTGCAGGCAATGTCTAGATTCCCATGAGCATCTGTTATTTAGCTGTGATTTTACTCATAAGGTTTTAGAAGGTTTGCTGAAATTATTGGACAGACAGTTCTCTTTCAATTGGAGCAGAATAATTGATGAATTCTCTAAAATGAAAGCTAATAGAAGCATATGGAGTATAATGAGAAGGCTGGTTCTGGGAGCAGCAGTCTATGTTGTTTGACAGGAAAGCAATGTCAGGTTATTCAAGAACAAGGAAAGAAATGTGGAAGTGTTGATAAAGAATGCTATGGAAAGTATAACTTGGAGAATAATGAGTTTTGTGGTGAAGAATACTTGTGCTGTCAAAGCTATTGAAGATATTTGGAAGGTGAAGATTAAAAGAACCACTGATTGTAGAAAATAATATAGAATAATATGATGTATGTTCTGTTTTGAGTATAGGTGTCTAGTATAGAAGGATTGTATCTAGTGATAGAATGCTTGTAGTTATGTCAAGCTAATTTGTTAGGCTGTGTACAAAACACCATGGGATTTGTCCATGGTTGTTTTAAGAGTTTGTGTACCTTTTTGTGATTAATAATATTTCTCCTTTTCACACACACACACAAAAAAAAAAAAAAAAAAAAAAAAAAAAAAAAAAAAAAATTCAAGCCCGAACGGGCAACGAGCCAAATGGGCTTGAGCCCGAACGGGCGCGGACCAAATGGTATAACACCCCCAAAATCAGGTCCAGCGGAAGCATACATGTTACTGGGGTGCTACTCAACCGGTATCATAACACAAGTACAAAGAACGGCTTTTATCTCAACCATTTAGAATAACTTTCATTATCAAAAATATTTAATTTACATCGTACAAAAATAGTGCAGAAATACATGCCCATATAAGAGTTTAAGTGGTCCCAAATATATATCAGAGTTGTCTATGACCATGCCATGCCATGCCAAAGCTTTCAATAGTTAGCTATCGCCTTAACCTGAAAATACATGCTAAAAAGTGTCAACACGAGGTTGGTGAGTTCACAGGTTTATAATAAAACAGTAGTATTGTGAGTTCAATAAAGAGTTTTGTGACCATTGCATCGCTCACAATGTCATGAAAATAGTCTTTACTTTACAGTAAAATCAGAATTGCGGACCATGAGTAGAGAGTGTGATCATTACAACGAATATAATGTCACATAGTAAAATAGTCTATTACGCTAGCACTAAGTTCATGCAACTGAAGCTTGACAGTGTGCATGCTCTAGAAGCACGTTAAATAAAGCCCTTGCAAGTGTCTATCCTGTGACACTCATGTTTCGACATGTTATACGCTCGCGTTTGCCTATCCGGCCAAACCGAACGGGGGTGTCAACCCCAATAGATCTATTTATAGCATTCGCGCTTCCCAGCAGGAATTGACGGTTCATGAGTTTGGGCATTGTGGGATTCAGTGTCTTAGGCTAATCCGCGTAATAGTGTAAATAAAGCATAAGTTTCAGTGTGGTCCATAAAAGTGTTTGCATAAAAGCAATTGTCATTCAATAGAAGTGTTTGCGTAACAGCAATGATTTGTAAAGTGTTTTGCATATAAGCAATAGTTCATAGAGTGTGTAGCATAAAAGCAATAATTCATAAAGTGTGTTGCATAAAAGCAATAGTTTATAAAGTATGTAGCATGTTTATAAAACACTTGTGTTTGTTAGAAAATAATCAAGTATGCAACCAATATACACATAGGTGTATTTGAATAATCAATCAAGTATTGCGCATTCAAATAAAACAAGCGTCGAGTTTAGTTAAAAATGAGCATGTATTCTCCCCCAAAATAGTTATAAAACAAGTAAAAGTAGGGGCATGAACTCACCTCAATGGAGTATGCAGTAAACCAAGTGAGTCAAATAGAGTGTGGCACCAACACGCGACCTAGATTAGTAAGGCATGATTTAGTTCATAGTTTATGTTTAAGACTCAACGAAGTTTAATTAAACTTAAAAGTTTTAAAGTGTTGCGTTATTGTTGCTTGTGTGGTAACATTTAAGTTGGAAAAACGGTTTTCTAAATGTTTGTGTATTGGCTCATAGAAGTGCGTAAGCGTACAACGAAAAAGGGTGTCGAGAATGAATAGTCTTTGGTTCGGAAATAACCCAGGACAAGATGTGGGAAGTAGTCACGAATAGATGTTAGGCGTTGACGGATTTGGAAAACCCTTTTGCCAAAAGGACTTATAATACTATGTGTGTATGTAAATAGTCATAAAAATTATCTAAGAATGGTTTAGTGTTGACTTTATTTGATATTCTCATTTGTACGCCATGATCAAACTTTGTCATTATTGTTTATAAAAATAATGTAAGTTAAATATATATTTTTCTTTTATTGGAAAAAAAATAGGTATGATCCATGTATACATTTCAATCTATAAGTTCGAATCAAAAGTTGTTTTATATGGTTTATAAAATTCAAGTAGATTTTATAAGACAAGGTAAGTCTAATAAGTTTGGATATGTGCATAAACTAATATTATTAATAGTACGTTTAAAACTTAAGAATTTGGTTTATAAGTTTTGAAAGTATATAGTTTTTGATTATAAGTATGATTTATGAATTCTCTATAAATTACGTCGCAACGCGTGGTCGAGTGAAATGAAATGAGTCGGGAAGGATCGAATAGTAAAGACGAGCTGAGTACAAAACAGTAATACAAACCCATTATATCGTTTTATTTGTGAAAGGTTTTTATATATTACACGATGACACTTCTGATTCAACGCACCCTTATTTGAGTTGTTGGGATTTGGGCTTGAGGGCCCATATATGTTATTGACACAAAAATAATAATCAGTTTGGAGGAATTTGTGTTGGAGCAGTTTTTTGACGCGAGGGAAATAGTCATAATGCAAGTTTAAAATTTGAACTCAGATCCTTAACTTAACGAGACCATAAGTCCTTCTCAAGGACTAGCGTTAGCCCACATGACAAACATCCTCGGGGCATGTCATTATGACCGAAGCATCACACAACCCGTACCCCTTAGGGGTGCATTTTGGTGACTTAGAACGACGGCAACGCAAATACTCTAGGGGTCTACTCGTACACCAAAACAAGATAAAAAAATGCTAACAATCTAACGCGACTAGTGTTTTTTTTTTTTAATGGTCGGGTACTACCCAACTTGAATGCTAGACTCACACCCTTGTGAGGCTGTTATACACCAACATGAACATGAACACTCCCTCTTGTGGGTGGGTTAGTCTTGAGTTAAAGACCACAAGTGAACCACTATTGTGGTATTGTGGTGCCTGCTCTCGACAGTCATTAACTAAACACAACCGTTGTGGGTCGAAACAAACAGGGTCAAAACAAGCACTTCTAGTTATGAGCCACAACAAATCTGGTTTTCCATTTAACCAAAATCTTATCACACAAGGATTCTGAAATCGATTTAACAAGTGATATATCACCAAACTTTGGTTTAACAATTATATTATCATTTCGTTATTACAGGTTTGGGGTCGATTCGTATTATAGCATAAACCAACTTGTTTACATCAAGTTTTTAGTTAAGCAAAATCCAGTTCAGTTTTCATACAACATAAAAGTTTTCTTGTTGACACCCAATAAACCAAACTTAAACAAAACAATTTGTTCAATACAGAGAGACCCGAATGAAGTAAAACAAACATGAAAATTTAGAACCTTACAAAGGATAGAGCCGATTTACAAAGGAGACCACGAATTAAATCAAAACTCGAATCTGATTCAAGCAAGCAATCCACACCCCCTCGTCACAGAAACGCTAGAGCCCCTTTGAAATTGTTTTGTGAAAGTTTGAGTGAGTCTGAGGACTTGCTGAATTGATTGGATTATAACAAAATAAACGAGGGAGGTTTGATTCCTTCTCTCTTCATTATCAGTCGACCCTTAAGCCGATTATGGAAGTCGTCCCCCATGGTTTCATCCTTTTGTGTTGACCTCCGAAGTTGAGACAAGGAAGGTCAGGCCTGTGTTGCTATGACAACACTTGTTGTTTTGTTGACATCATTTGGATCAGATCTGTCATGAAACCAGAAGGTGGGGAAGATGAGCGTAGCAGAAGGGAGAGGGAGAAGAAGACGCACATGTGTGGGGATAAGGGTAACGTTTTTATTTGTTCTTGTTTTATTTTTGTTTTTATTCAACTTTTAAATTAAAAGTGTGGGTAAATTAATAAAAGGTGAGTGTAAATCAAATTAAGGGTTTGTAAAAGTAAGTAGTTGGTTGGCGGGTTCAGGCGTACTCCGTGTTTCGTTCAGCTCTTGTATAACTGAGTTTCTAGGTTGGCGTGAGCGCGATAAATATGACTTTTGAGAACGTTTCTATAATTATAATAAAATTTATTATTTCCGGATAACCCGTATTGAGTTCATGCCTTTACTAGGATTTGTGTCGGTACGCGTGTGGTGTTTGGTGCGAGATAATTCTCGTGTTTGATCAACAATGATCAGTAAGAGTTAGAAAATGGCACATTCACATTTTCTAATAAAATAACCAATGTAGTGATTTACAGTGTGCGGGTTTGTTTTTCTGAAATAGTTATGTAAGCTCATGTATGCTTAGATAAATAGTTAGGTAATAATAAATTGACATTTATTATTAAAAATTAGTTTGAAAAATTCCAGTTTGTTACAAATGGGCTCGAGCCCGAACAGGCACCGGCCAACGGGTTCGAGCCCGAACGGGCACGGGCTATACGAAATTCTTGATATCGGTAAATTTATTGTCGAAAAGAACGTAATAAACTAAAATACATTATCCATCAAAAATTTTTATTTCAGAGTACCCGCTGCTACAACGCGCGGGTACCCTGCTGGTATACAATTATGAATCTTCATGTTTGACCGCAAAAGTCAAAGATGGATTTGCCCATGTTTACGTAGAAATTCACGAGTGATCAGAAAATCGTACCAAAAAGATATAGTGTTTATATGTTATCCAGTAGCAGATTGTTGAAATACATTTATAAGCTAACGACAAATGTTTTCCATTTCTTTGATAGGGCGCTTTCGCACTTTATAAATCTATATTTACTACCACCGTATTATGTCAATGTGACCTAACATGTTTCACCTTAATTGATAACAAAAGTAACTTCAAGATATCAATATGAAAGGGCAAACTCAAGGACTTTGATTTATTGGTATGTGAGTTATCTATCAACCTAAAGGTTGCAGTTCAAGCATATAGGTGATACAAGATGTGGAAAAAAATTATCGTTCAAAAAAAAAGATAAGACAATGGCAATAGTATAACACTTGTTCGACTATGCAGCAACAAATTAATGTAATAACATGCAAAGCGAACTCAACATGGATACTGTCCAAAATAGAAAAAACGTAATTTTGTTTCTCAGTTGAACTTTATAGGGCTTCTTTGAAAGATGAATAATGTTATACATTTAAAGGACCACGCGTATTTTTCTTCTTTCATTTTTTCATGCATCTCAACACATGGGTATATCATGTGAGTCGGTTTTTGTTGCAAATGAAATTAGACGACATTCATGCCTTCCAAATAAGAAAAAATGTCTATAACATTAACATGAAAAATGTCATCATGCTATGATGATACGTTCTGACTTCTGTATGAAATTGTCAAACGACTTAAACCTTCAGCTAGTGCATTAAGCTATAAACAAGAATCAGATGCAACATTAAGATTTAAGATATATAGTAAATTATCATAAAAGTACGTACCAAACTAAATAGAGATTTGAGTTATACAAGAAACAAAAGAGAAAATGACGGCAACAGACCTTTGAATAAATACTACTTTACACGACTGAATAGCGTTCCCTGGTTTCCATTAAAGTCCATCCTTGAGCACAACACTTCAACCAGTCTTGCTGATTTTTTGGGAGGATTACAAAATGTAAAACGTAACAAGGAAGAAGAAGAAGAAGAAGAAGGAGGAGGAGGTATTAGAGTGTTTGGTATGACTAATATGCAAAGAAGAAAATAGATTTTTTTTTTTTTTTTTTTTTTTTTTTTTTTTTTTTTTTTATTATTATTATTATTATTGTTATTATTATTTAAGCAAAATAACACAAAACGTTTATTAACAAAGTATGTTGTAGCACAATCATATCACTCAAATATGAAAAAGAATTTTCGGCTCCTTCCGTTAGGAGTTCCAGGGTAACTCCTGGTAGTAGACATAACCTCGTTTGTTTTTTAGAAGAATCTTTTTTCACTATTATTTTATTATTATTATTTTTTATATGCAAGCGAGAAGAGGTAATCAAAGAAGTGCGTATGTTTTTTCCTCTTACGTTTACAGGCAGAAAAAGGAAATGAAAGAAGTGCATATATTTTTTCTATTATGTCTGCAAGCGGGAAAATGAAATAAAAAAAATGCGTATGTTTTTTTCTCTTATGTTTGCAGGCAGAGAAAAGAAATAAAGGAAATGCATTTGTTTTTTCTTATTATGTCTGCAAGCGAAAAGCTGAAATAAAAGAAATGTGTTTTTGTATTTTTAGACAAGGCAAAAATGACTATTTTTCTTTATTTTTATTTTTTTCAAATTTTGTAGATTTGTTTTTTCCTTGCTGAAAACACATAAAAACATCTTATAAAAAACAAACGCAGTCTAAATAAACTTCTTAAAAAAAAGTTGGCCCATGCAGGTCTCGAACCTGCGACCTTCGCGTTATTAGCACGACGCTCTAACCAGCTGAGCTAATAGGCCTATTTGTTTCCATACCCCCAATCTCACTTCATAAACAAATCACACATCCATTACTCAAATAAAACCACTACTACTTGACTTGATCGTCACTAGTAAACGCACACACAAAACGTGTAACCACTGTGTGTAAATCAAAAATGGTGAAACCTTCATCATCATCATCAGCATCTAAAGATGACGCACGTGCGTTAATTCAATCACTCAGATCTGCTTATTCCGCTACTCCAACTAATCTCAAGGTTAATTTTTTATAAATTTGTTAATAAGCCCTAATTTTTATAAAGTTAATTTTTAATTTGTTTTTTTTGAGTAACAGATTATAGATCTGTACGTTGTGTTTGCTGTATCCACTGCTCTGATTCAGGTACTGTAAATTTATTTTTTTATAAAAGTTTAATTGTTTGATTGTTTTGGTGTGAATGTTAATTAGGGTTTGACTTTGGCTTTTTTTTATAATGTTTGTTGTTATATTATATGGGTTTATTAGTTTTGTGTAGTAAAATATAGTAGGAGATTTGTGAAATGTAGATGGTTTTGTGATTTTTTACGCGTAGTTAGTAGGTTTAATTACATGATTTTTTTTTTTTTTTTTTTTTTTTTTTTTTTTTTTTTGGTTTGAGTTATTTATGGATGGGTGTGGCGAGAATCCTAGATTATAATGCTTGTGAGTGTTTAGCATTTCGATTTTGTTTGAACGCTCCTATTTAGAAACAAATTAGGTTTCCTCTATTCAGGTTACCCGGGGAAGGCGAGTCTTTGACTCAACCCTTCCGAGGCCACCTTCAAATGTGTACCTAGGGAGGTTAAACGCTGCTATCTGAAATGTTAATAAAATAAGCGGTTAGGTTTTATGTTAGTTTAGACTTTAGACTTTATTATTACATATACAACTACGTTACCAAACACTTGCCAAACATAGCAATAGTTGTGTATGATTCTGTAGGCTAACAGTTGGATTGCATATATGGCATCTGACATGGGTTCTTATTCATTCATACGTGATTATGATTTATTGATTTTATATTGTTGTTGTTTTTACTATATGAAGAACTTTAAGGAGTTTATAGTTACTGTTGGTGGTTTTTTGCTTGAGTTGGTTGAAGATATTCTGAGCAGTCTATGTGACATCGCTAAATAATAATGTGGTTTGAGACTTTGATGGTTTCAAATAGTTTGAAACGGGAATTTATTATTGGGAAATGATGGAAAGTACTTACCTCCGACGAAATTGTTGAGCTGTTTTGAGTTTATGACGGGGGAACTTTTCTTCTGTGTATAGTTATGCAAAAGGATAAATGTCAATGTACTTTCACTGTGCCAGTGTCTCATAAACCCAGCAGCAATTTCCTTGTTTGTAAAAAATTACAAATGTTACGTGTCTCGCACATCATTATCATTATTAAAATTACTGTACGGAACTACAGATATTGTTCAACAAGATCCTTGTCAATAAGGTTATCATGGACATTTAGGAAAGAGACAGTGACTCTGCGCCTAGGAACCATTGCACTCTTTTCAGGGATAAGAAAGTATAAGTTGTAGAGCTAGCTGGGTCATGATGTGTTGTGCATAAATTTTATCTGTTCACCCAGTTTGTTAGACCTTCAAAAAATTGTTAACGATGATCACGTCAATTATGTGCCCTTTTTATTGTTGTACTTGTATAGATGATGATAAGAATCCTATATGGCCAAAATGGATAATATCCTTATCAGTTTGACAGTGAAAAGTCCTAGGGTGCGTATATTTAGGAAAAACACATTTTTTTACGTCTTTCTTGTTACCTTTGGAACCCCAAACCCCCCACTTTCCTTCGTCAGTATGGAAAATACCAAATCGTCTAAACGTGTTTTCCAAATTTTCAACTTTTTGTGGAGATATAACCCCCCCCCCCCCCCCCCCCCCCCTCCTAATTCCTACAAAATTAAAGATAGTAAACTATGAAATGTTTCGTCCAACTAAATGCATCCTTACTATTTGACTACTTGATTTGTTGCCAAATAATAACTACTGCTATGTGATAATGTGATACTGGCATAGAAAGAACTACTAGAAGACTAGAAAATTGTTTACTTCTATGAAGTAGAAAACAATAAAAAAAATGTAAAAACATCTTCATCTGCCTTCTATCTCAGTGTTTCAACTCAATAAAATAAACTAGAAATGAACTTTTTCATCCTTTCGTCTATAACCAGGTGGCTTACATGGCAATAGTTGGGTCATTTCCTTTCAACTCTTTTCTCTCTGGTGTGCTTTCTTGCGTAGGGACGGCCGTCTTAGCTGGTAAGCTTTATCTGGATTCTTTCGTCAAGACAGGTCATAAGTGTTTGCCGTTTTTAGTTTAACATATTGTCTGACATATCATTTTTTTTGCTACAGTTTGTCTTCGTATTCAAGTCAACAAAGAAAACAAGGAATTTAAGGTATGTTGGTCGGTTCTGCATAAAATTAAGGATGTAATTGTCTAATAAACTTATAGAAGTGCAACCGTGAAACCTAGAGGTACTGAATTGGACGGGTTGAGTGGGTTGGATAATATGTTAAAGTGTGTTCAGGACTTCAGGTCAAAGCTGGCAACCCTTTTTGATGTGTGTTGGTCTGACCGACCTGCGGAACATTTTTTGTATTCTCTTTTCTTGAAATATATAAGAAAGTAATGTTTTGACCAGGCTGATAACTATATTACTACAATGATAATATTATTTTCAAATGAAACAATTTTGATGCATCTGAATTACACTTTGGGTGACTTCTAATCTGTTTAATGTGTAAAAGTTATCCGTTTGACCCATTACATGCAAATTATAATGTTTATCTGTTAATGGCTCAAAATTGCCAACTCTTGCGACATCCCTCTGTATGAGTGTATGTGTATAACATTGAGCTTCCATCTCCACTCATGTGACGTTATTATGTTAAACTTTTTGCAGGATTTACCTCCAGAACGTGCTTTTGCGGATTTTGTCCTATGCAATTTGGTGCTACATCTGGTGATTATGAATTTCCTAGGATAACTTGTCTTTGATCATGTTATACAAACTGCATTTGATGAGAGAGAGAGAATAGCAATAGATCTCTAGTGCATTGATTTGTAATGCTTGGGTGTTGCATTCTGTACTGGCTATAGGATAATACTTTCGACGCTTTTAAAACTATGAAAATGCATAAGTGGTTACTGACATTGCAATGGGTCACATGGAATCATTATTCCAAAAAATCTTCAAATTCGAAGGAAAAAGCGCATTAAAAGTCTTTTTATCATTGTTACCATTATCTGTTTTTTATCTTTTGGATTTCTTATCTTACATTGTTGATATTCAAGTGATACTTGTTGATATCCAAAATTTGAAAATAGTAATCAATGAATAAGTACTGTAAAGCGAAGCTACATTGGAAACCAAACGCGTACTATAGTGGTGAAATGGGCAGATCAAGTGAGTTGTCAAATGAGTTAAACATTTCATGAGTTGAAACAAGTTAGTTTGAGATGAAATATTTTTTTGTCTGGATATATAGTTTATACGAGCGGGGGTACCCGCACGTTGCTGCGGGGATGTTGTGTTTAAACAAAACTCGAAATAAAACGATAATTTTTTTAAGGACTAAATTTGCAAAAGATCGCTAACGGGGAACTAACGGTGCAATTTATAGGTAACATGAGGGACTAAAAATGAAAATCCTTTTCCCTTTTAATATAAATACCATTTTATTTTATTTTATTTCATTATATAATACATATAAAACACACATACCACACTCTTACTCTCTCTCTCTCTACCTCACCGGTTTCTTCAAAATTTCCGGTAAGGAGTAGCAGTTTCCGGTGACGCCATTGCCGGAAAATTTTCCGGCAAGTCCTTTTCTTTGCCGATTTAATAGATCGGTTAGTTCCCAACGTTTTTGGAGAGTTTGAGCTCACGGCTCCCTCCACAACTCACCCACGCGTTACCTCTTTCACCACCATATACCGCCGAGACTACTACAACCTTCCCACCTTCATTCTCGTCGGTGAAACGCGACCCACGCGCCCTCCACCGTCGTCCCTTGACCACAGTAAGTATAGTATCTTTTTTTTTTTTTTTTTCTTTTCCGTAGATTTATAGTTTTTTTTATAGATCCGTCTAGATCTATATTTTTTTTTCAGATGTAATTTTTTTATTGTCGATGGAATTTTTTTGAGGTTGCCAAAAAAGTTATTTTATCTATTTCGTTATAATAAAATTAATTTATTGTAAATTTGAATTTGTAGATTTTTTTATAATTAATATATATATATTTTTTTTTTTCAGATTTGCATTGCCGGAAATGCTCTTGCCGACGAAGCTTTAGCCGGAATCTGTATTGCCTCGCTGCCAGAAACACATATTTATTTTTAAATAAATTTTGTAAACTCCATTTTCATTATTGTTAATGTAGTGATTTTTTGTATATTTTGTTTTTTTTGTTTTTTTGTTTTTTTTTTTTTTATTGTTAGTGTAGTGATATTTTGTATATATATTTTTTTTGAGACAATGATAAGATGGAGCAGGTGTAACAGTGCATGTACTGTTACTAAGGTGCATGTACTGTTACTAAGAGAAATTGTAATTAGTGACATTAGCCAATGGGAATCTGACAACACACATCTTTAAAGGTGATAAACCAATAGGAGCCAAGATTAAGGGTATAATCACCCCGTGTAGCAACAGTATTTTGGGGGACTGTTACACAGGTTTTAGAATATATATAAATTTTCTGGTTTAATTATAATAGGCCAATGCGAATGACTTCATGTCACTGTGACAAAAGAAACTTTATTATCACAAGCGTGATCTATATTTCAAAATAAACGATTCAGAAGGTTGTATGTCTTTCGAATACACTTCGGGACGAATTTTGATACATTCAACCTGTTTCCATCTATAAGCTAATTTGGCCAATGTGTCTTGCTAGAGGTTAAGTATAATCCATATTGACCTATTTGAATGTGTTGAGCTTGCCACCTCTACGTAATCTGTATTTTATGTGTGTGTGTGAAATGTCCAACTTCCTATTCCTTACACATACGATGTTACTGTATTATGTTAAACTTTTTGCAGGATTTACCTCAAGAACCTTTGGTTCTACATTTGGTGATTATAAATTTACTTGAATGAACATCCATCTCGTGATGACCAACGATGTGATTGTGATGATAAACAACCTTGAAGTGGCCACATCAACCTCGTGAGGTTTTACCTGGTTTGAGTCTGTATGGCAGTGGGTTGAAACCCCGTGGATTAGTCGGCCAAAAGGTCGAAACCATGATTAACCAAAAAAAAAAAAAAAAAAAAAGGCGCATTTGGAACTCATTTATTGCCTTATTGGGCTTCATCATTTCTTTTCGAAGCATAAATGCAGCTTATGGGTAGATGCGGAAACTGCATATGGCTATCCACACATCAGTAATAAACATAGATTGAATATGATGTTAATCGCTATTTTTATTAAAGGTTTGGTGAGTTTCAAACTAAATATCGTTCTACGATTGGGTCCTTGGGTGAAAAGAATATTTACAAACTAATTATGTTTCTATAGTCGTTCCAAGAATATATTCTACTAAAAAGCATAGAATTATAAAGCAAAATACGAAATATGTGAATTCCTTTCTTCTTCTTGCTCTTCACAAAAGCATAAAAAAAACCGTGAAAATCTTAAGACAAAGGAGTAATTCTATTTTTGTGCTCTTCACAAAAGCATAAAAAACAGTGAAAGGGGTAATTCTATTTTTGTGCTCTTCACAAAAGAATAAAGCAAATATTTTATGAGAACATACACTTTACATAGATGTCACTGAAATTAAAAAAAAAAAAAAAAAATGCGCCTAGAATACTGAACTTTCATTTTATTTACTTGAGTTACTGAACTTATAGGAAGCATACTCTTTTATAATTTCAGTAACATAAATATCGTGTTTTTACAAGTTGAGTGATGTTTAAACATATTTTTATAACTTCAGTGACCTCAAAATATCATGTTCAATAAGTTCAATAACTTAAGTGAAAAAAATGAAAGCTTCGTACCTTAAGCATATTTTTTTTGAAAAGTTTGGAAACATATTTGTATATTAACCAATTGTTTTATTTTCGTGGTATGTAACAAATTTACAGTCTGACGTAGTATGTAATTGTATGTAACCTGACTTAACAAATGTAAGATTCTCTGTTTCTTCAACTTTACAAGGAAAATTGTATTCCAAGTATGGGATCATCTCTAAGTTTAAATACATCATAGATTTAACATTTAGTTCCACATTTTAATACATACACACACAAATCATCAAGCATCCATAGATATGGAAGAAATTAACCATTTCAGTCATGAAAAACATCCACTGAAGCTCATCAAGGGGGAGACGATTGTTGGTGTTGGTTTCAAAATTGGTGACAATGAAGAGAAACCTGTTAATTGCTTTGCATGTGTAAAACCCATATCCCCAAGTGACTCGGCATATGGTTGCACCGAGTGTCAGTTTTTTCTACATAAATCGTGTGCACAACTTCCGCTCACTATTAACTTCCCTTCTATATATCAGCATCCTCTAAAACTCATTAATATGAGAACAACAAGATTCAAATATTTTAATTGTGATGTATGTCGTCTTGATCACTTAACTCATGGGCTGTGTTATTCTCCTAATTATGATGAAACTAATATATTTACGGCTTGCATTAGTTGTTGTGTTGTTGAGATTAGTGAAAAGGCGGAAGCTGTTGCTATCAAGAAAGAGGCAATGGTCAAATTTGAACATGAAGGCCACCCAGAACACACTTTAACTCTCCAGCTAAGACCGGCTTCATTTCGTTGTGATGCTTGTCATACCAAGGATGAAGGCTTATTTTATCAATGTGATAGTTGTGACTTTTGGGTACACAAGACGTGTACTTCCTTAGCCTCTACCCTTGATCTACCCCATCACCCAAATCACCCACTTGTTCTTGTCTATTCACTTCCAGAAAAGTTTTATAAGTACGCATTTTATTGTGAGTTCTGCAATAAATACATTCGACGGAATGAATGGTTGTATCATTGCGGAAACTGTAGATATTTTGCTCATATAAAATGTGCCTTAAATGCACCACCACCTTCCACTCCAAGGTAATACCTGTACAAGTTTTCTTCCTTTTTTGTGTGTTTGTGATTGCACTTTCTAACAATGTATTATGTCATTTCAGAGATCTTCCAAGTACTTCTGGTGCTAATGAAGACTCGAACAGTCTGCTGCATTTTCCCATGCCATACGCATTTACAGATCCCTTGAAACTACTTCATCTGGATAAGTTATCTCTTGATGACAATGATGAAGTAGAAATTAAGCATTGGAGTCATCGTCATCCATTAATCCTGAATGTTGAGCCCAAACATAACAACATGCCAAGCACTAGTGATTCCATTGAGGTATGTTATGGTTGTGTTCGACCCCTGTCCTTTCCATACTATAGTTGCTGTGAAGGTGGATGTTCATTCACTCTCCACAAATATTGTGCCCAATTACTCGTTACACTAAAACATCAACTTCACCCAGATCATTCCCTTGAATTGGTAGACACATGGGAAGATGATAAATTCTATGAATGCACTGGTTGCTTCAGCTATGGTAACACGTTCGTGTACATATGTGAAACTTGCGATTTTCACCTTTGTCCAAACTGTGCATATCTACCCAACATCATCAAACACAAAACCCACAACCATCCACTTATCCAAGTTATAGATCCCCAACCATGGTGTAAGGCATGTGACCGATATTCTGTTGGCATAAGCTATGCTTGCAAGGCTTGTGAGTTCCAACTATGCATGTTTTGTGCAATGAGGTCGCCACAATCCATTGCTCACAGGTATTGCAAAGGACATGATGAAGTCCTATTGACGTATCCCCCGGTTGAAAATCATCCTGAAGATTTCTATTGTGATATTTGTGAGATAGAAATGCACCCCAAACAACCACTCTATCATTGTCAAAACCACAAAAACTCTTTTCACCTTTATTGCCTCAGTCGTATTGATGGGTATGCAAACATATGGGCTAAGGGCACCAGAAATGTTTCATATCACAAACATCCTTTAACATATGTTCGAAGAAAGAAATCTCCTCGGTATGTGTGTTCTACTTGCAATCAAGATATTAATGGTTTTTTGGTCCTTGAATGTCGGGCTAGAGTGTGTAATTTCAATATCTGCTTCACATGTCATCGGAAAAAGATAGGATATCGGGGGAAGCAATAAATTGACTTTGTTTTCTTTGAGTTCTTGTTATTTTCAATCGACATGTCTTTCTATTGTTATATACTGTATTTGACTTCAAGTATATTGATGTTTTCAAAGGTCAAGGTTGGCAAAGTCCTTTTTTATTTGTAAAATAATGCACTTTTTTTTTTGTTTGTGGCTTTCTTGTTTCAAAGTTACATCAGAGTGACTAATTTTTCGATTTTAATTAGATTTCTTGTTGCTAAAACACATCCAACTTTTGATAATAATGATGATGTTGAATGTATGTTATATTTGAATATGCTTGAGAAGAGTCTAATTGAACCACTAATTGGATGCTTCAGTAGAGCTTATTTGATCGAACAGCTGATTAGTGAATTTGTTGTTGTTTTTTGGGTAAATAACGTACTAAAATATGATTGGGTTTGTAGACTTGTAGTAATTGGATAGATTTTTTCTAATAGAGTAAATTTGGGTTTAAAATAATGAAGTCGGTTGTTAGTCCACTAACATGTTTATATGTTTGATGAATTGCCTCGACCAATCTTTGAGTATCTTCAAGATCAAAGAACAAGTTTTCCCAGTCAGTAGGCTTTTTTTATTTGCTCAAAATATTTGTTTGTGCTTCATCATCAATAAGTAGGGTGGCTGGTTTAATTTTAACTGAAAAATGTGGGTTCAGGTTGCTACATTTGAAATTTTGAATATAGTTCCCAATATAACTTCAAGTCCGCGCCATCTGGTATATATCAGATAGTCATTAAGAATGGAAGAGTATGTAATTTCACCATTTGCTTTCAATGTCATCGAATAAAGATTGGAATGGCTAGGGCTGTGTGATTTCAATATTTGTTATTATTGTCATTAGAATAAGAAATGGTGATATTAGAGGAAGTAAGGAAGGCTTGTGGGGTTTTGTCCGTACAATAGCTGTCTACTTTCTCAAATGTACCGATATGGTACGTGTACTATTTTTAATACCTGTATAGGAGGTCTACTTTCAGTTTTGTGCTAATATGGTACGTGGGTGACCGGCTACCGGTTGGCAACCTGTAAAACAGGTACAAGTTTTATTTTTGGACAAAAATGGTCCCTAGTGATTTGTTTCTTTTGCACAATAGGTCCTTTGCGATTTTTTCAAAAATGGTCCTTTGTAATTTGTTTCTTTTGCAAAATAGGTCCTTTCTGATTTTTTTTTCAAAAATGGCCCCTTGTGATTTGTTTCTTTTGCAAAATTGGTCCTTTGCGATTTTTTTTTTTTTTTTTTTTTTTTTTTATCCGAAGAAAAAAAAAATCGATTTTTTTTTAGAAAAAAAAATGTAAAACGAAAATTCTAAAAAAAAATCTAAAAAATTTTTTTTGTGGAAAAACTATTTTTCCGAAAATAATTTTATATAAAAAGATTTTTCTTATTTCATCTCTAAAAAAATTTTTGAATAAATTTTTTTCGGAAAAAAGTTTTTCGACAATTTTTTTTTCTAAATTTTTTAGAAATTTTTTATTTGGATTTTTTTTTCTAAAAAAAAGTTTGAATTATTTTTTTGGAAAAAAGTTTTTCCACAAATTTTATTTTATAATTTTTTTCGAAATCTTGTTTTGTTTTTTTTGGATTTTTTTTTTCTAAAAAAAATTTTCCAAAGATTTTTTTTGGATAAAAAGTTTTTAGACAAATTTTATTTTATAATTTTTATAAAATTATTTTCGGAAAAAAAGTTTTCCACAAAAAAAAAAAAAAAAAAAAAAAAAAAAAAAAAGATTTTTTTTGAATCTTTTTTAAAAAAAAAAAAGAATTTTCTTTTTACCTTTTTTTTTTCTAAAAATAATCGAAAAATTAAAGTCCCACGTACCATATTAGCAGGTTAAAAGGTTACCCACGTACCATATTAGCACGAAACTGAAAGTAGACCTCCTATACAGGTATTAAAAATAGTACACGTACCATATCGGTACATTTGAGAAAGTAGACAGCTATTGTACGGACAAAACCCAAGGCTTGTGCGGGTGTTTCAATAATTTATACACTAGACGAGTACCCGTGCATAGTAACGAGATTTTATAACGACATATCGTTTTGTGTTAAAAAAAAATTTATGGGTTATAAACAAAAAATAATAAAAGTTTGAAGATTTGGGGATTAAACATATTGTTTTGAAACCCGGTTCGACCCGGGTGGTTCAACCGGTTGAACCGTTCCGGTCGAAAAACGGGTCGATTTAAACCGAGTCAACCTGACGGGTTGGGTCGAAAACGGGTCAAATTAAACCGGGTCAACCCACCAGGTTTGAAGTGTCCCGGGTCAACCCGTTTTTCGATATGTATTAATAGTTTCCTTTTGAAAATATATGGCGGCACCATTGCGGAGACCATAAATTATAAAGGAATTTATTTTTAAAAAATAAATATTAACAATATTAATGTTTTTATTATTTTTAATTATGTATCTTTTGTATATTTTGCAAACTTTACACTATGTGTGATTTTGATTAATTTTTTGTCTACTTTTATTAAAGCCCGTTAATTTATTTGTTGGGCCATATAAGCTTACTAGCTTAAAACCCCCGATAGGCGGGCTAGCTCTATCAGTTTATTTCAATTAATAGTATACTAATAAAATAAAATATCAAAATACTATACGAATACATATTCAATTTTTTTTAAATACATAATGTAAGGAATTGAATATATTATCCTTATAGGTGCCTACTAAATCATCCTCGTATTTTTTAACATGTCAACAAAAAATTGATTCTTATGTACTGATAATGGACTCAATAAAAGAATGTTACATAGACCTTTTTCATCGGTCTCAAATAGTTGAGCATTGAGATTAAAGTTTGTGGTGACAAAGGGCGGCCCATTCCTCCTTCCAAAGACACCGAAACACAACTTTGCAATACCCTTTTCCCATTCTACAGGACTCAATTTACTTTTCACCATTATGCTACAGACTTGCCACTTAACATAAACTTAAGTCAGTCCAATTGTGAGCCATTGTGTTCTTTTGACTGATAATAATTTCCAATGACTAATTACATTATTGAAATTTTTCCGAGACACCTAAATTATCCGCTTTCAAGAAAATGTTGTCACAATTCTTAACAAATGAATAAACATACTTTAGCAAAAGTTGTCACACTTAAACATGTCATCAACAAAAGTGAATGTTAAGCATGATTTTGTGTATAGTATACCATTAACAAAAAAGAATACACTTGAAGACCAATTTGTAAAGCGATATTACAGAGCTGATACTTTCCATATATGTATAAACTATCCCAATTTGTAAATCGATATTACAAAGCTCTGATATTTTCCATATATGTATAAACTATCATAAAGTAAACATTGTTCTACAAATTAATTATACATCAAAAACTTCGTCTCCTAATACACGCTCAATATCATCAATAAGGTATCTGGTTGTACAGCTGAATGTGTAAAACAGCTAAAAAAGCCAATAAGCTCACAGAAGATGGTTACATCTTCGATTGAATTCCCTTTTGGTGTACGCAAACTGAACCATCCAGGTTCATACCGTAAAAAAATAAAACGGTAAGTCAGGTTTCTGTATTAAGGTAAGCGCGCCTCAATGTCTGTAAACAAATATAAGTATGAACACATAAAATATAATAATGAAATGAGCTACTACATTAGTACATGCTTTCATATAATCTAGTACAACTACTAAGTTTATATGGTCTCTAAGACCAAAAAAGTTTATAAACAAAAACCAAACCAACTTATAGCGTTTTGGTTATAACTATGGGTGGCTCAAATATCAGTTTCTTGATCAACAAAAGCCTAAAAGCTAATTAACAATGGCTTTACTGAAGCTCGATTTTGGTTTAAAAGATTTTCAAACGCTTAATCTCGACACACTTTGGTACATAATTGATGAGTATGCAAATACTCATCATTTTACCACCAATTTTGATACGTAAAAATACAAAAAAGGCCAAAAACAATATAGATATCCTTGGTTTCGTGTTTTTATGTGTCTCAGGTACAAAGGGATTGAATTCTGGGCGAAATCATGCAATTTTTGAGCGAAAGCATGCAGTTTTACGCGACTCGGCAACGAGCGGTACATACTGTGATATTAAGGCCAGCCCCGAATAAATTTTTGGAAAAAGAATGGAAAAATGACATAATCAAGCACGAGATTGGAAAGAGCACAAAAATTACAAGACCAATGAAATTTTACTTGAAGCATCGAGGCCGATATAAAGCTTATTTATTTCAAGGATCAATGAATTCAATATATAGAAGATAAGGATTGAAAATGAAGGCCAGGGGTGTCAAGTGACAATTCACATCAAACTTCTAATTAAATCAAGTTTCTAGAAGCATGGGTCCCACCATCATGTGATATGTGAATTGAAAATGACAAACTATTTGTCCCTTTTGGTATTTGATCGACCAAGAATAAACAATGAATTTATATGAAGACTTTTGTGTTCACTTTTGTGTCAGGGAGGAATGTTCCAAGAATAAAAAGAAAGAAAAGTGATTTACTTTTGCTGGACATGTGCGACAAAAAATTCATGCATTTTTAATATCTCTTGGTCGGGAGAAGATACGGAAAAGACAGTGAATATGTAATTTCTTGGTCGCGACGTTTGGGCTTATGAGTTAATGTGATATTATTTAGGAATGCTCTTTTGTAGTTTATGGAGGGACTAAACATGTAATATTTGGGTCTATAAAAACCCACCTCCCACACCTCATGGAGGACGTTCTTTTCTCTTCATTTTTTTAGTTTTCTCTAGTCTACTTTATGTTTAAGCTTTTATTTTAAGTTGTAATCTTTGAATTATTGTTTTAAGCTTTATAAAAGTATTGCCTTGTTTAAATCTTATTTACTTGCAATCTAACTTTCTTTCATCTAATTCTTCTTTATCCTTTTCATTTAAACTTTCAAAGTTCACCAAATATTTATAAAAGAGAATGTGAAATAAAGAGTTTCTTATGATGGTGTAGTTGTAGAATATTGTTTTACTTATGGTCACACACACTCTTTTTCACATCTTTCTTCTTATAAATATATTGTTTTAGTTATTTAAATTCTCATTTTGCTTGTTTTTAAAATCTTCATCTTTTGAAATCTTTGACCTTAATGCTCGAATTAGTTTTACTTTTTGTAAACATATCTCCTTGAGAGAGTTTGGTGACTAAGACTTGTTCTCTTACTATTAGTTTGTCTATTTATTTTTCATTATTCTTGTTTAGTAATTATTCTAGTTTTAATCCTAGTCCGATCCATTCTAGCTTTAATCCTAGTCCGATCTACTCTAGTTTAAATACTGGTCCGATCTATTCTAGTGTTAATGCTAGTCCGATCTATTCTAGTTTTGATACTAGTCCTAATATTTTAGCTTTATATATTATTGTTTATTTATTGTCATTTTTAGCGTAATGATTATTATACTAACCTTAACGAAGCACCTATTTTTCGTTGTTTTCTTATCTTTTGCAGCCTAAGGTGTGGAGCTTAAGGGTCTTATACGCTTGTTTTTCGTTTTGGTAGCTTAAAGTTACTGTGATATTTACTAGTTTCGTTAATATCACTATAGTGTAAACATTAAACCTATTGATTTTAATAATCAATATTCAGTTGTAGTATTGTCTAAAAAGTTTAGAATTACTTAAGTAGTTTTAGTATTTATTAAAAATTGAATTAGCATAAAACAAGTCTTTAAATCGTAGTAATTAGAATTTTAGCCTTATAATTAATTTTTCTTAAAAACCTTCTTTTGCCATTTAGTACGTAGGAAAATATTTTTATAGATCCAATTGTGTTAAGTATTCACTTTTTCCTTCGCGCATTTATACGTTTTTTTTATTCGCTCATTTTTTTAGTTTCTTATACATTTACTAGTTTCTTATTCAATTTTTTTAGTTTCTTATTCATTTTTTTTTTAGTTTCTTATAGGTTTTTTAGTTTCTTATACTTTTCTTTTAGTTTGTTGCTTTACGTTTCTGATTCATTCGTTCAAATAATCTCTCAACCAATCTTACAAGCACTTTAATTCCGAACCTCAAACGATCTATTCCATTCACACCTCGTTGGGACACGACCCGGGTGATCACTTGCCCGGTATCACATATATATATAGTATTCACGGGTTTCTACACGTCGGTCTTTTCACAAAGGTTGACTAGTCAAAATTCCACGCATACTTTGTATGTATTTATTTGATACCTGTTCTACGAGCGTATCAGTTTTGGCGCCGCTGCCGGGGAGGTTGTGTTGCGACAATGTCGTTAAGGTTTTAACGATTAGTGACTTGTAGATCCTTCGTCAAGAAGTTATCACTTTCATAAAATATAAAACACAAAAATATTTTTCTTTTTCTTTGTGTGTATATATATATATATATATATATATATATATATATATATATATATATATATATATATATATATATATATATATATATATATATATATATGTAAAATATAAAAACCCAAAAACATTTTTCGTTTCCTTGATACATAAAATATTACCACCGCAAACTAAGGCAGAACACCTACTAACTGGGGGTGTAAACATAATAAGTTCCCAAACCAAAGATTAAAACTTGCTATTGTATCCTTATGAGTGGTGTACCTTTTTCAAAGAAGCCATTCATTTGCGATTATTGGTTTAAGTTCAACTTGTCTTTTTGTGTTGGTCTGTTTTAATTGAGTTGTTCTTGTTCGTGTACGTTTAAGCCCTTTTCTTGAACTCGTAAAAATTCCTCGAAGACGTACCCGAAGATTGTCAGAAATAGTCGGGTCTGAGATCCGTGCTGTTTCCACTCCAGCTGTCACCATGGCGGAAGACCGCCCCATGTGTGAGCTTCTTCAGGCCCCCATTGAGGGTTATGGAGATGCTATTGTAGTTCCAGCCATCGTGGCTGACAATTTTGAGCTCAAAACCGGGTTACTTAATCTTGTAACCTCAAGTCAGTTCTATGGTTTTGAGAGGGACGACCCTCATGCTCACATTCGATGGTTCAATAAGATAACGTCAACCATCAAATACAAGAATGTCCCATCTGAAGCAATCAAGCTTCTTCTCTTCCCATTCTCCCTGGAGGGACAAGCCCGGATTTGGCTTGAAAAACAACCCCCTCGCTCTATTGAGACATGGGAGGATTTGGTAAAAAAGTTTGTGAATGAATTCTTCCCACCTTCTAAGACCACGAGTCTTAAAAATGAAATCACCAAATTCACTCAAAAATATGATGAATCATTTGGTGAAGCGTGGGATCGTTTCAAAGAATTACTTCGCAAGTGTCCACATCATGGTTTCTCCGAGTTGATGCAACTCGATACTTTCTACAATGGTGTGAGCCAAGCTGATCAAGATTCTCTCAATGCCTCCGCGGGAGGTAATTTTCTGAGTAGAACCACCAAAGAAGCTTTAGCAATCATCGAGAACAAGTCCAAGGTCCGCTCTACACGAAGCAAACCGGTTGTTTCCCAAGTGGGTGCTGGTCCTTCCACTTCATCTTCCATGAGTCAATCTAGCACCGATGCTAAGATTGACAAGCTTACTGAAGCTGTTCAAGCTTTGGTTCTCTCCAAACAAAAGAAAGTCTCTTTTCCACAACATCCTCCACCTGCTGAGGTTAAAAAAGTGGAAGTCTGTGTAACTTGTGGTGGGCCGCATGCTTACTACAATTGCACAGCTACTGATGGTTCTCCATATGAAGCTCATGCTATAGCCGGGTCCTCCAATCAAGGAGTTAACCAATACCGTCCTCAAATGGACCCGAACTATCGTCCTAACCACTACCCTGGGCCACCTGGTTTTAATCAAAATCAAAATGTTCAAAACCGTAACCAAAGCCAAAATCGAATGAACCAAGGTTATCAAAATCAAGGGAATTTCAATCAAGGTCAAGGTTTCCAAAATCAAAATCAAATTTTTCAAAATCAAGGAAACTTTAACCGAAACCAAGGTCAAGGTAATTTCTACCAAGGGTATTTTCATGGAAACAACAACCAAAATCAAGGAAATTTCCAAAACCAAGTTCCCAATCAAAACAATCGTGCTCAAAATTTTAATAATCAACCTCAAGCCATTGTTCCAACTGGGCCTTCATCTGACGAGTTGTTAAAACAATTCATGAAATCCCAAGAAGAGATGAACAAGTTGTTGGTTAGCCAGATTTCTGAAATCAAGAAGTCTTTAAATGATCGACCCTCGGGCTCAGGAACACTTCCGAGCAACACGATCGCTAACCCGAGGGGCGATGCAAAGGCGATCACAACTAGAAGTGGTTTTTCATATGATGTACCCGCGATTCCTGCTACCTCTTCTTCCTCTCCTCCAAAGGTAGTGGAACGTGAACCTGAGGTGACAATGGACAAGGTGCAATCTCCTAGCTCACGAAGTACCGCACACGTCCAACCTCAGGTTATTCCAGAAACCAGATGCAAACCTGGAGTTGTCTTTGAATCACCTGAAACTCCAGTGGACAACCCTAAATCCAAAACTTCTATTCCTTACCCATCACGTCTCAATGAACAAAAGCTCCGCGAAAAAGCTAGTCACCAAATGGATAAATTTTTCCAAATCTTTCAAGATTTGCATTTTGACATTAGCTTCGCGGATGCTATTCTCTTGATGCCCAAGTTTGCATCAACAATCAAAAATCTGTTAAGTAATAAGGAAAAACTCTTTGAAATGGCTAGAACTCCTTTGAATGAGAATTGCTCAGCAGTTCTTTTGAAAAAGCTTCCCGAAAAGCTTGGAGACCCCGGAAAGTTTCTCATTCCTTGTATTTTTCCGGGTATGGTTGAATGCTTCGCCTTGGCCGATCTTGGTGCTAGCATTAACCTGATGCCATATTCTGTGTGGAAGAAACTCTCTCTTCCCGAACTTACTCCCACGTGCATGACTTTAGAGCTTGCCGATCGTTCAATATCTCGTCCACTTGGCATTGTCGAGGACGTATTCGTTAAAGTGGGAAAGTTCCATTTTCCGGCCGATTTTGTGATTGTTGACTTTGATGCCGATTCAAGGGTCCCTCTCATTCTTGGAAGGGGATTCCTTAGAACTGGGCGTGCTCTCATCGATGTATTTGAGCAAGAGATCACGTTGCGTGTTGGAACTGAAGCCATCACCTTCAACCTTGATCAAACATCAAGGTACTCCTCTAATTATGACTCTGATGCGGTAAACCGAATAGATGTCATTGATGTTGCTGCTGAGGAGTACGCTCAAGAGGTTTTAGGTTTCAATAATAATTCTTCTAGTGAAAACTTCACTCCATCTTCTCGTCCCATCATTGCCAATTCTTCTCCTTCCCTCACTCCGTTTGAGGGAAGTGACTTCATCTTAGAAGAGATTGAGACCTTTCTCAAAAGTGATTCGATTCCCGATGGAATCGATAACCAAGAGATTGACCCCGAGAAGGATATTCTTCTCCTTGAGAAATTATTAAACGAAGATCCTTCTCCTCTTCCTATTCTACCACAACAACTTCATAATCAGGAAATCAAATATGTTGAGAAAACTGATGATTTTCCTGAGGTCGAACTTAAGGACTTGTCGCCTCATCTTGAATATGCATTTTTGGAGGGTGATGATAAATTACCCGTCATAATTGCCAAAGATTTAAGTGTTGAGGAAAAAGCTGCTCTCATAAAGGTTTTGAAGTCACATAAACAAACAATTGCTTGGCGACTCTACGACATCAAAGGCATTGACCCCGAATTTTGTACCCACAAAATTTTAATGGAGGATGACTTCAAACCAGGAGTCCAACAACAAAGAAGGGTGAATCCAAAAATTCATGAGGTCATCAAACAAGAAGTTTTAAAACTTCTTGATGCCGGATTGATTTACCCTATCTCGGACAGTCCTTTGGTTAGCCCAATACACTGCGTTCCAAAAAAGGGTGGCATTACTGTTGTCACTAACGAAGAAAACGAGTTGATTCCAACTCGATTGGTTACGGGTTGGCGTGTCTGCATTGACTATCGCAAGTTAAATGACGCCACCCGTAAAGATCATTTTCCTCTGCCCTTTATGGGTCAGATGCTCGAGAGATTAGCGGGGAATGAGTACTATTGCTTCCTCGATGGTTTCTCGGGTTACTTTCAGATTCCCATTGATCCGCAAGATCAAGAAAAGACCACTTTCACGTGCCCCTATGGAACTTTTGCATCTAAGCGTATGCCATTTGGTTTATGTAATGCTCCGGGCACGTTTCAAAGATGTATGATGGCCATATTTTCCGACATGATCGGGAAAACTATGGAGGTCTTTATGGACGATTTTTCGGTCATTGGGGATTCGTTCCAATCATGTCTCTCCCATTTAGACAACATGCTCAAACATTGTGAAGACACAAAGTTATGTCTAAATTGGGAGAAGAGTCACTTTATGGTCAAAGAGGGCATTGTCCTCGGCCATAAAATTTCAAAGAATGGGATTGAGGTCGACAAAGCCAAAGTTGATGTCATCGCTAAATTGCCTCATCCCACTACCGTCAAAGGTGTTAGGAGCTTTTTGGGTCATGCCGGTTTCTATCGTAGGTTTATTCAAGATTTTTCTAAAATCGCCCGACCTATGACCCATCTCCTCGAAAAGGATGCTCCTTTTATCTTCTCACCCGAGTGCATCGAAGCTTTTGAAACTTTGAAGAAAAAGCTTACTGAGGCACCAATTCTTGTTGCCCCCGATTGGGATTTGCCCTTTGAACTCATGTGTGATGCTAGTGATTATGCTATTGGGGCAGTCTTGGGGCAACGCAAATCAAAACACTTTCAGCCTATACACTATGCGAGCAAGACAATGACCGAGGCTCAAAGTCATTACACCACCACTGAAAAAGAATTATTAGCTGTGGTGTATGCCTTTGAAAAGTTTCGGCCATACTTGATATTGACCAAGTGCATAGTGTATACGGATCACTCGGCTTTGAAGTACCTCTTTGCAAAACAAGATGCAAAGCCGAGACTACTCCGTTGGGTTCTCCTCCTACAAGAATTTGATATCATAATTCGTGATAAAAAAGGAGCTGAGAACCTAGCTGCCGATCATCTCTCCCGTCTGGAAAACCCCCACCAAGATGTCTCCGAAAAGAAGGAAATTAATGAAACCTTCCCTCTCGAGACACTCAATGCAGTTGCCTTTCGTGGAGATTCTATTACCCCATGGTTTGCCGATTTCGCAAACTACCATGCGGGTAATTTTGTGGTGAAAGGGATGTCGTCCCAACAAAAGAACAAGTTCTTTAAGGATGTCAAACATTATTTCTGGGACGACCCCTACCTATTTAAAATTTGTGCAGATCAAGTCATCCGGCGGTGTGTTTATAGTCAAGAAGCCACTGAAATTCTCAAGGCTTGCCATGCTGGTCCCACGGGGGGCCACCATAATCCAAACTACATCGCCAAAAAGGTGTTTGATTCCGGTTTCTACTGGCCCACGATCTATAAGGATGCCCAGGAATTAGTCAAATCCTGTGACGCTTGTCAACGTCACGGGAATATTTCACAAAGGAATGAAATGCCTCAAAATGCAATTCAAGTGTGTGAAATCTTTGACGTGTGGGGCATCGACTTTATGGGGCCATTTCCGTCATCTTATGGAAATAAGTACATACTCGTGGCTGTTGACTATTTGTCAAAATGGGTTGAAGCGAAAGCTTTACCCACAAATGATGCCCGAGTTGTTGTAAAATTCTTGAAAGCTCTTTTTGCTCGATTCGGAACTCCACGTGCTATAATTAGTGATCGTGGTACACATTTCTGCAATGACAAATTTGATAACGTCATGCAAAAGTATGGTGTAACTCACCGTCTTTCTACTGCATACCACCCTCAAACAAGTGGACAAGTAAAAGTTTCCAATCGGGGCATTAAGAGAATATTGGAAAGAACTGTAGGTGAGAATCGTGCATCATGGTCGGATAAATTAGATGATGCACTTTGGGCTTTCCGAACGGCTTAAAAAACACCCATTGGGTGTACGCCATACAAGCTTGTGTACGGGAAAGCGTGCCATCTTCCGATCGAGCTTGAGCACAAAGCCTATTGGGCTCTCAAGCATGCCAATTTTGACCTCAAAACTGCGGGTGATCACAGGAAAGTTCAACTGAATGAATTAAATGAACTTCGTGATCAAGCTTACGAGAACTCTTTGATCTATAAAGAAAAGACAAAGAAGATTCATGACTCAAAAATCAAGAACCGCGTTTTCAACATTGGTGATCGAGTCCTTCTTTTCAACTCTAGACTCAAGATCTTCTCGGGAAAGCTCAAAACCCGATGGACTGGTCCATTCACTATCGCTAAAGTTTATCTTTATGGCACCGTCGAATTATCCCAAAATGCCGGTCCAAATTTCAAAGTGTTGAAACATTATTTTGGAGAGGACATACCATCCATGGTTGTTCCAGATCTCCAAACTTTCCCCAAGGACAATTGAATTCGGGGATCGAGTCAAGCTAGCGACTCGATGAACAAAAACAATAGCACAATACGGGTTTTCACCCGTATCTCTGATTTCTTTCTACTTTCTACCACCTAAGTGTGGGGGAATGGCCAACCCCCCGCTGTTTGAAAATGTATATATGTATATAAGGTTTCATAAAAAAAAAAAAAAAAAAAAAAAAAAAAATGCGTGTTTGTATGTACAGATAAATAAAGTGAAAAATGCAAAACGATTTTCCACAGTTATATTCGAATATTAGCTTTTTCCGTTCAAATAGTCGGCATAATAGCCGGGACTTTGAATATTGAGGACAATATTCATTTCTAAGTGTGGGGGGGGGGGGGGGGGGAATTCTAGCGAATTTTATCAAAATATATCTTCTAGTACCCCCGTTTTGGCCAAAATTTTCACTTTATTTCAAAAAATTTTGTGGTAATCAGTCCGCCATGTCTAACCGACAAAAGGGATTGGCTAATCCAGGAGCAAACGGCTCTTGGTAAAGATATCTCAAACCCGTTGACGGCTTGCAATTTGCCCAAAATTGTATGGTAAATCAACTCGCCATATCCCATAAAGCGAATGAGTTGGCTAGCCCGCAAGATTATGGCTTGTGGTAAAGGCCGTGGAAAAACCATAATTGGTAATCAGCTCACCAAGATGTTGACTATTCCATCAAGAGCTGGCTAGTCCAGAAGCAAACGGCTTTTGGTAAAGACTAATCAAATCCGTTGACAGCTGGTGGTTTGCTCAAAATCACACGGTTATCAGGTGTACCACAGTTCTTACACCTGGCTACTCCAGAAGTGATGGTTTTTGGTAAAGAGTTTAAAATCCATTAAGTTTTCAAAACAGTTATTGCTAGGAACTAGCAATAGTTTAGTGTGGGGGATTGATAAGTATGCAAATACTCATCATTTCACCACCAATTTTGATACGTAAAAATACAAAAAAGGCCAAAAACAATATAGATATCCTTGGTTTCGTGTTTTTATGTGTCTCAGGTACAAAGGGATTGAATTCTGGGCGAAATCATGCAATTTTTGAGCGAAAGCATGCAGTTTTACGCGACTCGGCAACGAGCGGTACATACTGTGATATTAAGGCCAGCCCCGAATAAATTTTTGGAAAAAGAATGGAAAAATGACATAATCAAGCACGAGATTGGAAAGAGCACAAAAATTACAAGACCAATGAAATTTTACTTGAAGCATCGAGGCCGATATAAAGCTTATTTATTTCAAGGATCAATGAATTCAATATATAAAAGATAAGGATTGAAAATGAAGGCCAGGGGTGTCAAGTGACAATTCACATCAAACTTCTAATTAATTCAAGTTTCTAGAAGCATGGGTCCCACCACCATGTGATATGTGAATTGAAAATGACAAACTATTTGTCCCTTTTGGTATTTGATCGACCAAGAATAAACAATGAATTTACATGAAGACTTTTGTGTTCACTTTTGTGTCAGGGAGGAATGTTCCAAGAATAAAAAGAAAGAAAAGTGATTTACTTTTGCTGGACATGTGCGACAAAAAATTCATGCATTTTTAATATCTCTTGGTCGGGAGAAGATACGGAAAAGACAGTGAATATGTAATTTCTTGGTCGCGACGTTTGGGCTTATGAGTTAATGTGATATTATTTAGGAATGCTCTTTTGTAGTTTATGGAGGGACTAAACATGTAATATTTGGGTCTATAAAAACCCACCTCCCACACCTCATGGAGGACGTTCTTTTCTCTTCATTTTTTTAGTTTTCTCTAGTCTACTTTATGTTTAAGCTTTTATTTTAAGTTGTAATCTTTGAATTATTGTTTTAAGCTTTATAAAAGTATTGCCTTGTTTAAATATTATTTGCAATCTAACTTTCTTTCATCTAATTCTTCTTTATCCTTTTCATTTAAACTTTCAAAGTTCACCAAATATTTATAAAAGAGAATGTGAAATAAAGAGTTTCTTATGATGGTGTAGTTGTAGAATATTGTTTTACTTATGGTCACACACACTCTTTTTCACATCTTTCTTCTTATAAATATATTGTTTTAGTTATTTAAATTCTCATTTTGCTTGTTTTTAAAATCTTCATCTTTTGAAATCTTTGACCTTAATGCTCGAATTAGTTTACTTTTTGTAAACATATCTCCTTGAGAGAGTTTGGTGACTAAGACTTGTTCTCTTACTATTAGTTTGTCTATTTATTTTTCATTATTCTTGTTTAGTAATTATTCTAGTTTTAATCCTAGTCCGATCCATTCTAGCTTTAATCCTAGTCCGATCTACTCTAGTTTAAATACTGGTCCGATCTATTCTAGTGTTAATGCTAGTCCGATCTATTCTAGTTTTGATACTAGTCCTAATATTTTAGCTTTATATATTATTGTTTATTTATTGTCATTTTTAGCGTAATGATTATTATACTAACCTTAACGAAGCACCTATTTTTCGTTGTTTTCTTATCTTTTGCAGCCTAAGGTGTGGAGCTTAAGGGTCTTATACGCTTGTTTTTCGTTTTGGTAGCTTAAAGTTACTGTGATATTTACTAGTTTCGTTAATATCACTATAGTGTAAACATTAAACCTATTGATTTTAATAATCAATATTCAGTTGTAGTATTGTCTAAAAAGTTTAGAATTACTTAAGTAGTTTTAGTATTTATTAAAAATTGAATTAGCGTAAAACAAGTCTTTAAATCGTAGTAATTAGAATTTTAGCCTTATAATTAATTTTTCTTAAAAACCTTCTTTTGCCATTTAGTACGTAGGAAAATATTTTTATAGATCCAATTGTGTTAAGTATTCACTTTTTCCTTCGCGCATTTATACGTTTTTTTTATTCGCTCATTTTTTTAGTTTCTTATTCAATTTTTTTAGTTTCTTGACTAATGAAGATTCCACTACTGGATTGTTTAACTTGAAGCCCCAAAAAGAAAGTTAATTCACCCATGGAACTCATTTGAAACTCTTGTTGCTTGAGCTCTTCAAATTCTTTCACCATTGACTGTTTTGTGGCTCTGAAGATGATGTCATCCACATAGACTTGAACAAGCATAATATCCTTTTTGTCTCTTTTGATAAACAAAGTCTTATCAATTGCACTTCTCAGGTAACCATGTTGCAATAGAAAAGTGGAGAGTCTTTCATACCAAGCTCTAGGAGCTTGATGGAAGCCATACAGAGCCTTAATAACTTTATAGACTTTGTTTGGATGTGCAGGATCTTCAAAACCAGGAGGTTGTTTAACATACACTTCCTCTAAAATTGTGCCATAAAGAAAGACACTTTTGACATCCATTTGGTAAACAGGAAAGCCCATATATGATGCAAAAGCAAGAAGTAACCTTATAGCTTCAATTCTTGCTACAAGAGCAAACACTTCATCATAGTCCACTCCTTCTTATTGTCTATATCCTTGTGCAACCAATCTTGCTTTGTTCTTGATGACATTCCCTCTCTCATCTCTCTTAATCCTGAAAACCCATTTTGTACCAATTAATCTCTTTCCATCTGGTAAATCACATAATACCCAAACCTCTTGAAGTTTGAATTGTAGAAGTTCTTCTAGCATGGCTTCAACCCAACTCTCTTCTGCTAATGCTTGGGATACCTTCTTGGGTTCTACTTGAGATAGAAAGCAAGCAAATAGGCACATTTGTTGATCCTTATGATTTACCCTGTTTTGTTTATAGACAAAGCTAAGTAAAGCACTATGGTTGCTTAGGGAGACTTTTAGCTTTTGTTCTTGTGAGCACTCCTGAAGTGGAAGGTCCAATGATTTTACTAAGGAACTTCATTGGAATTTGAGAAAATGCCTTCATTATTAAGCTCAGCATCAATGTCTTCTAAATCAGGCATGTTTCGATCATTCAAATCATCAGTATTGATCCAATTTGATGTATCTAAGACATTAGCCTTCTTCTTTTCTGCTTCATAAGCTCTCCTTTGATAATCTTTATATGATTTTGCAATGGTTTCTTGAAGAAGCATCCTATTAAGTTCATCTTGAATAGCTTGATCTTCATCAGATACTAAGGAAGTTTGTTGAACAGTACTTTTCTCCTTCTCAATAGATATGGGTTCTTCATCAGGAAGATCTTCAGGTCTAACATTGATTCCATGAACAATGTACTGGGAATCTTCTTCTTTGTGAACAACTTGATTTTCTTCTCTAACAGGCACATAGTTCATAGAAGGAGTCAAAATATCAAGATCAAACATCCAATCAGGACCTTTACCTTTTTGACTTTCTTGATCTTCAAGAAAATCAACATGAAGACATTCTTGAACCTTTTTGGTAACCTTGTTGTACACTCTTGATGCGTGGGAATCGCAACAGGCTTTACCTCTCGAGGGATCTCGAGAAGCTTACAACCCCCACCAGGCAGTGTACCTGATCGTTGTAGTATAGTATAGTGACAAGTACCGGGGGATTGATCGTTCAGCTTAGGAATAGTGTCGCTAGGATTAGAAAGCCTAAATACTAGTTCTAAAGGTGAAGGATGATTATTTTTGTGTTTTTATATTTTTTAGAAAGCAATTAAAAATCTCGGGTTTGAAGGATTTGGGCGGAATTAGTTGCTATTCAACTAACCCAATACTAAAATGCAATCAAAATAAAATACAAAAAATGAAAATAAACTACTTTATACTAAAGTTGTGAGCAGTAATTGGAGAAAATGTGTTTACTTAGATTTCACTACTCCCTAGACATCTTTTACACGTTAATTACTTGTTATAATTGCATGGATGACGGATCGTATTCCTTAATACCATTCATGGGGTGGCACACTTAACTCCCCAATTCTATGAGCTCTTATCTCCTCCTACACCATGCCCAGCACAACTATAGGGATTGTAAACAGTGGCTCATGCATTAAATACAACCAATAAAGACCTAGTGCGCGTCGGTTCATGTTTCTTAAGACGTTCAAGCATGTTACCAATTGGAGATCTGCCAGTTTTCTTAAGCCTAACATATAAATCATTCATCCAATACAAGAATAAACAAGTAATCAACACATAATTAACATCTAGGTTTCATTAGATCTAAGCAAACACAAGATAGATCTAGCCTAGCATGATGGAATTAAGACAAGAACAAGATATAGACAACCAACACATAGACATATTGATTGAATTAGAAGAACACTTATCTTGATTACACATGCAAGGTATCAAGGGGTTGGAACCCTTGAAAAACCTGTAAAGTTACACCAAAATCGTACTTAGGGTTTCTCCCAAACTTCTCTCTTTAAATGTGAAAAATTAGAAAACTATATATAGGAAAAGGGGTCTGATGGCGTCAAGACAAAGCTTGTGACGCCGTCACCTCGCCGCCAAAACTATTCTCGGACTGCCTTGATCTACATTTGACGCCGTCAAGACTTAATCATTTCCAGGCCGTCATGACTTTTACTCTTGACGCCCTACCTTCATGACGCCGTCAAATCTCTTCTGGATCGTCATGGAATTTTGCTCTTGACGCCGTCAGGGAGTTACTCTTGACGCCGTCACCTACTGTTCCCAGCATGGAAAATTAAGACTTTGGCGTTTTCTTCACTTTTATGCTCTAAAAACGTCCGAATTGCTTCCTTTTCCAGATTTCACTCCCAAAGTACCTAAAATCACAAAAGGAACGATTTAGGGCAATATTTGATCAAATAAATTCGAATTCGGGCTTAAATGACCCCCTAAAAACGGATCATTTTTCGCCTCATCATATACCCTTACACTTGAGATTTGCTTGTCCTCAAGCAAATGCGCTTTTATTCTAGTCAAAATACAAGTTAGGGGTCATTTAACACTAATATAAAAGTAATTACAACAAATAATCGTTCCACTAAAGACCAATAGACAAGCACGGAGGTCATACACAAGCACCTCACAAATAGTGTTTAGATACTCACATCTCTCGGGTGTAATAAAGTGTAAATTACAAAATGGAAACGGAAGATATCTCTCACTACCTGTCATAGCAAAATAGATTACCATAGGCTTGGGAAAGGATCAAACCTCCACCACATGGCGTAAGCACCTAGGATAAACTATCAAAGAGGTCTTTTAAAGGGTTGTAACGTTAGGTATAGGGATATGAAATACACGGTTTTGTTGGATAAAGGAAGTTTTACTGGTGGCGAGTTAACACTCTTGGTTAATTACATGTACAATATGGCGTTGCTAAGCCAAGACTAGACTCGACTTAAGCTAATAAATGAAAATAACAAAAACATAAAATGAACATAGAATGAAAAGGGATGGTAGTCTGTATGTTTTTTCTCTTTTTCCTTTTTATATTTTTTTTTTCTTTTCTTTTTCTTGATTTTTCGATTTTTTTTTTTTTTTTTTTTTTTTTTTTTTTTTTTTTTTTTGCATACACTCTTACCCTACCATCCAAAATAATACATCATAGGGAATGAACATTTCCCTTACACTTGAATCTTTACATACTTTACAATTAACTAATCTAGTTACTCGAATTAAGAAAATTAAAACACTTGGAGCACTTTTAAGATTAACGTACATATGGGGGTAATATATGATGTTCTTCCCCATTACTCCATAAAATAAGTACTTTACCCATGAGTCCCAATCGTCCCAAAACAATATGTACAAGGATATGACTCGACTTAGCAACCATGTAATCAATTAGAAAGTTAACTTAGGGTTTAACAAATAACAATAATGCACTAAAAATGAGTGCATACACGGAAGGCTAAGGCGATTTGGTTGTACATTTAAGTGGGGTGTAACAAATTCTTCCTTTAAGTAAAATGCTTAAAGTTAGAAACGAAAAGATAGGCTCGGAGGGGTGTACTAGGGGTTTCGTGTACTAAAAATGAGTACAACGCTAAGGGTTTGGGAAAAATTAGTTGACTTAACTAGCCAAGTAATATGACCTAAATGGTCAAGTAATTATAATACGGGTTTAACAAAAGGGTGATCCTAATGCCTCTTATCATGTAGTAAATCCTACCACACGAATGTAGTCTCACTAGCGGTCTCGGGATGCATCACTAACGCAAGTTCTAGAATCTAAATACTACCGGTACACTCATAAGCACTAATAGTAAATGCTTTTCCTATCAAATCTAAAGGCGAACCTCACATATTTTGGTGGAAAATTTTTCTGAATATACGGTTATGTGCTAGTCATACAATCTCCTATCCATGAGATGCTTGCTATGGCTAAAGTTTCACTCCTAAATGTTGTAAAAAATTTTAAATTTGGCGCTAAAATTGCACTAACAAGTATTTCTCATAGTTTTATTACACATCTACCATCAAACAAAACAAACTCAAGCGAAAGTGCATATGTAAGGTATCATCTTTTTACCCTTCCCTTACACTTAAGATGAACATTGTCCCCAATGTTCAAGTAAAGAATGTAAAAGTGAAAAAGTAAAGAGAATGAAATCAAATACTCCCCTGATTCGCTCGGTATGGATAATAGGTGGCCAGGTTAAATCTTCCTCCAAGAAAATGAACAATCAAAGCTTCCCATCCAGAATATAAATCATCTTCTTGTCATACATAACCTGTAAAACCTGAGAAAATAGACAAGACAACCTCGCGTAAAATCGGCGGCATCCTATATAAGTTACTAAATCCTAGAAAACAAAATAAGATATAATGCTTGTGGAATAAAGTTTGCAGATCTCCTGGAGATTATAAAACTTAATAATTCACAAAAACCATAAGACTCCGTTAGAAAAACAAAACCGGTAAAATTTCCAGATTTTTACACATGACGCCGTCAAGAGTAAACCCCTGACGCCGTCAGAAGTGACCTGCAGAAATTCTTATGTTAAGTTTCCGGAAAATTTCTGGAAAAACTTGGTCCTACTTCCTGGAAAATCCTGCAAAACTTCATTATGACTCAATACAAGCATTTGACTCTAACAAATACGAATATACATGTTTACTTAATATTGTGGAGAATCATGATCGGTTTGTTTCTTAAAAACATATTTGGGGTTTCCCCTTACACTTATCTTTTGCAAAAATACCTTTAGGTGGAGTTAAGACTAAGCCAAAACAACAAAGTAAAGTATTTCCACTATTTAGTTTAGAAACATGATCTACCAACAATAAAAATAAAGCATGCATACGGAAGCAAATAACAAACAAACAAATAAACAATCAAACAAAACATGGGTTGCCTCCCAAGAAGCGCTTTTCTTTATTTATGAGTCTTGTAGCTAGACTCAAGGTCATGGGTTACTACGTGATACCATCATTGGTTCCACTCTCTAGGTTGTCCTCTAAACTAGTATCGCTTTCATAGTGTAAGTACTTCTGGTCTTCGAACTCGAAGATATCTTTTTGATATTTAGAACCAAGCTTACTAACATCCTTAAAGAATCCACACGATAGATCGGAAGTGTCCTTACACCCTCTCCGAACATCTTCATCGCACAAGATAAGTTGGGAGCTTATCTTATCAAGCCCGTCACAATCGATTTCCTTAAGGTCTCTTCTCTTGTAGGGTGTTTGGTATGAAACCCTCCTAACCCCATCAGCGAAGGTCATAATACCGTTCCGATCATCAATTATCAGATTAGTGATCTCGCAAAATGGCGCTCCAAAAACAATTTGTGATAATCTAGGGTCGACATAGTCTTCGATGTTGTCCACGATCGTAAATTCCATAGTAAATGCCATATTTCCTACAAACACCTGGATTTCATGATCCTTACCAACCACTTTCTCTCCCTTGTAAATCATCCCCCATCTGCAGATATTGTTATAATGGAATAAGGACATAAAATTCTTTGGCAGGAATACGTTGATGTAAACGTTATCGAAGTACTTATGAGCAATCATGCAGGGGATTTTGAGATTATTCGGATTACGCCGTCTTATCTTCTCCGACTCCCCATCCTTCGACCCATATATATTCCCCTCAAGGGAAGGACGATACTCGTACACCTCCTCATTACCCCCACGAAAAATTACCTTCTTAACACCATTGGTGAATAATGCACTACCATCTTTCTCATCAAGAATCACTCCCGATTCATTGATAAATGGCTTCCCAAGAACAAGGTTGGTTAAAGTTTGATTGGTGAGAGGGTCTACGTCATCGACCACGGTGAGGTCAGTATTGTAAACAAGCTCTCCGACCCTGATTGATAGATTATTCATTACCCTTTTGCTCGCAATGCGTTTTGGGAAGGTCTCATGGTATAAGGAAAGGGGGATTAGGTTGACTGGGGAGCTAGGATCTATATGACTATCGGTTAGGAGCTTTTCCTTAATGGTGCAGGAGATCTTGAAAACTTTATGGTTATCTTCCTTAGTCCTATCGCTACTCCCACTAGTAACATTCTCCATTTTTCTCTCGGGTTCTTCTATAATAGATTTACCCAAAATGGTTAGATTTCTCTCATGCTCTTCCGATCTCTCTTTCTCTTCATCCGATTTGCCAGATTCTCGCGCGGTGTACTGCTCGGACGAGTTGGTAGGTTTTCTGGCCGAATCATGGTCTACCCTTAAGGTCTCATCTTTAGCTATATGACCAAATTTGTTAGTTTGTTGCTGGGTTGAGTTGGGTGTAAAAGCAGATATCGTGGTGATGGTGTTTACGAAATGGGTTGGTCCTAGGGGGTTGACAGGTTCTTTTCCTTTAGGGGATAGATGTTTGAATAACTTGCTAGGGCTTTTTATTTTCACAGGGGAGGTTGGTGGACTCATGATGGTAACAGACTTTACCTCATCAACGTGAATGGGCTTATTAACAACATGCTCTTTGATAACAGTTAACAGATCACAAATCTTGTTGTTCACATCAGCCTGCTGTTGTTTAAATTTAGCCTCAAGCGTAGAGAGCTGTAATTCTTGAGATAGAATGAATTTTTTTAGGGTATCTTCACAGCTTTGCTTGGGAATGCCTTGTGACGGAAAATGCTCGGACCAAGTGAGTGGTGAGGAGTCATTGAAAGATACGCTCCGCGTTTGGTACCCTTTGAAATTAGGTTTATCCTTCCATGCCTCATAGGCCTCGCCAGAAGTTCGAGGGCCTTGACCCACGTGTGAAGACGTGAATTCGTTATAAGCACGTTTTGGAAGCTCCATGCAGTTATGAGTCTTGTGAGGGCCACTACATAATTTACACGTAGAAGCGATTCTGCTTACTTGGCTTAAGGATTTTGGAGCTTCGTAAGATTTCATGAGAGACTTGACTCGACCTTCAAGTTCCATGATCCTACGGTCGGGAGTGCTAGAATTGTTCGAAGGCAAAGATATTGCCTTGACCGTTTTGTTCAAGTCACGGGGATCATTCCAACTTTCGTTGTCATAGAGAGCAAGATCTTCTATGAGTTCCCATGATTGTTCCGCACTAAGATCACGTAGCTTACCACCGGCCGATTGGTCAATGGCTCGCCTCGTGGAGATGTCGATATGGTCATAAAAGATTTGGACTTGGAGCCAAAGATCTATGCCATGATGAGGGACTTTTTGGAGTAAGTCCTTGAAACGAGTCCATGCTTCATAAAGATATTCATTTTGACGTTGTTGGAACATCAAGATGTCATTTCTAAGCTTAGTAGTTCTCCCCGGTGGGAAAAATTGAGCAAGGAAACGAGTGGTGAGATCATCCCATGTGGTGATGGATCCCGCGGGTAAACGCTCAAGCCATTGACTAGCTTGATCCCGTAGAGAGAATTGGAATAGGCGTAAACGGGTAGTCTCTCTAGTTTCAACACCTAGGTCTATGGAATCTCCAATTTTGAGAAAGTCCTTAAGATGTTGGTTTGGATCTTCGGAACGAAGTCCATGGAATGCACATCCGCTGTGCACCAACCGGATGGTGTCGGATCGCAAGGGGGTCACATTGGCTCCGGTGAGCTCAATGGTGTTTCGGTAGCCTTGGTGGCTAGGTCGGGAATACTCTCCTAAGGTTCGGGGCCTAAGGGGTTCTAATGGTGGGTTTTGTTGTGGTGGGATGACGGGTTTAAAGATGTTCCCGTTGTCCATGATGTTGGGTGGTTACGAACAAAGACACAAAGAAATGAGATAGACTAAAGAAAACCTAAAAATAAAAATAAAATCTTACTAGAAAGAAATCTAGCAAGTAGACCTAATAAAAAGAAATTCTAACCTAGACAATAACTATTCCCCGGGTTGCGGCGCCAAAAACTTGATGCGTGGGAATCGCAACAGGCTTTACCTCTCAAGGGATCTCGAGAAGCTTACAACCCCCACCAGGCAGTGTACCTGATCGTTGTAGTATAGTATAGTGACAAGTACCGGGGGATTGATCGTTCAGCTTAGGAATAGTGTCGCTAGGATTAGAAAGCCTAAATACTAGTTCTAAAGGTGAGGGATGATTATTTTTGTGTTTTTATATTTTTTAGAAAGCAATTAAAAATCTCGGGTTTGAAGGATTTGGGCGGAATTAGTTGCTATTCAACTAACCCAATACTAAGATGCAATCAAAATAAAATACTAAAAATGAAAATAAACTACTTTATACTAAAGTTGTGAGCAGTAATTGGAGAAAATGTGTTTACTTAGATTTCACTACTCCCTAGACATCTTTTACACGTTAATTACTTCTTATAATTGCATGGATGACGGATCGTATTCCTTAATACCATTCATGGGGTGGCACACTTAACTCCCCAATTCTATGAGCTCTTATCTCCTCCTACACCATGCCCAACACAACTATAGGGATTGTAAACAGTGGCTCATGCATTAAATACAACCAATAAAGACCTAGTGCGCGTCGGTTCATGTTTCTTAAGACGTTCAAGCATGTTACCAATTGGAGATCTGCCAGTTTTCTTAAGCCTAACATATAAATCATTCATCCAAGACAAGAATAAACAAGTAATCAACACATAATTAACATCTAGGTTTCATTAGATCTAAGCAAACACAAGATAGATCTAGCCTAGCATGATGGAATTAAGACAAGAACAAGATATAGACAACCAACACATAGACATATTGATTGAATTAGAAGAACACTTATCTTGATTACACATGCAAGGTATCAAGGGGTTGGAACCCTTGAAAAACCTGTAAAGTAACACCAAAATCGTACTTAGGGTTTCTCCGAAACTTCTCTCTTTAAATGTGAAAAATTAGAAAACTATATATAGGAAAAGGGGTCTGACGGCGTCAAGACAAAGCTTGTGACGCCGTCACCTCGCCGCCAAAACTATTCTCGGACTGCCTTGATCTACATTTGACGCCGTCAAGACTTAATCATTTCCAGGCCGTCATGACTTTTACTCTTGACGCCCTACCTTCATGACGCCGTCAAATCTCTTCTGGATCGTCATGGAATTTTGCTCTTGACGCCGTCAGGGAGTTACTCTTGACGCCGTCACCTACTGTTCCCAGCATGGAAAATTAAGACTTTGGCGTTTTCTTCACTTTTATGCTCTAAAAACGTCCGAATTGCTTCCTTTTCCAGATTTCACTCCCAAAGTACCTAAAATCACAAAAGGAACGATTTAGGGCAATATTTGATCAAATAAATTCGAATTCGGGCTTAAATGACCCCCTAAAAACGGATCATTTTTTGCCTCATCAACTCTAAATCCTTTGCTATTGGTACAGTAACCCAATAGGTATCCTTCATCTGACTTGCCATCAAATTTTCCCAGAGAATCAATAGTATTCAGAATAGTCAGAGGACAGCCAATAGGTTTCATAAAACGAATGTTTGGTTTCTTTCCCATTAGCAACTCATAAGGTGTCTTCATATGAGGTTTAGTGACTGATACTCTATTTAATACATAGCAAGCAACACTTACAACTTCAGCCCAAAATTGAATATGTAATAAAGAATCTGCAAGCATTGTTCTTGCTGCTTCTATCAATGTTCTATTCTTCCTTTCTGCAACACCATTCTGCTGTGGAGTTCTAGCAATGCTGAACTCCCTCTTAATTCCTTTCTTGGCATAAAATTCATCCATAAGATTGTTTTTAAATTTAGTCCCATTATCACATCTAATGGATCTTACTTTGAGTCTCAACTGATTTTCAAGGGCTATTATAAGATCATGAATAGCATCAAAGGTTTCATCTTTAAATCCAAAGAAAAACACCCAACTAAATCTGCTACAATCATCTGTTACAACTAAGCAGTATTTCTTCTTGTTTAAGCTTTCAATAGAAACAGGTCCAAATAGATCCTTGTGCAACAACTCCAAAGGTTCTCTAATAGATCTTTCTTCAATCTTTTTGCATGAAGTTTTGTGTTGTTTACCCTTCTTGCAAGCCAAACATGAATGATCAGTCTTGTATGTTTTAGAAGGTAAACCTCTAAGTAAATTGCCTTTGACCAACTTGTTGATATTCTTGAAATTCACATGTCCTAGTCTTCTGTGCCATAGATGTGCTTCTTCCATTGTTGCCCTTGCTACTAAACATGTTGCTCTCTCAATAGAGTTGATATTTTTCAAATCAAAGCTGTACACATCATTGTTTCTTGGTACTCTCAGTATTACCAAGTTATCATCAACTAACTTGAACTCAGGGGAGAGAATAAGACATTCTGTGTCAAGGAATAAAACAGGATGTTTCTTGTCACAGATCTGAGATACTGACAAAAGATTGAATTTAAGCTCATTCATATAACTAACATTCTCAAAATCAATACATCCAGTCTTGATGGTTCATTTGCCAGTAATTCTCCCTCCATTAGGATCATTCCCAAAAGAAACTCTTCCTCTAAAATATGCCTTAAAGTCTGACAAAAGCTCCTTGTCTCCTGTCATGCTGCCAGAGCAACCACTATCAATGATTATATGATCCTTAAGCTCATCTTCTGGGTTGCCCTGCATAAAGATGAAAAAGGTTAGTTTCTATTAAAAACCTAAGTCATTACTAACTTGTGTTCCCCTTGTGGAGTGACATACTCAAATTCTTTGAGTATGTAATCGCCACTGTTTTTGAAAACATTATCAAGAATTAGTGTCTTTGATTCCAAAACATGTGTTGGATTCTCATCAACACTCCCTTTTTCACCCTTACTTGCTGAAAGTACTGTTTGTCCCCCATCAGTACTTTCTTTCTTAACCCATTTAGTTTTAACAGTGTGTGTTGGGTTCTTTGGTCTAGGTACTCTTCTTGAGGTGTAAGGCCTTCTAGGGTGAGAGTTATTGAATCTCCTTGATCTTACATTCGAAAAAGTGCTAGTAGTACCTTGATTGGGTGAATACTTAGCAGTACTTTGAGAAGGTACTTGTTGAGGGACTTTTGACTTACCAGTACTTTGAAAAATATCTCTTGGGGGTACTGGTGGTTTGGAAAAAGGTCTTTTCTGGTGAGGGTACCTATAGTCTATTGAGAAATTACTATGGTTAACCCTATTTGAGTAATTCCAAACTGGTTTAGTCTCCCTAGGCTTATGGTTAGTAGATGTGGACTTTGGAAATTTACTTAAATATTCTGAGTGAAAGTCACAGTCCTTAATCAAATGATCAGGACTATAGCAAACAAAACATAACTTTTGATCCCCAAATCCTCTTCCTTTAGTTCTGTGACCAAAACTAGCTTGACTTTTTGGTGAATTATTAAAATGTTTTCTAAAGTTAGCAGTATTTTGAAAAGTTTTTCTTGAAGATACTGCTGGTTGTCCAACAGTACTTTGAGAAGTTTTTGGAAGTACTGCTTGCTTTGAAAAAACTTTATCACTCTCTAAACCCTTGTTATCATCCCTAGGTTTCTCAACTGTCTCTTTTAAGGATTCAGAACCAGATGGGCTTGAATTAGATTGACCTGTAAGCTTCTTCCTAAACTCCAAATTGTCTACTCCGAAACAAGAAACATATGTCCTAGGTGGTTGAAAACTACCAATGGGTGGAGGAACTTCATTGTATCCCTTTTCTTTCTTAAACTTAGGAGGTGTTGGACTAAGTGATTCATCATCACTAGATGTGTTCTCTTCTAAGCTAATGAATTCTTCATCACTAGTTGAGATCTCCTCTGAATTAATTAGTTTCTTATCACGAGTTGGGATCTCTTCTGAACTGCTATACTCAACATCATATCCTAGGCCAGTTTTAATGTTTTCTGTTCTTTGTTTCTCAACAAAACTAACATGTGACAGACCAGATTCTTTCCAACTAGCAAGTTTTGCTAACAAATCATCCCTTTGTTTTGTGATCTTTTCTAGTTCAGAGACCTTACATCCTAACTTCCATTCACTCAGTTTTAATTGATAGTCTTGTTGCTCATATTTTTCTGCCCAAGCTATTTCATTATTTTCATGAGTGATTATTTTAGCTTCCATTGACTCTAAAGTTAATTGATAGCCAGCTACCTCAGACCTAGCCCTTCTACAATTATCTCTTTTAGTCTCATATTCTTTAAGCAATTTTTGATAAGAATTACTACATCTAGAGCATACCTCAAAGATAGTGGATGAACTTGGTGCAGTAGCTACCATAGCACACAGAACAGGTTCTTCTTCACATTCCATGCTCCAATCAAAGCTTCCAAGACCATCTCTTGATTCCAAAGCAGCAAATCCTAGTTCCTCATCAAAAGCTGTGCTCCAATCAAACTCTTCCAGTGCAACCATAGAGTAGGTTACTGGTTCATCATCAAATTCATTACTCCAGTCAACCTCTGATAGATTTTCTCGAGCCACTAAAGCTTGTGATTTTGGTTCAGCGATAGGAACTTCCTTTCTTTCAACCTTGGGTTTTTCAATCATTCTATTTGCCTGATATTTTGCAAACTTGCATTCCCTTGCAAAGTGTCCAATCCTTTGACAATTAAAGCACTCAATCTTAGATTCGTCAAATGTTATACCCTGTTTGGCTTTGAAGTCAATACCTCTTCCTGTTTTGTTCATGAACTTCTTGATCCTTGCAGTGATCATGGCAACTTGCCATCTTATGTCAATTTCTTCTAGAGCATCATCATTAATTTGCAACACGTCTTCTTGATATGTAATAGGTAAAGTGGCTTGTTGAGCAAAGAAAGAACATATAACATCATCAGAGTTGGTGTTGTTTGATGGTGATGAAGTGGTAGTAGTCATGGTTGTGCAGATGTGTTATTTATCACTAACAGTACTTTGGACAGGATAAGCAGTACTTTTAGTGGAAGTACTACCTCTGTTTTTAGAAGACACAAAAGCAATGTTATGAGATTTCTGCTGAGAACTTGAACCTATGTTACCATTCATCTCATGCTCATACACCTTTAAATTATTGTAGAGATCATCAAAGTCCATTGAATCCAAACCAGGTTGTCCTCTTATCATAATAGCAACCACATGCCATGCAGATGGCAAACTTCTTAAGAACTTCAAGTTTGCATCTTCAACAGATGCTTCTGCACCATATAGCTCCAGCATACTAAGAAGATTTTGGAATCTGTCATAGGCAAAATCAAGGCCTTCTCTTTCACCAACAGTGAATGTTTCAAATTGTTGATTCAATAAATTCCTATGCATCTTCTTGGAAGCATCATTACCTCCAAATCTTGTCTTAATAGCAGCCCATAATTGTTTTGCATCCTTAGCATCATGAAACTTTAGTAGGTGACTATCAGGAATAGCAGGCAGCAGTATGTTAAGAGCCTTATCTTGATTTCTTTTTGTGACTGCTGGCAGGGTCTTTGGTGGTTTAGGTTGTCCTTCAATTTCAACAGGTTCTTCAAGAACAACATTACCATTGACAATCACATCCCATAGAGCATGGTCTGTGATAGCAATGTACTGCCTCATCTTCACGCTCCAGAGATCATATTCTCCCTTCTTGACAATAGGAATTCTGATTGAGGTGATGGATGGAACTGGTGTAACTTCAGTCGTCATCTTTTAAGGTTTGTTGTAAAATCGGTTTTAAGGGTTTCTTCTTAATCAGAGTTTCCACACAAGCTCTGATACCACTAGTTGGATCGATCTACTCTGACCAAACTAACTATGTAGCTTTTAAAGGTTTAACAATCTTGAATAACTCCAAAACTATTAATAATGAAACACTGATATAACTCTGTTAAGTATGCGGAATCTACTTCAACAAAGCTAAGAAGAACTTTAATGATTATATTAAAACCAAACTTTGAACCTGCTTATTATACAGATTCACTAACAACTCTAATCGCTAATTAACTCTCTAATATCGTACGTGTATCTAGATATCTTCTAATACCATCCTAAGGCTCCTTTTATAGGCATAAGGAAAACCTTAAGTCGGTTTACAATACTTGAACGACAAGTAAACTAATTCTAAACTAATTCTAGAATATTCTAATCATATCTTTTACATAATAATCCTTTAACGATTTGCATAACAGTCCTTCAATAATAACAGTACTTTAACTTTCTTCACATGAGCAGTACTTTGACTTTTCAACATAAGCAGTACTTTGATCTTCAGAAGTACTTTGATCTTCATAAGTACTTTGACTTTATATCCCAACAACTGCAGTTACTACCAAAAGTTAAACACTGCCTACAAAGCATACTCTTCATTACAGAATGCAAAGATATTGTAATGTGATGTAATATAGAAGCTAGTTAGTTAGTTAGACCTTCTAGAAGATTTGTATCTGTAGATAAACTCTTGTACACTTCTCATTTACTCAATTAATGCAATATGGTTGATTAACCACTTTTCCCGCCATTTCTCTCTACTTGAAATTCTGTTACAATCATCACCATTAATCTCCATCTTCGATAAAGGGCAACCCTGAAACCTAGAGGTGCCAAATTGGACAGGTTGAGTGGGTTGGGTAATATGTCAAAGTGTGTTCAGGTCAAAGCCGGCAACCTTTTTTAATGTGTGTGGGTCTGACCGACCTGCGGAACATTTTTTGTATACTCTTTTCTTAAAATGTATAAATAAATAATGTTTTGACCAGGCTAATAACTATATTACCACAATGATAATCTAATTTTCAAAAGAAACAATATTTATGCATTTGAATTACACTTTGGATGACTTCTAATCTGTTTAATGTGTAAAAGTTTACCTGTTTGACCCATGACAGGCAAATTATAATGGAGCAAATTCTCAATATGATACTTTTTCTCGTTCAATTTCCCAAAAAGATACAAAACCAACATGTTTTCCCAATTTGGTCATGTGCGAACGTGCGAATGTGCGATCCCACTGAATGTGCGATACGTGTCCACTTTTTTAATAATAAAGTACAGTGGTAGGTGGGTGTGTTCCCAGATATTTTTTTTCTATTATTACAAAATTACTAATTTACCCTTATCTCTATATGAGTCAATTAAATGTGCGAATGTGCGACTTTGCTTTATTTTCAGATTCCGGCAATACTCATATATTCTTTTATTTCCAGATTCCGGCAATACTCATAAATTAAGTCATTTGCGAATGTGCGAATGTGCGATATGGTCATGTTCGAATGTGCGACTCTTATGTTTTAACCATCATATATTCCGGCGACAAGCATTTATTCCGGCTAAACTTTTTTTTTTCTCCAAAACAATTAATTTCCAAACATTCATACAACTGCACTATTAAATATGTACTCATTCCTAGTCATAACTAACAAAGATTCGGCCAAGCATTCATTATTTCATTTCCTTATCTGGTTTCTATAATTAATATCATTTCCAAACAATTATTAATATCATTTAAAAAAAACTATTAATATCATTCCAAACAATTAATTTTTTAACCATCATATATCTAGTTTCTTCATTTCTTTATCCAAACCACCGACTTCATCTCCTACCTCTCCCCAAAACCCTAGCCGCCGCCTACCACCCACTACCATACCTCCACAGTCGGTCACCTCAGCTCACCACACCACCAATCGACTCCACTTGAACCCCTCTTCATCATACACCACCACATGCGCCGTAAACACACCTCACCACCACTTCTTTTCCACCTACGCGCCATAAACAACCATCAACACCACTCCTAGCCGTCTCTATTTTGTAGATCGAGAAGAAAAAGGTAGAAAACACCGAGCCACGCGCGGTGTTGACCCGGTGTGAGTCAACTCGTGACTCACGAGTCACGAATATTGATTTTCGGTTTTAAAACTTATTGGTTTACCAAACAAGATCCGTGGTGATGGTGTCGGATCTGGGTTAGTGATGGTGGTGGCGGCAAGATCCGTTTATCGTGGTCGCAAATACTTGAGATCTAAAAAAATAAACTTGTAGATCTAAGGAAAAAAAAAACTTCAAGTGGTGGTAAATATGGTCGTATATGGTGGTCGAAATTTTTTTAGAGAGAGAGGGAGTGAGTTATGTGAGATATGGTGGTAATGGGAAAGAAATAAGAAATGATATTATAAAAGTGAAAGAGATAAAGATAAGGGTATATTAGTCATTTAACTAAAATTCAATCATTAAGATAACGTGTCGCACATTCAGTGGGATCGCACGTTCGCACATGACCAAATTGGGAAAACATGTTGGTTTTGTATCTTTTTAGAAAATTGAACGAGAAAAAGTACCATTTTAGGAATTTGCTCATTATAATGCAAATTGACATGTTTATCTGTTAATGGCTCAAAATTGCCAACTCTTGGGACATCCCTGTATGTGTATAACATTCAGCTTCCATCTCCACACATGTGACATTATTATGTTAAACTTTTTGCAGGACATTACTTTTTGATCATGTTCTACCAACTGCATTTGATATGAGAGAGAGAGAGAGAGAGAGAGAGAGAGAGAGAGAGAGAGAGAGAGAGGCAATAGATCTCTAGTGCATTGATTTGTAATGCTTGGGTGTTGCATTATGTGCTTGCTATAGGATAACACTTTCAACGCTTTTAAAACTATGAAAATGTGTAAGTGATTACTGACATTGCGATGGGTCACATGGAAATCGCTATTCTTAAAGAATATCAGCCCAATTCCAACTATGTCCTTCAAAAAATCTTCAAATTTGAAGGAAAAAGAGCATTAAAAGTTTAAAACTAAGTCTTTATACCGTTAATTGAGGTTTTATTGATCATTGAAAGTGTGGATATTGAACATGACTTCAGTGAAGAAGCATAGTGAAGAAGCATCCTGAGAAATCAAATAGAAACACATCTGAAAAAGCAATGTTCTATGGTGAGCTTAAAATTTTGCATCTTAGTTTCTTTATTTGTATCTAATTATCGTTTAAGGGGTGTTTGGGATTGCTTATTCAAAATAGATTATGCGTTTTGTTATCGCATCAAAACGTGGTTTTGAAATATAGTATTTAGATTTGAAATATGGTAAGAGGTGGTTAAAAAGTCTCAATGTGAATGAAATAATGTTTTTTGTTTTTGTAGAATTATCTGAATGGTTTTAATTGTCCAGTTTTTTAATTTTATATTAAATCATAACAATACCATGAATAAGTAGCTTGGAAGATGAATATTTTGAAAAAAATGTCAATCTTGATATTCACAAACACATGGTTTCAATTCACCCTTGTCAACAAATGTGATACGGTTGTCATTTTAATTCCTCGGTTTCACAAAAACGAGCTCGATTTCTAATCCAACGAACCTGAAAAATTCAGCCCAACACTATTTGTAGTCCAAATTATAATACCAAAATTTAGCCTAAAATGAACTAATAAACCCAACCCAACTTCAAGAATTTAGCAATTCAAGCCCAAGATTAACTCAAAATAACCCAATAACAATAACCCTAATATAAACTAATACTATGTCATAACCTAATTCCATGCCTCACTTAGAGTGAAAGGTGTGGCAACGAAAATACTCGCCGAATCCGACGTGGCTGGGCTTTCGGCACCGCCGAACCACGCCGTGACACCCTTGGTGCTCGCCACAAGCACACGCGTCGAATCCTCAGCGTGAAAACGACGAAAAGTTAGCTGAGTAACCGTTGTATAACGGATGTTTTTGAATTTATTTATTTATTTTTAAATAGACCCATTCAAACACTATAAATATTACCCAATTTTTACACAACTTACTTTATCAAAACACTTGATCTTTACCCAAAAAAAAAAAAAAAAAAAAAAAAAAAAAAAAAAAAAAAAAAAAAACATGAGTGATTCATCTTATTCCAGAATGTCCGATCTTGATGATCTAAATGACATCGAGATGATTATTCAAGCTATTCAATATGATCAATCATTGCAACAACAAGAAGCCCAAAGTTCACGTCACCGTACTCCAATCTACCGTAAACATGATGTTGCTGAAGCACGTTTGATGGCTGACTATTTTGGTGATAACCCAAAATATCCGAAGTACTATTTTAGATATCGATATCGTATGAGCTGTAAATTATTTTTAGAAATAGTCAAAGGTATTGAAACTTATATTCAAATTGTTCATCCTATTCCCGATCATTTTAAATTCTTTCTAGTCTGACCCGATGCTACCGGTCAAATGAGTTTTAGTGTTATTATGAAATGCACATATGACATATGCCATACGCCAATTGGTATACGTCATAACACCTAATGCATTTAATGAATATTTACAAATGGGGGAACATTGCGCACGCGATTGTCTAGATCATTTTAATAAGTGCATTATCCAATTGTATATGTTTGAGTTTTTAACGAAATCTTATTGAGCATGTTTGGAACATCAACAACATAGTTAGTTAATTACTAATTTGAGGGTTTTTTTTTTTTTTTTTTTTTTTTTAATTTTTGTATTAATTTCGTATTTTTTTATTATTTTTTTAAAGAATTCGTATTGTACTTTATATTTTTATTTGAATGAATAAAATTTAGTTTGTTTGGAAAATAAATAAAAAAATAATAATAAAATTGTGGGTGTGTGACTTAAATGGATATGTTGTAAGTGAAAAGGTGTTTTAACGAGTGAGTGTTAGTAAGTGAGAATAATGATGTGGGAATAGCGGGGGCCTAAATAGCATACTACCACACGTTTAACTCTTATCACTTTATGCGATCAACACTCACTTTCTTTATCCTAACCCAGCAAATTAAAACCACAATATCATATCCTTTGGTTACTTTCTGTCAACACCTAGAAAACGATTTCCATCTCCGATCCTTTGATCTCGTATCACACATAAACACATACACACACAGATCATCGAGAGATATGGAAGAAATTAATCATTTCAGTCACGAAAAGCATCCATTGAAGCTCATCAACGGGGAGACGATTGTTGGTGTTGGTTTCAAAAGTGGTGACAATGAAGAGAAGAAACCAGAAGCTGTTGGATGCTTTGCATGTGTAAAACCCATATCACCAAGTGATTCAGCATATGGTTGCACCCAGTGTCGGTTTTTTCTACATAAGTCATGTGCACAACTCCCACTCACTATTAACCTCCCTTCAATATATCAGCATCCTCTAAAACTCATTAATATGAGAACAACAAGATTCACAACTTTTCTCTGTGGTGTATGTCTTCTTCAACACCCGGCTCGTCTTCGACGCTTGGCTCATGGGCTGTGTTATTCTTCTAATGATGGACCTGATATATTTGCAGTTTGCATTAATTGTTGTGTTGTTGAGTTAAGTCAAAAGGCGGAAGCTGATGCTATCAAGAAAGAGGCAATGGTCAAATTTCAACATGAAGGTCACCCTGGACACACTTTAACTCTCCAGCTAAGACCGGCTTCATTTTGTTGTGATGCTTGTCATGCCAAGGATGATGGCTTGCTTTATCAATGTGATAGTTGTGACTTTTGGATCCACAAGACGTGCACTTCCTTAGCCCCTACCCTTGATCTACCTCATCACCCAAATCACCCACTTGTTCTTGTGTATTCACTTCCAGAAAATTTTTATAAGTACCCATATTATTGTGAGTTTTGCAATATGTACATTCGACGGAATGAATGGTTGTATCATTGTGCAAACTGTAGATATTTTGCTCATATTAAATGTGCCTTAAATGCATCACCACCTTCCACTCCAAGGTAATACTCAGTACAAGTTTTCTTCCTTTTTGTTTGTTTGTGATTGCACTTTCTAACAATGTATATGTCATTTCTGAGATAGTCCAAGTACTTCTGGTGATAACGAAGACGCAGACGATCTGCTGCATTTTCCCATGCCATACGCATTTACTGATCCATTGAAACTACTTCATCTCGATAAGTTATCTCTTGACGACAATGATGAAGTAGAAATTAAGCATTGGAGTCATCGTCATCCATTAATCCTGAATGTTGAGCCCAAACATAACAACATGCCAAGCACTAGTGATTCCATTGAGGTATGTTATGGTTGTGTTCGACCCCTGTCCTTTCCATACTATAGTTGCTGTGAAGGTGGATGTTCATTCACTCTTCACAAATATTGTGCCCAATTACCCCTTACACTAAAACATCAACTTCACCCAGATCATCCCCTTGACTTGGTAGACACATGGGAAGATGATAAATTCTATGAATGCACAGGTTGCTACAGCTGTGGTAACACGTTCGTGTACAGATGTGAAACTTGCGATTTTCACCTTTGTCCAAACTGTGCATATCTACCCAACATCATCAAACACAACACCCACAACCATCCACTAATCCAAGTTATAGATCCCAAACCTATATGTAAGGCATGTGACCAATATTCTGATGGCATAAGCTATGCTTGCAAGGCTTGTGAGTTCCAATTAGACATGTATTGTGCAATGAGGATGCCACAATCACTTGGTCACAGGTATTGCAAAGGACATGAAATCCCATTGACGTATCCCCCAGTAGAGAATCATCCTGAGGATTTCTATTGTGATATTTGTGAGATAGAAATGCACCCCAAACGCCCACTCTATCATTGTCACAATCACAAATCCAGAAGTTCTTTTCACCTTCTTTGCATTAGTCGACCTGATTGGTATGCAAACATATGGTTTGGGGGCACCGGAAATGTTTCATATCACAAACATCCTTTGACATTTGTTCGAAGAAAGAAATCTCCTCGGTATGTATGCTCTACTTGCAATCAAGATATTAATGGTTTTTTGGTCCTTGAATGTCGGGCTAGAGTTTGTAATTTTAATATCTGCTTTAAATGTCATCGGAAAAAGTTAGGATATTGGGGGAATTGAAGCAATAAATTGACTTTGTTTTCTTTGAGTTCTTGTTATTTTCAATCGACGTGTCTTTGGATTTTTCTCTTGTTATATTTGACTTCAAGTATATTGATGTTTTCAAAGGTCAAGTTTGGCAAAGTCCTTTTCTATTTGTAAAATAATGCACTTTTTTTTTTTTTTTTTTTTTTTTTTTTTTGTGACTTTCTTGTTTAAAAGTTACATCAGAGTGACTAATTTTTCGATTTTAATTAGGGTTCTTGTTGCTAAAACAGATGCAACTTTTGATAATAATGATGATGTTGAATGTATGTTATATTTGAATATGCTTGAGAAGAGTCTAATTGAACCACTGATTGGATTCTTCAGTAGAGCTTATTTGATCGAACAGCTGATTAGTGAATTTGTTGTTGTTTTTTGGGTAACTAACGTACTAAAATATGATTGGGTTGTAGACTTGTAGTAATTGGATAGATTTTTTCTAATCGAGTAAATTTGGGTTTAAAATAATGAAGTCAGATGTTAGTCCACTAACATGTTTATATGTTTGACGAATTGCCTCGACCAATCTTTGAGTATCTTCAAGATCAAAGAACAAGTTTTCCCAGTCAGTAGGCTTTTTTTATTTGCTCAAAATATTTGTTTGTGCTTCATCATCAATAAGTAGGGTGGCTGGTTTAATTTTAACTGAAAAATATGGGTTCAGGTTGCTACATTTGAATACAGTTCCTGATATAACTTCAAGTCCGCGCCATCTGGTATATATCAAATAGTCATGAAGAATGGAAGAGTATGTAATTTCACCATTTGCTTTCAGTGTCATCGAATAAAGATTGGACTGGCTAGGGCTGTCTGATTTCAATATTTGCTATTATTGTCATTTGAATAACAAATGGTGATATTAGAGGAAGGAAGGATGCTCGTGCATAGTAACGAGATTTTATAGCGACAGATCGTTTTGTGTTAAAATAAATTTATGGGTTATAAACGAAAAATAATAAAAGTTTGAAGATTTGGAAATTAAACATAATGTTTTGAAACCCGGTTCGACCCGGGTGGTTAACTGGTTGAACCGTTCCGGTCGAAAAACGGGGTCGATTTAAACCGAGTCAACCCAACGGGTTGAATCGAAAACGGGTCAAATTAAACCGGGTCAACCCACCGGGTTTGAAGCGTCCCGGGTCAACCTGTTATTCGATATGTATTAATAGTTTCTTTTGAAATATATGGCGGCGCCATGGCGGAGACCATAAATTATAAAGGAATTTATTTAAAAAAAATAAATATTAACAATATTAATGTTTTTATTATTTTTAATTATTTATCTTTTGTATATTTTGCAAACTTTACATCATGTGTGATTTTGATTAATTTTTGGTCTACTTTATTAAAGCCCGTTAATTTATTTGTTGGGCCATATAAGCTTATTAAAGGGCCAATAAACCTTATAATATATTGGGTTACTCAACCAAAAAAACATAGCCTCCACTGCACACTCTCCTTCAATTTCTTCTCTTTCTTCAATTCTTCCACTTCAAGAAAACAACCATTAGCTCAAATTAAAACATAATCAAGAAAATCGAAGTTGACCAGCGTTGACCGGCATGAATATAGAAAAAACCCTAGATTTGAAGTTGACCGACAGTTGATTGACCCGCCGCCATGTTCGATTTTGACCGGCACACTCCAATTTTGACCGCCATTGACCAAAACCAATAAGTTAGACCGATATGGGAAATATCGTGGCGGTGGACCACCGCCAACTACCATGGCGCCGCCATATCGGCCGCCATGGTTTTTACAACACTGAAATTAATAAAAAACTATTTTTCACTTTTTTTAAAAAACAAACATATTTTGCAAACGTTAAATCTTCAAGCTATGATAAATACACCATCACGACGAGAATTATCTTTCTATAGATACACACTTATATATACTTTCGATGAACTTTTTTTTTCAAAATTTCCGACGAGAAAAATCAAATGTGATTTGTAAAAATCACATGTGATTTTTTAGGCGGAAATTTTGAAAAAAAAAATGAAGAAAGAAAAAAAAAAGAAAAAAAATCGAAAGTATATAGAAGTGCATATATATAGAAAGATAATTTTATTCTCGTCGCGATGATATGTTTTTTTCGCATAACGATTAACGGTTTGCGAGATATTTAATTTCTAATAAAAGGGTGAACATTTTTTTTTTGATAAAAAAATGAATGGATATGATTGATTCATTGGATATATGGCAAATATGAGATATATATTGATCTCAACTCCTTTGGAAAACCCCTCTCCTTTGGAGACAAAGGCGAGGGTTCGATTCTCACTCCCTGCAAAAAGGCCGGAGGTCCTCTGGGGCTCCATCTTCGGGTAAGAGTAAGTCTGTCTACATCTCATCTCCTCCATACCTCTTGGAAGGTTACCGTTGATTTTATATGCCAAATAATAATGACTGCCATGTGATAATGTGATACTGGCATAGATAGAGCTACTAGAAGTCTAGAAAATTGTTTACTTGTATGATGTAATAAACAATAAAAAATGTAAAAACATCTTCATCTGTCTTCTATCTCAGTGTTTCAACTCAATAAAATAAACTAGAAATGAACTTCTTCATCATTTCGTTTATAACCAGGTGGCTTACATGGCAATAGTTGGGTCATTTCCTTTCAACTCTTTTCTCTCTGGTGTGCTTTCTTGCGTAGGGACAGCCGTCTTAGCTGGTAAGCTTTATCTGAATTCTTCCATCAAGACAGGGCATAAGTGCTTGCCATCTTAGTTTAACATATTGTCTGACAAATCATTTTTTTTTCTTGCTACAGTTTGTCTTCGTATTCAAGTCAACAAAGAAAACAAGGAATTTAAGGTATGTTGGTTGTTTCGGCATAAAATTAAGGATGTAATTGTCTTATAAACTTATAGAAGTGCAACCCTGAAACAGAGGTGCCAAATTGGACGGGTTGAGCGGGTTGGGTAATATGTCTAAGGTGTCGTTTGTTTTTTAAGAGTTTTTACCTCTTCATCTGCAAACCATGTTTCCAGAAGAAGAGGTGCACATAAGCTCTTCATCTACAAGAAGAAGACCGTTTGTTTTTATGCTATTGAAGTACTTCTTTCTTTCTTTCTTTTTTTTTCACTAGTATTTTTTGTGCTATTAAAATACTTTTTTTTTCCTTTCCTTTTTCTTTTTCACTAGTTTTTTTACGTTTTCGCCCGTTTTTTTTACGTTTTGGTACGTTTTCCACCGTTATTTTACGTTTTTTGTGTTTATTTACGACTTCGTCTGTTTTTTTACGTTTTCTTTCGTTTTTTTTACGTTTTCGTCTGTTTTTTTTTTTATGTTTTCGTCTTTTTGTACGTTTTTATCCGTTTTTTTTACGTTTTCGTCCGTTTATTACGTTTTGGTACAATTTTTTTTTACATTTTCGACCATTTTTTATGTTTGTCTTTTTTAAATTTTCGCCTATTTTTTTTACATTTTCGTCTGTTTTTTTTACGTATTCATCCATTTTTTTAACGTCTTTTTATGTTTTCGACCTTTTTTACTTTTATGTCAGTTTTTTTAGGTTTTCATCCGCTTTTTTACGTTTTCGGCTGTTCATTACGTTTTGACCTTTTTTACATTTTCGTTTGATTTTTTTATGTTTTCGTCTGTTTTTTTACTTTCTTGTCTGTTTTTTTACGTTTTTATCCGTTTTCATATGATTTTGTCTGTTTGTACATTTTTTTACGTTATTGTACGTTTTTTTACGTAAGAAAACGTAAAAAAAACAGACGAAAACGTAATTAAATACGAAAATGTGAAAAAGATATAAGAAAAAGTAAAAATCGGTTGAAAACGTAAAAAAAAAAACAGACGAAAACATTAAAAAAAAAAGCAAACAAAAACGTAAAAAATTGTCAAAAACGTAAAAAAAACAGACAAGAACAGATGAAAATATTAAAAAATACAAAAATGTAAAAATAACGGACAAAAACGAATGAAAACGTAAAAAAATACGGCGAAAACGTAAAGGAATGTGCGAAAACGTAAAAAAAACGGACGAAAACGTAAAAAAAATGGGCGAAAACATCGAAAAAGGGCGAAAACGTAAAAAAAAACGGGCGAAACGTAAAAATACGGGAGAAAACGGGAGAAAACGTAAAAAAACAGGCGAAAACGTAAAAAAACGGACGAAAACTTAAAAAAGTGGGAGAAAACGTAAAAAAAATGGGCGAAAACGTAAAAAGACGGACGAAAACGTAAAAAACGGACGAAAACTTAAAAAAACGGGTGAAAACGTAAAAAAATGGACGAAAACGTAAAAAAAGGGCGAAAATGTAAAAAAAATGCGAAAACGTAAAAAACTGTCAAAAACGTAAAAAAACGGACGAAAACGTAAAAAAACGGACGCAAACGTAAAAAAAACAAATGAAAACATATGAAACTGGATATTGAGAAAGAGATGTAAGGTTTGTGAAAGAAGAGGCAAGAAGTGAAAGAAGAGGTAAGAAGTGAAAGATAATGTCTGAAATTTAGAAGAGGAAAGAAGTGAAAAGAAGCACTTATGTCTGCAAAAAAACAAACAAAAACATCTGCCCTTCTGCAGACAAAAGAAGTGAAAAGAGGAAAAAAGTGCTTATTGTGAAAAAACAAACGACACCTAAGTGTGTTCAGGTCAAAGCCGGCAACCTTTTTTGATGTGTGTGGGTCTGACCGACCTGTGCAACATTTTTTGTATTTCTCTTTTCTTGAAATATATATATAAACAAGTAGGTTCGCGCCAGCCGCGTTGCGGCTGAAATTTTTTTCTAACGTGTTCTAAATTATAACTCGTTTGTTTGAGATACGCCTCTGTGGCCGAGTGGGAAAAAAACACTATCTTTTTTTTAAACGTTTTTGTGTATGTGAAGCTAACGCAAATTTTAAACTTTTTTGAAGAAGCTCTATATATATTCAATTTAAACATTTTTTATAAAACCATACATATGTTAAAAGTATATTAATATTGGGCTCGTTTTGTACTTTATCGAGAGACCTTCTTGCCGGTTTTTTTTTTTTTTTTTTTTTTTTTTTTTTTTGTATAAGCAATCGCGAGATATCTATTATATACTCGGTAAATAAAGTTTGTTGTATAAAAAAATGATAAATAGTAAAAAGTTGAGGGTGAGGTTTGTAAATATATATTTTTTTTTACTTGCTCTTTGGCCCCAGTATTTTATTGTGGCAAGGATTTTGTCACTATTTTATTCCATTGTACTTGCTTGTTGGCCCCATTTTGTGAATTTTGTAGTTGTTTTGGCAAGGATTTTCCCATTATTTTATTCCATTGTGGCTCCGATCAGCATGATGTTTGGCTAACAGAAATTGTTGTTTAAGGCTCGTCACGGTTCCCTATTTCTTCGCCTTACAGTAATATTTAAATGCGTTCTTTTTTTTAATCTTCGCACGGTTCCCTATTTCTTCCCCCATAGTATATAGAGATAATAAGTAATGTTTTTTTTTTTTTTTTTGAACGAATAATAAGTAATGTTTTGACCAGGCTAATAACTATATTACTCAACGATAATCTAATTTTTGAAAGAAACAATATTTATGCATCTGAATTACACTTTGGATGACCTCTAATCTGTTTAATGTGTAAAACTCGCTTGACCCATTACAGGCATTTTATAATGCAAATTGATGACACATTTATCTGTTAATGGCTCGAAATTGCCAACTCTTGGGACATCCTTGTATGTGTATAACATTGAGCTTCCATCTCCACACATGTGACGTTATTATGTTAAACTTTTTGCAGGATTTACCTCCAGAACGTGCTTTTGCAGATTTTGTCCTATGCAATTTGGTGCTACATCTGGTGATTATGAATTTCCTAGGATAACTTGTCTTTGATCATGTTATACAAACTGCATTTGATGAGAGAGAGAGAATAGCAATAGATCTCTAGTGCATTGATTTGTAATGCTTGGGTGTTGCATTCTGTACTGGCTATAGTATAATACTTTCGACGCTTTTAAAACTATGAAAATGCATAAGTGGTTACTGACATTGCAATGGGTCACATGGAATCATTATTCCAAAAAATCTTCAAATTCGAAGGAAAAAGCGCATTAAAACAGTCTTTTTATCATTGTTACCATTATCTGTTTTTTATCTTTTGGATTTCTTATCTTACATTGTTGATATTCAAGTGATACTTGTTGATATCCAAAATTTGCAAATAGTAATCAATGAATAAGTACTGTAAAGCGAAGCTAATTTGGAAACCAAACGCGTACTATAGTGGCGAAATGGGCAGATCAAGTGAGTTGTCAAATGAGTTAAACATTTCATGAGTTGAAACAAGTTAGTTTGAAATGAAATATTTTTTGTCTAGATATATAGTTTAGAATTTTCTGGTTTAATTATAATAGGCCAATGCGAATGACTTCATGTCACTGTGACAAAAGAAACTTTATTATCACAAGCGTGATCTATATTTCAAAATAAACGATTCAGAAGGTTGTATGTCTTTCGAATACACTTCGGGACGAATTTTGATACATTCAACCTGTTTCCATCTAAAGCTAATTTGGCCAATGTGGCTTGCTAGAGGTTAAGTATAATCCATATTGACTTATTTGAATGTGTCGAGGTTGCCACCTCTACGTAATCTGTATTTTGTGTGTGTATGTGTATAATGTCCAACTTCCTATTCCTTACACATACACTGTATTATGTTAAAACTTTTTGCAGGATTCACCTCAAGAACCTTTGGTTCTACATTTGGTGATTATAAATTTACTTGGATAAGGTTTTTTTTTTTTTTTTTTTTTTTTTTTTTTTTTTTTTTTTTTTTTTTATCTCGTTCAAAAAGAAAAAAAGTAGTATTTGATCATGTTATACAAGCTGCATTTGGATGTGAGAGAGTAGCAACATATCTGTTGTGCGTTGATTTACAATACCGAGTCTTGAATTATGTATTAGCCATATACAGTGAAATTATTGTAAAGCTCTTAAAACCTTGAAAATGCCAAAGAAGTGGTTACTTATATCGCAATGTGGCAGATGCCTTTTTTGTTTCTAATTATTGTCCTAACAATGTGATTGTGATGATACATGGGTATAGAGAAATGGGTTGAAACAGGCATTTGGAAGCATTTGGCGAGTTTCAAACGAAATAGTGTTCTAACCTTTGGCGAGTTTCAAATGAAATAGTGTTCTAACCTTTGGCGAGTTTCAAACGAAACAGTGTTCTACGACTGAGTCCTTGGGTGAAAAGAATATTGCAAACTATGTTTCTATAGTCGTTCCAAGAATATATTCTACTAAAAAGCATAGAATTATAAAGCAACTTAGGAAATATGTGAATTCCTTTCTTCTTCTTGCTCTTCACAAAAGCATAAAAATCAGTGAAACTCTTAAAAGACAAAGGAGTAATTCTATTTTTGTGCTCTTCACAAAAGCATAAAAAACAGTGAAAATCTTAAAAGACAAAGGAGTAATTCTATTTTTGTGCTCTTCACAAAAGCATAAAAAACAATGAAAATCTTAAGACAGGAGTAATTCTATTTTTGTGCTATTCACGAAAGAATAAAGCAAATATTTTGTGAGAACACCACATATATCAACATTCCTTTTTCACATATGTATCCTTACAATATACTTTGTTTTAATGGTTAATAGACAAAAATGTAAAAAAAAAAAAAAAAAAAAAAAAAAAAAAAAAAAAGGTGCGCCTAAAATAATGAATTTTCATTTTGTTTACATGGTTACTGAACTTATAAGAAGCATACTCCTTTATAATTTCGGTGTTAATCGGAGTGACTTGAACGTATATTTTTTGATGAGTTAAATAATATAAATGTCGTGTTTTTATAAGTTTAACGATATTTACGTATATTTTTAGAAGTTCAGAGACCTCAAAATGTCATGTTCCATAAGTTAAGTAACATAAGTGAACAAAATGAAAGTTTCGTAATTCTCACATACACTTTAACAAATGTAAGATTCTCTGTTTCTTCAACTTTACAAGGAAAATTGTATTCCAAGTAAGGGATCATCTTTAAGTTTAAATACATCATAGATTTAACATTTAGTTCTGCATTTTAACTCATAAACACATACACACACAGATCATCGAGAGATATGGAAGAAATTAATCATTTTAGTCATGAAGAGCATCCATTGAAGCTTATCAACGGGGAGACGATTGTTGGTGTTGGTTTCAAAAGTGGTGACAATGAAGAGAAACCAGAACCTGTTGGATGCTTTGCATGTTTAAAACCCATATCACCAAGTGACTGGACATATGGTTGCACCCAGTGTCAGTTTTTTCTGCATAAATCATGTGCGGAACTCCCACTCACTATTAACCTCCCTTCAATATATCATCATCCTCTAAAACTCATTAATATGAGAACAACAAGATTCACAACTTTTCCCTGTGGTGTATGTCTTCTTCAACACCCAGCTCGTCTTCAACGTTTGGCTCATGGGCTGTGTTATTATTCTTCTAATGATGGACCTGATATATTTGCGGTTTGCATTAATTGTTGTGTTGCTGAGTTAAGTCAAAAGGCGGAAGCTGATGCCATCAAGAATGCTATCAAGAAAGAGGCAATGGTCAAATTCGAACACGAAGGCCACCCTGGACACACTTTAACTCTCCAGCTAAGACCGGCTTCATTTCTTTGTGATGCTTGTGATACCAAGGATGAAGGCTTATTTTACCAATGTGACAGTTGTGACTTTTGGATCCACAAGAGGTGTACTTCCTTAGCCTCTACCCTTGATATACCCCATCACCCAAATCACCCACTTGTTCTTGTCTATTCACTTCCAGAAAAGTTTTATAAGTACGCATATTATTGTGAGTTCTGCAATATATACATTCGACGGAATGAATGGTTGTATCATTGCGGAAACTGTAGATATTTTGCTCATATAAAATGTGCCTTAAATGCACCACCACCTTCCACTCCAAGGTAATAATCGTACAAGTTTTCTTCCTTTATTGTTTATTTGTGATTGCACTTTCTAACAATGTATATGTCATTTCTGAGATAGTGCAAGTACTTCTGGTTCTAATGAAGACGCAAACGATCTGCTGCATTTTCCCATGCCATACGCATTTACTGATCCATTGAAACTACTTCATCTCGATAAGTTATCTCTTGACGACAATGATGAAGTAGAAATTAAGCATTGGAGTCATCATCATCCATTAATCCTGAATGTTGAGCCCCAGCATAACAACATGCCAAGCACTAGTGATTCCATTGAGGTATGTTATGGTTGTGTACGACCCCTTTCATGTCCATACTATAGATGCTGCAAAGATGGATGTTCATTCAATCTCCACAAATATTGTGCCCAATTACCCCTTACACTAAAACATCAACTTCACCCTCATCATTCCCTTGACTTGGTAGACACATGGGAAGATGAGTACTTCTATGAATGCACTGGTTGCTACAGCGATGGTAACACGTTCGTGTACAGATGTAAAACTTGCGGTTTTCACCTTTGTGTCAACTGTGCATATCTACCCAACATCATCAAACACAAAACCCACAACCATTCACTTATCCAAGTTATAGATCCCAAACCTTTATGTAAGGCATGTAACAAATGGTCTACTGGTATAAGCTATGCTTGCAAGGCTTGTGAGTTCCAATTAGACATGCATTGTGCAATGAGGTTGCCACAATCCGTTGCTCACAGGTATTGCAAAGGACATGATGAAGTCCTATTGACGTATCCCCCGGTCGAGAATCATCCTGAAGATTTCTATTGTGATATTTGTGAGATAGAAATGCACCCCAAACGCCCACTCTATCATTGTCAAAACCACAAAAACTCTTTTCACCTTCATTGCCTTAGTCGACCTGATTTTTTTGAAAATATATGGCATACGGGCACCAGAAATGTTTCATATCACAAACATCCTTTAACATATGTTCGCAGAAAGAAATCTCCTCGGTATGTGTGCTCTACTTGCAATCAAGATATTAATGGTTTTTTGGTACTTGAATGTCGAGCTAGAGTTTGTAATTTTAATATCTGCTTCAGATGTCATCGGAAAAAGATAGGAGGATATTGGTGGAATTGATGTTTTCAAAGGTCAAGGTTGGCAAAGTCCTTTTCTATTTGTAAAATAATGCACTTTTTTTTTTTTTTTTTTTTTTTTTTTTTGTGGCTTTCTTGTTTAAAAGTTACATCAGAGTGACTAATTTTTCGATTTTAATTAGGGTTCTTGTTGCTAAAACAAATGCAACTTTTGATAATAATGATGATGTTGAATGTATGTTATATTTGAATATGCTTGAGAAGAGTCTAATTGAACCACTGATTGGAAGCTTCAGTAGAGCTTATTTGATCGAACAGCTGATTAGTGAATTTGTTGTTGTTTTTTGGGTAAATAACGTACTAAAATATGATTGGGTTGTAGACTTGTAGTAATTGGATAGATTTTTTCTAATCGAGTAAATTTGGGTTTAAAATAATGAAGTCAGATGTTAGTCCACTAACATGTTTATATGTTTGATGAATTGCCTCGACCAATCTTTGAGTATCTTCAAGTTCAAAGAACAAGTTTTCCCAGTCAGTAGGCTTTTTTTATTTGCTCAAAATATTTGTTTGTGCTTCATCATCAATAAGTGGGGTGGCTGGTTTAATTTTAACTGAAAAATGTGGGTTCAGGTTGCTACATTTGAATACAGTTCCCGATATACTAGACGAGTACTCGTGCTAGCAACGGGATTTTATAGCGACAGATCGTTTTGTGTTAAAAAAAGTTTATGAGTTATAAACGAAAAATAATAAAAGTTTAAAGATTTGGTGATTAAAAATAATGTTTTGAAACCCGGTTCGACCCGGATGGTTCAACCGGTTGAACCGTTCCGGTCGAAAAACAAGTCGATTTAAACCAAGTCAACCCGACGGGTTGTACATTGATTTGTAATGCTTGGGTGTCGCATTCTGTACTGGTTATAGGATAATACTTTAGACGCTTTTAAAACTATGAAAATGCATAAGTTGTTACTGACGTTGCAATGGGTCACATGGAATCACTAATCAGGCCATCTCCAACAATATCCTCCAAAAAAACTTCAAATTCGATGGAAAAAGCGTATTAAAACTAAAGGTATGTTTCTTTTTTTCTGTTAGTAGAAGAATGTGAGGGATCCATCAATTTAATATTATTTGTTTTGTAAGTGGTGTCCATTTTTCTCTTATTTTGTCTATCCCTATGTGAGTGTTATAAAGGAGACGCTCCCCATTAAAACTCATTAACAGTCATGGGTCCTACATGGGCCCCACGCATCCCTAGCTAACAAAAAAAAAAAAAAAAAAAAAAAAAAAAAAACCCTAAGGGGGGTGGCAACGTCTTAGGCATTGGGTCGGTTTGGATCGGCGTGAATCGGCAAGACATAGCCAGTCCATCGGTGTGGGCAAATCGGCAAACCAAACGGTAAGGTTTACCGATTCGGTAAAACCTTTGCATTTAATTTTTTTGACCGTTGCAAGCATTTAGGGTGTTACCGTTTGATGTTTGATGCATTAAAAAAAAAAAAAAAAAAAAAAAAAAAAAAAAAAAAATACCCCCTTTAAATCAACAATTCACTTTACCATATTTTCTTCAAATTACATATTCACAATCACATATTTTCTTCAAATCACCAACTCACTTTAAAAATCAAGAACATGGATCCAAGTAAATCCCAACAAGGTTCAACATCAAAAGGTCGAAGTCGTGGTCGTGGTCGAGGTTCTCGACCACATCCCGTCCGGCCGAATGTTCAAACACAACCACGTGGTCAAGAAGTCTACTATCCCCGACCTCCACCACAAGCCTACTATCCTCAACTTCCACCACAAGCCTACTATCCAGCACCTCCACCGTTGAATCCAAGTCACTATAATATAGCAATGACAAGCGAGTTCAACCCTTTTAATGACTTTCGAGACGGTCCATCAAGACGTGAACAAAGTGTCGAAAGAGAATTGCCGTTATACAATTATGAAGATGAAGTTATACCCGAAACCCAATTCCCAAATCCAATCGGTATACTTTTTATTTTAAATCGTTATATATATATATATATATATATATATATATATATATATATATATATATATATATATATATATATATATATATTTTGCTTTGTTTTAGGTAAAGAACAAAATGATGATGACGTTTAAGAAATAAAAAATCCGGGTAAAGCGGGAAAAAAGAATTGGACGACCGACGAATAAGTATTTTTGGCAAAAGCTTGGGTTCATGTCTCAACATGCCTAAAGGTCGGGAATCAACAAAAGTCCAATGTCGTGATAGTGTGTGTGACGAGCTTAACGTGATGAGAAATGCATTGGCCGATTATAAAAAGAAAACCAAAGGCAAGAATTTTACTCATATTGAGGCGTGGGAGGTAGTTAGGAAATCGGACAAATGGTTGCAACAACCAACCGTTAGTCTAACATCTTCGTCTAATACGGAGAAACGAAGAAAGTCATCGGAATCTAGCAATGACAATGTTGAGACTATCATTCCGGATCTAAATGACGACACAACTCCTACACGGAAGAAAAAAGGGAAAAAGGCCGAAAACGAGTCGACAAAGAAGAGTATTGAATCGTTAGCAGATTATGTGGTAAAGAAGTCACAAATAATGGATGAAAATGTTGAGAAGAAACATGCGAAGGAAGAGTTGACAGAAAAGTTAATGGCGGCACAACTAGAAGGGGTTCAAGAAAAGAATTTTTTTCGAGCAATGAAGTTCTTCAACGACCCCCATGATACCATACTTGATCCAACAATGCGCAACATTATGATTGCAAAAAAACGTGAAGTCGCGGCCAAATATGGATGGCCTTGCAATTTTTAGAAATTGTTTTGTTTTTATTTTCCTATCTATCATGTAACTTTTGTTTTAATTATTAATGACATTTGAAGTTTTTAATTTAATTGTTAAATATAATTATGAGTTAAAAAAAAAAAAAAAAAAAAAAAAAAAAAATGTTTAGGCATGGTTAGGCAACATTGCCGCTAAACATATGGACTTAGGCATCATTAGGCATGAAATTAGTTGGTTTAATTATATTGGCTAATTACAATTAAGGTTTAGGCATCATTAAGCAACATTGCCACCCCTAAGTCTCTTTTATCATTGTTTCCATTATCTGTTTTTATCTTTTGGATTTCTTTCTTTACATTGTTGATATTCAAAATTTGCAAATAGTAATCAATGAATAAGTACTGTAAAGCGAAGCTACATTGGAAACCAAACGCATACTATAGTGGTAAAATGGGCGGATCAAGTGCATTGTCTAATGAGTTAAACATTTCATGAGTTGAAACAAGTTAGTTTGACATGAATTATTTTTTGTCTAGAATTTTCTGGTTTATTTATTATAGGCCAATGCGAATGACGTTCATGCCAATGTGACAAAAGAAACTTTATTATCACAAGCGTGATCTATATTTTAAAATAAACGATTCAGAAGGTTGTATGTCGGACAACTTTTGATACATTCAACCTGTTTCCATCTAAGCTAATTTGGCCAATGTGTCTTGCTAGAGGTTAAGTATAATCCATATTGACCTATTTGAATGTGTCTCGCTAGAGGTCAAGTATAATCCATATTAACCTATGAGGTTGCCACATCTATATAATCTGTATTTTGTGTGTGTGTGAAATGTCTAACTTCCTATTCCTCACACACAAGATGTTATTATGTTAAACTTCTTGCAGGATTTACTTCAAGAACCTACATACTGCAATTATACTTATATACTAAAGAGTGGGCTATTCCCCCCAAACTTTCCAGCTACAGTGTTTTGTGAGAGGATCTACAGTGCTATGAACAGTAATAATAATATTTTAATGTGTGATATATATTGGATCTTCTCGATGTTTCTCTCATTTGCGCACATCAACGGATAAAACACACACACAAACAACGGATTCATCATAAAAATGATGGGATCAACAACACTGACACAAATCCGGTTATCTAATCCACCGAAAACCGATTCGGCATCATCATCGAAGGTATCTTCATAATTTATTTGGTCAAATTCATTATTCCTTTTAATTTTGCTTTCGATTGAATCGAATTAGGGTTTGTTTATTTATTTATTTATTTATTTTAATTTGGGATTTTTGTTATATTTGTTATATGTGGTTCATGAGAATTAGGGTTTCATGTTAATTTAGGGATTTTCCTGAAATGGTTCATAAGATTTAGGGTTTCGATTAAATTTTAGGGTTCTTATGAAATTAGGGGTGTTTGGGATTGGGAGTGAGATCAGGGTTCTTATGAAATCAAGTGTTTAGGGCTTCAATTAAATTTTAGGGTTCTAATAATCTACAGAATTAAGGATGTTTGGAATTGCTTATTAGGACTGATTATTTGCTTGGATGGTTTATCAAAATTCACTTTTGATGAGAGTGAAGGTCTATTAATTCAGATTTTAAAAAAAAAAAAAAAAAAATAGGGGTTTTGGTTTCTATGTTTTGAATAATTCAGATTTATGCAGGAAAAAAAATTCAGATTTATGTTTTGAAAGGTTTTGGTTTCTATGTTTTGATTAATTGGAATGGAGTTATCATTTCAAAGCTAAGTTTGTTCGGTGACGTTGTTTCTGCCATTGTTTTGAGTCGAACCAAATGTAGATTTTTGTCTGATTGCCTTTGTTACTGTTTAGCGTGAAACTTATGTTTGTTCATTTTAGTAATTAACAAACGGTTAATGAACCCGCACGAATTTTGCACTTACCATTCTAAATCAGCAAGTGTATGTACAAATTTATAGATAATGCTTTAAATTGCGTTATTTTTTTGCAGTTTCTAATCAAGACCATGGAGGTCGTACCTGACTCGGGATCAACAAAAGGAGCTGGTATACGAACATGAATAGGCGAAGCCATAACTACTGGAACCTGCACGTGTTGTTCAGGTCTAGACTTGGGCTAATGTTTATTTTCGGGTTCATGCATAGGCTCAACTATAGGACTAGGATCTGCGATATATGTAAGCGTAGGGTTAGGCTCAGGCTTGGGCTCATTTGGTTTGCGGTTGGAATGTGGATAGCAAGTTTTAATTGAGGGCGGAAGGGGCTTTCCATATACGGAAACAATATCATAGCCACCTCCATAAAGGGTTGGATCATACTCCTCCAGGCTTATTAAATCCTGAGTCGATTTCCGAGTAGGAAATCGAATACTGTGTGTGATACGAGGCATAACCTGTGTCGCACTTTATGGGTTTGTACATATATAACTTAGGTTCCATATAGTTATTTGCAAACTGCAAAGTAATTGATCTTAGGAATAGTACAATCATAGAGATTATGACCATAAGCATATTCGTAGTCACAATAACTACCATAATCATTAGAAATATCATAATAATCTGTGAATTTTGGCTCATGTGGCTCATAAACAGTGTGTGCATCATAGGTATCGAGTCCATAAGATTCATTTGAAGAATAGCTTACTGAATTTTGGTAAGCTACAAGATCAAAGTTGTTTTGTTCTTCTTGAGGCTAGATGTACCCATCACCATAATACACCATAAATTCTAAGACAAACAATCAAATTGATCAAATGGGAATAATTATTTGTGGCTTATTCTTAGATATCATTATCGATCATAAAAGGAGAAACACTTTTTGTCATAGGTATATTAATATTAAATTGTACGCATAAGATTGTATCATTATAGTGCTTGAAAATTATTAATTGTCATGTACTTCGTAATCTAAAAGTTGAGGTGAGAAAAGTGGCCTGGGATGGTCAGGTGAGTTTAACAATGGGTCAAAATAGGTTCAAATTTAAACAGGTCATGTCTTGGTCCAAGTTAAACTGGCTAGATTAGTTTTGGGTTGGTTCGTGCAAACACCTTTTTTTTTTTTTTTTTTTTTTTTTTTTTCTCACTAAAGTGAGTAAACATTCATAATTCAAATTATGTACTTTTAACCAGTTCAACTTTTAAACCGGTTTAGCTTTTCAACCCATTTAACGAAGATTTCTGAATTGAATATTAATGAGTAAATGGGTGTATATGATCCTTTTCTTTGTAGGCTTACTTGACCAAGGAATGGTGGAGGATGGTGCTTTCTTTGAGTGCAGACCAAGGAGAAGAGGTGGGCAGCAAAAAAACGTAACCAAATTAATTGTACAGGTATCTCCAATCCTATGATATGTAGCAGTAAATCTATTTTAAGGGGTGTTTGGATTTGAATTTTAAAACTGCTTGCTAATTGTGCTAGAGCAAATGTATTTTGTATATTTTTATGATTTTGAGAGGTATTGCAGGTCGCTGTCGATAATCGCAGCTTGGTGATGATTGTTGTTTACCACTGATGGCAGATTGCTGCTGATGCGGCTTGCTGCTCATAACGGATTTGTGCTAACGACAGATGAGAGGTAAGCAATCTTTCTAATGTTCATAGCCTTTTCCAGCCTAATCAGCATATGCAAGTTTTAACTTTTCTAATACATCATCTGTTTTTCCCTTTCAGTGCCATGGTGTCGTGACCCTCTTATTTCGTCAACCAAAAGCTGAGTTGCGTTAACTTTTCTGGACCATCATGGGCAGTTGGTGCACACTAGACGTATAGGCAACAACATGAACATACTCGATCACAAGGGTTCTTCCACCCTTTAGATTGCAACTCCACTTTGCAAATCAGGTAACTGCATAGACAAGTTTCGTTCCTTGTTTGTGTGTATTTAGATAGAATTGTAACTCTTATGCGTGTTATTTACTGACTGATTACAAGTTTTGTGCATAAATGAAGAGGTAATGGCATAAGGATGGGATGAACAGAGTCAGCTTGGTTTACGCCTTACAAAAGTGGATTATAGGAAAAGATTTTAGTGGCATAATTCAGTGGCACGGTATGTATTTCCAACATCTTTTTATCCCACAAATGTGCATCCTATATTCACAACATTTAGAAGCTAATCGTTTTTGCATTCCAAAAAACAGGAATTTCAGTACCCGTGTTTCATGACAAAATGAACGCTGTGAAGATAATTGCTGCACTGCTGGGCAGAATCCTTAAGTTTTACTTATTACATGTAAGTGTTTAATCATGTTGATTTTTATCGTGAATATGCATAAATTGAAATACAGGTTTCACCAAATATTCATATCGTACATGATTTGCTTACTGGGAAGAAGGAAGAAAATAAGGAGAGGCTGTCCAAAACCAGAAAAGCCACGAAGGTTAGTCAAATGTGATCATATAACCTTTTTTCTTTTGTTTTGGTATAAAATACATATACTAGGTAGTTCATTAATGATGTATATATAAACATATATGAATTAGGCCGTCTGAAAATTATGATTTTTTTCGGTGGTTGAACAAACCTAGGATTAGCTATTGTGAAATCCCTGGGATTAGGTGTTTGTGAAATCTACAACTTGATATATAGCTGTTGCGAAACAAGTTCATGTCAAAATAGGAGTGGGATATATCCGTATATGCGTAGCAGGAGTGAAGTGGGTCAACCAGATTTTGAAGCATCTACACATATGTGATGCAATTCATACTGAGAATATGATCTTTAATTGAAGTAAACAACAACGTGACTATTTTTTCATGATAACATCAGCTAAATGCTGATTTTTCTTAACAGAATGTTCGATTTTGGGGTGTAAAATGTGTATAACTGGTGTATATGTATGTATACTTAGAATCTAACTGTTCATTATTATCAGATGGTCACGTCCTCAAGAAATGTCATGTAGAGCATAACAAGATCACATAAATATCACAACTAGAAGCTGTTGAACAATGATTTTTACATTGGTATGAGGCAACAGAGGGCAGGTGGGCATTTGAGAAGGACGGGCTAAGGCAGTTAGCAACTTCCACCCTCTTACAATTTCTTAGTTGAACGTGGCTTTTGTATGACTGGAAAAAATATTGCTAGAACAATAGGAAGTGTTGATAAGTTGGAGTTTAAAGCCATAAGAGAATGACGCACATCAAGTTTTATTGGTCCGGTTACATTTGCATTCTAAGTGATGGATTATATTCATTTGTATGTACCTGCTTCTATTAGTACTTTATAATGGAGAAGATTGGTACATTTTTTTTCTATTCTTTTGGTTTCTTGCTGCGGGAGATTGGTTGATGGTTTCTGTTTTGTTTGTACCTGTGGGAACAACTGTGTGAGGAAGCGCTCCCGCGGCAACGCGCGGGCTCACCCACTCGTTTGGTTCTACATTTGGTGATTATGAATTTACTTGGATAAGTTGCTTTTTCATCGCGTTCAAAAAGAAAAAAGTAGGCTTTGATCATTGTCACAACTCGTAAATTCCGGTCATTTTCCAAACCTCGATAATTTACTATTCACAAGTTACTATTCATCATTTACTATTCATCGATCACTATTCATCGTTTTCGAGGTCAATTCGACATTCTGAGAAGCGTTCAGAAATTTTACTATTCACTTGACACTATTCATTTCCGAGAGAAAACCACTATTCACGTGTATTACTCATGTCATCGTAAATTTAGTTTACGAGTGTTTAAATTCGCGTAACCGTATTGGTTCATGTGCGAATTCATGCATTATCATTGGGACATCTCATACAGACTAGAAATAGTCTGCATATCATCATTATGGCACTTGCATACTATTCCACTCGTAGGATAATTTAACTAATACTTTTGGTATAAGTAACTTTTACGCATAATTATTTCTACATAAACGTTAACAAACGATTAATAATGTGGCTAACACGTCCGACACTCCCGACTATGATCCTAATATATTTTTATATTCATTTTAATAATATAAAAATTATTATATTAATTTACCCGGTATTTTGGAAATTTACTTAAAATTAATATCGTACGTCTAATTTAAACTACGACGGTTTTCGTGGAAACTAAACAATAATCACCCAAACTCTCCATACTTGTACCCAACATATTTTTACAACTTTTACGACTTTATTATGTTCCGAAAAACTTTGATAAAATTTATTTCTAACAAACCCGGTACCCGACTACATCTAAAATTAACCAAATACTACACAATATTACCACTAACTTTCTAATTAAATCACCCAACATCCCCCCCTCTTTCCCTCCTTTATGAACCGCCCCCCCCCCCCCCCCCCCCCCCTCCAAAGCCATTTCATGTGCTTAACCACACCAACCCCATTTAATGCCCAACTAACAATTGTCCCTAACTATATATATTAACCATTTCATCCCATTTTTTTTCACAATAATTATCCAAGATCAAGAAAACTTTCCTCTCATCTTTTCTCTCTAGTATGTTTCGGCCTAGGGGTGTTTGAAGAAGCAAGAACATCAATTTTTCCAAGATCATGGTGTAAACTTATTCACTTAGTCATCCTTGTTGGAGTTCTGAAATAGAAACTCAAGGATTAGTAGGTTTTTCATCATCTAAACTCCCTAAACCTTCAAGTAAGTTAACAAACTCATTTTTATAATTTTTACAAGTTATTACTATGATTATATACTTTTCTTACAAGAACTCATGCATATAATAGCTTATACCACTTTATTTTATGAACTTTTAACTTTTGAACCTTAGGAAGTGATTATTGTTAGATCTTTGTTAGATCTACTTGGTTATGATGTTTAGGAACCCATGACACCCTAAGAAGGTGTATGGTAGGATTAGACTAGTTTTGTGGTGATTGAAAGTGGTTTGATTGAGGTTAGAACTAGTTTGGAGACTTGAAAATGGTTTTTGAAACATTTGAAATACCTACTGTCCCTATTTTCATTTCGTAGGAAAATCAGTAGATGGTGGCCAAGCTTTGACCAAAGATTTAGAAAATACATTCAAAAACGAAACTTTGGGCGAAAGAACGGATTAAAACGAGCTTATAACGAAGGAGATATGATTTTTACAAATTTAACGACGAAAACTATTTTTATAAAAACTGCTTGCTGTTTGGCAGATTTCAATGGGTAAAAAGAGGCATTAAACGTAACCTAGAGGAGCCGAGTTATCAAAAATATACTAGTATATACAAAGACGAATCCGTGGACATAAAGAACAAGGAAAACGAGCCTAAAACGACCAAGTTATACCCATTTTAACATCGTCAAAACTATATATATATATATATATATATATATATATATGGACACAAATAAAAATAATAACTTGCGCGCTAAATGGTATATTTTCTAGAAATGTTACTAAGGGCTATATTTTTAACAAATGAATACGTATGGCCCAAGAGAATATTTATACGACTTAACGACGTTATTTCAAGGTTTTCGATACGAGGAATATAACGCTAACATTTTCATACAAGATGATACGACTAGTTATATACTTCTATATTGGACTTATTTTTCCTAAGTATGGAAACTATTTTACTATGACGATAACTAGTATTTCCAAATTACGAGTGGTATGAGTATCATGTGCATATGCATTCATTTCTTTACGGCTTGATCTTAATTAGATCGCGATTATTCATTTAGGTTGCGGCTAGTGTTGCGCCTCATTGTCCCGACTACTTTTACATCATTGTACCATCGTTGTACCATCCTTTCGAGGTGAGTTCTCATAGCCCCGTTTTTAGTACTTATTTGATTTTAAATCCCACGGGGGAGAATACATTGCACAATTATTTTTGTACATGCCCAAGTATTAAAATCCATACATTGCTTAAGTTGTTAGTACTATCACTTCAAGTCCCCTTATTATCATGGACCGTTAATTATATTGCCAAGCGAGAGTGAGTGGATAGATCTATCGAGGGTGACGCCTCCATTCGCGTTGGGTTGCTCCAACGGGACGAATGCATTTCATGTCTGAATATTTAGAGTGCCTGATAAACACTCCTTTGGGGCCAATTTTAGTACGTCGAGCTTCGGTGCCATGAGCTTAAGAGACAATGTAGCACTTTTGACATTTTAGTACTTTACTTTTACTTGTGGCTAGTGTACATACGATTTAACTTATAAACCTATGATTATTCACCAACTTTATGTTGACCGTTTTTCGCAATGTATTTCTCAGGTTATTTAAGGTAGCTCATGTTGCATACATTTGGACCTTCATGGAGTCGCGGAGTCGACGCGTCTCACCTTATATTTTCTGCACTTATGAAACGTTTGATCTTGTTGAACTTATTTTAACTATATTGGCAAACTCTTTTGGGACCTAAGCTTTGTAAACTCTGAATGTTTTAATGATCAAACGCTGTATTTTCTAAACGACACTTTAGGTCGTTCAATATAACTGGTGCTATGACAGTCACCCCCAGGTATTCCATTCCGCTGCCATTCAGGTATTTTGGGGGTGTGACAGATTGGTACCAGAGCTAAGGTTATAGCGAACTAGGATGTATCTTGGACCCTAGACTATAACCACATCATCATAGCATCTCATCATTTCATCATAGGTGCATATTCACTATACTTGTTGCTTTACGCACACGCTGTACGAGTTATTCATACTCATACTCATATATATATATATATATGATTACATTGACCTGGTTCACAAGTGACATGTCTTCAGATACCCTCCCTGTTATCCTTTTATCGGATTCCGACATTGAAGATGCCTTGTCATCTTCCACTACCATTATACCACCAGTTGTACTTACACCACTATTAGCACTATTGAATTGTCATAAGAGCAAGGTTCTCATTCAGCCTATACATAGAATGCCGTTTGGTAGAGTATTCAGACTTAATTTTAATGGACTTATTAGGATGCTTATTACAAGGGAGATAGCATGTTTTCTTTCCTTCACTAGTAGGATACTTACTACTTAGGTACTACCACCACCGTTGGTTACTTATTACACTATTGGTCGTCCCATAGTGCGTACTTCAGCTTTACCTCTTAGATGTCACGAGATAGCGCGAAAGAGGGTAGTATTCCATTCACTATTATCACCATTATCTCCTAACTCATCACTGGGATTTTATCGTCATCAATGTTATTCTCATCCTTTAGAATACCACCATTGTCAGTTCCTTTTCCATTTTCACTTGCCATGAGTTAGATAACACTTTTTGGATAATACCAAGATTACGGACTCAACAGGAACATCTGCAGGTTCCTCAAGAATGGCTTAGAATCTACACTATCTAGGACTTGATTGATGCACAACTTCAGACACCACTTCAGGACTATCTCGACCTTATGATGCCATAAACCTGATTTCACCTAGAAGGACTACAGGAAATCTTTAGACTAGACTTATATCTTTACTAGCTTTTACTATTATCCTAGCCACGGGAGGTGTGGCATAGTTCAAAGAAACTTGTAGTATTTTGATTGTTGTACAAACGGAATCACCAAGTATTGAGTCTACTATAGGGGAATGGTTGTGCTATCTATGATATGGGTCCATATAGACCGAAACTTTCATGTATTATATTCATGTGTTATGAATATGATGATTTTTATTACATATAGATTCTTATGGACTCTTATGATTTGATGGAAATAGATTTAAGCAAACCACTCCAAGCATGACGCAAGCTGCTGTTGGACAATCCATTGCCAGGAACGTAACTACCGCCCTCACCAAGGAACTTACCCACGTGGAATTTATGGGTTGTAATCCCTCCTCCTTTAGCGGAAATATTGACACAAAGGAATTTCTCAAATGGTTCGAAGAATTAGAAACAATCTTTCAATGTGGTGACTGCCGTAAGGAAGACAAAGTTAAGTTCGCCACTTGCACTTTTCAGAAGCATGCCCAGAAATGGTGGACTAGGTATATCCAGGTAGTAGGAGTTGATGCTGCTTACTCACACTCTTGGGAGAAACTAAAAAGGATGATGAGTTTGAAGTTCTGTGTGAAAAGCGAATTACAAGCAATTGAACAGGAAACACTAAACCTTACCATGGTAGGAGATGATGTTGTTAAGTATACTGCTTCTTTTTATGATTTCGCTCGACTAGGCTCTGCAATTGATGAACCAGAAAGCAAGAAACTTGAAAGGTACGTCGGAGGACTTTCTCCTGAAATTCGTATATTGGTCAACTCATTGGAACCCGATACCATGCCTAAAGCTATCAGAATGGCGATCGAAGCAAAGGAACGCATAGCTCACCCCAAGATCTTAGGAAGAAAAAGTGACAATAAAAGGAAGTGGAACAACAACCGAGGTGAGAATGCCACACAAGGACCACACAAGAGACAAGGAGTTGCTAAACCTAATGCTGCAGGTCTAAAGGAAAAGAATGATTACCTTGGTATTTTACCTAAGTGTGAAGAGTGCCAACATCATCATAACCCAGGCCGTTGCCCGGAACCATGTGGCAACTGTAAGAAGGTTACCCACAAAACCAGGGACTGCAGGTTTCCAATTGTGGGTGATAATCAGAAACCACCAATTACATGTTTTGGCTGTGGTATAGTGGGACACTTCAGGAGTAAATGCCCGGTGTTGAGAGACCGGAACTGGAGGAGGCATTTCATGTTGTAAAACCATAGTTTGAGCCCTCTAGGGTTGTACTTTTCTTTTGGTACTTTCCATAAGTACGTTGATGTAACCTAGTTGTATTAAGCACTTTCCTATCCAATGTAATGACTATCTTTTGTTGCCTCTATGATAACCATAACTTTCGTTTACTCCGCTTTCTATCCCAATCGTTCAATTTTCAATCGTTTCGTAACATTATGTCATTGCCTTATTAGAGATTAAGCCGATTTCGTATTTGACGGATTAGTAGATTATTACCATTCCATAGGATTTACCCATGTATCCAATACACCATTCAACGAATTTTGTTTCAAACTATTTTACTACCCTATGGGGAAATTGTTTTACAGAATTTCTAAAGTATGCTATTTTGTTACCACTCTATAAACTGATTTTTCCGATATTACGCCAAATATTTACTAGTACTACGCGAAACAATTTTTATATTACTTTGAAAGGAAATATCAGGATACCATTTTTGACAAAAATGCGTTGAACACCATCTAAAACTTTTGAGAAAAGTAATATTATTTTGACTAAATCAAGCATCGCATCATTAGTCCTCAACTATACATAGCCTGATCACCTATGTATACTTCAGGAAGGATTATGCCATGAAGTAAATAGTTACTTTTTAAAGTATTGCTAATAACAATCTTCATTTAAAAACATTTTAAACAAGTAAACTCTTTTATAAGTATCTTTTCTGACAAACTCTCCCTGGATACTTACCCCACCTGTCCCCCACTTAACCATTAAGTTGGATTGTTCCATTGACTTCTCTAGGAGAGACCTTCCATACCAATTACAAATAGGATTCCTCGGTACCAGAAAAACAATAAAAGGATTACGGAACTATTATACCTAGACTAAGAAAAATTCATAACTCAACAACAATCCTAAGATACCACGAGACCATCCGACTCACCATCTCTGACCTAGTTGTCCAATTTATTTATTCAAAGGTACTAGCTAGACTGAGCTACAGGATCGAACACATTGTGAAGGTACGCTAAGCAATACCATGGGAATAAACCAAGCCACCTAACCGATACTGTAGAGTGATTTGATTAAACATGACCTCATCGAAACGCAAACTTCCCTATAATAAGTTTCACCAAGGAAAATTGAATTGAGATAAGGGTATCGATATAGATTCCCTTAAGGCATTGTGTTCTCAAGAAATTCTAGATAACCTCACCTATACATCAAGAGAGGCATCAGGCCCAAGCATATCTCCCCAGCTACATGTGAAGACAATACGGTAATTCATCGGCATAGTACCAATTGAAACCCTCATATTGCCAGCAGGATGGCAATTTCAACGATAAACCATCTCAAGACTTAAGTTGGTTGAATACCTAGACTTGTAGTTCTGCCCGATAACCACCAATAGGCACCATCCAATATCAGGAACCGAACATCAGACATCTATGCATTATGCGAACATTACCTATCCTACTGTTTTATCCTTGTTAGTATTTTCACTTTAAGTAAAGTCGATTTAAAAAAAAATTGTGTTTATACAAATCACATATCTTGTAGAAAATAATTTTTGACTTACCTATTTTGAACAAATACGATCCTTTTAATCAATATTTAGCTAAACCATTGTACAATGAGAAATATATAAACATCAAACTTTGGTAAACAGTCCTATTCACAATCTATTTGAAAACCACATCACATTTCCTAACTATCGAATTTTGAATCATCAAGAAAGATATTATTTAGTAAACCATTTGCTCCAATTTCTAAATTCGTTTAATCAGAAAAAGATTTCGACCAAAAAACTCTAAAATCGCGAGATAAATTTTGAAAACCAATCACCATACTACGTCGCTTATGCATTTAGGGCTTTGTGATTTGACAATAAGGAATATTGGAATATGTGATGAAGGAAATTAAGAGGAACACCATAGAACGATTACAAACATCAGTAATGGAGACCAAGCACAGTAGGCAAAGAATGACACATGTCTTAGCAATCCATTAGACCAAAACACAAAGAATCAAACATTGTTACCCATATTCTATCTTCTTCGTATAACGCCGTGTTCGAAAGACGTAATGTTGTGGAATTAGTCACAAGATTTATTGTACCTATTTCAATTATTCCTGATAAAGGTGATCGAATCACCTCAGACTTCTAGCTATCATTTTATGACTTCCTTCGGAACCCTATTTAGATGTAAACACCGCCTACTATCCTCAGACCGATGGTCAGAACGAGAGAACGATTCAAACATAGGAAAGTTATGCTCAGTGCATAAGTGATTGACTCTAGAAATGGTTGGACTAACCTTTTATCATAAATCAGATTCGTTTACAACGATAGTTATCGCACGAGCGTAGAGACTACACCATTTGAGGCACTTTATGGTCGAAGTACCCATTTACCCATTTACAGACTGAAATCGGAAAGCTAAATTCACTGGCCTAGAACTACACTATGGAACAACAAAGGAAATCTCACAAGTCAAGAACCAGTTACAAGCAACGAGAAACTGGTAGAAGTTAAGTTGGTACATGACGCACATCATGCGGATTGGGTATCCTTGAACAACAAACCAACTAGATTCACGTGAGGAAACGAACTAAGTTGAAAGCTTTTCCTTGGAGAAGCATGATACAATTTTGGTAAACACGAGATATTGAACCTCTAGTATATTGGACCATTCAAGATTCATTTTAGAATCGACCAGCTGACATATAAGATTTGAGTTCTGGCAGAGTTCAGCAACATATATTACCCATATTACATGATAAACCTGAAGAAGCACTGATCATCTATTGACGAACCAAACGCGGAAAAAGCCAAACTCACTATTTCAGTAGGCATTCATGAAATAACCAGAAATTTCCTACAAGTCAAGAATCAATTACAAATTCTACAAGTTGTAAACCATTAAAACTTCAAGTTGGTAGCCAGATCATGTTGAAAGTTCAGCCTAGGAAAGGCATGATATTATTCGGAAAAATTTGGAAAGTTAGAACCGATATACACCGGACCACGTAATATTTCAGGCAGAGAAGGCCTAGTGGCCGTCAGACTTGAGCCTTGTTAGAGAACAACCGGATTACACAACTATGTTTCACCTATTCAAATCCCAGGAAATGACTTCAGATTAGTCACTCATAATCCCATTTGGAAAGGAATCCAACCCAAAGACAAACGTAAAATTGGTAAGAACCAATAGAAATCATGGACTGTTAGCTCGAACGGTTGAAGCAGAGTCGAATTCCTATCGTGGAAGTTCGCTGGAATTCTCAAATATTATCATTTTTCACCAATACCACTTCAGAGACCAACACAAACTGAACTTCGGGACGAAGTTCCTGTTAGAAGGGAAGACTGTCACAACTCGTAAATTCCGGTCATTTTCCAAACCTCGACAATTTACTATTCACAAGTTACTATTCATCATTTACTATTCATCGATCACTATTCATCGTTTTTGAGGTCAATTCGACATTCTGAGAAGCGTTCAGAAATTTTACTATTCACTTGACACTATTCATTTCCGAGAGAAAACCACTATTCACGTGTATTACTCATGTCATCGTAAATTTAGTTTACGAGTGTTTAAATTCGCGTAACCGTATTGGTTCATGTGCGAATTCATGCATTATCATTGGGACATCTCATACAGACTAGAAATAGTCTGCATATCATCATTATTGCACTTGCATACTATTCCACTCGTAGGATAATTTAACTAATACTTTTGGTATAAGTAACTTTTACGCATAATTATTTCTACATAAACGTTAACAAACGATTAATAATGTGGCTAACACGTCCGACACTCCCGACTATGATCCTAATATATTTTTATATTCATTTTAATAATATAAAAATTATTATATTAATTTACCCGGTATTTTGGAAATTTACTTAAAATTAATATCGTACGTCTAATTTAAACTACGACGGTTTTCGTGGAAACTAAACAATAATCACCCAAACTCTCCATACTTGTACCCAACATATTTTTACAACTTTTACGACTTTATTATGTTCCGAAAAACTTTGATAAAATTTATTTCTAACAAACCCGGTACCCGACTACATCTAAAATTAACCAAATACTACACAATATTACCACTAACTTTCTAATTAAATCACCCAACATCCCCCCCTCTTTCCCTCCTTTGTGAACTGCCCCCCCCCCCCCTCCAAAGCCATTTCATGTGCTTAACCACACCAACCCCATTTAATGCCCAACTAACAATTGTCCCTAACTATATATATTAACCATTTCATCCCATTTTTTTTCACAATAATTATCCAAGATCAAGAAAACTTTCCTCTCATCTTTTCTCTCTAGTATGTTTCGGCCTAGGGGTGTTCGAAGAAGCAAGAACATCAATTTTTCCAAGATCATGGTGTAAACTTATTCACTTAGTCATCCTTGTTGGAGTTTTGAAATAGAAACTCAAGGATTAGTAGGTTTTTCATCATCTAAACTCCCTAAACCTTCAAGTAAGTTAACAAACTCATTTTTATAATTTTTACAAGTTATTACTATGATTATATATTTTTCTTACAAGAACTCATGCATATAATAGCTTATACCACTTTATTTTATAAACTTTTAACTTTTGAACCTTAGGAAGTGATTATTGTTAGATCTTTGTTAGATCTACTTGGTTATGATGTTTAGGAACCCATGACACCCTAAGAAGGTGTATGGTAGGATTAGACTAGTTTTGTGGTGATTGAAAGTGGTTTGATTGAGGTTAGAACTAGTTTGGAGACTTGAAAATGGTTTTTGAAACATTTGAAATACCTACTGTCCCTATTTTCATTTCGTAGGAAAATCAGTAGATGGTGGCCAAGCTTTGACCAAAGATTTAGAAAATACATTCAAAAACGAAACTTTGGGCGAAAGAACGGATTAAAACGAGCTTATAACGAAGGAGATATGATTTTTACAAATTTAACGACGAAAACTATTTTTATAAAAACTGCTTGCTGTTTGGCAGATTTCAACGGGTAAAAAGAGGCATTAAACGTAACCTAGAGGAGCCGAGTTATCAAAAATATACTAGTATATACAAAGACGAATCCGTGGACATAAAGAACAAGGAAAACGAGCCTAAAACGACCAAGTTATACCCATTTTAACATCGTCAAAACTATATATATATATATATATATATATATATATATATATATATATATATATATATATGGACACAAATAAAAATAATAACTTGCGCGCTAAATGGTATATTTTCTAGAAATGTTACTAAGGGCTATATTTTTAACAAATGAATACGTATGGCCCAAGAGAATATTTATACGACTTAACGACGTTATTTCAAGGTTTTCGATACGAGGAATATAACGCTAACATTTTCATACAAGATGATACGACTAGTTATATACTTCTATATTGGACTTATTTTTCCTAAGTATGGAAACTATTTTACTATGACGATAACTAGTATTTCCAAATTACGAGTGGTATGAGTATCATGTGCATATGCATTCATTTCTTTACGGCTTGATCTTAATTAGATCGCGATTATTCATTTAGGTTGCGGCTAGTGTTGCGCCTCATTGTCCCGACTACTTTTACATCATTGTACCATCGTTGTACCATCCTTTCGAGGTGAGTTCTCATAGCCCCGTTTTTAGTACTTATTTGATTTTAAATCCCACGGGGGAGAATACATTGCACAATTATTTTTGTACATGCCCAAGTATTAAAATCCATACATTGCTTAAGTTGTTAGTACTATCACTTCAAGTCCCCTTATTATCATGGACCGTTAATTATATTGCCAAGCGAGAGTGAGTGGATAGATCTATCGAGGGTGACGCCTCCATTCGCGTTGGGTTGCTCCAACGGGACGAATGCATTTCATGTCTGAATATTTAGAGTGCCTGATAAACACTCCTTTGGGGCCAATTTTAGTACGTCGAGCTTCGGTGCCATGAGCTTAAGAGACAATGTAGCACTTTTGACATTTTAGTACTTTACTTTTACTTGTGGCTAGTGTACATACGATTTAACTTATAAACCTATGATTATTCACCAACTTTATGTTGACCGTTTTTCGCAATGTATTTCTCAGGTTATTTAAGGTAGCTCATGTTGCATACATTTGGACCTTCATGGAGTCGCGGAGTCGACGCGTCTCACCTTATATTTTCTGCACTTATGAAACGTTTGATCTTGTTGAACTTATTTTAACTATATTGGCAAACTCTTTTGGGACCTAAGCTTTGTAAAATCTGAATGTTTTAATGATCAAACTGTCACACTCCCAAGATCGGGTCCAGCGGAAGCATACGTGTAGCTGGGGTGTAACTCAATTGGTATTACAACACAAGTTCAAAAATGGTTTTCACTTTAATCATTTAGAATAAAACCGTTTAATCAAAAATATTGAATTTACATCATTAAAAGTAGTGCGGAAGTAGGCCCTAAAAATGGTTTAAAACGGTCCCATATAAATAATCAGAGTCTTCTATGACCATGCCATGCCCTGCCAAAACCTCCTGTAGCGTGCCATAAGTTAAAACCTGAAAATACATGCTAAAGTGTCAACACGAGGTTGGTGAGTTCATAGAGTTTGTTTAACAAATAAAGTTTATAGAAAAATGGTCACACAGCAAAGGCATCGTAAATCCACTCAGTTGCAAGTCCCGCCATAAGAGACTTGTAACCTGTGTGTTCACAACCCACTGCTAATAATTATAGTTGCATGTTTAGTAGTCAAGCACAATTGGTCAATATAGTTCACAATATGGAATCATAGTATATAATAAAGTAAGTGGCAAGGCTCCTAAAATAAATAATATGCGTTCCGTAGACAGGGGAACGAGAGGTTGGCCGACCTCTAATAGCGCTATCCATACTACCTACTGCCCCACACAAGGAGGCCGCACGAACGGTACGTATAAACTGGAGTGCGAACGGCAAACCAGCAGGAGACTAACAATTGCTGATGCACGTACGGTACATCTTTCACAAACTATTATATAGTAATAAGTCAAAGTTACTCCGTAGACAGGGGAGATTTTATGTTGCTCCGAACATGGGAGACTTGATAATGCTGCTCCGTCGACAGGGGAGACTTTAGGTTATAACACGTACGGTGCATTAAGTTCAAAAGTTTAAGTCAATTTCAAAGGTCAAGTCAAGTTCAAAAGGTCAAAACAAGTTCAATAGTTCCAAAACAAGTTATAAGCCAAAAGAGTTCAAAGAGTCAAGTAATAGTTCAAGTAAAAACGAGCATGTATTCTCCCCCAAAAGTTGACAAAACAATTTAAAAGAGTAGGGGCTATGACTCACCTGGTGCGAATAGCTACGATGACAAAAGTGGACACACAGAAATGAGGTTCGATCTCTAACCGCAACCTATAATGAACGAATGATACGATCTACTTAAATTATGAGGGGATGCGATGAATGTACATGTACATGAAGCCTATACCACTCGTAGTTTGAAAATAAGTGTTGGCGTTGATTTATAGTGTTTCCATAACTTAAGAGAATATGTGCTATTAGAAGTTGTCAAATATATATATAGTTCGCCTAGTTTCAAAAGTGTATATCTTGGTCGTTTTAAGCTCGTTTTCTACGTTCTTTACATTCCCGGAATCGTGGGACAACATACTAACATATTTTTGATAAGTCGGGATGGCTAGATCAAGTTTTATGCCCAAAACAGCCCGTGACAACTGTTCATCAGCAAGCAGTTTTTCAGAAAATATAGTTTTCGTCGTTAAACTCGTTTTTAGCGTATCTCCTTCGTTATTAACTCGTTTTAGTTCGTTCTTTCGCCAAAAGTTTCGTTTTTAAAAGTATTTTCTAAAAATATTGTCAAAGGGTACTGTGTAAAAACGGATTTTTCTGGGTTAACCAAAATGGGACAGAAGGTTTTTATATGTGTTTAAAACCCATTTTTAAGACTTCAATCTAGTTTCTAACATCACCAAATCACTTTCAATCACCACAAATCTAGTCTAATCTTACCATACACCTTCTTAGGGTGTCATGGGTTCCTAAACATCATAAATCAAGTGGATCTAACAAGGATCTAACAATAATCTATTTCTAGGGATCAAAAGTTAGATATATATATAAATGAGTGGTATATACTAACATATGCATGTAAACCTTGTATGAAATCATATGAACATAATAAGAACATGAAGAAATTATGAACAAAAGTTTGACAACTTACTAGAAAGATTAGTGAGCTTATGGAGATGAAAACTTATAAAACCTTGGGTTTTTATCACAAAACCCAAACAAGAACAACTAAAGGAACAAGATTAGAGCTTGATCTTGAAAAAATGATGGTTTATTGTTGTTGTTCTTGATGAAGTCGAGCACCACCAAAGAAGAGAGAAAGAAGGAAAGTTTGCTAGATGATATGTGTGAAATGAATGAGAAATGTGAAGTATATGAAATAAATATCAAGTTAAAGGGGACAAGATCCACTTTTTAAGGAGGATTAGGGGGGGGGGGGGCTGAAATATCAAAAGAGTAGGAAGAAAAATGGATGATTTTGTTGAAATGTGGAAGATTTTTGTAAGATATTATGTGTTTATTTGTAGTTTTAAGGTGTACCGGGTACCGGGTTAACTAAAAATAAATTGTAACGAGATAAAATAAAATATAATGAAGTTGTAAAATTTGTAAAATAATATACCTGATGAGAATTGGAAGTTAAAATAATGATCGGGTTGAAATATCGCAAACCGACGGAGTTTTAAGCTTTGACCGGAAAATGTAACAGTTGATTTGAAAACACCGGGTAAATTAATAGTATAATTTTTATATTATTATTATGAGTATAAAAATATGTTAGGACCATAGTTGGGATTGTCGGATCAATTATTCAAAATAATAGCTCATAAGATGACGTTTATTAGGTAGATAACCGTACGTTTACAAAAATGACGCAACCCACGTATAAATGACAATTTTTCTCCGGAGGTGAATAGTATTTTATGAATAGTAAAATTTTAAAACGCTTCTCAGAATATCAAACTGACCTAAAAAATGATGAATAGTAAAATGATGAATAGTGATCGATGAATAGTAACCGATGAATAGTAAATGTGAAAGTTCGGGAAAAGACCAGAATTTACGAGTTGTGACAGTCTCTACCCCTTAAGGAACTTCGTCCCGAAGTTCAGTTAACGTTGGTCTCCGAAGTGTTATAAAGGTGAAGATTCATGAGATGAAACGACCAGTTGACGAGTTTTGAGGCGGCGGTTCACAAGGTGAGGAAAAGTATAAGCGTTCTGACAACGAGGGTATACACACACATGAATGAAACATTCAGAAATTGAGTAGAGGATTCAATCCAGACAAAATTTTATTATAACCATTCTCAGTGTTGCAAAATTCATTTCTGAGTCGGATATAGGTAGTCAGCCTATGTCCCACTATCCCGGGTTGAATATAGGTGACTAGTCTATATTCCACCGAGGTTCCATGAATTTTGAAATACTCAGCTCAGTTATACTAATACTATGTCCTTCACAAATACCAAGACGTTCAGAAAGACTAAGGCAGGTGACCAAACTCGAGGTCAAATGATGAGACTATGCAAGGAGAAACATAACAGGGTGACATATATGATACGTGAACATGCTTATATGAAAGACAATGATAGTAATCAACTAGAATAAGTGAATATAATATACAAGATAATGAGACACAAATCTCATCACCTAAGTCAGCAACAAACCACAATGAGGCTTCAGCTTGGCAGGCAGGCACGTGACGGTCATAGGGTTAAGTTTTTCATAAAAGTAGCTATAGTCTAGGTTTTAAAAACACTTAGTTCGCTATAGCCAAAGCTCTGATACCAATCTGTCACACTCCCAAGATCGGGTCCAGCGGAAGCATACGTGTAGCTGGGGTGTAACTCAATTGGTATTACAACACAAGTTCAAAAATGGTTTTCACTTTAATCATTTAGAATAAAACCGTTTAATCAAAAATATTGAATTTACATCATTAAAAGTAGTGCGGAAGTAGGCCCTAAAAATGGTTTAAAACGGTCCCCATATAAATAATCAGAGTCTTCTATGACCATGCCATGCCCTGCCAAAACCTCCTGTAGCGTGCCATAAGTTAAAACCTGAAAATACATGCTAAAGTGTCAACACGAGGTTGGTGAGTTCATAGAGTTTGTTTAACAAATAAAGTTTATAGAAAAATGGTCACACAGCAAAGGCATCGTAAATCCACTCAGTTGCAAGTCCCGCCATAAGAGACTTGTAACCTGTGTGTTCACAACCCACTGCTAATAATTATAGTTGCATGTTTAGTAGTCAAGCACAATTGGTCAATATAGTTCACAATATGGAATCATAGTATATAATAAAGTAAGTGGCAAGGCTCCTAAAATAAATAATATGCGTTCCGTAGACAGGGGAACGAGAGGTTGGCCGACCTCTAATAGCGCTATCCATACTACCTACTGCCCCACACAAGGAGGCCGCACGAACGGTACGTATAAACTGGAGTGCGAACGGCAAACCAGCAGGAGACTAACAATTGCTGATGCACGTACGGTACATCTTTCACAAACTATTATATAGTAATAAGTCAAAGTTACTCCGTAGACAGGGGAGATTTTATGTTGCTCCGAACATGGGAGACTTGATAATGCTGCTCCGTCGACAGGGGAGACTTTAGGTTATAACACGTACGGTGCATTAAGTTCAAAAGTTTAAGTCAATTTCAAAGGTCAAGTCAAGTTCAAAAGGTCAAAACAAGTTCAATAGTTCCAAAACAAGTTATAAGCCAAAAGAGTTCAAAGAGTCAAGTAATAGTTCAAGTAAAAACGAGCATGTATTCTCCCCCAAAAGTTGACAAAACAATTTAAAAGAGTAGGGGCTATGACTCACCTGGTGCGAATAGCTACGATGACAAAAGTGGACACACAGAAATGAGGTTCGATCTCTAACCGCAACCTATAATGAACGAATGATACGATCTACTTAAATTATGAGGGGATGCGATGAATGTACATGTACATGAAGCCTATACCACTCGTAGTTTGAAAATAAGTGTTGGCGTTGATTTATAGTGTTTCCATAACTTAAGAGAATATGTGCTATTAGAAGTTGTCAAATATATATATAGTTCGCCTAGTTTCAAAAGTGTATATCTTGGTCGTTTTAAGCTCGTTTTCTACGTTCTTTACATTCCCGGAATCGTGGGACAACATACTAACATATTTTTGATAAGTCGGGATGGCTAGATCAAGTTTTATGCCCAAAACAGCCCGTGACAACTGTTCATCAGCAAGCAGTTTTTCAGAAAATATAGTTTTCGTCGTTAAACTCGTTTTTAGCGTATCTCCTTCGTTATTAACTCGTTTTAGTTCGTTCTTTCGCCAAAAGTTTCGTTTTTAAAAGTATTTTCTAAAAATATTGTCAAAGGGTACTGTGTAAAAACGGATTTTTCTGGGTTAACCAAAATGGGACAGAAGGTTTTTATATGTGTTTAAAACCCATTTTTAAGACTTCAATCTAGTTTCTAACATCACCAAATCACTTTCAATCACCACAAATCTAGTCTAATCTTACCATACACCTTCTTAGGGTGTCATGGGTTCCTAAACATCATAAATCAAGTGGATCTAACAAGGATCTAACAATAATCTATTTCTAGGGATCAAAAGTTAGATATATATATAAATGAGTGGTATATACTAACATATGCATGTAAACCTTGTATGAAATCATATGAACATAATAAGAACATGAAGAAATTATGAACAAAAGTTTGACAACTTACTAGAAAGATTAGTGAGCTTATGGAGATGAAAACTTATAAAACCTTGGGTTTTTATCACAAAACCCAAACAAGAACAACTAAAGGAACAAGATTAGAGCTTGATCTTGAAAAAATGATGGTTTATTGTTGTTGTTCTTGATGAAGTCGAGCACCACCAAAGAAGAGAGAAAGAAGGAAAGTTTGCTAGATGATATGTGTGAAATGAATGAGAAATGTGAAGTATATGAAATAAATATCAAGTTAAAGGGGACAAGATCCACTTTTTAAGGAGGATTAGGGGGGGGGGGGGGGCTGAAATATCAAAAGAGTAGGTTTTTATCACAAAACCCAAACAAGAACAACTAAAGGAACAAGATTAGAGCTTGATCTTGAAAAAATGATGGTTTATTGTTGTTGTTCTTGATGAAGTCGAGCACCACCAAAGAAGAGAGAAAGAAGGAAAGTTTGCTAGATGATATGTGTGAAATGAATGAGAAATGTGAAGTATATGAAATAAATATCAAGTTAAAGGGGACAAGATCCACTTTTTAAGGAGGATTAGGGGGGGGGGGGGCTGAAATATCAAAAGAGTAGGAAGAAAAATGGATGATTTTGTTGAAATGTGGAAGATTTTTGTAAGATATTATGTGTTTATTTGTAGTTTTAAGGTGTACCGGGTACCGGGTTAACTAAAAATAAATTGTAACGAGATAAAATAAAATATAATGAAGTTGTAAAATTTGTAAAATAATATACCTGATGAGAATTGGAAGTTAAAATAATGATCGGGTTGAAATATCGCAAACCGACGGAGTTTTAAGCTTTGACCGGAAAATGTAACAGTTGATTTGAAAACACCGGGTAAATTAATAGTATAATTTTTATATTATTATTATGAGTATAAAAATATGTTAGGACCATAGTTGGGATTGTCGGATCAATTATTCAAAATAATAGCTCATAAGATGACGTTTATTAGGTAGATAACCGTACGTTTACAAAAATGACGCAACCCACGTATAAATGACAATTTTTCTCCGGAGGTGAATAGTATTTTATGAATAGTAAAATTTTAAAACGCTTCTCAGAATATCAAACTGACCTAAAAAATGATGAATAGTAAAATGATGAATAGTGATCGATGAATAGTAACCGATGAATAGTAAATGTGAAAGTTCGGGAAAAGACCAGAATTTACGAGTTGTGACACAAACGCTGTATTTTCTAAACGACACTTTAGGTCGTTCAATATAACTGTAACTATGGTGCTATGACAGTCACCCCCAGGTATTCCATTCCGCTGCCATTCAGGTATTTTGGGGGTGTGACAATCATGTTATACCAACTGCATTTGGATGTGAGAGAGTAGCAATATATCTGTTGTGCCTTGATTTACAATGCCAGTCTTGAATTATGTATTAGGCTATTGACTTAGGATCAAATGAGAAACATAAGTAAGATGAGAAGAATGAGAACAAACTACAACCACAAATATTAGATGCACTCATGAAAAATAGATGCATCTTCTATTATTTCTCTTTCCTTATTTGAAATATATGGCTATAAATTTTTCTCACTCTTCTCATTTTATTAATTCTTCTCACTAGATCCATAGTTCCATACTCTTAGGCTATTAGCATATATAGTGAAATTATTGTAAAGCTCTTAAAACCTTGAAAATGCCAAAGAAGTGGTTACTTATATCGCAATATGGCGGATGCCTTTTATGTTTCTTCTAATTAGTATCCTAACAATGTGATTGTGATGACTAACGATAAACAACATTGAAGTGGCCACATCAACCTCCTTAGGTTTCACCTGGTTTGAGTCTATGTGGCAGTGGGTTCAAACCCCGTGGATTAGTCGGCCAAAAGGTCGAAACCATGATTAAAAAAAGAAAAGAAAAAAAAAAAAAAAAGAAAAAAAAGAAGAAAAAAAAAAGGCATTTGGAACTCATTTATTGCCTTATTGGGCTTCATCATTTCTTTTTGAAGCATAAATGCAGCTTATGGGTAGATGCGGAAACTGCATATGGCTATCCACACATCAGTAATAAACATAGATTGAATATGATGTTAATCGCTATTTTTATTAAAGGTTTGGTGAGTTTCAAACTAAATATCGTTCTACGATTGGGTCCTTGGCTGAAAAGAATATTACAAACTAATCTCGACCCTCTACCTTTCCTTTATCTTTATTTGATCTAATGGATGAGATTAATTCTAACAATTTCAAAAACCTACTTTCATCCTTTTTTTTCAAATATTAATATCTTTCAAACCGTTAATCGTTAAGCAAAAAAAAATTTACCGTTACGATTATCTTTCTATAGATAGGCTAATTGATATATTTTCGACAATTTTTTTTTCCGTTTTTTTCACGTTTTCGTGGCCGAAAAAATCATATATGATATGTAATATCATACATGATATTATATGTAATATCATATATGATATCATATGATATCATATATGATATTACATATCATATATGATATGTAATATCATATATGATTTTTTTTCGGCCACAAAAAAAAAACGTGAAAAAAATGATTTTTTTTTTTTATTTTTCGAAAGTATATTAAAGTGCTCGTCTATAGAAAGATAATTAAATGTCCGTCACGATGGTGTAATTATTTTCGTTTAACGACTAACGGTTTAAGAGATATTTAAATTATAAAAAATGAGTGAAATAATAAAATGCTTTTAATCTCAACCATTGATTTCCTTTTTAGATGGATGGTGAGGATAAGTCCCTATGTGAGGAATATTTGGTTTGTAGAATAACTCGGCTCCTACTAAAAAGCATATAATTATAAAGCATAGAATATATTCTATTTTTGTGCTCTTCACAAAAGAATAAAGCAAAGGCATTTTTCCACAAATACCCTATCCGTATAACTCCACTAACCCTAAATGACCCATATTTTTTTGTTTTCTCCAAATACCCCAAGGGGAGAGGGTCGCCCCCAATTCTTGGGCGGATGCTTTTAGATAGTGACATGTGTCCTTATATATGTCCCTACCATGTACCTTCATAGGATTACTTAAAGGCATGAGATATAAGGACGGGGCTAGATTTTTATTTTAACGGGGGCTAGTTTTAGGTGTACTTTTTTTGTACTTTTTGGGTTTTTGTCGGTTTTTTTTTTTTTTTTTTTTTTTTTTTGTGTGTTTTGGGTTTTATGATTTGTGTTTTGCGTGTTTTGTATATTTGTGTTTTGTATGATTATTTTTTTTGTATAATAGCACGTTAAATATTACCCCGTTAAATAACTGCAACAACAAATGTTATTATTAAATTAAACGACACGTTAAATATTACCACGTTAAACAACTGCAACAACAACTGTTATTATTAAATTAAACGACAACGTTATACATATTATTTAAAAACAACAACATCTGCGACATATGAAGATTATTCATCTCATTTAAAAGATCATGGAGCCGGGCACTTGACTGACAAGCGTGATCCTCAGGATTCCTTGCCATTTCTAACTCCATTTCCAGCGCCTTTATTCTTGCCTTCAACAACTTGTTCTCATTTTTTGTAGCAACGCAGTTTGAGCAATGCGTTGAAGAAGAGGGTTGATTAAAGTGCTCTGCTTGAAATTCATCTTTCCACTTGAAGTATCGACACCCATAGTCTTTTGTACCTAGCTGTTACATGTTAAGAAAATAATAAGAAATGTATTTTTAACAAACAAATTATTTACATAACTAAGCAAACGTATGATTATTTACCACTGAAAGAGGACATGCATAAAACAGTCGCCCACGACTACCATCTTGCTAGGATTTCCGTTCTACAATAAATCCTCTATTACATCGGCACCAGAAATGATTTCTTTGGCTCATCTGACCAAAGAATTTGCATAATAATTTACATCAGCAATCAATAATGTTATTACTAATTTAAACAAAGTAATAATAACTGGTGCAGAACTAACACTCAACAAAAAAGCAGACTTTTAAGTTTCAAACAATTAACATTTAAACGATGTTGAATAATCATTTACAACATTTTCAAACAATTTACATTTAAATAAATGAATAATCATTTACAACATTTACAAATAATTTACATTTAAATAAATGAATAATCATTTACAACATTTACAAAATACATCGATGGTTATATATTGCATCTCATTCGTTTGCAACTGGCTGTTTGAACCACCTCCATTGTGGGTGGTAATGTGGTAGTGGAGAATCTTTGTCTATATTGAGACAAATGTAATGAGCACCACTGTTCTCCCCCACACGCGCAATCACAATGGGGTCAATTCCATGTGAAAAGTTTGGAGTAGAAAATAGGGGTAAACATGTGAACCAACCATGACGGTCTATATATACAAGAGGTCGGTGAATAGCTGAAGCGATGACCAGACCGTTATGTGGCATCGTCATCCAGTAATCTTCAGGCGCTGGTCCATTAAACCAGTTTAATGTATCACGAAGGTGGTTGATGAGGCGAAAAATGATCCGTTTTTAGGTGGTCATTTAAGCCCGGAATTGAATTTATTTGATCAAATATTGCCCTAAATCGTTCCTTTTGTGATTTTAGGTACTTTGGGAGTGAAATCTGGAAAAGGAAGCAATTCGGACGTTTTTGGACCATAAAAGTGAAGAAAACGCCAAAGTCTTAATTTTCCATGCTGGGAACAGTAGGTGACGGCGTCAAGAGTAACTCCCTGACGGAGTCAAGAGCAAAATTCCATGACGATCCAGTAGAGATTTGAAGGCGTCACGAAGTAGGGCGTCAAGAGTAAAAGTCATGACGGCCTGGAAATGCTTATCACATGACGGCGTCAAATGTAGATCAAGGCAGTCCGAGAAGAGTTTTGGCGGCGAGGTGACGGCGTCACAAGTTTAGTCTTGACGCCGTCAGACCCCTTTTCCTATATATAGTTTTCTAATTTTCACATTAAAAAGAGAGAAGTTTTGGAGAGACCCTAAGTACGATTTTGGTGCGAATTTTACAGGTTTTTCAAGGGTTCCAAGCCCTTGATACCTTTCATGTGTAATTGAGATAAGTGTTCTTTTAATTCAATCAATATGTCTATGTGTTGGTTGTCTATATCTTGTTCTTGTCTTAATTCCATCGTGCTAGGCTAGATCTATCTTGTGTTTGCTTGGATCTAATGAAACCTGGATGTTAATTATGTGTTGATTACTTGTTTATACTTGTCTTGGATGAATGATTTATATGTTAGGCTTAAGAAAACTGGCAGATCTCCAATTGGTAACATGCTTGAACGTCTTAAGAAACATGAACCGACGCGCACTAGGTCTTTATTGGTTGTATTTAATGCATGAGCCACTGTTTATAATCACTATAGTTGTGCTGGGCATGGTATAGGAGGAGATAAGAGCTCATAGAATTGGGGAGTTAAGTGTGCCACCCCATGAATGGTATTAAGGAATACGATCCGTCATCCATGCAATTATAACAAGTAATTAACGTGTAAAAGATGTCTAGGGAGTAGTGAAATCTAAGTAAACACATTTTCTCCATTTACTGCTCACAACTTTAGTATAATTTAGTTTATTTTCATTTCTAGTATTTTATTTTGATTGCATCTTTAGTATTGGGTTAGTTGACTAGCAACTAATTCCGCCCAAATCCTTCAAACCCGAGATCTTTAGTTGCTTTCTAAAAAAATATAAAATACAAAAAATAATCATCCCTCACCTTTAGAACTAGTATTTAGGTTTTCTAATCCTAGCGACACTATTCCTAAGCTGAACGATCAATCCCCCGGTACTTGTCACTATACTATACTACAACGATCATGTACACTACCTGGTGGGGGTTGTAAGCTTCTCAAGATCCCTTGAGAGGTAAAGCCTGGTGCAATTCCCACGCATCAAGTTTTTGGCGCCGCAGCCCGGGGAATAGTTATTGTCTAGGTTAGAATTTCTTTTTATTAGGTCTACTTGCTAGATTCCTTTCTAGTAAGATTTTATTTTTATTTTTAGGTCTTCTTTAGTCTATCTTTCTCTTTGTGCCTTTGTTAGTAAATTAAATTCATTGACTGTTCCGTTGACCATTATGGAAAACGCGAATCCACCCCTTTCCCCTAGAGAAGTGGCTTTGTTACGTGAACAAATTGAGAGTGAGATTAGGGAATTTAGGGAGCATAATAGTTTGATTAAGGTTGAGCTCGAACATGCATTTAGTGACCTAGCGACGGCCTTATATTCAAATGAGGACCTAGGGCCTAATGACTTTGTGAATGTTATTGAGGGACTTGAAGAGGGGGAAATAGATCCGAAGCTTAATGACTATTTTAATCTATACCCCACTAAGGAAGAGATTGCATATTATAATAATCTTATCGATAACCCGCGATCTCCTTTCACTATAATTGAACCTAAGATAAAGAGAGGCGATCCTAAGAATGCTAAAATACCATGTATGATTGGGTATAGGCACATTAGCAATGCTTACATTGACTTTAAATCTCCAATCAACATTATGTCCTCAACTGTTTATAATGATATAGTGAAAACAAGACTTGAACCTAGAAGAGATCCCAAATACCCCGGTGGAGTTTGTAACTTTGTCGGGAGAGTTAAAGGTTGGAATATGATGAGATAGAAGGAACAATCCGATTTGCAAGTAACACCGATAGTATCACTTATAGGATGCCTAATAGGATGAAAGAATTTCGCTTTATATCCCGTTTTGATAAGGACAACGTTGGTGCTTTTGAGGATACTAATGAGGAGGATTAGAAAAAGGGCATGGATTATGTATGGGAAAAAAAGAGTCTTTGTTACAAAGATTGCTTGGCCCTTGGACCAAGGTATAAAGTCGATAAAGAATTTGCCCAAATGATTATGGGGGCGGTTGAGAAAAAGGTGATTGGTTTCTACAAGGAATATCTACAATCAGAGAGTGGAACCAATGATGAGGTCACGTAGTAACCCATGACCTTGAGTCTAGCTACAAGACTTGTAAATAAAGAAAAGCGCTTTCTTGGGAGGCAACCCATGTTTTGTGTGATTTTGTTTGTTTGTTTGTTTGTTATTTGCTTCCGTATGCATGCTTAATTTTTTATTGTTGGTAGATCATGTTTCTAAACTAAATAGTGAAAATACTTTACTTTGTTGTTTTGGCCTAGTCTTAACTCCACCTAAAAGTATTTTTACAAAAGATAAGTGTAAGGGAAAACCCCAAATATGTTTTTAAGAAACAAACCGATCATGATTCTCCACAATATTAAGTGAACATGTATATTCGTATTTGTTAGAGTCAAATGCTTGTATTGAGTCATAATGAAGTTTTGCAGAATTTTCCAGGAAGTAGGACCAAGTTTTTCAAGAAATTTTCCGGAAACTTAACATAAGAATTTCTGCAGGTCACTTCTGACGGCGTCAAGTGTAAAAATCTGGAAATTTTACCAGTTTTGTTTTTCTAACGGAGTCTTATGATTTTTGTGAATTATTAAGTTTTATAATCTCCAGGAGATCTGCAAACTTCATTCCACAAGCATTATATCTTATCTTGTTTTCTAGGATTTAGTAACTTATATAAGATGCCGCCGATTTCATGCGAGGTTGTCTTGTCTATTTTATCAGGTTTTACAGGTTATGTACGACAAGAAGATGATTTATATTCTGGAAGGGAAGCTTTGATTGTTCATTTTCTTGGAGGAAGATTTAACCTGGCCACCTTATTATCCATACCGAGCGAATCAGGGGAGTATTTGATTTCATTCTCTTTACTTTTTCACTTTTACATTCTTTACTTGAACATTGGGGACAATGTTCATCTTAAGTGTAAGGGGAGGGTAAAAAGATGATACCTTATATATGCACTTTCACTTGGTTTTTGTTTTGTTTAATAGTGAATGTGTAATAAAACTACGAAAAATACTTCTTAGTGCAATTTTAGCGCCAAATTTAAATTTTTTTACAACATTTAGGAGTGAAACTTTAGCCATAGCAAGCGTCTCATGGATAGGAGATTGTATGACTAGCACATAACCGTACTTTCAGAAAAATTTTCCACCCAAATATGTGAGGTTCGCCTTTAGATTTGATAGGAAAAGCATTTACTATTAGTGCTTATGAGTGTACCGGTAGCATTTAGATTCTAGAACTTGCGTTAGTGATGCATCCCGAGACCGCTAGTGAGACTACATTCGTGTAGTAGGATTTACTACATGATAAGAGGCATTAAGATCACCCTTGTGTTAAACCCGTATTATAATTACTTGACCATTTAAGTCATATTACTTGGCTAGTTAAGTCAACTAATTTTTCCCACACCTTAGCGTTGTACTCATTTTTAGTACACGAAACCCCTAGTACACCCCTCCGAGCCTATCTTTTCGTTTCAAACTTTAAGCATTTTACTTAAAGGAAGAATTTGTTACACCCCACTTAAATGTACAACCAAATCGCCTTAGCCTTCCGTGTATGCGCTCATTTTTAGTGCATTATTGTTATTTGTTAAACCCTAAGTTAACTATCTAATTGATTACATGGTTGTTAAGTCGAGTCATATCCTTGTACTTATTGTTTTGGGACGATTGGGACTCATGGGTAAGTACTTATGTTATGGAGTAATGGGGAAGAACATCATTTATTACCCACATATGTACGTTAATCTTAAAAGTGCTCCAAGTGTTTTGACTTTCTTAATTCGAGTCATTAGATTAGTTTATTGTAAAGTATGTAAAAATTCAAGTGTAAGGGAAATGTTCATTCCCTATGATGTATTATTTTGGATGGTAGGGTAAGAGTGTATGCACAAAAAAAAAAATAATAAATCGAAAAAAATAATAATAAATAAATAAATAAATAGAAAAAGAAAAAGAGAAAAAACATACGGACTACCATCCCTTTTTATTCTATGTTCATTTTATGTTTTTGTTATTTTTCATTTATTAACTTAAGTCGAGTCTAGTCTTGGCTTAGCAACGCCATATTTTACATGTAATTGACTAAGATTGTTAACTCGCCACCAGTAAAAACTTCCTTTATCCAACAAAACCGTGTATTTCATATCCCTACACCTAACGTTACAACCCTTTAAAAGACCTCTTTGATAGTTTATCCTAGGTGCTTACGCTATGTGGTGGAGGTTTGATCATTTCCCAAGCCTATGGTAATCTATTTTGCTATGACAGGTAGTGAGAGATATCTTCCGTTTCCATATTGTAATTACACCCGAGAGATGTGAGTATCTAAACACTATTTGTGAGGTGCTAGTGTATGACCTCCGTGCTTGTCTATTGGTCTTTAGTGGAACGATTATTTGTTGTAATTACTTTTATATTAGTGTTAAATGACCCCTAACTTGTCTGTTAGTCTTGCTATTTTATAAAAGATAACGTCACACATAAAGAAATGGACTAGATATCATACAAATAGTACTTTAGGGACTATTATTGTAATGTAGGCAAACATGTGATGTAATGAGCCTATAAATACCCCTCATGACTCTCCATGAGGGGTGTGGGAAAGTGTGTGTATTGTTTCATTTATTTTCTTTTAATATAAACCCTTTTCTCCACCTTTCTCTCTCTACTTTCTCTCTCTAGAACCATGATGTATTTCGATCAACCGAGACCTCCGGAACGTGTTTCTTGATTATAACAAGTGGCATCAGAGCTAACCGGGGGCGAATCGTGGTGTTTTTGGGTGAAAAATCGTGTTTTTTGGGTGAAAAATCTCGGATCTGATACTGTTCATCGAAGTTCTGTCGAGTTAGAATTTTCTGATTCTGTCGAGTTAGGAATTTGGTCTTACCGAGTTTGGATGTAAAATCTTAGCGAGTTAGGATTAATACTTACCGAGTTTGGGTATTAAGTTTTATCGAGTTAGGATACAAAAACATACCGAGTTTGGACTCAAGTTTGGCGAGTTAGCCTTTTACCTTATCGTTCATCGAGTAAGGTTTTTATTTGGTTAACACTTAACGAAACTCTGCCAAAATTTCATTGGACTTATCGAGTTAAGGGGCATTACCGAGTTAGGGGACTTATCGAGTTAAGGGGTATTTTCGAGTTAGGGAGACATTATGCAAAGTTTGCGAGTTTGGGAGCTTTATCGAGTTACAATAATGTTTCCGAGTTTCAAAGGTTACCGAGTTAGGATGAGGTTTATCGAGTTAGCAAAAAAAAAAAAAAAAAAAATTGGCGGGAAAATTTGAGTAAAATTTATTTTTGAGAGGAGACTAAACGTTCAATTTTTACGCGAAATTCAAAGTTTGGTATAACGTTGAAAATTTTGACCCGAAATTCAAATTTTTAGGCCAAAATTCAAATTTTTTCGGTGAAATTTTGCGTAAAAATTTTCAAAACTCAAATTTTTCTGGTAACCTTAGAATTGCATTTCATAGTGATTTCCAAATTATGGGCGAGAAAATTTTCCAATTTTATTTTTGGATGGAAAATACGAAATCACTACGAATCACCCGAAATAGAATTTCAAGCTTCACCAAAACACACCACGGATTGCTTAAATGATCCTGATCAAGAATCACAATCAAATGACAACGGCTAGTATCATATTTTTGTGACTACGGAGTTTTTGTACGATATTGCTTATTTGGGTTTAAAGTTCATTTCACGGGCATGTGTACTTATTTATCTCAAAGTCTAGGGGTGGATGGATGCATGACTTTCGGAGATACTTGTTTGGGCAAACACTGGTAGAGATAGTGATTAAGACTTGGATTATCTAGTTATACCCGATGTAAGGAGTTACATTGTAGTACTCACGGGTTATAGCTATCACTTTAAGGAGTTACGTTGTAGTACTCAGTGTCACATGAAGTTGTGGAGATTCCAAGCGGTGGATATTTCATATACTGTTTGTTGGTTTGGGTATATGGCACTACCTATGCTTAAAGGAGTTACATTGTAGTGCTCAGTATAGGTTCTTAGTCACACCTTCGTACAAGATTAAGTCACATATCTATGAGATGTTTACTTCATTCTCAAATTGGTTATATTGGGTTCTCTCCATACAGTGGTCATTTACTAGCTAGTTGGAATTTGAAGAGGTCGCTTAAAGGTTGAAGAGAAGAGAAGAGATTGTAGAATAAAGAGAGTCATATCCCATCAGCATATTCTCACAAATTATGCTTTCATGGTCTATCTATATTGCATCAGAAGTGTAAAGTACGGGTAATTTTGGCATGTACACACAATAGTATGATGATTTCGATACATCGCAACCATCAGGAGGGAGAAGAACATGCCAAAAGAAGTAGTGTTTCATCTCTAGTATGATTGGTTGATCGAGGGAATTGTGCTTACACTAGAACCGAAGAAGTACTAATGATGTGTACATCGGAGCGTATTACCAATCTTCAGTGCAATACTATGTGAGTTATGCTATGATGCTCCCAGAACAACAACCATGGTGCAAACTCATTAGTATCTACCTTATCCGCTGTGAGATGAGAAGAGAGTTGTCTGTTCAGGAGGGAGCAGAAGAAAAAGAATAAAGGCTCACTAGTTAGGATGGAGTAATAACCTAACTAGACCATTACAGTTGAAGTTCAGAGCTACAAAGACCTTTGCCGTCAGTGTCAAAGTTCATACGTCGAGATCGTCGGATGAGAGAACTTCAAGTCTGCCTCATATCTAGACTACAGAGACTCTGCGCTTCAACAACATCAACATAGTTTACTATTGTTGTAATTTACATGTTTATGTGTTTATAGGTCTCATTGTATCCATTCATGTGTGACGATATCTTGGAGGGAGATTGTTAGCCTTGCTATTTTATAAAAGATAACGTCACACATAAAGAAATGGACTAGATATCATACAAATAGTACTTTAGGGACTATTATTGTAATATAGGCAAACATGTGATGTAATGAGCCTATAAATACCCCTCATGACTCTCGATGAGGGGTGTGGGAAAGTGTGTGTTAAGTTTAGTTTCATTTCATTTTAATATAAACCCTTTTCTCCACCTTTCTCTCTCTACTTTCTCTATCTAGAATAATTATGTATTTCGATCAACCGCGACCTCCGGAACGTGATTCTTGGTCATAACATTGTCTTTTGAGTAGAATAAAAGCGCATTTGCTTGAGGACAAGCAAATCTCAAGTGTAAGGGTATATGATGAGGCGAAAAATGATCCGTTTTTACGGGGTCATTTAAGCCCGGAATTGAATTTATTTGATCAAATATTGCCCTAAATCGTTCCTTTTGTGATTTTAGGTACTTTGGGAGTGAAATCTGGAAAAAGAAGCAATTCGGATGTTTTTGGACCATAAAAGTGAAGAAAACGCCAAAGTCTTAATTTTTCATGCTGGGAACAGTAGGTGACGGCGTCAAGAGTAACTCCCTGACGGCGTCAAGAGCAAAATTCCATGACGATCCAGTAGAGATTTGAAGGCGTCACGAAGTAGGGCGTCAAGAGTAAAAGTCATGACGGCCTGGAAATGATTATCACATGACGGCGTCAAATGTAGATCAAGGCAGCCCGAGAAGAGTTTTGGCGGCGAGGTGACGGCGTCACAAGTTTAGTCTTGACGCCGTCAGACCCCTTTTCCTATATATAGTTTTCTAATTTTCACATTAAAAAGAGAGAAGTTTTGGAGAAACCCTAAGTACGATTTTGGTGCGAATTTTACAGGTTTTTCAAGGGTTCCAAGCCCTTGATACCTTTCATGTGTAATTGAGATAAGTGTTCTTTTAATTCAATCAATATGTCTATGTGTTGGTTGTCTATATCTTGTTCTTGTCTTAATTCCATCATGCTAGGATAGATCTATCTTGTGTTTGCTTGGATCTAATGAAACCTAGATGTTAATTATGTGTTGATTACTTGTTTATACTTGTCTTGGATGAATGATTTATATGTTAGGCTTAAGAAAACTGGCAGATCTCCAATTGGTAACATGCTTGAACGTCTTAAGAAACATGAACCGACGAGCACTAGGTCTTTATTGGTTGTATTTAATGCATGAGCCACTGTTTATAATCCCTATAGTTGTGCTGGGCATGGTATAGGAGGAGATAAGAGCTCATAGAATTGGGGAGTTAAGTGTGCCACCCCATGAATGGTATTAAGGAATACGATCCGTCATCCATGCAATTATAACAAGTAATTAACGTGTAAAAGATGTCTAGAGAGTAGTGAAATCTAAGTAAACACATTTTCTCCATTTACTGCTCACAACTTTAGTATAATTTAGTTTATTTTCATTTCTAGTATTTTATTTTGATTGCATTTTTAGTATTGAGTTAGTTGACTAGCAACTAATTCCGCCCAAATCCTTCAAACCCGAGATCTTTACTTGCTTTCTAAAAAAATATAAAATACAAAAAATAATCATCCCTCACCTTTAGAACTAGTATTTAGGTTTTCTAATCCTAGCGACACTATTCCTAAGCTGAACGATCAATCCCCCGGTACTTGTCACTATACTATACTACAACGATCAGGTACACTGCCTGGTGGGGGTTGTAAGCTTCTCAAGATCCCTTGAGAGGTAAAGCCTGGTGCAATTCCCACGCATCAGTGGTAAAAGTCTTCTTCCCCCCACATACTCACGTAAGTTATACTATGTTTTTGTAACTCTTGCATTAACATGTATCTAGCATCGGCCCACCTATTTTGGTCTTGCACAATCCAATGGGCAATGCACCGAAACCCACAATTTCTGTCACCATCCACATTATTTATACTTATTACCTGTGAACAGAAAATCTCTGGAATACGATCAATAAAATCCTCGCTATCCTTATCTCCAACGTAAAATTTGTGTCTTATTTTTTGACCCGTGTACGAACTATGTCTTGCAGGCTCTTTGGCGCGTTTCGGGACTTTCGTGGATCTTGAATTTGTGCTTCTTCGGTAATTCATGGTTGGCACATCATTCAAGTCATTCAAGTCCGGGACTTCATTCAAGTCTGGAACTTCATTCAAGTCCGGGACTTGTGTAGCCTTGCCTTTTTTGTCCTTTGCGCTCGGACGTCCACGGGTATTTTTTTGAATAGCTGGTTCACGTGTGTCAGCAGATTCAGGTTGGAATATATCTCTTAACTTCGTTAACATATTCTTCTTGACAAACGATGTTGATTTGCTAAAAATATTCTTGAATTGTCGCATGCCATCGTTAAACGAAGTATCGTCATCATCATCATCATCACCACCACCATGTTCACTGGAAGAGCCATCTTTATTCGGGGGCCTATTGATAACAGGCCACGGAACAGATAGGGTTCTCCAAAAAATATCAACTCGTTCCAGTGGAATGGGGCATCCTGAATTCAATTAAAGTGACTTGTATAAATTACTGATATTAATATGGAAAACAACTTGATAGTTATAAATTTAATATACTTACCATGAATAACATAGATTTGCATCTCGTGAAAGTATGGTAGTCCGTATATTGCCCGATTCTTATGGCTACATTCTTCTGGGGTGATCGACAGGTGGAGTTCTTTGTGCATGAGGTTCAAAGCATGTTTAGAAACTTTATACAACAATTCGATCGACCTCAACAACCTGTCTAATTTGGACTGTGTGCCGTCCAAATATAATTTCAACAACGCGTGGTGAGCCTCAACTCTGCACGTTGTTGTCTGGCCGTAGGATTTATATTGGTCGGTAATATACGAGACAAACATGGGTGCGTAATCTTGCACCCAGTTATGCAGATACAAAGCGACATCTGAAAAAAAACAATGAATTAATAAAAGGTCATTCGGGTGCATATTTATTAAATAATTAAAAACAATCAATTAATAATTAAGTACCCTGATGGTTGACCAATAGCTCTTGTAGGCGTTGATAACGTCGCTCGAACGATTCGAATGTCGGAGCTTTAACCATCCAATCCCATCAGTTTTTAACGGACTCATAGTCAATACCCCCATCTGTGAATTTATTTCTGCAAAACTTAAGTATGTTTTGCTGTATATGCCATCGACAGAGTAATTGGTGAGCATCAGGAAATTCTGCTCTTATTGCCCCAACTAACGCTAAATCTCTGTCAGTGACGATAACATGTGGGTAATATCTTTCGTCAATCACTTGCTTCACGCGTTGCAATACCCATCTAAAATTATGCCCTTGTTCACTGGATAAAAAGCTATACGCTATTGAAAATGTTTTAATTGTTGAAGTTAGTCCAACAATTTCCAACAACGGCAATTTAAACATCGTGGTATTGTACGTAGAGTCCATCATCATGACTTCAGGGAATGTACACCATAGAGCATACGACGTGGGGTGCAAAAAAAATAGCTCCTCAAGCTCGTTGGTATGCTCATTAACCCTCGGATACCATGTATACCCTGAATCCCGCAAATGCGAGTAAAGGACTTGAATTGGAGTTCTATCACCTACTCTGGCTCTCCGGAACTTATCTTGTGTGTTATATATAGTTCTAAAGCTAGACACGTTATCCGGATTACGACCCTTTATTGTCGAAAGTATATTAAGTGGTCGTACGTTACAATCTGTCAATTCTCTGACCAAACCCAACTCATCATCCTTTAATCGCATTGCATATGGCACACCATGCAACGACTCTAGCATATCATGATTATTCGTATCATCCTTCACCCTCAATACCCAATAATTTTTTGTTCGATGATATTTCGCAACTAATCTGAATGGACAATCGGTTTTACATGTTTTGGTTTTTCGTCTGCCACTACCTTGAGGTACATACGTCCCACCCTTTGTACACCTGTAATTGATTTCGTTCATATAACCATCTTCTGATTTGGTTCTATCTTTAACAATTACAAAACCGAGCTCACGAGCTATATTTTGCGCCCACTCAGTTACTTCCTCGTGAGAACCGAAAACCTGAAAATACATAACATTTTTTACTAATACTTTTGTTTTAGTTATTATTACAACTTTTACATTTTTATAACAAAATTCTTTTACATTTTTATAACTTTTATTTTTTACATTTTTATAACTTTTATTTAAATTTTTTTTTAAAACTTTTATTTAACGTTTACATTTTTACATTTTTACATTTTTATAACTTTTATTTAACTTGTTTTTTTACACTTTTACATTTTTATAACAAAACTATTACTTTTTTACATTTTTATAACTTTTATTACTTTTTATAACACTTTTACATTTTTATAACAAAACTATTACTTTTTTTTTTTTTTTACAAAACTATTACTTTTTTTTACAAAACTAATACAAATATATTACTTTAATTTACAAAAATAATACAAATTTTAAAAAGAAAATAAATAAAAAACGTGTGTGGACAGCTGTCTCACACCTCCCACGCGTATACCTCACCCCACCCTCTCACACACACTCCACACACTCACAAACTCTCTCTCTCTCTCTCTCTCTCTCTCTCTCTCTCTCTCTCTCTCTCTCTCTGTCTCTGTATTGTATGTGCTCTCGTTTCACTCTCTATTTTTAGATCTAAAATCAATATTATGTGATGTTTCTGTGATTTGAGAGAGAGTTTGTGAGTGTGTGGTGATCTTGTTAGGTAGATGGTTCTGTGTGGTGATGTTGTTGGGTAGATGGTTCTGTGTGGTGATCCGTGTGTTAATTGAAAGATTGTTACGTTAATTGATAAAAATCTTGATTTTTTCAAAGAAACCCTAATTTTATAAATTAGGGTTTCGTAAAATTAGTTTGGGGGTTTTCAATCTCTGAATATATACGTGATATTTCTGTGATGGTTTTGTTAGATCCGTGTGTTAATTGAAAGATTGTTACGTTAGTTGATAAAAATCTTGATTTTTTCAAAGAAACCCTAATTTTATAAATTAGGGTTTCGTAAAATTAGTTTGGGGGTTTTCAATCTATGAATATATACGTGATGTTTCTGTGTGGAAATGTTAGATCCGTGTGTTAATTGAAAGATTGTTACGTTAATTGATAAAAATCTTGATTTTTTCAAAAACACCCTAATTTTATAAATTAGGGTTTCGTAAAATTAGTTTGGGGGTTTTCAATCTATGAATATATACGTGATGTTTCTGTGATTGTTTTGTTAGATCCGTGTGTTAATTGAAAGATTGTTACGTTAATTGATAAAAATCTTGATTTTTTCAAAGAAACCCTAATTTTATAAATTAGGGTTTCGTAAAATTAGTTTGGGGGTTTTCAATCTCTGAATATATACGTGATATTTCTGTGATGGTTTTGTTAGATCCGTGTGTTAATTGAAAGATTGTTACGTTAATTGATAAAAATCTTGATTTTTTCAAAGAAACCCTAATTTTATAAATTAGGGTTTCGTAAAATTAGTTTGGGGGTTTTCAATCTATGAATATATACGTGATGTTTCTGTGATGGTTTTGTTAGATCCGTGATGTTTCTGTGAATATATTGGTCTGTGAATGGTGGTTCTGTGGTGGTGGTTATGTGGTGGTTGTTCTGTGTTCTTATGTGGTGGTGGTTATGTGGTGGTGGGTCTAGTAGTCAAATATGCAAGCCCTCGTCCTTATAAACCATGCCAATATGGAGGTTATGCCTTTTAGGTGTACTTTTTTTTGACTTTGTTAAAAAAACTGCTTATTATGATACTGCTTATATGCCTATAAGAACGGGGTCTATGGTGGTGGTTAACCTGTGGATGTGGGTAGGTTAACACCTTGATCTGCCACCTTTGAGTGGTATGAATACCTGCTCTGGCCTACCCCCAGTCCACAGGCTCTAGATTTAAGCATATTTAAGGCAATGATGATTTTTTTTAAAAATTGATATTGGCGTGGCATTTCCAAATGGATAGCAATAGAAACTTGATTTTGCAACATTTGAAGTTGCATCCATATAATCTGAGCCTAATGTAAAAGCGTAAAACTTATTGTTACCTCATTTATGGAAAATCGTGACCTAGACATTTCAGGAGCCTTGTTACAATGTTGTTGTGATACTCTGGCCCAACCCTTATTGTGATGCTCTGCCTTTTGTTGTGATACTCTGCCCCAATCCTTGTTCTGATGCTCTGCCTTTTGTAGTGATACTCTCCCCCAACCCTTGTTGTGTTACTTGTTGCCTTTTGTGCTTTGTGATTGAGAGTTGCTTTGTTTATTGTGGTTGAGTAGTGTTTGTTGTAATGGTTGTAGTATTTGTTGCCACTTTTGTGAAACTGAGTGGTTTAGAGTAGTGACACTGATTGTGGTTTTTTAGCTGATTGTTACTTCTGATTGTCACTTGTTGCCTTTTGTGCTTTGTAAATGATAGTTGCTTTGTTTATTGTGGTTGAGTAGTGTTTGTTGTAATGGTTGTAGTATTTGTTGCCACTTCTGTGAAACTGAGTGAGGTTGAGAGTAGTGAAACTGATTGTGGTTTATAGCTGATTGTTACTTGTTGCCTTTTGTGCTTTGTGATTGAGAGTTGCTTTGTTTATAGTGGAGCAAAGCTGATTGTTACTGTTGAGCTTGTGAGTTTTTCACATGCTTCTGATACTACTTTTCTTGGTGATTTGAGGGTTGCTTGAGGAAAGCTGCAAATGCAAGAATCTTGCTGTTGAGGTTATGTAACATGTGCTTTATAAGGACGGGGGCTATATTTTTATCTTAACGGGGGCTATCTGCACTTGGACATGATCTTATAGGCCATGACGAATGGTTTTTAAAACCGAATGGCATGGCAAAGTGATATTTTTATCACTTTGCAGCCTTCATTATCCGAGCCTTAAGTCCATAACGAAATAACCCCCGTTCTTGTATAACACAACCCTTGTGGGCAATTGTGTTTGTGTGATACTACTGTTCTTTGTTTATAGTGGAGGAAAGCTGCTGCAAAAGCAAGAATCCTGCTTTTTAACTGCACTTTGGTTGGACTTGTGTGAATCTGTACTTTTGGTTGGACTTGTGTGAATCTTGCTGTTTATAGTGTAACATGTGATGCTGGTACAGGCTAGTACTTGTGATGCAGTTGAGGTTGTGTAACATGTGATGCTGATACAGGCTAGTGATGTTGTTTACAGGCTTGTGTGATATTTTACAAAACTATTACTTTGTAACTAAGGCGATGACGAATGGTTTTTAAAACCGAATGGCATGGCAAAGTGATATTTTTATCACTTTGCAACCTTCATTATCCGAGCCTTACTAAAAATCTGAGCCTATTAGGCGATGACGAATATTTCTTGTGTTTACTTTGTGGTTTGAGGGTTGCTTTGTTTACTTTGTGGTGTTTGTGTGAACTGCACTTTGGTTGGACTTGTGTGAATCTGCACTTTTGGTTGGACTTGTGTGAATCTGCTGCACTTTGGTTGGACTTGTGTGAATTCTGCACATTTGGACTTATTTTTGTGTGAATCTGCACATTTGGACAAAACACTTGTAAAAAAAAGACTTCAAAAAATAAATTAAAACACTTGTGTAAAAAAAAAAAAAAAAAAAAAAAAAAAAAAAAAAAAAAAAAAAAAAAAAAGCTGCAGCAGTCAGCAAAAGTACCTCCCTAATGTATAGGGAGGGTTTGCAGAAAACCCATAGACCCCGTTCTTATAGGGCAACCCTTAAAACCTGTACTTCTTGGGCGACTTGACCATTTTGACTTTTTGTAAAAAAGTTAATAATTATGTTAAGTACATTTTTGGTCCTTGTGGTTTGCTAGGTATTTCACATAAACATAAATACATAAACACATACACATTTTTCTCATCTCTCTCTCATATAAAGACACACATCTCCTTTCTCTCTCTACACTGCCGGCGACCCCTCCCATCCGGTTGTCTTCTCCGGCGAGATTCCGGCCATCGGAATAATTTTTTCCGACCAAAAATATTTTTCTTAACTAAAACTTAGATTGGGTTATCCCGAGTTCCCTCGTACCACCCACTCGCTACCACACGCCACCCATCACCACCAGCGCCAACACCGCCCCCTGCCACCGCCACCGAGAGCCGCCACCGCCTCACCTTTTGTTTTCCGACGGTAAAACACATATATTTTATTTTATTTTTTGAACGGCATATATCTTATTTTGCTTACTTACTCTAGCTATTGTTAGTATCCAATCCCACCGGATCTGGTATTTTTGTATTTGTGTTTTCTGAATGGTGGTATTGGGGTTATCTTGAAGAAGATGAAAAAAGAAAGGGAGCTTTTGAAATCTTGGGAGTAGATAGGAGTGAGATGATAATCGTGTGGTGAATCATGTACAGTTCTATTACACACATTAGTAAAATTTGAACTGATAATATGAGCTGCTATATTAGATCATGTGCTGGTATTTTGAATCATGTATATCCATGACCTATGGCGTTTACTATTGAGTGAGCTTATTAAAAACTTTACTTCTGGTATTCTTGTTATGTAAGTTTTTTATTATTCAAATAAAAAGTACAGTTCTTTCACATCTTACTTATCTATTTCTTCATTCCACAAAAATATCAATCAAAGGACAAAATTGCCATTTACAATCTCAGAGGCAAAGAAAAAAGAAGTTTAAACATGTCTACAACCAACGTTGAAATGTGCTCTAAATGTCTTTTGTATTTTTGCAAGATTAGTTTTTATTTATTAAAGAGAAAGAAAGAGTGATTAAAAATGAAATACCCAGCAAACAACAAGGACCAAAAATGTATTTAATAATTTTTTTGACAAAAAAGACAAAAAAGATAAGTCGCTCAAAAAATGTGATCCCAGTCGTCCAAGAAAGTACCTGTTGGGGGTGGTACCATGTTAGTACTTGGTGGGGACATTTATAGGGACACATGTTACTATCTAAAAGCATCCGCCCAAGATTTTGGGGTGACCCTCTCCCCTTGGGGTATTTGAAGAAAACAAAAAAATGTGGGGCATTTAAGGTGAGTGGAGTTGTATGGATGGGGTATTTGAGGAATAATCCCTAAAGCAAATATTTTATGAGAACATACACTTTACATTAGATATCTGCACACATATATCAATATTCTTTCCTCGCATATGTATCCTTACAATATATTTTGTTTTAGGGTTAATAGACAAAGATGTCTCTAAAATTTAAAAAAAAAGCGCCTAGAATACTAACTTTCATTTTATTTACTTGAGTTACTGAATTTATAGGAAGCATACTCTTTTATATTTTCAGTATTAAATTAAGTGACTTAAATGTATATTTTTGGATAACCTAAGTAACATAAATATCGTGTTTTTACAAGTTGAGTAATGTTTAAATATATTTTTTATAACTTCAGTGACCTCAAAATATTATGTTCAATAAGTTCAATAACTTAAGTGAAAAAAATAAAAGTTTCATATCTTAAGCATATTTTTTTTGAAAAGTTTGGAAACATATTTGTATATTAACCATTGAGAAAAGTCCAAAATACATCCCAGTGGTTTGGCTTTTGCTCGCTTTACATCATTTTTCTTTTTTTGACTCAAAAATCATCCCTGTTGTATTAAAGTTGGCACAAAACCATCCCTCTGTTAGAAATATCAGTTAATGAGTACTAATGATGCAAATTATTTTCCGTTATCTCCTAACAAGAGTTAAAATATTTGCATCGTTAGTCTTCATTGAGTTAAAATATTTGCATCGTTAGTCCTCATTGACTATAGAGTTAAAATATTTGCATCGTTAGTCCTCATTGAGTTAAAATATTTGCATCGTTAGTCCTCATTGACTATAGAGTTAAAATATTTGCATCGTTAGTCCTCATTGAGTTAAAATATTTGCATCATTACCATCGCCACCACCACCCACCACTGCCACCCACCTCCACCCACCACCTCCACCCACCACCACCACCACCCACCACCGCCACCGCCGCCA